>OW285242.1:110664145-113064145 GCA_935421215.2 Melolontha melolontha | reverse complement strand
TCGTTTTCTGCGTATAATCACATTTTTTTCTCTGCAACGTACTCGATTTGCGGAAACTGTGGAAACAGATCTGATATAGTAAATATTTAACCGATTTCACCTAGTTTGGGACTTCACAGAAGACGTTTAAATTGGTAAGTGTTTACCGTTTTTTTTAAATAAATTTATGCCTTATTATTTATTTATACAGGTTTAGGTGCGCCTCGGTTTTTAACAGTAATAATTTATTATTCTAAACGAGCGAGGTGCGCTCAATGTTTTCTGTCGGCGACTGACAAAATATATATACGCGCGTGGACGAACAGCTGGTGCAATATCATTCGAATAAACCTCTTTACTCATCAAAGTGTCATCCATAAAAAATACCACAATACGAGGTGCATTCAAGTTCTAAGGCCTCCAATTTTCTTTCTAACTACTCACCCGAAAACTATGAAACTGGTGTTACTTCTCGACGTAATCTCCTGCAGACGTACACATTTTTCACAACGTCGACGCCATGATTCCATGGCCGCGGTGAAGGCTTCTTTAGGAGTCTGTTTCGACCACTGGAAAATCGCTGAAGCAATAGCAGCACGGCTGGTGAATTTGCGGCCACGGACAGTGTATTTCATTGTTGGAAACAGCCAAAAGTCACTAGGAGCCAGGTCAGGTGAGTAGAGAGCATGAGAAATCACTTCAAAGTTGTTTTCACGAAGAAACTGTTGCGTAACGTTAGCCCGATGTGCGGGTGCGTTGTCTTGGTGAAACAGCACACGCGCAGCCTTTCCCGGACGTTTTTGTTGCAGTGCAGGAAGGGACTTGTACTTCAAAACATTTTCGTAGGATGCACCTGTCACCGTAGTGCCATTTGGAACACAATGGGTAAGGATTACGCCTTCACTGTCCCAGAACATGGACACCATCATTTTTTCAGCACTGGCGGTTACCCGAAATTTTTTTGGTGGCGGTGAATCTGTGTGCTTCCATTGAGCTGACTGGCGCTTTGTTTCTGGATTGAAAAATGGCATCCACGTCTCATCCATTGTCACAATCGACGAAAATAAAGTCCCATTCATGCCTTGGTTGCGGGTCAACATTGCTTGGCAACATGCCACACGAGCAGCCTTGTGGTCGTCCGTCAGCATTCGTGGCACCCACCTGGAGGACACTTTTGGCATTTTCAGGTCGTCATGCAGGATTGTGTGCACAGAACCCACGGAAATGCTAACACTGGAGGCGATCTGTTCAACTGTCATTCGGCGATCCCCCAAAACAAGTCTCTCCACTTTCTCGATCATGTCGTCAGACCAGCTTGTGCGAGCCCGAGGTTGTTTCGGTTTATTGTCACACGATGTTCTGCCTTCATTAAACTGTCGCACCCACGAACGCACTTTCGACACATCCATAACTCCATCACCACATGTCTCCTTCAACTGTCGATGAATTTCAATTGGTGTCACACCACGCAAATTCAGAAAACGAATGATTGCACGCTGTTCAAGTAAGGAAAACGTAGCCATTTTAAGTATCTAAAACATTTCTCATTCTCGACGCTGCCGCTACAATTCCATCTGCCGTACAGTGCTGCCATCTCTGTGACGTATTGACAACGAACGCACGCTCATTTTAAAACAATGCACATGCTTCTATCTCTTTCCAATCTGGAGAAAAGAAATCGGAGGCCTTAGAACTTGAATGAACCTCGTATTACACAATTACTGATCGATTATTTCTTATTGATAAAAAAGAAAATATTTGACTTTAGAATGTTAAAATCCCTACTAGGAACCATACTACAAAAAGAATATTTTTATAGTTATTTATATATTTTAAAACAATCGTTTTTATATATTATAAATCAAACTTGCACAGCAATACATTTAACTATTATAATTCCTTAAATCAGTAACTGCATGTATATGTGTACCTAAGTCATCGTTGAAATTAATTGCTGGATGCAATTAAAGTACCAAAGAATTACTTAATTTACATACCGATCAACATTTACATGTTTAAATGAAACGTTTCGCTACCCGGCACTCAACTTAAGAACAACCAATGAAATAACTCCAGATTTCCAGACGTAGTAGCCGCGGTAAAACAAATTGCATCTTACCTACACATTTAAGTAGCGAGAAAATTTACTTGAAATTCAGTTTTCTCAGAAATATGTTGTTTACTCGTTTCCCTGTAATTAGTAAGTTAGCCGAGGGCGAGATGGAGGTCCTGCTGTCATTGGAAATTAAAGTTAAGTAAGCATCCTACCTAGATAAATATGTATAAGAACCTATCTTGTTAATTACAGTTATTGATTTAAATGAATCTCTTTACGAATATTGCTTGATGATAAATAGGAGTAATGGATTTTCACTGGCGTATAGGGAGACACATCAATAATTATATGCTACTTTAATAATTTTATTGTATAATTTAGCTGCTTTAGTTGTAAATAATTTGATAAATTACGAACTTAATTACGGAAAACGCTAGACTTGTTAGATTTAAAGGGTTAACATTTTCTTATAGCATGATTCAATAACGTTTATTTCCTCTTAAATTAGATTGTTTTATTATTACGACTGCTTAATATCCTTAATATTGTGCAGTTCATTTACTACTTTTCGTACTTCGATAATGTTATTGGGTCGTCGTATGTAAATGATCGATTTTTCTTTGGTGTAGAAATAACGTGCAATATTCGACGATATTTGTGATAAAAAGAGAAATTTTTAATGCAAGTAAGCAAATTGGTTTTTCTACAGATTAAAGTATTTACTTTCTCATATCATTTTTGAATAATGCAAGATAAGTCCTTGTGAACTACGTATTGTAATTGTACGTATTGATTGGTGATTGAGATGAATTACTTAACTTAATAATAATAATAATAATAATAATAATAATAAATCATTCATCTAAATTCTAAAAATCTAGCAAGGGTAACTAACACTTTCGCAATATCCAAGGACCAAAATTATGTTGGGGATGATGTATCAATGTTATGGTTGATGTTGGCTCGTGGACCAAACAGAGCCAGCTCGAAGGACCAAAAATGATGTGGCGTCGGCTTCATGGAAGGCCAATATTATGATTGTATTGATTGCTTCAACGTCAGTTGCTAAAATCATGATCCCTATGTTGTTGCTTCACCGTGCATAGATTGTAACGCTGTATACACTTTACTATTTAAATCTTCGGTGACTGCTTGTTAAATGAATGTACTTTTATCTAAATACATTAATTTACACTATATACATTTATTTTGGATCTACAACAAGTTATATTAACATACAAGTCGAGGCTGGTGTCTCTTGTTAAAGTATGATTGTTATGAAGAAGACTGTGTATCTTGTACTGATGTTGAGTTGATACTGCGTTTGATGTATTAAAGACTGTGTGTCTTGCACAGATGTTGATTTGATACTGATCTATTCTGTACTGTTTTTCAAGTAGGTAAAAATATACCACGATCACTACTCTATTACACATTAAAATCGTATTGGTTGAATAGTGTATTGTTCGACGTGATAACTGGGAATTTTTGTGTGTTCATTTCATGAAAATTGTGCCTACAAGCAACAATACCCAAGGTTTACGATAATGTCCTAAAAATCTAATCTTAACTAATTAATAATAAAATATCATTACCAATTAAGTACTAGGTGTTATAAATCTAAGTATGTGGTTTCGGATCGTACCAATGAATATCCAGATTACACTTTGTTCACTTGTTCACTGTTTATTTTTTTATTTATTTTGTCGTTTGCGAAAATTACAACCCGACTTGGAGCTTTTGTTTGGTTTGACGTTCTTATTCGATAACGGAAGAACAAATAACTTCCGGCGGAAGGTACCTTTTGTCCCTTCTCACCCTCAAAGGGAACTTCCCTGGAAGTTTCCAGGGCCACAGGGAAGGCCTCCGTAGAGAATACATCTTGGGATGGAGCAATGAAACGGAACAGCTTTATCTGTAATTTCAGAACACCAGGGATTCTGATATAGGGGATGAGCTCCTTAATTGTCTGGACAGAGAACGTCGTAAAAACGGGAAGAAACGACAGCTAGTATAGAATTTAAAAGATCTAGAAGGAAAGCTTGGAGCCTTTTGAAGAAATTGGGTAGCTGTAACTCATTGATGGACCACTGGAAGTATCAGCTAACCAATTCGCTGCACGAATTGTAACACTGTTTAAGGTCTCAAGTAAAAAACAACATAATGCAGACATTAAGAAGCAACTGACACTCCGCCGCCAAACAACAACAGCCCATTCTGAATACTGCAGACCATTCACGGTAGAGAGGTAGATACAGCACCGAATGACATTAAATCTGGCAAAGCACCTGGATTCGACGGAATTCATCCCAAATTCCCAAAGAACTGTCGGAAACACAAGGATCTGGATGAGTAAATTCTACGCAGACATCTTTTAACAGGACATATCCCAACAGAGCTCAATAAATACAAAATAATTGCAGTTTTGAAACCGAACAAACTCAACAAAGCTGCCTGAAAGCTTTCGTCCGATAGCCTTATTAAATTCATGTTATAAGCTTGATATTGGAATATGTTCCCTTTGAACAGGCTGGGTTCAGACCCAATCGTAGCTGTGCTGACCGCCTTGTCACCGTGCTTCAACGTGCGTGGTTAATCTGAGCGCCTGCTCAGCTTAACAACGCACATTGAAGCAGGTTTTCAATAACGGCTGAAGACAGCTGCCGTGTATGTTGATCTGACTACGCCATACGGTCTGGAGAGAAGGTCTTCTCTATAAATTTTTCAACGTTCTACCATGTAGCCGAATAGCATCTCTATTAAACAACATGCTTTGCGACAGGGACTTCCAAATAATAACAGGAGAGAGCAAGAGCAACACGAGACATCTTAATAATGGATTGCCTCAAGAATCGGTATTCGCACTTGTTTAATTTGTAGCTTCTGACATGCCACACACAAAGTCGAAAAAGCTTGGATTATGCCGATAACCTTGTAATGACGTAATAATATATTTTCAGAGGACTTGTCCGTGCTGGGAAAATACTAACCCTGAATTTGAATAAAACAGAAGTGTAATGCATTTATCTCAATAATAAACAAGCACGTCTAGAGCCACAAGTGTACTTTAATAACAACTTGTTACGATATAATTCTAGCCCAAAATATATACCAGTAACAATGGATCGAACACTTACATATAAAAAAAATATAGAGAACACCGCAGCTAAAATAAACACTAGAAATTACATAATTTAATTATAAGCTCTACACCTCAAGCAGTACTGCTTGGGGTTCCTTACCAGGAATTTAGTTGCCTCACCACGAATGGAAAACACTCAATAGAATAAGAACGTCTCACGCCATTTGTCGTGACTCATTCTATAAATGGGGACTAACTGAGATACCGACTTGCGTATGCGTGGAACTTCGCCAGATTATTCTCCACATTACAGCTAAGCGTCATTCTTACAGCTAAGTGCTCCCTTACAGCATAGTGTGGCCTCCTTGAAGTCACCGACTCTGTGTTGAACTGGATCAATGGCTTTCATTTTAAAATTTAGCTTTGTTCTGTGTAGATGTATATTGTCAATCCATGTTAGCCATACGCTAAACAAATAATAAATAACCAATTTGAAAAACATAAGATTTTTTAGTGCTGTATTTTTTCGTTAGACTCACTAATTACTGATCAGTCCTCGTATAATGTTATATAGTAAACACGAAACTAGTAAATGAAGTAAGTAAGTTAATGATTTAGGATAGACGAGTATTAATTTCCATTTTAAAAAGTAATAGCCTATATTATAATAGCAAGCAATGTTCGTTTAGTCCTGTACTGAAACTTTCGAGATTATACATAGAAATTTTGATGCATGCATATGTTTGTTAAATCGATAAGTCACATTTAGTCTTTTATGAAATACGGCCTTGAGGTCATAACTAATTTTAAACCAGTACAAATAGTAGAGAACACATTATAGAAGAAAAAGTCTGGCAATATCTGATAGAACCCAACTAAAAAAAGTGAAAAGAAAAAGCCGAAAAGCGAAAGAGAGACAGGAAGAAAAACAGAGAGGAGTGATAAATAAAATCGTCCGCAGTCGTCAAAACAAATAAAAAGAGGCGATGACAGTGAAACAAACGCCTGTGTAACACGAAGATGTATTCAATCAGAGGAAAGGTAGGGCGGAAGAACAGAGCTACCGGAAACGGTCCCGGAACCGGAACCAGTGCACCACAGTCTATCTCCGTCTTTCTATTTTCGCCACACCTTGGCTTCACCATCTCTCTTAAATCGTAAGGCACGGCGCTCTGTGTATAAAATGCAGTCCGCAACAACGATTATCACGTACTTAAACAACTACAAGGGCACTCCCTCTACGTTCAACGTGACACTGAACACTTTTGAACTTTACATATACAAATATATATGTGAATATGTAATACGAAAGCTTTTGTTGTAAATGCGAAAGGTATATCACAAAATGTATGTGTATATAGGAGACACTTTTTCATTTTAGTAATGAATATGTAAGCATTGTTTCACTGAAAAACGATAAAATTTTAACATATGTGCTTTGCCGTGTAACAAGGAAAGAACTCGATTGAAACTTGGCAGGTTTGCAGATCGTACAGCAGTATATAAAATACAATTTTTCCCCTTGGCTATTAAACAACATTGGGGGTACAATCACTCGCTAACAATCAGAATACTTCCGGTTTTTCATTAATTCGTTTGTAATAATAATAACAGACAATACAAACTGATGGAACTGTCCAGCATAATAGACCAGATATCACGTTACGAGACCATAACAATAGCATTACGTACCTCATAGACATCTCTGTGCCAGCGCCAGCGAATATCCAGGCGAAGCACAGAGACAAGATCGACAAATATTTACCACTTGCCCAAGATGTTAAAGAAGTGTGGTGCCAAAACAAAGTGATTGTAGTACCCATCATCATCGGTGCTACAGGAAAAATACCGCTGAAGTTACATGAGGCTCTAAAGACCCTAAATATACATCTTATGACATATAAACAGCTTCAAAAAATTGTCATACTGGAGTCAACGAGCATTGTGCGGCAGGTGCTGAGCCAGAATACATATAAAAACACTCACGAACATATCTCAAACCGAAACATATATCTCCGAAAACACGAACTAAACGACTCCTACGATCTAATGCGTCGATTATGAGGAAAAAAAAGCCAAAAGAACAACGTTACAGTAGATCCATGAAAAAAAAAAAAGAAAAATTATATTTAATATACATGTATAATTCTACCAATGTTTCCATCCATATCAAGCAGGATAGATATTGATATGCTTGCCTCGCGGCCTTGTATCAACTTTTTCCCTTTCTCCCGAAAGGAGCGCACACATTAATAATAATAATAATATTAATAATAATAATAATTATTATTATAATAACAAAAAGCATTGCAAGAAAAAAGAAAGACATACTTGGCTTTTGTGGACCTGGAAAAGGCTGTTGATACAGTACCTAGGCAAATAGTGTGGAAAATCTTAAGTGAAAGAGGAGTAGATCGTAAACTTATAAGGATGATAAGAACAATTTATAGTAATAACATAAACCTAGTTATCAAGAACAATATGAAGTTAAATACTTCATACATTCACAAAGCAAAGAGGGGTGAGACAGGGAGGAAGTCTGAGCCCTACATTGTTTATTCTGTTTATGGACAACATAATAAAGGAATGGTCGAATATAGTGAAAAAATTAGATGTAGGAAGCTGAAACTTACAACGGATAGATATATCGGAGGGCGTCTTTGCTGATGACATAGTCATAACGGCTAAAAGTGAGAAAGATCTACAGAAGAATTTGGACATATGGAACATGACACTCAAGAAGAACGGAATGAAGATGAAAGGTAATAAAACAAAAGTCATGGTGATAGGAGAAAAACGAGAAGACATAAATACAGGGTGAGTTTTTTTTGAATGTTTAGCATTGGGATCTAAGAAACTACTGGAGATAGAAAAACGCTTAAATGGGGAAAGATGCGCAGTTTTACGAGTTTGATTTAAAACTGCTTTTGTTTCTCCGATACTTTCATGGCTTATTAGATATTCAAAGAAAACTAAATTTTACGATTTTCTTTAAACATGCTTAGCATCGTTAATTAATAGTAATTTTAGAGAAAAAATGTTTTCAGACAAAAGTTTTAGATAATTTTACGCCAAATAAAACAATGCAGCTAATATTCTTTTTTAGTTCACCATTATCGAGTTATGACACAAACTTGTATTTTTTAAATGGAAACCATAGTTGATTTTGACATCATTAAAAAGCTTATTTTTAGTTGATTACAATGATATAAGGTTTGATATGGTTATTTTAAAAAATAAATATATAGACATTTTTATGTTTTTTATGGAAAACAATTGAATTTCGAACTGATAAAATACAAACCAAACGAAAACTTATTTTGAAATCTTATGTAGTAATAAAATTAAAACTATAAGAACTTTTATTAAGGGCATACAACATTATTAATGTTCAAAGATACCTCCATTATTATTAATACACAAATTGCATCTCTTCACAACAGAATTTGTAGCATTGCGGATTTTACGCCTATCGATGTTATTAAAAGCAACTAAGACAGCTTCTCTTAAATCGTCGATTGTTTCATATGTTCTTTTGTATACTGTGTCCTTTAGTACACCCCACAAGAAAAAATCCAAAACTGGTAAATCAGGGGATCCAGCCGGCCATTCAATGGGTGCATTTCGTCCTATCCATTGATTAGGGAAGTTCAAATTTAAATAATTTCTAACATACAGTTGATTGTGCGGAGGCGCTCCTTCATGTTGAAACCATTGCAGCATTGCTCGGGTTCTTAAATTTAAATTATCTAACATTTCCTCGAAATCTTGCTGTAAACAATTAAGATAACGATTGCCAGTTAGTGATCCATCAAAAATAAAAGGCATTAAATGATTTGCAAACGACTGGCAGTAAGCAAGACGTCTAGGTTAGTCTACCAGCAAAATAGCCTGGTGTAACTGCATCTTATACGGATGCATGTGTAAGTTTTTCTCTACAATTTTCTGGCATGTTATAAAAGAAAGTCCAATCTCTTGAGAAAGACGTTTCAAAACTTTTGTGGGTTCATTTTCCATACGTTCAGGAACATCATTTTTAACTTCTTCCGAATGAACAGTTGGTCTACCAGTACGTGATGTATGGTCCACAGAGTCAGTCCTTCCAAATACACCAAGACAATTGGAAAGGCAATTATAAAAATTTTTAAAAATTGCAGCTAACTCTCGGAAGTGCTCTCTAAAATCATCCAAACATGCATGCTGGCTGTACACCGAAATTCCATCAATTCGCACTCCAGTTCCAAAATAGGCTTCTATCATGTACGTTTTTAGTACTGTATTGTAAAACATATTTAAATATATTCAAACTCGATGTTCAAACTTGCTTTCAGCAGTTCTAACACATTAATTAATGACAGTCAATGTCACTGTCAACATAATTTTCAAAACTGTTAAGTTATAATAATGGGTATTCGTTTAATATTGAAGCTGACGTCTGTCAAATTCTGGAAATTTCTTTGTTTTGTATTTGCCACACTGAGAATTATAGTTATTGTCAATTGGTGTTTGACATCTTTTGCCATAGTCGTACTATCGCGACATTTAAAATCCGGACGATTAGATATTTATTTTCCGTAGTAATACCATAAGAGCTTTGAATTTATCGATAATTTCACGAATGCTTGTTGCATAGCGACGAAGACGAGTGTCAGTTTGACAAGCATTTAAATCACGACAGCCCGTAGGGCTGGAGTGATTTAATTGTCAAATTGACACGAGTCGAAGTCGTTATGCAGGAAGTATGAGTGAAATTATCGATTTTAATTCAAAGCTCGTATGGTATTTGATTAGATTATTTTACGTAATACAAAATGAAATTTATCTAAACTCTTTATTTATTTATTAATTCATGTATAAATTAGTACACTGAAAGGTACAATTGTTATATACATTCTGTTTTTTATTGGATGTGCTTGAATCAATATTTGCACTGTTGTAACTATTTCCTCGCATTTGATTAATAATAGTTTCATGGTGTTCTTTATCTAGTTGTAGATACGGCTTAATAGAATGCGAACTACTATGGCCAGAAATTTTAATTAATTGTTGCTCATTTACACCAGCTTTTGCTAAATTTGAGACAGCTGTCGCGCGACTGGAATGGTTACTTATTTTTTGGTTTTCTGTGTTGAAACCAGCGAGTTCAGCACTTTTCTTAAACCATTTCAAAATTTCATTTCTTCCAATAGGCATATTTTTATACCAGCTACCATTTTTCTTATTCCACGCTGGATTGACAGTTAAAAAGAGTCTATCACTTTTTATACGAGCGTTTTCTGTCCTCTTTGAAATGAGTTTTTTAAAAAGTCTGACTGGGCAATTACTTGGTTTTACTTTGTTGGGAATCAACCATTTACTGTCAGCACATTTTTGTGCTCCACCTTGGGTAGTTTCCGTTAATATGGGATTGTACTCTATTCTTCCAGTCGGTGTATTGTATACGTTCATTTCTTCTCGGAAGTAGTGAATCAAACATGCCGGGCCTTCTCCTCCTCGCCATGCCAATTCAATCGACACTATCCGGTAAAATTTCTTTTGTAGTCCATCTGGATTTTCTTCATCCCAAACATTTATCATTTTTTCATATTCGTTTTTCTGTAAAGCTGCAGAATTCATTTTCCGTTTACCAGGTATCGCTTGAAGAATTCTCCTTTTGGAGTTCCTTGCGTCGCGGGCTGCTTTAAATACGATGCTCTGAAAAGGATCAATTTTTCTGTTATATTCGTTATTAAACTTCTCTTGTAGCAATTTTGCCGTAACATTCCACATCGTTTTAACAACACCATCTTTACATTCTTCCTCATTCACCTTCCTCATATTGAAGGCCCAGTCTTTCAGAATATCTGCAAGTTCCTCTTCTGTAACATTTTGTTCGATGCTGTAGTTTTTCGCATCACAAAACTCACAAAATTGTCGCCAAATTGACGCTCTGCTCTTTTTCGTATTCGCCGGTTCAGCTTGTTTTACTATTTGATCAATGTTTACAACTGATTCTTCCCCAAATCTCAGCATTGTTTTGTGACAATGAAACCAGTCTTTTGACAGAACTTTAGAAATGTCTATCCTTATTAACCCCATTTCCATAACAACGCCTAATTATTCTACTATGAAAATTATCGATAAATTACCGCTGTAATTTCGAGTTGCTTCAGTAATACGCGAATCTGATTGGTTTATATTCGTATGTGTAAAATAATCTCAGTAAATCACATGCTACTAGATTGACTTTTCAAATGAACACTTGTTATATAAAATTAAAAAGTTTAAAAATACAAATATTCAATTGTACGCTAGTGGGCGATGAGTCATCAACCTCTCTTGGCCGGTCTCTAATAATTATATACAAATCTGGTTTTCGTGCAAAAGTGGAGCTACCTGGTTATTGCACTCAACTCTTCAATTGTTTTATTAAAGTTAATACCAAGAACACTACGAACGAAGTTGGAAATAATTAATTTATTGTTAATCGCTATGTGATTTTTCGATTTTTGTTTTGTCTCTTATTCCATTTAGTCTAAATTTCATATAGGTCATTTTTCGTGTAATGGAACCAAACTGAGAAGTAGCACTAGAAAAGAAAAACAAACATGAAAAATAAAAGCCACCCCAATTGTCGGCCCTTCGAAATATTCAAAAGAAAAATATAAGTGATTTATTACGAAAATAAGAAAAGAACAAGGAGTATCATTTATAAGCCAACTATACATAACCGCCTAGAATTTTTATGAAAATTATATTGCATTAAAACGTTTTCTAAACATGAAGATATACACACAAAAACAAAATGAAACACAAAATTTTCAAATACATTCTAATGAGAGATATCGTTAGGAAAATAATCGCATAGATAAAAGTTATAACTAGTAAGGCTATACAGAGAGAATGCATATTTCATGCGCCAGCTAGAAGGAGACGATTATATGAAGAGGAAGTAAGAAAGAATGCTACGCGATCAAAACTTCTGAATATTTCAGAGCTGGAAATCGTACTCGAGCTTAAAACACAATTAAAATTTCCCCAAGACATCAAAAATAAATTCTACTCATTCCTTCATATTATAAATCCTTCTTCTATACAATATATCTACGTCTTATTTCCAGCATTCAGACTGTGTTTAAGCATCCCCTTTCTTTAATTAATCTCCCATCCTTAGCAACGCGCGTAGGAACGAATGTTAGGTACAGTAACACAATACAGTTTTTTACACTTTTGCCGAGTTGAAAATCTTTAATGTCTGCGAAGGCTGACATTAATTAAAAAATCTTGTTACGCATGCAGGGGCAGGGACTACAGAAGAGGCAATTTTAAGACCTGAAACGCCAGAGGCATATGCAAAATAGTGTCTAATTTATGCAAGTTTTTCTTTTCTTTTTCAATCGTCTCTCTGTCTCCCTTTCTTTTTCTCTTTCTCTTTACCTTAAACTTTTCTTTCGCATTCCTTTACCTTTGTTTTCTTATTACAGAAGAATAGAACTTATGCTTTTTTCATTTATTTTCATTTTGTTAATTGGCGACTTATAATAATAGAGTAGTGAAGAAATATATTTCGGTTTTAAAAATCTTCAACTCTTTTCAATCTTTCAACAATAAAACTTAAAAACAACCACATAATTCTCCGTATTACTCTCTCTTTATCTGTCTGTATTTAGTGACCTTATAATTTATATAATTTGAAAAATAGCGAAGTGAACAAATACATGTACTCGGCAAACTAAAGAGCATGGGTACCAACGATCTTTTTTACATCTCAGCTCAGGGGTCGGAATTCACAATAAGTCGACCGTGAACTATTGAATTTTGTTCCCTAAAGTACAGACGTGAAAAATCCGAAGTCTTTGCTACGCTGAGTAATTAAATAAAGAAATTCAAAACTGGGATCTACACATAACGTGTGTTCATTTGAAAAGTCAATCTAGGTTACTTTGAAATCTTGATAGAATAAGACGCAAATATATTCGTATGTGTTTGTTGTTCCGTAAACGTAAATCCAAATGACAATTGATAATGTCAATCACAAATATCAGTTCGTGCATAAAATAATCGTGCGTCGATTCTGGTTTAAATAAATTGCTTCTCAGTTTTAAAATGGCTTTCACTTTTGAACATAAAATTTTTTTAGTCCAGGCTTATTTTCGAAGTGGTAATAAAATTGATGGTTTATGGGTTTATTCAGTTCAAGATTGCATGGTAGAATTTCAAGTTGAGTTTCCACACTTTGTAATAGATTGTATACAATTTAAGAATACTTTGGATAGAACTTTAAAACTTTTTTCTGAAACTGGTAGTCTCGTAAGAAAATCAGGCAGCGGAGCAGTTAAGAAACGTACACCTCAAGTTGTCAATCGTGTTGAAGAAATAATGGAAAATGAACCACAAACATCTGTTCGACATTTGAGTCAACAAATAAACCTTTTTGTTGGTACAACTCACAAGTTATTAAAAAAAGATATGCAACTTTATCCATACCGTGTCACAGCAGTACAAGAATTGTTAGAAATTGATTACCCACGTAGACTACAGTTTTGTAATTGGTTTGTAAATATGAACAAGAATGGAGAACTTTCGCAAAAAGTCATCTTTACTGATGAAGCATGGTTTTATAAAACTGGATACCTAAATTCACAAAATACAATAATTTGGAGTAGTGAAAATCCACATGTAATTAATGAAGAATCGCTACATCCAGAGAAAATTGGTATTTGGGCAGCGATAAACCAAAGGCGAATCATTGGACCAATATTTTTTCAGGGAACGTTAACTGCTCAAAGGTACCGTACGGAAATTATACAACCATTTGTCAATCAGTTGCATGATGATGAACTTCAAAATGCATATTTCCAACAAGACGGAGCACCTTGTCACTGTACTGCAGAATCTTTGGATTATTTAAGAAAATTTTTCGATGAGCGTATAATTAGTCGAAATACTGAAATTGTCTGACCTGCACTTCATGCGATTTAACACCTTGCGACTTCTTTTTGTTGCCTTATCTAACAAATAACATATTTCGAACACCTATATTGAATTTGAATGATATGCTTCAGAGAATCGAACAGAAGTGCATGGAAATTAATAACAGTCCAGTAATGTTGCAGAATATCATCAGAAATTTTGAACGGAGGATTTTAAAGTGCATTGATCTTGAAGGACAACATTTTCAACATTTGTTATAGTTTTCAATAAATACCTATTATTTGTTATTTATTTGTATGTATGAAACTGTCAAAATACACGACTTCGTTATGTTACTTAGGTTAAGTAGTAAATTTTAATTTACGACATAACGGGTGTTCATTTGAAAAGTCAATCTAGTAGCATGTGATTTACTGAGAATATTTTGAAGTATGTCGTAAATTAAAATTTACTACTTAACCTACGAAGTCGTATATTTTGACAGTTTCATACATACAAATAAATAACAAATGTGATTGACATTATCAAATGTCATTTGGATTTACGTTTACGGAACAACAAACACATACTAATATATATGAGTCTTATTCTATCAAAATTTCAAAGTAACCTAGATTGACTTTTCAAATGAACACACGTTACTTCAAAATGTTCTCAGTAAATCACATGCTACTAGATTGACTTTTTAAATGAACACTTGTTAAGTTAATAGTTCTAATCAGAATGTAAAAACTATTGAATTTTGTTCCCTAAAGTACAGACGTGTTAAATCCGAAGTCTTTGCTACGCTGACTAATTAAATAAAGAAACTCAAAACTGGGATCTACACATACAACATTCCTTGATGTGTAATGTAAGTTAATAGTTCTAATCAGAATGTTAAAATAGAAAAAACTGTAAAAGATAATAAACAGTTATGGAAGATATACCTAATGCATAAATCCCAAGAAAATTATGACAGGTACAAGCAGAAACGAATTGATAAAAGAGAGTAAAGACAAATCATGGACAGAATTCGGCAATAAACTAACAAAAACATTTAGCGAAATCCAAAAGCTGTTCTATAACACGCTCAAACAAAAGAGAAAACCAAAAATAAATATGTTAAGAAATATAAATGAAAAAAAGGGAAATATACTCACAAACGAAGAAAAAATTATGGAAAGATGGAGGGAATACTTTAAGGTGCTACTATAAGATGAAAAATTGTAAAAAGTGAACAAAAAAAAGAACAACAGCAAATACCACAAGACAAATATGACAACACAAAGAGAATAACAGCTACAGAACTAACAGAGGCAGTACAAGAAATGAAAATAGACGAACCACCCAGACCCGATGAAGTTACGATAGAAATGATCAGATATATGAACGAGGAGAGGCAACAGGAACTTCTAGATATTATGAACCAAGTAGAAAAGGAAAAGAAGTTACCATTAGATTGGCAGGTAGGCATTATAACCAGTGATGGTAACCCTGACTCTTACTAGTTCGGTAGATTATAGAAAATATCGGCAGAGTAAAAAATTTACAGCTTTTTTATGAATATCTTCTTTTATTTATTATTTACAACAATGTATAAGTAACGTACATTAAATAGAATATAAAATTTGAAAACCAATTTTTTAAAAAAATCTCATTTTACAAAAAATTACTCGTTTTCGCCATCGTTATAGAGTCTATGCTTAGCAAAGTTATTCATACCGATAAGTCTGTTATTATAAAACGGTCGTATATACTCGACAGTCTGTCTTGATGTTTAGGTACCGGCATTATCGTGTTGGAAAAAACCTCTTGTAATTTCATCGTCATACAACTGGCCAATAAATATCTCGGTAGATAGCTGCTGTGATAGTTTCCTCAAAGAAAATGGTTCCTACTATTTTTCTGTATGACATGGTAACCCAAACATAAATCTTTATTGGATATAATTTTATCTCATGATAAATATGCAGATTTTCAGCAGACCATATCCTATAACTTTGAAAGTTGACGTAGTCACTTAAATGGAATCAAGACTCATCCCAGAAGAATGATATACTTAGCAGCTCGACATTTTTGTATAACGCCAACTTCACTCAAATAAATAGAAGTAAATATTGACATATCGTCATGGTTTCGCCTTGGGAAAATCAATATTTTTCAGAAAATCATTTTATTATCATTTATTATCAGCTGTTATTGAGTATATACAGGGTCCGGCAACGAAGCGGGGACGGAAGATTACACGCGTATTTGAAAGTTATTCAAATATTTAGTCATCGGATATCCTTCCGTACCATCAAGCGCACGTTTTAAAAATATTTTGTTTTATACAGGGTGTTCCAGATGGAAATGCCAGACTAAAGTTGCATTTTTTTTAATGGAACACCCTGTATATTAATAAATAAAATGATCCGCGCTTGAAAGCTGGTTACATCGATATAATGTTGTATGGGTCTAAAGTTGATAGTTTCTGTGTAGTTTCTGTGTAAATAATTATTTTACTTGATAAATTGATACATTTCAGTTGGCTATTCTGCATAAGGAAAATCAAAAGATCCGAAACCAATAGAATAGAATATTTTCTACTAGTATGTACTTTCGTTGCTACGTGAAATAAATTCTGCAACTACTCGAGTTATACAGGGTGTTCACAATTTCGCAAAATCGAAGAAATCTCGTAATTTTTAAATTGAACACCCTGTATATTTTTAGCTCATTGAAAAGCCCTTTTACTACGCTTTCTATTGATACCTCATTTGATGCACCTAGGATGGATCATTTGCTAATTATTTCTTTTTAGAGTTGAATTAATGAAAAATGCTTGTATTTTTAGTAGCTAATTTGCGCTTTTAAACCTTCTGTAAGATCGGATATTCAACAAATTATCCATAAATGGTCTATAACAAGAAGAGTCCCTATTAAGTACGAGAAACAGTTGATTTTCACTCAGCGGTGAAAGCAAACATTAAATGAATATAAAGTAATATAGCATTTTCAATAAATTCACTGCTGATCAAGTTATCTGGTGTCAGTTTTAAGCTTGTATATTTAATAACCAAGTTACCAAAAATTTCGTTCCATCTTACACAGTATTTCGTTCAATCTTTAAAAGAAATTGCTATAATGACTAATTTTAGTATTCAAGAAATGGTGAATATGATATTTATTCCTGGGGAGTGTACAAGAAATTGTCTCCTAGCAAGTAGAGTATATGCAGAGAGATTTCCAAACCTTGAAAGAAAGCCAAGACCGAAAGCATTTGAAAGGTTATTAGAGAGATTTACAGAAACTGGTAGTGTAACCTACAAGAAGAGAGAAATAAATAAGCCGGTAATCAATGAAAAAAGCGAATTGGCCGTATTATTAACAATACAGGAAAATCCACATATAAGTATAGACGGTATTTCAAAGGTAACAGCTATTGAAGATAAGAGCGTACGAAGAATTTTAAGAAGTCATAAATATCATCCGTACCATATGGAATTAAATCAGGAATTGCATGGTGATGATTTCATTAAAAGAACAGACTTTTGTGGTTGATTGTTAAATAAAATGCGAGAAATGCCAAATATTTTAACAATGATTTTGTTTAGCGATGAGGCTACTTTCAAAAGTAATGGGGCGGTAAATAAACATAACATGCATTATTATGCAACAGAAAACCCGCATTGGATACGTCATGTAGACAATCAGAATAGATGGTCTCTTAACGTCTGGGGAGGTATACTTGGTCCATATATCATTGGGCCGTACTTTTTCGATGGAACCGTTACAGGCGATACGTATTTGGCATTTTTGCAGAACGAACTGCCTAATTTACTTGAGCATGTGGATGCTGACACCCGACAAATTTTCTGGTTGCCACACGATGGTGCACCTGCTCATTACAGCCTTAACGTTAGGGAGTTTCTAGGCCGATGGAAGGAAGACAAATGGATAGGACGAGGTGGTCCAATCGCTTGGCCTCCACGAAGTCCAAATCTTACTGTCTTGGACTTCTACTTTTGGGGATATGTCAAGGCTCTAGTTTATGTGTAAGTTCCTACAACAAGGGAAAATATGATGGAACGCATAAGAGAGGCATTTAGAAATGTTCGCCAAGAAACATTACAGCATGTTCAACAGAATTTCACCAGGCGGCTTCATTTATGTATTGAGAGACATGGAAGGACATTTGAAAGTTTTGTTTGATTTATTTGCATTTACTATTTACATTTACTTTATTTTTATTTACTATGCTACTACTTTTGTTAATTAAATTTGATGTTGTGGTTAATAATTAGTATTTATTTAAAATAGTGCAAACTTTTAATACTACTCGTACTTGATTCTTTCCTACATGATTTCGATTTATGTTAAGCTAATTAGGTATGTATTGTTTCATATTAGGTATTCGTAAAATAGTTGGTTTTACAAAATTCTTTAAAATACAAATTAATTATTGCAAATTTTTTATTAAACTGACACCAGATAACTTGATCAGCAGTGAATCTATTGAAAATGCTATATTACTTTATATTAATTTAATGTTTGCTTTCACCGATGAGCGAAAATCAACTGTTTCTCGTACTTAATGAGGTTTCTTCTTGTTATAGACCATATATGGATAATTTGTGAATATCCGATCTTACAGAAAGTTTAAAAGCGCAAATTAGCTACCTACTAAAAATACAAGCATTTTTCATTAATTCAACTCTAAAAAGAAATAATTAGCAAATGATCCATCCTAGGTGCATCAAATGAGGTATCAATAGAAAGCGTAGTACAAGGGCTTTTCAATGAGCTAAAAATATACATGGTGTTCTATTTAAAAATTACGAGATTTCTTCGATTTTGCGAAATTGTGAACAGCCTGTATAACGCGAGCAGTTGCAGAATTTATTTCACGTAGCAACGAAAGTACATACAAGTAGAAAATATTCTATTCTATTGGTTTCGGATCTTTTGATTTTCCTTATGCAGAATAGCTTACTGAAATGTATCAATTTATCAAGTAAAATAATTATTTACACAGAAACTATCAACTTCAGATCCATACAACATTATATCGATGTAACCAGCTTTCAAGCGCGGATCATTTTATCTATTAATATATAGGGTGTTCCATTTAAAAAAATGCAACTTTAGTCTGGCATTTCCATCTGGAACACCCTGTATAAAACAAAATATTTTTAAAACGTGCGCTTGATGGTACGGAAGGATATCCTATGACTAAATATTTGACTAACTTTCAAATACGCGTGTAATCCTCCGACCCCGCTTCGTTGCCGGACCCTGTATAGTCGGTTTATAGTATTACAATAACGTTAATTTTAAATTTTAAATTCGGTTAAGTAACTCTTTGCTTTTTATATTATCTTAAATTCCTTTTCGTAAATGGCATATAGTCTTTTTTTCATTTACTATTATGAAATAATTTTAAAAGAATAATTTATAGATATCTTAGTAATTTCCAATTTCAGAATTCAATCGTTACCGTTAGTAACGTAAGTATTGTTCGGAAACTGAACAGTAAATCAACAGGAGATGGACGTAATACGGAAGTTCTTAGCGTCTTCTCGGACATTTGAGTTAATTCAACTATAACATTATCTTATTTAACCAAATATGTCCGAATGTGTCTCCTTAGGAAAGTATGCATTATGTTTCTCCAGTAGTGGAACGTAAAAGGACAAACGGAAACGTGTGTTATAATACATTGTTATCGAACCGGTATATATTATTATGGTTTTTAATCGGAGACCAATTAATTACTCTACGCGTACGGTTACAAAATAGATACGACGATTAGTTTAATTAAAAGTCTGATTCAATTACTAGTCTGCTTGCGAAATTAATGTTGATCTAGAAAATGGTTCGTTTATGGCGTCTTTTTATTAATCTGAACAACAAATCTGAACTTGTTTTATATTAGGTAACTATTACATCTCTTTAAGTCTTCAATAACGCGATGACATAATCGAATTTAATTTAATCTAGTACGATTTCTGTATATATCTAAAGTCTCTTGATAGAACGAAAAATTTATACCATAGACATCGATATTGTTTTTCCCGTTCGAGTATTCGAGTAGAATAGTAACAATAATATACTCGTATATTATTATAACGAGCCTTTTCAAGCTTATGGATAAATAATGATATGTTTAATAAATAAGATAATAGTGAATACTTACTGAATTAAAAAAGCTTCTTATGAGTTTTCTAAAAAGCATGAGAATCTTAGGGTTTACAATAGATTTGTTGATTGATTGTTATAGCATAGTTTAATAATAATGAAAAGATTGAGTTTTAAAAAGGTAACCGATATATATATATATATATATATATATATATATATATATATAGTAAACTTAATAAGTCGGCGATTAAAGGTCTGGTTTATTACTTCAAAGTATATATATTTAAAACAACCCTATATGTTTCGGCAATGATGCCTTTGTCAAGGATATAAAAAATATATATAGATATATTGACAAAGGCATCATTGCCGAAACATGTAGGGTTGTTTTAAATATATATACTTTGAAGTAATAAACCAGACATTTAATCGCCGACTTATTAAGTTTACCATATCATACCAAGGTCACGAAAATATTATATATATATATACATATAATAACTTCGTGACCTTGGTATTATATGGTAAACCTAATCAGTAGGCGATTAAAGGTCTGTATATTACTTCAAAATATACGTATTTAAAAAACTCTACATGTTTCGGCGGTACGCCTTTATCAAGAGTATACAAAATATAAATGACAGAATATAAATGTCAAGTAATTAAGTTGCTATGGTTTAAATTATTCAAAGATACATTCATAATTCAATAATACATCAATAATAATAAATCATGCCTTAGTATTCCAAAAACTAGATAGCAAGGTGTGAACATATGTGTTGTTCGCTGCTAGCAATTTGTGTCTTTTTCTGGGTATGAACTTGTGTGTTGGTTGCTGCTGGCAGCTTGCGTCTCTCTATGGGTGTGTGGTTTTGTGTGAGAGCGTAAGTGTAGGGTTTTATATGTTGGTGCGCTCGTGCTTTTCATGTTGACTGTTCCGTGTTTCGATTCCTGTCTAGTTGTCCGAGCAGGTTTTCGTGGTTTTCCTTCTCGATTTGAGCGAATGCCGACAACTTTGCATCTTAAGTCGCTCCACGGGCGCATACGTAATAATAACTCATGTCTTGCTTTTCCCTGCCTTTCCCTGTTTTCTGTTTTTTGCTGATGTGGTCCTCTACTGGGTTGTAGCCTAGCATATGCGCTACAAAACTCTAGGGGGGTCTGCCCGTTGGACAGTCAGGTGCCATTCCGCCTTTCCAGTAAGAGTGAGGAAACATGCTACGCGGCGCATACACGGCGCCGCGCAATGCACACACCACTAGGACTGGTCCTGGGCGGCAACCTGGCTAGGCTGCCGTTAACAGCACACACACGTTCGACGTGTGTGCATGCCCCCGCTTCGGCGGTAAACGTTAAGATGGCACAAGTGTGACCATCGTCGACCGAGGTAGCCACTAAGAGTGTTCCCTTGGTTAGCGATGAGCAACCCCGTACAGGGTGCGCTTCGCTGGTCTGCGCCTTACCTCGTTGGGGCGGGGGTCAGGCCGTCGAAGTACTGCACGGAATTATAAAGAAGTTGCCGGGAAAGGGTTGGCGGCTCTACGCAACGGCTGGTTATCCGACCTCTCTAAATTCATGCGATCGGTCACTAAACACACGCACGAGCGTACCGACATATAAAACCCTACACTTACGCTCTCACACAAAACCACACACCCATAGAGAGACGCAAGCTGCCAGCAGCAACCAACACACAAGTTCATACCCAGAAAAAGACACAAATTGCTAGCAGCGAACAACACATATGTTCACACCTTGCTATCTAGTTTTTGGAATACTAAGGCATGATTTATTATTATTACTGGAATGTATCTTTGAATAATTTAAACCATGGCAACTTAATTACTTGACATTTATATTCTGTCATTTATATTTTGTATACTCTTGATAAAGGCGTACCGCCGAAACATGTAGAGTTTTTTAAATACATATATTTTGAAGTAATATACAGACCTTTAATCGCCTACTGATTAGGTTTACCATATACCTAATCAGTAGGCGATTAAAGGTCTGTATATTACTTCAAATACTGATTAGGTTTACCATATCATACCAAGGTCACGAAGTTATTATATATATATATATATATATATATATATATATATATTGTAATGATGCAAGGCATACACATTGAGCTGCATCTGAAATGGGAAAAATAAGATATACAAAGTAAGAAAAGGGTAATAAAAGGTTATGTAAGTGATATTATCAAGTATTAGTAGAGTCGAAGTGCATACGAATTTTAATAACGATAATATTATTTTCTTAAATTTCTATATTTATATTTCTTTCATTAATTTCTTTTTTATTATTTCTTATTCAAATTTCAAATATTAGCGCGAAAAACACATATTCAAATTCATATGCATTTTTAATTTATATCGACGCTAGTAAGCCACGCCTACAAATTGACATCTGGCAAATGTAAATATTTATCGTGCGCAGTACTCAATTTGTAACATTAAGTTTTACATTAACCTAACTTGTTAATTTATTAAATAATTTTTAAAATCTGTAAGAATAGTAATATTAGTCAAATTCCATCTATGTAAAAATGTTAATAAGGTAAAACATCGAGACTTTTTGGCATCATTAGATAGCTAAGTTTGGTAAAACAGACAAGCGCTATCGGCATTATCATCTTTTGAAATTTATAAAATAGTAGACGCATTTTTTTGACCGATCCTTAGAAATTCTTATATATCATTAATTAAAATCGTTAATATAGTAAAAAGTAATTAAAAGTATCCTGCCTTTAAATAAACACGATCGACAAGAGAAATTCTTCAAGAAATTTCGATTTTTAACGTATTTACGTACAACAAAGCGTCATAGACGTAATTTCACGATAATCGCAAGAAATTCTAAAGAAATATTGTCAAGAAACAGTCACCGAACATCTACGGAATTGATTATCGTTCATCTACATCGATACCTGTAATCCAACAGCTAGATAAGAACGCAGGGAGAAATTAGGCATCAGAGACCAAGACCGAAGAAAATCTTCAAAAGCGTCATTGGAAACAGCCACCCACGCCGTCAACAATTCGAACAGCAATCGGACTTTTTTCGACCGCCGAGAATCATCCCATTTGATGCGTACGTTCTACAAAATAAACATCAGGATTATTATAATCACAGGTTACAGATAAAACGTATTTATTTTTCAAAATTTTTAATTCTTTAAACTTATAAACCAATAAAATTCTCGATTTTGTTTACCTAACCTAAATGTCCTATACTTGTATTAATATTTCATAAACAACCAATTTAAACGTAGGAATAGTAATTAATAAGGTACTTACCATTATCGTTATAAGATTATTTATATTGTTATCCATATTTTTATAAGTTAAAACACACATAACCACCTTATTTTCTTAAGTAACACCTTGTTGTCTTACTTATATATAGTTCATAAATTTAACCCTTTCCAATACATGTTATTTTATTACAGTTTTCTTTTATAGCAATAAATTAATATTTTTATTTTCATATCAATCTTTTATTTGTCTATATTTACTTGTAGGAGTTATTTCTTTAAGCCTTAACATTAATAGTCTACTTTTATGGAAGCAACAACGTATATCTAACGAAGAGCCTGAGATTTCACATTTAATTAAGCTTTTTAATTTAGTTTCATGCGATCCGACTAGTTGGCAATTTAGAACACAGATAGAGCAGTTTGAGGAGTTATATAAAGGCGCCCATCTTTTAATTTCAAAATTAATATTTTTTGAACTCGTTCATTATATTTATTATCACCTCCTCAGCGCTTCTCATCAATATATATATATATATATATATATATATATATATATTATATATATATATATATAATAACTTCGTGACCTTGGTATGATATGGTAAACCTAATCAGTAGGCGATTAAAGGTCTGTATATTACTTCAAAATATATGTATTTAAAAAAAAACTCTACATGTTTCGGCTGTATACGCCTTTTTCAAGAGAATACAAAATATGAATTCATATTTTGTATTCTCTTGAAAAAGGCGTATACAGCCGAAACATGTAGAGTTTTTTTTTAAATACATATATTTTGAAGTAATATACAGACCTTTAATCGCCTACTGATTAGGTTTACTATATATATATATATATATATATATATATATATATATATATATATAGATAATTATTTCGTGCCTGGTAAATTCAATTTGCTGGCGATTTAAGTTCTGGTTTTATTTCAAAATGTATATATTTAAAACAATCCTACATGTTTCGGCAAATGATGCCTTTTTCAAGGAATGTAAAATATAAATGACAGTATTTATATTCCTTGAAAAAGGCATAATTTTCCGAAACATGTAGGATTGCTTTAAATATATACATTTTGAAGTAAAACCAGACCTTAAATCACCAACAAATTGAGTTTACCATATATATATATATGAGTAGTTAAATAATTTCTTAGCTGTTCATTAAATATATCAATTGATAAATTCTTGGAGTTTTTTGGCTTTTATATGAAATATTTACAAATATCAACGTTGGGACTTGAACCCAAGTCTACGGTTTGCCGGACCGTTGCTTTATCACTTAAGCCATGATAGACCTTACATACTAATTTGATATTTGGAAATATTTCATATGAAAGCCGAAAAACTCCAAGAATTTATCAATTGATATATATATATATATTGATATAGGGCAAGCCTATCCATAAGAATGCCTCAGTGGACAAAAGATTGAATTTAAATGTATATATGTAAGTCTTAGGATAATTTAGAAGTATAGAACTTGAATTCTTCATATGAAAAATCAATAAAGTTGAATTCGCGTAATTAATGGTTTTAAATTTAATTTCACATTTATTTATTTGTATCTTTTAATTTGTATCAGTCATTTCATTTCGATATTATATTTTTCTAATGATATTTCAACTTAATTGATTAATAATTATAGACGCCATAAATTTAGGCAAAACTGTACTTATATTTAAAAAGGTTATCGCGGGAATGTTTCCCACAATAAAATTAGCTTTAATTACAATAATGATTATTCAAGCATGAAATATATATTCACTAAAATAAACTAAATAATTAATATTAAGTATATGTATTTTCAAAATGTTTAAATTGTCATTTTAATTATTATAAAACACCGCGATTAAAATGATACATACAATTAGACGAATCAGGATGAGGGATGAAAAAAAAAAGATAGTTAGCGTAACTAGAAGTCCGCCATTAAAAACATCTCGACGTATTTGAAGTGCTTCTCTAAAAATTAAATGAAAAACATTAATAATACTAATAAAACCATACGTCTACTCTAGTAAAAATCTTACCTATATATCCAGCTCCAGTTTTACCTATTTTACAAGTCCAGAAGGTGACCGGGGTCCTGATAAACAGCAATTGAATTTCACCGCGAAGCTTGGCCGATTGGACCGGACTACAGCTAAGGTGACGCCAACAGATTGCCGCAAGACGCAGACCCACTTTATGGACCTGTTTTGCAGATTTCAAACACCTTAAATCCTATCCTGATTCACTTAAGTATTATTTAAAATACCTACGAATTTTTAAGAAAACGAATAATTAATTCATCATGCACAAATAAAATATCATATTTCTATGATTCATTGAGTAATAATTACTTAAATTATTTTTAAAAGATTAAGATATTTATATTACTGTTACGAAGAATACAAGTTCAGTTTAATATAATTCAATTTTAGTTTTAATCTTGTTGATATTTTAAGAGGTATCATAGATTTCACTCATAATATTATTTTATTCATGTCACACTAAGTTTGTTTATTTTTATTAACCTAGTTTAATCGCCATGTTAATTTCATCACGTGACATGTTAGATATTTATTGATCATAATGTTAATGTATATCTCACTTACCTGTTAATTTGGCATTCATTTCATTAAAGTTGTTAATCAATAATCCTTATCTCGATCGTTTTATTTTATAGTTTTAAGAATAAATAAATTCTATTTGTCTGTTGCATGGCCATTAGCCGATATTGTAAGTGTTCGATATGGTGTCACCGAACTTACTATATTACGGGGCACTTAATTATGTCCCACAACAAGAGTTTATATTGTTCAATTGACTAGCCGGAACCACAAAACACTAAACATTACGCCCACTCAATACACTTATAAGAAGTTTTATGTACATCTGAACAGCTGTTTTAAAGGTTAAGTATATGTTATTATGTGCAAGTATGCGTTTTTGCATTGTGCGCAAATAATTATTGTAATATCATTCAACTCCATCTATATGTTATATTTGATAACTTATTTGAATAATAGAAATTTAAAATGTACATCTTCTAAATAATCATTCCAGTTTATTGATAATTTAAAAATCAGCTTTTAATACACGAAGGTACGGGGACCGTTACAATATATATATATATATATATATAGATAATTATTTCGTGACCTTTGTATGTTATGGTAAATTCAATTTGTAAAATAATACTTCTACGTTGAAATAAATAATATTAAGAATTTTCTACACCCCTCATTGAACAGCCACAAATGTAATAATAATACTACGTCCTACGCTGGTTCGTCAAAAATGTACTACTACTAATATTACTACAAAAATAAATTATAAAATAGTAAAAAAAAATAATTGAAATAGATATTGAATAAAATTTACAATTTCAAATCTCGCGCCTGAAGATCTAGAGAAAAAAAGATATAGAATTTAATGTGTACCAATTCTCCTAACTTGATATAGGTTAATGATATTGATATATAATCAATAAGAAAGAATTAGATTGCCTCTGGTTTAAACTCTATCGATTTAGGAAGAATCTATCACTTATCTCAAGGCAGGTTTAAATAATAACGATTTTAAAATTCAATCAACAGGTAAGATATCTTTTCTTTAATATAAATATTTTATTAATGTATAGCTATAAATAAAAATTGATGATTATGTTTATAAATTTATATTTTTAAAAACATTATATTTTCCAAAACTTGTTTTATATTACAGTATAATTGTTTGTGTTTTAGTTTTACTTTAATTACAAAGGATTAATAGAAAATTATACCAAGCTTTTAAAATATTGGAATTCTGAACAAGTTTCCCACAAACAAATAGAAGCCAAGAAATTTTGCAGGAATGATTAGTAATGAAGATATTTTTGTAACTTTTAAATTGACTGAGTATTCATATTTTTGTATATTACAATGAAAGATGAATATCTAAGTTTAAAAAACCCAAAATAAATCTGTTTAAACAATTTCTTTACTGTAAAGGAGCAATTTCTAACATAAATAAATAATATACCAACTTTACGTTTACAATATATCTCCTTTTTATGTATTCAAGGTTCTTGCTTGATGTATTTACTCGATTTCTTGAAGAGTTGACAGGAAAATCTCTCAGTAGATAAACAAAATGGCTCTTGATGGACTCGAACTCACCATATACAATGTCCTCCTGGATATTCTAGGTGAAGAATCTCCTTTTATATTTATTGATCTTGATTATTATTTCACCTTAGAAGAGCTTTTTACGATAGAATGGGATTTTGTTTGTTGCAAGACGTTGACAAACAGTTAATTGACGAAGGTGATACTTGTTGAAACTTCATTATAACGCTAAGAAATAAGTAATTAAACTTCTAGTTTCAAAAATTCTTTTATTGTAAATACCACTACAATATTGTTTCGCCATACAATAGCTTCATCAGGTGGATGAAATACTGTATTTCATCCACCTGATGAAGCCATTGTATGGCGATACAATATTGTAGTGGTATTTACAATAAAAGAATTTTTGAAACTAGAAGTTTAATTACTTATTTTTTAGCGTTACTTTGACAAACCTTTGAACATTTAATTTAATTAAGAATTTTATTTTATTAAAAAAATAATGTCTGGAATGAATTTTGTTTTGTTTTAAAAAATTTATCTCTAATTTTTAGATTATTTTAGATTATTATTTCTTTACGATTTAGTTCATAAATATTAAAATCTAAAATTTAAGAACATGCTGTACGTACCAAAATTTAAAAGGATATTTAGAACATTATACAACGTGTCCAGGAAAGTATGCAACAAAGGGAAAACTTTTGTATGGTCTAATTCTCAGGAAATTTTATTCTTTATGAAAGTTTTTGCTTTACTTAAAACCCATTTACCCGTTAAAACAAATGAAATATCGCTCTAAATAATGAAAATATTTTTTAATAATTTGAAAATACAAAAAAATGTTATCTTTATGTTTTAAACGAACATCACTTGATATGATGCCCCTCTCGTTCAGTACATAAATTTGTACGTCTACGTCCCGGAAGGTATTTTCAGAAAATTGGGATTATTATTTAAATGCGTTAGTGCTTCCCTAATCCTATTCTGCGAATCTTCTTGGTTATCAAATGACCTATCTGATTACACTTGATTTGTCAACCAACCCCATAAAAAATAATCCAAAGGATTTAAATCCGGCGAGCGTGGAGGCCATCGAAATATTGAATATCTTCCCATCCACTTTTCTTGAAATTCTTGTTTTAAATACTGCACGACTCGACGAGAACTATGTGCAGGTGCACCATCCTGCATAACCCACAAAGAACGTCTTGTTTGTAAAGGTAAGTTGTCAAATGCATCTTCTAATTCAGTAGTCAGAAATGCTAAATACCTTTCAGCATTTAGAGTTTGCTGAAAGAAAGCACCCCCCACCACTCTTCTCTCCAAAATTCCGCACCAAACATTTATCTTTCGTGAATATTGGTTTCTACACTCCATTTGGAAATGTGGATTCTCTTGAGACCACCAACGACAGTTTTGCGAACAAACTACACCATTTGTGGTGAATGTCGCTTCATCGGTAAATAATATTTTTTTTGAGCAATGTTGTGTCCGTTTCTATTTCACCTTGTATCAAGAAAATCTTGGTTCAAATAGAGTAAACTTTTATGTTTCCAATATTTGATGTACTCATGATTTACGTAAGCCTAAATTAGTTGCACATTTTCTCATAGATAATTTAGGGTCCTCAGTTACACTTTGTAAAACATTTAAAGAATTATCTAAATTTCTTACTGGCCAAAGAGCCTGTTTGTTTAAATTGTCGCAAAATTCGGGATACCGTAGACCAAAAAAGTTTTTATTGAGATGCCGTTCGTTAAAAGTCGAAGCTGTGTGTCTGCTTGTCTTATAATTATCGCCATATATGAGCATTAACTCTGCTCTTTCTTGCAAAGTTAAACGTTCTGCCATAGTAATGTATTTTGTAGCCTCTGTGATGGAAATAAGAATGATGGTTTCTGGTAATGAATATCACTTACGCATATGAATAGCCAACACGATATTAAATAGGCACGGAAATTTTGAACAATTAATAAAATAATTATATTTTTACTATCTAATATGACAACTCATTTATTTTAACGGGTAAATGGGTTTTAAGTAAAGCAAAAACTTTTATAAAGAATAAAATTTCCTGAGAAATAGACCATTAAAAAGTTTCCCTTTGTTGCATACTTTCCTGGACACGTTGTAATGGTAGCAAAATTTTGCAATTAACATCGAATGAAAGACAGAGTAAGCTAGTCAATTAGAAAGAGAGGGAACCTCTTTTGAAAACAAAAATCCTGAGAATAATTCATAAGAGTCTAAACATTATATATGCGTGTATGACGATTCACGTTTGATAATTAGAGCCCATTTTAGAATCCAACTATACAGAATATGTCCTTTTTTTAAAGAGAAATGCTTGGTTAGATTTAGGATGTGCGCATATCCACAGAATAAAATTAACCTCATTCATTTGCAATTATTATTTCGCGCACGAAACATACCACATCGAGAGTTCTACCTTCTAACGAGAAGAGAACGACGGCAAATGCATTAATATCTCGTCCAAGAAGACGCATTTACAAACCGTATCTTGCAAAAATAAAAAAATCGAGTACTTCGTCGACATATTCAATTCATTTCTCCTTAACCGCTTCAGCGTTTTAACTGATGTCAGCCTTCTGCAGTGGTGCTCGACTCTATACAGCACTGAAAACCTGGTAATTAGGAACACATCGTTGTCGTTTTGGAGGCAAAGCGAATTTAAAAGATTCTCGTTTGAGTCTTTGTTTGAATTTAAAAAAGGATGACCGCGTGTATATGTATAATGTGCTGCGTTTGTAGATACACATATTTCCTAGTAAACATTTTGGTAATATTTAGAAATCAAATATAAAATTCTTTCATTTTATGTTTTTATTACATAATTAGGTCTTTATTTTTATAACTTTTATTTGAAGTTTAGAAGTAATCGTGTATGTGTACTCCGGCGTTCAAATTTTAAGGAAATGAATTACGAACGGGTCTTAAAAAGTTATATTTTTACTCTTCTATTGATACCTATTGGATTGAATTAAATTAAAATTATAATTTTGAATACAATTTATTTATTTAAATATACATAACAAAAATAAAATTGCAAATAGTATAATTAAGATACAATAAGTAAAATTAAAGAAAATTATAACTATAATGCCAATTTCGGCATAGTCTCTTTCGTCCGTCAGATGTCACTTATTAAATAGTGCCACCTTATAGGACAAAATTTGCTATATCTTGTAAGCGATTTCAGCGTAAATGTATATACAGATACAAATCTGTTCTTAAAAAGTTTTGTATCATTTGTATTACATTGCTTCACTAGCTTGACTGACGACGCCTATAGATGGCAGAAACACGTGTCTTAAGCAGAAGTAAATGCTGAAAATACGAGGTGTATTGTCCATGTGTACAGTTACAGATATGTATATTGCATGTCTGTTTCATTTGTAACAAATGCGTAATATGTGCATAACGTATTGATATACCTTCTTGTATATAATGCTAACTACAATGAAATTGAAACTTATTAGGTGGTACCAAGAATTTACTGGAATTTGAATGTGTCGCTTAAAAGGATGGTAGTACAGCTTTATAGCGCTAGATGATGTGAGATACGTCTATACACAGTTTAACCCTAGGACTACCAGGAAAACGGCCTATTGCTACTTACCGCGCGGGTCCATTGGTCCCGTATTACTATATGTTGGGTTTGAGCTAATATTCGAAATTTTAATGGCGGCAAATATTCCATTAAATAAACTTAATAATTCCACCTTCAAAACATTTCTCCAAAAATATACAGGTCGAAATGTTCCTGATTAATTCACATTATGCAAATATTATGTTCCTAAGTGCTACACGAAAGCAGTAGAACGCATTAGAAGGCATCTTTCAAATTAGTACCACGAAATTGTCGATATATTAGGACGCTGTGTGGAAAATGTTGTAACTGGTGTACTACATCCAACTATTTCATATAACGCATATGTAGTAGCAACAAAAGTTATAAACACAGTTGATTGCGGAAACAGTAGCTAAAACCATTTACGAGAATATGCACCAAATGCTTCATTCGAACGACAGGTACAAAGAAAAAATACTTTTATTTGTGAGTGGCAGTGCTGCATATAAAAACAAGCAGACTATTAAATGAAACATATCCAAATATGCTGCATATTACTTGTGAACACATGCTCTCTACAGAATATGTGAATATAACAGCGACACATTTCCGGAAGTTGATAGACTTATAACCGCTTTTAAAAAAGTTTTCAGAAAATCACCATTGAGAGTAGCTCTTTACAGGGAAAAACTTTCATCTTTTTCACTGCCTCCACCTCCAGTAATAACTAGATGGGGAACATGGTTCGAACCTACTAGTTTTTATGCAGAGAATTTCGATAGTTTACAAAACTTCGAGTGCAAGGAACTAATACAAATTCCAAATTAAAAAAATCAGTTGTACTTTCTTCAGGAACACTTTGGAAATTTGCCAAAACTAATCACTTATTTCGAAAATTAAAATCTCAAATTAAATTATGTACTTCGGATGTGGCCTTCGGCAAAAGTTAGACGCAGTTTTTAATAGAAATCCAGATTTAATAACATTGCGGCAATCGCGTATGGTGACAATGCCTCAAAATCTAACTGCTAAATACGTTGAATTTAAAGAATATTTCCAGTATGCACTTATAACCAGTTGCGATGTAGAAAGGACGTTTTCTATCTACGAGAATGTATTTTATTCAAAGAGAACAAATTTTACAGAAGAGAACCATGAGAAAGTATTGCTAGTTAATATTAATACTCCTTTACTCAACTTGAACTACAAAATGAACAAATAAAAATGTATTTAGTATTTTATAAATCGCCACCCGTTTGTTTTCCATTTATATAAATAAAATTAAAAGCTCTTTAAAAATACAAATTTTCAATAGAACGCCTGTGGGCGATGAGTCATCGGCCTCTCGTGTTCGGTCCCAATTTATAGCATTATATAAAATATTCGAACCCAAAAAGATAAATATAAAGCGAATCACCAGGCAAGCCAATTTGTTGGGGTTGCCAAATTAAACATTTGCTTCTGTTGAGGATACATGCAGGATCTTTTCATATCACTTTAATATTAAGTATTTTTAAATTAATTTAAGAAACGATTAGGTTTCGATTAAGTATAATAACTAACCATTTTTAATTTAAATCAAATTAAATTCAATATGCAGGCCCATGCATCACACGGTATATGTCTTATGTTTATCATCTGCGGCACATCATATTTACATAAAGCGGTTGGTCCGATCCGGATAATTTTAGGTACAATTGTACACGAGGTCAAATTTATATTATTTCGCCAGCTTTAAACTATGTTTATACAATCCGGGACTCGGGTTAGATTGCTTTTAGGAACAATACTCCATATACTTTCTAGTTAAATTTAGGACAATACCAGTATGCTAACTTTTATTACCAGTAATGGTGGGTTCTTTGTATCAAATAATACCGTCAGTCCCAACATGTGCGCGGGATTACAGTATTGCCATTTAAGGTACCTACAATAATTGGATCTTGGTAGTTCAAAGAACCTCCAAACCATTTGGTTTTTATTGTATGAACTTCCCAGGATTTTGTTAAATGTACTGGTGAAACGTTTCTAATCGCTGGTTTATTACGGCAATACAATATATTCTATAGTCAAAGAAACTCACCGACAGTTTTTCCCATATTTTAAGTTCAATTGAGAACGCCTCTTTGAACAGTTTCTACCAATCATGGTATAGTGGGGATTTTGAATTTTTCATTTGGAGTTTTCTTTATCACAAAAACATAATATCAAGTTAGTCTTATCTACAAGTTTAACAGAAACAAGTTCGTTATAGTTTATAACTTTATCGGGGTAAACTCCTCATTTACCGGGTAATCAAAACACTCATCAGAGTGTTAATTTGTCTCAACATAGACATTCAGCTTATTCATTTAAGTATCAGTTTCTTTTATATATCATCAAACATAAAGTCATTCAAGCAGTGCCGATTCATTTAATTAATTAATTACCAGACACAAAGTATCACAGCAGTCATACTCAGAAGATAAATAGCTTAAGTTGTTGTATATTTAAAAATAGGTGTAATTAGGTTAAATAAATATATTTAGATCATTTGCATTTATTCAGAAACTAACCTTTCACCAAAGAATAAACAAGAAAGCGTATACAAACTTACACCTTGTGCGCGGTGAGTTCAATCATAAATCGAGCTGTAATCAAAGGGAACGAGCGGCGAAGCATGGTCACCGGAGCCAGAACAGCCCGTCCAGCTTTAATTAGTTCAATTTATAGTCATATGGTATTAATCTAACACCGTACCAAACACTGACTCATTACATTACAAATTTGTCCTTGTATCACAAATATCGCACAATATTGCGCACTATTTCTGCACGAAAGGAAAACCGATACTTCTTATGCGTCGATATAATATAAGGAAACGTTTAAAATGCAGCTTTTATGATAGTGTTCTGCATATAGATTCATCTTTCTCGATCAGACTGCGTTGATATAATGGGTAAAATATGCATATCATTTGTTACAAATCTTAATTCTAAGCAGCGAGTATAAGGAATAATCAAGTTTTCCTTAGGCTTTTCCCCTATTTAACCCTTTATAATCCATATTAATAATAAAACTTCGCTAACATAACCTCTTGTGTCTGATCAACTCGCACCACTTGATGTATTCAACATATAAACAACGAAGCGTGCGACGCTCCTGCTGCAATTTCTTATACATACCGTTAGGCGAGTCTCTCGTTGAACGCGCGATTTCCTTTGTGCGCGCTATTGTTGGCGAGTATCTTTCCGATGCAGAAACTGACAAGAGCGCTTCTTATGATGGGCGTCGTATTCATATTCGTATTCGTACTCGTCGTCTTTGGAGTCATTTTGTCCTACATATAACAATACATTCTTAATCAAATGCGAACGGCGAAAGATATATTTATTTGAAACTGGGGATGTGTCAAATTTTGCGGAGAAAAGTGACGTTTTAAGATTCGTGTAGGAATGAGTCGTAAAATAGAATTTAGAATTGGAGTAACTTTTAGGGTGTTATAGCTTGGACAGATATTAACTGTGAATGAATTAATTTTTGATATTACTTTTATCACTTGTTATGTTTAGTCTTTGGAAATATTTATCGATAGATGTACAGTCGAACAACATGTAGAAATTATTTAAACCTATTATGAAAATAGGCGTTCAAATAAAAAATGCTTTGCACAGCGCTAAATGGTCTGAAATCAAAAGTCACAATAATAATAAATTCTTTAATATCTACGTTCAATAACAAGGTACTTTATACAGTATGTCCGCGGATGGACTTAACTATACTTGCAAAAAATCTTATATTCAATTTTTCGAAAAAAATCATTCATAAGTTTTTTGCATGTTATATAAATACTAATCACTTTGAGAAAATTCAATTTTGTTGTACAGGGTGTGAAGAAAAACAAAAATGCAGATTTGAAAAAACTTTTAATTAAACTTTTTCGGAGCACCGAAATGAAAGAGCCTAATAGAGGAAATCTATAAGATCTTTATTAAACTTACAAGGGGACCATCAAACCTGTAAATCACGGATTTTGATGCGCTTATGTTGTAGGGGTACCTACCCTGAGTATCTGGCTATCCGCTTTTCATGTGACGGGCCTTGGTTTTCGAGATTGCTTTTGAAGTTTTTGAAAAGCACTTTGTATACCTGTAATTTTAGGTATGTTCGAACCAAGCGAGCGTAACGCAGCGGTTAAGGTTCACTTCTACCACGCTGGAGGTATCGGTTCGATTCCTGTCTGTGACTTTTTTTTTCATTTTTATTTTACAGAACATCAACAAATAATTAAAGTTATGGAAAATTATTGAGGCTTATTCAATTTTGTCGAAGTAATTTCATTTTTAAATCAATTATTGCAAAATCATCTTACTCGTTATCGCTTGCATCGCTTGCCATAGCAGAACAGAACTTCGGATGGTATTTATCGTAAAAACAAACAAAACACAAATTTTGACGGCACCAAGTACATTTTATGAAGGCTGCTGTTTTGCAAGCGCACGGATTTTGTAGGAGCGAGATCGGGAAACACATTTCATTTAAATTCATGAAAAAAGTGACAGGCAGGAATCGAACACGATACCTCCAGCGTGGTAGTTGTGAACCTTAACCGCTGCGTTTCGATTGCTTGGTTGGAACATACCTAAAGTTACAGGTATACAAAGTGCTTTTCAAAAACTTCAAAACAATCTCAAAAACCAAGGCCCGTTGCACGAAAAGCGGTACTCAGGGTAGATACCCCTACAATCATAAATAGTGTCACTGTGGCACCGGCATCAGTGATTCTATTTTTCAAAATCTCGATATTATCTAGCAAGTCAGTGGCATATACTTTTGACTTAAGATACCCCCATAGAACATAATCCATTGCGGTGAGGCCAGGTACCGCGCTGGCAAGTGTATCGGTCCACGGCGACCTATCCATTTTTCGGGAAAATGTTCATTAAGCCAATTTGTGACCATAATTGCACTATGCGCCGGCCAGCCATCTTGTTGGAATAGCATATTTCTTCTTTCAAGGAAAAATGGACTAATTACTTTTTTAAATGTTAACGCACTTGCCTTTCTTGCCTTAAATTTCTGGCTATTTGTACACATTCTAAAGTGGGGATTTTCCTTTGCCCAAAAGCGACAATTTTGACTAGAGATTATCCTATTTGTTGTGAACGTAGATACATCACTGAATATGATATGATGGTGAAAATGTGGGCTTTTCAGGGTACGATCGCCCATTAATAAAGAGAATTCTAGTCGGTATGAATCTTAGCCTTCTTGAAGTGTATGAATGAAGATTGGTTTAAATTTAGTAATAAAACTATTCCGATTACGATTAATCGTAATCGACGATTATTCATATTTAGCGATTAATCGTAATCGATTATCATTGCGATTATTTGCCGATTATCAGCCAAAAATATTTCCAAATAAATTTTGTTTAAATTCTTCTTTAACAACCTTTATAAACGCGATTTATAGATTGCATGTTTAGGTGATGTATCCGAACGCTTAGGGAGTTCCCAGCCGCAGTCCTAAGTGAATACAGGAGACAGATAGTAACAGAATTGAATACCGCCGGTGCAAACCTGTTTTGTGAGAAAATTGGTAATTGTTTAGTTTTTGTTAGGTGTTTTAACTTATTAGTACTTCTAATGTCATCAAAACGCAAGTTTATTAGTGATAGTTGGTAGCATTTTGAAGACATCTGAAACCCTCCAAAAATTTAAATGTAAGTACTGCAATGCTAAAATTTCTTGTGTGGGGAAAATTACCACAAATAAGTGGAACCATACCAAGAAATTTCATTCTATCAAGATTCAAAAATATCCAGATATAGTTCCTAGTATCCCTAGTGCATCTACCGAGCCTCCGGGAAAAAAAACAAGCGACAGCAGTTGAATTTTTTCAGAAAAACATTCAATTTGAGATAAACAACCCTCGAGCGGTAGATACTAAAAAATTTATAGCAGAAATGGTATGCGTGGATGATTGAACTTGGTGAATCATGTGGGATTCAGTAGATTGCTGAACCAAATCTGTCCTAAATATAAAATACCGTCTAGAACACTAATTTTGCGCAAAAAATTATACCTGTTATGTATGAACAAGTAAAAAATCGTCTTATGCATGAACCCTTACCTTTCATTTGCTTAACAGCGGATGTGTGGACAAGCGATTCGTCATAGAATGTAAGAAATTATTTCTTAAGTTTCACAGCTCACGGTGTGTCGGTGTGTCAGATGACTTTGAAACAAAATCTATGTGCCTAGAAGTAATGCTCTTTGAGGGAATAACTCAATGTACTGAAAATATAGCACACAATATCTACTTAGCTATATTGAAGCGGGAAATTCCAAATAAAATTCAGACCATTGTGACTGACAATGCCAGAAATATTTTAAATGCAGTCAGTCAAAGATTTAGAACAAGAAGTTTTTGGTATTCAACAAATTCCCTGTGCAATACATATAGTATAATTGATGTTGAAGGGTGGCTTATTTCAAAACCAATTGATAAAACACATCATAGATAAATCAAGAAAAATTGTAGGTCACTTCTGCCACTCTACTAAGGCGGAAAAATTACTAGAAGCGAGCCAAAAAGAGCACAATGTGCCTCAAAATGTCTTAATACAAGATGTAATTCTACATATTATATGCTCAACCGTTTATATGAACAGCGAGTTGCATTACAAGCAGTATTGTTAAAAACTAATTGTAACTACGACATAAGTACTCAGGAATGGAAAATAATCGAGGAAATCACAAAATTACTATCAGTTTTTGAAGACAACACAAACGAACTAAGCAAAGATACTGCGATGTTGTCTGAAGTTAGTCCAAGGGTTACTGGTATATTTCGACTTCTGCAAAAAGGTCAGAATGAAGAAGCAACAAGTGCCTGTGTAAAAGACGTTGTTTTGGCATTATACGAGGCGTTACAAAGGAGATTTGGAGACATTGAGCAAAACATGAGTTGTGTAATAGCCACAGCTCTGGACCCGAGATTTAGAACTCGTACTTTTAGGCACGCCTCGACCCTGCAGAAGGCAAAAGTAGTCCTACCCATTTCCTGCTCAGAGCGTATTACTACTAGGATTGAAAACGCAAAGTTGAGCAGTGTAGTATCTGTTGCTCAGCCCTCCATCAGTAAAACAGGTATCTGGGATATGTGCAAGGAGATAATTGATGACACAGAAATGGATGAGCCTCTTTCACTTCTAATCGGTAAAATTTTTGTTTCATACTTCTTGTTTTTTTTTTAATTTTAATCCAGTCAAAGAAGAAGTAGATTCCTATATCAGATTACCCAATCTACTGCAAGATGTCGACATCTTTCGGTTTTGGAAAACTGCCACACATTACCCTGTTTTGAGAGAAATCGCAAAGAAATATTTGTGTTTAAAACCATCTAGTGTCACACCGGAGAGGATATGTTCTACTGCTGGCTTGATTCAGAGCGATAAAAGAAACAGAATGACTGCAGAAAACATAGTAATACTGTGTTTTCTGAATAAAATTTTCCAATATTGAAATTTTGATTATTAAAATTTATAACAACTTGAATACACATTTCCTTAATTTTAAAATATATTTTATTTAAAATATACTAAATTTTGCGATAATCGTAATCGTAATCGTTAAACGATAATCGTTTCATTACTAATTTAAATGCGTGAAATTTATTTGTGGGCAGAATTTTTTGTACGTGAGTTTTGGATATATCACTTATCTGATTCGCTTTTGCTCTTAAAGGAATTCGAGAATTATTTCGAAGTGATGTCAGTATTAAAATTGTTTTTTTTTCACATCTTTTGCATCACCATAACGATCAAATTTACGTACCAAGTTTCTTAAAGTATTTCCCAAAACACGTATACCTGGAAATCTCCTATGGAAAATATCAATTGCATATATATAGAACAGCTCTTTAATACCATAACACATGATCAAGTAAATGCGCTGCTCTAAGGTCAGCATGTTTCTCAAGATATCAGTTGACAATATTAGGAATTGTCGATGTAATCGAATATCAATAACATTAGAAATGTCAGTGAATTATTATTTAACAGCAATAATCCTGATTTATTACATAACCAAAGGAAGTAGAACTTCTCAAAATAATACGAAATTAATTCAACTAACAAACCATTTTCTACGTCAACACATCATCCAGCATTTTGCTGGCTATGTTGGACAGAATATATGTTGGAGTCTGTTTCCTGACATTCGTTTCCGCAAAGGAAATTATAAATGTAGCGTCATATCCGGAGTTCATACGGGGAATCAGAAACGACATTCACTCCAGTATGAAGAGCAGTCAATAATGTTTTTAATTAATTTACTTAGGATTTTCCTACAAATATTCTCTCTTATAACGCTCAGAGGTGACATGCTATGGCATAGAAGCATATCTTCCTGGGATGCACCTCGTTCCGGGTAAACTCCATCAGTTTTGAATGTGAGAAACTTCAAAAATTTACGGTGAACACTGTCCAAAGGAATAGGAAATTAATGAGGCGTATTCAATTTTGTTTAATACATAAGCATGGTACAATTATTTAAGCAAAGTGATATCTTTAAAGTACTTTCACACACGCATAATAAATTCCAGAGTTTTGTAGGCATCAGAAAAGATATTAATTATATGCGATCTCAAAGTAAGATTTGAGTTAAATAAGACTTGAAGATCCTTTATTTAAGATGTTGCTATCAATACTGTACGAGGATTTACATGGCTTAGCAGATCGAGTATAAGTAACCACACAGCATTTATCAATATTTAATTTAAGTTTAAAACGGTCACATCATGCAACGAATATGTCCAGATTCTGCTGAAGTTTAATGATAACCTCAATTATTCAAATCCATGCATAGATTTTTATATCATCTGCGTAAGCGAGAATGTGACACTTAGAGAAAAAGATCAATCATAAAAAAACAAATACAAGGGGCCCAAATTTTATCCCTGGGGAACACCAGAAGGAAGAACGAAATCATTGGAGTAGAATTCATTATATGTCACGTAGCATTTTCTTTGAAATAAGTAAGACCAGAGAACACTGATAGAAGCTGAAACGACACCAAGAGATCGTAGCTTATGAAGTAAAATCTCGTGATCAGTTAAACAGAATGCCTTAGCAGGTCAGTTTAAATTACATAGACCTATCCTAGGTTGTCCAAAACTTCACCGACGTACTGGGCAATCGACGCCAGATTTGTGAGAGTAGATCTATCAGTGATAAAACCATGCTGGTTCGGTGAGATATGAGAGCGCATGGCATTAAAAAGTCTAGAGTATAATACCTTCTCATAAAGTTTGGTGAAGTTTAATATAATAAATATCGGCTTAATTACTAATCAACACACGATCTCCTTTCTTTTCTCTTTAAATAATAATTAGAAGTGTACCACAATACTAGGTCCGCTATTATTCGTGATCTATCTGACTGATCTGGAAGTAAATCTGTCGACTATATAAACTTGCCTTTATGCTGACGATACTATCGTTCTGATTACTGATATCTCAACAACAGAAGTGATAGTAAGAAATAAGAAATTTTCAATGGGGAAGCAGAAAATTGGTATGTCGCTAACGAGTTGAAATTTAATCTTAATAAGACTCAGCACATAACATTACATTGCATAATAGCGCAGTATATAACGTACGTCGACTGAAAACCATTACCACTCATTACGCTACCAAAATAACTTATTGATCTGACTTTGATACTGTAGCAACATATGGGAACCAGTTTCAGTCGATAGACGTAGTACGGATATTCTTGTTGCAGAAACGAGCAATACGAACTTTGTGTAACTTGAAACACATAGAAATGTGTAAAAAATATTAACCCGTCCTTGAACGTATATATTAAGTCTAGCGAAACAAGTACATGTTCGTAGGAATACATATAAACTTAGGGGAAAAGTGCATTTGTATTCCGAACGAACTAGAGGCCTTATAAGTCTACCGTACCATCGTCTTCAGGTAACCCAAAAATATCCGGTTTACTGGGGATCGAAAATATGCAACAGATTACCGGAAGAATTTAAAAAGGGGCAGATTTGAACGGAAATTAAAAATCTTATTTGTTAATGGTGTTTTTTATTTAGTAAAATCCTTTATAGACTCTAATACTCAGTGTGTTGTTTGTAACTAAGAATTGGCTGTTTGTTATATACATATGTGCATATATTTTATATTTTACATTTATCTTATATTTTGACTTTGTTCCAATTGTTATGGCACACAATAAATCCGTCTATCTATCTATTGTGATAAATCTTCAATTCGGGTTCGATTAATAAAACACACGGTAATTAATAATTAATTATCTTAATAAAAAGAAGTAACTCTAATAATAACTAACTTATATTTAGGAACATATTTATATCTGCGATGTTTATTATACGACGATCACTAGTCGAATGAATCATGCTTCGCTTGAGGGTCTATATACTAGCCGGGTGTTTCTAGATTGTTCCCTGTCTGGAATATCCGGGAAGCCTTATGAGTTGTACATTGTGGGACGTTATCGCTTAGGTTACCGGCTATCGAACGTCGCAAAACACACTCTCCTTAAAGAAAATGTTTCGTTCCGAAACAGGCCATCTTTTAGTTCCAACTGACCAAAGTGTGATTTTTACATAATAACAATCTTCTACATCGCGGAAGTTGCTGCTGGAGATTGCAGCCTTGTTTAGGCAGACTATCTACCATAGAATTCTGACATGCTTTAAGGACTTTTACTTTTACAAGCTCTTAATATTATAAAGCACTTCAAGAACGTCGCTTCAACACATATGATAAGCACCCTCGATGGAGTACTGTACAATGTTAAATCTAGGAATAATTACAAAAGTAAGAGTATCAAAATGATCACTAAACAGGTAACAGGTAGATTGAAGTTCAAGGAGTTTTTTTGTTGTGTATGTGTAGCGGCCCAATGTCTGAAGCCGCTACCTACCATCTGTTTTAGTCAATCCACGACCATTTCCACTGACTAAGGGCATACACGATAAATAGAGGCTCCTTTTTAAATTGTGCGTTACGACTACCGATCTCGACATTTTTACGATCATCTTCATTACGTCAAGATTGCGCCGGCGCGCGCAAGGTAGCATGGTAGAATTTTTTGTAGGTTTTTGGTAAAAAGTAAAAAGTTTTGGCTGCTCTGTGCGTAGGGCCATACGTTGCAACGTTTCGATCATTCTTGGTGGTATCATCTTCACTTTCCAATTTTGCGATTTTTGGTTTAAAACTTTGAATTTTCAATTTTGGATGGGACGTGAATGGTGTTGGATATTTGTTTTCGATTTGCTTTCGATATTGGATTTCGAATTTATGTTCTCGATTTGGTTTTCGAATTTTCGTTTTTGGTAATTGTTCCGTATGGTCGAGTTCGATGTAAGCTTTTAAGTGTTTCGATTGTTTTTGTGTCATTAGACAGCTGGACGAGATTTAAATTTCAGTAGGTTTCTTGTTTTAAGTTTGGTTCTCTCCTTTCTTTTTTGATGACTTTGACTTTACTGAGTTTGTTTTTTTTTTTAAATAGATGTCTTAGTTGCAGGTTAGTATTCGCGGTTATTTTCAGTACCTTGCGGACGTGCAGGATTACTTTTCTTTCATCTCTTTTGCTAGTTTCATTTGGGTCAGTCCTTCTTCGCGTTTCGGGCAGTAGCGCGTTGTGTCGCATTTCAATGTGACTTCAGGATTTTCTAGATTTTTATGGCTTAATGGTTGTTGATGGAGATGACCATTTATCGTTTTGGATTATCGTTTCGTTGGTATCTATCTCTGTATTGGCTTGTCCGAATTTATATGGCATTTGTCGAATCGCCAAAGGATTTTGCTTTTCCATAGATTATTTCAGGAACAAAGGAAATTCAGAGTTGTTTTATTGTTCATCTTGACTACGCGCATTAGTTCGTTTTTTTCTAGTCTCGTCACTCACTAATTATTTTAGTACACGTCAATGAGGCTTTTTATGACATTCGCACAACCAAGTTGTTTGGTGGTGTCTGTTATCGTTTGTGACATTTTTGAATCATCTCTGTCTCGTTCTGTAGATGCGACGTTTCGGTTGATGAGTGGTCATCTTCAGGAATATTTTTCCTTCTCTACTTCGTCTAGTACGGATTTTTCGGTAGGGATCAATGGTGTTTAGGTTTGCGGACGGACATCTTCAGGAAGTTATTCTCTACATCCTTGGTTATTATCGTTTTTCGGCTGCAGATTACTGTTTTCGTTTAGGACGAGGTAGATTATGATTTTCGTAGATATGTCGTTTTTGTTTAATTTCATGCCGTTCATCTCTTATGTCTTTACAACATTTGGGAGTTATTTACATTTAGTAGTTAATTGTTCTATTTATTGATACTTATCTGAAACGAATCTTATTGAGTTCACGACTGTGTTTTTGATGTATACAATTTCATTTCGTTTTGATATGCTGAAACGAGGCAGGAATAGCAAAACCATAGAGGAATGGCAAAATCACACTACTGACTGCTATTTTTGTTCAGTAGATATAAAAGATTTTAATACAAAAGAAAAAGAAAATAAAAAGAAAATATCTTACTTAAAACCTTAACTCAGTTATTCGTCCAGTGTCTCATAGCTCTGAAATACCAGTTTCACACACACTTTCCAGTTTGGATGATATCCTGACTGATTCTGAAGATGTTAACACACCTTCCCAGGACAAATCTAGTTCAAATTTTTTTGTTGATAAGGGACCCCCTTATCTTTCTTCTCAGAGCGAGCTCAATGACCTGGTTAGAGATTTAGGCCTTTCAAAAGATGCTGCTGAATTGCTGCGGTCAAGGCTAAAAAATAAAAGCCTGCTGTGATCCGTGTACCACGAAAATGAACCTCATTTTCGTGGTACAGGCAAAGAGAGAGAGAATTCACTAAATTTTTCTTCAAAGAGGGATATCTAGTTCTTTGTAGTAATGTTCAAGAACTAATGAAATAAAATATGAGTTATCTAGGTGGCACCTATTCCATTATTCATCAAAAACAATGTTACGCCCAGAAAATTGTTTCTGAGACCTTTTGGTAATTTTTGAACGTGTTATTACTTTATTTGTTTACTTTAAACCTTGGTAGCCTTTTCAAACTTTATCCTTCCGCTAATTTATATTTTATTTGCCATATTCCCTAAATATCGAACCATTTTGGCTTCTTCAAACTTCGTTATTATTATGTTTTATAATGTTTTGGATGACCGTATATCCTTAATATTCCGGAGTAATTTTCTGCCTTCTCTGCGCAGTCGCCTCTTTGTGTGATTTAATCGTACTCATGCTTCTTTTTTTATATATGCTTTATGCGAGTTTCGTTTCTTTTAAACGATGATTACTTACTGAACGAGTCATTATTTAATTATGGAATTTTGGTAATTCTTTCAGGGCGATTTATTTGATTGTTTAACCATTATTTTAAGTTTTATTTTGGAATTTCCCTGTCATTGGCTTTGTACGCCATCTATGCGGCATATAGGATTACTTCCGTTTTAGTTTGCTTTGCATTTTTCTGTAATTCAAATTGGTCAATTAACTTTTTCTTTGTTGCGATTTTATTTCCGAATTTCAGTTTATTAGCTTCTGTATTCACACCCTGTTGTTGTCTGGGTTTTTTTTGTTTATTATTTCCTTATTTTTAACATTTTCCGTTGGAATGAGGTTTTTGTAACTATGACGCAGTTTACCTTCTCCTATGAATATCGTACAGCCGAAGGCAAGGCTCTCTATCTTTATCGTGCAAGCTCTGAAGTACTCAGAAGTTCGAAACCTAAGTCAAGTTTTGTTTTTTTATCAGAATAATTGAAACATACCTATTTACCTATTTACATAGGTAAACCCCACCAGTTTTGTATAATACAAAGGTATTTTTAATAATATAAAATATTATTAAAAATCTGGTGTGAAGAACACAAATGCAGGTTCACTATTAATATTTTCTGTGAACGTGTCTTCTGCGCTCGGTCTGGATAATTACGGTGATAGGGCGAGGTGGTTCTTTTCTGTGAATGTGTCTGGAAGTATCCTATCTCCAGCAGAGGCGTACCGATGAGCTTGTAGAAAAGCGAAATACGTATCTACGTCTCTGGGGATAGGATATATTCGGACACGTTCACAGAAAATATTAATAGTGAACCTGCATTTGTGTTCTTCACACCAGATTTTTAATAATATTTTATATTATTAAAAATACCTTTGTTTTTTTATCCAGTTTAAATTTTCTGCATAGGCAGGCTTTGTTCATACTTGACTTATTGGCATTAATTATTCATTAGTGTAAGTTTTATTCGACCTCGTGCTTCAGGTGAGTTTTAAACTAGACGGCTGTAATTTTTTTTCCACAGCAACGTACTCCGTTTTTCTTTTGTTTCGTATGAACTTCCGTTTATTCGATTTCTTTTTCCTTAATTTAGGGCTGTAGTTTACGGCTCAGGGGAAGATTGCCAATTAACTTCTGCGCGGGAAATCCAGACTAGACAGCATTCCGGCAGTAAGAGTTCCGACATCCACGTTTTCCGGGACTCCAGTAACCACGTTCTGGAGGCCACTGCTTATGAATTCTCGCAAGGTAGTGTGGTAAATTTTAAATTGACGCAATATCCAGATTCACGACGAAAATCCCGTAATTTTTGGCTTTAATAGTTTTATTCTATTATATAAAACAAATTTGTGTGCAACCACGTGCTGCATGGTTCGAGACGCCATTTTGACGAAAACAGAAAAACTACTTTAAATTTAATTTATTCCGAATACTTTTGTAATTTCATCTAATTTATTGACTTAATTTTGATAAGTTATATGCTTACGTTAAATTTAATTTATATTTTCTTTTAATTAATCCAAGTGGCTTAAACGCTCTAATTATATAATTTTGAACCTAGTTTTACTTTTACTGATACTTGGGTAACGTTTTATGTTTTCATTAAGTTACTCTTGATAAAATTAATTTTATTCCTGTCAGAGAACCAATGTCTCTATTGCCACTTATATAATCTAAAACACCTCCTAGTGTTTATTTTTTTTTGAATGTTACTCAACTGATATTTATTTTTAAGTATATACGGGCTGTGCCTGAATAGTTTGATTCACTTAATTTGTGATTTCCTTAGAATTAGTTTACGCCACTTTAGTTTTACTTTACCTTTTTAATTACTGCTGAAGATTTAATACTGGGTGATGCGTAAGCAATATAAAGAACTTCAAAGCTTTGATGATCTACTGAGGCTAGATACAAATTCTTAACATACTTTGTTTTTCTTTAATGTTTAAGTGATTATCTTGACAATTTCAGTACAATTTTTGGAATTACTTTTCTTTACTATTTCTTTAATCAATTGTTATGCGCTAGATTTGTTTGTAACCTTATTAGTTAATCATTTGACAGTTCAATAAATTTATTTGTTACTGTTATATCCGAGTTTGCGTTTGTTTGCCTTAATACCCTAACGAGCAAAAGTGTTTGAGTTGTTACTTGGAAGTCGAACACTCCTTTTAGTGCTCTTAAGCCCTTAAGGCCGAGGGTGTTCTACGTTAGCCTAGATACTTGCCAGACCAAACGTAGTGGTGCCCAAATAAGACCTTGCGTTGTGTTGGCCCACGACGCTTCCGCTTTATTTATTAACTGAGCTGGCCGGCAAGTTATTCGAAGGGCCTTTGAGACCAGGGGCGGAATTAGGACACGTCCTAATTCCAACTGGGGTTTTGCTGCCTACACGTTTTTAAGGGGCAGCAACAAGCCTCAAAGGAATCTTGCTGCATAATGGCAATAAATAAATAAACGGTGCGAAAATGGGAATTATTTTTGGATTCAGCAGGCAAGAAAACATAATATTTACCAAAAACATGACATGCAGATGAAAAAAACATATTTTTTTGTAGACCTGTTATTATACGCGCCTTTCCTACACAAACGTAAAATCTAATTAACTTACCAACTTACTCAACAACATGGTTGCCCCGGAGATTATAAATGAAAATACAAACGACGATTCTAACTGAATTCATTACAGACAAAACCGTAAGATATTCTAGCTAAGATAACTAATTTTAAAATAAAAATTCGCACTAAAACTGTTACAATTTAAACCAGTTACCAAACTAACTGTTTACAATATGCCAACTCGACCATGTTTATTGCGAATTCCAAACGCCATCTACAATCGTAACATATGAACGATATTAAACAAAACTATTACTATAGTTTTGTTTAATAATAATAAACAAAGTTGCCTACATTCAAGTGCAATATATCGCAATTTCTTTAAAAATTTAAATCGTACTTGCAGGCAACATTCCATAACATTAAACTGTTTACTTGAAGCAGTTCGTTTCCTTAATCGAATTATATAAATAAAAATATTATTTTAAATCAATTAAGTCTGAATTACTAATTAAACAGACAGAAATGTGTGTATTTAGTAACTGTAAAACATTGACTTTTTCTTTCTCTTAGCTATTGTAACCGAACATATACAAAGCTTTGTAAATATACTGAAGTCATCTAAATTATTATAAAACTTTCTTTTCTAATTATTTTTGATTTTCTTCGTGTCTCAATTTTTTTACGGAACAAACAATTACCTCTACCTTTAGGTGGAGTTTTTCCTTTTTTCTTTTCTCCTTGTCGATTTATTATTGTTTAAAGTCTCCGAGGCAGAAATTTGTTTTTCTTGTGCTTTAAAGAGAGTCTTGATGGAGTTTTATGTCCCTTTTGTGCTCACCTACAATTAGATTAAAACATTAATTGCCGACTCAAGGAATTAAAGATTGACGGTTCATCAAGCGGGTCTTCTAAAGTGAAGCTCTAGAAAGAGAAAACTAAAGAAATTATCCGGGTAAAAAGGGTTGAAGATTCATTCTCTTGCGCGATGAGGGGTAATCGGGGGGCGGGATATTTTCGTAATGGTCGTACCTTGACGAAGAGTAGACGTTTTAGAAATCTGTTAGTAAGTGGATACCTTCGTGCAGCAGAACATGTATCTGAGGAAATCATTACTACAAATATGTTGATTATTAAATGCAGTAATACAAAAGAAATATATAAACTACTCAAAAATGAATAGGGAATTAGATCTTTTTTTAACAGATCTAATTAATTCGATTAAATTTAACGTATTTTCTCAAACTATAGGTAAATTAGAAGGCCCACAGTCGTTTGTGGACATTTTATTTGGCAAATGTCTTTTCTGTGTGATAAAATATTGAATCTTGTATTTTAACCTTAAATTAATTTAGAATACAAAATTATAAAAATCGCATTTTTTGACAAGTATTATGCATTTTAAACGTCATTTCACATTTTCACGATGCCAAGACGTCATTTAAATAAAGAAACTTTTGATTTAATTGCGTTATTGCATCAGCGAGGGCAATCTGGAGCAGAAATTGCCGCAATTTTTAATGTGTCTCCAAGTGTTGTTAGTAGGGCTCTAACAAGTATTATGCATTTTAAACGTCATTTCACATTTACACGATGCCAAGACGTCATTTAAATAAAGAAACTTTTGATTTAATTGCGTTATTGCATCAGCGAGGGCAATCTGGAGCAGAAATTGCCGCAATTTTTAATGTGTCTCCAAGTGTTGTTAGTAGGGCTCTAACAAGATTTCAACAGATAGGATCTGCAAGGAGAAGACCCGGTAGTGGATCTGAGAGGAAAACAAATCAGAGACAAGACCGCTACATACGAATTCAGACAAGGATGAATCCGTTTAGAAGTGCTGTATGGTTGCAAACACAGTTACGTGCCGCCACTGGAGTTAGAGTTTCGGATCAAACCATCAGAAACCGTCTGAGGGAAATGGATCTTCATAGCTGCAGGCCTGTGAGACGCCCAAAATTAACTAATGCCAATAGAATGGCTAGAAGAACTTGGGTTAACCAACGACTAGCAGAAAATTTTCAATGGGAGCATGGTTTATACACCGATGAATCCAGATTCTGCTTATTTAGTGATAATCGTAGAGTAAGGGTCTGGAGAACTCGAGGAGACCGTTATAGACGCGAGTTTACAAAATCTGTGGTGCCTTTTGGCGGCGGTGGTATCATGGTGTGGGCGGGCATTAGTTTGAATGGACGTACGAACCTCCATCTCTTTGAAAACAATGTCAATGGGCATATATACAGAGCTGACATTATTCAGCAATATGTAGCTGACTTTCGTGAGGCTGTGGATGAAAACATGGTTTTTATTGATGATAATGCAAGATCTCATCGTGCACAAATTGTAATGCAACCAATAAATGACTTCCATATTAACCATCTACCTTTACCACCAACGTCTCCCGACTTGAATCCAATTGAGCACATTTGGGACAGACTTCAAGAACAGCTCAACGAACATAATCCACCCCCAGTTAACGTGCAGCACTTGCGGGAAATTTTACCGCTGTGTTGGAGAAGCGTGTCACAAGAACACATTAATAATTGCATAATGAGTATGCCCCGAAGATGTACAGCTGTGAGAGATGTCCGTGGCCATTATACACGATTTTAGAATTAATTGTTACAGAAAAATGTTTATTTTAGCTATTGTTAAAAATGTTGCTTATTTCATTTTTGATGATTTCTTAGTAATCTAACGATTTTTCTGAATAAATATACTTGAAAATTTTAAATTGTTGTGTACAATTATGTATCTAATATAATACACTACAAATATTTACTCATACTATCTAAAAAATACAAAAAAGTAAAAATTCCTTATTCATTTTTGAGTAGTTTATATATTTTTGTTTATAAAAAGTCTTTTTCAAGTGAGAAACTCCTGCAAACATGAAAAAAACATTCTGCAATGAGAAAAGAGGTTTTCTTATTCGAAGTATTTTAAAACGATTACAATTTTAGATTATACTGCAAATCGGTATAAATTTAAATCGTGTATTTTTACTTAAAATTTTAAAGAAACTTTGTCTTTCCGATAACTAGTAATTTCACTACTTCATAAGACGCAAATTGATTAGAACAACATCTGTACATCTGTATAAATTGTTTGAAATAGATATATTCAGGGTTCATTTTTTCTAAATGTTAAAACGATTAATACGCGGGATACACTGAAAATTTCGGGAACCAGCAGTATAGTTGGCACCTGACCTATAACTTAAACAAATTCAGCCAACTTCACATTTATGTGAGTGAAAACACGTGACAGAACCAAGAAATGTCAAATAGTTTTTTTACAGTGGCAGTTGTTAGAAGTACAGTAACAAAACGAATTTAACAAGAGAATACAGCGTCGCGCCGTACTTTTGGCCGCCCCTGTGCATGCATAAGTTTGCCGCCCCTAGTTTTTTACTATTTTAACATAAAATTACATTTATGTGTTGGGAGTGCATGTAAAGACATATTTAAGGTATTGCCCACATTGCACTGTAGGTCAAATAGCCACTTTTTCTGTGCAAAATTAATAATTTCTTCAAAACCATGGTATTCAAACTAAAACCTGTAGGAATTTACTATGTAAGAATAAATATTAAAAAATGCAACTTAACCCATTAGCGACCAAAAATTAACCATTTTGCAACCATTAATGCAAACATTATACGTAGTATTTATTTATTTATTTTAATTAAACTACAATATTCAGTAATTGCTTAAATCTAATTCGTTTTGTAAATTTAAATCAAATAGGTCCTCTTCATTTTCATTCATTTCATCGTCTTGGTTGCTAAGATGAATTTCTTCTATGGTTTCGCTGCAACATAACAGTTCAATTGCTTCAGGTGGAAGAGTAGAACGTTACCGCTTTTGCAAGCGCCTATTTAAAAATTTTACAGCTCTATTAAATACGTCTAGCAGGTTATTGGTACGATTGTTTCTGCGGGCGTGATGCAATCTATCGGCTTTGTATATCTTAAGTCGCGATTCAGCTGCTTCTTCTGCAAAATAATCCATTGGAAGTGCTGTATTTTCTAATATTTCTTTTGAATGTATTAGTACTTTATGTACTGTGGAAGTCATTGGCAACCAAGGATATAGATTCTGAAAACATTTTGCTGTTTCAAAGCAATATGTTTCAAATTAATTGCAAACTGGCAGGATAAACAAATCAAAATGATTTTGAATCGATATATTAAATCTTTGTCGACATTAGTTATTTCAGAAAAAATAACATGCTCAGTAAAAGCTCGACGAGCAGTGTTTCCGTCATTTGTGGAACCGGAGCCAGCTACTCTGGGCATGTCGACACGAAGTCCGAACTTTTTCCAAAAAGCGTTTTGTGTCTGTTTTTATTTTTAAAATAATTAACTTATCATCTCTTTGTACCTGCCACTTTTGTAATTCGCATGTACAGCCTAAATGTAATACAAATTCAAAAAATCTAATCCAGCAATGAAGCGGATCATCTTTTGCCCGGAATATTTCACTTTTGTAATTAAATGTGTTCATAAAGTCCTTCGGCGTAACAGCACAAATGGGACAAGCCTGGTTTGATCTAGTTCCAGTTATAATGTTTAAAACTTTTCCATCAATGAGTGTTAAAAATAATTTAAATGATACTTCAACAAATTTTCTATCATTAATTGATATTCTTACGCTTGCCAGAGCGTCAATTTCTTTTTTTAAATCCAGGTCTTCCTTTAAAACAACTTGTTTTGTCTCCTTTATGTACTGCAATTTTATGGGCCGACAAAATCTTACAGACTGTGGTGTGCGGTTGTTCCAAATTGGCGTTCCGGATAAGAGCAGTAACCTTAAAGGAATAACTGTAGTAGCTAAGAGAGAAGCATCACAGCTATTTGACGAACCTGCCTCATTAAAAGTTTGTTTATATTGCGACTGACCAGTGCTGCTGTCAAATCCATAGCTTAATATTAATACCGATCCCAAAAAATTCGTCTTCTCCGCTTCCATTACAGTTTCAAAAACTCCTTTTTGGAGGTCAACAATTCTTTCAGCCGTATGTAGAAAAATAGACTGCAACGAAACTTTGGCAAGGGTCTCATTGGCTATTATACCCTGAGGTCCACATTTCAACTTTGCAGCTGTAATTTTCCTATAATGTGGATATATATCGCAATTACGTAATTTGTTTTCGTGGCGTATTGCATTATATTGTCCTTTGGAAAAATTATATTCAAGAAGAAAAGCTAAAGCCTCATCCGCAGATAGTGGAATTGGCTTTTGGAGATCTTGATAGCAAACCTTATGCATTTTTGATGGTCTTGTTGGGCTTTCAATACTTTCTTTTAGCACTGTAGCTAAATCAGCATCACCGTGCTTACGAGCTGATATTGCTGCTGCACGAACGAGAAGATTTGTATCAGCTTTCTCATTTGAAAGGTCTGCAGCTTCTTTTCTTTTCGGAAATTCTGATTTTGCGTTGAATGGCACACGTGGACGACCAACAACTTTTTCGGTGCCATTCACCACAAAATTTAAATCTTAATTTAACCACGCATGATTTTGATCCTTAAACACATGCATCCTTCTGAGACATTTTTCCCACTTTTGAGCCAACTTTACGCAAAAAAATGTAATATTTGCTTTATATGTTTCTCCATTTTATCCGAAATCGTATTAGCTTCAATTCTTTCAACTACATGCTTGAAAAGGGCATCAAACTTTTCTTTTTTTATTCTTTTTTTTTCGCCATATTTCTAACAGTTTAATTTTATTAAAACAAAGGTTACCTGAAAAAAAGAGGCATTACTCGTAAAACGCAAAAAATAGCAGCTTGAAATTAATTGCAAATAACTCATTAAATATTGCTTAATCTATGTTTTCAATTTCAAAGAGGTCAAATTGGGTCAAAATTTTGTATGGCTTACAGAAGATCAAACATTTAGAGAAATTGCACCATTTTAAGGTTATGTACTCTGATGGGTAATTTTCAAGTATACCGACGTAAACATAAAGCAGTATCAATGACACGCATTTATACTTACTTGTCTCTTTATTTTGCTTTTTACAGAAATTAATTATCGTCAATACAATTCGAGAAACACACAGTTAAAGTTGACCAATAAATAAATACTGATCTCGCTAGCACATTTGTAAAAATATTACTTCGAATGACTTTGACATATATATAACGGTGCTTTATATTTAGCACAAACAAAAATTAGGTATATTTGTTTTGAATGGTTTCCTATTAGAAAACAACAACGAAAGTAAAGCTGAACTTTGATTTTTTCACGTTTGCACAGAAAAAGCGGCCGTTTGACCTAATGTGCAGTGTGAAATATTTAAAATAATGTGTCTGTTGACAGAGCTTATGCTAGAGATATTAAAACAGAAATTAAGAATACTTTTTCTAGTCTCCCTCAGAATTCGCAATGATCGTCTCCTCTTTCTACTGAAGTAATTAACTCGACTGTTGCCGGGTTCAAATTAAGAAAGACAATATTTTTCGTGAATTCATCAAAAATCTTGGAATAGATGCCCGAGAATAGCTGAGAAACCTTTATAACAATATTGTATTGTATCTGGATGTGATAGGAAAAAAATCTAAATCATGTTTGTAATCATAATAACTAGGGACCGGATACGAAAGGCCGAAATTACGATGGACCATATTAATAGTCTGTAACATTGCTAAGTATAACACGCAGTTATTGAATAGCACTATTCACTCGGTTTATCGCACATCTGTTTTTTGTCGTTGAATTGTGACGCAATTACTCCAATTTTACAGTTAAATTCATTTCTTCATGGACGTAGATAGAAGCGAGATGAGTTTTCATAATTTATTTTATTAGTTTATATTTCATAAGATAAATAAAGTACGGTGAGTTAGATTATTTTTTCATTGTTTCAAGTGTTAATTACATACTTCGTAATTCTTCTAATAGATCCTGTTTAATATCATTTTATCGAATCTACTTCTCCCAATTATTTTGACGTAAGTGTCCAGTGAATTTCGTTAAGTTCAATAATACGCATAGATCTAGAGCATTGTTTAATTTAGTCTTTCAGATATGGTATAGAACAACGTCGAGAATGTGATCGTGAAGCAATGGCGACTTGGATTAAGGGTTATGTTAATTGTATGTCCATTGCCAGTGATTCTGAAATTTATTGCAAAGTCTGTAAAATATTGTTAAAAAATTCCAAGAAATCGCATGTAAAACGTCACTTAGCATCGCAAACACATATACAGAAATTAGATCCGTTAGAATCTGACAATTAACGAAGAACTTTGTGAAACTTTAATGGCGGCAAATATTCCATTAAATAAACTTAATAATCCCACCTTCAAAACATTTTTCCAAAAATATACTGTTCGAAATGTTCCTGATGAATCCACCTTACGCAAATATTATGTTTCTAAGTGCTACACGAAATCAGTAGAACACATTAGAAGTCATCTTTCAAATCAGTACCTATGGATAAGTGCCGACCAAACTGTAGATATACATATCGCTCTACCGTCGCTCGATTAAAATTTAACCATGGACAATTTCCAGCACATTTACACAAACTTAAAATTACCGAATCAGCTGTTTGTATATGTGGCACCAATACAGCCGATATGAACCATTTAATCTTCGAATGCCCTAAGCACAATAACTTTCGAGGTGAATTTATTGTCAGACCTGTTATTGCGGGAGTGGTCATGCCTACTAGTATTACATGTGTCCTAATGTATAATACTAAGAATGTTTAGGATCCATTGATTTATTACATTTTTAAATCTAGGATTCGGATCTAAAATCAAAACCTATCCTCGTTTGCCTTTGTGGAGAAACCTATTTTTCCGATGGCCGTTTTTTATTGGGTCTAAAGTCGTCTGATAGGCCCCAGACGTGAAACATGATTATTCCAACGTTCACCTTCCCGATTTGCGTGAATTTTTTCTTATTATAGATTCTGTAAACATTTCTTAACGTGGCAATATGGGCAATGATCCCGAATGCCAAGGAAAAAAATCAGAAATACGATTTTAGTAAAACAATAAAGGATTCTGAGCAAAAGCCTTTACATAAAGTGAGAGTAAAAAAGACAATTGCTCGCTTTTCTACAATTACAATTATCATCCTTCTTTTCTTTTAAAAATACTTTATTACGATTTATTATAATTTACGATATACTTTCCTCTTTCATTCAAATGTTAAACATTAAAATTTTACGAAGCGATGAACATGGATTATCCATTAAGACCACCCATTATAAGGCGAATAATCCCTGACAACATTTCGGACCATCTTTTTGAAACTTAAAATGCCAGCCAATGTGTGTAGATTTTTGTACTGTTCAAAGTCTATATCAAGTTAAAGTTAAGAAATTCTAAAACCTCAATGCCCCAAGATTAAAAGTTAAAAACTCGTAAAATAGAGTATTTAAAACACCGGGGAAACTTTTTCGGGACTAAAATAAGGAAACTACGTGAATTGCTAACAAAAGCGATACATTGCATTATAAACGACGTGTAATTAATATTTTAAAAAAACTTATTGTCGACCTATTTTTCGAAGTCTAATACGTAAGATTTGACTATTTAGCATAATCTGAAATTAGGCAAAATTACATATATAGATTTATTTAAATATCGATTACACTAGTTTAAAAATTTAAATTTCTTCGCTGAGGTTTGAATTTCAATAAGTGATATTACCTAAATATGTTATTATTAGGAACCGGACACGGGAGGCCGCTAACACATAGCGCTCGGGCATACTATTGAAAATTTGTATTTTTAAGGAGTTTTTAATTTTATTTATATAATTGGAAAAGAATTGGTAATCTATAAAATACGAAGTACATTTTTATTTGTTCATTTGGTAGTTCAAGTTGAGTAAAGGAGTATTAATATTAACTAGCAATACTTTCTCAAGGTTCTCTTCTGTAAAATTAGTTCTCTTTGAATGAAATACATCCTTGTAGATAGAAAACGTCTTTTCTACATCGCAACTGGTTGTAGGGGCATACTGGAAATATTCGTTTATTTCAGCGTATTTAGCAGTAAGATTTTGAGGTGTTGTCCCCATACACAATTGCTGCAATGTTATTAAATCTGGATTTATTAAAAAGTGCGTCAACTTTTGCCGAAGGCCACCTCTGAAGTCACTTTTTTTCACAATATTTTTCAAATTATTAATAGCCACATCTAATGTGGTTAATCCATCATTTAATTTGAGATTTTCATTTTCAAAATAAGTGATTAGTTTTGGCAAATTTCCAAAGTGTTCGTGAAGAAAGTACAACTCATTTTTTAAATTTGGAATTTGTATTAGTTTCTTGCACTTAGAAATACTTCGAGCATCGTCATTTAAACATGTAACGAAATTTTGTAAACTATCGAAATTCTCTGCATAAAAACTAGTAGCTGGCAGCCATATTCCCTACTTAGTTATTCCTGGAGAGAGAGGCATTGACAATGTTGGAAGTTTTTCCCTGTAAAAAGCTAGTCAATGGTACTTTTCTGAAAACTTTTTTAAAAGCGGATACAAGTCTATCAACTTCCGGAAAGGTGTCGCTGATATATTCACAGATTCTGTGGAGAGCATGTGTTACACAAGTAATATGCAGCATATTAGGATATTTTTCCTTTAATAGTCTGCCTGTTTTTAAAATATATGCAGCACTGTCACTGACAAATAAAAGTATTTTCTCTTTGTGCCTGTCGTCTGAATGAAGCATTTGGTGCATATTCTCGTAAATAGTTTCCGCATCAACTATATTTATAACTTTTGTTGCTATTACATATGCGTTATATGAAATAGTTGGATGTAGTAAATCAGCTACAACATTTACCCACACAGCGTCCTAATAAAGGGTGTATTGAAACATCGTTTAAGGATTTTAAGGGCATGTAGTACGATCAAAAATAAGGTTAATAGTCTTAATAAACATAAGTCCGCAAATTTACCGTTTATTAGATAACAGCGATTTTATCGCAATTGCAGAATAAATTTGCTTTAGCGGTATTTTAACATAAAATTTATATTATAACTAAAGAAGATGTTCGAAATGACGTCCTTCCATTTCGACACAGGATCTACATCTTCTTTCAAAGGAAACGCGTACTCTCTCAAAAAACAAGGGTTTATCTCGAATTATTTGGCAACAGCGTTCTATTCGTTGGCGCAACTCTGGTAGATCGTTTACCGGTGTTGCGTACACTAAACTTTTCAAATAACCCCAGATACTAAAGTCCAACGGGGTTAGATCGGGAGATCTTGGAGGCCAAGCAATGGGACCTCCTGGCCCTATCCATCTCCCAGGAAATTCATTGTTAAGATGTTCCCTAACAGCACGCGTAAAGTGCGGTGGGGCTCCATCTTGCATAAGCCAGAGGTTCAGTCTCAGATTTATAGGTAAATCTTCCAAAAGCTCAGGTAAAGTATTTTCCAAGAACTCGAGGTATGCAGGACCTGTTAAGCGTTGTGGAAAAACAATCGGTCCTAACAACCGGTCCCCTATCATGCCTAACCAGATGTTTAGAGAGAAACGTTGCTGGTGTCTGGCTTCAACGGTAATGTGAGGATTCTCGTCACACCAAACGTGATTGTTGTGGAAATTAAATATTCCATTTTTAGTAAAACCAGCTTCATCAGTGAAAAGGATGTTATTAGCGAAATCTGGCCGATCAGCAGCTGTTCGCAAAAACCACTCACAGAAAGTCCTTCTCGCTTGATAATCCGGAGCAGTAAGGGCTTGTACCCGTTGGATATGGTAGGGGTATAGGGGTTGCTCATGAAGAGTTCTCCAAACAAGATTGCTGCTTACACCCACTTGAGTCGAAATTCTTCTAACACTAGTTTCGGAATTTTCATCGATAATATTCAAAATTTGATCTTCTATCTGTGGAGTGCATGCTATTCTCTGCCGTCCAGTATCATAAGACCGCTACTCAAACGAACCAGTTTCTCTTAGTCGTTGAAACACCGTCTGAAACATCACATGCGAAGGCAGTTGGCGATCAGGAAACGTTTCAGCATAGAGGCGACGTGCTTGTAAAGAATTCCCATTGGCACGACCGTACATGAACACCATATCGCTCATTTCAGCATTAGAATACGCTACCATTGTAATTGTTACAAATTGGACAAAACGTCAAATTAAACTGTCATAAAACAATAGCAGATAAGCACCTGTTTACTGGGATATTCTATACTTAACTATTTCATGTACTACTAGGAACACTCGCTGTTATCTCGTAAACAGTTAAGTTGCGGACATATGTTTATTATGACTATAACCTTATTTTCGATTGTACTAAATGCCCATAAAATTTTTAAACGATCTTTTAAAACATCCTGTATATATATATATATATATATTTCAAAGAAATACAACGTTCTTGTCTGAGGGCACAACTTCGTCTCCCCCTCAATATCTCGGTCGCTATCGCTTTCACATAAAGTCGACCTCCAAAAATCAAGTTTTGTCTCACACATGAAATAACATATCGGATATACACAGATTTCCACAAATTATGTACATTTATTATTAATTAATTTTTAATTTAATTTTAATTTAAAATATTATTTAAGGAAAAATCCATAGCAATATGTATGTACAGGGCTAAATATTACATACGAAATAAAAAGAATACATAATACAGAGTCTGTTAATACATACTTATTGCTATGGATTTTTATTTAAAAAATTAAAATATTTAAAATAAAATTTTTTGAACGGGACTGTACATTATTAATTTTGCGAGGGAAAAACTGTTTTTTTCCCGGCGTGCATTGGATATGCAAATTGTAGAAACGAGGAGACGTATTCTAACTGTAAAACGGGAAGGTTGCTTTCTTTAAGAGATATATTTAAAATATATACTTATTAGTTTCGGTTGTTTGATTGTTTGAAAGAGTTTATTGTTGTTGTTATTTAAGTATTACATTCCCGATATTTATAGAGATAAATTCTCGTTGTATTGATGATTAAATTTGAGTAAGCACCTTCTTCGTCTCCATTAAATCTTGTAAGTAGAATTGAAATTTTATGACGTCATAAGCATAAGCATAAACATAATGATTATTATAATATTTCCATTGTATTGAAGCTTAAACTTAAGAGATTTAAGTATTAGAAATACAGGTAACACAGTTTGGTATTAAAATTCTTTGTAATTTTATAGTTATAAAATTTGTTCGATTGGATTCAAGGGTTTTTGTGCATGTTTATACACATGTGTAAGTTTTTGTTCGTGCATCAATATCGGATTATACAGTGTGGTTCTTTGGGAAGAATTTAATATTAAACTTGATTATTTTTAGATAAGTTTCATCGGAGTCATTAAAGAGGATGTTTTCCATTCATTCAGTCAATTTTCAATGAATGTTTTTACCTCAAGTATTTTTTTATGGTACAGCATCTTTATACTTTGTAAAGAGATATATTTTTTTTATTTTTGTAGTAATTAAATATTTCATCTTTTAAACTGCGTTTGTTTTACTTACTCACTCCAATTTTGTTAAATATTAATTATATATAAAATAAGTGAATAAACTTTTGTGAACATTTCACTGGCGCTCAACTTACATTTTAGACACGTATTTCCTAAGTGGAACCCGAGAAGTTAGAGGTCTCACATTTGAAAATTCAACGGCTGAGAAACCTAGTTGGGAAAACTAGTTGTGAATGGTAGCGTGCTAAATTTTCAAACCACTATTCATGGCAATATGTATGTATGTACATTTAAAATTTGTGTAGTCTTGAGAAATTGCTAAATAACACATGTATGTAATACATATTATGTACTAGGAAAAATAATCAGTTATTTTCATTTGAACATTACTTCTGAAAAATAATTGTTGCTCAACAAAATTCTCGCATTTATTCAAAAGCATAAAGATTTGATCAAGTACACTTTCCTGGCCCCTGAGAGTAGTTCGCACAATGTCAAATGCATTTCTTATTTCATTTTCACTAAATTTAGTAGGACATTCCCCGGTTTCAGTTTCTTCTTCATGATCTTCTATACTTTTTATATCGTCAATTATGTCTTGGTCAGTTGAGAGATCTGTAGTGCCAACATCATTGCCGATTTCTAAGACATCTTCAAGTAAAAAAATCTGCATCGACGGTAGCAGTTTTATGTAGAATACCCCATTGTTTTCTTAAGGTAGCGAGATCCATTTCGTTTTCTCCTTCCCTTTGCTTTAGAAAAGCAGTTTTTGATTGTTTTCTGAGAAACATTTTCACTCCATACTTTAGCGATTTCGGTTATACACTCTTTAAGGGTAATCAATTTTTGGACTAGAAGGTTGTTATCAATCGCGTTAACAATTTTGTGGACAATTCTGTTTCGGTAATGATGTTTTATGTTTTTTATAATACCCTGGTCATAGGTTGCAATTTGGAGGTCGTGTTTGATGGAAAAAAGATCGGTTCAATATTCGTTAATTTTTTACTTCTGGATGTGCATGACAATTGTCTGTAAACATCGCAATCTTTCGCTTTTGGCTTTCCATTTTCGTGTCCAGTTCTTTGATCCATCTTTCGAAAATCTCAGAAGTCATCCATGCCTTGTTATTACTGGCGTAATCTAACTTCAGAAATTTAACTCCTTTTAAACAACGGGGATTTTTGCTTTTACCTATCAGCAGTAATTTCAGTTTTTCTGACACATTGATGTTTGCTCCAACCATCAGTGTCACCCTTTCTTTACTTGTTTTAACATCTAAACATTTATCACTTTTAAAAGCAAAAGTTTTGTTTTAAAAAACATTTAAAAAACAAACCGGTTTCATCACAATTGAAAACGTTTTTTGGCTCGTATTTTTTCAATACACTTTTTAAAACAGTTTCAGTCCAAATGACACAGTCCTCCTGACTAACGCTTGCACTCTCGCCGGACACCGTCCTGAAAACAATTGCATTGCGAGTCTTCCAGGCACTAAACCACCCTTCACTAGCTTGAAAATTAACGCAGTTAAATCCTTTAGCAAATTGTAGAGCCTTATGCTTTAGTAAATTTCCCGATATTGATACGTTTTGATGCGTACGGTCCACTTGAAACCATCGTAAAACTGTTCCATTTATATTCTCGTAAGAACACACCCGTACTCGTTTTCGACTGCTTGGAGTATTCGTTTTCTTGATGATACTTTCACGACTTTTTATTATTAAAGAGACGCAACTTCTACTAGGCATGTTTTATTACCTAGTTTCTGCCTAGTAGAATTCGAGAAAGATGAAGATAAAGAAAAGGTAATGAGAAACAAGTACAAACTGAGAAACAAAGATAAAGCGATTTATATCAACGACGATTTAACAAAGAAAGAAATAGAGAAGGGAAGACAATTGAGAATGATTGCAAGAAAGGAGAGAAACGAAGGGAAAACGGTCAGAATTGGGTACAATAAACTAATCATAGATGGAAAGGAATGGAGATGGAACTATATGACAGAGGAACTAGAAGTGATGGTGCCAAAAAACTAGCAAAAGATACAAGGAAGGAATTTGTGTTGAAGGATCAAGCAACGGACATGGCTGAGCAAACGGATAGATACAGAGTAATGAATATAGAGGGAATAAAGCAAGAGAAATACGGAAAAGGAGAAGGAGAGACACAAGGAGGAAGTAAGGACAGTATAACACAAAAACAAGTAAATAATAATATAAATAAATAATATTGAATTATATTGAAATTATATTGAATATAATTCGTATATATACACGAAAGTATACAAATAAAAATCATGTCTATGTCTGAATATCGTGTACTGATGATCTGTAACGACAGTGAAATCTCGATATCTGCACGTTTCTGGACGGATGTGTTTCTTTTTCATATATATACATATATATATATATATATATATATATATATATATATATATATATATATATGGTAAACCTAATCAGTAGGCGATTAAAGGTCTGTATATTACTTCAAAATATATGTATTTATGTATTTAAATACATATATTTTGAAGTAATATACAGACCTTTAATCGCCTACTGATTAGGTTTACCATATAATACCAAGGTCACGAAGTTATTATATATATATATATATATATATGTATATATATATATATGTATATATACAGGGCAATCCAAATTAAGTGTTCACCATTGGTAACTTTGTTATTATTAAAGATACAAGATTGTTTAAATCAGCAAACTAGTAGTACTCTTAACGCTCTTTAAGATGGAAGAATTAAAAAAAACAAATGAGCAGCGCGTTTTCGAGTTTTCCCGAAAAAGATGTTTTTTTCAAATGGAAACCCCTGTATATTATACCATTTTCTGTTAGAAATTCAATTTTTAAACAAAAAAGTTTATAAGAACTTTTTTACTGGGATTAAAAACACTTGAGTTATAATGTATAAACAAAAACAGCTAAATAATTTTTATAAACTTTATTTTATACATAAACATATCATTAAAAGAAAATAAAAATCACTGATTTTTTCATAGAAGATGTTCAAAAATACCACCTTGTTGTTCAATACATTTTTGAACACGTTTCTGAACTTGTCGAACTGCTTTTAGTATGGTCCTACCATCTATTTGGTTTATCTTTTCACTAACTGCAATTTTTAGGGCGTTTACGTTTTCGTACCTTTGCTTATAAATCTCTGTCTTTAAATAACCCCATAAAAAAAAATCAAGCGGTGTTAAATCTGGCGATCGGGGAGGCCACTGAATAGGACCAGTTGTTCCTATCCATGAATTGTTAAAAATACTATTTAAAATTTGTAGAGTACCTCTGTAGTTGTGCGCAGGTGCGCCATCCTGCTGAAAATGCAGATTCTGTCTACTTATGAGATCAATATCGTCTAAGAAATTATTCAAAATTTCAGTCAAAAATTCTATGTACCTTTCACCAGTTAGAGTGCCCTCATAAAAGAAAGGACCAACAATCCTTGAACCAATTAAACCGCACCAAACATTAAAACTATAACGGACTTGCGGGCGTCTTGGATGTACTAAAAGAAGATTTTCCTTTGACCAGTAATGATGATTTTTTGTATTGTACATTCCAGAATTTGAGAAATTTGATTCATCGGTCCATAAAATATAACGAAAGTTGTTTACATTTTGGCGACAAAAGTTAAGATACCAGTGGCAAAAAAACATTCTTCTCTCTGGATCCCCTGGCAAGAAAACTTGAACTGGTTTATACTTATAAGGAATGAATTTGTGTTTCTTCAGAATCCTATGCACAGTACCGTGACTCAAATCAGATTCCTTGATAATATCTAGTATGTAATTCTCACGGTTGGCCTCAAAATATGCAAGAACTAGAATTTCCGTGGCCTCGCTTATTATAAAAGTCCTTCTTGTTCTTGTTTTGGCACAAACACTCTCATTGCCTCTAAATTTTCGGTACAGTCTCAGAAAAAATTGCTCATTTGGTTGTGTTCGGAGTGGATATAATTCAGCGTAGTGTTCTTTTGCCCTCCTAGAGGATTTTCTGCACACTAAATAAGATTCTAACATATCACACTTTTCTGCATGGGTAAAAATCATTTTTTTGTCAAATTAATAACTAGCAAAATGAAATTTATGAGTGAAAGACTAATAAAACTGTACTAATATTTGACGTTTACTAGAAAGAATTAACGTCGTTATCATAGAAACATAGAAATGCACTTGACTTAGCTGTTTTTGTTTATTCACTATAACTCAAGTATTTTTAATCCCAGTAAAAAATTTCTTATAAGATTTTTTGTTTAAAAATTGAATTTCTAACAGAAAATGATATAATATACAGGGGTTTCCATTTGAAAAAAACATATTTTTCGGGAAAACTCGAAAACGCGCTACTCTTTTTTTTTTTCAATTCCTCCATCTTAAAGAGCGTTAAAAGTACTACTAGTTTGCTAATTTAAACAATCTTGTATCTTTAATAACAACAAAGTTACCAATGGTGAACACTTAATTTGGATTGCCCTGTGTATATATGTGTATATATATATATATATATATATATATATATATATATATATATATATATATATATATGTATATGGTAAACCTAATCAGTAGGCGATTAAAGGTCTGTATATTACTTCAAAATATATGTATTTAAAAAACTCTACATGTTTCGGCTGTATAGGCCTTTTTCAAGAGAATACAAAATATGAATGACAGGATATAAATGTCAAGTAATTAAGTTAAACTTAATTACTTGACATTTATATCCTGTCATTCATATTTTGTATTCTCTTGAAAAAGGCGTATACAGCCGAAACATGTAGAGTTTTTTAAATACATATATTTTGAAGTAATATACAGACCTTTAATCGCCTACTGATTAGGTTTACCATATCATACCAAGGTCACGAAGTTATTATATATATATGTATATATATATATATATATATATACATATATATATATATATATATATACATATATATATATATATATATATATATATATATATATGTATATATATATAGAGAGAGACGAAACTTGTAGAAACACCGAATTTTGCAGCAACATCAATTTTTTTGTAGCATTTATCAACTTCCTCCAAAACTTTAATTTTCTCAGCTAAACTTAAACACACTCGCTTGGACATCTTAACTGATTCTTAAACAAAAACAAACTGAACTTGTTTGCGAATTACATATTGCTATGCATAGTGGTTTGTTGAATTATACCGCCACCATCCACAACTAGTTTACCCAACTAGGTTACTCAGCCGGTTGATTTCCAAAATTTGAGACTTCTTACTTCTCGGGTTCCAATCGGAAAGACGTGACTGTTTCTACGAAATATACTAGGCGCCAGTGAAATATTCACACAAGTTTTTTTTTTTATTATATATTTGACTTATTTTCCATTAATTAATTAGTAGTAATGGTATATGAAATGAAACAAGCACAAGATAAAATTTAAATGAATATTTAATACAAAAAAAAATCAAAAAAGAAAAAAAAAACATCTTTATAAAGTATAAAGATTTAGTATTTTACAATAAAAGAACGAGGTAAAAATATCCACTGTATATTTGACCGCTAAGTGGATTAAAAAGCTTCCTCATAATACTCCGATTAAACTTATCTAAAAATAATAAAGTTTATTTTTAATTTCTTCCCAGAGAACCACACTGTATAATCAAATATATTGATACACGATCAAAATTTTTACACATGCGCAAAAAAAACAGCCTTGAATCCCGTCGAATAAATTTTCAGTTAATATAATGTATAGAATCCACGGTTGGCTCTTGGTGAAACATAATGAATAATTTACTAAAGAAAACACTCGGTATGTTTTGTTTCACAAAATATATTTAATTTAATCTCTAACATATGTTTCGCCTTTTCAGGCATTATCAAAGAGTTATTTTTAAAAACTAAATTAGAAAGTACACTTCCACCACTATTTATGACTTTTTAAGGGACTTTATTATGGCATCAATGGTCGGAGTGTTGACAAAATCCAGCTGTGCGTTTGTTACATGTCTATTAAGGTTTATTGCTTTTTTAATTTCTAATATTTCGAGGAGGTCTAGACTCTTTCCTTTATTGCAAGTATGTAACAGTTTAAAATTACTGGTATTGAACAAGTGTGTCTTTTCAATGCAGTGTTCTGAGAAACCGGTATTCATTTTTCCATAAAGAATAGAACTTCTATGCTCTTTCATCCGTTCTTTTATTGAGCGTCCTGATTGGCCGATATATATCGCATCACAATCACTGCACCTTAATTCGTACACACCCGACTTATCACACAATTCTGTTTTTTCTTTATTATTAACTAAAATATTTCCTAGATTTACTTTATTCACTTGGATAACATTTAACCCTAATTGATTCAATTTATTAGAAACTTTATTGCTAACCCCAGGTATATAGTTGAGTGTGTGAAATGTTTTATTCGTTTTTGTATATGTGTGCCCGTAGTAAAAAATGATTATCAAAAAACAACGCACTATCCTTATGAAGAATTTTTACTACGGGCACACATATACAAAAACGAATAAAACATTTCACACACTCAACTATATACCTGGGGTTAGCAATAAAGTTTCTAATAAATTGAATCAATTAGGGTTAAATGTTATCCAAGTGAATAAAGTAAATCCAGGAAATATTTTAGTTAATAATAAAGAAAAAACAGAATTGTGTTATAAGTCGGGTGTGTACGAATTAAGGTGCAGTGATTGTGATGCGATATATATCGGCCAATCAGGACGCTCAATAAAAGAACGGATCAAAGAGCATAGAAGTTCTATTCTTTATGGAAAAATGAATACCGGTTTCTCAGAACACTGCATTGAAAAGACACACTTGTTCAATACCAGTAATTTTAAACTGTTACATACTTGCAGTAAAGGAAAGAGTCTAGACCTCCTCGAAATATTAGAAATTAAAAAAGCAATAAACCTTAATAGACATGTAACAAACGCACAGCTGGATTTTGTCAACACTCCGACCATTGATGCCATAATAAAGTCCCTTAAAAAGTCATAAATAGTGGTGGAAGTGTACTTTCTAATTTAGTTTTTAAAAATAACTCTTTGATAATGCCTGAAAAGGCGAAACATATGTTAGAGATTAAATTAAATATATTTTGTGAAACAAAACATACCGAGTGTTTTCTTTAGTAAATTTTCAGTTATATTTTTTTAACATAGAAATTTAAAAATACTCTATCATTTATTTCTACTAATTAAGACTCTTAACTAATTATTTTAATACAATTGAAATACACTTTTAAAAGCTTCTTTTAACTAAGACGTCTTATGAATATAATTCTACTTACATAAAAAATTTTATTGGAGACACGTTTACGACAAAACGTTATTTAATCAAATACTATATCAAAATTACGAGAATAACAATCTCGTAGAATTATCGGGAATTAAATATGAAATACCATCAACTATGGTCACACTCAAAAAACAACCCGAACAAATTTAAATTTATATATTTCAATCAACACAACGTTCTCGTATCATTGCAGATGTTGGTCTCCCCCCCCCCAATATCGGCCGCTATCGCTTTCACATCACGTCGACCTCCAAAAATCAAGTTTTTATCTTAGCACATTTAAAATAACATTTTCAAAAATATACAACTTATCCCACAATAATTGTACATTCATATTTAATTAATTTTAAATATTATTTTGGGAAAAATCCATAGAAATATGTAATCTAGGCCTCGACTACATACATATAAAATGGGATTGCCCCTGGATTCTCACAGAAATCTATTGTACCTGATTTAGCGTTATGAACGCGTTAAGAACCTTTTCAAAACAGTGCGTCATAAAAATGGAGTTCGTGCTATTGTTAGGTATAAATGGGAAACCCGAAGTGGCCAAAATCTCAATAAATGCATAAAAAATTATACCGTGTGTCCCTGGATGGAGTTGACAAGAGGAAAAAAAAAATTATTATTGATTTTACGACAAAAGTCATTCTTTATAAAAAGTTCTGCTTGTTGAGTAGATATATTAACCATCGGAAAATCTAAGATTAAATGTACAGAATGTCCAAAAATTAAGATAACATAAAAATGCTTCAACAGAAGAGTATCATTTATTGCATGTTTTGTAGTTTAAGTATAAAATTTCAATTAATTAAAGTCAACAAAAATTACTCTACAAGGCCACCTCCAACTTCCACACATACCTCCGCCCTTTTAATAAATTCACCATAGACTTTGCGTATGGTTTGTGGTACATTTATCTCATTCACTGCATCCTGTATTCGTGCTGTTAGTATTTCCCGATCATGTGGCAGGTCATTTCCGTAAACTTTTTGCTTTAATGTACCCCACAAAAAAAATCAAGCGGTGTCAGGTCAGGTGATCTAGCAGGAAAATTTATTGGTCCAAATCTACCCATCCATCTGTCTCCGAACTGATCTGTCAACCACTACCGTACCAAAAGCGTCGCATGAGCAGGGCATCCGTCTTGTTGCCAGAAAATGTTACGCCGAATTTCTAGCGGTAAATTATGTAGAAATGGTAAAAGATAAGTTTCTAAAAGACGCACAAAAACGTGTTGATTCAAGTTCTCGTCAATAAAATATGGTCCAACGATTCGATCGTAAAAAATTCCGCACCAAACATTTACTTTTTTATGACGTTGACTTCGTTTTTGAATGACGAGTTTGGATTATGAAAAGCCCAATAGCGACTGTTTTGTGATGAAACGTGACCATTGGTGCAGAAGGTTGCTTCATCAGTAAAAAATATCATTCTATGAAAGCGTGTATCTATGAAGTATTTCTCACCAACCCATAAACAAAAATCCAATCTCTTCTCTTCATCTCCATTTTCAAGTGTATGTCGGAACTGTGGTTTAAACGGTCGAACTTTGTTTTCTTTATAAATTGTCTGCAAATGAGATTTACTAATATTCAGTCTTTGTGATCGTTTCCGTAAGGATAATGTTGGTGTTTCTATCACTGAATCTACTACCAAAAGTGTAGCCGTATCGTCTTTATTGTATTTTTTCTTGGGTTTCTTAACATTTACTACAGATCCAGTTAAATCAAATTTCTGCACAAGTTTGCGCAGTGCTTCGCGCGATACTGCCGTGTTTGGGAATTTTTCGTGAAACATGTCTATAGCGTATCGATAAGATACGTTTCCAATTCCATAACATTTAATCAAATAAATACGTTCTCTGATAGTTAACATTTTGCAAATCCAGCGGATGGTAACTGACAATTCTACAATTAATGACGTTTTACAGTACAATATTGTTATACGTTACAACAAACTTTGATCGCCAAAATTAAAGAACTTTTTCTATTGAAGCATTTTCATGTTATCTTAATTTGTGGACATTCTGTACATTTAATCTTAGATTTTCCGATGGTTAATTTATCTACTCAACAAGCAGAACTTTTTATAAAGAATGACTTTTTGTCGTAAAATCAATAATAAAAATTTTTTTCCTCTTGTCAACTCCATCCAGGGACACACGGTATATGAAATTCCGGTAAATATTTTATTATATAGAGTGTTACTATTTTACAGATTCACTATATGCAGGGCTTTTGACATGAAATTTCATTAAAATATTATAGGGCTTGAAAAAATTGCACTATAAAGAGTTTTTCACTGTAGAGAGTTTCACTATAAACACTGTCGACTATATATATACATAAATGAACAATAAAAGAGCTCATTATTCATACTTCTAAGTCACTAAATATATATCTTAATCAACCTGTAATAATTTCCAGTTATCTTGTAGATTAAATTGTTTATTTGTTAATTTTACTATTTTGTTGACAAAAAGACGGACTCAACTTTCGCAAACTATTGTTTAGATTCAAATCATAAATTTAATAGAGAATTCAAGATTATGTATGTATGTACAAGACAAAGGCAAAAAACTTAATCTGTTCGAAAATATAGAAATAAATAGATATAAGAAATTAGCTTTACCCTCTACTACTTATATAAAATATGTAACACAGCCCCACTTAGAATATGCCCATACACTTCTGTTAAAAAAAAATATATGCAAAAATTGTTTAGTTTGTCATCACCTGATGAAGCCAAAGGTTGGCGAAACAGTATTGTAGTGAACAATAAAAAACTTTGAAACTACTATGGTTTATTTTATTACTATTTATATTATTTATTCACAGATATGTAAGCTCAGGAATTCGTTAATAGACAATTTTCTAATACGAGTCATACTTTTCATATCGTCTTACTAGGTTTCATATAAATGTAATTGTACATACTTAATTACTTACATGTTTTAATATGTATTTATATAATTTAATATGTATTTATAAAACTTTAATCGTTAATCGACCCTTAAAAAATAACAATTTAAACAAATACAAGAAACGCAAACTCACAGAACGATACAAAATACCGAAGGGAAAATTATGTAGTTCAAAGTGGAAGACAATTTCAGAGTCACAACTTTCTGTAACAGAATCACAGATAATTTTACATCGTTCGTTGTGGGATTTCTATGTAGCTATAAGAACCAATAGAAAGGCAGTATTTAACAATCACGCAGTGATCACGCGTTTTTACTACTCTATATGTTGAGTGAACCAAGTAACATGTGTTCATTTGAAAAGTCAATCTAGGTTACTTTGAAATTTTGATAGAATAAGACGCAAATATATTAGTATGTGTTTGTTGTTCCGTAAACGTAAATCCAAATGACATTTGATAATGTCAATCACAAATATCAGTTAGTGCATAAAATAATCGTGCGTCGATTCTGGTTTAAATAAATTGCTTCTCAGTTTTAAAATGGCTTTCACTGTAGAGCATAAAATTTTTTTAGTCCAGGCTTATTTTCGAAATGGTAATAAAATTGATGGTTTATGGGTTTATTCAGTTCAAGATTGCACGGTAGAATTTCAAGTTGAGTTTCCACATTTTGTAATAGATTATATACAATTTAAGAAGGCATTGGATAGAACTTTAAAACTTTTTTCTGAAACTGGTAGTCTCTTAAGAAAATCAGGCAGCAGAGCAGATAAGAAACGTACACCTCAAGTTGTCAATCGTGTTGAAGAAATAATGGAAAATGAACCACAAACATCTGTTCGACATTTGAGTCAACAAATAAACCTTTCTGTTGATACAACTCACAAGTTATTAAAAAAAGATATGCAACTTTATCCATACCGTGTCACAGCAGTACAAGAATTGTTAGAAATTGATTACCCACGTAGACTACAGTTTTGTAATTGGTTTGTAAATATGAACAATAATGGAGAACTTTCGCAAAGAGTCATCTTTACTGATGAAGCATGGTTTTATAAAACGGGATACCTAAATTCACAAAATACAAGAATTTGGAGTAGTGAAAATCCACATGTAATTAATGAAGAATCGCTACATCCAGAGAAAATTGGTGTTTGGGCAGTGATAAGTCAAAGGCGAATCATTGGACCAATATTTTTTTAGGGAACGTTAACTGCTCAAAGGTACCGTACGGAAATTTTACAACCATTTGTCAATCAGTTGCATGATGATGAACTACAAAATGCATATTTCCAACAAGACGGAGCCACCTTGTCACTGTACTGCAGAATCTTTGGATTATTTAAGAGAATTTTTTGACGAGCGTATAATTAGTGGAAATACTGAAATTGCCTTGGCCTGCACGTTCATGCGATTTAACACCTTGCGACTTCTTTTTGTGGCCTTATCTAAAAAATAACATATTTCGAACACCTTTATTGAATTTGAATGATATGCTACAGAGAATCGAACAGAAATGCATGGAAATTAACAAGAATCCAGTAATGTTGCAGAATATCATCAGAAATTTTGAACGGAGGATTTTAAAGTGCATTGATCTTGAAGGACAACATTTTAAACATTTGTTATAGTTTTCAATAAATACCTATTATTTGTTATTTATTTGTATGTATGAAACTGTCAAAATATACGATTTCGTAAGTTAAGTAGTAAATTTTAATTAACGACATACTTCAAAATGTTCTCAGTAAATCACATGCTACTAGATTGACTTTTCAAATGAACACTTGTTATAGTACCAGAATGGTCTTGACGACTAGCGCCATCTTCATGTTGAGGCTCAAAACATTTCAGATTACTTTCGTACAATCAAGTCATAAATTGTATTATTTATGTTTTCCACACCGGATTTTAAATAATATTTTGATATTAAAAATGTTTATGTTTTATGCAAACGGTGAGGTTTTATCCATTCAAGTACGTTTCAAACTGTTTTTATAAAGAAATAATTTTCGAACGATGACAATTTCTTAAATTAAAAGAGAAGCAAACGACTTTTCTTTTATAAATATGTAGAATTATCTCATTCTATATGTAAATTTTTATTTACTTAATACTCGCTGTTTTAAAATTTACCCAGATTAAGATGGGAAATAACATTCCCGCTATTATTTAATATGCTGACTGGGATTTTGCCGGGCAGATATGATTGATTAAGGTAAAGTTTCAAGGTGGATATTTCTTATTCGTATATTTTAACTGTCACTGTTTTCTCTAATTGATTTCTTTGAACCTTAATCATAATTAATTTAGCCGATTTGTCATGGCTTTAAAATAATTATGGATATCTCGCACATTTCAAAGACAAAAACAAAATTAGAAACAGTCATTAATTTTCCGACAGTAAAATTTTCGAACAAAACAGGAATAAAAAGAAAACATTCTTCGAGAAGACGGATTTTGTGAATTGCAAAAATGTTACTTGTTATTATTAAAAATTAATTCTATTCCTAATTATAGTTAGCATTACATCTCATGTTTCTTTGCATATGCGTAATATTGAATAGGACTATTGATGTTATTAAAGTATTTGGTTTAACTTGTTTTTTAATTTTCAACATTAAATATTATAGAATAATCTATATACAGTAAAAATGCGCTTACTGCGAATATACAAAATTATGTGATTGGTGCTTTACGATAGCAGAAGTAAGGGTGCGCGATTAATCATAGACTGTCTATATTTATTATGTGTAGTCATTTTTCCATTTTTTAAGTTTTCATTTAAGTATGTATTTTTAAATGTAATAGGTATTCAATAAATTTTTTGAATTGGTTTACAAGAGTTTGTTTTATTGACAAATAATTTTTGTAGAAAAAGTAAGGAACGATATATTTATACATGTACGTAAACTTAATTTTTGAATAAGAAAAATTTCTTAAATGTAAATTAACGAATATTTTAAAATAAAGGCATAGAACATAAACACTCAAGGTAATAAATGTTCGAAGAATCCTCCTCCAGCTTCCAAACTACAAGCAAGTCTATCGAAAAAATGCGCCTTACATTACATACATTTGCTAATACATATATCGGGTATGATTAACTGCAAACAATTTCGAATTTTGGTTTTGAGATCGTCTAAAGAATGTGTTCTTTCGTCTTAAAAATAGTAAATCTGCGACTAATACACCATATTTAAGCTAAAAATATTACAAAGGATAACTTGATAGTATTTCGTGACCACAATATGACAGACTTCAAAATAATATAACTGACATAAGTGAATGTGGCAGCCGACCTATCTTGCGACCAATCTATATCCCCACTATATTTCCCTATTGGTATATATTCCTACGTCGCGCGTTTTTCCTATATACCGGGTGCGGCAATAGTGTGTCGGCGGAGCTTAGCATGAAAACTAATAAAGTTGTAACAATGAAATTTTACGTACACATGTGGTATGCTACAGTGCATTTTCTAATTTTATTTATATATTTACAGGGTGTTCCAAATTTCCGCAACCACTTTCAATTTTTTTTTTTTAAATAGATTGCTATACTTTCTTGTTATTATGATGATAGCCACCCAAATTATCTTTGCAATGATGTATGACAATGTGCACTTACAACTGTTAATTTTTGTTTTATTGCAAATTTTGTTAAAATCTTGACAGTTGCAGCGTCTAACATTTTAAGTCTTAGCCTGAAAATGGGTGCAGTGCCTCACGTAACTTTTTTGTTACCAATTTATGGACTAACACGTTATATGTTTTGAGGGTGAACAACGTGACAACATATACAGAGTGTTAAATATGTCGTGCCAAATTTATCGAAGTTTAAAGGTTATTTTCTCTTTTTTTTTAAATTGAACCTATAATTTTTTTATTAGTCAGCAAATTCCTTGTGAAATTGCCGTTAAAATGATATCAATAACATAGTACTTATTTCTAGTATTTTCGAAGTTATAACCCTTTAATGGGATATACCTATGTTTATATTATTCAATATGCGGTGCATCTAATAGTTGGTTGGCCATGAAATGATATCAAACAAAGTAACTTTTACAAACACCTGTTTCTTAATTGTTTATTATTAGTTTTAGAATTACATTTTGTAATTTTTCAATAACAAAACAAAATTAATTTAAAATGTGTTCAAATATATTTCCATTCTGCTCTACACATGCTCTAAATCGCCTCTGCGTCGACAGACTTACATTTTGAGCCATGTTGTTTTCACTTAATTGAAGAAAAGCGTTTCTGATTCGTTGCTGCATGTTCTCTGCCGTTGTAGGAGGTGTTTCGTAAACTATATTTTTTACAGTAGGCCACAGAAAAAAATCACAAGGGGTTAGATCTGGTGACCGCGGTGGCCAGCTTATAAAGCTTCCTCTCCCAATCCACCTATTGGTGAATACCCTATCTAAATGTGTTCTTGCAGCAGCACCATAATGCAGGTGCACCATCATGTTGGTACCACAATCTCCTTATGACGTTATCTGGTAGGTCTTCTAACAGCAATGGTAAATTATTTTGTAGGAAATTTGTGTAGATTTCACAATTTAAAGTATTATTAAAAAAGAATGGACCTACAATAGTGTTTCCTATGATGCCTCCCCAGGTGTTAACACTCCATTTTTGTTGGTATAAAATGGGTTGCACAAAATGAGGGTTTCTAGTGTCATAATAATGAGAATTTTTTCTGTTTGTTGTTCCACAATTAGCAAATGTTGCTTCATCTGTGAAAAGCCCATGATCTAGAAAATTTAGATCTTGTCGTTTGGAAAAGTAGCCATTCACAGTAAACAAGTCTCCTTTCAAAATCCGTTTGTAATAAGCCTTGATGATTTTGAATTTTGTAAGGGTGAAATTTATGTTTTTTTAAAATCCTTCTTACAGCAGTGACTTCTATCCCGTGTTCTTTCGAAATTATCCTTGTAGATACGAGCGGATTTTCCACAACGGACTGGACGACTGTCACTTCATTATCTTCTGTAACCATAGACTTAGTTCTTTCATGTTTGACATAATTCACTCAACCCGTCCGAAGAAACCTTGTCAACAAATTTTAAAAGTCTTAATATCTGGTGAAAAATTGAAATTGTGAAATCTACACAAATTTCCTACAAAATAATTTACCATTGCTGTTAGAAGACCTACCAGATAACGTCATAAGGAGATTGTGGTACCAACATGATGGTGCACCTGCATTATGGTGCTGCTGCAAGAACACATTTAGATAGGGTATTCACCAATAGGTGGATTGGGAGAGGAAGCTTTATAAGCTGGCCACCGCGGTCACCAGATCTAACCCCTTGAGATTTTTTTCTGTGGCCTACTGTAAAAAATATAGTTTACGAAACACCTCCTACAACGGCAGAGAACATGCAGCAACGAATCAGAAACGCTTTTCTTCAATTAAGTGAAAACAACATGGCTCAAAATGTAAGTCTGTCGACGCAGAGGCGATTTAGAGCATGTGTAGAGCAGAATGGAAATATATTTGAACACATTTTAAATTAATTTTGTTTTGTTATTGAAAAATTACAAAATGTAATTCTAAAACTAATAATAAACAATTAAGAAACAGGTGTTTGTAAAAGTTACTTTGTTTGATATCATTTCATGGCCAACCAACTATTAGATGCACCGCATATTGAATAATATAAACATAGGTATATCCCATTAAAGGGTTATAACTTCGAAAATACTAGAAATAAGTACTATGTTATTGATATCATTTTAACGGCAATTTTACAAGGAATTTGCTGACTAATAAAAAAATTATAGGTTCAATTAAAAAAAAAAGAGAAAATAGCCTTTAATCTTCGATAAATTTGGCACGACATATTTAACACTCTGTATATGTTGTCACGTTGCTCACCCTCAAAACATATAACATGTTAGTCCATAAATTTGTAACAAAAAAGTTACGTGAGGCACTGCACCCATTTTCAGGCTAAGACTTAAAATGTTAGACGCTGCAACTGTCAAGATTTTAACAAAATTTGCAATAAAACCAAAACTAACAGTTGTAAGTGCACATTGTCATATATCATTGCAAAGATAATTTGGGTGGCTATCATCATAATAACAAGAAAGTATAGCAATCTATTTAAAAAAAAAAATTGAAAGTGGTTGCGGAAATTTGGACCACCTTGTAAATATATAAATAAAATTAGAAAATGCACTGTAGCATACTACATGTGTAAGTAAAATTTCATTGTTACAACTTTATTAGTTTTCATGCTAAGCTCCGCCGACACACTATTGCCGCACCCGGTATACTATGTACAGGCTGATTCATTTTCGGCCCTCACCATGGGGATCTCGCTTATTATTGGAGATAGAGTATAGGTTTAAATTTGGCAAAGTTGTTAAATTTTGTGTTTGTTATAAATCCGTAAAGAAAATAGACTTCTGACAAATGACCTTCGTTATTAAGAAAAAAGACGCGAAAACCCCATTTTCTTCTTTTACCTGTAGCACCGACATTTGGCCTTGTAGAGAAAAAATAAAAACACCTCCTTATGGTCATTTCTAAACCTCTATTCAGTGGTGTACTCTAAATTTTTATACGACGTTTCGTTTCTTTCTGGCCATCATCAACTATCTAATTTCTTATAGGCGCCATATTGGATTTAGACATCTTCTGAAAGAGTTTTTTTTTCTAATTTCAACCATGTACCACATGCTGACTAAAGTTTTTGACATTAGGTTTTATTTGAAAGAATAAATTATAAGATTAAATAAGGTAGCCATGGAATTTCAATCTGTCAAACATTTCATTTATTGTTCATTAATAATACAAAAATGTCATACACTAACGAAGAGAAACGAGATATGATAAGTATTTTTTATTCTTCGAACCGAAATTCAACAGTAGCGAGTACAAGATATCTACAATTATATCCAGAACGACAACAGCCTCATCGTACCATTTTTCTAGATCTCGACAGAAATTTGGTCGAGAATGGATCGTTTACTAAGCCGCGTAATGGTCAAGACAACAGAAATTTAAATTAAAATCGACAAGATATTTTACAAATGGTAAATTAAAAGCGTGTTTTCAAATTTCATGTTAATCTTGTATTTTTATAAATAAATAATAATCCATCAATTTCTACACGCGAAGTAGCGTCAGAATTAAATTTGTGCCAGTCCAGAGTTTGGAGAACTTTATATAAAAGTAGGTTTAAACCAAACAGGATCCATGTTAGTCACTCTTTACTGCCTGGAGATAATTTGAGAAGGCTAGAATATTGTAATTGGTTAATGGGGAGGATAGAAAATGACGAAAATTTTTTAAGCAAAATCATCTGGTCAGATGAAACAAAATTTACAAATTCTGGAATGTTCAACAGAAATACGGAGCACTATTGGGCAGTACAAAATCCCCGACAAAACAGGGCTAGAAGACGACAACATCGTTTTGGAATAAACGTTTGGATGGGTATTTTGGCAAATCGTCTCTTAGGACCAGTTATGTATGAAGAACATTTAAATGGAGAAAGATATTTAAACATTTTACGTACATACGTATCTGATTATCTTGACTACAATATCCCATTAAATCAATTACAATATTTATGGTGAAACAAAATGGCGCACAAGCACACAATGCAGCTGTTGTTAGAAATTTCTTAAATCAAGAGTTTGCAAACCGTTGGATTGGAAATAGGGAGTTGTTGAATGGCCTGCGAGATGACCTGATTTAAGTCCGCTAGATTTTTTTTTATGGGGATATGTTAAAAATAATATTTATAAAGTAGATGCGCCACAAAACATTGAAGAATTACGAGACAGACTTCAGAATGCCTTCGATGCAGTTTCTGGAAGAACTATACAAAGGGCAGAACAAAATGCCAGAAGGCGTGCCCAATTGTGCATTACCGAAGATGGCCAGATAATTGATAATTGATTTATTGTTTACTTTTCTATGTATTTTTATTAATGTTTTTGTTATCTTGTACTCGCTACTGTTGAATTTCGTTTCGAAGAATAAAAAATACTTATCATATCTCGTTTCTCTTCGTTAGTGTATGACATTTTTGTATTATTAATGAACAATAAATGAAATGTTTGACAGATTGAAATTCCGAAGGCTACCTTATTTAATCTTATAATTTATTCTTTCAAATAAAACCTAATGTCAAAAACTATAGTCAGCATGTGGTACATGGTTGAAATCAGAAAAAAAAACTCTTTCTGAACGTGTCTAAATCCAATATGGCGCCTATAAGAAATTAGATAGTTGATGATGGCCAGAAAGAAAGGAAACGTCGTATAAAAATTTAGAGTACACCACTGGATAGAGGTTTAGAAATGGCCACTAGGATGAGTTTTTATTTTTTCTCTACAAGGCCAAATGTCGGTGCTACAGGTAAAAGAAGAAAATGGGGTTTTCGCGTTTTTTTTTAAAATAACGAAGGTCATTTGTCACAGGTCTATTTTCTTTACGGATTTATAACAAACACAAAATTTAACAAATTTTCCAAATTTAAACCTATACTCAATCTCCAATAATAAGAGAGATCCCCATGGTGAGAGCCGAAAATTAATCAGCCTGTATATATTGTTATACGTAGTTCAGCTCATACCTACGGTTTATAAACAATTTAATTAATTTATTGTCTTCAGAAAGTAATATCTATGAAATAATAGTAATTAAAACGTTAATAACTAAGTAAATAATATATAAACACGATGTAAGATCGAAATTAGCTTTTTAATCGTGATACCGAACTTAATTAAATATTTTTATTTGCGTATTTATTTTATTTGGTAATTTATTAATTTATCATAACTTAATATCGCGTGAAATCAAGAATTTTAAAGCTAATTATGATTAAAATATTTATGTACAAATAATTTTGAACATCATTGTTAATTTAAATTTTGACTAACCCCTTTAAAAAGTATGCAACTTTGATCACATGAGGGTATTATAGTAGGATAAAAATAATTCCATATAGGAATAACCAATATTGACATACGAACAAAAAGCACACAGGAATATTCAGAAAAATAATTTATTAAGATGGATAAAATTACTTTGTCTATATTATTTGGATTTATAGCAAAATTTTACAAAAATATAATTAATTATCACTAGCTTCCTGTGGTAGTTATAACAAAAAAATCAAAAGTTGTTTAGAGGAGATTTTTGCAAGACGTTTTTTCGACACATTATTTTTAAAATTCATAAAAACACAATATATAAGCCTAATTTAATCATAAATGTCGTTTCATCGTTGGAGACTGTCTCCGAAAGAAAAAGTGATGTATTTTCAATAATAATATATATCAAGAACTTTCCTATTTCAAAGTCAGTTAATTTTGGAAGTATTGGCTAAAAGAATTAAAATAAAACCATATTTAGAAAACCAAGAATAATTTAAAAGTGCTAAATTAATTAAATCTGGTTCATTTATTCAAGAATTTATTCCGAAAGTAGTTCTTCGTAAAGGAAACCTTCCTGTCCTACGTAAAGAGTACCGCAAACGACCAACCTTTACAGAGCCAGCCTGGTATTTCCTGAACACCTATGAACCTTTTATATATTAGTCCTGAAAACTTCATGCTCTCCGTTAACAACAGGTATTCCCAGGCGGAACTATATATGCATAATTTTTAAAAGAAACTTCATTTGTTAAACCATATTATTTAGTATATCATTAAACTCACGTTATCTTGGGGAAAAATACCATTTTTAAGCACCATATATTCATAGAATTTCATTGTTAGTATAATAATTTCTAATATAGCCTCCATTTTTTATTCGACTAGTTTTCAATAGTCATATGAACATAGTATAGGCAACTATTTATATTATTAGTAAAAGGGGTTGAATAAGCAACCTAATATTCTTTGATGTTTTGAGATATTATATTAAGTGCATGTTTATCAGAAATCAATAATTGTCTTGAATATATATTCATTTATTAACGTATGAAATTGTTTTTATTTTATGTATGCTTGTTGAACTGTATGGTATCTAAGAACCGACCAAATAATCCTGAGATTAAGAAGTGTTCTTGTTTAAATATTAGCATATTCAATGCTTACATAATTGAGCTTGATATAAATATTTCATTAAACTATTTCTTCATTCAGCATTTTACATTGCTATATTGCTATATTGACATACATTAAAAAATATACAGAGCATTCCTTTATAGCAATATATATATATATTGAAGGAATTTCGTATTTTCTTGGCCGTGGTTATAATACCACATAAAGAATAAGTGTTTCTTGGGAATGGCGGCCAGGTAATTAAAACAATATTTAATTTTGTTTACGTTTCAGTTCTATACAAGTGTCCCGTATCGTTATGTTCAAATTTTAGGAGTGTAAAGTAGACTTCATTTCAAGTAACAAAAACGCAAAACTTGTATATCCATTTTTATTGGTTTCAAAGTTACAGATCTATGAATGTGATCCTAAAGTCAATAAAAACTGATTCTATTTAAAAACGTTCAATTATTAATATTTTCGAAATGTACACCTCCTTGTTGAATGCAGGCTTGTGCCCGTAAGCCAACAGAAGATGTACGTATCCGAATTTCATACTTGTTTTGTCGGATTTGCTCGGCAGCCAGGTGAATACGATCCAACAACTCTTCTCTTGTGTTCGAAACTTGCGCGTAGACTAAATTTTTCATGTACTCCCATAAATAAAAGTCAAGGGGATTAAGATCGGGTGACCTGGATAATTGGATAATTGACGCTAACCCAATTTCGGACAGCAATTGCGAAATGTGATGGTGCCTCATCCATGTGAAACCACATGTCTCGTCGAACATTCTGTGGGACATCCTTTAAAAGACGTGTCAGTTCGTCAATAAGAAATTGAGGGTAATTGTCCGCATTTAACCTCCCAGGAAGAATAACAGGACCAATCAACAAGTCATCGATTAGGGCCGCCCAAACGTTAATAGAAAATTCATGTTGAAATTTAGATGGGCGTATAGCTTTGGGATTTTCTGATTACATTGTTTTTCATGATCTGACAATCACATTCATAGATCTGTAACTTTGAAGCAAATAAAAATGGATATACAAGTTTTGCGTTTTTATTACTTGAAATAAAGTCTACTTTACACTCCTAAAATTTGAACATAACGATACGGGACACTTGTATATAGAGCCTTGTTCACAACTGAAATATTTATTTAAATTTTAGAAAGGTGAAAGTAGTGTTATATTAAATGTACTTACATTATATTGTATTCTTTGATTACATTTCAACTATGACTAACTGTGTTATACTTATTGTCTAGTTTTCATTTCAAAATAAAACTCAAGTTCTTGGTGACCGTGTTTGGAAAAGAACAAAAATTCCAATAATGACAGAACAGATATAAACAACCTCTCGACAATATATCTGTCCATTATATAAACACAATATGAACACACAAAAATGAATATATAAAGAAAAGACACATGTCCGAGAACAGATTAAGCTAACCCCCCGCATATCTGTTCATTATATAAACACCTGTATACTCATAATATAAGAACACAAAAATGAATTTAAAAAAACACATGTCCGAGAACAGATTAAACTAAACCCCCCGGATGTGGGACACTACCTACATGCCACCCGTCAAAAAACGATAATAAACAGATGTCTCCAAACACGGTTACCAAGAGCTTTAGTTTCATTTTGAAATGAAAACTCAACTAACTCAATTAGTAGGTACTGTAGTCTTGATAGTATTAGGTAGATGACGAAGCTTATATTGTGTATAAGCCGTTTATATTACTTTAATTATTTAAATTTTTGTGATTGTGTAATGTATTTTCATAACATAAATAGTTTCCTTTTGGACTAAATTCTAGCGAAGAGCAATGTCATGAAATGAGTTCGGATTTAGAATTTAAGGCGTAGAGGACTGTATGTACTGGTTTTTTAGGCGCAAACCTTCTGAAATACATAGAAAAGAAGACGTAACAGCGCTTTATTTGCATTTTGAATATAAACAAATAAATTTGGCACCGAAAACGGAGACATATAATCGAGTTAGTCAAGAGGTTCCATACTCTCTTCTTCTTTTTCTTATGGCTTCGGAACTTTCGCATAAGTGGAAGTAAGCTAGTGCTATTGTCAAGGAGAAGAAGGAAGAATGAAGCGATCGTCTTCTCTTCTTTCATCTGAATATTGAGGCAACCGCAGAGCGGCCTATTACATTCCAACAATCTTGCATTAATGAGTGGAGTGTACACAGTGCCGCATATTAAAATTCTCACACGCTATAAGAAATGTAGAAGAAGAGTCGGGGTACGATCGATACAAGACTTAATGAGCCCACCGAAAGAAGGCGGCTTGTAAAGGGAAATGAGTTAGGTCCCGGATGCCAACCGAAAGGGAGCCAAAGCACGACGGGGCGATGGGAACAGCTCAGACGTATAGGGAGACACACGAACGATATTTAAAAGAAGGGTGAGAGGACACAAACACACACTTACATGTACACAAGTACATATACACACGCGCGCGTACAGCAAAAATCTTTTCAGTTTAATTAGTTTTTAGAAATTCCCTTCGACTTCTTCCGCTCCTGGTGAAATTTTTGTTGCCAACTCTTCCGACACTGAGCGCATGGCGTAGGGATAGTAGTCTCGACTCAAAATATTTATACCAGAATATATATATATATATATAAATATAATATCTTCGTGACCTTGGTATGATAAGGTAAACTTAATAAGTCGGCGATATTTTGTATTCTCTTGACAAAGGCGTATTGCCGAAACATGTAGGGATGTTTTAAATATATATACTCTGAAGTAAACCAGACCTTTAATCGCCGACTAATTAAGTTTACCTTATATATATATATATATATATAAGGTAAACTTAATAATTAAGTTTACCTTATATATATATATATATATATATAAGGTAAACTTAATAAGTCGGCGATTAAAGGTCTGGTTATTACTTCAAAGTGTATATATTTAAAATAATCCTACATGTTTCGGCAATGATGCCTTTGTCAAGGATATAAAAAATATTTTTATATCCTTGACAAAGGCATCATTGTTTTTTTTCATTTAGTCATTATTCAATATTATTTTCTGAAAATGAAAGCTAGCATATAATATAAGTAGAGACCGGACGCATCAGACCGAAATTACGATGGACCATATAAATAGTCTATACGATCGCTAAGTACAACACGCAGTTATTGAATAGCACTATTCATTCAGTTAAGCGCACATTTGTTTTCTTGTCGATCAATTGTGACGCAATTACTCCAATTTTACAGTAAAATTCCTTTACTCATGTGCGTAGATAGATGCGTGAGGAGTTTTCATAATTTATTTTATTTATTGGTTTATATTTAGTAAGATAAATAATGTTTTGAACTGCTAATTATATACTTTATAATTTTCGTAATAGATCTTGTTTAATATCGTTTCATCGAATCTACTTTTCTCAATTATTTTGACGTAAGTGTCCAGTGAATTCCGTCAAGTTTCAATAACTTACGCATACATTTTTCAATTTTCATTTATTTAGATCTAGTACATGGTTTGAGTTGCTTTTTCAGATATGATATGACAACGTCGAGAATGGCATCATGAAATAATGGTGAGTTGGATTGAGGGTCAAACTGATTGTATGTGCATTGAATGTGATTCGGAAATTTATTGCAAAATCTATAAAATATAGTTAAAAAATTCCAAGAAATCGCACGCAAAATGTCACTTAGCAACGCAAACACATACACAGAAATTGGACCCGTTGGAATCTGATAATTTTTACGAAGAACTCTATGAAACTTTAATGGCGGCAAATACTCCATTAAATGAACTTAACAATCACACCTTCAAAACATTACTCCAAAGATATACTGGTCGAAATGTTCCTGATGAATCCATCTTACGCAAATATTATATTTCTAAGTGCTGCATCTTTCAAAATCAGTACCTATGGATAAGTGCGACGAAGTTGTCGATATATTAGGACGCTGTTAGGTAAATGTTGTAGCTGGTGTACTATATCCAACTATTCCATATAAGGTACATGTAATAGGAACAAAAGTTATAAATACAGTTGATGCGGAAACAGTAGCTAAAACCATTTACGAGAATATGCATCAAATGCTTCATTCGGACGACAGGTACACAGAAAACAGTAGATTAAAGTACAAGTTGCATAAGACATGATTTTAGTGCACGCGCTCAAGTTTAGAAAACGAGCCTCAAGGCGAGTTTTCTAACGAACTAGTGCACTACAATGTCTTATGAAACGTGTATTTTATACTATTTTTTCTATTTCGGACATTAAAAGTTCAAAAAGACTTAAAATAAGAGGCATGTTTTGTACGAAAATTTTAGAAGTTTTCTTTTTTTGAAGTTGGTAGCATTGATGTTTAACTAGAGCATTTTGAATATTTGAAAATCGGCGGTGTTATATGTCATTTTAAGTTTAAAATTTAGATTGATTTATGCAATAAATTATTAACGAAATGGACGAAGCAAATAATTGCACGCCCCCAGAGATTCGCAAAACAGCAGAAGATAATTTACAAAATCTTTTGCCAACAAAGTCTCGACATATTTATCAAAAGCAATACGAGCACTTTTTAACTTGGTGTAAAGAAAATAATGACGCGAATATTACTGAAAATGTAATTATTGCTTATTTTGATAAGGAAAGCAAGATAAAAAAGGCATCGACCTTGTGGTCCACATATTCGATGTTACGATGTTGTTTAAATATTTATAAAAATATAGATATCTCAAAATTTTCTAGGCTTCTGGCATATTTAAAAAGATTATCTGAAGGCTACGAGCCTAAGAAAGCCCAAGATTTTAGAAATAGATCATATTAACTGTTTTATAATAGAAGCTGATGATAAAACATATTTAGCAATGAAAGTAAGTAATACAAAAATCCTTGTAATAGTATTTTATTAATGTTCTACATTATTTTCTTATAATAGTCATATTAATATTGATAGGTTATCCTTATAATGGGTTATAATAGAGCTTGTCGTCGTGAAGAAATCATGAACATGATTTTAGATGATATACAGTTTAAAAATGATGTCATAATGGTTAGAGTGCCAGAAACTAAAACTTATATTCCAAGACAATTTATTCTAACAGAAAAATTATTGATTGATTTGGTTAAAAAATATTATTCACTTCGTCCTACTCATGTTACACATAAACGCTTCTTCCTGAAATATAGAAATGGTTCTTGCGTGAATAATCCAATTGGCATTAATACTATAGGAAAAGTACCAAAAGTTATTGCTACTTACTTAAATTTGCCTAATCCTGAGCTCTTCACTGGACATTGCTTTAGGCGTTCAAGTGTGACACACTTGGCTAATAGTGGAGGTGACTTAATAACAATTAAGCGCCATGGAGGATGGAAATCTTCAGCAGTGGCTGAAGGTTACATTGATAATTCCACCATGAAAAAAGTTGATGTTGCTCGAATACTGTCTAGTGCACCTAATACATCCACTAAAATTATTCAGAATCCATCGACTTCTGATGCAATAGTCTGTGGTGTGTCAATCAATGTGAATCAACAGGAATTCAAACAAAACATAGTGTGTTCCCAGAATCTGCCTGGAATCTCCATTAATGCACATGAATCTTCTAGTGTTACAGTAAACGTTTATAACAGTTGCACTATTCAAAATGGGAAGTAAATGTCAATAGTAGCATTAGATCTTCCAACTCTGTTTAACAATTTATATTGTTAATTAATATAAATAAAATGTTAGCAAGTGTTTTTTATTCTTTGTACCTATACAACTTTTACTACACATGCTTGTTATACACATTTATATTTGACATTTACAATATGATTTAGTTCCATTTCTTTTTTTGTGACCAACCTCTAAAAACAAAATTCTGCGTGCGAAAAAGTAATACTTTATGCAATCCAAACGGGTGTCGAAAAGTGCACTTTATAGCACCGAAATAGAAAAAAATACTTTAATTTGTCAGTGACAGTGGCAGACTATTAAAGAAAACATTTCCTAATATGCTGCATATTACTTGTATAGCACATGCTCTCCACAGAATCTGTGAATATATCAGAGATCCTTTTCCGGAAGTTGATAGACTTGTGTCCGCTTTTAAAAAAGTTTTCAGAAAAGCATCATTGAGAGTAGCTCGTTACAGGGAAAAACTTCCATCTTTGTCACTGCCTCCCTCTCCAGGAATAACTAATTGGGGAACACATCTGGAAGCTATTAGTTTTGATGCAGAGAATTTCGATAGTTTACAAAATTTTGTTACTTGTATAAATGACGATGCTCAAAGTGTTTCTGAGTGCAAGGAACTAACACAAACTCCAAATTTAAAAAATCAGTTGTACTCTCTTCATGAACACTTTGGAAATTAGCCAAAACTAATCACTAATTTTGAAAATAAAAATCTCGAATTAAATGATGGATTAAGCACATTAGATGTGGCTAGGGAATCCAATCCCGCAAACGCGGGATCTTACAAATGCGGGATCAGTAATGCGGGACTGCGGGACTTACGGGACTGAATAAAATATCCGAATTTAAAAAAATATGTGTGCTAATTTGTTAGTGTATCTGAATTTGAACAACAAACGTGCATCTATTTGTTAGTGTTTCTTCATGTGACCGATATCAACTATGGACAGGGTATTTCCCTGCAAGATGGCGGGGATAACCTTGTTACTGGAGACGCGACTGAGAACAAACAAAATGATTTTGTTTTGTTTCGTGCAAGTGTATGTCAAGTCGAGATTGTATGGTAGTTAGTTACTTTAGAACTTTCAAACGTATTATTTGTTCGTATTACGTATTTATTCAATAAATTCTTCTCTTTCGATCAGTGATAATATAAAATAACTATAAAGAGAATAAAAGTTCAAGCTTCGTTTGGAAATATTTTTTAAAAGTAGAAAATGGGTTTTCAGCTAAATGTAAATTATACCTCGCTATCATATAAATCTCTGCTCGGTCAACTAAAGGCCATCACACTCACTTGCGAACAAAGCATAACGCGAAGCGTGTAGAGGCAGCATTACTGTCGAGAATTTAGGACAAGGAACAACAAGTCCAAGTCCAAGTTTATCATTCACTTCCATTTCCGAAAGTGTTTCTGTGCTACCGAAAAAGAAGAAAATTACAGATTTTTTCCCAAGTGAGAAAAAGGTTTCTATGGAAGAAAGGGTGTCTTGAATGATAGCTAAGGATGCTAAGTTTATTAAATCAAGTGATCTGTGTGAACTTTCTGAATTAGCAGGCTACAAATTGCCTTCTTCTGGCAGTTTTATTCAAACTATGGTAATGGCCCACGGGGCATCAATTAAAAAAAACATCGACAAACTTGAAGCACTGGATAAGTCTCAAAAACGATTCATATTAACATTCGATCAATGGTCATAGTTAAGAAATCGTCGATATTTAAATATCGATCTTCACATATTTACCGCTGGAACTGTAAACATTTGGAACTTGGGATTAGTAAGAATTTCAGATACTTTTCCAGCCGAATCTTATGTGGCTCCTCTTGACAAAGAACTGAAGAAATATAATGTTAACTTGAACCGAGATATTGTCGCCGTAACAATAGATGATGCTGCAGTCATGAAGAAAGTTGGAAGATTGTTATGAGCACATCATCAGTTATGCTATGTTCATGGGGTGCAACTAACTACCATTATATAAATACACTAGCTCAAAAACAGAAGCAGCAGATGATGTACTAGATACTGAAAGAAAGTTGGTAGACTGATATGAGCACATCAGTTATGCTATGTTCATGAGGTACAACTAACATTATATAAAAACACTAGCTCAAAAACAGAAGCAGAAGATGATGTCCTAGATATTGCTGAAGTGAATTCCCCTGATAACAGTGACAGTGAAGGTTATATTATGATTAATTATAATATATAATTAGATAAACATAAAAACTGAAACATACAAAAAGGCCAAAAAAATATAAATCTTGTTACAAATAATTATGCCGTTAAATCAGGTCAAATTTAGAAGATGAAACTTTGAATACTTTATCATTAATAAATGCTACTTTTATTTTGAATTGAGCTGTCTTTGATTGCATAACTAACTTCTGGTAGGTAATTTTCTTAGCAACTTAAAAAAGCATTGTGATAGTTTGTAATACCGCAAATCCTGCGGAATCCTGATGACCTCAGTCCCGCAGGCTTGCGGGATTGAAGTTTTGATGCGGGATTGGATTCTCTAGATGTGGCTATTAATAATCTAAGAGTGACTTCGGATGTGGCCTACGGCGAAAGCTAGACGCAGTTTTTAATAGAAATCCAGATTTAATAACATTGCGGCAATTGTGTAAGGGGACAACGCCTTAAAATCTAACTGCTAAATCCGCTGAAATAAAAGAATATTTGCAGTATGCACCTATAATCAGTTGCGATGTAGAGAGGACGTTTTTATCTATAAGGATGTATTTCATTCAAAGAGAACAAATTTTACAGAAGATAACCTTAAGAAAGTATTGCTAGTTAATATTAATACTCCTTTATTCAACTAGAACTACAAAATGAACAAATAAAAACGTATTTCCCCGTGTGGGGATTTGTCAGTTACCTCCATCGGGTGCGTCCCTATGGGAATTAGGGGAAGCTCGCTGGGTCTGCAATCCAGCAGATTCAGAGGGTAGTGAGGAAATAAAATACTCACCGTGAAACAAAAACTGACCCGGTCCTCCAGGTTGGGGGTTGAGGCATTAGACTGGTTCTCTAATACTCGGAAAAAATATACAAATACCATTTTGCTACGTGGAATGTACAGGGTATTAGACTGAAAACGGATATTATTGCATCAGAGATTAAGAAATTGAACATCGATTTGATAGCGCTGACAGAAACCAAGAAAAAGGGAAGTGGCACCGAGAATGTCGGAGAATACGTTCACCTGTTTACTGGGGTGTCGAAGGAGATGAGAGCAGCTAGAGGGGTATCCATACTAATAAGGAAAGACTGGAAGAACAAAATTAACAACTGGGAAGCAGTGGATGAGAATATTCTGATGGTCAACTTGAAACTACATGGATATAACATCACCATTATAGCGGCCTACGCACCGTCAGATGACGAAAGAGTCGGCATTAAGCAGGAATTCCTAGACAAATTGGACGAAATCCTAATAGGTATTGGAAGGAAGAGAGAAGTCATAATGATGGGAGATTTCAATGGAAGAACAGGAAGGGCAAACAATAGCCAGTAGTGGGACCATTTGGTGAAGATATAATCAATGATAATGGCCGAAGACTCATAAATCTCTGCGAGACCCACGATCTTAGAATAAACAACGGATTCTTCAAACACAAAGACATCCATCGCTACACATGGATGCAGAACACCCGTAATCTAAAAACCATTATTGACTATGTAATAAGTAGACAAGAAACAAACACAGAGAGAAACGACGTAAGAGTCCTAAGGGGAATAACTTGCGGGTCGGATCATTTTTTGGTGAGAGCCAAAATAAGAATGCAATTTAGGAAAGGAAACAAGACCCAAGATGAACAAGACGGCAGGACGACACTCACAAACGCTGTGGATACAACCCAATATAATTTTGACAGTTTTAAGGACGAAAGCACTGTATTTCTATATCAGAGACGACTCGACAGCAAACTACTGAACCCGGAAGGGTGTACCTTTAACAAACTCTACGATAACGTTTTAAGTAGTCTAATAGAAGCCACCCAAGAAGCTGTAGGAGTCAAAAAGAAGAACAACAACAACAAGAAATACTGGTGGAACGAGGAAATAGAACAATTAGTCAAAGAAAAGAAGCAGAAATATCTGAAATGGCTGACGACAAAAAGTGAACAGGACTTTGACGACTACAAAGATACGAAAAGACAACTTAGAACGAGCATCTCTATAGCTAAAAACGAGTCATGGGATAAGAAATGCGAAGAAATTAACAACTACATGGGAGGTAGAAAGTGCTCGGAGGTGTGGAGATTTATATCAAATGTTAAAACCCCAGGAAGGAACAGTGCTAACATCCGAATAATCAAACCGGAACAGTGGCTAGAACACTACAAAGGCCTGCTACAAGAAGATAGACAAGAGTATATAATAGAATCCCCCAGACAGTTTGTAGTACAAGGGGAAGAAGTTGAGATATCTGAAGAAACAATAAAGAAGACTGTCAGGAATCTTAAGTCAGGCAGGGCCAGCGGCCCGGAAGGGATATACTCCGAAATGCTCAAATATGGAACAGAAAGGCTCTACAAAAGTCTCACAGTAATTATCAATAAATGCCTAAATGGACTTCCTGTTCCGCAAGACTGGAAAACGGCTTTTATATCATCCATTCATAAAAAAGGAAATAAGCTGGACTGCAATAACTATAGGGGCATATCTGTCACAAGCACACTAAGCAGACTGTACGGTAGAATCCTGCGTGAACTCATTGAAGAAGATTACCAAGACAAAGAAGAGGAAGAGCAAGGTGGTTTTAGAGCAGGAAGATCATGTACGGACAACGTTTTCTGCCTAAAACAAGTTATAGAAAAAAGATCTGCTAGACAGCTGGAAACCCACCTCACGTTCGTGGACCTACAAAAAGCATATGACACAGTCCCAGTGTCAAGATTATGGAAGGTATTAGAACAATCTAACATCAATTACAACTATATAACGGCTCTTAAAGAATTGTATAAAGACTCCACATCAAGAATTAAGATGGGTAAAGAACTAACAGATGCATTTAGGGTAAATAAAGGACTGCGCCAAGGATGCTGTATTTCTCCAACACTCTTTAAGATATATGTAGCGGTGGCACTAAGAGATTGGAAGAGGAAGGTCACGAGAATGGGTATAGAGATAAATGACAGGTGCTTATTTACCCTTCAGTTTGCTGACGACCAGGTCATAGTGGCCAATGACAAGGAGGACATGCAATACATGGTGAGGAAAATGATGGAAGAATATCGAAAATGGGGCTTGACAGTCAATATAAACAAAACAAAATATCTGTGTATTGGCAACCAGGACGGAAATCTGGAAGTCGACAATGGTCAAGAAATAATGCAATGTCAGGAATATGAATATTTGGGCATAACTTTCGACAACACCGGAACAGATGTGAGAGAGATCGAAAAACGTATAGTCAAAGCAAAAAAAGTGATCGGATGCCTGAATGGAATTCTATGGAGCAAGGAAATAACAAAGAAGAGAAAATTTAATATATACGAGACTATGGTAAAGAGCAGCCTTCTATATGGAGCAGAAACTTGGAGGATTGCAGATAGACAAAGGAAGAAGGTTGAGGCGGTTGAAATGGATGCCATTAGAAGATCCTTGCGAATTTCACGAAGAGAGAGAATAAGGAATGACTATATAAAGCAACAAATGGGAATAGAAGGCACGATAGTTCAAGACATCGAAAAGAAACAACTTACTTGGTACGGACACGTAGAACGAATGCAAAATAACAGGTGGTCCAAAACAATAATGCACTGGCACCCAAGAGGGAGAAGGAAACGGGGAAGACCGAAACTGGAATGGCAGAAGAGCATACAAAGATCCATGAGTGCAAGAAACCTCACACCAGAGGAGTGTGACGATAGAAGAGGATGGAAGTTAGGTGTCGGACAACGAAGAAAAACGTTCTAAACCGGCATATATATATATATATATAAACGTATTTCGTATTTTATAGATCACCACCCGTTTGTTTTTCAATTATATAAATAAAATTAAAAACTCTTTGAAAATGAAAATATTCAATCGTACGTCCGTGGGTGATGAGTAGAGCAGACCAATTTCCGTGCGCGCCATGAGCGCCGGTTTGGGAGCGTAATTCGTAATATATTAGAATATGCGATAGAATAGGGACGCAACATGAGCTTGTTACCGATATAAGTATAGAAGTAAAGACATTTATTCTATCAGAAATAATTAAATATACATTTGGCTTTCTGCTATTAAAGTAATATGCATAAACACACGAAAAATAAGAATAGTACATATTATAGCAGCGTTGTATGTACCTATAAATAAAATGGAAAATATATGAAATCAGTGATTGTGTGCACGACAGAGGATTTAAAAAAACACTTACCGTTTTAAGCGTCTTCCAAGGATTGACAAACTGGAGAAACTCGATTGTATATGTTCAACATCAGGTGCGTTTCTAAGGTTATTTCTGAAAAACATGTCCGCCGTGAGGAAAAAATATGTTTATATTCGGAAAACGAGCGTTCTACATCTAGTGATGTTATATTCGCATAATCAAAATACTTTTTTAAGCAACTTAACGCATCTGTAGACGTGCCCTCACAAATACGTGTTAAGGTGTCAAAATCTGCTTTCTGTCTAAAACACTTTCAAATTTAATTAGAACACTTTCATTTTTTGCGTCTTCTACACCACGCAGTTGTGCGTGAACATCCTTAACGATTTGCAGTGATTCCTCTAACGACAGCGAAGAATTTTCTAATTTTGTTAATGTTTCTTGTAGTCCCAAGTAATTCTCACGAATACTTTGTAAATCCATTTTATTCTGGGCACTTTCTTTCGGATCGAATGATAAAACCACGTTCTTAATTTCTTCAAAATGTTGATGTTAGTAAAAACTCGCCCGTAACCATGTACCCCAACGTGTCAGAATCGGCTGTGATGACTCAGGGGTATGGGGACACAGTTCGTGAAATTTCCGAATACGTTTTGGAGATTTCAGGAATACTGCCTTTGTACTCGATATTAAAGCATCTACCTCTTGGATAACATCTACGAACTTGCTCTGCCACAAGGTGTAGAGCATGGAGTTTACAAGTAATATGTAACAAGTTAGGACAATATTTTCTAAGAGATCGGCCTACAGAACACATGGTTGCGGCACCATCGGTCATAAACATTAATACTTGGTCTTTCGAAAGTTTAAATTTTTCCAAAGTATCTAATAGCACCTCTGAAATTTGTTCGGTATTACATTGTTCTAGTCGTCTGGATGCTAATAAAATTGAAGCCGTTGGTTGATGTGGTTCCATATTACGCGCCATCACATTCACTACCGATTGTTTTTTGCTGTCAGTTGTTTCGTCCACACATAACCACAGTTTTTATTTTTGAGTTCGGCTTTGATTTTATTTTCAACCTGTTTACGCACCGATGGTAAATTCCTTCATAACGTTGTCGTGCTCGGCAATGTTTGATTCGCGTATTTATTCCAAAATGAAATAAATGAATCATTACTTAACAAGGTAAACGGGAGTGTACACAGAATCATAGTTACACACAGTTCATATATAAGTTGTTGTCGATTAATTTTGTTACTATTGTGCTTCGAACTGCTTACGTGTTCTTTACAATGTGTTTTTGACCAACACATTAGATATGTATTGCACACTAAACATTTAATTTTTGAGTCATCGTGTATTAAGTCCGGGAAATCCATAATAAACTTATTCACTTCGTCTGACAACGGTCGTTTTCTCGATTTACGTGACGACGACATTTTATTACGTATGCTTACGCTTACATGCAGTCTAAGCAAGTACCAAACACATACTGAATGCTTTTTTATTAGTTCTGATGCAATACAATCATCCTCACATCGGCGCACATGGCGCGCACGGAAATTAGTCTGCTCTAGTGATAAGTCATGTGCCACTCGTGTCGGGTCCTAAATATAAGTTAACATGAAATAAGGTTATGTTCCCTTACTTTTGAAAAAGGCGTACTTAATATAGGATTTTCTTAAAATAAGTTTAAATATTATTTTCATATATTCTAAGATTTTTTTTTAATTCTTAAACAGAAATAAAAATCCAAAATTCTTCCCGGAAGAAAATTTTCGATTCAATTTCGTTTTTTATTAGATCCCATGTAAAATCGGTAACTATCTGAATTTTACTACTGTCAGACGAGCATCATTGTCGCAACTTAATCGAAGTACTTTAATATTTAATAAAAATCCGATAACAAAAACAATGAAAAAGTCATTTTACCTTCCTATTTGATATAGGCCATTGTAGTAAATATTTGTCTATATAAATAACATTTTAAAATAGTCCCTCTTTATTTCTCTTATTTTCTTTACGGCGCTACTGAAACCATAAAAATTCTTTGGCATTTTTTCTTTGTAAACGAGTAACTATTTTGTTTTTCCAGGAGAACATTGCAAGAAGCGCGTTATACAACAAGCCGTCGTCTTTAATATTTACTAGGATTATTTTTCACTTAGTTGATAATTAATTATTGATTAACGGATGCGATGAAAAAGCAGGAAAAGCGCGGGTGTCAGCAACGACAGAGGCAGGGGCCAATATAAATATTACACGAAACGCAAGTCTCCAAGAATCAATTTTCCTTTTGACGGGGAAAGAAATAAAAAAAGAAAGATGAGGAAGAAGAGGATTTCGCGGTAGTATGTACAGAGAGAAAAGAAGATGAAGAAGACGAGGCAGATGAGAAAATTACGCAGTGAGTTCGCTCGTTTTTTTATTAAAGAAATAATTAGTGACGAAAATGTTTTAAGTTAAAAACGAAAATCTTTACGTTCAACGAGGACGGCAGGAGCAGAAGCGCCAGTGTGCTCAAAGGTTTTAACCCCTTTAAAGAAATTAGTGCGTGCACGTCGGTCTTACGTCACGTCTCCTGAAACAAAACGAAAGAGATGTTGGACGTAAGGGGTTGTTCGGGTTCAGTTAGATGAATGAGAGTGGGATGGGTTCGAAAAGAGTGGGTGGCCGCTAGGTTGTGCACGAAGGAAATTATAAAAGGGTGAGAATTTACCCGTTTTTGTTCTTATCGGCGCGTTCGTTATTCTTCTTGTTCTCTTTTGGTAATAGAGAAGGAAGAGTAAAGGAAATGTATATAGAATTGTGAAGCCTGTGAAACAGAAAAAGACGCCTGAAAGCGGGTAAAGACGCGCCGCTCCACATACATTATTGTCATTTCTCATTTGAAGCGATTATCATTAAAAATATTAATGGTCCAACATTCTTCATGGAAGTCTTAATTTATATAGCGTAAATTTTGTATGCGTACTTTTCTCTCTCTTACGACGCGCAAGTTTTCCTTCTTTTTCTCGGTTTTCTACTACCCCTTCGCCCGCCACCGCACAAATGAATAATGAGCAAAAGATTATTTCCTTTGGCCTTGTTATATGTGATTTAAAATTGCAAGTGACAGGCACTTAAGCAGCAATTACGAATTCTGTATTTTTTCTTTCGATGTGTTTAATCTCTTTCGAGTCTGATATTTAAACGCTGAACGCAACTTGCGATGCGGCAAACTCTCTGGTCCATCGTTTAATTGCCGAAAAACAAAAGACAAAATTAATTCTACGCTATACCAACAGTTAAAAAGTGTAAAAGAACTGATACAGAAGAGCTGTGTTTCTCAACGTTTCGAATAGAAAAATATATACATAAGCATTTTTAATAATATCAAGAATATTATTAAAAATCGGGTGTGGAGAGTTTCTTAATATCAGTACCGTAAAATGGGGTTACTTTGATATTAAGAGGTTACTTTTATAACAGTTTACTAATTCTTGAAAAGAGCGAATATTGAGATTGCTGAAACTGCCAAATGTTTTCTTTTTAAAGTATTGGCAACACTGATACCGATTTAACAGTATGGTGGCTTTTGTTTACCAACGGCACAGTGTATCGTTATAAGTTATGTGTTTTTGTAGAAAGTGTGCATAATATAGGAATTTGAGGTGTGTAGAACTCTTAATGTACTTACAAAATTACAATAAATTTATTTTTACCGTCTTGGTTATTGGTAATTACGGTTTCCTCTGAATACTGTTTATGTTGACATGTTTTAAAAAACTAATAGAGTCGCCATGTTTTAAACTTGAATGTGTATTGGGGTATCTTTGATCAGGTGTACGGGGTTACTTTAATCACATGATCAAACTAACCCCACATGTTGAAGTAACTACGGTTTACGATATATTTTCGTAAAATAGTTTTTCTGCATAGTATTAACTGGGTTGTTCTTAGTACAGAATAATGCCAAGGACTTATAGAAAGCCGCTAGGAAGTCGACAGTAAAAAAATTATTCAGATGCAGTGATAGAAAATGCGCTGCAATCTATATTAGACGGACGTTTGACGATTCGTGGCGCTGCAAAATAATTTAAAATCCCCTATGGAAGTCTTTACAATAGGTATAAAGGACAACACATAAATAAACCTGCAGCTCAAACTGTGTTCACTGACGCTCAAGAAAAGGCTATACTTAAATCAGCAGCAAAGTGTGCGGAATGGGGGTTTCCTCTTAGTCTCTTTGACTTGCGTATGTTCGCTAAAGCTTGTTTAGACCGAACTGGGCGAATTGTTGCCAAATTTTCCAATAATGTGCCCGGTATTGACTGGGCCTACTCGGTTTTACGACGTCATCAGGATTCTTACAGTCAGCGTGTTGCAGCAAATATAAAAAGGGCTCGAGCTGGTGTTTAAAAAAAAACTATAGAAGAATATTTTAAACATTTCGAAACTGTTGTTAAAAACGTGCCTAGTAGTAATATTTTTAACTACGACGAGTCAAATTTAAGCGACGACCCGGAGAAGAAACGCTATATATATCGACGAGGAGTCAAGTATCCAGAAAAAATAATAAACTTTTCCAAGAGCTGCACGTCTATCATGGTTTGTGGGTCTGCAAATGGTGTTCTTTTACCACCTTATGTGGTATACATGAGCACACATCTATATGACACTTGGAAGGAGAGAGGACCGTGTGGCTCACCGTGTTGCAATGAACCATGTTGCTCACGTGGAACTAGATATAACCGAACTGCAAGTGGCTGGATTGACAGCGTAACATTCCGGGATTGGTTTATGACATGTTTATTGCCACACGCGAAAAGACTAAACGGTCGTAAAGTGTTATTTGGAGACAATTTGTGGTCTCATATCGATGAAGATGTGTTACGATTATGTGAAGAAAACGATCAATTTTGTTTGTTTGGTACCACACTCCACCCATCTGCTTCAGCCTTTGGACGTAGCATTTTTTCGTCCGATGAAAGAGGCATGGCGAAGTACATTAACGAAATGGAAACTTGAGAACTTAAGGCTGACCACTGTTCCAAAAGACGCATTTCCGAATCTCCTCAACAAGACACTTCTAAGAATGGACGAAATTAAACCGAAAAAAATTGTGGTACCCCCGTTGGATAATGAAAACGGTGCCAACAAACGAAATCTTATAAATGCATTTAATGCAACAGGAATATTGCCGTTTAACCCTGATCAGGTGTACAAGCGCTTACTATCTGATGATAGTAACGTTGAGGCTGAAACTGAGAGCGTTTTGACTAAACTATTAAGAACTCAAAGATTTGGAGAATCATCCCATACTGTAAAAAGAAAGAAAAGACTAAATCTTGCTGCTGGAAAGAGTATTTCGACAGCGGATTTAATAGATGACCCCTTGCCAAGTGTAGAAAAAAGCGGAAGACAAAGAAAACTAATCAGGCGATTGACACACCACTTGAAGAAAACATATCTGATGACAATGAGACTGTAGAGGAAACATTCGAAGAAGAGGAAAACGAGAGAGAGCATTAAGAGGAAGAAGATAATATATTGACCGAGGGTCGTTATGTATTGGCAACATTTACTTCTCAGCGAGGAAAAAAACATATCGTTACGTATGTTACATTAACGAAACCACTCCGCTGGTAGTTACCGGCTTAAAATCGTGCCAAAACAAAAAAACATTCAGATTAATCAAAGACTACATTTTTGAAATTGAACAGTCTGCTATTGTTGCATACCTGCCTATGCCTACCTTTCAAGAAGGGACTGAATTGGTCGTGTTTCCACACGAGATCAATGTTAATGAGGTTTAGAGCTTAAGAATTTGATTTTCTGTGTTTTAAAATGTTAATTTAAAATAAAATTATAACTAAAACATTATTTTTGTCTATATCAAAGTCACCCCAAGTGCTTTAAACAGCTTTATTAAAAAAACCTGCGGACAGATTTCAATTTGTTTTTAAATTTTATGTTTATTTTGGGTTTACTTTCAAATGACATGGAAATAAGCATGGTAATCAAAGTAACCCCGATCAATGTATAAATTTTATTAAGTGGTTTAATTTTTTTTTCTCAAAGACTAAATAAATTGATAATTTTTTAAGTTAAGTTTCTTGTAGAAGACAAAAAACCGTCATTTTGTTATTTTTTACGTATTTTTCTGCCAATTTATACAAAAGATACAGAGTTTTTAAAATAAAAATTGATCAAAGTAACCCTATTTTACGGTACATACCAGGGGAGATTTTTATATTATCTACATAGCCATCAAAAAATTACAGTCCAAACCAATTGATTTCACGCTGTATTCATAAGTATAAGGGATGTCCGGTTACTAAAATACATTTTCCTAGGTCCGTTATAATATCTTTAGGTTTTTTTCATTAATTTGCATTCACAAAATGCATGATTCACGAATCTATCGAAAAGCGTTTAAACAGGTGCCATAGCGGTTTATTTTTTCACGCTTTTTCGTTAAAAAAAGTGCCGTAATGTTTCATTTTTTAACGCAATTATAAAATTGTTCACTGAACGCTTCGCTCACATGTCAATCAGTTCCTCCAATAAACTGTCAAACATTTGTTTGCGATTATAAAAACCTGATCTTTTTGGTCTAGTTAAAAGGAGTGTTACTTATTATTAGTAATGGAGAATTGCAGTGAAGAAAGCTTCAACTGCATACTAGTACTAATGTAGCTTCTTCTTCACTTCAGATTAATAATGTTCACAATTGTACTTTTAATATTACTATTATTACAAAACAAAAATTAAGGTTTTATCGAATTTATTTAAATCTGCGGACGTAGAAAAAAAATGTATGAAACTCGTGAGTAAAGCAACTTTTTTCCACTTGTAGGAATTGCCTACGGTCAAATTACACAGGCCTGTGATGGTAAAATTGTCTGGATTTTATACAGTGATTTCAATCGATTTTTTGGTGCTGAAAATGGGAAAATTATTTAAAAAATTCCATCACGTAAGGTTTTTTTACAATCTGGGGTTTTTTGACCTATCTGCATGTATTAGTCTTTTTGTAAAGGACAATTTTGTTAAACCGTTGTTTAAATAAACTATTATAATTTTGGACATTCAGTTCATTTAAAAGAGTGTTATGAAAATCTTGAGCTACTTTTAATTAAAATTCGTTACAAGGATCAAGGCTGGACAATTTGTGGTGATTTGAAAGTTCTTTGTTTGTTACTTGGACAACAAAGCGGTTATACTAAATATCCTTGTTTTTTGTGTGAGTGTGATAGTCGTGATAGAAAGCAGCACTATTGTAAAAAGATGTGGCCACCAAGACAAACCTTACAACCTGGAATGAAAAACATTGAAAGAAAAAGTTTAGTAGACCGGAGCAAAGTTTTGCTTCCTCCATTACATATAAAACTAGGGTTAATGAAACAATTTGTGAAGACATTAAAAAAAGATGGAGAGTGCTTCAAGTATCTTTGCAGCCAGTTTCCTCGCTTGTCAGAAGCAAAGATAAAGGAGGGTGTTTTTGTTGGGCCGGATATAAAGCTTATGAAAGATGAAAATTTTGAATCTAAAATGGAGGAGGCAGAAAAACAAGCATAGATAGCCTTCAAAAATGTGGTTACAAATTTTCTTGGCAACAAAAAACATGAAGATTATAAAAATATTGTGCAAAATATGTTAGAAAAATTTAAAACCTTAGGCTGTAACATGAGTTGAAGGTGCATTTTCTAGATTCGCATCTCGACTACTTCCCTGAAAATCTTGGTGCAGTAAGTTAGGAACAGGGGGAAAGGTTCCACCAAGACCTAAAAGAGATGGAGAGAAGATACCAAGGAAGGTGGAATATAAGCATGATAGCTGATTATTGTTGGATGTTAAACAGGGATGGTCCACTACGAGATTACAGAAGAAAAAGCACAAAAAGGAGTACGGAAAGACAAAGAAAAATATATTATAAGGACTTGTAAAGACATAAATAGTATTTTACTGTTTCTTTTCATTAGATTTAATGATATTTGTAAGTAATTTTGTTTTTATATCCTTTGTAAATAAATTCAAAATGTAACTAAAAATTATTTTTAATAAAAAAAAAATAATTTGAAGCCTTTTTGTGAAAAATCCTTATGTGATGGAGAAAAATAGAGTTCATATTTGGATTCAGCGCCCAAAAAGACATAAGAATCAGTCATCAAATTTAAAACAATTTTTAGAAATTTAAAAAACGCAGGCCTGTGTTATCCTACTCGTGAAAAAAAGAATTACTTTACTCACTTGTTGCATAAATAACTATTGTGTATTACAGGCAGACTACTTAATTTGTAGAAATCAAAGATACACTAAGTAAAAGCTTGAACTGTTAGCTACTTTTCAACATAATCGCCGCCAATGTAAAGGTACTTATCCCAGCGAGGCACAAGCGTCTGTATACTTTCTTCTTAAAAGGTGCGATCCAAATTTCTAAAATACTGCCGTACTTCATCTTGAAGATCATCTCCGTCTTCAAGCCTTTTATTGGACAAATGAGCTTTTAACGGCCCAAACAAGTGAAAATTAAAAGGAGCCAGGTCTGGACTATGGGGCGGTCAAGAGTTAGTTAAATTAGAAAGTGTATGTGAATCATTATTCTAAATATTATATTAGTCACGAATACACGATTAAAGTGTATCTTAGGTCAGATATCCGAGTTTTATGAAGAGGAAGTAGTGTTTTCTAAATGGTCTCGAAATATATGTGCCATTTGAAATTTTAAAATTCAATACCTTCAGCGATAGGCGAGAAAATAAGAAAATACTTATACAGTGTGAGGATAAGCATCCTATTCTGTAGGGACTCGTTTCCCACTTAAACAGCCGCTGAATAGCACACTCGCTTTGTAGAAAGTTATCAGTAGAGACTGGAGATCCACATTTCTGACAGAGATGAACTTTGGCTACTAATCTCAGCATTTGGACGGCAAATACCCCCTTTTGCGTGTGAAATCCTCAAGAGTCTTTGTTTGCAAGATTCATTTTGAATCAGAATTAAAACTCCAATACTATCCGTGTATGACTCACTAAGGAATATTTGTATATGAAAGTTGCATTGATAGGTTAAGATATAGCTTAAGAATAAGATATTTTAAGTTAGAACGAAAATGATATGTGAAAATACAAACAAACAATAAAATATTCTTAAACGATTACTTCTTGTTGTATTATTTCTTTGCATTTACTTTGGACGGTAGGCCTATTTGTGCAGACCCCAAAAAGATAGCCCTGAGATTCCCAAATAATATACAGAGTCTCAACAAAATTTATGCTTGTGTAACAAATCATTTATTTAAATATATTTCAAAGCAAAGTTCACAGCAATATGTAATGTGGTAATGTATATGTGATAACACCAATTTATTGTAAATACTTCATATTTCACTGCAAATTCTGAACCGTGTTTTTAAATGTAAAATTTACTTTAAAATTAAATTAACAAAGGGTTATTTCACGTGTAAAATTAAAAACACTGGAAGATAAGTGAGAGCTAAAAATCAAATTCCATACATATGGCCACGTTTCACAGCGAGGGGTAAATTACTTATTAATAATTAGTACGAGTTCGTCAGGTTGACACCTGTATAACGTGTTAATTAGCCGGCAGCTGTACGGAGCCCCTCCTTATTGGCCTAGCCCTTATATTCTCTTCGGGAAGAAGTGCCATCGTTGTAGGTGGTGTTAACGTAGGACGATTTCAATCGACTTCGAAAAAATCACATAACTAATGGATTACGTGTTAATGTCAGGTTACGTAACTGTAATTATACATTATATTCCATGTTATTCTTGTAGATGATAAAATATTTACTTTCAGTTGTTCAAGCATGCTTGCATATATGCATATCACATGTAAATAAACTTGCAAATAATGTTATTTTATTTCACCACCATATCTTCCTTGAAGTGTTTTGTAAAATATTGAATCAACTTATTATTTATGTCTTAGGGTAGTAGTATATAGTCTAGTAGTTACGGGATTATAAATACTCCAAGCAAAATCATCTGACTGTAGTTAGCTGCAACAAAATCCTTAGATTAGAACATTTTAATATTTCAAAATTGGTGGCGTTTCTCGTGTTTGTATTTGTACTTGTTTGCCTGTCATTATTATTGTTATATTCAAGATTCTTTTTAGCATATGCGAATCATTGTTATCTAATCTGGATGGTAGAATAACATGTCATCAAATTTTCATTTTTTAAATGTTTGTTTAGAAACTATGTACAATTTTTGTTCTAACAATAGTAATAACTAGAGTTCGGAAATCGGAAATATTTTTAGAAGATGAAGAAGGTACTCTATATAATTCTGCGCAAACCGCATTAAATTAGCTCAAACGACAAAGATGTAGGAGAAGAAATACGGAGCTATGAAACAGCCTCTATATATGCGAATTATAGAAGTGGAAGTCATGTCTGTCTCCAGGATACCGTGTGTTGACAAGCTCCAATAAGAGCGAAATGCATCCACACGTTCCGGGATAGATGTGACTTTTCACGAATTTTTCATTATCCTAACAACCAGTCGCGACGTGTAGCTTTGTGCATATAATATATATAATATAACTTTATTTAGCAACTGCTATGTACATGCACAATAAATTTTGAAAATATAAACTATGAAAGTTAGAACAATAACAGAAGACTTAAACTAAAAGTTTTCCCTAACAAATTCAATTACAAGGATCTTAAATCTATTCAAACTACCACTGGATTTCATCTGCGTAGGTAAACTATTAAACAGTTTCAGTCCGTTCACAAACACCTTCTTGGTTGTTTGCACCCTATTATAGTTTTCAATATAATAATCGTTGGTATTTCTGGTTCCGTAGTTGTGAATTTGATCGACCGTGGTCAATTTTCCACTTAAGTAATACTGGTACATACTGGTACAAACTGAGTTTGTCGCATTGTAGAAATTAACGCAACACATTAGGCGACATTTACTCTAATTAGCTTCCCAATAAATAACAACAGGCGCTACAATTTCAAGAAGGCAAAGTTTTATTCTGAATTACTCTGTGTTGACTGGTCCTTCCTTGATGCCTTTTTTTATGTTGATACAGCTGTTGATATGTTCTACTGTGTAATATACTGTATATTAAGGGGATTAATTTAATAGTAAACTATGTTGAATAATAATAATAATAATATAGTATTTTTACGATAAGAACGCACTTGCGTCATCAATGTGCGTCATACAACGTTGACAAATTTATTGTTTACATCTTGAAAATAATTGCCATTTTGGTTGTAGGTTATGTAACGATTTCAGTTAAAAACTTCAAAAATCTTTTCTCTTACAAATATCATTTAGATTATATCTTAAACGTTGAGAATGTTAATATTGTAACAAGTGTTCATTTGAAAAGTCAATCTAGGTTACTTTGAAATTTTGATGGAATAAGACGCAAATATATTAGTATGTGTTTGAATTGACTGAAATTGCCTGGCCTGCACGTTCATGCGATTTAACACCTTGCGACTTCTTTTTGTGACCTTATCTAAAAAATAACATATTTCGAACATCTATATTGAATTTGAATGATATGCTAAAGAGAATCGAACAGAAATGCATGGAAATTAATAACAATCCAGTAATGTTGCAGAATATCATCAGAAATTTTGAACGGAGGATTTTAAAGTGCATTGATTTTGAAGGACAACATTTTTAACATTTGTTATAGTTTTCAATAAATACCTATTATTAATATCAGAATAATTGAAACATACATGAGTAGGTAAACCCCATCAGTTTTGTATAATACAAAGGTATTTTTAATAATATAAAATATTATTAAAAATCTGGTGTGAAGAACACAAATACAGGTTCACTATTAATTTTTTTGTGAACGTTTCCGAACATATCCCTCCCCCGAGACGTAGTTACGTATTTCGCCTTTCTACAGGCTCATCGGTACGCCCCTGCTGAAGAAAGGATATCTTCAGACACATTCACAAAAAAGAACCACATCGCCACATCACAGAAATTATCCAGACCGAGCGTAGAAGTAAATTCAGCGCTGCCTGTTGTCAGACAGCCGAAGTACCTCGCCCCGTCCACATAACCAATGTGAAGTAACGACGCCCTTCCAAAGGTACTTCACATTGGTTATGTGGACGGGGTGATGTACTTCGGCTATCTGACAACAGGCAGCGCTGAATTTACTTCTACGCTCGGTCTGGATAATTTCTGTGATGTGGCGATGTGGTTCTTTTTTGTGAATGTGTCTGAAGATATCCTTTCTCCAGCAGGGGCGTACCGATGAGCCTGTAGGAAGGCGAAATTCGTATCTATGTCTCTGGGGAGGGATATGTTCGGACACGTTCACAAAAATATTAATAGTGAACCTGTATTTGTGTTCTTCACACCAGATTTTTAAAAATAGTTTATATTATTAAAAATACCTTCCTATTATTTGTTATTTATTTGTATGTATGAAACTGTCAAAATATACGACTTTGTAGATGAAGTAGTAAATTTTAATTTACGACATACTTCAAAATGTTCTCAGTAAATCACATGCTACTAGATTGACTTTTCAAATGAACACTTGTTACCACATACCACAAAGTTACGGCTACCAGTATTAATTTTCTTAAACACTTGTTATATTTACCACTCTATATTTAGAAATAGTATATTACATTACTAGGAGTAGAAAGCTGTCATTTTTGTGTCGAGCCCAGAAGTTTGCTGTCGAGGCGATAGCCGAGACAGTGCAAACTGGGCGAGACACAAAAAGCTTTCTACTCCGTGTGATGTATACTATTTTTTCTTCAAATAATTTTTACCGTTCTTGTGAGCTACACATTTAAATATATCATGCATTATAGTCGCTTAAATATAGGTTTTATATATCTGTCAAACAACTGTCAAGGTGTTTGTGTAAACTTTGATTTATTTAAGTAATATTAAAAGTACAATTATGAACAGAATAATTTTGTATATTGAAATCACTATTGCCTATTTCGATGTAGGTGTTGATAGAAGTAGTTGACATTCTGACATTCCCATTTTGATATTTAATAAAAAATCTGGTCAAGTTTGTGGCCTTTAGACGAAGAGCAGCATACTCCCTGTACATATTCATGTAAAAGTCTCCGATTGTAGTAAAAGAACGTTATATTGCGCACTGCCACTTATACGTACCTCAGCAACTAAATATTCTCTATTCGGTGCATTAACTAAGAAATTGTTAATTTCACCTTTATACAATACCTTAGATTTTTTTGGTTTATAACCTTCGCCTTGACGCTTTAAAAATTTGTTATATTTTCCAATATTTACATTATGTGTTAAGTTTAGTTGAGCTTTAATGATTGAATATTGTGCCCATAATATGGAGCTTTTCAAATTTTTCGATAAACTTGCAAAATATGCCAACTAAACGTTTTCGGTAAAGTTGTTGACATTTTGTTCTCTAGTTCACTTCAGAAATTTTGCATACGCATTTTCATACACTTTAAGAGATTTGGTCGGGATTAAAGTTGCAGCAGCTTGATTGGCAATTTTTGTTAATTCTGGTGGCGTACATCAAAATTCATCTTCGCTCATTTTATAAATATTTGACAGTTATCAAATAATCGTTCAGTCACTTTAAGGAGTTATGATTGGTCTGTTACATTTTCTTACTAGTAAAGAAATGAGCCCATTTTTTTACTAGTAAAAAAATGAATTATTTCTAAGTATGTATTCAGTAACAAAATGATCATATTTTAGTACGTTTGAAGAAAATAGTATATTAAAAAACAAGTTTCATAAGGCACAATTTTGCCGCACGAGATCAGTTTAGAAAACGAGCCGCGTTAGCGGCGAGTTTTCTAAAGAGCGAGTGCGGCAAAAGGCCTTATGAAACGAGTTTTTTATACTATTTTTTCTATTTTGCGTTTTTTACATTAATAAATTGCTCAAATTGGAATTATTTAATTTGAAAGTTCAGAGTTTAATTTTTATATAAAGCATGCAGTTGGTCACATTGATACTTGACATTTTCAAATTTAAATCTTGCTATCCGCGAAGTATATTATATTACATATTATTTACTAATTTTCGTTAACATTACTTGATACTTCATTTAAAAATATAAACATGAGTGACATAGAAACAAATATATGTTGTTGTCAATTGTATACAACATACGTTGTTTGTGTAAAATACGGACATATATCATATCTGTCAAATATACATAAATTCTTAAAATCAAATGACAGCAATTATATTTATTTCCGTATTCGAACAACGCCAACATTGAAAAATAAAAAAAAGCGTATCGAAATGAAGCTCATTTCGATACTGTTTTGGGTTTCATAATGAGTTCATTTCGAACGCAAAATAGAAAAAATACATTGTTTATGTTAATTAATAATAGCAATTGTATTACTACTTTTATTTTGCAAAATTTATAAATATAATAGTGTTTTAAAATAAAAAACCGATGGACTGGAAATAGTTTATTACAGTTAGTATTAATAATTAAGAAATAGCAGTACATACATTAAACTAAAGAACGGAATACATATAAAGGTTTTATATATTTTAGTTTTATCACATTACACTCACTAGTTTCTCTTAGGTACAAGAAATAAATAAAGGTGTTGTACTTGAAGTACTTGCCAATCAGATAGTATTAGGAATTATATCTGGTGTAATATAAAATCAAACAAATATTGAAATCAAAACACTACCATACACTGGCTCTTCATTTCACAAATATTTTCACTGGAACAAAAGGTAAAAGTGCAGTCGCTTATACTTATAGCTTAAAAAATCATCTTCCTCTTTTTCTAAACTAATTATGAAAGGTCGGATATCATTTTGATGAAATCCTACTTCCCTGTCACACTATTTTTTAAATCGCAGCTTCAGCGTGTGTGTCGCACAGTTAGTTCACGCTTTAGCAGTTACTTGACTTAGTGCTTCTCGCACAACCTTTTACAGCCTTCGTTCGTCTTACCGTATTTACATATATTAGTAGAGTAATATCTTTGTGCAATACCCAAAATTAATTCTATAAGGTAAAAAATACAATGACATGGAGGTAGAAAATAAACTGTGTGGTCATACTGCTGTGATAATAATTCATCGGCTTCATAAATAGATGATGGTTTATACCTTTAAATAAAAACTATGATCTCTTTGAACTTAATTTAGTAATTATTTTATGTACTAACAGTCTAACGAACTCCAGTAACTGTGTTTTTAAAGCTGTCTTGTCAAAGTTGATTAGTTAACAATTCCTTAATTTGGTGTTTTGTTGAAGATTAAGCCGGAGATTTATTTATTATTGTAGTATGATAGCTTGCATTATCCATAATAATAACTTAAGGGGTCTCTAAATGTTCAAGTGGCTAAGTTTCGAATCATTATACAAAATTTTCTCGATTTATATCACAGTAGTAATCCATACTTTTACTATTTGTTGCGAATATTACTTCTGCTCCAGGAATGAAACCATTACTATTACCAGCATCTACAACTATGTATCTACAAAACAAAAATCAATGATATATTGCCTGTGCCACTTACTTTTTAAATAATTAATACCTTTTGCCACCTACTTGTTTTGTTTACATATATTGTTGCAAAAACGTTATTCATTTCAAAACAATATGAGACAATTCCATCGATGCTCGTTTAGAGACGTCTTTCTTAAAATAGTGACCAATGTTTTGCAATATTTTGTTGTGAGAGACGATAATACGAGAAAAGTAAAATGACCAATATTAAAGGCGACTGACAGATCACAGGCGGATATCATACGATGAACATACGTGACAACATTGTACGGAATAGGTAACAGTGATAAAACAAATTTCGTAAAATGTTGGAGAAGTTGCATATACTATATTAGCAAATTGAAGCATTTAGGTTTTCACAACCAATATCACTGGTTATGGCGCAACTGGTTGAGGTAACAGAAATTGACCTTGGCCCCTGAGAAAACGCAGGCTGTCGTTGTGAGAGGCAGCAGGAGAAGGGAGCAAATTACCTTCAACCTGAACGGGGTTAGAGTAATTCCAAAAGAGTCTCTAAAGTAACTGGATGTCATTATTGATGATAGGGTGGCATTTAGACCGCACGTGCGGCAAACCATAATAAAGGATGAGGGGATACTGGCTGTTCTTACCAAACGTTAAAGGACCAAAGAGCAGTAAAAGAGCGGTGTTGACTGGGGCGATCCATAGCATTCTTCTTTATGGGGCTCCGATATGGCGACAAGCAGTGGGTATTAAGAAATACAGAGAAGGGATGGAGAGAATGCGGAGAAATGTATTACTGCGTGTGGCATCTGCGTTCGGGACAGCGTCCAGGGTGGCGCTGCAGGTTATCACAGGAACTGTGCCTGTTGACCTCTTGGTTCGGGAAAGGGTGTATATATACAATCACAGAGACGAGACAACAAGGCACGTATAGAAGCTACAGAGCACTCATTAAATATCTGGCAAAGTAGATGGGATAGCGAAAAGGGAAAAGCTCAATGGACCAAGAGATTGATAAAATATATCGGGCTCTGGGTGGGACGCAGACATCGTGAGCTTGATTACTATCTAACGCAAGTATTGACTGGACATGGAGTCTTTAGACAATATGCTAAGCGTTTCGACAAGGATGACGAAGACAGATGTATGTATTTACTGTGAGAAGCTAGACACAGCCGAGCACACTATCTTTGTATGCGACAGATGGCATGGTCTGAGATGACTGACATACGAACTGCTTGGCACACTAACACCAGACACCATAGTCCCAAAAATGATGGAGTGTAGAGAGAACTGAGAGATGTGCGCAATATGGTGGCAAAAACCATGATAATAAAGGAATGTGAAGAATGGGCGAGACAGGCAAACTATTCTTAAGTGCTGGGCTCCGGTGCGCAGTCTGATGTTATGCTTTGCCGGTTCCAGATGCGCACATAAAAGCGAGATGAGGGGTTTTTAGTGAGTAGCTAATACATGAAGTCCCACACTGGCCATGTATGAACTGAACGGTAGTGCATTAAACATTTTCCTTTGGCAAAAAAAAATAATAATAATAGTAATAATAATAATAATAATAAACCGGCGTAGGGAAGGTGGCGTTCCCAGCGCCCAAGGACATAGATCCTTGCAATAGCCACGGCAGAGGCAGCCCATTAGGCTGAAAAGGGGACTATTTCCGACCGCCCCTTTCCGACCTATGGTCGATCACTAACACCATCTGTCCTGCTTCCTAAGACCAACCCAGCGTATTGTCGTAGCAGGCGGAATTTTTAACATAAGTTCCAATCCCTGAAAGTGTTACTGGACATACGGGTCAGCCCACCGAAGGGACCAGTAAGAGTAAGCGGTTGAGATGGAAAAATGAAATGAATAAATACCTCTACCGAGCTTACTTGCAAATAACCAAAATGGAAACAAGTTCCGAACCATTTGGAAATGATCTACATACAACGATGACCAATGTTTCCATCCATATCAAGCAGGATAGATGTTGATATGCTTGCCTCGCGGCCGTGTATCAACTTTTTCTCTTTCTCCCGAAAGGAGCGCACACATCAATAATATTAATAATAATATTAATAATAATAAAATATTACCAAATAAGTCAAAACATTAAATTGTTTCAATAGTAAGCTAAGAATATATTAATGGCCCCCCGTAGATTACTTGCGTTGGTTTGCAGTTTAGTTTTGATCTTTGCTCAAAAGAATATCACATGGTACTTTTAAAAAGTTCAGGTTTTATTTAAGAATACAATAGCGAGGAGATCTACTAACTTTTTTCTTATAACTTCATATTGGTAACATCTTCTCTATCGATCACAATAGTACAAATCGGTATATATGAAGACTACAATATTACATGGGTTTAAATTAATGGGAATTAAATTACTGTATTGTTTCGTCTAGATAAACATTTAATACCTATTAAAGCCGTTTATCTCTTTCTAAAACCTTTTTAATAGCGGCTATACAAAATGACACTAGTTCTGTTCGAGGATCAGTGTAGCCATGAACCGTGGCGGCAGTACAGCCAACCTGTTTAACGTTATCTCCTCAACCATCTATGACCCGTTAATTACTAATGATAGATTATTACTATTGCGTTATTGTGCCGACAGACATTTCGAATTGGACGGTACGGTTCCAATGGGGAGCACTTTCGAAAAGGAATCGCGTACCTACGGCCATCATTCTTTTCATTTCGGTAATTATGTTTGTTAATTCTCATCATCGCATGGGGAATTATTATCTACAGGCATTGCATGAAGTCGGTTACTGCTAACTACAAGAAACAATTTGTATGTTATTGTCTTGGTCGATACGGAGTACTGATTGACGGCATCGAATATTAATTTTAGAGTAATGAAAAAGTAGCATTTTTGTTATCAACCTGTAATTATAATTTTAGTTATTCATTTCTAAGTAGGTAGTTACAATATAGTTTGATGTTCTGTTACTTTCAGTTTATTTCATTCATAATAATTAGTTCATATGAATGTCATCTCGTCTAGAAACTATAAGAAGTAAATTTTAGAAACTCATGTGTTAGAAACGGTTTTGCTACCAAATTTTATTTATTTATTAAATTTCATTAATTGATGTTGCAGACACTGCTTGGTGAAACATTTTAGTAATTATTGATGGACTTGGTAGGAATAACACATTTGGCTATATTTCCAAATTTAATTATATTTCTCTACCATATATGTTTCGGCTATTATGCCATTCTCAAAGAGATTCTTACAACTAACTTAATCTACGTAACAGTGTAACTTATATACCTAGTTTTGTGATGAGGTGGTGGTTAGATGATTTATAATGGTGTCTATGATGGGGGTGTTTATAAATTATAGCTGTGTATTAGTGACTATTACATTTTGTTTCTCGGCTTTTTTAATTTCTAGAACTTCTAATAAATCTAATCTTTTACTTTTTATTGCATTATGTACTAAGTTGCAGCTATTTATATCGGGCAAATGGTTTTGCTCAATACTAGTGATGTACCTGATACCCGGAAATTACCCGGTACCCGGCATACCCGGCAAAATTTTCAGTATCCGGAAATTACCCGGATCCAGCAAATATTGCCGGGTAATGGATTCCTTATCTGAAATTTGAAAAAAATATTAGATAATAAGTGAATGAAAATAAATTACACAAAATTTATTTTAACTAGACACTTTATTAAAAAATACAAAACAAAAAATTAAATTTAATAATTAAATCTCAATAATCGGAGATTATAATGCAGAAATACTAATTTCTCTGCGTTTCGCGGAAGAATTTTATTTCTTCTCTCTTCGTAAATAATACCCGCCTCGCTGAATATTCTTTCACTGGGTATGCTACTAGGAGGCCTGCTAGGTATTGTCTAGCCAATTTTGATAGTGTTGGATAAATATTTGCATTTTTTGCCCACCAAACCAACGGATTTTCCGTACGAGGAATGTTAGGATGTTTAAGAAAATTTAAAAGTTGAATATTATCTGTTGAATTTCCCACAGTATAGGATTCTTCTTCAATGGATTTATTTCCAAATAAAATTTCATCTATGCAAGCCCACACATCTTAATTTTTATGATGATTATCTTTTACATGTTCTGCAGGTTCTCTTTGTTTATTAACATTGTTTTGATCAATACTTATCGGAGAAATACTTTTCATTTCTTCTATAATCCAATTTTTAGCAATAACTTGTGTATCGGGATTTAAACATTTTAATTTGTACCGGGGATCTAATACCCTAGCTATTACATGGAACTTATTTTTTTCTACATTTTCAAATCGAGCCTTTAAAGATTTTAGCATTTCTTTTTTCATGGTTACTGTTCCTCCGTCGTGTAGTTTTTTACAGAGAAAGCGCTCTAAAGCAACTACATTTGGGATTACCATCGAAATAAGAGCTTCCTCTGAACTGGCTTCAACTGTAAAGATGTAAAATTGTTCCAATAAGATAATTATATTTTCAATTAACTTGAAATTTGCTGTATTCAAGTTTGATATATCATGATCAGATGAATATAGTGCGATGGCATTTTTTTGTTCTAATATCCTCTTGAGCATATGATACGTCGAAATCCATCTCGTGACTACGTCTTGTACTAATTTGTGTTGTGGAAGCAATCATTTTGTTTGTATTTCTTTCAACTTAGTACTAGCTACTTGGAGTGATTAAAATGGATTACTATATTGCGACACTTTGCAATTATGTCGGAAATAGATTTTTGAGAATATATGCTATTATGAATTACCAATTGGATGCTACGAATAAAACATGATTCATTTCTCAAATGGGCAATATTTGATCCACTGGATCCACGGATTTGGATTTTTCCAAATCCGTAAGCCCTCATCTATGTTGTCATACTATTCAATATTGAAGGCAACTGTAAATTTGCATAATAATATAGATATCAGTAAATATTCAAGATTAATAGCCTTCTTAAAACGAAAATCAGACGTTTATAAGCCTAAAAAATCTAAAATTTTAACCAGAGAAGAAATAGAACTATTTTTAAACGATGTCCAGATAATTTACATCTTATGGTAAAAGTAAGTTACACTATTTGTCCTTTTTTAAGTTTTGACCAATATGTTAATCGGAGTATGCTGTAGACTGCATTAATTTTTAGTATTTGTGGAGCATGTCATCGAGTGGAATTAGCAAATATTACAAGGGACGACATTCAGTATTCAAGAACAACCGAATTAGTAACCACACGAGGATCGAAAACTAAGATCGACCGTATTTTCAGTGTGATTGACAAAGAGCAGACGTCATCAAGTTATCTCGACACTTATAGAAGATACGCTTTACTACGCCCTAAAAGTACTAATCACAGACTTTTTTTTGTGTATTTTAATAATGGAAAATTTTCCAGTCTAGTAGTTGGAAAGAATAAATTTGGTCAAATACCTTTTAATACAGCAACCTATTTAAAGCTGTCCACTCTCAAAGACTACACTGGCCACTGTTTTAGACGTTTCTCAGCAACTCTGTTAGCTGATGAAGGCGAGGATATCCTTAACATAAAACGACATGCTGGTTGGAAATCTTCAACTGTGGCGGAAGGATACATTGAAGATGTGACAAATAAGATAAAAATTGCAAAAAAGCAGTTCCAAAAAGATTGTAAATAGTAATATGCTCTCCGTTAGTCGAATCAGTGAATCTGAAGATAGAACCAATTTTAAAAATGAATTTTCGAGTAGTACTGATTCTTTTCAGCCTATACCTTCTAGCAGTAAAACAAATTGTAAGGAGTTATGTTTGTTGCAAATTACAACAAAACGAGAGAGCAAATCCTACCGTTTCCATAAAGAATTGTTCAAATTGTATTATTAATATAAAATTGTAAGTGGAAAAATTATGTAATTTATGTAATTTGTGTTGTGTGGAGTGTTCTAATTTATCTGATAAAGATTTTACATTATTTAATAGTGATGTGTAAAACTGCTATTTTTCATTAGCAGCTACAAACTGCTACTGCTACTTTTCGTTAGCAGTTTAAAAAAACTGCTACTTTTTGTAGCAGTTTCTCCTATATAGCAACATACGTACTATATACTTTAAATAAAGCATTTTTCATTGAATACGGCTATTTTTTAATATCTTATTGTCTTACATAATAACTAATAAACGTTACAACATTTTCTGTCTTTTTCAATATTGATTGTTATTTGGTTTTGCTATAATCAATACAAATGCAATTAAATTCTGGTATTTGAAAAATAATTATATGTATTACCTTAGTATTAAAATAAACCATCCATTTTTTATTACTAATACGTGAAAGAAGTTTCTGAATCGATAGTTTATAAATAGTTCTTAAAATAGTTCTAATCTGCTGCATAAAAAATATTGCTAGCTTAATATTACTTTCCGTTAGAGCTGCTACGTCAGAAATATTTACATCGGAAAACTGCTACAAAAAGTAGCAGTTTCTTTTCATATTCGTTAGCTGCTACAAACTGCTAACGACAGTTAGCAGTTTCAAAATAGCAGTTTGCTTCGTAGCAACCCATCACTATTATTTAATATACATTATTATACGTAATAAATCCTTTTTTATTAATATGTCATGTTTTTATTATAATCAGAGAGCGGACTCGAGCGATTGATGATTCATAGCCCATAGGCGTCTTTTTTGTATTTTCAATAAGTTTGTTTCTGTAAGCGATCTGTGAGTTTCGAACAATTTGATATGTGTGGGCACCTGCATAAGTGGCACATACCTACATATACAGTTAATGTGTATCTGTCAATGCACAACAGAGCGAATGTAATAAACGGTTTGGTAACCGGCAGCAACTACTGCTAAAACAAAAGTAATGCTTACAAGCGAATTGCGTATCGAATTTTAAATAAAAATAATTTACAAAGAACTCTAAACCATCTACTTTCTGTGAAACATTGAAAGTGTAAAACATTACTATGACCAACTAAAATTTGTTCAAGATGTTCCTGTGATAAATTATTTCTTTTAGATGTTAAAATGTCTTTAGAAATAGAAAATGTCCATTCCACATCACAACTGGTGTTGGAAGCGTGACTAAAATGTTGCAAAAGTGCACCATACTTCGAATGTATAGATTTTTCAATCGGCTCTGTGCAGAATTGATATAATATATTCAAATCTGGGTTTCTGCTAAATATGGCATCAACCTTTTGTCTCAGCTTTAAGAAATATCTTTTTAAATGATGAAACTAACTGATCAACATTTGAAAAATGAACCCTGATGTATTCACATACTCTGTGTAGCGCATGTGCTGCACATGTAACGTGTAGCATATTGGGAAAAGATTGCTTTAATAACTTCCCTGTTTTAAACATATAAGCTGTCGCATCAATAAAAAATAATAGCATCTTGTCTATACAGGCTGATTCATTTTCGGCCCTCACCATGGGGATCTCGCTTATTATTGGAGACAGAGTATAGGTTTAAATTTGGCAAAGTTGTTAAATTTTGTGTTTGTTATAAATCCGTAAAGAAAATAGACCTGTGACAAATGACCTTCGTTATTAAAAAAAAGAACGCGAATACCCCATTATCTTCTTTTACCTGTAGCACCGACATTTGTAGAGAAAAAATAAAAACACATCCTTGTGGCCATTTCTAAACTTCTATCCAGTGGTGTACTCTAAATTTTTATACGACGTTTCGTTTCTTTCTGGCCATCATCAACTATCTAATTTCTTATAGGCGCCATATTGGATTTAGACATCCTCAGAAAGAGTTTTTTTTTCTGATTTCAACCATGTACCACATGCTGACTATAGTTTTTGACATTAGGTTTTATTTGAAAGAATAAATTATAAGATTAAATAAGGTAGCCTTTGGAATTTCAATCTGTCAAACATTTCATTTATTGTTCATTAATAATACAAAAATGTCATACACTAACGAAGAGAAACGAGATATGATAAGTATTTTTTATTCTTCGAACCGAAATTCAACAGTAGCGAGTACAAGATATCTACAATTATATCCAGAACGACAACAGCCTCATCGTATCATTTTTCTAGATCTCGACAGAAATTTGGTCGAGAATGGATCGTTTACTAAGCCGCGTAATGGTCAAGACAACAGGAATTTAAATGAAAATCGACAAGATATTTTACAAATGGTAAATTAAAAGCGTGTTTTCAAATTTCATGTTAATCTTGTATTTTAATAGATAAATAATAATCCATCAATTTCTACACGCGAAGTAGCGTCAGAATTAAATTTGTGCCAGTCCAGAGTTTCGAGAACTTTACATAAAAGTAGGTTTAAACCATACAGGATCCATGTTAGTCACTCTTTACTGCCTGGAGATAATTTGAGAAGGCTAGAATATTGTAATTGGTTAATGGGAAGGATAGAAATTGACGAAAATTTTTTAAGCAAAATCATCTGGTCAGATGAAACAAAATTTACAAATTCTGAAATGTTCAACAGAAATACGGAGCACTATTGGGCAGTACAAAATCCCCGACAAAACAGGGCTAGAAGACCACAACATCGTTTTGGAATAAACGTTTGGATGGGTATTTTGGCAAATCGTCCCTTAGGACCAGTTATGTATGAAGAACATTTAAATGGAGAAAGATATTTAAACATTTTACGTACATACGTATCTGACTATCTTGACGACAATATCCCATTAAATCAATTACAATATTTATGGTGGCAACAAGATGGCGCACCAGCACACAATGCAGCTGTTGTTAGAAATTTCTTAAATCAAGAGTTTGCAAACCGTTGGATTTGAAATAGGGGAGTTGTTGAATAGCTTGCGAGATCACCTGATTTAAGTCCGCTAGATTTTTTTTTATGGGGATATGTGAAAAATAATATTTATAAATTAGATGCGCCACAAAACATTGAAGAATTACGAGACAGACTTCAGAATGCCTTCGATGCAGTTCCTAGAAGAACTATACAAAGGGCAGTATAAAATGCCAGAAGGCGTGAAGGCCAGAAGAATGTTTGACAGATTGAAATTCCATGGCTACCTTATTTAATCTTATAATTTATTTTTTCAAATAAAACTTAATGTCAAAAACTATACTCAGCATGTGGTACATGGTTGAAATCAGAAAAAAAAACTCTTTCTGAAGATGTCTAAATCCAATATGGCGCCTATATGAAATTAGATAGTTGATGATGGCCAGAAAGAAACGAAACGTCGTATAAAATTTAGAGTACACCACTGGATAGAGGTTTAGAAATGGCCACAAGGATGTGTTCCTATTTTTTCTCTACAAGGCCAAATGTCGGTGCTACAGGTAAAAGAAGAAAATGGGGGTTTCGCGTTTTTTTTTTAAATAACGAAGGTCATTTGTCACAGGTCTATTTTCTTTACGGATTTATAACAAACACAAAATTTAACAACTTTGCCTAATTTAAACCTATACTATATCTCCAATAATAAGAGAGATCCCCATGGTGAGGGCCGAAAATGAATCAGCCTGTATAGTTGTTATACGATGACAGAATATTATGAATACATTGATCAAGTACTTCTGCAACTGTTCACCATTTACGACTGGCAATACTTTAGTTGCAATTAAGTATGGATAGTATGAAGTTGTTGGATGAAGAATACCTATAACTATATTTAACACATATCGTCCCATTACATCCGTTGTTTCGTCTGCACTTACCCAAAGATAACGACCAGATAGGTTGGTTCGTATTTTTTCAATGGTTCTCATATAACATTTTGCTAAGTGGTATTTACGTAAAGTAGATTCATCTGGTATATGACGATCAGTATATTTAGTAAGAAACCTCTTGAGGACTGGATTGTTAAGTTTATTGAATGGGATATTGACCGCCATGAAAGCTTCAGAAAGTTCTTTGTTAAAAGTGTCAGGTGCAGATGGTCATATGTTATTTCGATGAGTTTTCGAAGAAACATGTCTCTGCACATTATTCTTTTGTAGACGTATTAAACTTAATGAATAGGCACTGCAATATATTTCAGTATCATTACGAATATGTAACTAATCTGTATGGTCTCTAATCCATCTTACCATGGTTACCCTACGAGAATTCTCCATAGTTATTGAAAATAAAGAGAAATACTAAGAACAGAAAGAAATGGACTAAAAAGAAGAATCGAAAACCACTACAAAGATAAGGTAGTAAATTAAACTTAATATTTATAAAAAATGATAGGATAAATATATAATATAACAATATAAAACGGATTTCTTAAAATACTAAATGTTGTAACCAAATAACACTGAAAGAAACGATACCAGAAACAATCCCTTAAATACATATATGTATATGCATGTATAGCAGCATGTAAGCACGAGAATACACTTTGGAAATTAGCGGATATAATTTTTTAAGCGATTATTTCAACGAAGTCTAATGAAATTATATATAAATGTATATTCCGTCTTATTCGTCACTGTTGAATTGAATTTATAAGGGAATGCACACAATGTGCTATTCATAACGAGGGAAATAAAAACATCTGCTCGCCGAATGCAATCGAGCAAGCAAATGGTGGGGCACAAACATGCATACTATATCTGATACCGCCACAACATTTTATCGGGGCAATTGGCCATTCAATTGCTTCAGTCCGCTCTCTGATTATAACAGGTGAAAATCTAGTTTATCGCCCGCAAAATCTAGTTTACCGCCCGCGAGCGCTAAAGTAGTCCGAGGGTGATAATGTGACACTGCTCCCGCCAATGCGATTCATAATAGTTATTTGTGTGTTAAGGACATAATTAAGAGATTATGGCACGAGGGAAAGTTTAAAGCCCGACGAAGCAGGGCTGTTAATTTCCCGAGGGCCATAATCGGCAGTTATGCCCGTGGTACATACAGCGTTTTATTCGATTTTAGTTTCCAAAACATTAATAAAATATTTACTATTTTTGCGACAAGTACCAACAAATGCGAGTGAATCGCATCGAGCCGTTGATCGATGTCAATTTTAGAGTGTGTCGATCGTGTTGATAGCTGTTTGTTTTGATGTTGTTAGGGATACTATGTTTCATATTGTTTGGTTATTAAACAGTTCGCTTTCATTTAAATGATAATTGAAGGAGCGAAAAACGTTTATTCGCAAGAAATTTTGCACGAATTTTAAGCAGCTCAGGGAGCACTAATACCACAGAAGTCCAAGGAATTATATATCAATGAATATGATAAGTTTTGCGAGTGGCGGCATGAGAAAAATGTCATTAGCAATAATTGTGATGGAAAAACTTGTAATGGCGTACTTGTCTCAAATGTGTTTAAAATGATTATATTTAATAAATTGTGATCCATTTTCTGTAGTCAAAAGTTTACAAAGCTTCATCTCTTTGGTGCGTCTACTCTAAACTCAAAAAAATGTTAAAAATTAAGGAAAACGTTGATATCTCCTTCCTTATGGTCACAGAATATATGAAGAGTAACTCCGTGGATGATGTACTTAAGAAATCGTGGGTACTTCATCGAAAGTAAATTGAACAGTTTATGATAAAAGCATTAGATCTCACGTATTTGTTAGTCAAGGTAAAGCCTGTGGAGATTTTTTGAAATACGGGTTCTAGTAGTGGATGGATAAAAATCAATAGAACTTTTACAGGACGCTAAAGGGAACTTATTCCAGTGTGAATTTATAGTGGGAAGGGATATTTGATTGAAAATCATATTTAAAAAAATAAAAACAATTTACTAACCTCGCATTTTGTCCATTTTTCAAATCAGGAAAAAAAGGGCAATTTTCGGCTAATAGTGTCTTTCAAGTTCCCTAATCTATTAAGTAAACATCACTCTTTCGTATTTTTGCTATATTAACCTTCAATTTGTTTAAATAATATTGTTAAAAAGATGTGAAAAATTGCTATTTTTCTACGGCATTTTCTCGTTCAAATTGACATAACTGTAATAGCAGCAGTTACAAGCTACCAACTTAAACGTTTACATTAAAATGTTATTGACGCGATGTCTATCTATATCAATTTATTTTTTCCAATTGTCATATTTAAAATGGCGTAGTTATGGAAGACATAACAATGTTTAATATAAAAAATCTTTGCGAATCTTTGTAACTTGTATAAATCAAAATAAGAGTCTAACATATCATTCACATTGCCATTCAAAAAATGTCCTACTAATTTTTTTGAGTTATCAATGTATCAAAAATAGCATATGAATTGTTATAGGTTATAAAGAAATATAAATACATATTGTAGATCCAAATGGCATATAATATATATATATATATATATATTTATATATATATATATATATATATATATATATATATATATATATATATTTAGTGTTTATAAGAATTTTATTTTTCTTATTTATTTTATTGGCCGTGTCTTAATATTACTTACAATATTCCAACCAGTGCGATCGGTTCGTTACAAAAAAAGGTCTCGGGTACCCGACACACATGTTACACAGAATGCGTGATTTTGAAAACCAAAAGAAACGATACTTGAAAAAGACTGAAAAATAATAAAAGTCGAAACGTCGTAGAATAAAACATCATAATTCAATAAAAGGTCGCTAAACCAATAAAAAGTCTATTATTTTTAATATATATATATATATATATATATATATATATATATATATATATATATCGTCTCAATACATCTCTTAACATAGAAAAAGTTATATAATTGCGATTTTGATATGCGAAAGCTGCCAAAAAATAACTATCAGCTCGAGAAAGTTTAGAAAAAAATAACTTGCAAAAAACCAATTCCGGCACAAACACATTTCGGAGATTCGCAAGTAAAATGTGAAAAACAGTGACATTATGGTTTGGATCATCAATAGGCACATAACGAAACATAAGCCAAGGTCGTTCAACATCTTGTTCCTCGGCAGGAATAAAATATCTGTCAACTCTTAAACCAAAAGGACTTTCCAAATTCCATGTAGGCAATGACATAACCTGAAAAGTTGAGAGGAGGGTATTCAAGTAAAAATCATATAAATTTTAATACACATATTAAACTTTATCAATCACATACACATCAATTAATATTATCACTCACAAATTTATTAGCAAATGTAAAGAAAAAATACATCCTCGTTCTAAATCTTATTTCTATTTGATGATCAATTGTAAATTGAACAAAGTTATGTCGTCCATAACAAACGCCATTTTAAATTTGACAATTGGAAAAAATAAATTGATATAGATAGACATCGCGTCAGTAACATTTTAATGTAAACGTTTAAGTTGGTAGCTTAAAACTGGTGCTGTTAAAGTTATGTCAATTTGAAAATGAAGATGACGTATTAAAATAGACACTTTTTAATTACTTTTTAACAATGTTATTTAAACATATTGAATGTTAATATAGCAAAAATACTTAAGAGTGATGTTTATTTAATAGATTAGGGCATTCGAAAGATACTTTTAGCCCTAATTTGTGCGTTTGTTCGTGTATTGAAAATGGACGAAATGCTAGGTTAGTTTTTTTTTTTTTAATATTATTTTTCTTCCAATTTCCTTTCCCACTATAAATTCACACTCAAATAAGTTCCCTTTACGTCCTGTAAAAGTTCTATTGATTTTTATCCAGCCACTTCCAGTACCCGTATTCTCAATTCTGGCCAAGCCTGTTTTCAGTTCTCATACAAATTTAATAAATAGCGTACAGCATTCGGCATATTTGGAGCCTGCCGACGCGAAGAGTTGCATGATATATGTATTCAGGATGTGACTACTGAAAGTTCGGTTTTGTTAGTGAAAATTCGTAGGACCAAAGCTTACACTTCCAGACAGTTTACGATTGTTCTAAACTATGGTGTCGTGGACGATATTGAATATGTTGCTTTACGTCTTAAATATGTCAAAATTGACAGATTGTTTCTGACATATCATAATGGCAAGTGTAGTTCGCAGCCGGTGGGAAAAAATACTTTCAGAAAAATGCCAAGAATAATTGCCGAGTTTCTAAAATTACCCAACGCAAATAAATATACGGAACATTGTTTCCGCAGAAGTGCTACAACTATACTAGCGGAAAGCGGCAGTGACACAAGTACGTTGAAGCAATTGTGTGGTTGGCGATCGGATAAGGTAGCCAAATCTTACGTCGAAAATTCTCTGCATAACAAAAATAAAATAGCTCCCCCACAGATATTCTGGTCCTTCATATAGGTCCTTCATTAGCCTCTCTTATGATTCATAACTAAAGACGGCAGACTGTGTGCCCACACTGTCAAATTTAATTATACACGGTTAAATTTTTTTTAAATAAATATATCGAATCTCTATACAAAACGTTAAGAAAAAACATAAATAACTTACCCAACATGTTTACATTGTTGCAAAAAAATGCGGATGTGCGCGATGAAAAAACTGCACCATAATATATGTTTCTGTATTAGTCTCGGAAAGGTTCGTACGTAGCGACGTATATATATGTTTATATACAGAGAAGGATTGTTCGACGTTGAGAGATGTTATATTTGCATAGTTAAAGTGCCCTTTGTATCTGTACAATGGATCTTCAGTATTGGTAAAAAGTTGCCCTAATTTTGAAAAATCTACATTTTTATCTAATACACTGTTAAATTATATTATTAAATATTATTAAATTTGACAGTGTGGGCACATAGTCTGCCGTCTTTATTCATAACAGAGGCTAGTGAAGGACCTATTAGTTTAGGCGATAGTTTGCGCCTAGTTACAATAACTAATTCAAGCAATTGTACTTTTAATTTCCACAAATAATGTTGCAGAAAATAATGTATTATATTCCTTGATGTTAATCAATGTTATATATTGGCGTTTATTTGAATTAATAATTAGAAATGTTTGATTGATATGTGCAATAAAGACCTCTTGGGGACCATTTGGGGGCCTATAACGAAGATTATGATTCTAAAATCGAATGAAATGTATTATTATTATTTTTATTATTTGGGTTCGCCTGCTTGAAATTATTATTAAAAATTAGTAAGATATATTTTAGGATGTGTCGAAAACTTTTAAACACTATTTCTTTTGTAAAATTAATGATAAGACACTAATTAACAAGAATTCTAATGAAGAGGTAGGTATATTAATTAGATAATCTAAGTTAGTTCTATGTTAATGATATTGAATCATATATAGTAAATGTAAGATTCATATAATAAACACAATGATTTTAGAATTCTGCCGTATCGTTGTGATCATCACGACAACAATTGAGACGGAAAAATATTCCGAGAGAGAAGGGAAGAATAGGAAACACGTTCCCAACTTCAACAAAGACCATCTACCGCCTTGATAACATACGAAATAAATAATTAACGATGTGTGACGAATGGACATAATCGATCGTTTGTATCTCCATCTCATTAACAATAGCTTTTGATGTACTAGTTAGAGCCAATACAGAGAGACATTTTTTAAATTTTAGAGCATATTTGAAGGAAAACAATATTATTTGTGAAATCCAAGAATGTATCGTTATTCTCCCAGACAAATGCCCCCATATGTACAATTTCTAGTATTTGATTTTATATCTCGAGCAGCAGCAAGTAACCTTCGATCAACCTGCTTTAGCTCGATACATTGTTTTATCAAGACGTGTTCATCGGACCGCTTGCAGAGCTTGTAATACTTTATTGTTGGTGTTATTACATACGTTTAGATGTAGATATCTATTTGAATTGGACTTGGACGTACAGAGGTGACCCGTTATCGTTTCATGAACACTATTCATTTTATAAATCGAAATTTCGTATATGAATAGAGACGTATGTGATTAATATCTACGGATAGACTTCCAATATTTTTGAATAGTTTTAAATGGTCTTAACTTGAAAGAATAATGAGAACAATTTAATTAATACATTAATTACTCAGGGTACAATGAAGAAGTTTATTTTATTTTATCATTTAAAGTTTAATTCGCAGGTTCCTTGACATAAATTTTTATGTTCCTCCTTAAACGAGATATTGATCACACGTAAAACAGTATAAAAGATATCGTTTTATTGAATTAGAGACCAATAAAAATCAATTGCCAACCGTCGAAGCCGAATATTTTGTTGTTAATTAAATCAAATACTGTTTACGGTTTAGATAGGTAGGGGCAAATTGTTTCAGCAACTTATTTTAAGGTTTTATTGAGGCTACGAGAACTTTGTTAAACAACTATGTAGGATTGTTACAAAGAACCGAATTTGTTTGGACTATATGTTTAATGTACATTTATTTAATATAATATTTTACTTCATATCTACTTAAATGATGTAAGGCTTGTATACCTAACGCTGTTATGGGTGGGTGGTTAATTGACGTTTACAATAGTGTCTACGAAGAGGAGGGGGGTATTAAAGAAATCTACCTGTGTATTGAGAACTAATAAATTACACAGGCCTGCATTTTTCAACACTTTGAAAGTTGATTTAAAAATTTTAGCTGTTTTCTAGTAATTGGGTAGCGCTGATTTCAAATCTGCTTTTTTTTTTGTATCACGTAAGGTTATTTTTCAAACCAGTAAAATCAAAAAATATAGAAAAAAACACGATTTATTTCATCTTTAAGCTAGTTTTATATTATATTAAAAAAATACAAAAATATACACATAAAAACTATTAGAAATAGTTATTTATTCTTTATGCTTCTTAAAAAAACGTTTTCGTTTTTCAGAAAAGCTTCGTTTGGTTGTTTTTCTGTCATATTCAGCTAAAGGAAGATCTCTTCTCAATGTCCAACAGTAATCGGCCATCATTTTTGTGTCCCAGCGCCCTTGGTATCGTTTTTCCATCTCTTTAATATCCTGGTGAAATGTTTCTTCTTGATCTTCACTCACGTGCCCAAGGTTCTCTGGGAAATAGTCCAAATGGGAATGTAAAAAGTGAATTTTTATGCTCATATTGCAACCAAGTATTCTGAATTTTTCCAGCATATTTTCAACGATCTCAACATAGTTTGTGGCTTTATAATTCCCTAGAAATTTACGTACAACTTCGTTAAAAGCATGCCATACATGTTTTTCCTTGTCTTCCATCACATTTTCAAATTCTTGATCTTTCACCAAGCTCCTAATCTGCCGGCCTACAAAGATTCCCTCCTTTAATTTTGCCTCTGACAGAGTCGGAAATATTTTACACAAATATTTAAAACAATTTCCTTCTTTGTTTAATGCCTTAACAAATTGTTTCATAAGTCCAAGTTTTGTGTGAAGCGGTAGAAGTAACACTTTTTGAGGGTCAATAAGACTTTCGCGAATTACAGTTTTGGTTCCAGGTGATAAGTCACCCTTTGTGGCCAGTCTCTTTTTATCCAATGCTGTTCTCGATTTCTGCTATCCCACTCGCACAGGAAACATGGAAATTTAGTATATCCAGACTGCTGACCCAAGAGAAGGCCTAAAATTTTTAAATCTCCACACACTTCCCAGTTGTGATTTTCATATTGTATTCTTAAAAGTAATCCCTGTAAATTTTCATAGTTTTCCTTTAAATGAACAGAATGGCCGACCGAAACAGAAGCAAAAACATTGCCATTATGTAAAACAACAGCTAGGCTCCTTTTTGAAGAGTCGATGAAAAGTCTCCAGTCAGAAGGTGTGTACTCAGGAGCTCCGAGGAAAGTAAGTGGATCAGCAATTGCTTGGCAGTACACGAGTGGTCCGTTTTGTGCAAAATATTTTACAAATCCAGCCTCACGATTTATATACCAAGAGAAGGTAGTTTCTGGGTCAAGCAAATTTTTTTGTTTCAACCTAGACCCCAGTACTTCAGAAAGATCTTTTGAAAGTCCCAAATCTCTTACTAAATCAATCAGTTCGGCTTGTGAAAATAGCTGAGGTTGGTTTTGACCTGAGGTTGATGGTTCTAAATCACTATTCATCTGTACGGAGCCGGAAGTTGAAGAGGTTTCAATATCTTCTTGTAGTACTTTGGGGGGTATAGGTATGGGTACATGATCACTGTGAGGAACTGGTCTGATAGCTGATTTAATATTGTTTGGGTAAAAAATATGTTTCAAAGTTTTTCTATTATGCCCCTTAATATCACAAAGACGAAAGTAGCAATCTTCATGATGATTTTGCGGTTCTCCCCAAACCATCGGTATTCCAAAAGGAAGGCTTTTTCTCTTCCCTTTGGTCCAATGTCTTAAACCTTCTTCACATACCTTACAAACAACGTGCGGTGCCCAATCTTTATCTTGATCTCCTAATTTGATTTTGAAATAAGCATAATATGCATTTTTCACAAATTCACCAATTGGTCTCTTAAATTTTTCAAGACGACATATCCACAAATATAACAGAAATCATCTGGTTTGTTTTTGCAACACCGGCTAGACATATTTTGAAGCAATGTTTATTTATCAAATACCACGCACAACACTAAAGACAAATTAATTTTACTTGTTTACTGATCGACACTCAGAGCTATAATGAAGTAAATGACATTAAAATATACATTTTGTTTGGAGTGATAAACTTGAAATCCTTCTTCGCAGTACTAATAAAGTGAAAGCATAATAAATAGGATTTAGCAGGTAAAAATTTCCGGAAACCTTGTAAGTAAGTAAGTAAGTAAGTAAGTAAGTAAGTATTTTATTAGCAAAGCTATTGTACAACCATAACGTTTCATTACATTTTACTTAATTAACTATTTTACACTGCTACAACCTAGAAATTACATGGATCACTCAAATTTTTTTAACATATTTCTAACAGATTTCTCTTAAAGTTTTTAAAGTAATTATAATGCATTAAACAATATGAAACCAATGAGATATTTTTCTTTCCTAATATTTAACTCAAATTCAACAGTCCACACATATTCCAACTTTAAGTTCAATGTTTCCTTGAATTTAATACACCCAATTAGATAAACCAATATACCACCAGTTGTCCAAAATTAATACATGTAATAAAAGATTTACATCAGGTAATGAGAGCCTATTTAACAAATTTCTTTAAAACCACAACAGAAAATCATTTTTGGGTTAATACCTAGAATTTGAAGTAGTATATTCATTTTAAAATGTATTAAAACGCCTATTATAAGGTTTTCTTTATATTTTTTCTTTTTCTTTTGTGCAAAAAAAAATCTGTGGGTGGTAGAGACCAACTTTATTTTAATTAGTTATTGCTATATGTATAAAAACTGAGCTTAACAGACAAAAATCAAGTCATCACAAATTTTATGCAGGCCTGTGTTATGTTTCTGTACTTTTGAAATGAAAAAGGACGGAAATCATGATGACGTAGTCGATTCGATTCAATTGATTGCCGCCCTTACCCCACACCCCTTTCATCCCGCCGGCGTTGCCGCTGTGGATGAAAACCAAAGGTTTTAGATACTTAACTTTTTTTCACTTTCACAAATGTCAAAAGAGGAAACCAGGCCACAACGGCGGCGGCTTCGACAATTTGATATAATAAAGACCAATAGACATCAACACCGTCACTTGTGCATCGAAGCTGTAGGTAAGCAAGCACCATGTCTATCCAATTTAATGCACATAACGAAGAAGTTGTTGCCCCAAATAATGTGCCTTAGACAACTGCAGAAGAAATCCAAAATTCAACAACTCAAATTTTTAATTTAGCTCCTCATCGTTATTACTCCTAATTCGACGACTTCTGTAAACTGAACGTAAGCTCAATTATTACGATGTTTCCATTTGGTATATGCATCACCATAATTTGGAGCATGTACATTGTACATGGTGTTTGTTTCCGGTATCGATCTTTCGGAAAACTTGTGTCTTGGATTTAGTATCTTACGTTGAAATAAGTTTTCCCCCCGTAGTAATCGAATTTCATACTCGTTATACTTTGACTAATAACTACTAGTTTTTTTTTTAAGATCGAATATTAAGTGACCATGATAACACAAAAAGCGATGATGCCACTCCTTCAACAAGTGGAAATGGTAGAGGAAGCTACAGAGAATTATCAATAGGAATGTCTTCTGAATTTGATCGAATTAATATGGATGGATCCATTTCAGATTCCATTACTGATAATGTGGTTAGAAATGTCGATATCTCATTGCATAAAAGACCAATACTTAACTGGCAACAGGATTTGCAAGAACTTCTTGATGTCATTGCGGAAGCTATCCAAGGAGATGAAGGACGCGAAAATAGGCGCGCTGTCCGAAATTTCATTCGAGAAGTTTTTGGAGCTCTTAAAGGAAAGAATTATTGACGATGTATTGCCAGACATTACTTCCGAACATTGTCCATAACTGTTCCTGGGGCGGCGGATATTGTCGATGTTCCAGAATTTCTGCACTACCTCTCAAACGAGATTCACGTAGAATTAGACGAACCTACGACGTTACAAACCAATATCTTCTCAATCTCACAAAATATTTCATGGAACACCCAAGAAGGATATTGTACTATTCAGTGGCCGGGCGAAAAAGGATCCCACCTAGTGAAATTGGAATTGTACGAGCTGAAAAATTTGCGACAGATTTTTAAATTTCTAACAAATCTAATCTTTTGCTTCTTACTACATTATTAAAGACCGGATGCACCAGGCCGAAATTACGATGGACCATATAAATAGTCTATAATATCGCTAAGCACAATACGCAGTTATTGAATAGCACTATTCATTCGGTGAATCGAACATCTGCTTTTGTTGTTGAATTGTGACGCACAGTACAACACGCAGCAAAAACCACATCCGTCCAGAAACGTGCATATATCGATATTTCACTGTCGTTACAGATCATCCGTACACGATATTCTGACCTAGACATGATTTTATTATTATACTTTCGTGTATATGTACGAATTATATTGAATTTAATTGGAGTGAGAAATAGCAATTATTCAAATCTCCTCTTACATGCAATTGTCGCTAAACTTGTTGCGTTTAATTCTACAATTTGACAAGGTATCTCCTGCCGAAGAACGTAGACGCAAACACGTCGCGACGTCAGCTATCCAACTGTACGGATAATTAACATTTGTATGAAAAAAACCACATCCGTCCAGAAAAGTGCATATATCGATATTTCACTGTCGTTACAGATCATCAGTACACGATATTCTGACCTAGACATGATTTTATTATTATACTTTCGTGTATATGTACGAATTATATTGAATTTAATTGGAGTGAGAAATAGCAATTATTCAAATCTCCTCTCACATGCAATTGTCGCTAAACTTGTTGCGTTTAATTCTACATTTGACAAGGTATCTCCTGCCGAAGAACGTAGACGCAAACACGTCGCGACGTCAGCTATCCAACTGTACGGATAATTAACATTTGTATGAAAAAAACCACATCCGTCCAGAAACGTGCATATATCGATATTTCACTGTCGTTACAGTTGTCATTTAGTTAACCGCACATCTGTTTTTTTTTTGTCGTTGAATTGTGACGTAATAACTTAAATATTACAGTTAAATTCCTTTCTTTATGGGCGTAGACAGAAGCGTGAGGAATTTTTATAATTTATTTTATTTATTAGTTTATATTTTGTAAGATAAATAAAGTACGGTGAGTTTCTTTTTTTTTCATTGCTGTAATTGTTAATTACATAATTTGCAATTTTTGTAATAGATCCTGTTTAATAACGTCTCATCGAATCTTTTTCCAATTATTTTGACGTAAGTGTCCAGTGAATTTCGTTAAGTTTCAATAACTTACGCATACGTTTTAAATTTTAATTTATTTAGATCTAGAACATTGTTTAAGTTACTTTTTCAAATATGATATGGAACAACGTCGAGAATAGCATCATGAAACAATGGCGAGTTGGATTAAGGGTTATACTGTTTTGTATGTCCATTGCCAGTGATTTCGAAATTTATTGCAAAGTCCGCAAAATATCTTTAAAAAAATCCAAGAAATCGCAGCCCAATCCTTCATAATATGTTTTAGCATTTGCCTTACTTGCGGATCTATTTTATATATCTCCAGTGTTTGTAATAGCCAAGTATGTGGAATGCTGTCAAATGCTTTTTGGTAGTCTATATAGGCTGTGTGGAGAGGTTCTTTGCTCTTCTTTGCCTCTCCGGTAATAAGGGTGTCGATTATCAGCTGTTCTTTGCACCCCCTACTTTTCTTTCTGCACCCTTTCTGTTCTTCCGCTAGGATTTGGTTCTTTTCAAGGTGTTCGTATATCTTATCTGTCAGTATAGATGTCAAAAGCTTATATATTGTTGGAAGACAGGTAAGGGGTCGATATTGTGATAGGTCGAGACTAACTGGTTTGGTTTTAGGGAGCAAGTATGTTATTCCCATTGTGAAAAAGTCAGGTACTTTTCGAGGGTGCGCATCAGCTTCATTGACCAGCCTAGCAATTTTCGCATGCGTATTAGGTAGTTTCTTGTACCAGTAGTTTTGGACATGGTCTATACCTGCTGCTCGCCAGTTGAGGGTCTTGTGTGTGACTTTAGTGACGTCTTCGGTGGTTATGTGAACGGGTGTAATTAAGTTCGTTTTCTGTTGGCTCTTTTGTTCTTTCTGAGTCCATTTCTGTTTGGTTCTATGTGCCACCGGGTTCTGCCATATGTTTTCCCAGTATTGTTTTGTTGTATTTATATCTGGAGTATCTTGTGTAGGTTGAATCTCAGTTTTTTCTTCTAAGGATCGATAGAAGTTTCTTTGGTTCATGTTAAATAACCTATTTTGCTGTTTCCGTAGCTGACTCTCTTTGTATCTTTTGATCCGATTGGAATAGACTGCCAGTTTTTGTTTCAGCAGGTCTAGAATTTCTTCTGTCGTAGTATTCTCGTTGTTTTTGTGTGGTTTTATTATCTCGTCAACTTTTTTTTTGTGCTGGTTTTGACTCTCTTGTTGTTATCGCGGCGATATATATTGTCGTTTGTAGCTGTTCGAGTGTGTCGCAGCTCTCGATAGCAGGTGTTATTGCCTTATTGATTTGGTCAAGCAGTGTTCTTGTTTTACGGCATGGTTATAGTCTGGGTATTTTAGGCCTTCTTGTCGGGTCTGTATGAGAATATAACATGGTGTTTTTTTATAACGTATCTATTATATCTCCGTCGATAGGTTCTTGTTCTTCTTCTGTTTGTTCATAGGTTTCTTGAATATTTTCGATTTTTCTCATTCCTAGTTCTACTTCTACCTCTCTTCTTATTCGTATTATTGATTCCGTCGCTAGACGGTTTTGTGTTAGCAGTTGCCTTTTTTGATCCATGATATTTTGTGTTGTTTTGTTTCCCAGCACAGGGAATTTCTTTGCCATCGTTGTGTGTAGCTCATTTCCATATGGTTGGGAACTTGTTTTCATTTTGATTATTTGCAAGTAAGCTCGGTAGCGGTATTCATTCATTTCATTTGTCCATCTCAACCGCTTACTCTTACTGGTCCCTTCGGTGGGCTGACCGGTATGGCCAGTAACAGTTTCAGGGATTGGAACTTCTGTTTGTGGTTGGTCTTGGTGTGTTTCGGGTTCATTTCCATTGCTATGTTCGTCATCTGGTGCAGGCAGTCTATGGTGGGTCCGATCTGGGGATGCCTGCTCCCCTATTCCACCCCGGCACCCACTCCTAGTTTTCATAGCGGTCATAAACACACAGAGGGGCGCTAACCCAATGGGGTAGCCAGAGCCCATAAAAATTCCGCCTCCTACGACAATGCGCTGGGTTGGTGTTAGGAAGCAGGATAGATGGTGTTAGTGATCGACCAGAGGTCGGAAAGGGGCGGTCGGGAATAGTCCCCTTTTCAGCCTAATGGGCTGCCTCTGCCGTGGGTATTGCAAGGATCTATGTCCTTGGGCGCTGGGAACGCCACCTTCCCTACGCCAGCTAAATCATTATCATTATTATTATTATTTCCTCCATTCACAAGAACATTCAATTTGTCCTTGGTTGCCAGTGTGTTAGTCCATCGGTTCGTGAGAACAAGATGGCTGGCATAACTATCATAATATTATTATTATTGTTGTTTATTATTTCTTATTTCCAGGTATTTTTCTGAAACCTAACCATGCAGCTCTCGTCCATATTATTATTATTATTATTATTATTATTATTATTATTATTATTATTATTATTATTATTATTACTATTATTATTATTATTATTATTATTATTATTATTATTATTATTATTATTATTATTATTATTATTATTATTATTATTAATGTTAAAAGTTTGTACAAATTGTAGTATTTTAATTTTTGTCTCAAAACTTTTGTAAGATACCCTATTTAAAGCTGCCTAGCCCGGGATGATAGAAATTACCCCTCGTATTAATTACATGGCAATTGGGTAAATAAAAGAAATGAGGTTCATAAATTAATAATGATAATACGCAGGTGGTATTTGCTATATTTTGTTATATCTTACAGCAAATTCATACTTAATACAGGTATAATTATGATAACATTTTCAGAGGTACTCATTTAAAATACTTCTAATTATAATATATATGAATAAAGCATAGGTATCCATTTATTAAAATATAATTAATTAGAAAGTAAATCAAAAACAAAATATTAACAAAGACAACACTCATGGTAAATGAGAAAAAATCTCTTATTATTCAGAAATATTAAACGTTATAGTGAAACTCTGGAAACTCGCAAATAAAATAAACTGCATTCAACGGAATTTATTACACTCACCGTTGAATGTAAATTGTGGAGTGCGGTACCGGCTGAGTAGTGGTCGGCCCGGGTTGGTAAAATGCAAGGCAAGGCGAAACGTAGAAAAGAATCGGAAAAAAAAAATCCACCAGAAACAAATACCCTCTCCAACCAACGGGAGTACAGCACCACAGACGTTTCCCCTACACCGGATGATTTTTCCAGGACCGCGGAATGATATTTGTTTGTTCGTTCGGGAAAAGTCAGAGAGAGGCGAATTTTCGTTGAAAAGAAGGAAATGCGGTTGACCGGATGAGGAAACTATAGGAACCCACGAGTGTCCTCTCTCCAAAAGTAGATATTTTAAACTCTCCCGCACTAGTAAAATATTAGCATATTAATTCTTGTATACAATGCAGAAAATATACACTCAAGTGTTTCTTTGTTTATTTCGGTTTCATTTCCGGAGGGAGAGGAAATAAGTTTTAATGTCTGCGCGGAAGAATGGAGATATATTGGAGTCAATGTTGCATTTTGAAGCTCGGTTGGGGCGAGGTGGGCCCGGCCGGGTGACGGGTCGAGTTGAATGAATGTTATTGTTTTAAGGGAAGGAAAGTAAAAAAAAAAGAAAGGGTAATATAATAATTGAAATTTTAAATCAAATAGAATTCACTTTTAATTTAAATATGTATAAACAAAGAGAACTTATTCACGTTACACAATTGTATTGTATAACCTTTGATACACCACAAATATTGAATTGAAAAATTGTATTTTGAAAAATCTTAAAGTGTTAGTATTGAAGCCTAAAGAACATTTTTAACATATTCTGTTTCATTTTGCAAAAATAATTAAGTCAATGTATTTGAATATTTTAATGTTAAGTTAAAATTCACCAAAGATTACTGATGCGTCATAAATTAACGACTCAATGTAACTACAGTGTGATTTTAAGTGATTGAGGGTAGTTCAAAATTCGCGCCACGTATTTTAGTGCATTTCAGAATTTTAAAGTGGTTTCTGTCTTATTATTATGTCTGCGCGGATATAATAATAACTCATGGCTTATCAGTGCCCCCTGTAATTGTCGTCAAGCTGTTAGGAAATGCTGGGGCATGAATTATTATTATTAAACTTGCATGTATTTTTGAATAATGTCATTTTTATCAATTACATATTACAACTTAACATATATAAATATTACATTCATATTCAGTCATTTATATCACAAAAATTCCAATAATCTTAATAGCTTAATAGAATTAGAGAAAACACACTTTATATATAAAATTCCATGCATCGACTGCAAAGGTGTATACATCGGACAACACAATACTTGCAAGGACGATTAAATGGACACAAATTTTCAAGCATTAGTATATCCCTAAAGAAAAACATCAAACAAACGAAACACACATTTAATTTTGAAAATACCTCTATAATTATATTCGAGAAAAATAACGAAGTAAGAAAAATATTAGAAAACATCCACATCCAATGGATAATGTTTGGTGTATGTTTGGTCATAAAACGAAATATTTTATATTGTATATACATATTTATATATTTTAGATGTTATTAAATTTAGTATAAGAGAATTAAAGAATAACATTTCAAACTTTATAAATATGTCTATTTTCAAGGGTAAACCTCTATATACAACATTTTTTTATTAACATATTTAAAATTGTAATATTTTCCTTAGATTCAAAGAATTTACATTTACTAATCTCTATTACCTACTTTATACATTTAAACAGTTTCTTTACTGCCTAGTGTAATTAGTGAACTATTTCAATAGACATTTCAATATCTGCTATTATTAATTATATTAATATACATAATAAGCTTAAGATATCCAAATATGTACGTAGCATAAAAGATCTTTAAGACTATCGGAAACATTGGGTATTGTTTGCATGCAGATACAATTTCTAAGAAGTAATAATGTAGGTAAATTCCACAACAATTACGTAAAACCTACACACACATTTTAGTTATGTTAAAGTAGGGGTAGTGATATATTTTATATATACTTGTAACACAAGAGTCATAGATATATAACATCATCAATCTGAACTTAGAACACAATCATTCATACAGAATAGAACACAACATACATTCTACAACAATCATACAACAATAAAACAGCAAAGAATTAAGTTTAAGTTAACATTAAGTGCTATATTGTGAGAATTATTTTATGAAATTAGGTTTAAATGTTTTTTGTAAAATAAATAAAACATTCAGAAAATACACCAGTTTTCAATATAACTACCACCAACCAAAAGAAATAACCAGCTTATACGGAAGTTACGCCCCGTGAGCTGTGGGTCAAATACAAAACATATACATATGGTCCATCGAGAATCGAGTAAAGCGCAGCATTCGGTACTTTGAGCCAAATATAACGGTCCTTCAAACCAGGAGGCACAAACAGTGTATGATGCCACTGCAAACATTATCAACCCGTACATAAATACAAAAATAAACACTTAAGCGACCGAGAAGAATGGTCAAAACTTGCATTTAAGCGTAAAACAGATGGTAAACATATTTAGTTTAGAAGTTTAGAATACAAAGCAACAACACACACATCTAGCTGATTTCTCTTCAAATAACCTAATTTTAATGTGTAATTTAAAAAACTCATAATTTAATTTAAAATTTAATATACAGCGCAAAAGACTAATACAAGTTCAAAAATACAGTGCAACAGTATAATATTTAATGTAAGTAGGTTTAAACATTGTACTTTTACTAATTTGAGTGAATAAATATTGCAGTTTGAAAAAGGTTCAAACTAGGGCCGAAACGTCACTATAAATTAAATTGTTAAATTTTCCTCCTGCTCTGCAGAGTTAAAAAATATTGTAATATGTATTGATTTTAATTTAGAAATCGATCTATTGCAGATATAATCGTTATCTCTTTAAATAAGACTAAGACTAAGGCTAAGACTAAGTCTAAGACTAAGACTAAGATTAAGACTAAGACGAAGAAGAAGAAGAAGAAGGAGAAGAGGAAGAAAAAGGAGAAGGAGGAGAAGAACAAGAAGATGATGAAGGAGAAGAAGAAGTGGCTTTTATAGAAGATAATGATTCCGAAGTATTGGGTAGCACCAATCGCTTTGTTTTATGTAGGCAATGAAGATCTGCACCTATACTTGACTTGAGTTAACTTAAGCTATATATGCAATAGTAAAGGAGAAGAATAGAGCAAGTCAGAGGAACTTTATTGAACTAGACGTGAAAGATTACATCTGGCAAATGGCCATTCTGTGCCTTGATGCATTCGTACTCTTTCCAACACATTTTACATGATTTTTCGCAAAATTTCCGGTGTTATTGCCTGGTTTTCATTGCGAATATTGGTTTTAAGCCTGAGAATGGTCGCTGGCTTATTGTCGTACACGATCTTTCAAATACGTACAAAGAAAACCAGTCGGAAGCGGTTATGTCCGGTGAAAGCAGAGGCTAGTTGAAGTAACTATTGCGCGAAATAATGTTCGCCAAAGATGTCTCGTAACAAAGCCACAGTGTCTCTTGTAGTGTGCGCTGTAGCTCCATTTTGTTGGAAACACTGTTGGTTTTCTACAGCTGGTCTCAACAAGTTTCCCAGCATTTCCCGATATTGGGCAGCATTGATGGTAACTGCATCACCAGCTTCATTTTCGGAAAAATAAGGACTAACGATCCTTTCGGACGATATACCGTACCAAACAGTACACTTGAATTGGTGTAAATGTCGCTGATGGACTGGTCTTGGATTCTACATAGCCTATATCCTGCAGTTTTGTTTGTTAACAAAACCATTTACTTGGGGATGTACTTCATCGCTCATTATCAATTTGTGCTTTGCTCGTCTGTCGGATTGAATTCTTGCACAAGTTGGACCACATATGGGAACATGGGCAATGCAGCTAAAATTTTCTGAAGGGACCTCCGGGATTGCTCGAGTTGAGCCGAGCGTTTTCTTGTCAATGTTTCTGGACTAGCCTGCACAATCGCCAGTACACATTGGATATTTTCATTTGTGTGCGCTTTGCGAGGTCTTTTTGTATTGGGGAGGTTCCTTACCGACCAACCTTGTCGAAAATTTGCAATCAAACGATGTATTGTTGGCGTCGTCGCAATAAAATATTGACGATATGCACATTGCGTTAAAACAATTGACCGTCGGTTTTCAATATAAAATTCGGTGACTCTTGTACAGCTAGGAGCATGGAATTCCAGACACAAATAATTGACTACTATAAATATGCTTTTCATAAAGAGTTTTATTGACATTAGACACTTGTTTCATTGACATTTAAAAATATTATTAAACTTAAATAAAACACCTTATATTTCACAAACAATAGTATATTAACTATATGTAAATTTCATGTGCCCTGCACACATCATCAGTAGTAACTAAATTTAAAAGTATTATTTTTTAAATACATGTATAGCAAAAATATCTATCTATTTTTTTGGTTAGGGGTGTAAAAATTACAATTATAAATGGTCAACAAATGGTCAAAAAACATGCATATAAAAATATAAAACTAAAAATAAAACTAAAAAATTTTGGTCGTATATTGTAATAGTGCCTGTTAAAATCTATTGGAATTCCAAGAAAGGACAAATTATGGGAAAGACCGTTACCTATGAAAAACAAGACAATGACTGTGTTTGGCATGTCGGGTTCTATTAAATAACAATATAGTAACGTGAAAAGGAAAATTAGTTATTAGATACTGTAGGTATACAATTTAAAAGTTTATTATTAATAGGTGAAATGTCATTGTTTAAGAGGTAATTCTTGTATTTTTTCATATGTATGGCCTCCCACATGTCTAAACTTTTGCTATTATATTTTTTAATTAATTTTACATTATCTAAGCTGAAATTATGTCCGGTATCTAAATGATGTAGAGCTAATGCTGATTTATCTACATTGAAAGTCACATTAAAAGTGAAGTTTTACATGAGCTAAATGTTCTTTGAAACGGGTTTGAATATTTCTTCTTGTTTGGCCGATATATAATTTTGGGCAGGAATTACAGTTAATTCTGTAAATACCTGATTCTTTCAGTGGGTCTGTGTTAACTAACTTTGTTTGAAGATGTTGTTGTAACTTATGAGTGTTGGAAAATGCAGGAGTTAGATTATATTTTTTTAACAATTTAGTTACGTTATTCTGCCAACTTTTGTGAAAAGTAATTTTGCAATATTTTTTGGTATTACTCTTTGTATTTGGAGTTAATCTGGTTTTAAAAGTTTTTAGCTTCTTCTTTTCTAGTTTGTTTTTGATTTTATCCACCAATTGTTTATCGTATCCGTTGGATTCTGCTACTTTTGTTATGTGGTCTAGTTCTTTCTTAAAATTCACTGGTGATAGAGGGATTGATAATAATCTATTAATTAAAAAATAAAAACTACTTTCTTTATATTTGTTAAAAGTGTCTGATTGTTTATGTATGTAATTGTCAGTATGTGTTTCTTTTCTGTAAATGTCAAATTTTTTTAGTTTTATATTTTTATATGCATGTTTTTTGACCATTTGTTGACCATTTATAATTGTAATTTTTACACCCCTAACCAAAAAAATAGATAGATATTTTTGCTATACATGTATTTAAAAAATAATACTTTTAAATTTAGTTACTACTGATGATGTGTGCAGGGCACATGAAATGTACATATAGTTAATATACTATTGTTTGTGAAATATAAGGTGTTTTATTTAAGTTTAATAGTGTAATAATTTCACAAGTGCTCAACATATATACTACCATTTAAAAATATGCCTAGAGATTTTCTAAATGAAGCTCAAAAATCAAGAGCTATAGCAAAACTTGACGAAGGATGGTCTTTAAGAGCTGTTGCCGCGCACCTTAATGTAAATCTTGTATAGAACACATAAAAAACGCTGGGAGCATTACCACACGGTTCAACGAGCTGGTCGACGTGTTACTAATGTAGGCGAAGACCTCGCTTTAATTAACCATATGAGAGAACATCTTTTTCAGACAGTTGCTGAAGCGAAATCCCAACACAATTTCCTGGATCTAAGCGGACTGCTCAGAGAGTAATAATTAAGATGTAAAATTGACACCAAGAAACCATTTTTGAGTGGCATAAATAAAGAGGCACGTTTAGAGTTAGCTAATTTCTATTTAAATCGTGACGAAGACTTTTGGAGTACGTTGTTTTCACCGATGAAAAGGTTTTTAGCTCTACTTATAATGGGAAATTACGTATTTACAGACCTCAAAATTCTCGGTATCGAGAAAGATATATTCAGCAAGGTCAACTGAGCGACAGATTCTCCGTTAACGTGTGGGCATGGATAACTTCTGAAAAATAAGCGATTTGGCATCAAATTGAAGAATGATTAACTGGACTTGTATATAGAAATTTATTGTAAAATGTAATGCTAAAAGATTTACAGATGGTAACTTAACATTTCGACATGATAATTGTTCGTGTCATACCGCCATAACCGTTAGGGAATGGTTGCTATCCAAAATATTCAAATTTTTCGGTGGTCTGCGAAGAGTCCAGCCTTAAACCCAATTGAGAGTGTTTGAGATATATCGTCAAAAACTATATAAAAATAATTTGAAACCTATGAATAGAAAGGAGCTTTGACAAACTGTTCAAGGTGATTGGCAAGATGCTACCGAAAATTATGACAAAAGAAGCTTAATTCAAACAATGAGGAGACGATAGTACATCCTGGCGTAATTCAATGAAGTATTTGTTTGACTTACTCGGCGACCTGGTCTCGCAGCGATAACAATGGACAACCCAGCTATTGTATTCGGAGAATATAGTGTTTTCAGTGGTGTCGTGTACGTAGATAAAATAAATAAGTTTATCGTATTTCGTAAGAGAAATAGCACGTACATTCCTTTTCTTTTCATTTAAGCAACATCTTCCAATTATTTTCACGTAAGTGTGCATAAAATTTCGTTATTTAATTTCGTTTATTTGGATCTAGAATATTCTTACTTTTCCAGACAATGGAAGAGCGTCGAGAATGGCATCGTGAAACAATGGCGAGTTGGATTGAGGGCCATACTGATTGTATGTACATTGCCAGTGATTCCGAAATTTATTGTGAAGTGTGTGAAACGTTATTGAAAAATTGCAATAAATCAACCGTAAAACGTCACGAAGGATCGTTAAAGCACGAAAAAAAATTGAACCCGTTGGAATCTGACAATTTTAACGAAGAACTCTGTGAAACTTTTATGGCAGCTAATATTCCATTATTTAAATTGAACAACCCAATTTTGAAGCCATTTCTGAAAAAATATACTGGTCGAAATGTTCCTGATGAGTCAATTTTACGCAAATATTATGTTTCTGGGTGGTATACGAGAACAGTAGAACGCATTAGAAGCCATCTTCTAAATCAATACATATGGATAAGCGCCGACGAAACGGTGGATATGTTAGGACGCTGTGTGGTGAATGTTGTAGCTGGTGTACTACATCCAACTATTCCCTATAACTCATATGTAATAGCAACAAGTGTTATAAATAGAGTTGATGCGGAAACAGTTGCTGAAACCATTAAGGAGAATATGCAAAAAATGCTTCATTCGGACGCCACGTACAAAGAAAAAATACTTTTATTTGTCAGTGATATTGGTGCGTATATGTTAAAAACAGGCAGACTATTGAAGAAAACATATCCTAATATGCTGCATATTACTTGTGTAGCACATGCTCTCCACAGAATCTGTGAATATATCAGAGCATCTTTCCAGAAGTTGATAGACTTGTATCCGCTTTTAAAAAATTTTCAGAAAAGCACCATTGAGAGTAGCTCTTTTCAGGGAAAAATTTCCATCTCTGTCACTGCCTCCCACTCCAGTAATAACTAGATGGGGAACATGGCTGGAAGCTACTAGTTATTATGCTGAGAATTTCGATAGTCTAAAACATTTCGTAACACTGCTAAAGGAGGATGCTAGAAGTATTGGTGAGTGCAAGGAGCTCACACAAATCCCAAATTTAAAAAATCAGTTGTACTTTCTTCACGAACACTTTGGAAAATTGCCAAAACTAATCACTTATTTTGAAAATCGAAATCTCAAATTAAATGACGGATTAACCACATTAGATGTGGCTGTTAATAATTTGAAAAGTATTCCAAGTGACTTCGGATGTGGCCTTCGGCAAAAGTTTGAAGCAATTCTTTATAGAAATCCAGATTTAATTACATTGCAGCAATTATGTATGGAGACAATTCCACAAAATCTAACGGCTAAATATGAAGAAATAAAAGAATATTTCCAGTATGCACCTATAACCAGTTGCGATGTAGAAAGGACGTTTTCTATTTATAAGGATGTACTTAATTCAAAGAGAACAAAATTGACAGAAGAAAACCTTGAGAAACTATTGCTAGTCAATATTAATACTCCTTTACTCAACTTGAACGACAAAATGAACAAATAAAAATGTTCCAATTATAGAAATAAAATTAGAAACTTAAAAATACAACTTTTCAACAAATACATATGTATTTCGTAATTTTATAGATCACCACCCGTTTGTTTTCCAATTATATAAATAAAATTAATTAATAAATATGTATTTCGTAATTTTAGATAGATAGATCACCACCCGTATGTTTTCCAATTATATAAATAAAATTAAAAACGTTATAAATACAACTTTTCAACAAATAAATATGTATTTCGTAATTTTATAGATCACCACCCGTTCGTTTTCCAATTATATAAATAAAATTAAATATTTTAGAAATACAGCCTTTCGCCAGTACTGCACTGGGCTTTGCGTCATGTAGTAAGCGTGTCCGTTCTCTACTAATGATTTACGCACGCATGACATTGATACATAACCTAAAGCTACAAGTGTCAGTAAAATACACGTTTACAATAGTAAATATTTTGAAAAACTTCTATACTATAAAGCGTTTCACGTTCACGGTGCAGTATGGGCTTTAAGGAGAAAGCTTACATAGTTGTCAAATTGTTCAATACAATCTACCAATATAAAAAATATATAAAAAAAAAATTTTGAAGTTTGATTTTAAAATAACCTCATTGACGATGTAGTCATAGAACATAACCTACATAAATTAAATACGTAATTATATTGAAGAAAAATCTTCTTTATGTTGAATTGTAGTTTTTCAATTAGAAATACAATATTAACTATCAGCATGAATATGTACTTGATGTTAATGCAATCGACTGGATGGATCTGTTAATAAATCAGCTTTCGAGCCATCTGTTGAACTAGATTCTATCGCATGTGCAATATTTTGTAAATTAGAATGTGAGAGCAATAATTCTTGAATGCCTTTTTTTGTATTGACAGTGATAATAATATAAACAATAGTACTGTATTTATTTTTATAGAACTAAAAATACATATAATTATTTCGATACAATTTATTTTTGAAAAGTTTAAATAACAATTTCAATATCACTATGAAGGATTTGAACATACATTTGTTGTTGATGGAATCTTAGAGTAATCAATTAATTGAATCTGTTAATAAATCAGACTCGGAATCATCATTTGAACTTGATGCTTCCACATATATTATGAATTCCTCAATATCATCCAGCAGTCCATCGACAATCCACATCTGATCTTCAATTTATTTTTACATGTTTGATGTAATTTTCACAATTTTCATCTATTACGTTATTATATGCATTTACAATTAGAGATGATATATCTTTTACTTTGAACGTAGTATTGTCTTTATATGGTTCTTTACTTGTACCAAAGCCATCTCTATTGGATTTAGCTCAGAATGCTAGGGTGGTAAACGCATAACTTCCCGGTGAGCTTTTTTTGCCAAAACATCAATCACATATGTATCATATTTATGTCGAACTTGTGATACACAAAATAGTAAATCTCTTTTTAACATATTATCTTCAACAGGTGTATTCTTTTCTGTTAGCCAGTTTATTATATTTTTCTTCCGCCATGCATTTGTAGGAATTTTGTCAGTTTTTCTGCTGCTATATGTCGCAGTATCTGGAACACTAACGTCATTTTCTGGGGTGTTTGGTAGTAAGCCATTTTTCAAATGTTTTTGCATCCATTTCATTATGAGCATCAGCAGTATTTTTTTTACACATAAATGTTAATTCTGCACCCACGAGAAATTCATTTTCATTACCGGTATGCACTAAAGCAAAGCGAGGACAAAGTTGGAGATTTTAATCGCGTACTCAGTCTCCGAATAAATGCATCTCGAGTACTTTTAATAGTAGTATCATGGCAAGTTTTATTTCGAGAGTGTCCTGCATTAATCCATAATTCATCTTCAAAGATAATACATTTACCTAAAATTATTATTATAATATATATACAGCAATCGACAAATTTTAATTTCTTGTACGAAAGTAGAAGAGGAAAAGAGCACGACAGAGAAAGGTAAAGATAGACATTTAGCGACGTTGCCAATGAATGTATGGATAAGTACGATAAGGTTCAGTCAGATTATAGCTAGTCAGTAAGTCTATTGGTTCAGAGGGTTGTAGAACGCATCCTAGAAATACATATAAAATTCCCCACGAATATTTACAGAAAAATATTTATTTCATGGTGTATTACTTTTATGAGGATGTACAACAAAGCTTATATTTTCCGTGTATAAAAAAATGAAATGAAATATTAATTCTAAATTAAGTAAAAAAAATAAATGTAACTCTTATGATAAGAAAATAAATTAACTCTTCTCCGATAATAATAATATAATAATAAATATTCTAAATTAAAGGTTCAAATAATCCACCACATTGTTCTTGGCAGTATGCCAACCTATAATAAAATTCTTGGCGGATATTACTGATATGCCCCTATAGAAAGAACCGACAATTGAATTAAAAATACCAGCCCATACATTTAATTTTTGTGAATATTGGGTATGTATAGGTACATTGAGGTGTCTACCGGCATAATACGATTTTATGATTTGTGTCTTTTCTTGAGTTGTAAAAACATGCATGTTGAAATCGACTATTGCGCATGTAGAGAAATAAGTGTTGTACACCCGGTAAGTGTTTGTTAGGGAATAGGGCATGTTAAATGTGTACGTGTGTCCACCACTCTGCTTCTCCCTCCACTGTTTTTAAAGCTGGCGTCGTTGGATATAACAAGCATACACTATATACGCCAACAGATATTAAAATTTGTCGACTACGGTATATATATGTTTTGATGTGAACAATAAACATATATTACCTTCAACTCTAAACCTTTTGATATGTCGTAAATACTTTTGTCTCCATCTAATAATATCATTCCGTTCAATAAGAAAGCTTTTTCGTTTTACTTTTTGAAATTCAAAACTAATGTCTTTCAAAAGCCTATATAATGTAGATAGTGTTAAATTGGGTAAATCCTTGTCAATATTGATGGCAGCAAAAACCGTAGTCAAGGAAGGTGCAACATTAAGTAAAAAAAAAGCTGTGTACTTTTTCTCATACAAGTAATTGTATATCTTCATTATATGTATGCATGTGACAATTGCCGTTGTTGTTCTTTTCTTATATTGTATAAGCTACGCGCTGAACAATTTAGGGCTTCACTCGCTTCTGCAGCAGCAGCAGTAACACATGTGTGTTACTGCTGCTAATGTTTTACCGGAAAAGAGAAAGAGATGATGCTTAATGTCTTCAACTATTTTCTTCACTAATATTCTTATCTACTCAAAGATTTATTTATACAATTTTATAACTTACCACAAATACCTTTGTAAATAATAGGTTGTGTTCTGATAAGAACGGTTTCTAAAAACAGTGAAGAATTCCAATACAAATACCAAAAAAATAATATTGTTTACTTTCCCGTTAGAAAGTAAACAATAATATTTGACAGACGTAAAATAAATTAAATTATTACATGTTAATTTAATTAAACTGTACAAATAGGAAATCACTAACAAAAATATGGATACATTTGCCAACGGTTAGAGAGATAGAAAAAGTAACCGTTATTGTAATTGTATAAAAAGAAAAGGAGATGTATAGTTTATTTCAAATTATAAGAATATTACTTGGAGCGGCTCTAATGCTTTTATTTCACCACCTGCGGCAATAACTACCTGGCCGCTGAATAAAGTTATCTTTTACGCAAACAAACTACTGAGGTTCGTAATGACAAAAATTAATTAAATTGTAATTTCTGCAATTTAGATTAAGTAAAATATTATAATAATTTGGGAATATATTCTAAAAAATATAACAAATAAAATAGTAAAAATTTTTTCTAATAAAAGTTGTCTAGAAAAATTTTTTGTAATTTTTAATTTTTAATTTTTTTTTGGCGTTTCTAGACAACTTTTAGTAGAAAAATTTTTACTATTTTATTTGTTATATTTTTTAGAATATATCCCAAAAAAAAACAAAATGAAACTTCAGTCATACTGTATATATATATATCAGTATGACTGAAGTTTCATTTTGTTTTTTTTTGGGGTATTTTTTAGAATTTATCCCCCAAAAAAAACAAAATGAAACTTCAGTCATACTGTATATATATATATATATATACAGTATGACTGAAGTTTCATTTTGTTTTTTTTTGGGGATATATTCTAAAAAATATAACAAATAACACTGAAGAGTTAACTGAAATCGACACTCATCGCTGAATAAAATCCTAGATAAAAAGTTTCGGTCATCATTGGCCATATCCATCATTATTTCACAAAACTGCATTCTTTTTTCTTTATCCTCCTCGAATATTTTTTGATGCTTTTCGTATTTATAAGACCGAAACCGCGGATCTTGACTCTTTAAAATTTTCTGAGCAGTAGTAAAATGAATCCCCAAATTATTACCTATTTGTTTTAAGGAGACATTTTTGTTCTCTGCAACGCTTAAGAGAACGGCATCTACCTTCTCTCTACTTGCACCAGCTGTTACTTTCTGGCACTTACATTTCTTATTAACAGTGCCGTTGGTCTCAAAGTGCCTAACAATTCTATTCAGGGTGTTCAAATTTAGAATTGGTCGCTCCGGGTAGAATCCAGAAAAAGTTGCTTGTATGTCCCTAAAAGACAATCCAGAGTAGTACCATTTAATAAAGTTGACTTTCTCTTCTTGGCTATAGGAATTCATTTTAGGAATCAGCAAACTCATTTTGTTTGTCAAAACGTGACATTTATTGCTGTCAGGATTCATGGCTAGTACTATTTATCGGTTCATTCCTAATACTTTTTCTTCAAGTCTAGCAGGTCCAGAAGGTGTTAGAAAATAAATAACAAAGAATTTAGATACATTTTTTTTTGTCCACAACTTTTGTGTTAAACATTTTTCTATAAAATAATTAGGGGAGGGAATATTCGCAAATTATTAGTTCTGCATGTAAAATCCCTATGTACAAAATCCATTCTACACCTGGTATATATATATATCCCCTTAAGAATACACACTGCACCGTGAACGTGAAACGATCTACCTATAGTTGTCTGGAATTCCATGCTTGCGATTATACATTGTTCTATTGTCTATATTTCCATATTAAATTCTAGAAGTCTTGTTTACAACATTCTGAAAAAAAACATTGAAAAAAGTTGAAATAAAAAAAATATAAAGAATTCAAACCGTAAAGGTCATTTTGCGCTACCCTGTAGATGCAGATTCCGTTATACTAAATATGAATAGTTTGAGAAGAGGATATTATGAAGATAACTATGCGAGATAGGCACTTTTCAAAAAATTTCTTTCTCATTGTGGCTCAATGTCTTGATAAATTAATTTAAAATAATTTACTGCTTGGGTTGGTTTTGTAATGTACCAAATTACAAACAAAATAAAATATTGAGAAGAATACATTGTTGTGTACCGGAACAATCCCAGAGTCGTTCTGCTTTTTCCTTAATTAATGTAATTATAAAGTAGAAACTTCAAATCAATATAACTTGACGAGCGAGGATATCTGAAAACTCGCCAAGTTCCCGACCGGAAAATGTGAAAAGAAGAGAAAAGAACCCGTTGCCGAGTGAACAAATGCAAAAAAAAAGTACGCGAGGAGAAATCGAACTGAATTGCATTTTATCACAAGGAATAATTATAAAATCAGTCGAGTCCCACATACGGTTCTAACGACGGACGATCGCAGTACAACTTCTTCCACGTTCTCCGTCTTCATCGAATCAGTTCTAAGAAACAACGCTCCCATCGAAAGGATGTGTTCGTCCGACGAGTCACCCGCAGATCGGAGAGAACAAGACAAAGTATGAAAATAAGTTAAAAGAGTGTGTCTTTGCTTAATTCACGCGCACTCTTCCGTTTCTTTCAACGTTACACTCCCGTACCACCTCTTTCCTACCGCTACTACCATTACCATCGCCAAGGCACCCTTCATTTCTCAACCCACCGCCCTCATGATGCTAAGTTTTCGCCCCCTCGCGTCACCAACTAAGGGTACAGTTTTTGCCACAGCTCCACATGCGCAAATGAAATCGATTAAAATGCGAGTTTGTGCTTTGAAGAAGAAGTATTAATGGCAATGGGGTGGATTTGGAGGGTGGGGGAGATTTAAGGAACGACGTACGCGGGGATGGTGGACAGAGGGTGTGAGTAGTCGGAGAAAGAAGAAGAGATGAAGAAAGCGAAGAAGAAGAAAAACGAGTGGAAGGAGATCGGTGATGTAAGAAAGTTGACTGCTCTCGTACGTGTACAGTGGCCCGTGTATGTCGAGCTTTTTTCTGGTCTCATTTGAATTTTAATTACACTGGGCCGCTTTTTCTTTGCTTGTGTTCTCGTATTTGGCTGCGATGGGGGAAGGAGTAGGTACTGTTCGGAAGAAAGAAAGGGGACGTGCGAGAAGATAAGACGCAGAATTAGTCCATGGCAGTCGTCTTATCAGCGTATATTTATGTTTCACCTTTTTAAATTTTATTTCAATGTCGAATTTTGTATACTGTTTACGAAACACAACGTACATACCTTCATATCTATTCATATTTATACAGTGCTTCTCAAAAGTCCCCACCCCCCCTCTTATCTTTGGAACAATTATACATACACAAGTGAAATTTGGAAACTGAATATTATAGGTTATAAACTTCCCTACTAGTGATGATAGATGACGAAATCGTCATAGATGACGTCACAAGGCCATTGTGACCAATAATTTTAAATGGAACGCTACGGCAAGCGACACCTCTTTTAAAAGGTATCGAAAAAACCTATTCAATGATACTAATTTTGTTTGTGTTTGAGGCAGTTTTAATGGCTCATTAGTAAACATGAAAATTTAAATTCCATTCAGTATGATATTAAATACTGATTTAAGAAACAGTATGAACTTAAAGAAAATGCTCGAAGTGACCTCCATTTACTTCCTGACAGTAAAATATCATATTTTTAAACTCTTCTCGTACTTATTCAAATGTGTCTGCGGAAACAGCCTCATATTCTGCAACAATACGTTGTTTTAAAACGTCAAATTGTCAAGTTAATACTAAAATTCCAAATTCAAGCTCCACATATGGTTAGTTGTCAAATAACACAGGCCTGCGTTTTTTAACTTTCTAAAAATTGTTTTAAATTTGATAGCTGATTCTTATGTGTTTTTGGGCGCTGAATCCAAATATGAACTCTATTTTTCTCCATCACGTAAGGCTTTTTCACAAAAAGGCTTCAAATTATATTTTTAAAAATTAAAAATAATTTTTAGTTACATTTTGAATTTATTTACAAAGGATATAAAAAACAAAATTACTTACAAATATCATTAAATCTAATGAAAAGAAACAGTAAAATACTATTTATGTCTTTACAAGTCATTATAATATCTTTTTCTTTGTCTTTCCATACTCCTTTTTGTGCTTTTTCTTCTGTAATCTCGTAGTGGATCATCCCTTTTTAACATCCAACAATAATCAGCTATCATACTTATATTCCATCTTCCTTGGTATCTTCTCTCCATCTCTTTTAGGTCTTGGTGGAACCTTTCCCCCTGCTCCTCACTTACTGCACCAAGATTTTCAGGGAAATAGTCGAGATGCGAATCTAGAAAATGCACCTTCAAACTCATGTTACAGCCTTAGGTTTTAAATTTTTCTAACATATTTTGCACAATATTTTTATAATCTTCATGTTTTTTGTTGCCAAGAAACTTTGTAACCACATTTTTGAAGGCTATCCATGCTTGTTTTTCTGCTTCCTCCATTTTAGATTCAAAATTTTCATCTTTCATAAGCTTTCTTATATCCGGCCCAGCAAAAACACCCTCCTTTATCTTTGCTTCTGACAAGCGAGGAAACTGGCTGCAAAGATACTTGAAGCACTCTCCATCTTTTTTTAATGTCTTCACAAATTGTTTCATTAACCCTAGTTTTATATGTAATGGAGGAAGCAAAACTTTGCTCGGGTCTACTAAACTTTTTCTTTCAATGTTTTTCATTACAGGTTGTAAGGTTTGTCTTGGTGGCCACATCTTTTTACAATAGTGCTGCTTTCTATCACGACTATCCCACTCACAGAAAAAAACAAGGATATTTAGTATAACCGCTTTGTTGTCCAAGAAACAAACAAAGAACTTTCAAATCACCACAAATTGTCCAGCCTTGATCCTTGTAACGAATTTTAATTAAAAGTAGCTCAAGATTTTCATAACACTCTTTTAAATGAACTGAATGTCCCACTGGTACAGAAGCATATTTACTTCCATTGTGTAGAAGAACGGCCTTAAGGCTCCTTTTTGAAGAGTCAATAAAGAGTCTCCATTCAAACATTATATTCTACGTGGAATTGTTCCATGAGCCCGGGTACATCATTACAGAAAACTAGTGCATCTTCTTCGGAATAATATCGAGCAAACTCTCTTTCTCTGTTCCCAAACCAGTAAAATGTTGTGCTAGGTGCTAACAATTTTTTTTCTTTCAACCTTGAGCCTAAAAGCTCAGCTGAGTCCTTAGGAAGGTTTAAGTCCCTCACCAAATCATTTAATTCAAATTGGTCAAACAGTTTTGGCTCATCACTTCCAGTATCATAGTAATCACTTCCCTCATCCAGTTCACTTGCGCATGTACGTGAAACCATTTCGTCATCAGATACATCATCTAATGTATCTGGTAGTGAAGGAACAGGTACTTCTGGTCCATGAGGTATAGGACGTGTTGCGGATCGAAGGTTTAGGCAAACGATGTCCTTTTTGTTTTTTAAATTGAATCCGTGTACAACACACGAACAAAAATAACAATCATCGCTATGATTGATCGGTTCTCTCCAAACCATAGGCACTCCAAAGCGAAAAGACTGTTTTTTTCCTTGTGAACACTGGCGAAGCTCTTCAACACACACTGAACAAACCTTATGAGGAGCCCAAGGTTTGTCTTGGTCTCCTAATTTCACACCAAAATATGCAAAATATACTTTCTTTACAAAATCTGTAATGTTTCTATGTTGTTTTTTTACTGTAAACTTTCCACAAATATAGCAGAAGGAGTTGGGTACATTGACACAGCCTCTTGATGCCATTGGAATTTAATTTAAAAAAACTCGTAAAATAAAAATTAAATTAACTCAGCAACTAATCACAAAGGTCAACTAATTACACAAATTTACACCACAGTTGTAAAGAAGATATTGAATGAACTAACTGTTTTGTCTAGAATAGCAATATGTTTGTAGTGGAGGTGGGGAGGTAGACATGCAGTAACAGGAAGATGATCAGTCATGTCTTGCGACATGCTCCATAATTTCTATTTGTAACTTCTTTATCATAAATCTAGTGTATGTTTATTCAGAATATCAACTTCTTGCATCATCATAAGTAAAAAAATTATAATAGTTTATTTAAACAACGGTTTAACAAAATTGTCCTTTTCAAAAAGACTAATACATGCAGATAGGTCAAAAAACCCCAAATTGTAAAAAAACCTTACGTGATGGAATTTTTTAAATAATTTTCCCATTTTCAGCACCAAAAAATCTATTGAAATCACTGTATAAAATCCAGACAATTTTACCATAGCAGGCCTGTGTAATCTGACGTTTTTGTTAGTCTCCAATATTCGACGTTTTTGTAATTGTCCAAGTTTTTGTACATTTAATAATTTGTGTATTGTTGATCGAACGTCTCACTGTTTTTACAGCTTATGGTACTTTTAATATTTTTGTACATTTTAATAATTTGTTAAACTGTTGTGAGTCGAAAGTTTAAGTGCTTCAAGAAGCGAAATGGTACGTGCTTTAGGTGATAAAGTAGCAGCGGTCCTAATTCTTGGTGAAACTAGACAAAATATTCATGCAGCAGAACGCATTTTTAATGAGAGGTTTCCCGATCGCCCCATTTCGAGGACTTATTTAAGGGAGCTTCTTCGTAAGTTTGAAGCAACGGGTAGTATTAATGATGCGAAACGATCTGGCAGACCACAAATTTCTGATGAGAAAAAAATTGATATTCTGGCAGAAGTAAGAGTTAATCCTACTTCTTCAACAACTCAAGTTGCATCTACCTGTGAAGTTAGTCGAAGTACAGCACACAGGGTGTTGAAAAAATAAAAATTTCATCCATACAAATTAAAAATGGTTCATCAACTCTCAGACGACGACCCAGACCGAAGACTAGAATATTGTGAAAATATGGAAACTAAAATTAACCAACAGCCAGACTACGTCAAAACAATTTGTTTTAGTGACGAAAGTACTTTCTATCTAAATGGAAATGTAAATACACAGAATGTGAGGTATTGGAGTGACGCAAATCCTCACCTGTTTCGTGAAACACATACCCAATTTGCCCAGAAGGTTAATGTTTGGGCAGGTATCCTGGGAAACCACATCGTTGGGCCTCTTTTTTTAAATACTAATTTAACTGGTGAGGTTTATCTGGAGATGTTGCAAAACGCAATAGAACCGTTAATCCTTGAAATTTTGGAAGATAATCCAGATAAATTCGGCAATTTGAAAATATCATTCCAACAGGATGGTGGTCCTCCACACTATTACGGTACTATTGCAGTAAGACGGTATTTGCATGAGGAGTATCCTGGTAGACGGATTGGACGACGAGGTTCAACGGAATGGCCACCTCGATCACCGGACCTCACACCTTTGGATTTTTTTCTGTGGGGGTACCTTAAATCGAAGGTTTACGCAACTGAACTTGACAATATTGACGTTTTAAAACAACATATTGTTGCAGAATGTGAAGCTGTTTCCGCAGACACATTTGAATAAGTACGACAAGAGTTTAAAAATAGGATATTTTACTGTCAGGAAGTAAATGGAGGTCACTTCGAGCAATTTGTTTAAGTACATACTGTTTCTTAAATCTGTATTTAATATCATACTGAATGGAATTTAAATTTTCATGTTTACTAATGAGCCATTAAAACTGCCTCAAACACAAACGAAATTAGTATCATTGAATAGTTTTTTTCGATGCCTTTTAAAAGAGGTGTCGCTTGTCGTAGCGTTCCATTTACAATTATTGGTCACAATGGCCTTGTGACGTCATCTATGACGATTTCGTCATCTATCATCACTAGTAGGGAAGTTTATATCCTATAATATTCAGTTTCCAAATTTCACTTGTGTATGTATAATCGTTCCAAAGATAAGAGGGGGGAGGGGACTTTTGAGAAGCACTGTATATGTATATACGAGGATGTATTGAAAAATTCTTAGCCTACTATAGAAGCAAACAAAATTGGAAAGTCAAAATATTTTATTATTCAACATACTCTCCTCTTAATTGAATACATTTATTACAATGAACCTGCAATGCTTCTAGACCTTTCAAAAAGAAATTTTTATCTTGCCCTGTAAACCAGGTCTTCACAGCTTCTATCACCTCTTCATTGGCAGAAAATTTACGACTTTTTAAAATTTTTCAGTTGAGGAAATGCATGATAGTCGAACGGAGCCAGATCTGGCAAATAAGGCGGGTGTTCGAGTAATTCCAACCTTAAATCACGAATTGTTTGCATGGCAACAAGCGATTTGTGTGCAGGGGCATTGTCCTGTAAAAACAAAACATCTTTGGATAACTTCCCGCATCTTTTTTTTTTCTCGTAAAGTGGTTAGTAACGTCGAATAATAATTGCCAGTTATTGTTCTACCAGTGATGGTAACCCTGACTCTTACTAGTTCGGTAGAAAGGTCGGCAATATTCGGTAGATTATAGAAAATATCGGTAGATTAAAAAATTTACAGCTTTTTTAGGAATATCTTCTTTTATTTATTATTTACAACAATATATAAGTAACATACATTAAATAGAATATAAAATTTGATATAAGTAACATATACATTAAATAGAATATAAAATTTGAAAACAAATTTAAAAAAAAAAATCTCATTTTACAAAAAATTACTCGTTTTCGCCATCTTTATAGAGTGTATGTTTAGCCATTCGCAAAGTTAGTTTTTTTTTCAATTGGATAATTAAAGCAACTTTTATTTCAAATGTATTGCTTAGCAAGAATTAACCCGTTGATTGTATCCATTCATAGCTTGTTTCTCTGTTTATTTTTTAAATTATTGACCGTAGAAAAAATTCTTTCAACATTGGCCGAAGAATGCGGCAAACAAAGTAAATTAAAAACAAATTTTGTAAGACAAATAAGTATACGTGTTCCGTCGCCGAATGTCGTCGTTTCTACTTTTTGCTAAAATAATTTTACATTATCAGAAAAAGAGTTAATTTCGTTAGTATTTCTTAAAAGACGCCATTCATTGTCCAAGTCTGAAGGTCGGAATTGTATAAAAAATCCGGGAAAATAAGTGCTATGTCGGTAATAGATTTAATTGATCCTGATTTTACAACTACTGGATCTAAAAACTGAAATTTTTCCAAAGCATTATTCTTTAAAGGAAACCGTTTCATTATTTGATCACATCCTTCTACATAAAAATCCAAGCATCTTAGTCTAAAAAAGGATAATTGCTCTTTGGTAAGTGACGTGCTGGATATTGTTTGTATCACTTTCGCGCCAAAATACATATCCTCAATCTGCAGGTAATGTCTAGGATTTTTAAAATCTACGTCTGCCAATGAAATACATTGAAGGTAATCCCTTTTTATGAAACAATCGAATAACGTTTTCATAATAGCAAGTATGTTTTTATATAGACAATGTATTTTAGGGTGTTCAGATTGCATTTCCTTATTCAAGTTATTAACAAAGGGTAGAACAAATTCTAAAAATTGTAAAAATAACTTTGTAACAGGATCATTTAACGTTTTCAATATGTTACCTACAGACATGATATCATTGGTACTATCGACATCTGTGAAATATAACTGTAGAGGTCCATACTGTTCTAATATCCGCGAAACAACGCTATGTACGGATAACCATCGGGTTCGACATGGGCGTAAAATTTCATGGATTTTTGTATTACAAAATACTTGAAACTCGGCATATTCGCTAATTCGTTAGGAACTATGAGCAAAGTAATTATAGATAGCTCTTATGAGCTTCTCTATATACGGAGGTAGCTTTTCACATGCATATGAAGCGCACAAATGGAAGGAGTGACATATACATTTCATTACAAAAAGCTTTGGAATGTCATTTTGCAATAAAGTCATTACTGAGCGATGCCGTCCTGCCATAACATTTGCCTCATCAGATGAAAACCGACCAGATTTCTTTTATATGGAATTTCGTGTTTTTCAAAAAAAGTGACAATATGGTTATATATACTATTCGCGTCGGCTGCTTTAATTTCAATTAAAGCTAAAAAATTATCACAAATGGTGTTACTGTTATTTATTCTTACGCATATACAAAGATGTTTAATATTGCTCGTATCAGTCGACTCATCAACAATAAGGGAAAATTTGTTCGTCCGGAGATGATCATATAATACTTGCATATTTTCGTATCCCATTACATTATAACTATTGCAGTGGTTTTCCTTCTTGCACAGGGTAGTCTTTGGGCAATTTTTGAATCATGGCATACTGCGGCAGCGACCTTGGTCAAGTGATTCATAGTAGTAAGTGGTAAATTATGTTCGGCGATGAAAACAGATAGACGAATTTCACCTATAACAGTACATAAAAAAATAAAAACTAAAGTTATGTTTAAATAAAGTAATTACCCTTTTTAACTTCTTCCTTTAATATAGAAGGAGCAGCAGTTGCAAACGCTTCTAATGTGGGTTGTTTCGAAATCGCTTTTAGTTTTGTTTGATGAGTAGCTGAATTATTATGCTTCATGAGAGCATCCTTTCCACTAATTATATTTATATTTTTGTCGCCTGAACTGCATTTTGCGTACTGGAACTCCTTTTCACTTTTTTTTTAACCAGCCTTTAAAAGCATCTATCGTTTCCCACTCTTTTTTATAAGTTTGGTTGTATTTCCTTTTTTTAATAACGCCGGAGCTACTACCTTCATTGCTACTATCGCTATTACTCATTTTTGTTAGTTAATTAATAAGAAAGCACGACTAGATTTCTACATTCAATCTACTAAAATAAAATGAGGGAATAGGAAGTTGTACGTATATATAGTGTTTGCTTGGTGATTTCCCTATATAAATGTATTTAGGTGAATACCCTTATTTTGAAGTGAATTCAATAAATAACATCGAATAGGAAGTTAAACGTATATATAGTTTTGGCTTGTGGTTTTCATATAAAACCATCGGTGAATACCTTTATATTGAAGTGAATTTAATGAATAACAATTGCTACCTATCTATTTTTATTTCCTTTTCTTTCTTTATTATCAGTTTTAGGTAAATAAATTCTTTCTTAGAGTAAGACAAGGAAAATGAGAAACAGTTTTTCGTTAAAAATAGTAATATTAGTAAAAATAGTAACACCTAACTAACACCTGTTTATAGGTAGCTAACATCCGTCAGATTGGTTATTCTAATTTATTTATTTGTTGTGCAGATTAGCCATTTAAGAATTGAAATATTTCGGTAGAATTCCATAGCACTTCGGTAGATCGGTAGATTATACCTAAATTCGGTAGATCTACCGAAAAATCGGTAGGGTTACCATCACTGTGTTCTACCCTTATCCAGAAAATCAATCATAATTACTCCTTGGTAATTCCAAAAAACTGAAGTAAGAATTTTTCCAGCAGATTTTTGAACGCTAAACTTCTTAGGCCTTGGAAAACCAGAGTGTCTCCATTGCATCGATTGTTGCTTTGTTTCTGGGTCGTAGAATCTGGAAAAGTTCTTGCTTCAGTTTTTTTGGGATTGCCAGGGAGTAATCATGATTGATTTTTTGGATAAGGGTAAAACGATAACTGTGAATTCGACGTTACTTACCACTCTACGAGAAAAAATTATGGAGAGATGATGCGGAAAGTTATCTAAAGGTGTTTTTTTGCAGGATGATGCCCCTGTACACAAATTTCATGTTACTATGCAAACAATTCGTAATTTAATGTTCGAATTACTCGAGCAACCGCCTTATTCACCAGATCTGGTTCCGTCCGACTATCATGTCTTTCCTCAACTGAAAAAAAGTTTAAAAGGTCATAAATTTTCTTCCAAGGAAGAGGTGATAGAAGCTGTGGAGGGCTGGTTTGCAGAGAAAGATACAAATTTGTTTTTGAAAGGTCTAGAGGCGTTGCAGGATCGCTGTATTAAGTGTATTAATTTACAAGGAGAGTATATTGAAAAATAAGATATTTTGGCTTTCAAATTTTGTTTGCTTCTATAGTAGGCTAAGAATTTTTCAATACATCCTCGTATACAGGTGTCCTTAAAATAAAGTGATAACCTATGATAAATGGAAAAATGTAATTATATAGAACATAAATTTAAAATATTGTGTCAATTACGACGTGAAGTCTGAAATTAAAAACACCCTGGAAATTGTATTACGTGGCGCCTATGAATTCGAAATATTCATAATGTGTATAAATAATAAATACCTCACATACACGTTAGGCTGGGTCCAAAGAATTTTTTCTTCATTTTTTGAGAAGCTCAGTGATAAAGAGGTGCTAAATAGTATAGGTAATCTGCATATAAAATTTTATTACATTATTTAAAGTTTTACTGCCTCCTGAGAGCGATAGAAATTTCAGAAAAAGTAGATTTTTGACATCACTTTAATAATACTTTTTAAGTTACATATCTATACAAGTTTTATGCAAAATAATTCTAAGTATCGGTATATAGAGGTAATCCCGATATAAAACTGTACTTTTATAATGTGGATTCACACTGTTAAATTTCCCCAGAACACGCATTTACATATCGCTACCTTAATATAGAAAGTCCCTAACTCAATTTTTTACAAATCTAGTTTTTTTTTTGGATATTTCGATATATTAGAAGATCATCTATCGAAACATGCAAAAACCTCGATTTAAAAAAATGAGTTAGGGCATTTCTATATTAAGGTAGCGATATACAGGACTGATTCAGTCTAAAGGTTCAATTAGACGTGCAACAGCCGTAACCATATAAAACCAATCGTATGTGCTACAATGTTTTCGATTTTGGTAACATGCCGTAGCGCCATAGCCGTAACCGTAGATATTAATTGAATTTTGGTTACGGCTATGGTTACGGCTATGGCACGTCTAATTGAACCTTAATACGGACAAATAAGTCATTAACAGGAACAATAATATAAAATTCTGCTTTTTTATATATTACAAAAACTAAAAAACGTGCTGCTTTGGTATATGTTATCTAAACGGTTCAAGGCAAAAACAAAATAGGGAAATCCCCGTACAATCTTTATTTCTTGCAACACGGAGTTAGATGAGACAAGTGTGCCGCGATCGTTAAAATAATTAGTCTTGCGTTGTAAAGTGCTGTCATTTATTTGTTTATTTTATCATATGAGATGGAGCGTACTAGAAATAGTTGGATGTGTCCGTTGTTTGGTATTTTATGTGATTTGAAAGATAATATATTACCAACTTATGAAGATGTGATGAAATTTTATGAGCGGACCCGTCATAGCTTAAAATATGAGAGGGAAACTAAAAAGGTTTCAACGGGTATAGCTGCAAACAATTTGGCAAATAAATCACCCGACAAAATGTCTCATGCTCGATGGCTAACACGTGCTAACAGAATTCTTCGTCTATATATTTCAGCTGAGAACCCTTCTGCAAACCTTACCACTCTTGCAATATATATTGTCAAGGTTTACGCTCCAGTGTGGTTTTCTATAAAAACTCTCCCCAGCTGTAAAGACGGACCACGACACCTTTTTAAACTAATTAAACTAAGCAGATATTTACCAACAACTTTGAAAGCCGTTATTGACCCAGTAATTCAAAGAAACAGTTATTTTGCACACCCTGAAAACTTATTACTTGCAATGTTGACAGATCCCCAGCAACACATTCTTGAATTAGCTGTCCATCGAATTGTGAAAAATTAAACCAGCAACATCAAAGCAATTACGGCTTTTTCAGATACCAACTATAAACTTTAATGCATCATCATATTTTGACCTTTTGAATTGGGAAGAAATATCACTGAACCACCTATATTAAAATCTGTAAATGAAGAATATCTTCGACTGTTTATTGAAGAAGAAAACAATGGAGGAATTGAGCTATTACACCTTCCCTCTCACACCCAAGCGGTAGAAAGAGCAGTCAAAGCTGTGAGTGAACCATCATCAACTTTGTGCAACAAAACAACAAGAGAAGGTTTCATCAAAATGCAGATAGAATCAAGAAAATTAATGCCGAAATTCGATAGCAAAAAGGATTTTGTCACAAAATAAACTCATTATATTCATTATTTTTATGATTATCCTTTCTTGCACTTTAAAAAAAAAAATTTGTCATGCTTTTTTTCTCGAAATAAATATAATTACAATTGATTTCTAACTTTTCCAAATAAATAAACTTAATTAGAGTAATTTTATATATCATGCTTTAAGTTCTTTTTTAAGTACATTTTTTAAAGATTCAACATTAAACCGGAGGCAGAAGATTAACTCCGATTGCTACAAAACTTCGTAACCTAATAACACTTATAATTTGGCATCTTTTTGCCACCGTGCCCATAAAAAAAATTAAATTTTTTTTTCTCCATATATATGTGACCCAGCCTAATGCACATGCGCTGCTACAGCGTATGTTTACATACGTAATAGGAATGAGATGGACAAAACTGTTCTTTTTGTTATTGTTGGTTAACTTTAAGATTCTTTTGTAATATAGTCAATCGCACAGTGGCGTGGAAAAATTTTTTTTAATGTCTTTGTCATTTTTTTCTTGCTTATGAGAGGGAATTTTGGGAAAATATTTTGGATTTGTATTCTATATAACTACATCCTTCGATTTTTCATACCTTGTAGTTTTATTTCAATGATACCCTATATATGCCTTATTTGATATTTCTTAAGACAAAAATTAAACTGTTTCCGTGGATATCAAATTTGAAATTCATCGAAGCAATTTGGGGTTAGAAAATAAATATCCTTTTCCAACATCCTTTCCGTCGAAGAAAACCTTGTCCCAGCTCAAGAAATACCTGAAAATCTTCCATCCTATCCGAATAAATCCAGTTTCCAAGCCAATTTAAGTGTAAGTATTACTAAAAACCGTATTAATTACGAATAATTTCTGTCAGCTAAAATAAAAAGCTTAATTCAATATTAATTCACTATCCAGTTAAATAAATCTTCATTTAAATATTCAAAATTTACATAAACTATCTTACCTGTGTCTGCTCTATCTATCTATCTATTTAATTATATCAGTGACATTAGAAGTGTTACATCCAGAAGGAATAATTTGTTCAGCTTGATTTTTTGGCAATATGAAAGTTTTAAATCAAAAAATGAAACGATGGCATTTGCAAGAAACTTTATTATTAATTAATTAATAATAATTAATGTAATACGAAAAAAAATTAATAATATGTTAGGTGAGCCCGTATCTGAGTACACTCCTGTACACGTCTAGGCATCGACAAAATGAGATGGTCGATATCTGCTTGTGGTACCTCGTTCCAAGCAACTTGACAGTGTCCTCCCCATGATATTCCATCGATGTTCAATGGGGTTTAAATGCGTTGAATGGGGTGGCCTCGGCAAAACATTAATGCCTACTTCTTGGAGAAAGTCCACAGTTCGACGAGCAATTTGAGGATGTATGTTGTCTTGCTGAAAAAGAACGTGTGGACGGCCATCGAGATAAGGTAGCAAAGTGGTTTGTAGGACATCATCAATATAATGCGCAGCTATCATACTGCCTCGAACAAAGAGAAGTGGTGATCGGCTACCATAGGCAATAGCCCCCTAAACCATTACTTCAACAGTCCTGTGTACATGCTTCTCAACAGCAAACCCAATATCACGTCGTTCTCCACGTCTCCCTTCTACGGCCATCGTGCATACCTAGACAGAATCGCGATTCATCTCTGAAGACGACATTATGCTATTCTGCCTCTCAATGTTGTGGTCTCTGCACCAGTTCAAACGTTGACGACAGTGGTCCGCAGTCAAGGGAAGCATTAATCGTGGACGGTATGAAAATTCCAAAGGCTAAAATGTGGCGATATAGTGTATGCATAGTAACAGGTCTACCTTCTTCTGCAAACCATTGGTCTGCGATTTGACGCTTAGTAGAAAAACGGTCTCGTAGAGCTAGCTGTCTAAAGCGCCTATCTTGACGCTCTGTGGTACGATTTGGTTGACCAGTTGTCTTTCTTTGTGTTCCTCTTGTGTGCGGCCAATTTCGCGATAGGACAAACCAACATTTCGATAGGCAGCAATTCTACCCCTGTCAAAGTCACCAACACGATGACAATTTTGACGTCTTCGAACTCTAGGTATTTTGTTACGCTTAACACTCGTAGACCGACTCGTAATAACTAAACATTTCTGTACTAGTCAGCTCTTATTATAAACAGGTTTCTTGACAAAAAGGTAAGAGATAATTTTTTTTTTGCAAAAAATTATAAAAGATCGAAAGTTGACATTTTTATCATAGCATGCTTTAAATATAGTCATTTTGATGCCAAAAAATATCAAGTTAAACAAATTATTACTTCTGGGTGTAACACTTCTAATGTCACTGGGTATATTAAGTTGTTTTGTAGTGGTCAGGAATATACTCGGAAATGTTATCATTAGAGAACGGATGCAATTTCCATAAAACCCAATCGGCAATTGGAATTGTGTATAACGTCGCTCAGTACATCCCGGCGTAATTCAATGAAGTATTTGTTTGACTAACTCGGCCACCTGGTCTCGCAGCGATAACAATGGGAAACCCAGCTATTGTATTCGGAGAATATAATGTTTTTCAGTGGTGTCGTGTACGTAGATAAAATAAATAAGTTTATCGTATTTCGTAAGAGATATAGCACGTACATTCCTTCTCTTTTCATTTAAGCAACTTCTTCCAATTATTTTCACGTAAGTGTGCATAAAATTTCGTTATTTAATTTCGTTTATTTGGATCTAGAATATTCTTACTTTTTCAGACAATGGCAGAGCGTCGAGAATGGCATCGTGAAACGATGGCGAGTTGGATTGAGGGCCATACTGATTGTATGTACATTGCCAGTGATTCCGAAATTTATTGTGAAGTGTGTGAAACGTTATTGAAAAATTGCAATAAATCAACCGTAAAACGTCACGTAGCATCGTTAAAGTACGAAAAAAAATTGAACCCGTTGGAATCTGACAATTTTAACGAAGAACTCTCTGAAACTTTTATGGCAGCTAATATTCCATTATTTAAATTGAACAGTCCAATTTTGAAGAGATTTCTGAAAAAATATACTGGTCGAAATGTTCCTGATGAATCAACTTTACGCAAATATTATGTTTCTAGGTGCTATACGAGAACAGTAGAACGCATTAGAAGCCATCTTCTAAATCAATACATATGGATAAGCGCCGACGAAACGGTGGATATGTTAGGACGCTGTGTGGTAAATGTTGTAGCTGGTGTACTACATCCAACTATTCCCTATAACTCATATGTAATAGTAACAAGTGTTATAAATAGAGTTGATGCGGAAACAATTGCTGAAACCATTATGGAGAATATGTAAAAAATGCTTCATTCGGACGCCACGTACAAAGAAAAAATACTTTTATTTGTCAGTGATAGTACTGCGTATATGTTAAAAACAGGCAGACTATTGAAGAAAACATATCCTAATATGCTGCATATTACTTGTGTAGCACATGCTCTCCACAGAATCTGTGAATATATCAGAGACACTTTTCTGGAAGTTGATAGACTTGTATCAGCTTTTAACAAATTTTCAGAAAAGCACCATTGAGAGTAGCTCTTTTCAGGGAAAAATTTCCATCTCTGTCACTGCCTCCCACTCCAGTAATAACTAGATGGGGAATATGGCTGGAAGCAACTAGTTATTATGCTGAGAATTTCGATAGTCTAAAACATTTCGTAACACTACTAAAGGAGGATGCTAGAAGTATTGGTGAGTGCAAGGAGCTCACACAAATTCCAAATTTAAAAAATCAGTTGTACTTTCTTCACGAACACTTTGGAAAATTGCCAAAACTAATCACTTATTTTGAAAATCGAAATCTCAAATTAAATGACGGATTAACCACATTAGATGTGGCTGTTAATAATTTTGAAAAGTGTTCCAAGTGACTTCGGATGTGGCCTTCGGCAAAAGTTTGAAGCAATTCTTAATAAAAATCACAGATTTAATTACATTGCAGCAATTATGTATGGAGACAATTCCACAAAATCTAACGGCTAAATATGAAGAAATAAAAGAATATTTCCAGTATGCACCTATAACCAGTTGCGATGTAGAAAGGACGTTTTCTATTTATAAGGATGTACTTAATTCAAAGAGAACAAAATCGACAGAAGAAAACCTTGAGAAACTATTGCTAGTCAATATTAATACTCCTTTACTCAACTTGAACGACAAAATGAACAAATAAAAATGTTCCAATTATAGAAATAAAATTAAAAACTTTAAAAATACAACTTTTCAACAAATACATATGTATTTCGTAATTTTATAGATCACCACCTGTTTGTTTTCCAATTATATAAATAAAATTAATTAATAAATATGTATTTCGTAATTTTAGATAGATAGAACACCACCCGTATGTTTTCCAATTATATAAATAAAATTAAAAACTTTATAAATACAACTTTTCAACAAAATCAGGGAATAAAGTATCGTTTGTAGCACTTTCTGCTGTGTATTTTGGTTTGACAGTCCCTTTGAACACTCCAGCAGTAGTCGGCCATCATATGTGGATTCCATCTTCCTTGATCCCGAGTTTCCATTTTTTTTTAAATCTTGATGAAATCTCTAGCATTGTTCATCGCTTACAGCACCTAAATTTTCGGGAAACCTATCAAGATGACTATAAAGGAAATGGAGATTTATACTCATGTTACAACCTAGGCGGTGAAAGTATTGATTGCACTAGATCTTCATAATTGCAGGCATTTTTGTTTCCAAGAAAATGTTACGAACAAATTTATATAATTGTAATTATTGATATAAGAATATAATTTCCAGTAAATGAAAAAAAAAAGTCGAAAAGGACAATTGTAGTAAAAGAAGATAAGAATAATGGTTTATAAAAGTTTATCAAGGATCAAATTAAAGGAAATTGATTATTAAAGGAGACAAAGTAATAGTATAAAGATGCAATTTTAAGTAAGATATATTGGAAAGAAAAAGGCGTATATAATAATACATTGACATAACATTTTTGAAAGAAATTTGATAGAGGAATTAGGACAGGAACTTTTATTAGTTTTATAAAGGTTTTTAAAAATATGTTATATATAATTATCATTTAGTTCAAAACAATTTATTTATATCAGTTAATAAATATAGAGATTAGTAAATTTAAAAGAAGTTTACATTTTATTTTCATAAAATAAGAAATTCAATTTTCATGAAAAGGACGACAATCCTGAGATAATTTAGGTTAAAAAGTTATTTTAAAAATAAATTTGATATACAATGACATTTGCATAAAATTTCAAAATAAATGTGACAATCAATAAAGGGCAAATTATGGTCTGTTCACCGAACAGATAGAGTGATCAGGACATAAGCACATGTCAAACCGATTTTAAACGATCGAATTAAAACGCTCGCTGATTTCGTAGGCGATAGATGTCGCTGTACCAGTGTTATTTTTTTACAGTTGAGAAAGTAAATTATTAAAATATTTTTCATAAGCGATAATGTAAATTTTTTGCAATTTCTGGTTGTTTTAAGTAATATAAAATGGTGAAATTTCTGTAGACTTAAGAAATATTTTTGTAATTCTCTGCTCAAGTAGAACTAAAAACGGTATATTACATTTTAAAATTATGTATATGTTTATGAACGTAACCTTTTTATAGATATGAAGAATTAAAAGAATTATGTTCAGCAGTTGTTATGAAGCATGGGGGAAGGAAAAGATAATAATAAAGTAAACAAGAAAATATAAATGCTTCCAAATATTGATGAATTCTTATCCTCAGAAGGTAAATAAATTACTATCTATACATTTTAAACAAAACATGAAAGAGTTTGTCATTTATACATAATAGTATATTAAGATACAAGTTTCATAAGACATGATTTTTGCGCATGAGTTCAAGGTTTAGAAAACGAGCCGTAGGCGAATTTTCTAATGAACGAGTGCGCAAAAATGTCTTATGAAACGTGTATTTTATAATATTTTTTCTATTCCGCCTATTAAATATTAAAAAATGTTTTTCTATTTTGCGTTCGAAATGAACTCATTATGATACCCAAAACAGTATCGAAATGAGGTTCATTCCGATACGTTTTTTTCATTTTTCAATGTTGGCGTTGTTTGAACACAGGAATAAATATAATTGCTGTCATTTGATTTTAAGAATTTAAGTACATTTGACAGATATGATATATGTACGTATAGCAAACGCCAATTAAGTTGGCGCGAGGAGGGGTAAGTTCGCGCAGGATTAAAAGTAGTGGGGAGATTTGTATTTGGTTTTACATCAAATGTTAGATAATTATAACCTCTGAGCGTGTCTCACTTTATGATCCCCTAGCAAAGACATTATGTTCCGTCAAACGTCAATGACAAATGTATTCTTACAATTACTTGAGTAGTGGTGGTGGACGTTTTTAAAAACGGCTTCTGTGCACCCCCTCCTCGCGCCAACTTAATTGGCGCTTCCTATACTTTACGCAAACAACGAATATTGTATACAATTGACAACAAGATATATTAGTTTCTATGTCACTCATGTTTATACTTTTAAATAAAATATATCTAGTAATGTTAACGAAAATTAATAAATAATATGTAATATAATATTCTTCGCGGATAGCAAGATTTAAATATGAAAATGTCAAGTATCAATGTGACCAACTGCTTGCTTTAGATAAAAATAAAACTCTGAACTTTCAAATTAAATAATTTTAATTTATTAATGTAAAAAATGAAAAATAGAAAATAGTATATTAAAAAACAAGTTTCATAAGGCACCATTTTGCCGCACGAGATCAGTTTAGTAAACGAGCCACTATAGCGGCGAGTTTTCTAAAGAGCGAGTGCGACAAAAGGCCTTATGAAACGAGTTTTTTATACTATTTTTTCTATTTTGCGTTTTTTAGTAAGTAAGTAAGTAAGTAAGTAAGTAAGTAAGTAAGTAAGTAAGTATTTTATTAGCAAAGCTATTGTACAACCATAACGTTTCATTACATTCTACTTAATTAACTATTTTACACTGCTCCAACCTAGAAATTACATGGATCACTCAAATTTTTTTAACATATTTCTAACAGATTTCTCATAAAGTTTTTAAAGTAATTATAATGCATTAAACAATATGAAACCAATGAGATATTTTTCTTTCCTAATATTTAACTCAAATTCAACAGTCCACACATATTCCAACTTTAAGTTCAATGTTTCCTTGAATTTAATACACCCCATTAGATAAACCAATATACCACCAGTTCGACGGTTATTTGTATTACACCCAATGGTATTGTATCCAGCGATATTCAATTCAAAATCCTCAACAGTATCGTCTACATGTGTTTCCACCAGACATAGAATTTGTGGTTGCCAATTCTTGATTAAATCTGTTATTAGATCTTTATTGTGTAAAAACCCTTGGCAATTTAAACAGACAACAGATTTGTAATACTTCCTATCATCTTTTATTAATTGCTATTCATATTTCACCTTTGTTCTAATTTTATCAATTATTCTTTTGAGACATGGACAGTTTTTATCATAAGCTGTATGATTGGAATCCAAATCAATTTTTAATTTTTGAGTCGTTCTTACGCAGTTTATACATTTCTCTGTAAGATTATTACAGCTTGCGCTTACATGATTACCACCACATTCGCTGCACGCTACTTCATTTCTGCAATCTTTGACAAAATGGTTAAATCCCGCGCATTTAAAACATCTGATTACATCATCATATTCGTATAAAGAGCATTTTCTCCATCCTATGTTTATTTTTCCTATATCTATCAACTTCTTATGTAAATTAGTCTCTACCTCCATAACAATGTTACCGTAATCTTTCTTAGCTTTTGGTTTATATTTTCTTATAATTTTTATTTTATCATCTGTATCATCATCAAACTCTCGTAATGCATTCTGCTTGAGTATACTATCTAGAATTTCCTTATCTTCCTGATCTATTATTTCACTCTCTATTCCTACTACAATTATTTTTGGATTCTTAAGCTTTGGCTCAATAACCTCGTATTTATTACCCAATTCTTTTCTTACTATATCTTTTATTTTTTCTTTCGATTCCATTAATAAATTGCTTAAATTGGAATTATTTAATTTGAAAGTTCAGAGTTAAATTTTTATATAAAGCACATTGATACTTGACATTTTCAAATTTAAATCTTGCTATCCGCGAAGTATATTCCATTACATATTATTTATTAATTTTCGTTAACATTACTTGATATTTCATTTAAAAATATAAACATGAGTGACATAAAAACATATATATGTTGTTGTCAATTGTATACAACATACATTGTTTGTGTAAAATACGGACATATATCGTATCTGTCAAATGTACATAAATTCTTAAAATCAAATGACAGCAATGATATTTATTTCTGTATTCGAACAACGCCAACATTGAAAAATGAAAAGAAAGGGTATCGAAATGAAGCTCATTTCGATACTGTTTTGGGTTTCATAATGAGTTCATTTCGAACGCAAAATAGAAAAATTATTATAAAAAACTCGTTTCATAAGTCCTTTTGCCGCACTCGCTCTTTAGAAAACTCGCAGCTATCGCGGCTCGTTTTCTAAACTGATCTCGTGCGGCAAAATGGTGGCTTATGAAACTTGTTTTTTAATATACTATTAAAATAGTAGTCATGTTCAATACGAATATTTTAAATATTTTATTATTTTGACGTTGGTTACACTGACTTATAATTTAAATATTTCAAATATTTGAAATACTGTTATGTGTTTTGAAATTTAAATCTTAGACTAACTTATGTAACACCAAAATGCACGAAATAAGTAATTGCACGCCGATAGAGTTTCGGAAAATTGCAGAAGACAATTTGGAAAATCTTCGGCCAAAAAAATCTCAGAATATATCCAATTTATAACTTGGTGTAAAGAAAATAACATCGTGACTATTTCAGAAAATATTATGATTGCCTATTATAATAATCCATGCCTTAGCATCCCCCAACAGCTTGCGCCAATTACAGGGGGCATCGGCTGGCCATGAGTTATTATTACGCCTGCGGCTGTAGACCGACTTAAGATGTTACCTTTCCGCATTTGCCGTGGAATTTGGAAAACTACAGAAAACCAAACTCAGAAAGGAGTTTGGTTTTATGACAAAGAAAGTAAAATAAAAAAGGCATCTTCCTTGTGGTCCAAATATTCGATGTTAAAATGTTGTTTGAATATTTATAAAAATACAGATATCTCAAAATTTTCTAAACTAATAGCATATTAAAAAAGATTGTCTGTAGGCCATGAGCCTAAGAAATCAGAAATTTTAGAAATAGAGCACATTAACCGAATTATAATTGAAGCCGATGATAAAACATATTTAGCAATGAAAGTAAGTAATAAAAACATAATTATAGAAGTATTTTACTATTTTTGTACATTATTTTGTTATAATAGTCTTATTAAAATTATGTTAAGTCATTCTTATAATGAGCTTTAATGGAGCTTGCCGTCGTGAAGAAATAGCAAACATAATTTTAGATGATATACAGTTTAAAAATGATGTCATAATGGTTGACGTGTAAAAACTAAAACTTATGTTTCTAGACAATTTATTATAAGTCAAAGGTTATGGATTGATTTGGAGTATATTACAATCTTCGTCACAGTCATGTTACATATAGTCATTTCCCGCAATATAGAAATGACTTGTGTGTAACTATTCCAATAGGAGGAAAATTACCAAAAAGTATTGCCACTTACTTGAAATTACCTAATCCTGAACTCTGCACTGAACTTCACTGGAGCTTTAGACGATCCAGTGTAACACATTTGGCTAATAGTGGAGGAGATTTAATTACAATTAAGCGCATGGAGGATGGAAATCTTCCGCTGTGGCTGAAGGTTATATTGATAATTCCATCAAGAAAAAATTAGACGATGCTGAAATACTATCTAACACACCTAATACGTCTACTAAAATCACAGAAAATCCATCAACTTCTAATTCAATGGACAGTGATTTATTAGTTATTGTGAATCAGCAGGGATTCAAACAAAGTATAATGTGATCTCAGAATGTACCTGGAATATTTATTAATGCCGACGAATCTTCTAGTGTTACAGTAAAAGTATATAACAATTGCAGTATTCACAATGATAAGTAATATCAATAGAAGTATTTATAGCGTCTAGCTTCGTTAACGAATTTATAGATACACTCCTTTAGCAGGAGTCTGTAGAACACCTTTTATTATGTATAATTAGTACTAATAAAGTTTTAGCAAATGTCTCTACTATTCTCTCTATAATTTTTATATACATTTTTATCACTGTCAAACGTTCATATCTAACCATATCTAACTTTTAAAACGATTTAGTTCTATGATTTAGTTAGTTATTACACTTGTGACTAACTTCGAAAAAAAAATTATAGTGCGTTAAAGTAATACATTACGACACTGTGTAACCAAGCAATGGGGAATCGTAATTAGCACTTTACGACACCGGAATAGAAGAGATATGAAGATTGAATAAGTGTTAAATTGTTGAAAATCAAATGCCTAACTATACATAAGTACCTTACTACCATTTGAGCACACACTTTGTCCATATATATCCATATTTAGAAAATATTGATGGTAGAATACAGTTAAAACACAATTATGAGCAAATTTTGTTATCTTTCGATTTATTGAATTTAAGAAGTTGATATAATAATATAGTATTTTCTAATAATTACATGTGTGAATATTTATTTAACTAATATGTTGCATGAGCACTGAAAATAAAATCTTTTTCCTAATTTTGTTTATTATTCAAAGGAAATAGACAATAATTAAAAAAAAGCAAATAAATATATCTACTAAGTATCTAACTAGAGTTAAATTAGTCTTTACGTTTGGGGTAGCTATGTATTGTAAAACGCATGTCGTTACTAATTTATAAATGTCATGAATTACTTACTACTTACTTGACAGAAGCTTGACTTAAGTCTAAACATACATTATCTATTTTATGTGTGTCTGAAACAGAAATAAGAAAAACACCCTAACCACAATATATATATCAATAAATTCTATATACGTATTTCGGCAACTAAGTTGCCATCTCCAGTAGAAAACTGAAAAATGTTAAACGTAGCGTTTTTGGCTAAGTTAAACCTTAGAAGATATGCTCTTCACCAAATCGCCAGTGGGATAACACTCAGCAGTGTTATGATTAGTGTAAGAGCTTACACTAATCATTTTGAGAAAGTCTATGACAGAAACCTGTATTTTTTTCTACTTTTTTTTGCTTTCGACTGTATATTCAATTTGTTACATTTTAATTGGTATCATCAACGTGGCACAAGCTTAAGTATTACAATATATATATATACATTTGCGTGAACAGAAATCGGCCCACTGTAAACTTTTGACTTTAACTATATTTTGTTTCGAATCTATTTATCACATCAAGAAACCTCAATTTCTATTATACAACATTGTGAAAATTTATTGAAAAATGTTCCAGCTCGAACTGGATAAAGTTTATAGTGTTACAACAAAGAATGATGGTTTTCAAAAGTTAATAGAAATATGAAAGATTTTATCATTATCATAAGTTCGACTGTTCGATTGTAATAATTTACATTTAGACACCGAACATCTGGCGTCAATAAAATATGCACCTATCACTTCTGTTGAAGTCGAAAGAACATTTTCAACATATATAGATATTTTAAGCCATAGAAGACAAAATTATATTGTTGAAAATCTAGAAAAGCACTTAATTATTAATTGGTACAATAATAAGTTAAGTAGATCTCATTGCAAAAGTGAATAGTTATTAATAATAACTATACATATAATTTTATGGATGTTATTTAATAACATAAGTTATTATGTTATTAATAGGGACCGGGCCCATTAGGTCGAAATTACGATGGACCATATAAATAGTCTACAACATCGCTAAGTACAACACGCAGTTATTGAATAGCACTATTCATTCGGTTAACCGCACATCTATTTTTTGTCGTTGAATTGTGACGCAATTACTTCAGTATTACACTTAAATTCATTTCTTCAAGGGCGTAGAGCGAAGGGTGAGGAGTTTATAAATTATTTTATTTATTAATTAATATTTAGTAAGATAAATAAAGTATGGTGAGTTAGTTTCATTTTTTAATTATTTTAACTGCAAATTACGAAGTATGTAATTCATACTTCGTAATTTGTATAATAGATCCTGTTTAATATCGTTTCGTCGAATCTACTTCTCCAAATTATTTTGACGTAAGTGTCACTGTGAATTTCGTTAAGTTTCAATAACTTACGTATACATTTTAAATTTTAATTTATTTAGATCTAGAACATTGTTTAAGTTACTTGTTCGGATATGGTATGGAACAACGGCGAGAATGGCATCGTGAAACAATGGCGAGTTGGATTAAGAGTCAAACTGATTGTATGTCCATTGCCAGTGATCCCGAAATTTATTACAAAGTCTGAAAATATCGTGAAAATATTCTAAGAAATTGTACGTAAAACGTAACTTAACATCGCAAACACATACACAGAAATTAGACCCGCTGGAATCTGACAATTTTAACGAAGATCTTTGTGAAACTTTATTGGCGGCAACTATTTCATTAAATAAACATAACAACCTTCAAAACATTCCTCCAAAAATATACGGATCGAAATGTTCCTGATGAATCCACCTTACGCAAATATTATGTTTCTAAGTGCTACACAAAATCAGTAGAACGCATTAGAAGCCATCTTTCAAATCAGTACCTATGGATAAGTGCTGAAGAAGCTGTGGATATATTAGGTAAGGCTGTGTGGTAAATGTTGTAGCTGGTGTACTACATCCAACTATTCCATATTACGCATGTGGCTATAGATAAAACCATTTACGAGAACATGTACCAAATACTTCATTCGGACGACAGGACCAGGAAAAAATACTTTTATTTGTCAGTGTCAGTGCTGCTTATACAGATTGGCGGAGTTAAAAGTAGTGCTGTTATCCGGATCCGGGTAATTTTAGATCCGGATAATTTACTATCCGGATATCCGGATCTTGGTGTTATCCGGATCCACTGTCCGGATCCTGAGAACTGGATCTACTATCCGGATCCTAGGATTCCGGATCCACTATTCGGATATACTATCCGGATTCCCTATTCAGATATCGGATTCAATATCTGGTTTTCAGACCCAAGTGTGTTATCCAATTCTCTGGATGGTAATTCGTTGTCAAACGCTTCACTTCTAGATTTACTATCCTATAGTTCGGTTCCGTATGTGCTATTTTGAAGTAGGTCTTGCTATATAATCTTAAAGACAATGGTATGGATGTATATGTATTAAAATTTATAAATCTAGTTTACACTGCTGTGTATGTTTTAATGAAATGTAATATAAATTGAATAACGTTCTAGTTGAGAATAAAATATTCCGTATCTTTATTATTAATAATGATTATCAAGATTTATTCGCAATCATTAGTGTGTAGATATTTAAGTGTATACGGCAAGCGTTATCCAAATGATATTTAATAAATTATAGTAGTAAATTATAGTGCTATTTTAAAGAGGTAACTGCCTGGCAGTTTGACTTAACATTTTCGCTTATTGTATTTATCTCAAACGTTTACGATTTACTAAGACTTCCTTTGCATGTTCGTAGAAGAATTGCTAATTTTTCACAACCATTTTGTTTGAATGAAGTCAGCTCATGCATTCACCTTTCTATTTTTTTGCCCTCGCTTATAATTTTTTCTGGGTTTCCTATCTTTAATATAACTACTTCAAGTATAGAAAAACATCTTTTCTGTATTAATATTATATAAATAATAATTAGAACATCTTACTGTTACCTTGTGGTATTGCACAATTAATGAAAAATAAAACAGAATAACTTCGCCGTACCACTTTATGAATCCCACATTCATTGCATTATATCAATTTGTTTGAAAAATAATAAGAATTTGCTAAACTACCTATATGACAAACTTTAAAAACACTTGCTTACATCAGTGTACAGTTTAAATCCATGAAATTGCCAGAAATTTATACAATATGTATATGCATATATCTGTATATTAATGCAGACATACAACAATAACAAATAATAAGACAACGTTGTCTTATTGTTGACGTTTATTTTGACATGTAACTTGTGTATATTTTCTACCTGAAGTAGCCACTGTGTGGTGAAACAATTGTAGTAGTTTACTATAAATTTAGTGAAACTTTTTAGTTCTTTGTTTTATTTATATAAATATGGAGTTTCACCATGTATCTGCCAAATATATTCAATATTCTGTATATTTGTTTGTGATATATTTCTTAAATATTCACATCTGCAAAAATACACTACAATAAGTGGTTTCACAATTATTTAATTAAATAATTGAAAATAAAATAACATTTTATGAAAAGGAAAACTAAACAACAAATAGGTACTCCCAATTTAAACAATATTACTTTTTAAATTATTATATATAAACACCAACATATTTATATTCATTGAAGAAAGACAACTTCTCTTTGCTCTAATCAAATCACCAACTGACGAAAATATTCTTTCCGAGGTACTGATGTAGCAAGAATCGTCAAATGCTTTCGAGCTAATTGATTTAGTACTGGATATTTATTCTCATTTTTCTTCCACCATTCAAATACGGATGCGCTTTTTGCAATTGGGTCCTCTCGCATATATTTATCTATTTCCCATGTTTCTTCCGATAACAGGAATTCATCTGGGAATAGATAATTAAAGACCTCGCTATTCGACGAGGTTGGTGGATTTATATCTGTTCCAGGTTGGAGATTTGCTGGTTCTGTCGACATAATTTTTAGAACTTCATCCTGTTGCGATGTACTTAAATATGCTTTATAGCGAGGATCTAAAAAACTACAAATGTTGCAAATTTTATCTTCTCTCCACCTTGTGGCAAATTCGTCCTTTAAACAAAGTTTAAACAGATGGAGTACTGAAGAATCGGTTTCAACGTCTGCTAAGAAATTGTTCCTTAGCGATTTTATTAAAGGATATGTCATCGATAGCGTAGAATCTTTTGCCGACGATAATAGTGTAGTTACAACCTCAAATGGTTTTAGAACCTTTAAAATTTCCTCAATTAAAAGCCAATCTTCGTCACTTGTTGATAAGTGACCTGCCACCTGTAAGGTAGTAACGGATCTATCAGAGAGAGCTCCTATTATTGCCGGGCGTTGTTCCAAAAGGCATTGGAACATTGTATAAACCGAATTCCAACGAGTTTTAACATACTGCTTCAGTTTTTTTTGTGGTAATTCCGGATATCCGGATCTTAATTTTATCGGATATCAACAGCACTAGTTAAAAGTAGATATTTAGCTTCAAATTCACACACATATGCATACCGTACGGAAATGTGGTGAAAGAACGGCGGAGAGGTAAATGATACTCCTCTAGTACAGCATGTCTATGTTGAAATACGAGTGTATACGCAATATGTGAATGTATACTACACCTACTTGTGACCTATTTGTAGGTGTGTTTGTGTTTAAATACGAGTATATAGGCAATATGTATTGCTGTGAACTGTGGGTTTGCTTAAAGGTTATTCCACTGTTCATCCACAAAATTTGACCGGACTAGTTCAGATGAAAATTCTTCTAGCTTGAGACTGCTTTATCCAGGGCTCTCTCTCCCTCGAGCGAGAAAGTGGAAAAAATAATATGTCAATAAGGAAAAATCACAGTGATAATTTATAATTTTATTTAAAAAAAAAATAAAAAAATACTCTTTACAAAGTGTAAAGAGAGCTAATGCGTCATTAAACAAAAGCTCGGAGGAAGAAGATTGTGTGTTAAAAGACAAGCCCACAATGAAAGCCTCTTGTGAAACGCGAGCAAAAATAAATCTAATAGATGGTTTAGAAAACTCTCAAATTCAAAAATCTAAATAATTAACCCCAAATTCAAACGTAAATAGACTAATTGTCAAAACTCGAAAATGACTTTACTCATGCGCACTAACACAAGTATAAAATCTCCCACCAAAAACCTGATTTTCAAAAATGTTCTAGAACAACGTGACAAAAAACTCCCTCATAAAAAAATATGATAGTTTTCTTAACTATCTATATTTTAAATCTTATATAACAATAAATGAAAATTACAAATTGGAACAATTATCATCGAATTACAATGAATAGAATTTATATAAAACTAATATGAAAAGTACTTACGTTAACGTAACAATTTTCACACACAGTAAAAAAACTAAATACGAGAGATATCAAGTAGCATTCAAATATTAAAATATACGAGAAAACCAAAACTCGTAATGACACGATAATGAAATTAAATCACATCAAAGCAAACAAACAAGAATAAACCGATTTTAAATCAAATAATGAAATAAAAAATGAGTTTTTTATTTCTTAAACTATATCGTTCAACACTCGAGATATCTCTGACCCCGGTCGGAAACATACGATCGGACATCAGGTGCATATAATACAATATAATTCCCCTAGTCGAACTATTTCCTGTTCAATAAATAAATGTACAGGCGCGGTCAACAAAATAAATCCAAATAAATATATAATCAAAATTCAAAATATATACAATAATAAATTTGAAAATAAGTTTAACATAATACATAATTATTTAATTAAATTATTCTTCGGGGAAAAGTCCACGATAGTATGTATATACCACACCTTCTTATCACATTGAATAAACATATCGGGGAAGTTAAGTTGACGGCGACGCGTCTTGCGCAGCAGTATCGTTCTCTTACGTCGTTTATACACGGTATGCGTATGTGTATAACAATTTTTAAGGATACTGTTAGGGATGACTTTCACTCATGTAGTTGGGGTATGCTGAGGGCAAGAATGAAATACGTTGTTCGCATGTCGATGCCTGCGATATTGTGTCAAACTCTCACGAAAAACTAAAATAAAATGCATTTCACTGTCGAAGAAAAAATACAAATTGTATTATGGTATGCGAGGGATAATTCACATAAAGATGTGCAAAATTTATTTGTAGCAGCATACGAAAACCGTCCACCTCCCTCTGTATCAGCTATCCATAAGATACTTTACTGTGTAAAGTAAAAAGTGAAATTCATTAAAATTTATTTTATTTTATCCCGATAATAGTTAACGCATACATACATCAATTACAAAAGTAGATAATCAAACCGTATGTACTAATAGCGGTTGCAATTCCTTAAAGCAAACCTGTACATCCACACTTTCATTCTGCCGTACTAAAATACTTTAAATACGGACCAAAATTGACGAATGTATCTCCACTATTGGAACTAAACTACGCCTACGATCATTAGAATCAAATGTACGTGTAAATATGTGTGCATAAAAATGCATAAATGGTAAAAATGAAGCATGTTGCTGTGGATTTTTCCCCGCAAATATTTTGAAAAGTTTTATTATTTATCGTTGTACATTTATTTTGGATGCCAGTGTATAATTTTTGAAATTTATTTTCTATGAATGTATTTTTATTTTGAACTGATATTTATTTTTGACTTGCGTAGTTGTAGTACGCCGGTTACTTTGATATTTCCGCAGACACTATTGTACGCTGAGTTTAGAAGGTCGTGTGTTAAGAAAATAAATTTTTTATCTTTGTTAATTAACTTCGTGATTTGATTTAATTGTGGATGGTGTTTGATTTCTATACCGATTTATTTACGAGTGTGTAGAACTCGTAATTGTTTAATTAGTGGCTTTCTAACTCAGGTGTCTCGAAAAAAAAAATATATTTTTTATACTACGTAAGTAAAGTATATTATTCTTATTATCATTAATATTATTATCTTGTATGTATTGATTTATATTATTGCTTAGTTATATGAATTAAATAACAAAGAACGTTTTTTAAAATTTCTATATAAAAAATTCTGTAATGATAAATTTTGTTCGCTTGGATTCAAGGGCATATTTTTTTATGTGATTTGCACATGCGTTTAAGGTTTGTTTCGGGCTGTCGTATCTGGTTGTTTACTTTGTTTATTGTGGGAGAAATTAAAATACTTCTTTGCAATTTATTAGATCTAATTTTGCTCGGTCGTCACTAAGGAAGTTCAATTATATGCTACGGTCATTTTCATATAATAATTTTACCTTAATAATATTGTTTAAAGACGCAATATTGATCTTTATACTCCATATTATACACCTATTATTAAAAATATGGGAAAAGGAATCAATGCCTGAAGAATGGCGACTAGGAATCATAATACCAATACCAAAAAATGGTGATTTAACAAAATGTGATAATTATAGAAGAATAACATTACTAAACACAGTATACAAAGTATTAACATCAATTGTATTAAAAAGGTTGAATACATACCTAAGAAGAGAGAGGAGAGTACCAGAACGGATTCATGCAGGGAAAGTCAACAATCGATGCAATTCACTCATTAAGCCAAGTTGTAGAAAAATGCTATGAAAGAGATATAGACCTACATTTAATATACATCTATTTTAAACAGGCATTTGACAGTTTGGAAAGGAAAACTATCATGAAGGATGCAACAACATTGGGAATACCAGAAAAGATAAAAAGGCTAATCAGAATGACATTAGATGAATCAAAAGCAACTGTAATTACAGAAGAAGGGATGACAAATGAAATAAACCAAACAAAAGGAGTAAGACAGGGAGATGGACTTTCGGCGGCACTATTTAACATAGCATTGGAAGGAACCATACGAAGTTGTGAAATAACCGGATCCTTAATACAGAAATCAATACAAGTGATTGCATATGCCGATGATATTGCTGTCATGGCAAGGGACAAGAAAAGTTTAGAAAAAATAGTAAAGAGGATAGATGGAGAAGTACGGAAACGAGATCTAGAGATAAATCAAAAGAAAACGAAATATATGAGAGTGAGTAGGAAACAGGCAGAACATGGGAAGGAAATACGGATGGGAGACCGCAGGTTTGAACAAGTACAAACCTTCAAATACCTCGGAACGATTATAAGTAATAAAAACGGTAGAAGTATAGAAATAGCACAAAGAATAAAATCGGGACACAACGCATACTACAGGTATAGGGAGGAGATAATGAGAAGTAAAAAGATAAGTAGGAAAACAAAATTTAAAGTGTACAAAACAGCGATAAGACCGACAGTCTTATATGCGGCGGAAACTATGTGCATTACAAGCAGGGACGCAGAAAATTTAAAAATTTTCGAAAGGAAGATAATTAGATGGATTTATGGACCGGAGAGGATAAGCGAGGACCAGTATCGACGATTAACTAATCAAGCTATAAGAGAAATACTGAACGGAGAAGATATAGTAAAGGAAATCAAATCGAAAAGAATACGTTGGTATGGACACATAATGAGAAAGGAGGAAGAATCAATATCAAGGAAAATAATGAAATGGAAAGTGGATCCAAAGGAAGACCTAAGTTAAGATGGGAGGACCAAGCGATTAATGACATAAGGGCCATGGGAATCATTAACTGGCGAGAGAAGATAAAGGATAGAAACAGATGAAGCAAAGAAACATGACAACCTGTAAATACTAACAAACAAGAAAATGGAGAGGAGTGACGAACCGCCCCATAATGATAGTCAGAAGAGCTCAAGCAGCGGCTCCAATTCCGTAAGGAATGTATAGCCAGTTATATATATATATATATATATATATATATATATATATATATATATATATATATTGCTATAGTACAGATCTGTATCTAGTTAAAAATGATTTTGGTTTAATTTAAAAATATTATCCCGGTTTATCTCAAAATAATTTCCGCTGTTTTAGCGAAACGCTCTCCTAACGCCATCTCTAGGCAAATTTACGCAACACTTGGACATCAGTTGATTTGATAAAATTGCATCTTTAATTTGAATTTGTTTCGCGTTTAAATACTACAAATGATTAATAACCTCATAGAAATAACTATTCTCTTAGTTCCAATTGCATTTCCTTTTGCATGTATTTATCCACATTCAAACAGCCCGCTTAATTATGGAACGGTAGATTATTTACATTCAAGGGACGCGATAAAATATATTAGTAACATCATATGTTCTATGTCTAAAAATTAAAAAAAAAAGATCGGTTTTTTTTTCCCGGGGTTGACAATTTTTTTTTAAGAAAGAAAGGACGCGCTCTGCGAAGTTAAAAGCGTTTTTCTTTTTTGTGCATTTTTAATGCGAGTTGAAACCTGAAATTCAATACATTACAAAGATTAAATATTAGTACTACCTCTTTGAATAATTAATTACCAAATTTCCGAGCTTCTAATGCTATTTATAAACCTGGAAACTTTCACCCACAAAGAGAACATATCCAGAAGCTAAATAAAGGTCACAAGTATCCTGTTCCATATTATTCCCGAGCCTATTATAAACCAGAATCACTACAGGGGTATCTTGCCTTTTAAAAAATCACTAGGAGGAAAAGATATATCATCCCGATCCTAGATTCCAGACTTGCTGTATTCCTTTCTGTCCAGGGATCCAGTCCAAAACCAAGTAAAGTACTCTTAAAGCATAATTTAAGGTAGTTTCTAATTTATGTACTTATTGTTTGTATTACTCATTAATTAGGGTAGTTATTAGTAAAGCGAATTCCACTTTGAATATGGATGTTAAGTCATGGTAACACTGGGAAGCTTGTAGTTAGCAGACCTCACTTGGTTTTAATAAAATAGACAATTTTTATTAATATATATATCTCATACCTGGATGTGGAGGTTAGAATTTTTCTTTTCACCGTGTTGGAACAGATATACCTTTGGTTTAGTAGCATACTTAAAACAAACCTATAATTAAATATCACATAGGGTTTAGCTAAACAAAGTCACCTTACCTGAGTATTGTTTAAATAAATAAAAATAAGCATCTGTACTAAATCATTGTCCCGAAATTGACCAGTGTAATATATATATATATATATCAAGGTCGATCTACTATTGATTTAGGTTAGATTTAGGAAATTAAAACTTATTATTTTTACTGTCATTACTTGTTGTCCTAGTATTTTATTTTACGTTAATAAATATTAATAACATGTTCAAGAATGTGTTTTTTTTAAAAAAGAATATAGCACACGAAAACCAAGGTATTAACACGAAAGGTAGTCTCACCTATTATTTGTATTTTTCTATTGAAAAATATTAAGAATAGAAATCAAACTACGGTTTTAATCTTCACTGTTACTCTTTATTCGTAAAACGACAATTGTTTCGCCAGCACAGTGGCTTCCTCAGGTGTTTACATCTAAACAGTACGTTACAAACTAAATGAAAAATAAAAGATATATCTATAAAATCAAAAGGGATGGTATTTAAAATATTTTTACAGAAATCTATACAAGTATTGTCGGTATTGAAAAATGTGGTGCATCTGGTCGGCCCTAACTGTATATTATAAGGTACTAAACGTGTTTACGCATAAATTTGTTTAATGAACTACATATACATTTGTATTATTGTCTAAACAAATTTTAAGTAAATAAATTTAATAAAGGCGAGTTATTTAAATCTAATTTATCATTTAATAAAATTTGTGACTGTTTTAATTTGTTTATTTCTTTATCGAAAGGGTGGTTTTCTTCTAAAAGATGATTCGCAAAAGTAGAATCTTGCTTTTTATTTTTAAACGAAGAACAATGTTCGGCAATGCGTTTTTCAAACGATCTTCCTGTTTGACCGACATATATCTTACCGGATCCACACATTAACTTATAGACTCCGGATTTCTTATTTTTGTCTGTTTTATCTTTATTGTTTTTGATGTGTTTGGATAACTTATTATTAGTTTTAAAAACTGTGTTAATATTAAGTTTTTTTCCTAGTATTTTATTTTACGTTAATAAATATTAATAACATGTTCAAGAATGTGTTTTTTTTAAAAAAGAATATAGCACACGAAAACCAAGGTATTAACACGAAAGGTAGTCTCACCTATTATTTGTATTTTTCTATTGAAAAATATTAAGAATAGAAATCAAACTACGGTTTTAATCTTCACTGTTACTCTTTATTCGTAAAACGACAATTGTTTCGCCAGCACAGTGGCTTCCTCAGGTGTTTACATCTAAACAGTACGTTACAAACTAAATGAAAAATAAAAGATATATCTATAAAATCAAAAGGGATGGTATTTAAAATATTTTTACAGAAATCTATACAAGTATTGTCGGTATTGAAAAATGTGGTGCATCTGGTCGGCCCTAACTGTATATTATAAGGTACTAAACGTGTTTACGCATAAATTTGTTTAATGAACTACATATACATTTGTATTATTGTCTAAACAAATTTTAAGTAAATAAATTTAATAAAGGCGAGTTATTTAAATCTAATTTATCATTTAATAAAATTTGTGACTGTTTTAATTTGTTTATTTCTTTATCGAAAGGGTGGTTTTCTTCTAAAAGATGATTCGCAAAAGTAGAATCTTGCTTTTTATTTTTAAACGAAGAACAATGTTCGGCAATGCGTTTTTCAAACGATCTTCCTGTTTGACCGACATATATCTTACCGGATCCACACATTAACTTATAGACTCCGGATTTCTTATTTTTGTCTGTTTTATCTTTATTGTTTTTGATGTGTTTGGATAACTTATTATTAGTTTTAAAAACTGTGTTAATATTAAGTTTTTTTCCTAGTATTTTATTTTACGTTAATAAATATTAATAACATGTTCAAGAATGTGTTTTTTTTAAAAAAGAATATAGCACACGAAAACCAAGGTATTAACACGAAAGGTAGTCTCACCTATTATTTGTATTTTTCTATTGAAAAATATTAAGAATAGAAATCAAACTACGGTTTTAATCTTCACTGTTACTCTTTATTCGTAAAACGACAATTGTTTCGCCAGCACAGTGGCTTCCTCAGGTGTTTACATCTAAACAGTACGTTACAAACTAAATGAAAAATAAAAGATATATCTATAAAATCAAAAGGGATGGTATTTAAAATATTTTTACAGAAATCTATACAAGTATTGTCGGTATTGAAAAATGTGGTGCATCTGGTCGGCCCTAACTGTATATTATAAGGTACTAAACGTGTTTACGCATAAATTTGTTTAATGAACTACATATACATATGTATTATTGTCTAAACAAATTTTAAGTAAATAAATTTAATAAAGGCGAGTTATTTAAATCTAATTTATCATTTAATAAAATTTGTGACTGTTTTAATTTGTTTATTTCTTTATCGAAAGGGTGGTTTTCTTCTAAAAGATGATTCGCAAAAGTAGAATCTTGCTTTTTATTTTTAAACGAAGAACAATGTTCGGCAATGCGTTTTTCAAATTTTTAAATAACTTGAAATATGCTTATTAGGTGTCCCAATGTACGTAAGTAATCTAAATTTTGAATTTTCTTTATCCTTTATTGCAGGGTATACCATAGAGATTGCTTTTTTGAAAAGTTTTTTTGTCAGCATATTTTCAATTAAAGTATCTGTGTAGCCGTTATTGACAGCTACGCACCCAAAAGCTCTGAGAAGCTTTATATAAATTCTTTTATTACAATTAATAGAGTCTGCATATTTTTTTTAATGAATTTATAAATTACCTTTCTACTTCTATTTGCTTTTCTCTTCCTCCTATAGTGAGGAGGAAGACCAGTGCATTTTATGACGTCCGAACGTGGGGCAATTCTCCGCAGTCCTTCGGGTTAGCATAGCATTATATATATATATATATATATATATATATATATATATATACACCATAAAGATTTTTCTTTAATTTTTTTTTATTCTTGTATTAAAGTTTCATTTAAATTTATTGTGATTTTCTTTTTACCTTTGTTTAAACTCTTGTACTGGCGCTATATAAATTTGTAGAAGAGAAAAACCACGTTTTTCAATTGGAACCTTGAGGGAAGAGCAGTCTCATTTTTGAAAATTAACCGATTGAATATCTAAGCTGGACACATTGGTTATGAATTGTGAATAAGCAATATCTAATATCACAATTCATCGTTTGACAAATTTTTGGGAACAACGTGACATATTTATGCGCATATTTAAAGGATTTCTTGTGCATAAAAATTCGAACTTTGGTTACTATTAATAAAAAGAATGATTGCTAAACGCGCACAAATGATACATATCTAACTAATATTTTTGCGCGTGTGTGCATATTATATTACAGTCTTTTTCTTTTGGTTTTCTCCTTTTGTCAATTGTGTTTCACAATTTGTCAAATGACATTCCCAATTCCTGTCATATTGACATATATGTCAAATTAAATTCTTTTTTTGTCAAATCTCTTTCACTTTATATCAATTATTTTTCCCATGTATGTAAATTATATGTTTTGCTTAATAACTACTTACCAAGCTGTGCATCATTTTCATTTAGTTATTGACGTACCCTTGAAAATAAAGTATACATTTGAAATTTTAAGTTATCTAATTTATTCTTGTGTAATGTACATAGAAATTGATACATACATGTATGCAAAACATTTTCAAATATCACAAATATGCACAGTACAAACTATCGAAATATATAAATGAAGAAACAATTAATTTAATATTTCATTTTGTTCTAAACAATCACCCAGATATGTTTCCATATGCTGAACATAATGAAGACAATTATCTGCAGTTATTTGTTCAGAAGCATTGTGTATTGCTGCATATAATTCATCCTCATTTGTCGGCTGAGTTCTCTTTATTATGTGTTTCCATTGATTAAATAATTCCTCTATCGGATTTAAAAATGGACTGTAAGCAGGTAAAAAAACTTCAAAATGCTCATGACTTCTAATAAGATTGACAACTTCTTTATTTGTATGAAATCTAACTTTATCCATAACAAAAAGGCGCCTTGTATGTTATCATTATGTAAATGATTAATTAGAGTTGTAATAAATTCACAGAAATGAACTGTATTGAATGGACTATTTTAGATTTGGAACAAATATAGTGAATTTACATTCATTGCTGCAGCCACAGAATAATTACGCCCTCGTAGTTGAGCTTTTATTTTCGTTGCTCGAGTATTTTTAACTGATCTTCCATATGAAGTTCGAGAATTAACTTGAATTCCATATTCATCAATGAAAAAAATCTTTTCCCTTTCGAACATGATTCTATTGTACCGGATAGCATATTCAAAGCGAGTCCGTATGATTTGTGGTGTATTTCTTCTTTCGGGAACGAAAGAGATTCTCTTCAACGAATAATGGAAAGTTTTTAGTGCTCTGTTCATCGTCGATAGCGATATTTGATGAAGTGGCCACTGCGTCAAACATCTTTCTTTTAACTGACGAAGTGATAAACTGCAATCTTCATCAATCCAATTGCAAATTTCATTTATCTGTATCACAGATAATTTTTTTGGTCGGTGACCAGCACTTCTTTTATGAATATTAGCGGTTCTCCGGTATGTAGAATAAATCTTTCTTACAGTATTGGGTAAAATTCCAAATTGCTCTCCAATATTATTTGCCGTGAGCCCATTGTTCACAGAACGAATTATTAAAGCTCTTAAATCATTACTTATTTTACTATTAATTCGACGATTCTCCATAATAGATGAATATAAAATGATTAACACACTTCGTGAAAGTCAATTGACATATAGTGAAACACATTTGACAAATAAGGAAATTATTTGACACATCGCCGCCATATTATAATAAATGGGAAAGTCATTTGACAAATTGTGAAACACAATTGACAAAAGGGGAAACCAAAAGAAAAAGACTGTAAATTCACAGAAATGAACTGTATTGAATGGTCTATTTTGGATTTGGAACAAATATAGTGAATTTACATTCATTGCTGCAGCCACAGAATAATTACGCCCTCGTAGTTGAGCTTTTATTTTCGTTGCTCGAGTATTTTTAACTGATCTTCCATATGAAGTTCGAGAATTAACTTGAATTCCATATTCATCAATGAAAAAAATCTTTTCCCTTTCGAACATGATTCTATTGTACCGGATAGCATATTCAAAGCGAGTCCGTATGATTTGTGGTGTATTTCTTCTTTCGGGAACGAAAGAGATTCTCTTCAACGAATAATGGAAAGTTTTTAGTGCTCTGTTCATCGTCGATAGCGATATTTGATGAAGTGGCCACTGCGTCAAACATCTTTCTTTTAACTGACGAAGTGATAAACTGCAATCTTCATCAATCCAATTGCAAATTTCATTTATCTGTAACACAGATAATTTTTTTGGTCGGTGACCAGCACTTCTTTTATGAATATTAGCGGTTCTCCGGTATGTAGAATAAATCTTTCTTACAGTATTGGGTAAAATTCCAAATTGCTCTCCAATATTATTTGCCGTGAGCCCATTGTTCATAGAACGAATTATTAAAGCTCTTAAATCATTACTTATTTTACTATTAATTCGACGATTCTCCATAATAGATGAATATAAAATGATTAACACACATCGTGAAAGTCAATTGACATATAGTGAAACACATTTGACAAATAAGGAAATTATTTGACACATCGCCGCCATATTATAATAAATGGGAAAGTCATTTGACAAATTATGAAACACAATTGACAAAAGGGGAAAACCAAAAGAAAAAGACTGTAATTAACGCTACCGTAATTATTTCGTCATGAATACTACTGATTTTTGATTTTCTTTCAGAAAATCACGTTCACAATATTTTAAAACATTCTTTTTGCTCGTTTGTAGACTTGTTATCCATACTTTTTCCCCCATTAGGTTCTATATAATTAAAGCTTATCGAAAATAGAAGTGTCTACTTACGTTAAAGCTTCTTTTCATTTTAAATTTAATTTTGCTAATTAAAGTCAGGTTTTTAAAGAAAATACAAAAAACACATTCTAAAGTAAAAATATTAACGACAAAAAGTAACATTTTTGCGTGTCTGCGTTAATAATCGTAACCGTGATATAGAGATATGGCTAATAATTAGGTGGCCTAATTAACAACGTAAGAGCACCCTCTGAACCCATTCAATGCAGGATGGAAGGGAAATTCGTGCGCGTAGGCGTACAAAAAATACATAAAAACACACAGATTCGCAAAGGGCTTATGTGCGTTTAAGGGTTGCAAGGGGCGGAAAAAAGAGAGGAGAGAGAAATAGGCCAAGACGTCTCAAATGTTAGCGGCCTCGGTTCGGCTGTCCCATGATATTTTAAAATAAAATAAAATCCAGCGGGGTGAATAAACACGGAAGGGTTGACTGTATATGGAGACGGGAGTAAGGAATTTCGTTAGGAAAGAGTCGAGAGGACCTTTTACGATTTTAACCCTTTTTATGTGTTCATCGAATTTTCGGGATTTTTAACCCCGTTCAAAGGGAAGCAATTAGGATTTTATGTTAATTGTTTGTAACTGGCTTCAATAAATTTTATGACCTCCACGAGACGCGATATTGTTAAGAGGGTAGGAGGTGACGTCGGAAAAAGTACTGCTTGGAAGATTGGTAAAGGGTGACTTAATAGCGGGTTTAAGTGGTTCGATTTGATGTGTTTTCCTTACATTTTGTTACATTTATTCACATTAAAATTTCCCTTTCCTAGCAACAAAAGTTATATTTTATGTCAATATGCCCCAAAAAACTATTACACATCTTTCGAGTTAAATATTTGTGGAGTTGGTGTCGTAAAATTAGTAATTTATTAACAGAAACAATTTGAAACATACTTGAGTTGGCAAAACCTCACAAAAACATTTTAAAGATAATATTATTAATAAGACAAATCTACACTATAATCTATAATAGGGTGGAGTGAAAATGAACAAAAAAATTTTTGTTTAAATTTTGAAAACTCCTGTATTGTTAATTGATGACCCTATTAGAAAGCACTATTTATGATAACAAGCCTCTGCGACTTTATTTCGAGGTGGCGCATGAAGGGTGAAGTTTGAAAAATAACCTAATTTACATAAAGGCAGAAAAGTACAATTTAAAAATCTTTTTTATCTAACATTAAATAAAACTGTTGGCAACACTTAAGTTTATTGCTCAAAAACAAAGTTAGGGGATTCCCATGCATAAAATAAAGTATCATTTTAAACAGCTTCTTTCAGTTTCTTCATAGTATTTAGAAGTGCAACGTGTTGTTAAAAAAGTTTATAAAACTTAATCAAACGTAAAATTTTCGTTACCAAAAGTTAAAACGTGATTGCTGAGGAAAGATTTAAAATGCCTAAAACTAGGAAAGATTTGTGTTGCTCTGTATTTGGAAAACCAATTACATTAAGTGCTAATGTGTTGCCTACGCATTGTGATATTATTAAATATTACCTGTGGAAATTCTTTCAATGGAGACTGTGGTTAAATAAAAATTTAAAAAAGGTATATAACCCCTTACCATGGCTATACCATGGCTATACCATTACCTGTTACTAAAAAATGATATGCTTGAATTGAACAACCGAAAAGATCCTTCAATTAAGTGCATATGTGAAATAATTGCTACTGATATTGAGCAAATATGTAAAAAGGCATCGATTCCTATAATAAGTCATCAACAAATCTTGATTTCCTATTACAACAAATACAAAAATATGAAGAAACTGCGCAGTGAAGTAAAAAAACAAAATTTCTTAAAGGAATCTCAAAAACAATTATTTGACATCGCAACCTGTAAGTGCGCGTCCAGAAACATATGTAAATGTATGACAAAAATACCTCCAGCAGAGAAAAAGTTTTTAAAGGACCAACGAAATGAGCGTAGAATGTATATTGACTGTGTGCATAGGTTGACAACAAAATCTATACGACGCAATGAAGTTCGAAAGAGAAAATATGATCAATTCGTTCAAAAAAACATGACTTCAAGTACTTCTTCGTCTATGTCAGAATTACATCGGTCATGCAGTAGCACTTCAAGTGAAACATCAGAATCAGAGCAAGATGATTTTTTCTTTAATGAAGGAAAAAGAGAAGTTCACAAAAGAGAAAATCAAAAGGGAAATAAGCAGATGGGACAAAAGTTGCAAACCCTTGCTACAGCTTGTGACAGGACTGGAGTTTCAGATCGATCTGCAGCATTTGTTGTAAACGCAGTAATGGTTGATTTAAACATTATAGATGCGGAAAACTCATCAAGCGTAATAGATCGTAGTAAAATACGTCGAGAAAGGAAAAAAGTTCGAAAGCAGTTGAGCTCTATTAGCAATGAAAAACCTCTGACTTCTATTAATTTTGATGGTCGTAAAGACAAAACTTTAATTATAACTTCAAAAGAAAATAAGTCACAGCGTAAGACTATTACCGAAGAACATATTTCAATGGTATCTGAGCCAAATTCTGAATATATTGGACATTTCACAATAGATTCAGGAAAAGCAACTAATATTATGAGGAATATAGTCGCCTTATTAGATAAAAAGTATAAATGTAATTCATCTTTGGTGGCAATCGGATGTGATGGAACGGCTGTCAACACAGGGTATAAAAATGGAGTCATTGCCTTATTGGAAACACATTTAAAAAGACCATTGCAATGGTTTGTGTGCTTATTACACGCAAATGAATTGCCACTGCGCCATTTGTTTTTAAGTCTTGATGGAAACACAGCAGGTCCTAATAGCTTTTCTGGAGCTATAGGTAAAAACCTCCTCAAGTGCCTTGATTTTAGGTTACAAGCTTTTGAAGCGATTCCTGCAGAATTCCCGGATATAAAGTTGCTAGGCACTGATCAAAAATATCTTTACGAGATTTGTTCTTCCATTTCGTCTGGTTTAGTTTCACCAAGTTTAGCTGAAAGAGACCCTGGGAAATTAGCACACTCTCGTTAGCTAACTTGCGCCAATAGGATTCTTCGCTTATACATTGGAATGGCTACACCACCAGGAAACCTTAAGCAACTAGCACGTTTTTTGAAAGTATACGCGCTAATATGGTTTGACATAAAGTCAAAGCCATCTTGTAACCATGGTCCAGTTCATGTTTTCAACATGGTCAAGAGAAGTTTATATTTAAGAGATGACCTTAAGAGTATTGTCTTAAAAACTATAAACAGAAATTCATTCTTCGCACACCCAGAAAATATGCTGTTGGCCATGCTTCAAGATGATACTTAAAAAATTAGAGAATTGGCTCTCCGAAGAGTATTAGAAGCAAGAAAAGAAAAGAATGTGTGTATTACAAGCAAGAAAGATCGCGAGTTCCGCCTTCCACAACTTCAAGTAAATGCGACGAATTACTATGAGTTAATAAATTGGTCGAATGTGAATAACTGAACCACCAATGACTATGAAATATTCTAATGCAGAAATTTCAAACCTGATTCGTTCGGGAAATAATTTCAGTCAATTTGGGATGTTTCCTTGTCGTACCCAAGCAGTAGAGAGGTATGTCAAGCTCGTCAGTGAAGCTTCAATATCTGTTTGTGGATCAGAAGCAAGAGACGGTTTCATTCGCTCTAGAATTAAAGCAAGGCAAGACATACCACTGTTTGGGTCGAAATCTCAATTTCTTCAACAACGAGATCCTTTACAATTTGCTAACGAATGACTTTTGTTTTTGTATTAAATATGCTTTATCTGAGTAAATAAAAAGACTGTAACTGTTTGAATTTATTGAATAAAAGCAAATTTAAACCACACTGTTTACTGTTTTATATATGATAAAGTTCCACAAATTAAAGTCTTGTGCGCCACCTCAAGACGTTGACCTATGAAGATAAGATTTTTTTCTCTGCACTTTTAAGTACTTAGAGCATCGATGTTTAAAACAGGAAAAACTAAATTAAAAAAAAAAATTTTCGCTACACCCTAATCTATAACTCAGGCTTATAATGGTTTTCTACTTTAAGATCCGAGTATCGTTACTGATAAGTTTTTATGAGCTGATTACGAGAAAAATAGTCAAAAAAATCCATCAGTTCAGAATACTTTTTTTATTTAGCATTTTAGATTTTGTTTAAAATTGCCCGAAGGGATCAATTGGAAAACGGATAAACTTTTTTAAACGAGTTCTAACTACTCAAAAAGATATAAAACCCCATACCACAATTAATAATCGTATCCTAAATACAATTTCGACAACTAAGTTGTCATCATCAGTAGGTAACACCACTAATCAATGTATCGCATGTGGGGCACAACAAAGCTAATACATATAATAACGCAATTACTTTACACGGCGTCCATGTATACACTGACTTTAAAATAAAAATATACCGACTAAAAATTACTTAAAAACTTATCTCTCTTAAGGAAACGGCAACCACATATTGTCATGGACTTTCCTTGGACAAGTAAAGAAAAAGATTGAATAATTTGTGAACTCAGTAATAGGGACATTCTAATGAAAATTAGCTATTTCAGTTGTATATTTATTTATTTCAGACGGGGATCGATATATATATATTATTTTATAAATAAAATAAATTGTATGATGTATGAAATTATGATTAGCCCTTGTATATAATTAGGTGGACCAAAGGATTGAATTTGCCGCTTTTTCGGATATTGTATTTGATAAAATGTATTGTCTGTATATATTTTGATTTTATAGATGGTAGGGATGGCCAGGCGGATGTGAATTTTTCATTTTTGATTTAGAGGTATCTTGACTGTTAAAGTGTTTGGTTCATTAAAGAATAAAATAATCAATTTTATTCTTTGTTGCATAAATTCGGGCTGTATATTGTTTTGCATTTAGTGTAAGGTGCAAGTAAATCTTAATTCGATTTTTGCGAAGGTTTAATGTTTATTTGAAATTTTGTGAAAAAAGATGCCTCTCGTGTATTTTATAAAATCGCACAAAGATTAATGTAAGTTGATAAAAATTATTTTGTTTATATATTTGACATCAGGATTATTTTCATTGTTATAAATTTATGTATTTATTGTAATAATTATATGTTTGAAAGTAGTATATGGATATTAGCGAAAGTTGTCATGTTTTTTGTAAGGGAAGTTGTTTTTTCTTAAAATAATATTTCGAGAACATTTTTGAATTCAAGGTTGGAGGTATTGTAGTGGGGATTGACCTTGTCATGTTATTTGGTGCATGAAAATTTCAACTAGCGTGAGTTTTGAAAACTAATTTGTTTTTAATATTTGTTTGTGGGGGACACAGTAGAGGTTAAACTTGACAGATTTCACTAATATTTATTAGTTTTATATTTAATCGTGATTTAAAAGAGGTTTTTCTCTTTGTGCGAGTCAATATTCACAAAGAGTGTTTCCTCATTGCTACTGTTTAATGATGCTTTAGCACCCTATACACTTTGTAGAGGGATTTTTTTTGATTTTTTTTTTAATACATTGATATAAACGGAATTGACTTGTGTTTTATTTGTGTTTATGGTTTTTCTGGAAAACAAAATTACACCCATTCCCGTGTGGAACGATTCTTGAGATGGCAGTTCGTGGATTCTACTAGACTGAATAGCCGGCGATACAAGCTGTAGTGTGAATTAAAATTAAACAAGCAATTTCAAAGCAAATTCCACTGCACAATTTTGGCAGCCCAACGTGTCGGCGAATGAAGATAATTTATAAATTTGGAGAGTATAAAGTGTCACGTGAATATAACTAAATTAAAAGAGTTATATTGAAGAAATAGTAAACAATAACAAGCAGAATGGATGATATTCCGAATGTAAATGAATGGAGACAGCCACCATTAATTGGCAGTCAAGAATCATTAGAAGGTGCGAGGACAGGTATAAGTAATCTCAATATAAATCCCATACATGAAGCGGGACAGGAAGGAGGTGACAGTAGAGGGATAATGAACATGATGCATGCTATAATGAAAACGATACAACAAAACCATAAGGAGATGGAAATGAGGATAAATAGGATAGAACAACAACAAATGGGAATGATACAACGACAAGTAGATATGGAGAGAAAATTGGAAGAGATAGTAGATCAAATGGTACCAATAAATAGCAGTAAACAAACAGATAAAGATATAATAGATGAATCACTTCCGTTAATAAATGAAACTAACATACCACAAAACACTGTAAGCGTAGATCAATTCTTAGAAGAAAAGGAAAAGAGAGAATGGCAGGAACAGAAATTAACGTACATGCAGAAACAAATTGAGCAAGTGAGAAAAGAGAAAAGTGAAGCGAGTGCACCTGTGTTCATCCCTGTATCAGTACAAAATGAACCATTGCCGAAATTTTATGGAATGGCAAATATAAATCCCATGGGTTTTCTAAAAAAATTAAAGGAAAGTCTAGAGGATGTGCCAGGGGACCAAAAGAAGCTCCAGAAAATAGGGAACTGTTTCAAGGACGATGCAATGACCTGGTGGGACATGATCTCGGATGAGGTGAAGACGATGGAGGAGTTCGAGGTCAGATTTACCAGTCAATTCTGGGGAACAACAAGACAAACGAGGGTAAGAAATGATTTATTAGTTGGTAGATATAATAATAATAGTAATGAGTCACGAGCGTCGTATGTTATGAGGAGACACTCAATTTTAAAATATTTGCAACCAAAAATCACTGATAGAGATTTAATATGCCAATTAAGTACTCATTTTGATGCACAAATTAGTCAGGCAGTAGCCATTCAAAATATAAGTGATATGCAACAATTTATTGAACTTTTGAAAAGATTAGATGACATGGAATATGGTAAAAGATATCAGAATAATTATATAGATCGCAGTGTTAATAGATCGTCATATGCAAGAATAGAAAATAATAATAATAATAAATATTCAAGTCCTCAGCGAGTAAATAACTATAGTAATAGAAATAATCGAATGGCTTCACCAAGTCGAATAGATGATAATCATAGTAGAGAAATAAGAAAGGAAAATTTAGCAGAAGTTAAAAATTATACAGGGACACGCCCCAAAGATAGTCGATGTAATTTTAATTTAGAAACAAAAGATAAACAGGGGAAAGTAGAATTAGCATGTAGTAAGGATTTTTAATAAAACCAACCAAAAAGAATGAATGTAATGCATTGTATGAACAGTCGAAATACGCAATAAACACGGTTTTACCTCATATAAAAATAAAAATAAATGATAAAGAGTTAAGTTGTTTAATTGATTCAGGAAGTGAAACGTCATTTTTAGATGAGAATGTGATTGAATGTTTGATTAAAAGTAATGTGGGGAAATATATGCCCACGAGTAAAATTACAATAGTAACAGCTACAAAGAAAATTTTAACTGTAGTGAATAAAATTTTTATTGTTGAATTTATGATAGATAACAACAAGTTCTTGGGAGAATTTATAGTATTAAAAGGATTAGGAAGGGATGGAATACTAGGAGTAGATTTATTAGATAAGATTAATGCAATAATAGATATACAAAATAGGGATATAATAATTAATAATACGAAAGTCGAATGGATTAAGGAGTGTGAAGAGGATGGTGAAAAAATTATTAATAATATAGAAGAAGAGGATTTCGAAGAAAAGGAGGTTATGATGATGGAAGATATGGGTAAGGAAGAAAATGGAGAAGTGGAGTTCCCTGAAGATATAGATATGATGAAATTGGACTGCAGAGAGGATAAGGAAGTAGAAATAAAATATTTAATTATAAAGAATATAGATTTAGTAAATAAATTTCCTAGTATCGCCAGAAATTACCAACATTCCTTAGAGGTAGATGAGACGAGACCATTTAAGGTGAAAAATTATCCCATTCCTAAAAATATTCAATCACAAGTAAATGATGAAATCAAGAGGATGCTGAGAGATGGTGTTATTGAAACTGGTAAAACGCGTTATGTTAATCCATTAGTAGTTGTAAAACAGAAATCAGGAGACATTCGATTATGTCTAGATGCACGTCGACTGAATGAAAGAACAAAGCCTCAGTTTGAGACGCCTATTACGATAGAACCATTATTGGCGAAATGTTACAATGCAAGAATATATAGTAAATTGGACTTAAAAAGTGCTTTTTGGTTGGTTCCATTAGAAAAGGAGTCCAGAAAATATTGTGGATTTATGGTAGATGGACGAGTATATCAATTTAGGACTGTACCATATGGGTTAAGCAGTTCGGCAGCAGCTTTAATTAGAGCAATGCAACAAATTTTAGAACCTTATGAAGAGTTTGTGGTTCATTACGTGGACGATATTTTAATATACAGCAGGGATGAGCAGGAACACTCACAACATTTAGAGAAGATCATGGAAGTATTAGCCAGAGAAGGGTTAAAGGTAAATTTGAGTAAATGTGAATTTTATAAGAAAGAAATTAAATTTTTGGGGTATAATATAAGTATTAAATATATAAGTGTAGATGAGAGTAGATTGGAACTCATTAAGAAGTATCCTCTACCTAAGAATATAAGAATGTTGAGAGGATTTTTAGGCATGGTTAACTATTATAAACGTTTTGTACCATACCTGGCACGTATTAGTGTTCCTTTGTATGAAATGCTTAAAAAGAATGAAAAGTTTAAATGGACAGAATTAAGAATGAATGCATTTGAGGAGCTAAAGAAAGAGTTTTATAATCAATTAAAATTAATATTGCCAGATTTTAATAAACAGTTTGTTTTAAGAGTAGATGCTAGTGATGTCGCTATAAACGGAGTTTTAATTCAAATAGATGACGAAGGGATAGAACAACCGATATGTTTTATCTCTCGTATTTTGAAAAGCTATGAGGTTAAATATACCATAAGTGAAAAAGAAATGTTGGCTGTGGTACACGCGATTCAAAAGCTCAAATATTATTTATTGGGAAAAAACTTTGTTGTGGAGACAGATCATGCTGCCTTGACATCACTTTTGAATACACGTTTTAAAAATAATAGAGTGTATCGATGGTCACTATTGTTGTCAGAGTATACTTTTGAAATAAAGCATATTAAAGGCGTTCTAAATGTTTCTGCCGATGCGTTGTCACGAATGTACAACAGTAAAAGTAAATTTCATTACGTAGAGTTGAATGAATATAATAGACACTATGCTACGGGGAATTATGAATTTGAGATGATCCTTCAGGTCCAGCGAGATGAGAGATTTAATATAATAAGGGAACAATTAAATACTAAAGATAATTATAAAAATTTTGTTATGAAAGAGGGGTTGATTATGAAAGTGATTAGGGAAATAAGTTATATTGCTGTAAATGAGGCGTATGCAAGGCAAACGATGTTACAAATTCATGAAAGTTTGGGACATATAGGGGGATATAAAGTATGGTTGGTGTTTAGAGAGGCGTTTTATGCTAAGAAAGATCGCATAATCGCTAAAGATGTGGTCAGAAATTGCATTACTTGTCGTTTGGGCAAACATAAAAATAGAACCTGTCAGTATGAGGTAAAGAGTATAATTACTCATGAAAAATTAGAATTGGTAGTTATAGATTATTTAGGGAATCTTATTCCAGGAGAATTTGAATATAAAAATATTTTAGTAATGGTTGATGTATTTTCAAAGTTTGTTAAACTATTTCCCACTTCGCAATATAATACAGATACTTCTATACAATGTATTGACTCATGGATTATGCGTCAAGGGAAAATGAATAGAATATTAGCGGATAATGCTTCGTATTTTAATAATGATAGATTTAAGACTGCTTTACATGATCGTAATATTGAAATTTCTTTCTCTTCCATACGTCATCCATGCGGGAATCCATGTGAGAGATACATTCAGGAAATAATAAAGTTTCTAAGGATCAAAACCTACGAAAATCATGCAGGATGGGTTGCTCATGTCCAAGATGTCGAAGATAACATCAACAACACACCCAATACTGTCACACTGGAATGTCCTGCGACTGTGATGTATGGGACGAAACCTGTCAGACCCTGGAACACACAAAATGAAAGGGTTGACAACCTGGTACAGTTAAAAAACCAAGTTGCTCAAAGAATTACAATAAACGCACAGAAATATCTAAATAAACAAAATGAACAGATTACGACGAGAACGAGATTTGATATTGGAGATGTGGTGATTGTAAAAAGTTATCGTTTGGGCAGAAGAGATCAAGGTAAATGTCAGAAGCTTGATCTGCCATATACAGGACCTTATCGAATATCGAGATGCTTCAATAATGTGACGTATGAGCTGTATTCGATGGATGGACGTAAGAAAAAAGGACGATATCACATCAGTGCATTGCATCCGTTTATCACACTACAGCATCAGAACGACGAGGATCCTGTTCAACATTAATACAACAAGTTAGTGCCGGGAACCAAGACAGGGTGCGGTACTGTCTCGAGTGCTGTGCTGAAGTTTATCCTTGAAAAAAGCTCAGTGATGTTCTGACTTTGTTCTCGGATAACTTCGGGGAATCATGTCATGGACTTTCCTTGGACAAGTAAAGAAAAAGATTGAATAATTTGTGAACTCAGTAATAGGGACATTCTAATGAAAATTAGCTATTTCAGTTGTATATTTATTTATTTCAGACGGGGATCGATATATATATATATTATTTTATAAATAAAATAAATTGTATGATGTATGAAATTATGATTAGCCCTTGTATATAATTAGGTGGACCAAAGGATTGAATTTGCCGCTTTTTCGGATATTGTATTTGATAAAATGTATTGTCTGTATATATTTTGATTTTATAGATGGTAGGGATGGCCAGGCGGATGTGAATTTTTCATTTTTGATTTAGAGGTATCTTGACTGTTAAAGTGTTTGGTTCATTAAAGAATAAAATAATCAATTTTATTCTTTGTTGCATAAATTCGGGCTGTATATTGTTTTGCATTTAGTGTAAGGTGCAAGTAAATCTTAATTCGATTTTTGCGAAGGTTTAATGTTTATTTGAAATTTTGTGAAAAAAGATGCCTCTCGTGTATTTTATAAAATCGCACGAAGATTAATGTAAGTTGATAAAAATTATTTTGTTTATATATTTGACATCAGGATTATTTTCATTGTTATAAATTTATGTATTTATTGTAATAATTATATGTTTGAAAGTAGTATATGGATATTAGCGAAAGTTGTCATGTTTTTTGTAAGGGAAGTTGTTTTTTCTTAAAATAATATTTCGAGAACATTTTTGAATTCAAGGTTGGAGGTATTGTAGTGGGGATTGACCTTGTCATGTTATTTGGTGCATGAAAATTTCAACTAGCGTGAGTTTTGAAAACTAATTTGTTTTTAATATTTGTTTGTGGGGGACACAGTAGAGGTTAAACTTGACAGATTTCACTAATATTTATTAGTTTTATATTTAATCGTGATTTAAAAGAGGTTTTTCTCTTTGTGCGAGTCAATATTCACAAAGAGTGTTTCCTCATTGCTACTGTTTAATGATGCTTTAGCACCCTATACACTTTGTAGAGGGATTTTTTTTGATTTTTTTTTTAATACATTGATATAAACGGAATTGACTTGTGTTTTATTTGTGTTTATGGTTTTATTCTGGAAAACAAAATTACACCCATTCCCGTGTGGAACGATTCTTGAGATGGCAGTTCGTGGATTCTACTAGACTGAATAGCCGGCGATACAAGCTGTAGTGTGAATTAAAATTAAATAAGCAATTTCAAAGCAAATTCCACTGCAATATGTTTATTCTCTATTCGCATACCCTAAACCTTTCGGACAACTGTATGGTATCGGACCGTTGTTCGAGTTGATCGTATTACGTTTGTTTTTAACGATATAAATGCTTTCATAAGCGTCGAGATCTCTGGAATTGTTGATGGCTTTGACAAGTTTTAACCCTTTAATCGACATATTGTGATTTTTGTCTAATGAATGATTGGCTACGTTAGATTTTTCTGGTCTATTGAATTTAATATGTCACATGAGTTCTTTATAGCGGGTTATTATTGGGCGTTTCGTTTGGCCTATATATTTCAAATTATAATCGTTGCAATTAATTTCGTATATACCTGATTACAAATTCAAATTAACTTTATTTTTGATATTACCTAGGAGACCTTTGATGGTGTTTTTGGACCGAAAGGCTACTTGGTGACCTCGTTCTTTAAACAACTCTATTGATATTTTTCGTGATTGGATGGTACGGTAAACACATGTATTTTTTCTTTTGGTTACGTCGAGATATCAAACTTGTTGATTCGCAGATTGTCTTTTATAATTTCGTGTTTCTAATTAATTTATTAATTATTTCTATGTCAATTATACCTTGCGATGTTTTTAATGAAATCTAGTTCTATTTCCTATCTCTGTTTTGTTAGCGGAAAGTTTAGTAACCGATTGATTAAGAAATTAAAAGAAACTGTCTTAGTTGAAAACTATGATTTGAATCCGCGGTGATGAATCTATTTTGTTTCCGGAAAATATCGATTTCTATTTTATGCTTATTTCTAATTACTAATGTATCTAAAAATGGTATCCTATCATTGCACTATAGTCGGAAAGTCGAAAAAAGTGGCAAAAATTCAATTTTTTGACTTGCTGCTATGCGTTATATGTCGTAATTTTTTAGGCGACATTTCAAAGTATGTAAAAATAAAATTTGTTGTTGCAAATTATTGTCTACGGCTTTTCGGCGTGGCTGGAAAGTTGACACGTTCGTCTAAGGTACAAAATTGTAAATAGTTAATTGACGAAGGAGATACTTGTTGAAACTTCATTATAACGCTAAGAAATAAGTAATTAAACTTCTAGTTACAAAAATTCTTTTATTATAAATACCACTACAATATTGTTTCGCCATACAATGGCTTCATCAGGTGGATGAAATACTGAATAGTACAATACAAGTTTGAATATTTATGTGAAAATTATTTGGGAAATGGTGGTGGAAAAATTTTTACAATCTTAAATTTAGTAGAGGGGAGTTGTTTAAATCTAGTTGGTCAATTAAAGCTAATCCTAAACTATTGTATCTATTAATTTCTAAGTTTTCTAACACGTTATTTTTTTACTTTTTTCTTGAATGTGTAAAATTTTGAGATCAATATTAAATCTATGATTGATATCTATACAATGACTTGCGAAATATGAATCTGTTTTCTTTTCTTTATGGCTTCTCTCGTGTTCTTTCATCCTAATTTAGAATGTCGTCCCCGTTTTTCCTATGTATACCTTATTACAATCTTCGCATGTTAACTTATATACACGAGAGTTTGATTATTTGTCTATTTTATCTTTGTTGTTTGTAATAATGGTCTGTATAGTATTGTCTGTTTTAAATGATATATGTTCGTTATTAAGTTTTTTAATGAAAGTACCAATTTTTTCCGAAATTTTTCGTAAGTAAGTGATTGAATTATAGGAATTAATTATCTTGTATTTTAATTTTGGATAAACTAAGGAAAAGGTTTTTGGCTATTTAGGATGTTATTGACAATATTTATTGAGTAACCATTGTTTAAATGCTATTGTGTATATTCTATTTAGTTCAATGTCGAAATTACTTTTACTCATAGGTACATGAATTAATCTATATACCCGCTCAATTTTTTAAAGATAAATGTATAATCCTTAACCCTATATCTGCACAAAATTTGGTGTCTCTAGCTGCTTCCAGAAATAAGTTATTAATTGTTTCCGACCATTGCGCATTTCCTTTTCCATCTGAATGAATTTAATAGTCGGAAATTTGACTCATGAATAAATTAGCTATGAAAGGAGATAGGTAGTCACACATTGCAGTGCCTTGTATCTGTTCACAAAATTTTTCTCCTACTTGGAAACTCCTACTTGGACTGGAAGATGGGGAAATTTTAGTTTCATTCGATGTAATGTCATTATTTCCGTCGGTACATATTCCAGAAACTATGAAATAGACTTGCTCCATAAGAATAACATTGAACTTTCAAAAGTAAAAGAATGAGATGTCATGAGATTGACAGCTCTGTGCATGAGGCAAAATTGTTTCCAAGTGGGGGAAAAAAAATTTATGAACAGAAACAAGGCACTACAATGCCTATCTCCTTACATAGCTCCTTTTCCATACAGAAGTTAAATGGTTAATGCGAGGGAAAGTGTTAACCCGGATATTGGAATTGCGAGATGAATCAATAATATTTGTTCGGGATAAATAAGCGCCATTCTCATTGTTTTAACACAATAATGAGCGTGTGTTGTTGCTGGCTTACTTAGCTGATGTATTTTCGTATTTAAACGACTTGAGTGTGAATTTTTAAAAACAATTTATTAATGACCAAAAAAGTTTATGCTTTCATTAAGAAGCTTGATATCTGGGATATGTTCCCAATCACTTCGGATTATATTGAGAAAAAATTGAATGAACAAGACACTATTATTCACCACAGTTTGGATTGCATGAAGATGCATTTGCGTAAGCTAAAGACTCAGTTGACGGAGTATTTCCCGGAAGATAAAAGTGATTTCTCGAAGAGATGAGTACTGAATCCGTTTAGTGAAAATATTGTTGCGGCTGCTAAGTTACCAGTTGAGTTTAACGACCAACTTACGTTTTGGCTTTCTCGTCGAAATTAATACGGAAATTTATTCAAGGCAGCATTGACAAATTAATCCCTTTCGCCACGTCTTATCTCTGTGAAAAGGGTTTTCGTCTATAGCGGTAAAAACTGAATACAGGAATTATCTCTTATCACTCGAAAACAATTTGCTTTTGAGTGTTTCTAACGTAGATTCACGTTTGGAGGAACTTTTAAATGAAAAATAAATGCAACTATCACATTAATTCCTTTCTTGACATGTCTACTTATTGTAGGTAAAATGTTTAAAATAAATGATTCGTTCTCATAAAATGATTATTGATTAACAGAGGCCAAATGATATGCAGTTTGCATAAATTTGTATATTTGCATAATATATGCATTTTGTATATTATTTGCATATTTTGGTAGTAATTCAGCATTTTTGCATATTTTAAGTATCCGGGTTTTATTTATTTACTAAGTCAAATTAGTAATAGGTATTACAAAAAATATGTCATGGATGTAACAAACAAACAAAAATTAAGCAGCCCTCTTTAAATTAAAAATAACATTTTAATAGCTTCTTGCCGTTACTTTTCCGATAAGCGTCTCCAAGAATCTATTAATGCTCTTCCCATACATCCAGGCCGGGACAAAATTCTAGGAAAAGTTAATACCTAAAAACTTCTAAATAAATACAAAAATACATTTTTCTTTCCTGCTCGGAGAAATTTATTCCCATATTCGAAGATAATTTTATTTTAAACGTCATTTTACGTTGGATTTTCGAAGTGTAAACTTGTGAGTTGTGATACATAATAGCAAAAAATGCCGGAAATAGCGACTGTGTCTGGATGGATTGCATCTTATTCAGAATTGCGCGTGGATGGAGAAAAAGTGTGTGAGTGAGTAAAATTTTAAGTTTATTTCCTCTTATTAATAAATTAAGTTTTTAATTATTCCTTTATCTGTTACTAAGATTTATTTTATAAGAAAACAACCGATGATGAGATTTTTTTTGCAGATTACAAGTGAGAGAAAGTTCCAACTCGACCAACATTTGAAAACTCCATCTCGTGCTGCAAAACTAACAAATATGAAATTGGCGAAGAAGAGCAAAGAGCAAGCAAGCATTACCGCAATATTTGCCATCAACTTCCAAAAAACCGGAACAAGAACAATTTATTGAAGATTTGTGTCAAATGTTTGTGTCCATTACATAAATTAAACAATTTAAATGTCAAGTTATCTTTGCAAAAGCACATCAGCAAATATAACATTCCTGACGAAAACACGTTAAGAAAGAAATATATTCGCTGTATCTATGCAGAAATATTGAATAGCATTAAGAAGGTTGTTGCAAATAATTATCTTTATATATGCGTAGATGAAACTACTGATAGCGTGGGCCAATACATAGTTCATTTAAAGATTGGTATCTTTAACGTATCGGTTCCAGCAAAATATTATTTAATTTCATCCAAACAGTTGGAAAAGGGAAATCATTTGACAATAACAAAGTTTGGACAGGAAGAACTGGCAACTTTCTTCTTATCGGAATCGATTTCAACAGAGAAAATTCTATTGTTTTTGACGGATGCTGCACCATATATGGTGAAGGCAGCTTTCAACTTGAAAATCTTTTACCCAAATTTCATTCACACAACTTGCTTGGCGCACGGACTAAATCGTGTTGCAGAAGAAGTCCGAAACCATTTTTCCTTAGTAAATACTTTAATTAGCAGTGTTAAGAAAGGATTTCTAAAGGCCTCATTACGAGTTAAGTTTTACAAACAACACCCGGTGTTCCGCTTCCGTCTCAACCAGTAATCACACGATGGGGAACATGGTTGGAGGCTGCTATTTTTCATGCAAATCATTATGAAGGAATAAAGACAATTATTATGAATCTTGATATGGATGCACAATCTGTGATAGACACCCAAAAGGTGTATTCGAGTAAAGAAATATCTTAACATTTGGCGTTTATTAAAGCCAATTACAGTTTTATTTTCACTTCTACAGGCTGGCCCAAAATGACCGGAGGGGTTTGAGTTCATTATAACTTCATATTTTAGACATAATTATTAAATTTTTTTAATTTTAAATACAGTATATTAATGGAGAATATTTTTAATTTAATTATGAAAAATTATATCTCGCAAGTGGTGGCCATTTTCTGCTTCGCATATTCGTGCTCTTTCCAAAACATTTTCCATAACCTTTCGCAAAACTCAGGTGTTATGTTGTTGATTTCGTCGCGTATATTATTTTTTAATTGCTGTATGGTTCGAGGCTTATTAATATAGACTTTTCGTTTCAAATAACCCCAAAGGAAACACTCTGAAGCGGTTAAATCCGGTGAATGCGGAGGCCAATTAAAATCGCTTGTACGGGAAATAATTCGTTCACCAAAGATGTCGCGTAAACGAGCCATTGTGTCCCTCGCAGTGTGCGCTGTAGCTCCATCCTGTTGGAACCATACTTGCGGATGGTTTTCCACGGCTGGCCTTAAAAAATTTTCTAACATTGCCCGATATCTAACACCAGTGATGGAAACGGCGGCACCGTGTTCATTTTCAAAAAAATATGGACCAATTATCCTTTCCGACGAAACACCGCACCAAATGGTACACTTAAGTGGGTGTAATTCTCGCTGTTGAACTACTCTTGGATTTTCCGTAGCCCATATCCTGCAGTTTTGCCTATTAACGAGTCCATTTAATTGGAAATGGGGTTCGTCGCTCATAATAAATTATGAATAAAATAATGATTTTCTTCTGCTTTTTGACGAAAATAAATTACATAATCAAGTCGTTGCTGGTAATCTGTCAGTTTAAATTGTTGGACAAGCTGAATTTTGTATGGAAACATTCTTATTGTATGCAAAATTCTCTGCAGCCACCCTCTTGAGAAGCCAAGTTGTGTCGAACGTCTCCTGGTTGATGTTTCTCCATCTTCCTGAATACTCTCCTGTACCCGTTCAATATTGTCATCCGTGTACACCGTTCGTCGTCTGCCGGCACCAGGGAGGTTCCTTACTGCCCCTTGTTCTCGAAAATTGGCAACCAGACGGTTTATTGTTGACTATGAGGGTCCAACCCGCACATTAAAATAACGACGATATGCACGCTGAGTCAAAACAATGGATCGTTGATTTGAGAAATAAAGTTCAACGATTTTGGCACGTTGTTCAATTGTGTACTGTTCCATTTTAAATTCCCCAAGTCTTCTTTACAAAATACTGAAAACAAAAAAAAATTATAATAGAAAAGTTATAAGGAATTAAAACCCCTTCGGTCATTTTGGGCCATCCTGTATATTGCAGTTGGAAAAACAATTTATGTCGCTAATCGAGAGCGTTGAAATAATAAACAAATTAAAAAAGTCATGTTTTGATGTTAAAGGAGGAGTGGGACAGTCCGTGTATGAAACATTTTTAATTGTAATAGGAAAAAATTAGGGTTTTAAAAAGCTAAATGACATTGCTAAAATCTTGTGTGGTAATTCAGTAGAAAATATTGAGTTGACAATAGATGATATTTCTAATTTGAAATATGCTCCTATAATAAGCGTCGACGTAGAACGAATTTTTCCAATATACAAATACATGTTTTCAGACAAGCGTCACAATTTTCCTGTTGAATACTTAGAAATATATAATTGTAAATTGTTTTCATAGTTAATTATGTTGTAAAATATTCTAAATAAACTTGTAGTAAACATAATAGAATATTTTTTTCTACAGTATTCCATTTTCTAACATTCCTTGTAGTTTTTTACCTACATTTTTGATTAAGGAAGTGCATATTTAAGCTAAAACATCTGCATATTTATGTGCATATTTTCAGGGTTTTTTGCATATAATCCGGCCTTTATTCATTATTGTTTAGGTTATTTCGTTAACATCACCGCGACCTCCAGGTTGAAAAGCAATGATCTAAAGTGATAAAACTAGAAACACACAACAAATAATTTAAAAGCTTGATTCCCATTAGTATTGTTTCGTTTGCTTTCGAATATTTTATATATAATATTATTATTATTAAACGTCAGAAACGGTTCTCATTATTATATATAGCTATATGTATGCATGATACTCTTTTAGTCATAAATCCGCAACAAGTTATTAAGAAGACTTACCGGAAAGTTCTGTTAATATCTAAAATAATTCGGTAAAGTTTCGAGACTGCGTTTTTTTTCTGCTTAAGACCCTGTTAACCACAACATACGAAGACAAGTCGGATATCATGGTGTTCTTATACATCTACGACTTTCGAGAATAATGGGTCACCAACTAAAGGAAACGTAGAAATTAATAGTTTTTGTTCTATAAAGTTTTTATGTATGTAATTAAATTGTTCATTGTACTTTGAGAAAGATTTATGTTGCATTTCGTAATCAAGTTTAAATTTATAAGTTTTGACTTGTACATATATTAAATGTTTTTAACTTTTAAAATTTTTATTAGAAATAGAGACTTGATTCCCATTAGTATTGTTTGTTTGCTTTCGAATATTTTATATTTATCAATATTGGAATAATATGACATGTTTCAAATAAGTTCACAAAATATTTACCCTATTTTATTATCTACTAGTTGAATGCTTTGAGAATGCTAGGTGAATGCTTTGCTGTTGCTAGGTTTGAGTATATACATAGACTATTTCCTTTATTTCGTTGTGTTGTTCCTTCTTCTGTTTCATTTTGTCTGTCTTCTCGTTTTCTTTTGGTTTGATTTATGCGACGACCAATATTTTGTCGTTTTGGCGGCATTCTTAATAAAAAAAAAATGCAATTTCTAACAGCAATTCCACAATAGCAGAGTCGAACAGTCAAATAAGTATAAACTCAAAATGAAAATATTTATAAAACTGTAATAAATTCTAATAAATGAGTCAGAACAATAACCAATAAGTTTTGTGTATACTTATTCATAAATATAAATTGTATTCTTATATCTCTCTTCACAAATTTTTGGTGTATTAGTATTTACGTACACATCGTACAGACGGCATCTACTAAATAGTTATCATAAATTAGAACACATAGAAAACATACATTTTCCATTTAACGTATCTGTTATTTCTCCCTTTCAATATTCCATATTCCCTCAACTTTAAATTTATTGCGTAGAAATACCCTTATCTGTAACGTTACCACTTCACTAATACATATCTTATAAATTCTTTCTCACAGTATCTTGACCTTGTTACGCCCCCGATGTTATCTTAAAACGTCTGTGTTTTAGTTCACAAAATTCCATCTGATATCTATCCTGAAGGGACTAATACAGAAAGGTTACGATCGCTGGTATTCATATTAGTTATTTCTGAATATTTTATTGCGGCTATTTTCTACTTTGCGTTTTACTCATTACGGAAAATGGATTGTAGAAATAAGGAATACCTTACACAACAACAGCTAAAGGCGATAGTAGCCGAAATGAGTGACGTTGAATACAATAGCGGATATGAAGCTTCAGACGACGATGGAAAGGTAGATGCAGGGGAAGGCCTCATTGATGGAGGTGATACAAGCACAGCAGAAGAATCAGATAGCGAAGAATCTGCTGAGAGTAGCGATGATGACCACAACAGAAATCCGGCTGGAGCTAATTCTTTTATATCAAAGAACGAACGAAGTTATTTGGTACCAAGATCCTATTTTACCTCATCACGGAAGACACTCGATACAATATTTTACGAGAACGTTCAGGCGCAACACGTTTTGGAAATCGCGAGATAGATACACCTGCTTCTTCTTTTTTTCGTAAACCTCTTCTCGAAATTATCCTAAAGTGGACGAGTGAAGAAGGAGAGATTGTTTTCGGCAAAAATTGGATAAAAATGGATGTCCAAGAATTGAAGAAATTTATTTTTAGTTTTGATACTAATAGGTGTATACAAATCTTATAACTAGGACGTAACACAACTTTGAAGCAAAAACAATGGTCGAAAAATCTTTGGTAGTATTATGGCTCGAAATAGATTTCAAAATAACAAGTGCTCATTTGAAAAGTCAATCTAGTAGCATGTGATTTACTGAGAACATTTTGAAGTATGTCGTAAATTAAAATTTACTACTTAACCTACGAAGGCGTATATTTTGACAGTTTCATACATACAAATAAATAACAAATATTAGGTATTAATTAAAAACTATAACACATGATGAAAATGTTGTCCTTCAAGATCAATGCACTTTAAAATCCTCCGTTCAAAATTTCTGATGATATTCTGCAACATTACAGGATTGTTATTAATTTCCATGCATTTCTGTTCGATTCTCTGTAGCATATCATTCAAATTCAATATAGGTGTACGAAATATGTTAATTTTTAGATAAGGCCACAAAAAGAAGTCGCAAGGTGTTAAATCGCATGAACGTGCAGGCCAGGCAATTTCAGTATTTCGACTAATTACACACTCATCAAAAAATTCTCTTAAATAATCCAAAGATTCTGCAGTACAGTGACAAGGTGCTCCGTCTTGTTGGAAATATGCATTGTGTAGTCATCATGATGCAACTGATTGACAAATCGTTGTAAAATTTCCGTACGGTACCTTTGAGCAGTTAACGTTCCCCGAAAAAATATTGGTCCAATGATTCGCCTTTGGCTTATCGCTGCCCAAACACCAATTTTCTCTGGATGTAGCGATTCTTCATTAATTACAGTGGATTTTCACTACTCCAAATTCTTATATTTTGTGAATTTAGGTATACCGTTTTATAAAACCATGCTTCATCAGTAAAGATGACTCTTTGCGAAAGTTCTCCATTATTGTTCATATTTATAAAAAACCAATTACAAAACTGTAGTCTACGTGGGTAATCAATTTCTAACAATTTTTGTACTGCTGTGACAAGGTATGGATAAAGTTGCATATCCTTTTTTAATAACTTGTGAGTTGTACCAACAGAAAGGTTTATTTGTTGACTGACATGTCGAACAGATGTTTGTGGTTTATTTTCCATTATTTCTTCAACACGATTGACAACTTGAGGTGTACGTTTCTTAACTGCTCCGCTGCCTGATTTTCTTAAGAGACTACCAGTTTCAGAAGAAAGTTTTAAAGTTCTATCCAGAGTATTCTTAAATTGTATATAATCTATTACAAAATGTGGAAACTCAACTTGAAATTCTACCATGCAATCTTGAACTGAATAAACTCATAAACCATCAATTTTATTACCACTTCGAAAATAAGCCTGGACTAAAAAAAATTTATGTTCTAAAGTGAAAGCCATTTTAAAACTGAGAAGCAATTCATTTAAACCAGAATCGACGCACGATTACTTTATGCACTAACTGATATTTGTGATTGACATTATCAAATGTCATTTGGATTTACGTTTACGGAACAACAAACACGTACTAATATGCAAATTTGTTGAATTTTTTTTCTATGAAATTAGCGTCGTAATATGTAGAAAGCATATTTACACATACTAATATATTTGCGATTTATTCTATCAAAATTTCAAAGTAACCTAGATTGACTTTTCAAATGAACACTTGTTATACTTCGTGTACTTAGATTCGACGATGCAGCGGAAAGACGAAGAAAAAGGAGTGGCGACAAAATAGCACCGATACGGGAATGCTTTGAGTTATGGAATACGTATTTGCGAGATGCGAGTTGTACCAAATTGGTGTATGACTGTTGATGAACAGCTTGTAACTTTTAGAGGCAGATGTCCCTTTCGACAATATATTCCATCAAAACCTGGACGATATGGAATACAATTTTGGGCCATTTATGACAGTGTGACAACCTATCCATGGAAACTGAAAATTTATCCTAGAAAGTAGGGAGAGGAAAGAGACCAGAATCAAGGCGAGAAGGTTGTAAAACGTTTAGTAGAAGAAATTTAAAACTCTGGAAGAAATGTCGCCTGTGACAATTTCTTTACTTCGTACAATCTTGCGAAGTATTTGTTATCAAAAAACCTAACATTAGTTGGTACGATCCGGAAAAATAAGCCTGAATTGCTATCTTCATTTATTGATCCAAAAAATCGTCAAGTGTTTTCCACACAGTTTAGTTTTACAGACGATGCAATGATTATTTCGTATTGCCCAAAGAAACGCAAGCTTGTAACGTTGCTGAATACTCTGCACTGTGAGAAAAACCTCCTAGAAACCTAATCCTGGACTACAATAAAACAAAAGGTGGCGTAGACAATATGGGCAAAATGACACGATCATACACCGTGAAAAGGATGACAAAGAGATGGTCTCTTGTAGTTTTTTATAACATGATAGGCATCAGTGCCATGAACGCATACATACTATGAAACCTAATTCAGCTTTTGATTTGAAAAAGAGACGAAACTTTCTAATTGAGCTAGTAAAGGAGCTAGCAGAATACAAGGACCATGAAAAACCAGTAGCAGAAGAAGAAGCTGAAGCATCTACTAGTTCTGAGATTCCAAGAAAGAAGAAGATATTTGATGTTTATCCATCTTCAAAAGACAGAAAAACATAAACAACTTGTGCACGTTGTAAAACAAAAGTATGCGGTGAACACTCAGTAGTTATATGTAAGAAATGTGTTGCCCACGCGTAACCCACTTTTACTTTTATGCAAGTCATTTATATATTTTATTTTACAATATTTATGTCTTATTATTATTACTGCTTCGGTTTATTCTAATGGTCTTTTCTTATGTCAAATAAAATAAAAGTCATATATAATAATGCTTGCGCTATATCGAATTCAAAATAATCGCCGAATATTAGCTCAAACCCAGCATATAGTAATACGGGTCCAATGGACCCGCGCGGTAAGTAGCGATAGGCCCTTTTCCTGGTAGCCCTAGGGTTAAATAGTAGTAGTGCTACAATTGACATTCTATTGCTAGGCCCATAACTATTCTTCAACTTGTTAGATCAAGGATTTCAACAGCTTTAAACTTTTTCCGAACAACACGTATCCTTTCGCGAACAACCGTATATAAATCGATCCAGTACTTTTTGTCTATAATGGACACACATACGAACACTGCTTTAAACCCCCTGAAAACGTGGTAAGTTAACGGCGGAGACGTGAACGATACCCCACCAGTACACTAGATAAGAGAGAAGGGAGGTTGTATACCAGGCGCCAGGCGTGTCTGTGCCCAGTCTGATCAGATACGTCGACGATGGATGGGTGGGCAAATTTGAGGTTAGGAAGTAAATTGGCTTAAAAACACACTTTTTTGACAAATTCAGTTTTATTGATACCAATGTAAAGTATAAATATGGGAATTAATAATGGAATATGATGTCGGGCAAATGTCCACCTCTAGCACGTCGGCAGACGTCCGCTCTATTCACAAAATTTTGAACCACATTTTGCAACAAAGCTTCGCTTATCTCGGCAATGCAGAACCGAATTTCATCTTTCAGAGCGTCAGTTGTTTGTGGTTTGTTCACGTAAACCCGGTCTTTCAAATGGCCCCAGAGAAAATAATCAACCGGCGTTAAATCACAAGAACGAGGCGGCCAATTGACATCGCCAAATCGAGAAATTACGCGACCGGGAAATTTCTCATGCAATAACTGAATTGTTTGGCCGGCTGTGGCTTGTGGCGCCGTCTTGCTGAAACCAAAGGTCATTGATGTCAACATTAGCCAATTGTGGCCACAAAAAATCGGTTATCATGGTTTGGTAGCGCAGAGAATTCACGGTGACGGCGTTTCCTTGCTCATTCTCGAAAAAATACGGGCCGATGATGCCGCCTGACCACAAGCCGCACCATACGGTTACTTTCTTTGGATGTAATGGTTTATCGAGGATTGTTTGCGGATTTTGTGAGCCCCATTTGCGACAATTTTGTTTGTTTACATAACCGCCTAATTGAAAATGGGCCTCATCACTAAAGATGATTTTGTTGAAAAATGCGTTGTTTTCGTTCAGTTTTTCAAACAGCCAATTCCCAAACGTTCGACGCAAACAATGGTCGGCCGGGTTTAATTCTTGAACGAGTTGAACTTTATAAGCGTGAAGATGAAAATCTTTATGCAAAATGTTGCGCAAAGTGCCTCTGGTGATGCCCAATTGTTGCGAACGTCGACGAGTTGATGTTCCAGGCTCATTCTCAACACTTTGCTGTACAGCGGCTATGTTTACATCACTACGGCCACTACGAGCGTATTGTTTTGCTCTATTGTCAGCAACAGTACCGTGAGCCTCGAATTTAGCGATTAAATTACGCACAGCGGTCTCAGACGGAGCCTGATTACGAGGAAAAGCTGCTCGAATTTTACGAAGTGATGCAGTAAAATTTTCTCCATTTTGATAGTAAATTTTCACAATTAAAATTCTTTATTCAAGAGTGTAGCGTTCCATGGTTAAAATTTCCCAACTTTTTACTAAATAAATGTCAAAGGATGACAGCACAATTCTTGAAATTTCATCATTTGACAGCCAAATTAATTCCTAACCTCAAATTCGCCCATCCGTGCATGTATTCTTTTATTTAGAAATACGAGTACACACGTAATATGTATGTGTATACCACACCTACTTCTGACTTATCCCTACTGCTCATCCAACCAAATTCTACACTCTACATTGAATAAATATATCGGGGAAGCAAAGTTGGTGGGGACGCGTCTTGCGCAGCAGTGTCGTTAACTTACCACGTTTCTAGACGGCACATATTGTTATGATATAGAGTTTCTACATGCCTTGTCTAATCAATTTCTAGGAATGAGAAAAAGATAATTAGAATATATTAGATTAGCATTTGAAGCAATTTTATATCTGTACATATCCTAATTCAGTGAAATCATATTGTTATGATTAGAGTGGACCAATTCGGAGCGAAAGCAGAGGCGTGACTAACGAATTGGTTCCCGCGTGCCCCATCGCACATACGATTACTTAGTATGTTGTTCACGGTCATCGTGTGTACACGTATAATAGCAGCAGGAAAGTGTATTCTATGTATTTAATAAAGGTTGAAGGAGCGTACAGTAAAAAAACCGCTATCATCAAAGTTAGTCAATAGGTTTATTGAGAACCATCCTAGTTTATCTTACAATGTGGTAAATGTAAAATGTTTAGTGTGCAATATATATATAAACCATTTAGCAGAATCAAATTTGCAACGCCACGTGCATAGCGCAAGACATAAAGATAGAGACACTGGTGCCGATACAAAAGACGAAGTGTTCTTATTTGATTTGTGTACAATGATGAGAAATAACTTTGGAGACGCACCTTATGTTAACAATATTTCATCGCGCTTCTCCAGATTTTCAAGTCACGGAAAACGCATAAGACGGTAAGTTTTTTTTTAATCATCTAATTACATACATTTTAGATTTTATTTTTTATACGTATCATCGAGAACGTTTCATAATCTAGAAAAACCGTCTTACATTTTTTTTGTATCTAACATAATAACAGCACCGTTCGTGATAGTATATCTCTAGATATTAATAATGTTTCGCATGCGGGAACCAATTCGTTAGTCACGCCTCTGCTTTCGCTCCGAATTAGTCCACTCTAGTTATGATATAGGGTTTCTACATGCCTTGACTAATCAATTTCTAGGAATGAGAAAAATATAATTAGAATATATTAATTTAGAATTTGAAGCAATTTTATAGCTGTACATATTCTAATTCAGTGAAACCATAGACAAATAAATGTCAAAATATTGAATAAGTTAATATCACATCTTTCTTTTTAATTTAGTATTTGGTAATATCGATTAAAATTGTACTTTTCATTTTTTAACCTGCTCCTCAAACGGTAAGAAAAGCGCTATGCCATTTGCAAGACCTATGATTTGGCATGAACAAATGGATCATTCGATTGATTGCTATTTTTGCTGCCCGAAAATTTTCGGTTTTTCTAACAAAAATAAGAAAAATATTGGTTACGCTAGTCTGCCCTATGCTACTCATTCAGTACCTTATTCGGAAGCTTTGCCTGTACCAAGACTCATAGATATTTCGAGTAAAGAATATGATGTTACAGAACCAGAAGAAGCAAATGTCAAATTATCGACCAGCCATGATGAATATTTGAAATCTTAAGAGGACGGCCCACACCTAATAAATCAGTTAGTATTAAATGATCTTATTCTATACCTGAATTTGTGAAAAATTAAAGTTGAAATACTAGGATCTAGACTACAATTTTGGAAACTGTTAGCTTCAGGCGTGAATCGTAATCGTCAGAAAGAACTATCACAGAATTTTTCAACCGGTGAGAGTCTTTCATACTGTAATAATATCGACAATTTGATGTTGACTAGGGTATACAAAGAATTGTTGTTTTTCTTTGTGAGTGTGAGAGTCGGTCAAGAAATTACCACTACATTGTTAAAGACTGGCCCGTCTAGGCTCTGTATATTCCTGGAGAAAAGAACATATTTTATAAGTTACTAGTTGAACCTGATGTAATACTTCTACATTACACATAAAATTAGGTTCGATGAAAAATTTCGTGAAATCAAATGCATAAAACTTAAAAAAGGTATATAACCCCTACCGCAATTATTAATCGTATCCTAAATACGCATTTTGACAACTAAATTGTCATCATCAGTAGGTAAAACCACTAATAAATGTGTCGCACATGGGGCACAGCAAAGCTAGCACAACTGATCACGCAACAAATTTACACGGCGTCCACGTCTACATTAACTTAAAAATACAAATATATCGACTAAAAATTACGACAAAATTACCTTTCTTGAGGAAACGGAATCCACATGTATTTATACTCTTTTTGAACCGTCTACAACTTTTTTACCTCCTTTTCTAAGAATGAAGAGAGACAACGTAGGCGATCGGTCCCTTATCTCCGCTCATCGAGTTAGGTTTGTTTTTAGCGATATGAATGCTTTCGTATGCGTCAAGATCGCGGGGATTATTGATGGCTTTCAAAAGTTTTAACCCTTTAATCGACATATTGTGTTGTGTATTTGAAGCATGGTTGGCAACGCTAGATTTTTCTGGTCTATTTAATTTAATATGGGATATGTGTTCTCTAAACCGGGTTATTATTGATCGTTTCGTTTGGCCTATATATTTCAAATTACAATCATCGCAATTATTTCGTATATACCTGATTTCAAATTATAATTAACTTTATCTTTGGTATTCCCCAGGAGACTTTTGATAGTATTTTTGGACCGAAAGGCAACTTGGACACCTCGTTCTTTAACAACTCTAATAGCTTTGACAAGTTTTAACCCTTTAATCGACATATTGTGTTGTGTATTTAAAGCATGGTTGGCAACGTTAGATTTTTCTGGTATATTGAATTTAATATGTGAAATGTGTTCTTTAAACCGGGTTATTATTGATCGTTTCGTTTGGCCTATATATTTCAAATTATAATCATTGCAATTAATTTCGTATATACCTGATTTCAAATTATAATTAACTTTATATTTCGTATTCCCCAGGAGACTTTTGATAGTATTTTCAGACCGAAAGGCAACTTGGATACCTCGTTCTTTTACAACTCTAATAGCTTTGACAAGTGTTTTAACTCTTTAATCGACATATTGTGTTGTGTATTTAAAGCATGGTTGGCAACGTTAGATTTTTCTGGTCTATTGAATTTAATATGTGAAATGTGTTCTTTAAACCGGGTTATTATTGATCGTTTCGTTTGGCCTATATATTTCAAATTATAATCATTGCAATTAATTTCGTATATACCTGATTTCAAATTATAATTAACTTTATATTTCGTATTCCCCAGGAGACTTTTGATAGTATTTTCAGACCGAAAGGCAACTTGGATACCTCGTTCTTTTACAACTCTAATAGCTTTGACAAGTGTTTTAACTCTTTAATCGACATATTGTGTTGTGTATTTAAAGCATGGTTGGCAACGTTAGATTTTTCTGGTCTATTGAATTTAATATGTGAAATGTGTTCTTTAAACCGCGTTATTATTGATAGTTTCGTTTGGCCTATATATTTCAAATTACAATCATTGCAATTAATTTCGTATATACCTGATTTCAAATTATAATTAACTTTATATTTGGTATTCCCCAGGAGACTTTTGATAGTATTTTCGGACCGAAAGGCAACTTGGACACCTCGTTCTTTTACAACTCTATTAATGTTTTTCGTGATAGGGTGGTATGGTAAGCACATGTACTTTTTCTCCTGGTTACTTTGAGATACCAAACTAGTGGATTCGCGGATTGTATTTTTTAATTTCGTGTTCCTAATTAATTTATTGATTGTTTCTATGTCAAAGTCATTATATTTCGCGATATTTTTAATGAAACCTAGTTCTATTTCATATCTCTCTTTTGTTAGCGGAAGATTTAGTAACCGATTGAATAAGAAATTAAAAGAAGCTGTCTTATGTTGAAAACTATGATTTGAATGCGGGATGATGAATCTATTAACATTGGTTCCTTTCCGGAAAATATCGATTTCTATTTTATGTTTATTTCTAATAAGTAAAGTGTCTAAAAATGGTATCTTATCATTGGTTTCCTTTTCTACCGTGAATTTAATAGTCGGAAATTTCAAATTTAACTGATTAACGAACATGTCTAATTCGCATTTCCGTGTATCAAAAATCGCAAGAATGTCATCTACGTACCTGATCCAGACTATCGGGAAATATTTAGCGTTATTTTAAATTCTACTTCAAATTGACTTATGAATAAATTGGCTATGTAAGGAGGTAGACAGTTACCCATTGTTGTGCCTTGTTTCTGCTCATAAAATTTTTTCCTAATTGGAAACAATTTTGCGTCATGCATAGAGTTGTCAATCTCATGTATTCTTTTATTTTTGAAGGTTCAATGTTATTCTTATGGAGTAAGTCTTCTAAATATTTCATAGTCTCTGGAATAGGTACCGAAGGAAATAATGACGTTACATCGAATGAAACTAAAACTTCCCAGGCTTCCAGTTCATAATCTCTAATTAATTGAACAAATTCTAAGGAATTACTAACTGACGAACTTTCTGGTTTTGCGGGTAAATTTTTAAATTCATTCACTAACCATTTGGAAATCAAATAAGTCGAATAAGTTGTAATCAGGTGTATACGAAATTAATTACGATGATTGTAATTTGAAATATATAGGCCCAACGAAACGATTAATAATAACCAGGTTTAAAGAAGACATATCACATATTAAATTCAATAGACCTGAAAAATCTAACGGTGCCAACCATGTTTTAAATACACTACACAATATGTCGATTAAAGGGTTAAAACTTGTCAAAGCTATTAATAACCCCCGCGATCTTGACGCATACGAAAGCATTCATATCGCTAAAAACAAACAGATCACCATCAATGGAGATAAGGGACCGATCCCTATAGCTGTCCTTTTCGTTCTTAGAAAAGGAGGTAGAAAGGTTGTAGACGGTTCGAAAAGAGAGTAAACACATGTGGGTGCCGTTTTCTTAAGAGAGGTACTTTTGTCGTGATTTTCAGTCGATATATTCGTATTTTTAAGTAGCGTATACGTGGACGCCGTGTAAAGTTGTTGCGTGATCAATTGTGCTAGCTTTACTGTGTCCCATGTGCGACATATTGATTAGTGGTTTTACCTACTGATGATGACAACTTAGTTGTCGAAATACGTATTTAGAATACGATTTATAATTGTGGTAGGGGGATATATTCCTTTTTAAAGTTTTTACTTAACCACACTCTCCAAAGAAAGACTTTTCAAATGCATAAAGATGACGTGGATTTCAAACCTTAAACAAAAATTTCCCAAAATCCAAAACTTAAAGATTTAATTTTGGTAGAACCCCAAATTAACCTTCTACAGCAAGATAAAAAATTTGAAGAATCCTTAAGTAACTTTGAGCGTGTTGCTTGAAAAGCTTTTAGAAATGTGACCCACAATTTTCTAAGAAACAGAAAATCTGATAATTAAATAGCACTTGTTAACGAACTTCTTAGAAGTTCCATAAATTAGGTTGTACCATGAGCCTTAAAATAATTTTTTTGCGCTCGTCGCATCTAGATTTATTTCACCCGAATATCGGCGCCGTGAGTGATGAATATGGCGAAAGCTTTCGTCAAGACATTTCTGTTATTGAAAAACATTATCAGGGCAAGTGGAACAGTGAAATGCTTGCTGGTTATTGTTGGACATTGATATCAGAATGTACCGAAGAACAGTATAAAATAAAAATAAAAGCATTTTAAACAAGATAAAACCATACAGTTCCATATAATCATATTATATGGAACTGTAACCCCTAATTAATATTATTTCATTTACTTTTTGCTAGAATAAATTTGCTGTTATTACTATTATTAGAGCTACCAAAGAAACGAAAGTAATACTTAGTTTCTAAAAAAAGGAATAAAATAAAAATTTGTTGACCAGTGTAATTAATTGACTACATTTCATGGAAATTTTGTTGTCCCCTGAAGACAATTTTGGATGAAAAAATTTGGTTTAATGAGGAAATAATAGTATTTAACAAACAAAAGCTTTTTCCGCAAATCGTTAGGAAATTTTGACATTCCTGACAAAATTTCTTAAAGAAAAAGTCAACATTTCCTAACTGTTAGGAAATGTTGACTTTTTCTTATACATATTCGTACTTTTTTCGTGATTTCTTTGGCAATAATTCTAATTCACTACCTCAACCAGCTCTGGAGGAGTCCCAGATATGGAAAATTCATCATAACTTATAATTTTACACTGTTTTGCTATCGAAAACACCAGCAGTTAAATTTATATGCGTCAAGTTTGACAATTCAACATTAATACGTTTCCATAGTAACGCAACCAATTATATTACGAATTTCAAAACACCATTTATTTGTGAATAAAATTATTCGTGATTTTTTCAAAATTAATTAATATCTGTCGAATTTCACTGTCGAATCTTCACAGTCGTCCAGGAATGTTAGGCTTTTCGGTAAACAATATACTATTAGCTGAATGAAAATTGATTGTTTTTTAAAGTTATACACTATTAGAAATACAGAGATATATTTTTACTTGTTACAATACAAAACGTTTAAATTTTGTCGTTGGAAAAGGAAAATAATTTTTGTAAAATCTACATATTTTCAAGTTACTAGAATACGCAATTTTATGTTCATTTTACAAAACAATCTATCTAATAACATGCTAGTTTTAGTTTCTTGTTAACTTCTCGTTTATTTTTTAAGAACTAGTCCATTTAATGTTATCTATAGTAAGCGATTTATTTACAAAATAAAAATTTGTTAATTGGTCACAAGATAAATAGACACAATTACGCATATGAACAAAAAATATCTGAAAACCTTAAGACTCAGCTTAGCTATGGTTTACAGGAACTTACCACAGCCGCCTCTGCTACGAATAACTGCAGACAACCACAAAACCAATCGAAGTCCAAGTCTTGAGTAATGAAACATAATGTAATGAAATACCCGGGCCAATATATCGGGAGTCCGGTAACAATTACAGGTAACTAATAGTGCCTTGATACGTGTTTAAAGTTGGCTGCATTGTTTAGCGATGCGACCGCAGCTCCAAGAATAATGGCAGCCAGGGCGTTAGCGGCCAGGCCAGGGGAGGTCAAGTCAAACCAAGACAAATGGCATTCGCGTCCAGGTTAATTCCTCTAGTTGCGAACTTAAACGATCACGGAATTCCTGAAAGTTGGCCGGGGAAATACGCTATCGACTGTTATTAGTGCTGTCCACCGACTACTTGATACCCAAATCCCAGTTGATTAGTTTAGAAGTCGTCGGTGTGTCCCTTAATTTATTATTAAGGGCTTGGCCAGGGACTGGATGGAAGGCTAAGATGACATCAGACACGGCGAAACAAAGTGGGAATATAACAGATACGCTATTCTGTATTACGAACTGGTCCTCTTGGAATTTCTCATAATTCGCATTGAGATACAACAGCGATACTTATAGAACGAAATTGATTCTCTCTGTTGCTATATCTATCTTTGTAATTATTATGAATATTTTAGTTGTTCTGAATTCTAATAAACCATTGTACTTCAACATTATATGTAATGTATTTCTATGCATCAATAAAGTCATATTATACAAAAAGGTTTAAGTATATCAATACGTTATGCACGTATTACGCATTTGTTACAAATGAAACAGACATGCAATATACATATCTGTCCATGTGTACAGTTACAGATATGTATATTGCGTGTCTGTTTCATTTGTAAAGTCATATTACTTTGTAAGTCACTCTAATCAACATATTTAAATTTGTGAAAGGAAATTAATAGTTCTACAAAATAGTTTTTGTTCTAATTAATAACTTCAGCACGGAATTTAAGAAATTATTTTTTTATAATAATTTTTCATTGATATCAAGGATATATTATATTCTTAATATATAAATTGCAGGAGGACTATAGATTGAGTGATACCTATCTAATATAAATTTAGTGACTTTACGCTATTAATAGTTGATTACGTAAGCTTTAGAAAGTAAGCTTTCTATGGTTTCTTCTTGGTTTTGGGCTGGAACTGCTTCTCTCTCTGTCAATGTATCGTCGGCTATCAAGAGAAATATTTTTAGCTATAAGAGTTGAATCACTGTCTTGGACGTGGTTTTAGGGCGGAAACCGAAAAGAAACTGTGGATAACGGCCGTGGAAGTCCATTAGCCCGTTTAAGTTTCCTATTGCAGAGCTGTCCTGAAGAATTTTATTAAAGTGTCTTGTACAGTTCATACTGGGCATAAATAATGAAATAAGCACAATCAGTGTATTAATAATAATAATAATATTAATAATAATAATAATATTAATAATAATAATAATTATTATTATAATAGCAAAAAGCATTGCAAGAAAAAAGAAAGACATACTTGGCTTTTGTGGACCTGGAAAAGGCTTTTGATACAGTACCTAGGCAAATAGTGTGGAAAATCTTAAGTGAAAGAGGAGTAGATCGTAAACTTATACGGATGATAAGAACAATTTATAGTAATAACATAAACCTAGTTATCAAGAACAATATGAAGTCAAATACATTCACAACGCAAAGAGGGGTGAGACAGGGAGGAAGTCTGAGCCCTACATTGTATTCTGTTTATGGACAACATAATAAAGGAATGCTCGAATAGAGTGAAGAAATTAGATGGAGGAAGCTGAAACTTACATCGGATAGATATATCGGAGGGCGTCTTTGCTGATGACATAGTCATAACGGCTAAAAGTGAGAAAGATCTACAGAAGAATTTGGACATATGGAACATGACACTCAAGAAGAACGGAATGAAGATGAATGGTAATAAAACAAAAGTCATGGTGATAGGAGAAAAACGAGAAGACATAAATACAGGGTTTTTTGAATGTTTGGCATTGGGATCTCAGAAACTACTGGAGATAGAAAAACGCTTAAATGGGGAAAGATGCGCAGTTTTACGAGTTTGACTTAAAACTGCTTTTGTTTCTCCGATAACTTTCATGGCTTATTAGATATTCAAAGAAAACTAAATTTTACGATTTTCTTTAAACATGCTTAGCATCGTTAATAGAAATTTTAGAGAAAAAGTGTTCAGACAAAAGTTTTAGATAATTTTACGCCAAATAAAACTATGTAGCTAATATTTTTTTTTCGTTCACTATTATCGAGTTATGACACAAACTTGTGTTTTTTTAAATGGAAACCATAGTTGGTTTTGACATCATTAAAAAGCTTATTTTTTGCTGATTACAATGATATAAGGTTTGATATGGATATTTTAAAAAATAAAAGGATATAGACATTTCTATGGTTGTTCACTTTATAAGATAAAAACTTAAAAAAAAAAGTTTGGTGTTTTGTAATTCAAAAACTAAAAATCTGAGTTACAATAGAGTTCGTTGGAGCAGTCGAGATAAATATACTAACATTGCTTTCACTTTGAGTCACAGAAGTGAGAGCTGTTAATTTTTACTTTTAAGTCAAGTTAATTGTCAAACATTGACAATTAACTATTAATTAATTTAATTGTAACTTAACTATAAGCGGTGCAAACGGCCGTTAATCATAAGTTTGCATTGGCTATGGAATTTTCTAACGTAGAAAAGCGTGATATGGTTGAATGTTACATTCATTGCCAGAAAAATTCTACTAGAGCTGCTGAAGTTTATTTTGAAAATTATTTTGATCGACGTCAGCCGTCGCTACATACTTTTAAGAGATTATGGGATAATTTAGCAGATTATGGTTCGTTCGTTAAACCAAAATCAAAAAAAGGGATGGATGAAGATAGAGAAATAAACATATTAGCAAGTGTCGCTCAGAATCCATCTACATCGACCCGACAAATTTCAACAGAAATGGGCTCCTCTCAATTGTCAGAGTGTTGAAGAAGCATAAATTTCGTCCCTACAAATTATCAGTATCACAAGCTTTACATGAAGGTGGTAACATCAGACGAATAGCTTTTTGTAGATGGTTTAAAGATCAGTGTCAAAGCGATCCACACTTTTCAATGAAAATATTATGGAGTGATGAATCTCGTTTCACAAATTGTGGAATGTTTAATAGGCACAATGAGCACATATGGTCTCAAACAAATCCACTTCACGTTGAACATAGAAGACCACAAATTAAATTTGGGTTTAATGTTTGGTGTGGTGTTATAGGATCAACTGCTCTTGCTCCTTTTATTTTTGATGGATCACTAACTGGCAATCGTTATCTTAATTTTTTACTACAAGATTTCGAGGAAATGTTAGATAATTTAAATTTAAGAACCCGAGCAATGCTGTAATAGTTTCAACATGACGGAGCGCCTCCGCACAATCAACTGAATGTTAGAAATTATTTAAATTTGAACTTCCCTAATCAATGGATAGGACGAAATGCACCATTGAATGGCCGGCTAGATCCCCTGATTTATCAGTTTTGGATTTTTTCTTGTGGGGTGTACTAAAGGACACAGTATACAAAAGAACATATGAAACAATCGACGATTTAAGAGAAGCTGTCTTAGTTGCTTTTAATAACATCGATAGGCGTAAAGTCCGCAATGCTACAAATTCTGTTGTGAAGAGATGCAATTTGTGTATTAATAATAATGGAGGTATCTTTGAACATTAATAATGTTTTGTGCCCTTAATAAAAGTTCTTATAGTTTTCATTTTATTACTACATAAGACTTCAAAATAAGTTTTCGTTTGGTTTGTATTTTATCAGTTCGAAATAATTGTTTTCCATAAAAACCATAAAAATCTCTATATCCTCTTTATTTTTTAAAATAACCATATCAAACCTTATATCATTGTAATCAGCAAAAAATAAGCTTTTTAATGATATCAAAACCAACTATGGTTTCTATTTAAAAAAACACAAGTTTGTGTCATAACTCGATAATGGTGAACGAAAAAAAATATTAGCTACACAGTTTTATTTAGCGTAAAATTATCTAAAATTTTTGTCTGAACACTTTTTCTCTAAAATTACTATTAACGATGCTAAGCATGTTTAAAGAAAATCGTAAAATTTAGTTTTCTTTGAATATCTAATAAGCCATGAAAGTTATCGGAGAAACAAAAGCAGTTTTAAATCAAACTCGTAAAACTGCGCATCTTTCCCCATTTAAGCGTATTTCTATCTCCAGTAGATTCTGAGATCCCAATGCTAAACATTCAAAAAAACTCATCATGTATAAGTGTTTAGATAATTTTTTAGCCGTTTATTAAATATAACAATTGATAAATTATTGGAGTTTTTCGGTTTTTATATGAAATATTTACAAATATCAAATTAGAATGTATGTTACTCTGCAATTATGTACATACATTCTAATTTGATATTTGTAAATATTTCATATAAATGCCGAAAAACTCCAATAATTTATCAATTGTTATATATATATATATATATAGAGATAATTATTTCGTGACCTTTGTATGTTATGGTAAATTCAATTTGTTGGCGATTTAAGGTCTGGTTTTACTTTAATATATATATATTTAAAACAACCCTACATGTTTCGGCAAATGAAGGCAAGGAATATAAAATATAAATGCCAGTATATTAATGTCATACATTTGAGTTGCTATGGATAAAATTATTCAAAGATATATTCCAATTGAATAATAATAAATCATGCCTTAGTATTCTAAAATAGATAGACAACAAAAACAAGGAAACGCAAGACATGAGTTATTATTATGTATGCGCCCGTGGAGCGTCTTAAGATGTAAAGCTGTCGGCATTCGCCTTAAAGGAGAGGGAAAACCACGAAAACCTACTCGGACAACCAGACAGGAATCAAAACACGGAACTGTCAGCATGATAAGCAAATGAATAGATATTTAAATAACTTAAGATTATATAATTATATAACAGCAACATATATTATGATGGTAAATTGCAGATCGTTACATAATTAAGTTATAGTATATACTGCTTACATTTTTTATATCACTTCTGTTGTTAATTGAATTTTTTTCCTGTTTAATACTAATCATTTCTTTAATTTCCCTTTTCGTTGTGTGTTGTTCTTTATCAATTATCTGTGTGATTTCAAAATCGAAATGGTGATCGGGTTATAGTTTGTGTGTAGATAAAGCAGTTTTGTCTGTTTTAGAGCATTTGTGGGCTTGTATTCTTTTGTATAAATATTGTTCGGTTTGGCCTATGTAGTAACTATCGCAATCGCGACATGGTATTTTATAGATGACATGTGCGTCTCGATTTTTTTCCATTTTAGGTTTAAGTTTTGAAAATAAATGTTTATTAGTATTACTAAGTTTATATGTTGTAGCTATATCATATTTTTTTAAAGTGTATTTAATTTTTTCTGATAGTTGTGGAACATATGGAATCGTGATATATGTTGTGTCATTGTTTAAATTGTTATTGGTGTCTGCAGTGTTGTATATTTGGTGTATTCTTTTTTAATTGTTTGGTCTATAAGTTGTGGTGGATAATTATTATCTGTTAGGATTGTTTTAATTTTCTTGATGTTATCTCTTCTGTATTGAGTATGTAATAGTTTTACTGCTCTATCAGTCAGATTATTTATAATCATTTTATTGAATGCTGTAGGAGCATTTGAGTGGTAATTCATATATCGAAAAGAAGCTGTGGATTTATTATACCAATTTGTATAAATAGTACCCTGTCTATCATAGCTTAAAGAAATATCAAGAAAATTAATACTGTTATTAATTTCTTCTTCAATAGTGAATTTTAATTTGTTGTGAAAATTGTTGAATTTATTTAAAAGATAGTTTATTTTATCAGTCATAATACATGTTTATGATTTCATCAACATATCTTTTAAAGAAAATGGGGTGGAAGTCTAATGAATTGATAACGTTTTGTTCTAAATGTTCCATTACAAGATTTGTAATAGGAGCAGCTAAAGGAGAGCCCATGGCAATACCAAATGTTTGACTATAAAAAGAATTTTTGTACTGAAAATATGTGTTGTCAAGACAGAAGTGTATACATCTAATAAATTCGTTTTTATTTAGTGATGTGTGTGAACTAATTTCATCCCATTTGGATTCTATTATGTTTATAGCTAGATCTGTAGGAATGCTAGTATATAAAGATTCTATATCAAGTGATATAATTTTGTGATTAGTTGGTACTTTTTGTTCCTTGATGAAATTTTGAAATTGCCATGAGTTTTTGGTATGATATTCAGTTTTTGCTAACATTTTAGATATGCTATCACCTAGGAATTTTGCTCCCAGGATCCCGGAATTACGCTTCAAAAATTCCGTAATCCCAGTATTGAAAAACATGCTCGGGATTGTATTCTCTAGTCACAACCCAGCACTGAAGAAGAAATTTGCGCAACAATCATGGAAGAAAATAACGAAAGGACAATAAAAAAATTGACTCAAAATTTGGATGAGGGTGATGATGATGAAGAAGAAATCAAATGCTCAACTAACAAGGAAATCTGTAATGCATTAGACGTTTTACGTTAATGCGTAATTTATAAAGGCAACGAAGAGGATTTTCAAATATTTACGAACTATGAAAATTTGTAACAAGTAACCAACTCTAGATTACATACAGTTCATAAAGTATAAGTTTTACTGCCCAAGTGGGAACCGCAAATTGTACTTTATCTCTTTCTAACACACATGAACACGCGCTGTAATACTACAGACGTTTGTCATTTTGAGTTAAGACGTACGTCTTTGAAATATTATATTAAATAAAAAGGATAGGTTGTCTAGGAGATAGTCTTATGATATTCGACTTGTCAAATTATTTCAATATTGTTGTTTATTGACTTTGTTTCCGGTATTCTGACTTCTAGGTTAAGCATTCTTCCAATTTGAATATTTAGTTTATAAAAAATTACAAAATCTGGTTTTTTGAGAACAATACTGATAATAAATAGTAATATCAATTAGTGGCAATAAGTACGAAATTGTTTGATTATTACTTTGACATTTCTAACCTATTTATTTTACAGAATATTTCTTAGATGCCAAGTAAACCTCTTGGTTCTCAAGCGAAACAGCTTGAATTAAATCTTATAGCCTATTAACAGGTAAAGGAGAATGGTGGACCATTTATGTCCATCGACCGCGTTCATGAGGTAATTCACATAATCAGTTAGATAAGGCGGTATTATGAAATAAGTTTTATTTTAGAGGGTAGCAGAAGCCCTTAATATTTCTAGTAGAACGGTCTACACTATTAAACATCGTAACATTCAGAATCCAGTCTTATCGTCTCCTAGCAAAAAAAGGTCTTGTAAGAAGCCAAAAACTAAGGACTTAGCAGAAGCAACTAAAATGGAAGTTCGAAATACTGTTTATGACATGTATAAAGAAATTATGTTTTTAATATATTGTAAATATTTATTACATGTTAAAATTTTTCAGAAAAACATCTTACCTTAAAAAATTTAAGCAATGTTTTGGCTATGAAAGAATTTGTTCATACATGTACAACTACTTTAGCAATATTGCTTAAAGATATTGGTTTTAAATATAAGAAAGAGTGTAACAGGAGAGCGCTCACAGAGAAATTAAATATAGTCTGAATGAGAAATGTATTTTTAAGGGAATATATGAATAACTTAAATTCAACTTTATGTCAGTTTATGTTCCCTGATGAAATTTGAATCTTTTCGAAAGAGAATAGAATGAAATCCTGGCAAAATGATAATATAAAAAGTGTTAGGAAACCCAAAGACTATGATGGTAAACGGTTTATTATTATACATATTGGCACAGAAAATGGCTTCATTAAAGGAGTTAGTCTGATTTTTCCATCAAAAACAATCACTGGTGATTACCATGGAGAAATGAATGGTGACTCCTTTAAGCAATGAGTAAATGATCAGCTTATACCAAATCTTGAGGTACCATCACTTATAATAATAGATAATGCTCCTTATCATAGCGCTAGTCAAAATAAACAACCAAATACCTCCTCAAAAAAACAGAAATTATGGAATGGTTGAGAAAAAAAGATGGAAGCTATTCACCTGCAATGACTAAGAATGAATTAATTCAATTAGTAAAATATCATAAAGAAGAGAAGATATTTATTATAAGTGAAATAATGTGAGTGGACATGAAGTTTTAAGATTACCTCTGTACCATTGTGACTTGAACGCAATTGAAATGATTTGGACTAAGGTTAAAAACTATTATAATTCAAATATTGGAAGAAATGGTTATTCAGATGAAAGAGTTAAAGAAATGTGGAATGAAGCTTTGCAACAGTGTGATGAAATTACTTGGTATAATTGTGCTAGGCATACGGAAAATTTAATTAAAAAATGGCATGAGAAGAAGCAATTTCTTGATAGGGCAGAGATTGCTCCAATAATAATGTTAATGACTCAAGTTTTGAGTCAGAATCAAAAACTGACTAGTTTTCATTAATTTTTGTAATATATACTCCATTTACATTAAAAATAACATACCTATTGCAAATAATACAAGTAATATTTTTGAGGTTTTATTTGGATGAAACACGTAAGTTTACTTCTATAAAAGTTCACTAAACATTAATAAGCAGGTAACTATCTTATTTTGACAAAATATTTTTGTATTTATATTTTGTAGAAGTTTAATATGGTTACAATAATACTGCCATAAAAATCATCAATGTGTATCATTTGCATGCACATAATATAAAGCAGCGAAGAAATTACTGCCACTGGTTCAACGAAACATCACATGATAAAGATCTCGTGGCAAAGTTTTATATGAATGAAGTTTGTTTTTTCTTATTGGTAGTGTACTAACCTGCAAAATTATCAAATGTAGTTATCAGAAAATCCTCATGTGTTTGTTAAATATTATCTTCATCTAATAAAGAATAATATGGATTAGGATTGTATTATTATACCATTATTTTCTTAAGAAACAATAAAATATTAAATGTAGACTATATAAATGTTTATTTTATGTATAATTTTATAAATGTAATTTGACAACATATATTTACAACTTTCAAAAGGTTTTAATTCTTTTTCAAAGAGTTACGAACATAACTTTTACATTCTTTTCCAATATATTTAAATTTATTTAAAATATAAACAATATGTAAGTTAAGTAGAAATCTAAATTATTCATCAAATTAATACATTCCCAATCTTCTTAACCCAGATATAGTGCAAGAAAATGATTTTGGTAGGTATGTCATTCTTAATAATGCAAACATTTTTAACACTAAAGATCTTTTCAATACCTCATTTCACTATTGATATGACTTGAAATATTTCTTTTTAAATAAATTTTTGATGGAATATTTTCGTGAGTTTATAATTATAAATAACATTTAAAATAATTTGTTCAAATATTAAAGTAATAATTTCGGCATAGTTTTCTTGGATAGAATATATTTATACAGAACTAGAAAAGAAACAATACTTTTGAACTATTAATGTTCCCACTTTACTCATTATTATTATTTTGACATGTAGGTTATGTATATGCTTTCTTTGGTTATATTGCAAGTAACATACTAAAATTTTGACAATATTGAAACATGACGTTTATATTTTATGATGACAAACGGTTGTTTCCGCGATTGAATACTGACTTCATTTGACTCTGCAGTACTGATTTGAATCATATGCTTCGAATTTGACCTTGAACTGAAAACTTATACTTTATGAACTATATTTTCTTCTATCAATGTAAAGCAAAGTAATGTGCAAATAATGTGTAATATACATAGTTATACAATAAAATTTCTGTAAATTAAGATTCTCTAAAATTTTGACTAGTTTCTAAAATTCCCTTACTGTTATCAATCGGTTAATGTTATCAGAATATATCTGGCCCAAGGTGGTCTCAAATTAAACGGATTTCACTGTATATGAAATATACACTCTTATGAATACATAGTAAAGGATAAATGGTAATAAAGTAATATTCTCATTAGATTTATGTAAATTAAGTACGTTGAACGTACAATGAAATCATTGTTTGTGTCACATTTTGTACACAAATAATTATGAAAAAGTCGTGAAGAAGGCGTCGTAAAAATTCTTGAGACGCGTAAAGGCAACTGACATCCACAAATTAATGGAAGTGCTTTATTTTAAAGTCATCATTACGCGGATAATTTAAAAATAGACAATTACATCGTAATCTGTCCTACAATCTTATTATGAATTCATAACTAAAGGAAAGAAAGACGAGGTGGGAGACAAAGAAAGTAAAAAAGTTACTAGAGAAGTACATTAAAAATTAATTAATACTCTCGGAGATAAAGATTTTTATATTCCTGCTAGCAGTCCCTGTCGACTGGACAAGGAAAATAATAAAGGAAAAACAGACCCGTCGAGGCCAAATATGAAAAACGAATAATTTAATTTTCAGTTATAAATTACTTTTGCATAATGTGCATTGGATTTTGTGTAATAACGTTTATTTAGTCTATTTTGGAATTTCGTTCTTTTGAGAAAAGGGTTGATAATTAGGGTTCGCATTAAAGCGTAATTGCTTTAACTGATTTCGGTTTTTCAATTTTCGTGAATATGAGTTTTTCTTATTAAAGAAATGTGCAATATGAAATTGATTAACTTAAAATAACTATATTCTACATTTACATTCATTTTCCTTGCATTTTACTTGTTATTTTTGATATTCACATATTTTTTGAGCGAACAATGATAAAATGATTATCGTTGCAATAAAACTGTGCAGATACGGTGGCAGTGTGTCAGTAGTAGGAAAAATCTTGAAGATGTTATTGTAATTGAGGGAGCTTGAAACATCAACAGTATTACCAGTGTAATTAGGAAATGTTTCGTTTTATGTAGATCTCGGTTTCCGGGTTGGAACCGCGTCGAGTTAGGCGTAGTTGCCAACGTTTCGTCCACTGTTTCAAGGGACATCTTCAGGGCTGTACGTAGAAGTTCGTCGTTTCGCAGTAGCTTGAAGAATGCTATGACAGTGTGTATGAGTCGTTGAATTTTGATTTGTGGTCGAAGATTCCTTCATTTCCGCTCCGTTGTTTCGTATCTCCCAGGGTTGTGATGTGTTTGAGTCTGATTAATGATCGTGCGTTGTTGTGTTTTTTTTTGTGCGGTCATGTGTTTTGTATGTGCAGTCTGTGTGTCAGTCGCGTTTTTGCGTTTAAGTCATGTGTGTTCGTTTGTTGGTCATCATCACATTTTTTTGCGTTTCAGTTGTGTGTGTGTTTAATGTGTTTTATTATAAAGTGTTACTATTATCTGTTTGTGTTACGAAGTATTGTATTTGTTCGTTTGTTGCGTTTGTCGAGTGTAGTGTTATTAGTAGAGCTGAGGATGTTTGCGGTATAACCATGGTTATATCATATAACCATAGTAATTTACTATGGTTACATGATATAACCATGGTTATACCGCAAACATCCTCAGCTCTAGTTATTAGCATATTGCCTAAGGCAAGTGCTAATTCGTCAACTGTGTTAAGTGTTGGTTTGTTTTGGCTTTGAGTCCAGGAATTAGTTGTTGGGGGTGGTGCTGGTATGTACTTAGGTTTGGGTGTGGTTTTGTTTGTTGGGTTGTTTGGATTGTTTGGACAGTTGATGAATGTAGATAAGTGTGGACCACCGCAGTTTGCACACTTTGGTGGGGTTGTTTTAGTCTTGGTACATAAGTGTGTCGAGTGTTCGTCTCCGCATTTCATGCATTTGTAGTTTATGTTGCAATTTCTTTGGTGATGTCCGAAAGTCTGGCATTTGTGACACTGTATTATGTCTGTCCGTTTGTGTAAAGGTTCTATTTTTATTGCAAGTCCGCAGCAGTCGCGTAAGTTGTAATTTGACTTGTACTGTCTCGTTAGTTCGATTAGTGCCAGTTGTGTGTTTACCGTTCATTCTTTTAATTTTCAGTGTTGGGTAGCCTTGGTCAGTCAAGTCGTCGGTAATTTCAGTGTCTGTGATAGAGGTAGGAATGCCACGCATAACTACCTTTAATGTCTTTTCGCTTCTAAGTTGAAATGTATAGTATTGTATGTTTTCTTTGTCGAGTATTTGTTTAAGTGTGCGGTAGTCATTGTCAGTTTTTGGTTCGATGTGAATACCAGGTTTCACAAGTTTGCTTTCTTCAGTGTTAATGTTGTTTGTCTTAAGTATATGTCGTATGTGTGTCCATTTGTCTTTTTCCGTGACTATTATTGGTGCAATTTTGTGTGGTTTTCGTGTTACAGTGTTTGTGTTATGTGTGATGTTGGTTTTGTCACTTACCCTGGGCGAGCTGGCTGATGTTGAAGACTGTGGAGTGAATTCGGAAGTTTCTTCTTCCATTTTTTCTTAGGTTTTGTTGTCGAGGGCGTCGTAAGAATTTTTAGTTTCGATCGGTGAGGTTGTTTCGTCTATTTTTGGCTTCTTCGTGAATTTCGGGTATACCAAGTCTTCTGCGGTTTTGATTTCAGTTTGCATCTTGTTCTGTGTTCGGTGGTGTTTTTTTTCTTCTTTGAGCGGTTCGGTGTTATTTTCAGGTATCCTGACTTGTATTTTTGGCTGGTTTGGATCTACCATAAATATGCCCGGCGATGTCCGTAAAATTTGTTGTATGTCTCGTTCGTTGAATGTTCGGTCGATTATTTCTCGAGTGTCTTCTATTAATTCCTGTGACCAGTTGATAGTGGTGTTTGGATTCAGGATTAATTTTGTTAAAGTAACAATTCGCCTGGCCATTGCATCCGGCTTCGTATGACGGTATAAAGTCATATGTTCTCTCAGCTGGTGTACTGCTCGAACAGAAGACGCAGTGAGAATGCTATGACAGAGACCGGCACAACTTATATAGAGGGGACCGGGTCAGATGGTGGCCTGCTATTGGCTGGGGACAATGAGCCAATGGCATTCGTCGTATGGGCGTGGTAATTCTTAGTAGAGTTCAGTAGAGTTTGCCACGTCGGATGTAACGTATAGCCATCGTCTCTATTGAGATTGCGGGGATGTTTGTAAATTTCAATAGATTCACGGACTTTCCTAGGGAAATAATGCGATTCACGGGACAGAAGCTTGGCATCTTTGAATAGAATTTGATGACCGGAGTTGAGTTTGTGTTCTGCCAGCGCTGAACCGGCTATATGTAACAGTCTAGTACAACGTTCATGTTCGGACACACGCACGCCGACTGGCCGCTTTGTTTCGCCAATGTACACACTGCCACACGAACACGGAATGCGATACACTCCTTGCGTGCTTGGAGTGGAGACATTTTGTCTTTAACCGAGGGTAAGAGGTCCGAAACTTTAGAATGGGGTCTGAAGGCAGTTTTTATTTTATTTCTATGTAGAACCTTTCCTATATGATGGGTGATACCTTGAATATACGGTAAGAAGGCAGTGCTGATGTTAGGATCGGGTTCACTTCGAGGTTGATAATGGTCAGATAGAACCGAAACGTCATCTGGAAATTTAGAGTTTACCATTAGATAGTAAATCAAAGGTGGCCTCGAGAATGTGTTTTTGGTTTTCCTCTGCAGTTTCAAATAAACGTGCTGCAGGTAAAAGAAGAAAATGAGCTTCTTTCGTTTTTTAAAAAAATCTCGAACGTCGTTTGACTCAGGTCCATTTTCTCTTCGGTTTTATAACAAACACAAAATTTAGCAACTTACCAAATTTAAACCTCCCTCTATCTCCAATAATAAGCGAGATCTCCATGGTGAGGTTTGAAAATGGATCAGCCTGTATAATAAAAACCTCTTCATGTATTTGTGTTTTTTTTAATAACCAAACGGAACTTACTTTATGAACCGCCCTCGTACATAGTAGAATACTTGTGTAAGCACCTACCTCAATACTTTAAGTTATAACTGGATTAACGAATGTTTGAGTGTTAAAAGTAAATTAATGAGTAAAAATCCAGACTTTGAAGTTTATTTGTTGTGTAAAATGATTGTTTTAAGAAAGTGAGTTATGTCAGTATAAATGTATATCAACACGTAAATTTAAATAATGATTCATATGCATCTTATACTTAGATGTCCGTAGCAACTTGTCAGTTCATTTTAATCTTGTCTCCATGTAATACGGACACGTCCACTTTGAGTTACACTGTTATTGTCGCACATTGCACAAGAAACTCTACTTATCAGCTAGGAGGACAATAAATTTCTATCTATATTCCCACGCATGGGTAACGTGTAACTAATGTAAAATCACCGCAAATGGCAGTGACAGGTGTATATGGACAAAGAGTGTCATGCTCGGTGGTCAGCAACATTGGTCGCTCAATTTACATCTTCACATGATATCCTGGCTCGCTGTCGATATGAAGAAGATGAGGTCGTGGACCCTCGAAGAATCAGAGCGAATGAGCAGATGGACTTCAATAGATACACACAGGCTGTACGGACTTCTATGTACATCTGCTTGCGGTGCTCTCCATTCCATTTTTTTTCTTTTTTATATTTCTTCACCTCTTTCTTTCACTTCTTGCACCGATCTACTGATTCATTCATCCGTAGGTTCGGGTTTATTTTGTTTTTCTTGTGGAAGATCGCTTTACTCATTATTGTCGCGTAAGGTCAAACATTACTTGTTTAATGTGGCTCCATCTCGACGTTGTTAATCGTTAATATAATATACGTGTTGATAAACTTAATTTTAAAGATGCCGCTAATTTGAGAATTTATTTTAGGATTTTGTCGTTTATACAAACTGCGTGGTATTTTCTTTTACATAATTATAAGACTTTTTATGTGCGATTTGAGTATTTTTAATATATGATACAACTACAAAATGTTAAAAAAACACTAAAACAAAATTAAAAAAAAAAGATAAGTACAACAATTTTCTATAATTTTTTTAAGCACGCCACTTCAACGTACCATTTTTTGGGGAAAAATTGGGGATCTTTGCCCATTTCGCCACGTCAATAAGAAGTGAAGTGCTTATAAAAAATATATCGAATAAAAAATACGCAAATCTATCCTAGCGAGGAGGAAAATGTTGGAACAAACATGTTTAACATTCGAGGCTTGTCGGACAATGCATCGTAAACATTCTTGGTATTTATTTATTTTGTATGAGAAGCGAAATCGAAAACTTGATATTAGTGCAGTGTGGCTAGAGAATGCAACCCCGATCATGTTTTTCAATCCCGAGATTACAGGCTTTTGAAGCGTAATCCCGGTATCCTGGGATTAATCCCGGGATGTTATTTCTAATTGGGCCCAAATGAATAAATTCTTAAGTAATTTCTTAAAAATTAATTATTAATATTGTTGTACAACACAATACACAATATACTAAAATAAGGAACAAAAAATTATTTAGAATTTCGAAAATACAATCGCAGAAATCAAAGCATCCAATGTTTAGCTTCCAAGCCTGCTTCGTAGTTTATTGCCAACATAAGCAGCAGCTGAAAACGCTCGTTCAGGTTCTACACTGGTTGGAGGAATACACAATAGATATTTATATGCTAATTCTAAGTGATATCCAAGAACTACATTTTCGAACAGACTCATTTTGCGTCTAATACTATTTACCAACCCCAATTCATTTTGTACTTCAGGATCTGGGGATTCCATGCCCTTATTAATTTATAGCTGTAACTTTTCCTTTAGTATCAATTGGGGTTTGGAGGTTTGTTGCCTTGGCTCATCATCTGTTTGTGATCCTGACCTTTCTTCCTGTTCCGTGTCATGTCGACTATTTAGTCTTTTAAACAATACTCTTTATTTGCGCCCACACTAAAGCTTGTGTAGTAACTGGAAATAAATCAAGCCATTCCAAATCCGATAATAACTGATTTTCATAATCTTTTCGTGGATTTTGTAAGTAATTCAATACACCAGTTAAATCATCATTTTGTCGTTGCTGTATACGTTCCACTAAGGATGTTTTTGCTAGACAATTGTTTTATAAGAAATTTCAAAGCGGCATCAGCGGTGCATAAATTAGCATCTACTCGACAGATTTCTTCTATTGTTAATTTAATTGGGGTTAGCACATCAACAATTTTATTTAACAAGTCAAAATCAGCATCTTTTAAACATATTGGATGACTGAGATCTATAGGGTGGCCCAAAATGACCAAAGGGGTTTTAATTCCTTATAACTTTTCTTATTATAATTTTTTTTTTTGTTTTCAGTACTTTGTAAAGAAGACTTGGGGAATTTAAAATGGAACAGTACACAATTGAACAACGTGCCAAAATCAACGATCCATTGCGAGATATAATTTTTTTAAAAATATTCTCCATTAATATACTGTATTTAAAATTTAAAAAATTAATAATTATGTCTTAAATAAGAAGTTATAATGAACTCAACCCCTTTGGTCATTGCGAGATATAATTTTTCATAATTAAATTAAAAATATTCTCCATTAATATACTGTATTTAAAATTAAAAAAAATTAATAATTATGTCTTAAAAAAGAAGTTACAATGAACTCAGACCCCTTCGGTCATTTTGGGCCTTCCTGTATAAGAGCTTTTTGAATGCAGGTTTTTAAAAGAGAAAATCGTTCCAGCATGGTTAAAAGACTATTCCACTTGGTTTTATAGTCCAAAAGAAGTGACAGCTCTTTTTCATGTTGAATCTTCACATATTTTTGAAGTACTGTTTCATTTTTCAATGGTGATCATTTGAAATACACTACAACTTTGCAGATTTTCTTTATCAGCTCATTAATGTTTTTATCTTTCGTTAACTCTGATATGTGTTCTCGCGCAAGTTCATTTTGTGACATTAAGATTAAACCTGATTCTGGACTTCTAATTTGTCATCATCATCGCTATCGTTCATACAATCAGAGTCACAGCTGGTTCATTTATAGTATCACCTGAGTCTGACGTAGGGCTGTCTTGCCTGTCTTGAAAATAATTCTTTATTTTATAAAGCACATCATAGACGGTCAAATTGATACCATGTGCGAGACACAGTTGTTGTTCAGTGCAAACAAGCTGTCCCACCTTTATCATAACGTTCGGTCAATCGGTTACAGTAACCACGATATCAGTTTTCAGGGAATGATGTGTATGTCGGCAACAACCGTAAGAGGATGCCCTTCCTCTTTTTGATGCTGAATAGAATTCCTTTTGCGTTCAAATTCCTTATTATTATTATTATTATTATAATCAATAAGCCTTAAAATTACCCTACGGGTGTCAAGGTATACACTTAATTTACAATATGAAACTTAATTCTATTTTCTATTATAAATGAATTTTTCCCATTCTTTCTTATTTTTTGCCGCAACTTCTGCTTCTCTTCATGTCATTCCACGTTTTTGCAGGTTTTCCGCTACTGTCTTGTCCCATGTATTCTTTGGTCTGCCTTTCTTCCTTTTCTGTATTGTCTTAGCTTTCCATACTCTCTTTGTCTGCCTTGTTTCTTCCATACGAACGACATGTCCGAACCATTTCAATTTCTGTCACTCTATACTTTCGAGGATCGGTTCTATATTTAGATCTTGCCTTGTCACTTCATTTCTTATTCTGTCTTTGCGTGTTACTCCTTTGAATGCTCTTAAATACCTCATCTCCATCGCTTGTATCTTGGATTTTGTTTTGTTATTTAGTATCCAGCTTTCACACCCATATGTTAGTATTGGTCTACGAGTATATACGGTTTTAAACACAGTCATTTTTGTCTTCGTTGAAATTTCCCTATTTCTGTTAAAAGTCTTGTTGAGTGTATAGTACAACTTTGTCGTGCTTTCAATTCTGCCATTAATCTCTGTGTCTTCTTTCCCTTCTCTATGAATGTTTACTCCTAAGTATTTAAATGTTCCCACTTGTTCGATGTTCTTTCCTCCTACTTTAATTGTTAACTGTTTATGGTTTTTCCCTATCGCCATCACTTTAGTTTTGTCTGAGTTAATTTTCATGTTTCTCTTTTTCAGTGCTGTTTCCCAAATTACCAAGTTTGTTTGCAGGTCCTTTTCGGTATTTGCGTATACCACCAAATCATCAGCAAACGCGTTCTCCGCTACATCAACCAGCCCCATATTTCTATATCCTATTTGTATCTTTTTTGTGTTGTTTTTGATATCTTTCAATACGTCATCAAGTATTATATTAAATAGTATAGGACTAAGTACTCCTCCTTGGCGCAATCCTTCTCTTGTTTCAAACTCTTCGGATTGTCTATTACACGCTCTTACCACGTTTCTTGTACACTTGTACACAGTTTGCTATTTATTCCTCTTTTTTCTAGACTCCTCCACACCCTCAAATTCCTTATACCATCGGGAAATTATAGCTAAGGGTTAATTGGGCTTGTTCACTAAAAACTGAAATTAAACTCTCTTTGCACTCATAAGTGCTTAAACCTCTTTTAAATTCATAATAAATTATGATTCGAAAGTGCTCACTGATTAATTCGATTTTCTTTTACTTTTAAAAAATAAGTAGTTGAGTTACAACAAACGAAACTTCAACAAAAACCTATATGACTGTTTTTCAAAGTCTACTAATGTTTTTATTCTAAATAAATTCAGCTTATCCCTCGTATATGGAAACGGTCAAATATCTCGAAAACGGTTTGATGTATCTAAATGAAATTTTGATATATGGAAACGTTTGGATCTTTCTGGTTATTCTAAAGTTTCCTTTTCTTATCGCATATTTGAAATCCAAGTTATTAGGTCTTAGATGCTGATGGGTATAATTTGTTTGCTTTATATGGCCCCAAAGAAAAAACTCATTCGCGGAAAAATCGGGAGATCTGGGTGGCCATTTTACGTCTCCGTTGGTGCTAATAATGCGACGAGGAAATATTTGATTTAAATATTCACGAGCCGGATTATGAGCAGGACATCTGTGCTGATACCAGATATGAGTCAAATCAATATTCTGTATGCCTTGTACTGCTGGTATCACTTTATTCTCAAGCAGTTCCAAATACTTTCGGTCCTTCAGATTACCGTTAATAAAAAATGGTCCTATAACAGTGTCCCCAGAATACCAGTCGAAATGTTAAGTTTTTGGGGGTACTGAGTTCTTAAACTTTTTCTTTGGTGCTTGTTTTCTTGGGACAATTATCTCACTACCGAAGGATTGTGACGACCATGTAATGAGAAAGTCGATTCGTCACTAAACAGAATATTTCGAAGAAATTCGTAATTGTTGTTTACTCTAATCATCACATCTTCACAAAGTTTCATTCGACGTCCATGATCAGCCGGGAAAACCTCTTGTGTCGTTTTAATTTTGAAAGACTTGAAACTACTCTTCTTAAGTATTCTATGCACTTCTGATTTTCCGATATTAATTTCTGTTTTTTTTTATGTTTTTTGTTGATAAAGTGTCATTTTCTGTTATCGTATTGCGAACCATAATTTCCCGCATTTCAACTTCTTCAGTTTGAGGAATTTCCTTTGAGAACTTACATGGTGGATTTACAGAACCAGTTTCATTAAAAAAATGTATAACATAGAAGACCGAACTGGTGTTTACTGTCACATCGTATGCCAAAAGAAACAAATTATTTGCAATTTCATTCATCGATTGACCTCCATAAAACCATTCAACAATTTGAGTTTTCTGTTCCGTTGTTAACATTTTGAAAAGAAAAATTAACTACACTTAATTGTATCAGAGTGTATCAAATTTGAAGCTATCTAACAATTAGTGAAATTGACATATATTTTGCAATAACAACCATGGCAATTTATTAAAATAATCGAGTGTAAATCGCAGTGTCTACAAACACATAACATTACTCTAAGCGCCAAGTAATGTATTCATAAGTCATAAGCCCGTATTTAAAATTTCGGGGGACAACAGTTATGTATAAATACATATTTATACATAACATAACATATATAACATACATATATAACGAGCCATCAAAAAAATTCATAATTGGAGTAGACTGTGAAATTGGGTTGGTGCTTTAGCCACTTCCACATAATGACACATTACTTGATGCTTGACAGTTTCATTTGGTTTCATTGGAACAAAAGGCTATGGCATTGAAATGATACTACAACAAAAAAGAAAAGAAATAATTTATTTAATATCGAAATCATAATCAAAATTTACATATAGCTACAGAAGTTGTTGAAAATGTTGTCCATTTACATCTAAACAAATTTAATTTTCTTAATAAGAGTTTTGAAAAATTTGACACAAACTTATAGTTTCAATGTCAAATAATAAATGTCATTATGTGGAAGTGGCCAAAGTACCAACCCAATTTCACAGTCTACTCCAATTACAAATTTTTTCGATATATACAAGTGTCCCATATCGTTATTTCAAGCAACAAAAACGCAAAACTTGTATATCCATTTTTATTTGTTTCAAAGTTACAGATCTATGAATGTGATTGTCAGATCATGAAAAAAAATGTAATCTTAAAGTCAATAAAAACTGATTTAATTTAAAAAAGTTCTATTAATAATATTTTCGAAATGTCCACCACCTTTTTGAATGCAGACTTGTGCCCGTAAGCCAACAGAAGAAGTACTTATCCGAAATTCATACTTGCTTTGTCGGATTTACTCGGCAGCCAGGTGAATACGATACAACAACTCTTCTCTTGTGTTCGAAACTTGCCCGTAGACTAAATTTTTCATGTACCCCCATAAATAAAAGTCAAGGGGATTAAGATCAGGTGATCTGGGCGGCCATGCAACAGGACCACCTCGACCAATCCATCTTGGATAATCGACGTTAACCCAATTTCGGACAGCAACTCCGAATTGTGGTGGTGCCCCATCCATGTGAAACCACATGTCTCGTCGAACATTCAGTTGGACATCCTCTAAAAGACCTGGCAGTTCGTCAATAAGAAATTGAAGGTAATTGTCCACATTTAACCTCCCTGAAAGAACTACAGGACCAATCAACAAGTCATCGAATACGGCCGCCCAAACGTTAATAGAAAACCATGTTGAAATTTAGATGGGCGCATAGCTTTGGGATCCTCTGATGACCACCTGTGCAGGTTTCTCAGATTTGTAACGCCACCTCTTGTGAACGTAGATTCATCTGTCCAGAGGACTGTTCTGCAGAAATTAAAATGAAGGCGCGACTGTCTTAATATCCAGGTAGAATAAACTAGGCGAGTATAGTGGTCTGCCTCAAGCAAACCGTGTCCCCTGCGATAGTGATATGGATATAAGCCCTCACGTTTTAAAATTCGCTAAATTACTCCTCGGTCGAAAAGATAATCACGCAGTCCGCATTCCCGAAATTGTCTGTGTACTTCCAGAAACGTTCTGTAATGAGGAATGCGCCTATCGGGAAACCGATGTCGGTATTCAATAACTGCTTCACGTGCACTGCCGTTACAGTAGCCATGCATGTCCGCATACTCTTGAGAATAAAATGGGTAAGGCATTTTGAATAAATAAAACGTGTCCACTCACTAATAAGCTGTTGTATGAACTGAAACGTAATGTAATCCTTTATTAAAAAATGAAACTTTAACAGTCATCCGAACATTTGTTTATTGTATGGTATTCATGGCTCAGCACTTACGAAATATGTAAGAACCTTCATTATCATAAATCAATTTCCAGTACTCTTTTTTGTAGATCTCCAAGAAATTACTGTATGCACTGTATGCACCACGGCACGTGTTTATTTATTTTAAGATAACATTTTATTATGCGACGTTAACAATTACAGGCCTGTTATTGAATGGTATAACTTTTTTTAAATAAAATCAGTTTGTATTGACTTTAGGATTACATTTTTTTTCATGATCTGACAAACACATTCATAGATCTGCAACTTTGAAACAAATAAAAATGGACATACATGTTTTGCGTTTTTGTTTCTTGAAATTATGTCTACTTTACACTCCTAAAATACGATACGGGACACTTGTATATATAACGTGTGTTCATTTGAAAGTCAATCTAGGTTACTTTGAAATTCTGATAGAATAAGACGCATATATATTAGTATGTGTTTGTTGTTCCGTAAAGGTAAATCCAAATGACATTTAATAATGTCAATCACATTTGTTATTTATTTGTATGTATGAAACTGAGAGAGAGAGAGAGTGAGAGAGAGAGAATTATTTCTTGACCTTCGTATGTTATAGTAGATTAAACTAGTCGGCGATTTAAGGTCTGTGTTACTTTGATATGTATATATTTAAAATAATCTTACATGTTTCGGCACATAGTGTCTTTTTCAAAGTAATTGAAAATATAAATTATGTGCCGAAACATGTAAGATTATTTTAAATATATTCGTATTAAACTAAAACAGACGTTAAATCGCCGACTAATTAAATCTACTCTATATATATATTTATCGGTTTGAAACGTTCTCCGCCGTCTTCCGATGTCTAATCTCCATTGGTTCCTGTCTCCCCATAAGTTGTTTTACAAACCTCTCACTTTCATCTTCTTGTCGATTCTGAGATCTTCTAATTCTCCCTCTCCTGCGCTAGCCTTGTGGAGTTCATTCCATGACTAGCTTGGGTAGCAGTTCACCTGCCATCCGTTGCACATGTCCGTACCATAGAAGTGTCGTACCAGTTTCGTTCTGATGTCGTCTAATATGGTATGCTTGGTTCCCATCATTTCTCTTATCCTCTCATTTCGGACTCTGTTTCTTTTAGATCTACCTGCAGCTCTTCTCCAGAAGTCCATCTCTGTTACCAGCAAAGCTTTTACTGCTTTCTCTTTAAGTGGCCAGACTTCACAGCTACAAGCTGCTGGTCTTAACAATTGTTTTGCATATTAGCATCTTATATATTTTTTGAAGATCTTCTCATCCCAGAGAATATTATTTAATGGAGTTATAGTTTTTTTAGCATCGGTGTTCATATATCGTATGGCTTTATCCAAGGTACCGTCCTGTGACACATGCAGTTCCAGATATTAGTATCATTTAAGGTAAGTTCTCTTTGTACGCCACCTATGCACATATATTATCTTTTTCTGTGTTAACCTTTAGACCCTATATGTGATATTCTTCGATGAATTTGCGCGTCATATATTCTATGTCGTCCACATCTTGAGCTAACACAATTTTATTCATCTGCGAAGCATAGCATATTTCTGTCTGCCAACGGGATACCCATTTTCTCACACTTTCGTTTCCATGTTCGTAGGGCGTGTTCTCAATATATTTTAAATAATGTTGGCGAAAAGACAGCGTCCCTGCTTGAGCCTTTTGTTTATATTAAATGCGTTGGTTGTTTCCCTTTTTATCCTTACTCTGGCTTGGGCGGTTTTACAAAGGTTTTTAACTGCTCTGATAAAGTTATTGTCGATATTCGTATTTGTCAGCCCTTCCCAAAATCTTATCTGAGACCTGCTATCGTAAGCTTTTTTAAGATCTACGTAGAGTAAATGTATTTCCAGGTAAATTGCTAATCTTTTCTCGATAACTTGGGTGACACAGAAGAGGTTATTTGAAAACATAAAAAAGGCATAATTATGCCAAAATAAATTGTGTCGTCCTCCCTTCTCTCCCCCCCCCCCAAAGTTATTTCTGCTAACTGTAGTAAAACTTTTGTTCGTATTACTTTTTTCAGAAATACTTAGTTATTTTGTCTTTACTTTAAAACTGTTTAATGTATGATTATTTTGTATAAACCAAGACATATTACTACATATTTAGCGGTTACCACTGTTCGCAGAATAAGAGCGGGAATGGAAGAAGTCAGAGAAAGTTAATGTCAAAATTTTAACAACTTTCCAAATTCTTGATGGGAAAACTAATTACAAAATTTCTTGTACAAAATGCGCGTTCACATTCGGAATGAAATTAGAATCTCGCCGGCGAAGAATAAGAACATGTAAAAACGGAAGAAATAATGGCGATGTTGAGCGAAGGAGCGAGACGATTCACATCTAATCTACGGCTAACATAATTTTTGCAATGAATTTCAGAGAGAGAATCTATAAATTTACATGTATAAGTTAGCCTCCAGGAAATTTGGCAAAGTTAAACTCCGAAAAGAGAAACAATGCAATTACGGAACATTAATTCGAACCAAAAATTTTCTCCCGCCCAACTCTTTCTTCCTATATCAACGGAACAGGTATGAAGAGTTACCCCTCTCACGCCGTTGGCGGCGTAAAATTTCTCTCAGTTTTCCTTCGGTCAGGGGACTCGTTTGTCGGAATTTTCCTTGATAAAACGTACGCAGAATTATGATAGATTTAGAAATAAGGGACCGGGACAGATTATAAAATAAGAGATGGTTTTAAATAAAAGAAAACCAAAAAAGGGGATTTTATTACCAATGTACTTCCGTCAACGTTACGAATTCGAGGTATTCAGAACTAGAAACTAATTTTGCATAAACTCCTGGGTAAAATTAATAGAGCACTATTTCTCTTTTTAATAATAAGTTGACATTGGAGTTCCCTTGACATTTTAAGCAAATGCTGTCAATAGATATTTTGATTTAAAATCACAATTGCAAATTAAGCCCACTTTCACCAGAGATTGATTTATCTACTTATACATACATAAAAGGCAATATTTGTATGTGCGTCCGTTATAGACCAAAAAACTACCTGACCGATTCACACGCGTTGTTTTTGCAAAATGATTCACGTTGTCCGGAGAAGGTTTAAAGCCATTGAAATCCTCGATCGGACCAGAAGAATGTTAGGGGCCTAATAATATAATATCAATAGTAGTAGTAATACTATTTAAATTAGATAGCGCCACGAGACAGTACTTCACACATTGAAGTTCACATGAACAATTAACCTTCTGTCGGGCGCGCCTAATCCAATTGATACACACCAAACGGTTTCATTTGGTACTTGTAAATTATAATGTGTAGCGACATCTACTTTCTGGTAGCTTCATTTTTCCTAATACCCTACATTATCAGTACATTTAGTTTTATGGCAACTCTTAGGCTGATCAGTTCTGAAGTTTTATATCACTTTGATACACTGCGCCCGTTCTTGTTATAATTTAAAAATATAGAATTTAGTTATTCTTGTGCGTAGGTAAGTACCTTTCTCTTATATGGATACATAAATGTCAATCATTTCATTATCGGTTTTATTTTTATTTTACCACCGCGCAAATATCAAATTGATACACCGCGCCCGAATAATAATAATAGGAAATATTTTGTAAGAAAAATATTTATCTTTCAGTTTACTTACACCTAAAATGGCTGGCAAGGGTAAAAAATATGATTTAACAAATGCGAAAGATGTAGAAGAATTGGAAAGGATTATGTTTGATGACAATGATGATTTGCAAGAAAATTTCGAGGACGAAAGTGACACTGATGGTGAAGATGTAACTGAAACTCGTGAAGGAGATTCAGGAACCGAAGAAGATGCATCAGACGACGATTTTTCAGAAAGTGAAGAAAACTGCTTCCTTGGGAAAAACAACACTAGGAGATGGAATAAAACTCCTCCCTCACAAAGAGTGCGCTGCGGAAGACACAATATAATTCGAAAACTGCCGGGAGTGATAGGTGAGGCAAGAACAGCACGAACTTCTTTGGAATGTTGGAGTTGCCTCATATCTGATGATATTTTGAAAATCATTCTTCAATATACGAATCAGTATATTGAAATAATCAGACCATTGTTTCAACGAGAGAGAGAGATACCAGACCAATTGAAGTTATTGAATTAAAAGCATTCATCGGTCTTCTGTTTTTAGCCGGAGTGTATAAAAGCAATAGGCAGAGCTTAGAGGATCTATGGGGGGCCGATGGAAATGGTGTTGAAAAATTCCAGCTTGTGATGAGTATAAAACGGTTCAAGTTCATAGTGAGGTGTTTACGATTTGATGATCGCGAAACCCGAAAAGAGCGGCAATACCTAGATAAACTAGCAGCTATTCGTGAAATATTTATGATATATGTACAAAATTGTCAGAAATCCTACACAATGGGTGAAAATGTTACTATTGACGAAAAGCTTGAGGGCTTTCGTGGTAAGTGCGCATTCAAGCAATACATACCTAGCAAGCCTAATAAATACGGTATTAAAATATATGCTCTTGTCGATTCTCAAACTTACTACTTACACAATTTAGAAATTTATGCTGGAGTGCAACCAAATGGTCCATATTGTTTGAGCAACAAACCTATGGATGCAGTTCTACGACTGGCTGAGCCTCTATATCACTCAGGGCGAAATATTACTGCAGACAATTGGTTTGGTAGTATGGAACTATTAGAAAAACTAACAAAAAAAAGGCCTTTCATATGTAGGTACCATGAAAAAAGACAAAAGAGAGTTTCCGTTGGAATTTAGCTCTACAAAAGGCAAAGATCTATATAGTAGCCTTTTTGGATTTAGAATGGGATGTACGTTATTGTCATATATACCAAAAAAAGGAAAATGTGTAATTTTGGCATCTACATTACATAATGATAATTGTATAGATTCTGAGATTGGCCATAAGCAAAAGCCTTCGATGATTACATTTTACAATCATACGAAAGGGGGTGTTGATACAACAGATAACCTATGCGCCTCTTACAATGTGGCTAGGAATGTTCGTCGTTGGCCGATGGTAATATTTTTTGCCATGTTGAACATGAGTGGGATCAATGCCCAAGTGATCTATTTTGGCAATGATCAGGACACTATCAGAAGAAGTCAATTCATAAAACAATTATCAAGTGAACTAGTTTTACCTAATATAATTAGAAGAAGCGCAAATACTTCAGGGATGCATATGGACTAAAACTGAAACTTCAGCGGTACAGACCAGTGGAAGAAAACGAGTATACGGAAGCACTTAGCGAAAGAGGAAGTAAGAGGAAGAGATGTGAAATATGTACTGAGAAGAGACGTTTAACTAAATATAAGTGTGTCAAATGCAACAAATCAATATGTCTCATGCATTTACAGAGTTTTTGTTCAGAATGCAGTCAAATAGTTTGTAATTTGCAACAGGACGACCATGAGAGCTCAGATTGAAGATTTAAATCTATATCCTCCGTTATATTTCACTTTCTTTTTAGTTCTTGAATTTATTTGTATTTAGATATGTCACTATTTTCATTTTCAAGCACAATCAACAAGTGCTATTATATATTCTTCTGTTCCAACATTATTGTAATAAATTCCTTTACTAAAGTGCGCATGTTCATTATTTTCATTAATTTCAGTATTCTCAGTCAAAATACCTATACCAAAAGAGAAGTATGTAATTAATTTTTGTTTTAACACTTTTTTTTCCCGGTTGAAAAGAAAGAATGATCATAGTGATCATTTTGATACAGCGCGCCTGATCTTATTACGATTATGACCGCGCCCGACAGAAGGTTAAACATTGCATGTCCCGTCTAGAAAAACCAAGGATATGTTTGTATGCAGGCCAAATGGAATCACCAAAAGCATTGTATATCCAAGACCACTGCAACGAATTTAAACTTGAACATAACAGTAATTACTAAAGGCCGCATTATATGCAAAAAAAAAATGCGCATAAATATGCAGATGTTTTAGCCTAAATTTGCACTTTCTTATGAAAAATATGGAGGTAAAAAATACGAGGAATGTTAGAAAATGGAATACTGTAGAAAGAAATATTCTATTATGCTTATTACAAGTTAATTTAGAACATTTTACAACATATTTAACTATGAAAACAATTTACAATCACATATTTCTCAAAGTTTTCAACAGAAAAATTGTGACGCTTTTCTGAAAACATATATTTATAAATTGAAAAGGTTCGTTCTACATCGACGCTTGTTATAAGAACATATTTCAAATTAGGAATATCATGTATTGTCAACTCAATATTTTCTACTGAATCACAAGATTTTAGCAATGTCCTTAAGCTTTTCAAAACCCTCATTTTTCCTATTACACTTAAAAAAATTTCAGACACGGAATGTTCCACTCCTCCTTTAAAATCAAAAGATGACTTTTCAAATTTGTTTATTATTTCAATGCTCTCGATTAGCGACATAAATTGTTTTTCCAACTGCAATATAGAAGTGGAAATAAAACTGGAATTGGCTTTAATAAACGCCAACTGTTGAGGTATTTCTTTACTCGAATACACCTTTTGGGCGTCTATCACAGATTGTGCGTCCCTATCAAGATCCATAATAATTGTCTTTATTCCTTCATAATGATTTGCATGAAAAATAGCAGCCTCCAACCACGTTCCCCATCGTATGACTGGTATTGGTTGAGGAGGAAGCAGAACACCGGGTAGATGTTGTTCGTATAACTGAACTCGTAACGGGACCTTTAAAAATACTTTATTAGCACTACTAATTAAAGTATTTACTAAGGGAAAATGGTTTCTGACTTGTTCTGCAACACGATTTAGTCCGTGCGCCAAGGAAGTTGTGTGAATTAAATTTGGGTAAAATATTTTCAATTTGAAAGCTGCCTTCACCATATATGGTGCAGTATTCGTCAAAAACAATAGATTTTCTCTGTTGGAATCGATTCCGGTAAGAAGAAAGTTGCCAGTTCTTCCTGTACAAACTTTGTTGTTGTCAAATTATTTCCCTTTTCCAACTGTTTGGATGAAATTAAATAATATTTTGCTGGAACCGATACGCTAAAGGTACCAATCATTAAATGAACTATGTATTGGCCCACGCTATCAGTAGTTTCATTTACGCATATGTAAAGATAATTATTTGCAAGAACCTTCTTAATGCTATTAAATGTTTCTGCATAGATACAGCGAATATATTTGTTTCTTAACGTGTTCTCGTCAGGAATGTTATATTTGCTGATGTACTTTTGCAAAAATAACTTGACATTAAAATTGTTTAATTTATGTAGTGGACACAAACATTTGACACAAATCTTCATTAAATTGTTCTTGTTCCAATTTTTTGGAAGTTGATGGCAAACATTACGGTAATGTTTGCTGACTCTTCTTCGCCAATTTCATCTTTGATAGTTTTGCAGCATGAGATGGAGTTTTCATATGTTGGTCGACTTGGAACTTTCTCTCACTTGTAATCTTCCAAAAAATATCAGATCATCGGTTGTTTTCTTATAAAAAAAATGTTAGTAAAAGATAAAGGAATAATTAAAAACTTAATTAATTAATTAATTAATTAATTAATTAATAAGAGGAAATAAACTTAAAATTCTACTCACAATCTTGCAGCATGAAATGCAAAACACTTTTTCTCCATTCATACCCAATTCTGAATAAGATGCAATCCATCCATGCACAGTCGCTATTTTCGGCATTTTTGCTATTATATATCACAACTCACAAGTTTACACTTCGAAAAGCCAACGTAAAATGATGTTTAAAATAAAATTACTTTCGAATATGGGAATAAATTTCTCCGAATAGCAAAGAAACACATATACTCCTAATTTTCTGGTAAAATGTATTTTTGTATTTATTTAGAAGTTTCAAGGTATTAGCTTTTCCTTGAATTTTGTCTCGGCCTGGATGTATGGGAAGAGTATTAATAAATTCTTAGAGACGCTTATCGGAAAAGTAACGGGAAGAGACTTCGTAAATGTTATTTTTAATTTAAAGAGGGCTGTTTAATTTTTGTTTGTTTGTTACATCCACGACATATTTTTAGTAATGTCTATAATAAATTTGATTTAGTAAATAAATAAAACTCGGATACTTAAAATATGCAAAAATGCGCAATTACTACAAAATATGCAAATAATATACAAAATGCATATATTATGCAAATATGGAAATTTATACAATCTGCATATAATCTGGCTTTTAATCATAAGTATTGCTTGATACTTTGATATGGTCGTTTAAATAAAAACCTTTACAATTTGAAATACCATCATTATAAAATTTGCTTCATTGAGGAACTCTTTGATGATGATTTCGACAGAAGGCAAGAGTTTTGTGAATCAATGATGAACATTTGTAATCGTGATAACAATTTTCTAAATAATATAGTATTTTCGAACGGGGTAACCTTTTATTTGAACGGTACTATTCATAGATATAACTGTCGGTATTCGGCACAAAGTAATCCTCACTGAATACAAGAGGCGCATACGCAACAGCCTAGAAAGCTTTACGTTTGGGCTGGTATCTGTAGAAACAGAATAATAAGGCCTTTCTTTATAGAAGAAACTCTACATGGTCAAAGATATTTAGAACTTTTAAATAACCAGGTAATTCTTGCAATAGAGGAAAATGGTCAACTGTTACAAAACATCTGGTTTCAGCAGGATGGGGCACTCAGTATTCAATTATCGTTCGAGATCGATTAGATTGACCTTTTGCCTACAAATATATTAGAAGTAGAGGTGAAATTGAATTGGACGTTCCCCCGATCTCAATCCACTAGATTACTTCTTGTGGGGCTATCTAAAACAGAAAGTGTATCTTACCCGATCTAAAAAAATGCAAGATTTGGCTGAAAGAATTAATGAAGAGATACGAAGCATTTCACTGGACATTATAGTGAGGGTTAGAAGAGAATTTACAGACAGATTGGCTTATTGTCAGGAAGTACCTGGCGCCCATTTTGAAAATCTCATAAATTAAGTTTAACTTTGTATGACCAGTTTATTTTCTTTTCCTTTTTAATTAAGTAATAAAAAATGCTTTAGTGTATAGTAATTTAGTGTTATAGGAAATATTTAAATTGTGTTATCGAGGAGAATCCCAAAATGCAAAAAATATAGTGTGTTCAATTAAAAAAAAAGTATAATATATCAGAATAATTGAAACATACATAAGTAGGTAAACCCCGCCAGTTTTGTATAATACAAAGATATTTTTAATAATATAAACTATTATTAAAAATCTGGTGTGAAGAACACAATACAATGGCGATGTGTTCTTTTTTGTGAATGTGTCTGAAGATATCCTTTCTCCAGCAGGGGCGTACCGATGAGCCTGTAGAAAGACGAAATACGCATCTATGTCTCTGGGGAGGGATATGTTCGGACATGTTCACAAAAAATATTAATAGTGAACCTGTACTTGTGTTCTTCACACCAGATTTTTAATAATATTTTATATTATACATAGCTGGAGACTTTTACCTCGGCAGTTGAGTCTCTTCTGGTTGGTAATCCCTTCATTCGTATTGGCGATTTCAATCTTTCAAATCTGTATTCGCCTCCTCATCAGTGTTAGAATAAAATTAATATATTTCAAAGTTTCCTAGACATTCTTAATGTAAAGCAATACAACAATATTCTTAATAGTGAAGGTAAGATGTTGGACCTGTTCTTCTCTAATATTACCACTAACTTCGAAGTACAGCGGTCCGAATCCCCTATCGTTAGAGAAGATTTATATCACCCTAGCCTTGAAATTTTATTCTATCCTTTACATACATCTTCTGAAAAACCTTTTTTCCTTCGGCCAATAATTTCAGATATAATTTCCATAAAGCAAATTACATTTCTTTATACAGTAATTTAATTAATATTGATTGGACTTTTCTCACACATTTTCTGACATTATTCTGACGTCAACTTAGCTATCGATGCTTTTTACAATACATTTTACCCTGTATTGAATCTATATGTGCCTCGTAAGGTCCAATCTGGATCCTCTTACCCGCCTTGGTTTACATCTGAAATAATTTCTATTCTCAAAAATAAGAACTACTATCACAAAAAGTGGATCAAAACTCGAAATATTGACTCTTACAATGAATTCAAACGTCTTCGTACTATAGCAAAGGTGAAAATTCAGGATAATTATACATCTTACCTTTCTGCAATGGAGCATTCAATAAAAACAACCCCTTCTAATCTCTAGAGTTTTCTTCGCAATACACAGCACTGCAGTAGGATACCAAACTCACTTCATGACAGTAATGGTAATGCTTTTTCGGATCCCAGTACTGTTGTAGATGCCTTCGTGGATGCGTTTTCTACTGTGCCAACCTCCTTGTCGGGGTTTACTTGTGATGGATCGGACTACCGTTCCCTACCCTTTTCCTTTTCGTTGACCACCGAGGATGAATTAATCGATTTAATGACCAGTTTTCCTAACAAATACACCACTGGAGATGATTCTTTACCGAGTTTTTTAATACGTGACTGTAGATTTGTCCTGGTATATCCTCTGAAATTCCTTATTAATCTATCTAGAACAACTAATATCTTTCCTGATCGGTGGAAGAACACGAGAATTATCCCTGTGCATAAGAAAGGAGACTGTGCGTTGATTAATAATTACAAGCCCATCTCTATTATTTCTAACTTCGCCAAACTGTATGAGAAGGGATTATACACCAGGCTATTTAGTGGCACGTGCTCTCATATCTCACCGAACCAGCATGGTTTTGTCACGGGTAGATCTACTGTCACCAATTTGGCGTCGATTGTTCAGCATATCGGTGAGGTTTTGGACTGCAGAGGTCAGACTGATGTAATTTGTACTGACCTATCCAAGGCTTTCGGTTCAATTGATCATAAGATTTTACTTCATAAGTTGGGATCCTTTGGTCTCGTTCCAACTTCTATCAGTCTTCTTCGGTCTTATCTATTTCAAAGAAAATGCTACGTGACCTATAATGGGTTCTGCTCCAATAATTTTATTCTTTCTTCTGGCGTTCCTCGGGGATCAAATTTGGGTCTTTTGCTATTTGTTTTGTTTATGAATGATCTCCTTTTCCAAGTGAAGTGTCCCATTCTCGCCTATGCAGATGATATAAAAATATATTCTGAGATTTCCACAACTGCCGATATCGTTAAACTACATCAAAATCTGGACGTATTAGTTGCATGGTGTGACCGTTTCAAACTTAAATTAAATATCGACAAATGCTGCGTGGTCACTTATACGCCTGCTACGCCTCACGAGTCTTTTTATTTTATTAAAAACAATATCTTAACCAGTAAAGCTGAAATAAAGGATCTTGTAGTCTTATTTGACTCTAATCTTACGTTCAGATCCCATATAATCCATATGTCTTCCGATGTTTACATAAGTTTGGGATTTATTATGCGTATATCAAAATACTTTAAAGACATCACTTGCCTTAAATCACTGTACCATGCTTATGTTTTGAGCAAGATGGAATATGCTTCATTCATTTGGTATCCCATTTATGCTTGCGATTCCATTCCTTTGGACCGTACTCACCGTAAGTTTTTGAAGTACCTCACTTTCAAGACTGATGGTATCTACCCGGAACGTGGTGCATCCCAGGATGATTTGCTTTTATGTCATGGCATGTCATCACTAAGCGTAAGAAGAGATAATATTTGTAGGAAATTCCTAATTAAACTGATGGAAAACATTATTGACTGCCCGTTCATATTGGAGCGAATGTCGTTTTTGGTTCCTCGTATGAACTCTAGGTACGAAGCTACATTTATGGTTCCCTTCGCGAAGACAAACGTCTTGAAACGGACGCCTACCTATATTCTCTCCAAAGTGGCCAATAGAATGCAGGATGATCTATTTGCTTGAGGATGGCTCGCGGATGGACAGCACTATTTTAAGTCTATATTTCATTTGATTGCACTTCCATGTCATGTAATTTATAATTATAATGTACCTTGTAATTGGGCGTAGCCTGTTGGGTATTAAAGTATATTATTATTATTATTACTATTATTATTATATTATTAAAAATATCTTTGTATTAAAAAAGTATAACTTTAGTAGGTTACATTTTCTTTTGAACAGCCTGTATATTTAAAAATACTTAAAATGGTGGCTCTTTAACTCTAATTTTCGTGGTCTGGAATTTTATTGCAATATCTTTTTTTAATTTAACATATATTTACATGGTTCCGCATATTTTCTCATCACTGTATATATACTCGACAGTCGAGATACGCGGAGAATTAGAAAAAAAATTGAAAAAATAAAGTTGCCATTAATTATTTTCCGTGGTGGAATGCTACACTAATTTAGATGTACAAGAAAACTACGTTTTAATTCTGATTTCCGTTGGGGTTTACCCGAATTAAATACGAAACGAGAAAGGATTTCTGGTTTTCGAATTCTTAGCGCTAGACTAATATAACTTCTTCTCTCACTGCCATACAAAATATTACATTTGTATAACTGTAAATTAAAATCCTACCTTCGCTTCCATAATACAAAGAAATACGAAAATCTTACATTTTGCGTACTTATTGAAACGTATATTATACGGACTGTTGTCGAGATTATAACTAATACCATGAAAGAATTTAATAAAATAAAACACTGAGTAGTTGGTAGCGTACATGTTATTTGCATCAAAATTCGATCTGAGAATTTTAGTAAGGGTCAGAACGATGATTAAATTAATTCTTACATAAAAACTGAAAAACTTTCGTTTCACTACCAGGGGAGATTTTTATATTATTTAGCTAGCTATGGATGAAAGGCACTATAAGAAAAGATATAAAAGGTGTTCCATTAAGACCGTCTATTTTGAAATTTGTAAAAACGCAGCGTTTATTTGAATAGTTATGAATATGATTAGAGCAGACCAATTTCCGTGCGCGCCATGTGCGCCGATGTGAGGATGATTGTATTGCATCAGAACTAATAAAAAGCATTCAGTATGTGTTTGGTACTTGCTTAGACTGCATGTAAGTGTAAGCAAACGTAATCAAATGTCGTCGACACATAAATCGAGAAAACGACCGTTGTCAGACGAAGTGAATAAGTTTATTATGGATTTCCCAGACTTAATATACGATGGCTCAAAAATTAAATGTTTAGTGTGTCATACATATCTAATGTGTTGGTCAAAAACACATTGTAAAGAACACGTAAGCAGTTCGAAGCACAATAATAACAAAATTAATCGACAGCAGTTTATACATGAACTATGTGTAACTATGATTGTGTGTACACTGCCGTTTACCTTGTTAAGTAATGATTCATTTATTTCATTTTGGAATAAATATACGAGTCAAACATTACCGAGCACGACAAAGTTACGAAGGAATTTTCCATCGGTGCGTAAACAGATTGAAAATAAAATCAAAGCCGAACTGAAAAACAAAAAACTGTGGTTGTGTGTGGACGAAACAACTGACAGCAAAAAACAATTTGTAGTTAATGTGATGGCGCGTAATATGGAACCACATCAACAAACGTCTTCAATTTTATTAGCATGCAGAGGACTAGAACAATGTAATGCCGAAAAAATTTCAGAGGTGCTATTAGATACTTTGGAAAAATTTAAACTTTCGAAAGATCAAGTATTAATGTTTATGACCGATAGTGCCGCAATAATGTGTTCTGTAGGCCGGTCTCATATTACTTGTAAACTCCATGCTCTACACCTTGTGGCAGAACAGGTTCGTAGATGTTATCCAGAGGTAGATGCTTTAATATCGAGTACAAAGGCAGTATTCCTGAAATCTCCAAAACGTATTCGGAAATTTCACGAATTGTGTCCCCATACCCATGAGCCACCACAGCCGATTCTGACACGTTGGGGTACATGGTTACGGGCGGGGTTTTACTATCATGAACATTTTGAAAAAATTAAGGACGTGGTTTTATCATTCGATCCGAACGAACGTGCAGCTATCAATACAAGCCAGAAAAAATTTCAAGATGCCCAGATTAAAATGGATTTTCAAAGTATTCTTGAGAATTACTTGGGACTAGAAGAAGCAATAACAAAATTAGAAAATTCGTCGCTGTCGTTAGAGGAATCATTGCAAATCGTTAAAGATGTTCACGCACAACTGTGTTCTGTAGAAGACGCAAAAAGTGAAAGTATTCTAATGTGTTCTAAGTGTTTTAGACAGAAATGCAGATTTTGACACCTTAACACGTATTTGTGAGGGCACGTCTACAGATGCGTTAAGTTGCTTAAAAAGGTATTTCCTCACGGCGGAAATAACTTTAAAAACGCACCTGATGTTGAAAATATATAATCGAGTTTCTCCAGTTTGTCAATCCTTGGAAGACGCTTAAAACGGCAAATGTATAATTAAGTTCATGTTGCGTCCCTATTCTATCGCATATTCTAATAAATTACGAATTACACTCCAATACCGGCGCTCATGGCCCGCACAAATTGGTCTCCTCTAGTTTATTATATTGTAATAAAGAGTGTGGACATGGAGATTGTGTATTGAACACAATAACCGATAAATGGTCGCCTTGTGACTGATGGCACCAGTGCCTTTTGACAAAATTTGCGATCATATGTTGGCATAGAGCCGGTTGAATTTCCTCAGTGGCGCGTCGAATCTCGACTTTAAATTTAGGAGTTGTTGGAGCCATCGAAAAAATTCATAATTGGAGTAGACTGTGAAATTCGGTTGGTACTTTAGCCACTTCCACATAATGACACATTACTTGATGCTTGACAGTTTCATTTGGTTTCATTGTAAAAAAAGGTTATGGCATTGAAATGATACTACAACAAAAAAGAAAACAAATAATGTATTTAATATCGAAATCATAATCAAAATTTACCAATTTTTTACAAATTTTCCATTTACATCTAAACACAAACCAACTCATCTCCGCAATCCAGCAAAAACTTAAATAATATGCTGAAGGGCTTCAATATTATCAGCTGTATGTTTGATGGCCGTCCACTTCCAGTTTTTCGACCGACGCTACCAGTCTCTCTGAATAACTTTACACAATTTGTCAAAACGTTGTAAAAATAATTGTAGTCAAACACTAATTCAGGATGTTCTTCACTAAAATCAGCCATGCATTTCATAATTGAATACTGTCACTCGCCATTTACTTTCACACCTGTACGGAAGTAACATTGGATAATTTTTGCTTTTTGTTCTATGTTGAATACCATTTTTTAAATAATTTTAATTTTCTTAAGAGTTTTGAAAAATTTGACACAAACTTCTAGTTTCAATGTCAAATAATAAATGTCATTATGTGGAAGTGGCTAAAGTACAAACCCAATTTCACAGTCTACTCCAATTATGAATTTTTTCAATGGCTCGTTATTAAAGGTTACGTTACCCAGCAACAGTACCTATATCAAAAGCGTTTGCCATAATGACATGAAATTTAAACCTATTATATTTTTGAAATTTTGTGATTTAGTAGTTTATATAATAATTAATTAGTAACCGATCGTGTGTAAAATAGTATACAAACCTCGGCGGAAAGATTTATTTCCTTCTCGAGATTAAGCTTAACTTTCTAATCTCTCGACGGTGATGTACCACTTTCCGCTTCGGTATGTAATATACTAATTCCTACAATCCTTAAGAAATTAAATATTTCCACACGCAAATTGAGCGCGGGAAATAACCAATTGCCGCATTAGTGCGGGAATGTTAAAAAATTAAAAATATAGATTGTACCTACTCACATTTGAAATTTATTACCTATTATATATGTTGACACAAAAGGTACTTAAATAATTAAATTGCACATTAGTTAAATCTTCGCGTGAAGAAATAGAAGAGGAAGAAAAATTATTCAATGTAGAGGACGAACTTTCTTTCATCGTGGAAAATGTATTGTTAACCGTAGAATATGATGATTCTACACAAAAAAATCTGCTTTTACTATTTCTTCTTATTTTACATCTATGATTCTATGTATCCATTTGCGACACTTTGTAGGATTGCGATTGTAGGAAAAACGTTGTTCATAACATTTTCGTGGAAGTAACTCCGAAACTCACGCAGGTACGAAGATAACTCCTACTTTCGTTGCGGGCTCGCTATCTTCCCGCACTTGTTATCAAAATAATTATTATCTACATCTGTACAAAAAAGTTTTGTTTAAGTATGACAATACGTTAAGCACGTATAAAGCGTTTGTACAATATGAAACAAACATGTAAATAATTTACATATCTGTAACTATGCACATGGACAATACACCTCGTATTTTCAGCATTTACTTCTGCATAATACATATGTTTCTGCCATCTAGGCGTCCTCAGTTAAGCTAGTGAAGCAATGTATACAAATTAATAAAAACCTGTTATAAACAACTGGTTTGTATCTGTATTTAAATTTACTGAAATAGCCCGCATAGATCAAGCAAGTTCCGTCCTATAAGAAGACAACTATTTAATAATTGACATCTTACGGGCGAAAGAGACTTTATCTGGAGGGCTACCAGTAAATTTAAATACAGATACAAACCAGTTGTTTATAACAGGTTTGTATTAATTTGTATACATTGCTTCACTAGCCTAACTGAGGACGCCTAGATGGCAGAAACATATGTATTAAGCAGAAGCAAATGCTGAAAATACGAGGTGTATTGTCCATGTGCATAGTTACAGATATGTAAATTATTTACATGTTTGTTTCATATTGTACAAACGCTTTATACGTGCTTAACGTATTGTCATACTTAAACAAAACCTTTTTGTATATTTACCGCCATCTGGCTGGTTGTTAATGGACTACATCTACATACGTATTTTATCGTTTCCCGTAGCAGCTTAGCTGTTCGAACGATAGGTAGCCCTCCAGACAAAGTCTCTTTCGCCCGTAAGATGTCAATTATTAAATAGTTGTCTACTTATAGGACGGAACTTGCTTGATCTATGCGGGCTATTTCAGTAAATTTAAATACAGATACAAACCAGTTGTTTATAACAGGTTTGTATTAATTTGTATACATTGCTTCACTAGCTTAACTGAGGACGTCTAGATGGCAGAAACATATGTATTAAGCAGAAGTAAATGCTGAAAATACGAGGTGTATTGTCCATGTGCATAGTTACAGATATGTAAATTATTTACATGTTTGTTTCATATTGTATCTACATCTGTGTTGTATGGGCGTAACAATAGCACTTATTTGAGTTGAGTAATAAATCCCATTACGCCACTGGTGGTGTAATAAAGAATTTACAATCTTTAATTAATCAAATTTTATTAAAATTAAAAATGCACCGTGCTAGGTACTTAATTTAACTAAATAACAATTATTTCTGATAAATATTAATTACAAAATTTTTATAATCAGTAAAATTAATGGAAATGAAGTCATCTGATCTGAATTCTGGCTAATGACATTTAAATTTTGTTGCAAAATGCCTGCTATAACTTGTGCAATAGCAAGCTCTCTTCCAAGAAGGCTGAAATCTTGGTAGGAAGTTTTGGAAGCATTTGTGGGCTTCATTGTCAGTAATTTCTCCTCCAAGAATTTTTCAGGTTGTTTTTTTCTTGTTTTCAACTGAAATATCAATATATTTGCTAAGAGTGAAATGGACGATCTTTGCAAACAATACCCTGTGTATTCTGTAAAAAATTGTTTACAAAAAATTTGAGCGGTTGCCATTATACTCCGAAGGTTTCCTTAATTTTTATTTTGAATGGAAATTATAGATTTAGATTTTTTAATTTTTTGATTTAGGCAGATGTAGATAAAGTTTTGTACATTACAAGTGGGCTAGAACATATTACAATAACTCGTGTGCTTACAAATGAAGCTCGGGCTAACCCCCTCTTCATTTCCAATCATTCACACTCGTAGCGTAATAATGTTTCTCTCCTACTAATAATAGTATATTAAAGTACAAGTTGCATAAGACATGATTTTAGTGCACGCGTTCAAGTTTAGAAAACGAGCCCCAAGGCGAGTTTTCTAAAGAACAACTTGTACTATTTTTTCTATTTCGGACATTAAAAGTTCAAAAAGACTTAAAATAAGAGGCATGTTTTGTACGAAAATTGTAGAAATTTTCTATTTTTTGAAGTTGGTAGCATTGATGTTTAACTAGAGCATTTTAAATATTTGAAAATCGGCGGTGTTATATGTCATTTTAAGTTTAAAATTTAGATTGATTTATGCAATAAATTATTAACGAAATGGACGAAGCAAATAATTGCACGCCCCCAGAGATTCGCAAAATGGCAGAAGATAATTTACAAAATCTTTTGCCAACAAAGTCTCGACATATTTATCAAAAGCAATACGAGCACTTTTTAACTTGGTGTAAAGAAAATAATATCGCGAATATTACTGAAAATGTAATTATTGCTTATTTTTATAAGGAAAGCAAGATAAAAAAGGCATCGACCTTGTGGTCCACATATTCGATGTTACGATGTTGTTTAAATATTTATAAAAATATAGATATCTCAAAATTTTCTAGGCTTCTTGCATATTTAAAAAGATTATCTGAAGGCTACGAGCCTAAGAAATCCAAAATTTTAGAAATAGATCATATTAACTGTTTTATAATAGAAGCCGATGATAAAACATATTTAGCAATGAAAGTAGGTAATACAAACATCCTTGTAATAGTATTTTATTAATGTTCTACATTATTTTGTTATAATAGTCATATTAATATTGATAGGTTATCCTTATAATGGGTTATAATGGAGCTTGTCGTTGTGAAGAAATCATGAACATGATTTTAGATGATATACAGTTTAAAAATGATGTCATAATGGTTAGAGTGCCAAAAACTAAAACTTATATTCCAAGACAATTTATTATAACAGAAAAATTATGGATTGATTTGGTTAAAAAATATTCACTTCGTCCCACTCATGTTACACATAAACGCTTCTTCCTGCAATATAGAAATGGTTCTTGCGTGAATAATCCAATTAGCATTAATACTATAGGAAAAGTACCAAAAGTTATTGCTACTTACTTAAATTTGCCTAATCCTGAGCTCTTCACTGGACATTGCTTTAGGCGTTCAAGTGTGACACACTTGGCTGATAGTGGAGGTAACTTAATAACAATTAAGCGCCATGGAGGATGGAAATCTTCAGCAGTGGCTGAAGGTTACATTGATAATTCCACCATGAAAAAAGTTGATGTTGCTCGAATACTGTCTAGTGCACTTAATACATCCACTAAAATTATTCAGAATCCATCGACTTTTGATGCAATAGGCAGTGATGTGTCAATCAATGTGAATCAACAGGAATTCATACAAAACATAGTGTGTTCCCAGAATCTGCCTGGAATCTCCATTAATGCACATGAATCTTCTAGTGTTACAGTAAACGTTTATAACAGTTGCACTATTCAAAATGGGAAGTAAATGTCAATAGTAGCATTAGATCTTCCAACTCTGTTTAACAATTTATATTGTTAATTAGTATAAATAAAATGTTAGCAAGTGTTTTTTATTCTTTGTACCTATACAACTTTTACTACACATGCTTGTTATACACATTTATATTTGACATTCACATATGATTTAGTTAAATTTCTTTTTTTGTGACCAACCTCTAAAAACAAAATTTTGCGTGCGAAAAAGTAATACTTTATGCAACCCAAACGGGTGTCGAAAAGTGTACTTTATAGCACCGAAATAGAAAAAGTAAATAACTATTAATGATATTTAAAGTGAATTTTTCTTCTTATTCAAAAATGGACTTTATCTTAAAAATGTCCCTGGTATATAGTATAGATTGTCAAAAGATCATGTATTTAAACTTATTTAAATTTTTAATATAGAAATATTTAACAAATTAGGAGACAAAGAAGCATCCAAATTACAATTCTTGTAATTAGTTATAACTTTTGCAGCAAGTAATTATTACACATGGGTATTTTATATATATTTGGATAATTTTGTATAAGTTATATAACTCATTCACGTAATTCCATTTAATTGTCGTAATTATCTTACTCACTCTTGATTTCTATTGTTAATCGTGTTATGTCGAACGAACTTTCTCTGAATATGTCTTTTTGCTAAAAGAATTGAAGTGCAAACATGTACAGAAAAAAAAATGTGTAAAAGTTAAGAGGGATAATAACGGTTTTCGTGCAGCTAATAGAATAAATATCCGTTTAAGCCTCAGAGAGGTGGTTTATTTGCCTGTTGGTTGCATAATTAATTAATTTGTAAATTTCAACCCGTTTCAGCTTTCTCCGTGGGACAGTATCGCTGTGGGAAATGCGCGTGTAATAGGTTTTTATAAACACGTAAAAAATACTAAGTTTCTTAGCAATATTGTTTACGCTTTGACGATTTACAATTATTGATATTATTGTGAGATAGTTTTTTGTTGTTTGTGAGCACATAGTGTAAATCTACTATGAGAAATCATGACTATAATTATTGCACGTATGTTTACTCACCGATTAAAAAGATTTGATCTCTTAATTTCAGAGCGTTTTCGAAGCAAAAATAATTATTTAAATGAAATTGAAATAAGAATACATTGCTTGTTTTTGTTTATTTTCAGATTCTATATTTTTTGTTTTTTATGTTTCATAAAATATAGAATATGTTGAAGTCAATAAAATAATAGACAAAGCAAAATGATGAATACGTGATACTAAGTATATTTTTTAAATAAGGTAGTTTTGTAGATAAGAGTGGGAATTGTGTGATCGCCGCACTGCGCATGCGTGTCTATTCCCAACATCGTCTGCATGCGTTTGGACGCCATTTGCAACGGTATCGTCTGTATGTTTGCTGAGCTGTAGACGTTTATAATTAGAGAACGGATGCAATTTCCATAAAACGCAATCGGCAATTGGAATTGTGTATAACGTCGCTCAGTACATCCCGGCGTAATTCAATGAAGTATTTGTTTGACTTACTCGGCCACCTGGTCTCGCAGCGATAACAATGGACAACCCAGCTATTGTATTCGGAGAATATAGTGTTTTCAGTGGTGTCGTGTACGTAGATAAAATAAATAAGTTTATCGTATTTCGTAAGAGAAATAGCACGTACATTCCTTTTCTTTTCATTTAAGCAACATCTTCCAATTATTTTCACGTAAGTGTGCATAAAATTTCGTTATTTAATTTCGTTTATTTGGATCTAGAATATTCTTACTTTTTCAGATACCTAATGGAAGAGCGTCGAGAATGGCATCGTGAAACAATGGCGAGTTGGATTGAGGGCCATACTGATTGTATGTACATTGCCAGTGATTCCGAAATTTATTGTGAAGTGTGTGAAACGTTATTGAAAAATTGCAATAAATCAATCGTAAAACGTCACGTAGGATCGTTAAAGCACGAAAAAAAATTGAACCCGTTGGAATCTGACAATTTTAACGAAGAACTCTGTGAAACTTTTATGGCAGCTAATATTCCATTATTTAAATTGAACAATCCAATTTTGAAGACATTTCTGAAAAAATATACTGGTCGAAATGTTCCTGATGAATCAACTTTACGCAAATATTATGTTTCTAGGTGCTATACGAGAACAGTAGAACGCATTAGAAGCCATCTTTTAAATCAATACATATGGATAAGCGCCGACGAAACGGTGGATATGTTAGGACGATGTGTGGTGAATGTTGTAGCTGGTGTACTACATCCAACTATTCCCTATAACTCATATGTAATAGCAACAAGTGTTATAAATAGAGTTGATGCGGAAACAGTTGCTGAAACCATTAAGGAGAATATGCAAAAAATGCTTCATTCGGACGCCACGTACAAAGAAAAAATACTTTTATTTATCAGTCATGGTGCTGCGTATATGTTAAAAACAGGCAGACTATTGAAGAAAACATATCCTAATATGCTGCATATTACTTGTGTAGCACATGCTCTCCACAGAATCTGTGAATATATCAGAGACACTTTTCCGGAAGTTGATAGACTTGTATCAGCTTTTAAAAAAGTTTTCAGAAAAGCACCATTGAGAGTAGTTCTTTTCAGGGAAAAATTTCCATCTCTGTCACTGCCTCCCACTCCAGTAATAACTAGATGGGGAACATGGCTGGAAGCTACTAGTTATTATGCTGAGAATTTCGATAGTCTAAAACATTTCGTAACACTGCTAAAGGAGGATGCTAGAAGTATTGGTGAGTGCAAGGAGCTCACACAAATCCCAAATTAAAAAAATCAGTTGTACTTTCTTCACGAACACTTTGGAAAATTGCCAAAACTAATCACTTATTTTGAAAATCGAAATCTCAAATTAAATGACGGATTAACCACATTAGATGTGGCTGTTAATAATTTGAAAAGTATTCCAAGTGACTTCGGATGTGGCCTTCGGCAAAAGTTTGAAGCAATTCTTAATAGAAATCCAGATTTAATTACATTGCAGCAATTATGTATGGAGACAATTCCACAAAATCTAACGGCTAAATATGAAGAAATAAAAGAATATTTCCAGTATGCACCTATAACCAGTTGCGATGTAGAAAGGACGTTTTCTATTTATAAGGATGTACTTAATTCAAAGAGAACAAAATTGACAGAAGAAAACTTTGAGAAACTATTGCTAGTCAATAGTAATACTCCTTTACTCAACTTGAACGACAAAATGAACAAATAAAAATGTTCCAATTATAGAAATAAAATTAAAAACTTTATAAATACAACTTTTCAACAAATAAATATGTATTTCGTAATTTTATAGATCACCACCCGTTCGTTTTCCAATTATATAAATAAAATTAAATATTTTAAAAATACAGCCTTTCGCCAGTACTGCACTGGGCTTTGCGTCATGTGGTAAGAGTGTCCGTTCTCTATTTATAATGTTTAAGGAAATTGATTCGCCCGCCGACTGTGGGATCTGCAATTCGATTCTTGAGTGCAAGAAATTTAATACCAGAGGTAATTCACCGTCAGATTTGTGAAGTTTACGGTGACTATTCCACTCATTTTAAAATTCTCACTTATTTTGACCAATCGCAACCCAAGGATAGCTTGTGTTATCGCAAAAACACCAGCTGTTTTTCAAATTTAGCTTCGGTGTTTACAACGAATTAACCATAACAACGTACAATTTGACAGTTTGACAATTAAATTGTATTTATATACGCCAAAATGAATCGCTACGGTGTAAATTTAGATGAAATTATCAACTAGAAAATTAAGGAGAATGTATCGATAGATACAACAAAATCGAAATCTTATATATGGCGACAATTTACTACGTTTTGGGTAGAACGCAACTACAAAATTTACAAAGAAAATAGTACTGAAAGACGCATTCATTTTAAAAGACTGGGGATTTAATATGCGAAAAATTGATTGAACTGATTACAAGGAAAGTGCTGTTAAAACTATGTGGAACACTACTGCAAAATTAGTCCTAGAAAAATACTTTTGTGAGTATGGAACAGATATCGATCCATTCAAAGATATAATTTTCAAAGAGTCAAAGGCAGCCCTTGACAGTAAAAGAAAACTATTACAAGCTATTCCCGAAAAAAGAAAAATAAGTTCTGTCGCTATAACTTCGAATGAATATAGGAATATGTGCTTACAATGGGACGAGGATACACCACAGGGACTCCAGAAGAAGTTTTTTCTTATAGCTGCGGTAGAGCTAGCTTGGAGAAAAAGTTTTTTGCATGTTACATTTCTGCGAGGAAGAAACTGACAACAAAGATTGTTTAACGGACAGAATTGCATACAACTCAATATTCCAAAACTCGTCAAGACGGCAAAAAGAGTTGTGCAAATACTAAATGGTTAATCCTAAATTTGAACAACCCTGAAATGGGTCCTGTAAGGTTGTATCGAAAACCGATTTTAAAAAGGGGACATATTACAAATAATAGAGTTTTTATGGCTGTAAATGGCAAGTGGAATAAAAAATGCTAATAATAGTTGGTTCGAAAATGGGTAGGTATTTAACACTATAGCAAAATGGACAAAACTGTATGCAAAAAATAGGGTTAAATATAGAAAGAAAAAAAATACCAATCATTCCAATCACACCATCTTGGTGAGTCAATTTCTTCAATCTGGTGTTGGAGAACAAGAGGCTATGAAAATTACTAGATATGGGAATTCCAATTCTATGAAACCGTATTTACATCTTAATTCAGAACATCACCAGAACATAATGAATACCTTCAGAAATACTCCAAGTGCATCTAATAATGTCGAGACCAACAATAAATTATGTCCGAATAACCAAAATTTATATAATTGCACCATTTATAATAATTATAGTTAAAGATAATGTTAAATTTTGTTGCTTATGTTAATAAATTTTTAATTGTTACTTATAATAAATGTTTAATAGTTATATCTAATAAATACTTATGAGATGAGTTATAATAAATGTTTATTATTCGTGGAATAGTCTAGCAAAATTCAACTCGTGATTGAATTTTTACGAGATAAGTCTGTCTCTAATTTCTAAACTCAACTGAGTTGCTTAGAGAAAACACTACTCTCGTCCTGTGGACTCGTGGTGTTTTCAAGCAACTTAGTTTCGTTTAAAAACCAATCGACAGACTTATCACGAAAATTCACTTGTGGTATTACTGTTGACTATACAACTTATAATATATTTATCCAACACCTCCTAATAATAGACCTATAACTATGGCGATTTTAAATCAATTATGTAGCTTATAACTCACTAGTGAGATAAAACAAGGTGAAATTTAGATTGCATAGAGACATTCAAACTGCTATAGTATTAACACATTTATATTAATTCTAAAGGGTAAACAATAGCAACTATGTAATTAACATTTACATTAATATTAAAGTTGAAGGAAATCCTCTTTGTATCTGACTCTGCATTCAGGTTATTCGAATTTAGAGTTATACTAGAAGACGTATTTGAAGTATCCTGAACAGAAATTTGATGACCAGAGGTCGAGGACGTTAGACTGTCTGGACCTTGTATCTTTCTGGCTATATCAATCTTGTTGGATACTGAATCTTGTATATAACCTTCTGCCATAGTGGACGATTTCCACCCACCATGTCGTTTAACTGTTGTAATATCAGCTCCTGCGTTTGCCAGAAGAGATGCTGACGAACGTCTCAGACTATGTCCTGTATTTAATTGAGCTTCTGGTAGGTTCAGGAAAGATGCAACTTTCTGAGGTATCTTAGAAATGGTGTTAATTCCAACTGGCTAGATAGTGCATTTTTCTTTTTTGTAATTTAGGAAGAATCTGCCATTTGGAATACCTTTTGGTCTCATACAGACATATTTTCTGTAGAGGTCAAGAATATCTGTTGTAAATCCTTCTGCCATAACAGTGAAACTTCTAGATACGTTTGTCTTTGTGTCAGGTATCGAAACATACAAGTATCCTCCTTTATCATCTATATCGTCAACTTTCAGCTTAGTTATTTCATCACAACGACACGCACCTGATATACCCATTATTATGGCAACCTGCATAGAATACACGAACGAATAATGAATAAATACTTTGAATTAAATATAAGAAAATAAATAATACCTTCATCATCAAATATTTATTGTTAGGAGCCTCATTCAGAAACTTGTCTATATGTAGCCTCTCCAAGATTTTCGCCTTTTTGGACTTGTGGGTTCTTGCCTCACTCTTCAAATAGGAAATCAGTTTTCCGTATTTCGATATGTCACTATTCATATACACTTTCAAAGTACTTCTTAACATGGAATACTTCGTCCACAATGAAGAAGGTGCTATTTTCCTTCTATAAATATGGAAATACGCCAGCATAACTTCTTCGTTAATTCCAGTGATACTTTGCTGTTTTCTTCATTCTTCAAAATGACGAAATTCTTTGTCGTAATTATCCTTCGATTTTTTTGGCAGTAATTTATAACATGCTGCTTGAGCTTCTTTCTTAACTTCTAGCGGAATGAAAACAGCCTCTTACAACTCTTCCATTACCATCAACTTTTAACTGCAGTATTATTAAATAATCAATCACTAATTTTTTTTGCTTGTTGATTTGCATTATTTATTCTCCATAGTAACTGCATTACTGTATATGAACTTTTTGCATTAGTCGTTTATAATTTAAATTTGACATGGAACGTCAAATTTATAAAACATTAAAAGCCATTTTGAACGGATCTTAAGAGGTGTTGGATAAAGTTTTGTATTGCGCACGTGTGTTAATTACAAATAAGTCACTTGAGAAAAGTAGCCCACTCGTCCTAGCGGACTCGTGAGCTAAACATTTTCTTGCGTGACTTATTTGTAACATAACACACTTGCACAATAAATAACTATAATTCCCTATACCTCTACTGGACTAATAAGTGATAATCAATGACTGTCCTTTTGACTAACAAGTGATAATCACCTTTGCTCATTTCACCATAGCAACCAGCTTTAATCGTGAATTATATATTGCAAATTGCTTGTCAGTCACATTTCTTACCAGTCATAAATTGATTCAAAATGTCGTGATTAATACAGTGTGGTCTGAAAACTACATTTGATCACAATTTATGTAATTTTGCGAATTTCGATCATATATATTATTAAAACGCACAACAGAAGGGGGCCTGGTGAATATTTTACAAGACTGGGCTTTCAATATGCGCAAAGAGCGCGGCTTATAATATAAAGAAAGAGTAGTGGGATGTTACGGCAAAATTAGTACAAAAGAAATATTTTGATGAGTACAAATGCTTAATAAACTCATTTGGAGATAGTATATTTGAGAAAGCTAGAAAGGCGAAAGATACCAAACGAAAACAATTACAAAACATTCCTGAAACACGAAAAGTAAGCGCCACAGCTTTAACAATGATGGAAATTAAGAATATTGCTTCAAGTCATGACGAAAGCACTCCTGTCGGATTACAGAAAAAATTCTACCACATAGCAGCTGTCGAATTAGCTTGGCGTGGAAACGAAGCTGCTGCGTGTGAAGTTGATTTTTTTCATACAGAAACTAAGAATGATGGTTCTGAAACTGGACGTATTGAATATAACGTATTGAATATAATAATGATTTTTAATAAAATAATGGAGAAAAGAACAGCAAATATCACAAATAGGAGATTATTTCTAACGCCAAATAAATACTGGTTAATAAACTCAATATGGTACAAAACAGCCCCCGTTGGTCTCATTACAAATACGAGCTTTTCACGTTTCTGGTTTCGGCTGCTGAGCTAATAATAATGAAATTATTCTATAATAAAATAATTAGTGGTGCTGGTGAAGTTTCATCAAAGGTCCAGGACATGTATGATAATGGTTAAATTAAATAAATATATTACAACTTACTAACTAAATAAAACACACGAGCGTTGTCCTTAAAGTTTGTATTTATATTTATATAAAAGCAATTGAACTTAATATATTTAAAAGTAATTAAATAAAAGTAATATATACACGAGGAGCGGTAAATAAGTAATTGCCTACATTCAATTTAAGTTCGTTCACTCTGAACCATGCGCTCACAGAAGACAATGCCTGTGCAATGGTTTCCCTCAAGGCATTTGTTTCCGTTGATCTTATTGCCAATGAAACATCATCCGCAAATAAAGCCATAGGATAATTAGATACTAGTGGTAACCCATTTATGTAAATTAAAAATAAAAGAGGCCCCAGCACGGATCCCTGTGGAACACCCCTGGTAACAGTAAGCCACCCAGACCCAATTCTGGTTCCCTCTCCATTCACTGCCACGACACTTTGTCTTCTATTTTCTAGATAAGATTTAATAAGGCTCCAACAATTTCCCCTAAATCCCAAGTTCTCCAATCTCTCCAAAAGGATCTTGTGATTAACGCTATCAAAAGCCTTGGACAAGTCCATAAGAATTCCTGCTACTTGCTCTTTGCTCGACCAGGCATCAAGTATTTCACAAACCACCTGAAATATGGCCGAACATGTCGATTTTCCAGTTTGATAACCATTCTGTCTATCTGTGATAAGTTTATGTTTGTTAAGGAACCCATTCATTCTTCTATATATAAGTTCTTCAAACACCTTGGCCACATTCGAAATTAGTGCTATAGGTCTATAGTTTGTGATGTCATGAACATCTCCTTTCTTGTACACCGGACACACAACCGTCTTCAAAGCATCCGGAAAGGTGGACGTCTCGAAAGATCTATTGACAATATGACACAGTGGGTCACCAAGATGCCCTGCGACGGCCTTAAGTACGGGAACGGATATTTCGTCCTGTCCCGCAGACATGGTGTTCTTAAGTTCCATTATGGTGTTGAAGACCTCTGACGGTGTCGTCGGTTCCATAAAACACGTCTCCTTACAGGACATTTCTTCAAAGTGTGCAGGCTGTCTATCATCAATGTTAGCAGCTATACCCAGGAAATAACTGTTGGCATAGTGCAAGAGCTCATTTTGATTTGTTATTCCTGCAACTTTAACAGTAGCCATAAAATTCCGTTGCTCCTTCTTTCTTCCTGCCATGTTATTCACCAATGCCCATGTTGCCTTACTTTTATTATCCGATAACAGAATGTAAGTGGAATTATATGTCGTTTTAGCCTTCTTGATTTCACTCTTTACATAATCTGCGTAATTTTTTTTGAGTTCTTTAGGTAACCTGTTTTCGATATAACCCTCGTATAATTGCCATTTAATTGCACACTTTTTCCTGAGTTCATCAGTTAGCCATGGATTCGTTTTTCTTCTTGTTTGTTTGAGCGTAGATGGGCAGATTTGATTGACAGTATCCAAAAGCACGCTACATACACTTTCGTAGCAATCCTCTAAGTTTTTTATCGTTAAGTAATTGATCCAATTTACACTACTAACTTTTTCCGCAATTAAATTTAACTTATATCTGGTATAATGTCTCATCCTGGTCCTGACCGGCTCTAGACCACAAAGATTCAGATATGTAAAAGTAATTTCCTATAAAATAACCTCTGTATAGAACAATGCAGAGTTACCTTTGAGTTGCGAAGATGGTCGGCCACGCGGTGCGTCATATACTTGGGCAAGTACGGAAAGCGATGCTTGACAGACGGACGAAGAAAACAATTAATTAAATCAATTAAATTAATATGAATTAGCTTAAAAGAATAATATATATTGAACAATATAGATTACCTTCTAGTTGCTGAGATGCAGGGACACGTGCATCATGGCCGGTACTTGAACAGCACGGCGGGTAAGATGTGTATCTTTACGATGGTTCTCAAGAGAAGACCGAAAATTTGTGTCGAAGTAACACTGGTCTAGAAAAAGGTCTGTTGTTTATAACCTAAGTTGAGAGGGGAGCGATATTGTCGATACCTTGAATAAGAATTAATGAAAAGCGCGACCTGAAGACTTGTGATATCGATGCCGCAGATATCCCTTGTGAAACAAGCTTTCAAGTGATATGAAACACCATAGGAGATGTACGTAATTAAATTAAAACAATTTAATTAAATGTATATATAAATTCCAAAGTGAACGTTATGGTTCTAAGCGGGTATACTTCGAGGGTCTCCCGGTTAGGGATATAACAAAAGAAATGCTTTCTCTTTGCAAACGAATATATACAGAAAAATGTCGAAGTAAAGTTTAATATTTTAATATTTAAAAATTGGGAGATATTTTCAGAAGAAATATTATTTAAAAATAAATTAAAATATTCTTATATACGCGAAGCGTAACGTAGTATAAACGAGCTGAATAAATGGACACGCATTGGGGCAGATAAAATAGGTCTTGATGTACGAGTAAAACGGAAAAAAAATTACTAATGACTCAAATCCATCGTTGACAGCACGTTATCGAAAATAGGTGCAAATTTGCAAGAAATAACAAAAATAACAGGCCATACTACAACCTTATCTAAAATTAAAAGAGCAGCATCATTCTAAGATTATTTCTAGCATAAGAAGAAGGATTGATAATGCATCGTCATTAGTAAATACATCATTATCAGAAACTAGTTCTAATATTACCTATAATAATTGTTTGTAACTTTAATTTCTAGAATAAATAATTAGTGCAGTGTTTCATTCTTTTTTGCTTTATTCATTGTATAATGTAACGTGCCTTCAAAAACTTTTCTCATTAGAGACGGTCATATTCAAAATTATGCGTTTGTGACAGATTATGTGCAGGGTCACCAACCATTATCAAAAAGCATTGCCGTATCTTATAGGGAAAGTTTTTGAAGGCACGTTGTGATTCGACAACTCATAATACTTGTCCGTGATGACATTTCCTAAATTAATACCCGTCAGAAATTGACTTAAAATGTCGCAATTTGATGAAATTTTGCTTTATTCGTTGTATAAACTAAAGAATACAACTTTTGGTATTCTAATTATCTACAATCGCCGGATTGACACTCGACATGTTGCCAAACAATTTCACTCGTCCTACGGAATCCCGTAATTAATATTTGGCGACTATCTCGATTATGGCAAATGTGTTTTGGGATAGGAAAGGGATTTTGTTAGTGGATTTGATGCCGAAAGGTACAACAATTGATTCTAATGCGTATTGTGAGACGTTGAGAATTCTCCAGCCTGTCGTACAAAACAAACAGCGTGGCATACTGCCTTCTGGTGTGACCCTGCTCCATGACGATGCAAAGCGACATGTTTCTGCACAAACGCAAGGTCTAATCAGGTCTTTTGAATGGGAACAAATGGAACATCCACCCTACAGTCGAGACTTTGCACCCAGTAATTTACAATTGTTTGGGTATTTGAAGGAGTTCCTTGGTGGACAATGGTTCGACAACTATAAAGAAATGAAAATTGCAAATAAGGATTGAGCTCACGATTTCAAAGTTATCAATTAATTTTCCACAGGCTTTAAGGTCAGTTTTGTACACCGTTGCTTCGGAGAAACTGAAATATTGAAAATTGTGTTGTCGGTGGGCACTCCAAGATTGCTTCCTGATGATCACGAAACAAAAAGATTGGACTGTGATTCCTGAGTCCAAGTAATAATCAATGGAATTACGACGCATATGGTTGCCAACCAGAGCGAAGGCCAAACACAGGTTTTTGGAGAGGTAGATGTGCTCAAAATCATACCGTGTGCACAACGTCGAGCGATCGATGGATATATAAGTAATGACTGGCCAACTGCAAGTGAGTGGGGCTAAATACGTTAAACTCCTACAGGGCGTATTTAATTGTGGTGAACCAAGAAAGCGTTATGGTTGTTTATTAATAAATGATGTATCAAAATAAATATTCCAAATTAATAACTAATTGTTTAACAAACTACAAAATTATTTGTAGTATATTATTTATAGTTAATGTACGAATTTGGATATTTTATCCGACTACACCGTTGCTTTTCGCACTATTAGTCATATGCCGGCTGTCAACGTCCCTACAATAACGGATACTTTTGTTTATGTCTCTTCGGCCATAATACTTTAAATTTAACATTTAAATTTAAATAAAATGATATAATATAGTTGAAAGTATCATAAAATACAATTCGCCGTAAAGTGCAGAGTTTTTGTTTACTGCATAATAATAATTCTAATTCTATTTTCATCGCTAAATATTCAATGATAAGTTTCATCATAGCTTTGTGGCTTGAACTTAAAAAATTCTTATTCAAATGAAAACACATAAATAATATAAAATTATGAAACAAAACCGTAACTCTTATTGAAAAAAATTAAAATAAAAATTATTCTGTAATAGCATAAAATTTCAAAACAATAACGATTCTTGCAAGAATATAAATAAAGTGTTTACCAGTATAAATAAATTGTTTCCTTAAATAAACTACCTATAAAATATTAAATTTAACTAAAATACCTTTATTGGTAATAAATATTAATTATTAAATAAAAGAACATTCTAAAAAGAAAAACTAATTATTTAGTAAATGCTCAAATAAACCGCCCTCTTGAGCCGAGCAGTAACCCAATCGGTTATAAAAATTACGACGGACATTTGTTAGCATTTCTATACGTACTCTACCTACGGATGACAAGGAGCAACTGAATGCAACTAAATGACCAGTCGCAAGCTTGTTTTCCGATTCAATATATTCCGCCTTGCTTGAACACTTTGAGCGACTGATAGGAATATTCAATGTGTTAGAGAGAGATTATTTGATTCGTACTTAGATCGTATGTAGAATGTGTTGGATAAAGAAAGGGAACGCCCGTACAGTTAGACAGTAGAACAGACTGAATATACTCTCTCAACCCTAACCACATAAACTCGCTATTCGTCTTCGTCTTACTACATTGTGGTAGATCAATCACTCCCGGGCGTTCATACGGTATATTACTTTGAAGTAAATTATTGAGGAAACATGACTCGAAAGAAAGGAAAAAAGCATCTTTTCTTTTTAAAGATTTTGAAAACGCATTCAATACAGTACCTCGGCAAAGAGTATGGCATATATTGTACCAACGAGATTTGAATTTCAAATTAATTAGAGTAACTGGAAAGCTTGTATCGAAATACTGCCAGTTACGCCATTGTCAACAACAGATAAATCTGAAATTTTCGAAACAGTGAGGGACCATCAAGGTGGGGGCTGAGCTCCACACTTTTTTTAATATTAATGGAGGATGTCACAAAGAAATGTAACCAGTACACAAGGAACTTATGCGTGGGGTATAAAAGTTTGAGAAATTTACGAACGTGGATTTGCAGATGACTTTTTAGTAATGGGCGAAAACAGAATTGGCCAGCAAAAAAGTCTAACTGTTTTTTTAAAAAAATTTTTTAGAGGAGAGCAGCATGAAAATAAATAAGAAGAAAACAAAAGTGCTGGTGACATCAGAAGATCAATATCATGTATATATGTAAATTAAATTATGTAAACACATAAATGTCATTGCGATATCCTTGGTATAAGTATTTAGGTCCGGCTAATAAATTATCTGAAGGTGAAGCTATTGACTTCGATGATTATTTTGCATATTTACATGATATTGAATTCTTTGATATCGTTACTTAGATTCAAATAAGACTTACTATAATTAATTACCTAAATAAAGATCGGGGATTCGGTGAGTATAGCTATATTCGAGTCACACTTCCGGTTTAGCCGTAAACGATGTTAACTTTTTTATTTTAAACGAAACACCTATATATTTTTACGAATTTCAATAGAGTTTCGCTCTGGGAATTCCGAAATTTGTTGGCACCCTTTTGTTCAACAACGACAGACATAACAAGTTTTCATTTGAAAAGTCAATCTAGTAGCATATGATTTACTGAGAACATTTTGAAGTATGTCGTAAATTAAAATTTAATACTTAACCTACGAAGTCGTATATTTTGACAGTTTCATACATTCAAATAAATAACAAATAATAGGTATTTATTGAAAACTATAACAAATGTTGAAAATGTCCTTCAAGATCAATGCACTTTAAAATCCTCCGTTCAAAATTTCTGATGATATTCTGCAACATTACTGGATTGTTATTAATTTCCATGCATTTCTGTTCGATTCTCTGTAGCATATCATTCAAATTCAATATAGGTGTTCGAAATATGTTATTTTTTAGATAAGGCCACAAAAGAAGTCGCAACGTGTTAAATCGCATGAACGTGCAGGCCAGGCAATTTCAGTATTTCGACTAATTATACGCTCATCAAAAAATTCTCTTAAATAATCCAAAGATTCTGCAGTACAGTGACAAGGTGCTCCGTCTCGTTGGAAATATGCATTTTGAAGTTATTTCATCATGCAAATGATTGACGAATGGTTGTAAAATTTCCGTACGGTACCTTTGAGCAGACTCCAAATTCATGTATTTTGTGAATTTAGGTATTCCGTTTTATAAAACCATGCTTCATCAGTAAAGATGACTCTTTGCGAAAGTTCTCCATTATTGTTGATATTTACAAACCAATTATAAAACTGTAGTCTACGTGGCTAATCAATTTCTAACAATTCTTGTACTGCTGTGACACGGTATGGATAAAGTTCCATATCTTTTTTTAATAACTTGTGAGTTGTACCAACAGAAAGGTTTATTTGTTGACTCAAATGTCGAACAGATGTTTGTGGTTCATTTTCCATTATTTCTTCAACACGATTGACAACTTGAGGTGTACGTTTCTTAACTGCTCCGCTGCCTGATTTTCTTAAGAGACTACCAGTTTCAGAAAAAAGTTTTAAAGTTCTATCCAAAGTATTCTTAAATTGTATATAATCTATTACAAAATGTGGAAACTCAACTTGAAATTCTACCATGCAATCTTGAACTGAATAAACCCATAAACCATCAATTTTATTACCACCTCGAAAATAAGCCTGGACTAAAAAAAAATATATTCTAAAGTGAAAGCCATTTTAAAACTGAGAAGCAATTTATTTAAACCAGGATCGACGCACGATTATTTTATGCACTAACTGATATTTGTGATTAACATTATCAAATGTAATTTGGATTTACGTTTACGGAACAACAAAACATACTAATATATTTGCGTCTTATTCTATCAAAATTTCAAAGTAACCTAGATTGACTTTTCAAATGAACACTTGTTACATCAAAATACAGTTAGCAGATTCCCCCACATATCATTTAGGTATTTCAATTGTTAACGCATAACTTTTTTCGTTCTTTTGCTTCTTGTCGCATTATTAAAATATTTATTGAATTTATAAAATTACCTGCTTCTTTACAAAATTGATAAACATTAACGAACTATAAATATTTGAAGAGAAGATAATGGACACATACAATCCGCATGCTTACAAATTTTTTTTCTACACTTCCGGATTTTTTTCGTACTTCCTGACTTAATTAACTGTTAAAAGTGTTTGTTATTTCGTTAAGTGACGGTTCGTCAGTTTTTCGTTACTCCTCTTTTTCCTTGAAATACATAAAATATGAATGAAAGTCCTGCGTTCAGATAGAACAGATTTTTCTCTCTAACACGCGATATTTTAAGATGTATTAAGGTTTTATTGTTTGTGATCCTAGTTTAATTTTTAACTCAGATTAGCCTAATGTACTATATGTAGTACATTTCTCAAAAGTCTTAATATGCAAACGGGCAACGGACTGTCATTGTTTTATACGATAGGTTATGTTTAGTATCCATCTGATAGCGCATACGAACAGACTCAGTGTGTATTTTTCAATAAAAGTACGTTATAATAGCGTTAAAAGGAATATATTTGAAAAAATCGCTGAGTATGGTGTCCGCTTTTAAAGGTAAGTATTTAGAATTTATGTAAAACGTCTTGCGAAGATGCACGATTTATTACCTACAAACGAAGTTCTAAAATTTTGAGTTTCAGGTTGTTTTTTTTGTACTTTTGTAAGGTGTACTATAACGTGCGTTCATGTGAAAAGTCAATCTAGCTTACTTTGAAATTTTGATAGAATAAGACGCAAATATATTAATGTGTTTGTTGTTCCGTAAACGTAAATCCAAATGACATTTGATAATGGCAATCACAAATATCAGTTAGTGCATAAAATAATCGTGCGTCGATTCTGGTTTAAATAAATTGCTTCTCAGTTTTAAAATGGCTTTCACTTTAGAACATAAAATTTTTTTAGTCCAAACTTATTTTCGAAGTGGTAATAAAATTGATGGTTTATGGGTTTATTCAGTTCAAGATTGCATGGTAGAATTTCATGTTGAGTTTCCACATTTTGTAATAGATTATATACAATTTAAGAATACTTTGGATAGAACTTTAAAACTTTTTTCTGAAACTGGTAGTCTCTTAAGAAAATCAGGCAGCGGAGTTCCAGGCAGTTAAGAAACGTACACCTCAAGTTGTCAATCGTGTTGAAGAAATAATGGAAAATGAACAACAAACATCTGTTCGACATTTGAGTCAACAAATAAACCTTTCTGTTGGTACAACTCACAAGTTATTAAAAAAAGATATGGAACTTTATCCATACCGTGTCACAGCAGTACAAGAATTGTTAGAAATTGATTAGCCACGTAGACTACAGTTTTGTAATTGGTTTGTAAATTTCAACAATAATGGAGAACTTTCGCAAAGGGTCATCTTTACTGATGAAGCATGGTTTTATAAAACGGGATACCTAAGTTCACAAAATACAAGAATTTGGAGTAGTGAAAATCCACATGTAATTAATGAAGAATCGCTACATCCAGAGAAAATTGGTGTTTGGGCAGCGATAAGCCAAATTCCGACAATTAAGAGAAGGAAACTGCTGTACATGGGACATGTCATGAGGGGAGAAAAATATCAAATACTACAAATAATTATGCAGGGAAAAATCCCGGGCAAGAGATCTATAGGAAGAAGACGGAATTCATGGCTGAAGAACCTTAGGGACTGGTTTGGATGTAATAATAATGAACTGTTTAGAGCTGCGGTTTCAAAAGTAAGAATTGCTATGATAATTGCCAACCTTCGAAGCGGAGACGGCACTTAAAGAAGAAGAAGAAGCCAAAGGCGAACCATTGGGCCAACATTTTTTCAGGGAACGTTAACTGCTCAAAGGTACCGTACGGAAATTTTACAACCATTTGTCAATCAGTTGCATGATGATGAACTTCAAAATGCGTATTTCCAACAAGACGGAGCACCTTGTCACTGTACTGCAGAATTTGGATTATTTAAGAGAATTTTTGGATGAGCGTATAATTAGTCGAAATACTGAAATTGCCTGGCCTGCACGTTCATGCGATTTAACACCTTGCGACTTCTTTTTGTGGCCTTATCTAAAAAATAACATATTTCGAACACCTATATTGAATTTGAATGATATGCTACAGAGAATCGAACAGAAATGCATGGGAATTAATAACAATCCAGAAATGTTGCAGAGTATCATCAGAAATTTTAAACGGAGGATTTTAAAGTGCGTTGAAGGACAACATTTTCAACATTTGTTATAGTTTTCAATAAATACCTATTATTTGTTATTTATTTGTATGTATGAAACTGTCAAAATATACGACTTCGTAGGTTAAGTAGTAAATTTTAATTTACGAGATACTTCAAAATGTTCTCAGTAAATCACTTGCTACTAGATTGACTTTTCAAATGAGCACTTGTTATATAGCATATTACGCAAATTTATATCTATGAATGTTTTCTTTACTTTACTTACAGACCTTACACATGCGCTTGTTATGTTAGAACGTCATGCAGCTAAAGTGGAAAAACTCCAAGAAATTAGAATTTTTCGTCCTAATACAACCCCCGAGTTAACAGATGAAGATTTAAACGATCGATATATTATAAGTATAATTAATTTACCAGGTCCACAGCTAAAAGCTCCAACTGAAATAGTTTTTGTAAATGATATTGGCGGCAACTTTTCCTCTGAAGATGATATACCTTTTCCAAAAATTTAGAAAAACTTAATAATCAACAAGTCAAGAGGTACCGTCAAACAAATGTGAGGAAAATTTATTAATGGATTAGAGAGGAATTACAGCCTGTAAAGGATGATTATGAGGTGTTTGAAATCCACGAGAGCCCACTGTAAAGCTTTTCAAACTTTTTCGATGAAGATTTGATAAAAATGATTGTCACTGAAAACTATAAAATGCTCAACATTCTGTAAGAAGGTACTCATGAAAGGAAGAAATTGTGTTTTTCTTTTTTCTAGATACAGTAACCTTATCTAGTCAACTTCTATAACAGGAATGTAGGAGGAATCCACAGATCCGACCAAAATATTAGCCTTTATCGTATATCAAGGAAAAGTGGTACTTCCTTTTTATTGCACATTGAATTCAAAACGCGTGGTAGATACATAAGCAAAATGGTGGAAAGTTAGATCAGCTTGCTTTTAGACGAAGGATTGCAATCTCTCTACTAGTTCAAAATAAGAAAAGGTCTGTATATCAGAAAGGGCGAGACTCATTCCATAACACTGATTTGCGCAATGATCGGCTAGATCACTTGGTGATTCCAAAGGAAAAACAAATGCGCTGTGGACATTTTCACGAGAATAGCAACTTGATTTTCTAAGTGTAATATAGGACTACCTATTCGATATCACACAATTACTTAATTTGATATTGACAGTTGTGTATGCGGGTAATGTACTATACATAGTACACTAAAAATTTTGTATTTTCACATAAATAAGATATATGCAGTAATAACTAGGGACTGGGGACGAGAGGCCGACGACTCATCACTAGAGCAGACCAATTTCCGTGCGCGCCATGTGCGCCAGTGTGAGGATGATTGTATTGCATCACAACTAATAAAAAGCATTCAGTATGTGTTTGGTACTTGTTTAGACTGCATGTAAGTGTAAGCATACGTAATAAAATGTTGCCGACACATAAATAGAGAAAACGACCGTTGTCAGACGAAGTGAATAAGTTTATTATGGATTTCCCGCACTTAATACACGATGGCTCAAAAATTAAATGTTTAGTGTGCAATACATATCTATTGTGTTGGTCAAAAACACATTGTAAAGAACACGCAAGCAGTTCGAAGAACAATAATAACAACATTAATCGACAACAGTTTATACATGAACTATGTGTAACTATGATTGTGTGTACACTGCCGTTTACCTTGTTAAGTAATGAATCATTTATTTCATTTTGGAATAAATACGCGAATCAAACATTACCGAGCACGACAACGTTACGAGGGAATTTACCATCTGTGCGTAAACAGGTTGAAAATAAAATCAAAGCCGAACTGAAAAATAAAAAACTGTGGTTATGTGTGGACGAAACAACTGACAGCAAAAAACAATCTGTAGTTAATGTGATGGCGAGTAATATGGAACCACATCAACCAACGTCTTCAATTTTTCAGGGGTGCTATTAGATACTTTGGAAAAATTTAAACTTTCGAAAAACCAAGTATTAATGTTAATGACGGATGGTGCCGCAAGCATGTGTTCTGTAGGCCGGCCTTTTAGAAAATATTGCCCTAACTTGTTACAAATTACTTGTAAACTCCATGCTCTACACCTTGTGGCAGAACAGGTTCGTAGATGTTATCCAGAGGTAGATGCTTTAATATCGAGTACAAAGGCTGTATCCCTGAAATCTCCAAAACGTATTCGGAAATTTCGCGAATTGTGTCTCCATACCTCTGAGCCTCCACAGCCGATTCTGACACGTTGGGGTACATGGTTACGGGCGGGGATTTACTATCATAAACATTTTGAAAAAATTAAGGACGTGGTTTAATCATTCGATCCGAAAGAAAGTGCAGCTATCAATACAAGTCAGAAAAAATTTCAAGATGCCCATATTAAAATGGATTTACAAAGTATTCGTGAGAATTACTTGGGACTAGAAGAAGCAATAACAAAATTAGAAAATTCGTCGCTGTCGTTAGAGGAATCACTGCGTTAAAGATGTTCACCACAACTGTGTGCTGTAGAAGAAGCAAAAAGTGAAAGTGTTCTAATTAAATTTGAAAGTGTTTTAGACAGAAATGCAGATTTTGACACCTTAACACGTATTTGTGAGGGCACGTCTACAGATGCGTTAAGTTGCTTAAAAAAGTATTTTGATTATGCGAATATAACATCACTAGATGTAGAATGCTCGTTTTCCGAATATAAACATATTTTCCTTCACGGCGGACATGTATTTCAGAAATAACCTTAGAAACGCACCTGCATGTTGAAAATATACAATCGAGTTTCTCCAGTTTGTGAATCCTTGGAAGACGCTTAAAACGGTAAGTGTTTTTTTAAATCCTCTGTCGTGCACACAATCACTGATTTCATATATTTGCCATTTTATTTATAGGTACATACAACGCTGCTATAATATGTACTATTCTTATTTTTCGTGTGTTTATGCATATTACTTTAATAGCAGAAAATCAAATGTATATTTAATTATTTCTGATAGAATAAATGTCTCTACTTTTATACTTATATCGGTAACAAGCTCAAGTGGCGTCCCTATAAAAGGATCAAGTATTTGATTTATATATCTTTCAGCGTTTATGGTATCGTGAAAAAATATTGGCCCTATTACCCGTCTACGGGACATTGCAACCCAAACACCAATCTTAGGACTATGTAAAGGAGCCTCACTATGAAAATTAGGATTATTCTCGCTCCACATACGCATAACTGGTTTATTAACTTATCCAGTTAGGTAAAAATAAGATTCGTCTGTAAAAAATGTTAAATCAAGGATATCGTTATTTATATGATCATTAAACTAGGTACAGTACGATACTCTCTTTTGATAATCTGGTGGCAGTAACTTCTGACACATCTGCAGTTTATAAGGAAGCATGTTCAAGTCATGTTTAACAATGGTTTGACACGTCCTATAACTTAAATTGATTTCTTGTTTCAATCTACGCAAGGATAAGGTAGGTTCTTCCTGCATGCGTTGCCTAACCAGATCAATAACATCATCATTTCTATCCCGTCTTCTTCCAGATCGAACACTATCGTTGATATTACCAGTTCCTTCAAATTTTTCCACAGTTCGTTGAAGTTGCCGAAAAAAATCTCGTTCGATTATTGGGAAGTTGGGAAATCTCTCACGGAACTCATTCAAACATAAACGAGGGGAATAAACCCAATTACCATTTTCACCTATATTTCCATAACTGTAGTATGATTTGACAATACAAATTTTATGTTCTAATGGAAAAATTTTGAATTATAACCAGCTGACTTGAAAGTTGTCAAATAAATGTCAGAACCAATTGAAATAAATAACTTCATAGATAGCTCGTAAATTCCACGGCAATAGCGATCCAAAGACTTTTTGATCATAAGATATCTCAAGAACAATAAATATATATATATATATATATATATATATATATACCGTATGAACGCCCGGGAGTGATTGATCTACCATAATGTAGTAAGACGAAGACGAAGAGCGAGTTTATGTGGTTAGGGTTGAGAGAGTATATTCAGTCTGTTCTACTGTCTAACTGTACGGGCGTTCCCTTTCTTTATCCAACACATTCTACATACGATCTAAGTACGAATCAAATAATCTCTCTCTAACACATTGAATGTCCCTATCAGTCGCTCAAAGTGTTCAAGCAAGCTTGCGACTGGTCATTCAGTTGCTCCTTGTCATCCGTAGGAAGAGTACGTATAGAAATGCTAACAAATGTCTGTCGTAATTTTTATAACCGATTTGGTTACTGCTCGGCTCAAGAGGGTGGTTTATTTGAGCATTTACTAAATAATTAGTTTTTCTTTTTAGAATGTTCTTTTATTTAATAATTAATATTTATTACCAATAAAGGTATTTTAGTTAAATTTAATATTTTATAGGTAGTTTATTTAAGGAAACAATTTATTTATACTGGTAAACACTTTATTTATATTCTTGCAAGAATCGTTATTGTTTTGAAATTTTATGCTATTACAGAATACTTTTTATTTTAATTTTTTTCAATAAGAGTTACGGTTTTGTTTCATAATTTTATATTATTTATGTGTTTTCATTTGAATAAGAATTTTTTAAGTTCAAGCCACAAAGCTATGATGAAACTTATCATTGAATATTTAGCGATGAAAATAGAATTAGAATTATTATTATGCAGTAAACAAAAACTCTGCACTTTACGGCGAATTGTATTTTATGATACTTTCAACTATATTATATCATTTTATTTAAATTTAAATGTTAAATTTAAAGTATTATGGCCGAAGAGACATAAACAAAAGTATCCGTTATTGTAGGGACGTTGACAGCCGGCATATGACTAATAGTGCGAAAAGCAATGGTGTAGTCGGATAAAATATCCAAATTCGTACATTAACCATAAATAATATACTACAAATAATTTTGTAGTTTGTTAAACAATTAGTTATTAATTTGGAATATTTATTTTGATACATCATTTATTAATAAACGACCATAACGCTTTCTTGGTTCACCACAATTAAATACGCCTGTAGGAGTTTAACGTATGTAGCCCCTCCCACTTGCAGTTGGCCAGTCATTACTTATATATCCATCGATCGCTCGACGTTGTGCACACGGTATATATATATATATATTGATTGAAGTAGTATATATGTTGAGCACTTGTGAAATTATTACACTATTAAACTTAAATAAAACACCTTATATTTCACAAACAATAGTATATTAACTATATGTACATTTCATGTGCCCTGCACACATCATCAGTAGTAACTAAATTTAAAAGTATTATTTTTTAAATACATGTATAGTAAAAATATGAAGGCTGCTCTATTTTCCATTGGTATATGAAATGTAATAAACTTGGGAAATAATTTGGACTTAATGCAGGTTTTTAAAAATTGAATATCTAGGTGTACTGTTCTGATTCTCGTAATAATACGGATAAACTGGTTTAACTCACTTGTCCAAGACGACATAATAACAGTAGTATATATGTTGAGCACTTGTGAAATTATTACACTATTAAACTTAAATAAAACACCTTATATTTCACAAACAATAGTATATTAACTATATGTACATTTCATGTGCCCTGCACACATCATCAGTAGTAACTAAATTTAAAAGTATTATTTTTTAAATACATGTATAGTAAAAATATGAAGGCTGCTCTATTTTCCTTTGGTATATGAAATGTAATAAACTTGGGAAATAATTTGGACTTAATGCAGGTTTTTAAAAATTGAATATCTAGGTGTACTGTTCTGATTCTCGTAATAATACGGATAAACTGGTTTAACTCACTTGTCCAAGACGACATAATAACAGTAGTATATATGTTGAGCACTTGTGAAATTATTACACTATTAAACTTAAATAAAACACCTTATATTTCACAAACAATAGTATATTAACTATATGTACATTTCATGTGCCCTGCACACATCATCAGTAGTAACTAAATTTAAAAGTATTATTTTTTAAATACATGTATAGTAAAAATATGAAGGCTGCTCTATTTTCCTTTGGTATATGAAATGTAATAAACTTGGGAAATAATTTGGACTTAATGCAGGTTTTTAAAATTGAATATCTAGGTGTACTGTTCTGATTCTCATATACATATAGTTAATATACTATTGTTTGTGAAATATAAGGTGTTTTATTTAAGTTTAATAGTATATTGATTGAGTTTACAAGAGGAAAAAAAAAATTATTTTTGATTTTACCAAAAAGTGCTAAAGGAATAAAATTTTTTGCTTAATTTCAAATGACCAAATCTGTAATTAGAATTTGAGTACCACTTATCTATGTTCTAAAAAATTTTTGTTTAAATTTTTTTCATCGCAGTAAAGCTATTATTTTTTAATGGTAGAAGCCTTTGACTTCAAAAAAGTCGTACACTAATTTATTTGTCAAAAATAACTTCAAACTGTAATTCTGTAAGTTTTGGTGAAAATGTTAACGTTATCACAAAAAATATATTTAATACAATGTTACGGTATTGGGGAAAAGAGCTATCGTCGTATTGCTGAAGAATTTAATACAAAATTTCCCGAAGTAACTGTTTCCTGTATGGGTATAAGGAAGTTGGTGAAAAAATTTTTGGAAACTGGTTCTGTTCTGAATTTAAAGAAAAAGAAAATAGTACGTGATGAAGATGATGCTACTACAGTTTTAATTTTGGATTCGGTGCAAGATAATCCTAAACTTTCATTGCGGAGACGGGCGCTTCAACTGAATATGAGCAAATCCCATATTCGAAGAGTTTTGAAGGAACGTAAATTATACCCCTATAAACCGATTTTTAATCATACGTTAGAACCGGGAGATGATGAGAAGCGTCTTTATTTTTGCATGTGGATGGGAGATGAAATAATGGAGAACCAAAAAAATTTTCACAAAAGCATTGTATTTTCCGATGAAGCAACTTTTTCTAGCAATGGTACCGTTTCGTCACAACATGTTCGTTATTGGAGTGATACTAATCCTCACTTTAGAATTGCATCAAAACGTCAATACTTTGTTAAGGTAAACGTGTGGTGTGCTGTTTCTTATCATGGAATAATAGGGCCATATTTTTTGATGCTAATGTAAATCAGCATAATTATTTGGAAATGTTGAGCAATTTTTTCTGGGATGGTTTAAGTGAACTCCCACTTGCTTATCGGCAGAGGATGTATTTTCAACAGGATGGTTGTCCGGCCCACCGTTCGCGCATCGTAGCTGCCTGGCTCAATCAAAAATTCGAAAATAATTGGATTGGCTGGAATGGTCCTGTGTTGTGGCCTCCAAGAAGCCCTGACTTAACTATTTTAGATTTTTATTTGTGGGGACGGTTAAAGCAACTAGTCTACATGGACAACTTGCCTAACAATGTGGAAGTATTAAAAAATCGCATTAGAGATGCTGTTGCATCCTTGACGCTTGAAGAAATTCGCAACAGTTACAAGGAACTGCGGCTTAGAGTCGAATTGTGTGCTGAAAGGGGTGGCGAATTAATAGAATAGTTTTAAACATTATTGTTTCTAGCCTAATTATTTTTTTATTGTTGTGATTGAAATTAAAAAATAAAAATTTGTAATTCTAAATAGGGGTTTGACAGTTTCGTAATTATAATTACAGATTTGGTCATTTGAAATTAAGCAAAAAATTTTATTCCTTTAGCACTTTTTTGTAAAATCAAAAATTAAAATTTTTTCCCTCTTGTAAACTCAATCCGGGGACATACGGTATATATATATATATATATATATATATATATATATATATATATATAATAACTTCGTGACCTTGGTATGATATGGTAAACCTAATCAGTAGGCGATTAAAGGTCTGTATATTACTTCAAAATATATGTATTTAAAAAACTCTACATGTTTCGGCAGTATCGCCTTTATCAAGAGAATACAAAATATAAATGTCAAGTAATTAAGTTGCTATGGTTTAAATTATTCAAAGATATATTCCAGTAATAATAATAAATCATGCCTTAGATTCCAAAAAATAGATAGCAAGGTGTGAACATATGTGTTGTTCGCTGCTAGCATATACATATATATATATATATATATATATATATATATATATATATATATATATATATATATATATATATGTATATGCATGTTTAACAGCATGTAATCACGAGACTACACTTTGAAAATTAGCGGATATAATTTTAACGAAGTCTAACGAAATAATATATAAATGTATATTCCGTCTTACACGCCACAATGTACTATTCATAATGACGGAAATACCAACATCTGCTCGACGATTGCAATCGAGCAAGCAAATATTGGGGCTGCTATAACATGCTGATACAGCGACAACTCAATCGCTTCAGTCCGCTCTCTGGTTATTAGCATACTTAAACTATTTGATAGTTTTCTGCAAACCAATCATTAATAATACTACAATAATTAGATGATGCTCTACCAAAGATGATACTAAGGAGATTTCGTGTTTTTCTTTTCGAATTAATGAAATGCCTGAATAGTCACGATTATAAATTATTCTGAATATAGGAAGGAAATAAACCGATTATAGTCGTTAAAATACTAATCTTGAGGCCGATTTTTAAAATTTAAAGCTAGTAAAGACATGCATTTATACATATTAGCTAAATTGCTTGGATATCTCTTAAAACTAAACCTCACATTAAAAGACAGAATAGCGATTCTGTCTTTTAATGTGAGGTTTAGTTTCTATTGAAAACCATAGAGGAAAATTAATTGTATTAGCAAAACATTTCGTACCATAATGTTCAGTATGTACTATGTAAAACAGTGTTCGTATTAGGCAAAACAACTGTTTATTTTGCAGTTAGGTGTCATCTTGGATAGTAATTATTATTGTAATATTTTTGTTAACAATATTTGGGATTATTTATTTATCTGTTAGATATGCTAATACATAATATTATTACTATTATTATTAATAAATAGAATCGTAAAAATATATATTCATATAAACGCGAGTTAGATTAATGGCTGCTTTAACATACTGTGTAACATCAAGATCTAATCGCATGGCTAGAATTACAAAACATTTTCGGTCATGGAACTAAAGATAAATAGATATAACAAATATCCATCCGTGTCCTATGTAACGTTTAATACCATGCGCGAAAGGAGGGCAATTTTCTACGGATCGTTTTTGACTAAATTTTATTTTATTACAAAAACTCAACAACGACCAATAAAAATGTGAATTGCCTAACATTGGCGGCACGCCTTTTTTATATTTTTATGTTATACTGTTGACTTTTTGCCGGCTCAAGAGGAAAGATATGCCACATAATTTTATTTGTCGCTAGCTACGGGGAGGAACAGAGGCGGAGATTGGCGGAAGCCGTCCAATACGTGAAGCTCTCCTTTAAAAATGATACTGTGCACGTTTTAATTACCCAGAATAATTACTTCTTTAGGCGAAATTGGCACGCATGATTAAGTGACGTAATATTATTACTGGGATATTGTTTTAAGATAATATGTGCCAATTAATCTTATATTACAGTTACAATTTGTGAATCTAGTATACTAACAAAAGTATATACACAACATATATTATAAATACAGTTATTTATATTAATATAGGTATCCATATATATGCGCACGTATTGTTAAAATATGCAACAATATTTTATAATATGGATTAATATGGAAAAAAATAAATAAAATTAAACGAAAGAACTATAGCAAAAATCATTTAATGTTTATCATATTTATATTTTAATAAGTGTCCTTTTTATGACATTTTATGGGCTTTTTGATTAATAGAATGGTACACATAAACAATTAATTCTTATTATTTTATATTATTATATATAAATTGTAAACGATTTCTTATTGAGTTATTGCCTAGTCAGAGATTACTAAATAACTTGATTCTGTTCTTGAAATACCAAAGGTCTTAAAATATAAGTAATTTTTAGCAGTGGCGACTGCTAGCCAAGTTTATAAGATAATTATATGAATTTTGAGGTGTAAAAAGGCATTATGGGTTAAAAAAATGAAGTATAGTTTATTTCAAATTATAAGAATATAATTTTGAACGGCTCTAATGCTTTTATTGCACCACCTTCTGTGATGATAATTATTATACCTGGTCTCCTTATTGAACGGGTACGGTTTCCCTATTTGCAACGTATGAATATAGCGGCCGTATTGACTATAAATTAGGGCCCTATAATATAATAATTAGAGAACGGACAGGCTTACCACCCAGTGCAGTACTGGCGAAAGGCTGTATTTCTAAAATATTTAATTTTATTTATATAATTGGAAAACGAACGGGTGGTGATCTATAAAATTACGAAATACATATTTATTTGTTGAAAAGTTGTATTTATAAAGTTTTTAATTTTATTTATATAATTGGAAAACAAACGGGTGGTGCTCTATAAAATTACGAAATACATATGTATTTGTTGAAAAGTTGTATTTTTAAAGTTTTTAATTTTATTTCTATAATTGGAACATTTTTATTTGTTCATTTTGTCGTTCAAGTTGAGTAAAGGAGAATTAATATTGACTAGCAATAGTTTCTCAAGGTTTTCTTCTGTCAATTTTGTTCTCTTTGAATTAAGTACATCCTTATAAATAGAAAACGTCCTTTCTACATCGCAACTGGTTATAGGTGCATACTGGAAATATTCTTTTATTTCTTCATATTTAGCCGTTAGATTTTGTGGAATTGTCTCCATACATAATTGCTGCAATGTAATTAAATCTGGATTTCTATTAAGAATCGCTTCAAACTTTTGCCGAAGGCCACATCCGAAGTCACTTGGAATACTTTTCAAATTATTAACAGCCACATCTAATGTGGTTAATTCGTCATTTAATTTGAGATTTCGATTTTCAAAATAAGTGATTAGTTTTGGCAATTTTCCAAAGTGTTCGTAAAGAAAGTACAACTGATTTTTTAAATTTGAGATTTGTGTGAGCTCCTTGCACTCACCAATACTTCTAGCATCCTCCTTTAGCAGTGTTACGAAATGTTTTAGACTATCGAAATTCTCAGCATAATAACTAGTAGGTTCCAGCCATGTTCCCCATCTAGTTATTACTGCAGTGGGAGGCAGTGACAGAGATGGAAATTTTTCCCTGAAAAGAGCTACTCTCAATGGTGCTTTTCTGAAAACTTTTTTAAAAGCTGATACCAGTCTATCAACTTCCGGAAAAGTGTCTCTGATATATTCACAGATTCTGTGGAGAGCAAGTGCTACACAAGTAATATGCAGCATATTAGGATATGTTTTCTTCAATAGTCTGCCTGTTTTTAACATATACGCAGCACTATCACTGACAAATAAAAGTATTTTTTCTTTGTACGTGGCGTCCGAATTAAGCATTTTTTGCATATTCTCCTTAATGGTTTCAGCAACTGTTTCCGCATCAACTCTATTTATAACACTTGTTTCTATTACATATGAGTTATAGGGAATAGTTGGATGTAGTACATCAGCTACAACATTTACCACACAGCGTCCTAATATCCACCGTTTCGTCTGCGCTTATCCATATGTATTGATTTAAAAGATGGCTTCTAATGCGTTCTACTGTTCTCGTATAGCACCTAGAAACATAATATTTGCGTAAAGTTGATTCATCAGGAACATTTCGACCAGTATATTTTTGAAGAAATGTTTTTAAAGTGGGATTGCTAAGTTTATTTAATGGAATATTAGCAGGCCTTAAAAGTTTTACAGAGTTCAGATGTGTTTGCTATCCTAAGTGACGAATTACGGATTTTGTCATAAATTTCGGAATCACTGACAATGGACATACAATCAGTATGACCGTCAATCCAACTCGCCATTGTATTACAATGCCGTTCTCGACATTCTTCCATATCATGTCTGTAAAAGTAACTTAAACAATGCTCTAGATCTAAATAAATGAAAACTAAAAATTTGTACGTAAGTTATTGAAACTGAACGAAATTCAATGCACACTTACGTCGAAATAATTGGTAGAAATAGATTCAATCAAACGATATTAAACAGGATCTATCACAAAAATTACGATGTAATTAACAGTTAAAACTATGAAAACAAGAAACTTACTCACAGCACTTTATTTATCTTACGAAATATAAACTAATAAATAAAATACATTATAAAAACCCCGCTTCTATCTACGCTCATGAAAACACTTTAAAAAACACTATATTCTCCGAATACATTAGCTCAGTTGTCCATTGTTATCGCAGCGAGACCAGGTGGCCGAGTAAGTCAAACAAATACTTCATTGAATTACGCCGGGATGTACTGAGCGACGTTATACAAAATTCCAATTTCCGATTGCGTTTTATGGAAATTGCATCCGTTCTCTACTTATAATACATAAATTTATTGATTCACTTAAAAATAAATTGACATTTTAATTCGTCTACATACTGAACTAAACTTAAATATGCATTTATTACACAAAGCAGGTTGTCATTAGTTATAAAACAGTAAACCACTAAATGTGTCTCGAAGTTCTCAATGAAAAAAAATTGTCTCCTGTTTGAATATAAAAATTTATAAATGGAAAAATTCCTTTCCACATTAACCGATGCAATAGGAGCGTTTTTAAAATTGCATAATATTACGGGATCCAAATCAATGGATTCAGTAAATTCTCCTTCTAAAATATTAACTACTTGGCTAAGAAATCCACAATTTTTTCCATCACATTTTTAAATTTTTGAAAAATTTATATCCCCCGTTTTGCCTGCGACATTTTGAGAAGCTGCCTCAGATTGTTTTAGTATTTCTACACTCCATTCCTCATTCCTCCATTTGTGTTATTATTTTAGAAACAAAGCTATAATTGGTTTTTATAAACGAAAGTTGTTGTTTTATTTCTTTGTTTTTGAATAATTGCTTAACATCAGTGAAGGATTGGGAAGATTCGTCAGACAATATCTTAAATTAAATCTTTTAGTTGACAGAAATTTTCACAATAATAAAAGCAGCTTCCAACCAAGTGCCCCATTTTGTAATAAAAGGTTGAGGTGGAAGAGGAATGTTGTTTCTCTTTATAGAACTGAACCCTTAGAGGCGCTTTAAAGAATATTTTTTTTCATGTTGGAAATCAAACTATTTACAATAGGACAATGTTTCCTAATCTCTTCAGCAACTCTATTTAAAGCACGAGCAAGACATATTACATGTATTAAATTCGGATAAAAGATTTTCAAATTTTGTATCATGTACAGTGTTGTACCTGACAAAATGAGCAAAAAATAATCACCAGGAAGAGGCGTAGGAAGAAAAATTGTTGGTAGTTCCTCTTGAACAAATCTGGCCACTGTGAGTGCATTTGCTTTTTCTAACTCTTTAGAAGCAATTAGGTAAGATTTTGGTAGAATCTGGTCGCTAAGAACACCAATCAATAAATGAGCAATACAACGTCCTCTTGAATTGGTGGTTTCATCAATACATATTGTCTTTACAAAGTGTAAAAACTACTACTGCAACATTATACAGAAGCGGAGAGGAAAAAGATTGTGTGATAAATGACACGCACACAATGAAAAATCTCTCATGAAACGCGAGCAAAATTAAATCTAATAGATTGTTTAGAAAACTTTCAATTTCAAAATTTAAAATAATTAACCCCAAATTCAAAACGAAAATTGACCAATTGTCAAAACACGTAAATAACTTTCACTCATGCGCACTAACACAAGCATAAAATCTCCCTCTATAACCTGAATTTCAAAATGTTCTAGAATATCTTGACATACAAAAAACTCCCTTATTAAAAATATGATAGTTTTCTTTACCATCTATCTATAAAACTGATATAACAAAAAATCAATCAAAATAATAATCAAAATTACAATAACAATGCAAGGAAATTACAAAGAAAAGAAATAATATAAATGTGGTATGAAAAAGTACTTACGCTAGCGCACCATTTTTCACACACAAAAAAAAACTAATGAGAGATTGCACCAGTGAGTTTAAATTTTCAAGATACGAGAAAAGCAAAACTCGTATACAAAACGATAATGACTTACTATCGCACAAAAATACTCAAAAGCAAGGAAACCGAAAATTACATTTAAATCACAGATAAAAAGAAATTTTTTTTATCTAGGCACCACACTCACTAGAGGCAAAACAGTCTCTGGCCGGAAAAATAGATCGGACATAAAGTACGAATAAAACAAAATAATCACTCTAGTCGATCCACTTCCCGTTCATATCAACTACGCTAAACAAAATCAATATATAAAAGTATATAGGCGCGGTCAATAAAATACGCCTAGATTAATATTTAAACAAAATTCAAGATATAAATAAATATGAATCTATAAACAAATTGTACATAATAAATAATTATTTTAAAAATTGTTCTTCGGGGAAAAGTTCACTGCAATATGTAAAAATGTTTGTTCCGAATTTTAGCATTAATTTCCTCAATCACCTCCGAATACAAGGAACTTACGTCGTTTCTTCGTAGTATTGTTTCATCTGGGACATTGAATTTGCAACACTTCTGGCGAAAAGAAGTGATGTTTTGATTACGTAGTTTTGACAAAGGAATATTTGGCGTCATCATTGCATGGCATAAGTCTCGGTTAAGTATGTCTTGTACGTTTGGCTTTTTGGACATTGGTTGGAAAGATTGAGTTAATGTGGGTTGTGACACGTCTCCAGATTTCATCTTACTCAATTTGTTAATGTGGACAGACGTTTTCACGTGTTGGTCTATTTGATATTATTTATTGAATGGCATCTGCAATGGAAAAAAACAAAAATTGAAATATCAAATTGAAAAGCAATAATATCAATCCTTAGATCAAATAAGTTCAAAATATTAAACGAAGGCACTCCGAGTATCCAAATGGTTCGAAATCGTTCGATATACTTAGGGCTACGCATAAAAAATTAAGTTAATAATGACGGGGCAATACTGAAACGCCTTGTATATTTCTCTGTATTTTCATTATGTATGTCCCTCAAGAAGAATGTAACTTGCTTTTAACTTTTTTTGTATCTCTATAAAAATAACAGATATCGACCGATTTCGCATCACCCTCTATATTGAATATTAAAAAATTATACTTACAATTTTAACACACGCAGAACGGTAGACTTTTCCTATATCTATACGTAGGTCTTTGTATGGCTTAGCCCACACTGATGCTCTACTGACTTTTGGCATTTTAATAATAAAAATAAATAAAATTCCACAACACTACAAAACACAAATCGATATTATCTCTTCGAAAGCACTAACAGAAATAAAATTCAGAAATCGATTTATTATTTATCTACTTATGTAAATATAGGTACAATAACACCCCTGTTATTGGTTTAAAGCGACCTATTTTGAACTCTCGGAATACTCGGAATTTAAGATTGGGAATGCCCATACTCTTGTACATCTTAAAAAACATTTTTTTTTGAGAACTGCAAACAAGATAAATTTCTTCATAATGGACGATTTATAAAATCGTTTATCTTGAACTTTTGAAGCGCCTGCCAAAATCTCCATCATTCAAAATTCTTTCAATTACATACAATATGCTATTTATTAAGGATATATGCAAATATTTAAAAAACTGCATATAATATGCAAAATATGCGCTTTGCATATTTGGGTTGCATTATTTATAACAAACATTATAACAACGCACACAATATAAAGAAAATAAACTAAAGAAATCGGACAGTTTGTCTCATTATTAGAGCAGACCAATTTCCGTGCGCACCATGAGCGCCCGTATTGGAGTGTAATTCATAATATATTAGAATATGCGATAGAATAGGGACGCAATATGAGCTTGTTACCGATATAAGTATAGAAGTAGAGAAATTTATTCTATCAGAAATAATTAAATATACATTTGGGTTTCTGCCATTAAAGTAATATGCATAAACACACGAAAAATAAGAATAGTACATATTATAGCAGCGTTGTATGTACTATAAATGAAATGGAAAATGTATGAAATCAGTGATTGTGTGCACGACAGAGGATTTAAAAAAAACACTTACCGTTTTAAGCTTCTTCCAAGGATTGACAAACTGGAGAAACTCGATTGTATATTTTCAACATCAGGTGCGTTTCTAAGGTTATTTCTGAAAAACATGTCCGCCGTGAGGAAGAAATATGTTTATATTCGGAATACTGCCTTTGTACTCGATATTAAAGCATCTACCTCTGGATAACATCTACGAACCTGTTCTGCCACAAGGTGTAGAGCATGGAGTTTACAAGTAATATGTAACAAGTTAGGACAATATTTTCTAAGAGACCGGCCTACAAAACAAATTGTTGCGGCGCCATCGGTCATAAACATTAATACTTGATCTGTCGAAAGTTTAAATTTTTCCAAAGTATCTAATATCACCTCTGAAATTTTTTCGGCATTACATTGTTCTAGTCGTCTGGATGCTAATAAAATTGAAGTCGTTTGTTGATGTGGTTCCATATTACGCGCCATCACATTAACTACAGATTGTTTTTTTCTGTCAGTTGTTTCGTCCACACATAACCACAGTTTTTTGTTTTTCAGTTCGGCTTTGATTTTATTAACAACCTGTTTCAACCTAGTAAATTCCTTCGTAACTTTGTCGTGCTCGGTAATGTTTTATTCGCGTATTTATTCCAAAATGAAATAAATGAATCATTACTTAACAAGGTAAACGGCAGTGTACACACAATCATAGTTACACATAGTTCATGTATAAACTGCTGTCGATTAATTTTGTTATTATTGTGCTTCGAACTGCTTGCGTGTTCTTTACAATGTATTTTTGACCAACACATTAGATATGTATGGCACACTAAACATTTAATTTTTGAGCCATCGTATATTAAGTCCGGGAAATCCATAATAAACTTATTCGCTTCATCTGACAACGGTCGTCTTCTCGATTTATGTGTTGACGACATTTGATTACGTTTGCTTACACTTACATGCAGTCTAAGCAAGTACCAAACACATACTGAATGCTTTTTATTAGTTCTGATGCAATACAATCATCCTCACATCGGCGCACATGGCCCGCACGGAAATATGTCTGCTCTACTTATTACTATGATATGTAATAAACAATTTAAAAAAAAGGCAGGAAAAGCCACAGCAAATAGTAAGAGTAGCGCACTCAATGAAAAGGACTATACCAAACCAATATAAATTTATGTTCTGAGCAATATACGAATGCGCTTTGACTGGAGAGCGACTTCTCAATGAAATACTTATTTTAGGATATAAAATATATTTTATTTTTCGACATAATGCCCTTGCAAATCTACACACTTAGCCCTGCGAGTTTCCAATTTTCGCAAACCAACCAAAAAGTAATCTTTCGGCAACTCTGTAAAACATACAATTGTCTCTTCATTTCCGAAACAAATATGGCTAAGGTAAAGTATACCTCTGCCACCGATTTTTGCAAAGTAATTATTGAGATGCGTTTAGAAGACCTTTAGGGAAGCAAGATGATTATCATGTTATGAATATTGAGGTTTTTGAATCATAAGCAAGAGTGGTTACATACAAAATCCTACACCATTTGGTGCTTCTATGGTGAGATCAAAATTATTGCAATTAATAATAGTTATTTGTGTATTAAGGGCATAATTAGGAGATTATGGCAGGAGGGAGAGCGTTTTATTCGATTTTAGTTTCCGAAACATTCAAAAAATTTATATTGCTTTGTACAACAAATATGTTGCTTTACATTCTAAAAATGTCAAAATTGACAATTTGATGTTAATAAATGTTCCATACTGACGTTTGTTTTAATTGTTAATCCATTTGTTGCCTAACAGTTTTTGATTGATCTGTACTATAAAGAAGACAAATTTTTGATGGACCTGTGCCATAAAGAAAATTTTATGCCCGCATTTGGGTGCTTATAAACGAGATTATGGTTCTAAAATCGAATAAAATACATTATAGGTGTAGTAGTGTAGTAGATGAAATGATAAGTCATAACAAAATTATATTGTAAAGAAGTGTGAAGAACAGGTAATAAAGGAGGAAATAAAAATGTCTACACTGAGTTTAATAGATAAAATTTTAGACTCCTTTAAAATGATGACGATTAAATAGAAAGGGATTAAAGTGATAGTTATGTGTAATAAAATTATCTTTTGTAGACATATATATTTAAAATTTCAAACCTTTTCAGCTTAAACTTTTGTTTAAAGTTTTACTTGATGTAAATATGAATTATCCCTTCTTAAGGCCTTCCCACAATGATTCAAATTCACAGTCTTTAATAGCTTAGTGTTTAAAGCAATGGTCCAGTAAACCATGGACGTGCGTTCGAATTCTGGTTGAGGGCGAATTTTTTCTATTAAAAAATTCGAATAATTAGCGTTGCAAAATGTTTGAAAGTATATTTATATTAACATTACTTCACGAAAATGCAATAAATTTGCAACAACTGCAATTCTTCGCCGACTACGGGCGAAATATGCATTTGTTTTCTTAGTGTGATTTAAGGTCTTTCCACAATGATTCGAGATCACAGTCCTTAATAGTTTAGTGGCTAAGGCAATGGTCCGGCAGGCCATGGACGTGGGTTTGAATCCTGCTTAAGGGCGATTTTTTTCTTTAAAAAATTTGAATAATTAGCGTCGGAAAACGTAGAAAGCATATTTACATTAACATTACTCCGCGAAAATGCAATAAATTTGCAACAACGGCCAACTACGGGCGAAATATACATCTGTTTCCTTAATGTGACTTAAGGCCTTCCCACGATGATTCGAAATCACAGTCCTTAATAGCTTAGTGGTTAAAGCAATGGTCCGGCAGGCCATGAGTTCGAATCCTGCTTGAGGGCGATTTTTTTTATTAAAATTGTTTATAGTTTATCTTAGGAGTTGAAAGTTTTGATTTATTAAAATTATTTATTAAAATATTTTTAGTTTTGTCTATTATCTAATTTTTATTGAGTAAATAAATAAATGTTATTATTATTATAATTTTTTGCCTTTTACAGGAGGTTTTGTATTTTTCTTAACATTAATGCTTCTTATTTTCATCCTACTTCAGCATAGACAATATATTAGAATGCATATAATACGTCAAATAAAATTTATTGCATTTTGGCGAAGTAATGTTAATAAGCTTTCTACATTTTACGACGCTAATTGTTCTAATTTTTTGGTACCTATTTGTGAGTTTTTTACTTATAAATCTACAAATAACCTTTAATGTTCTAACTTAAATAGTACGAGGGAAAGTCAGTAATTAGGTCACAAAATGGTATTATCAAAATAATTAGAGAAATAGTTAGCCAAAAATAAGTTTTATTTTTCAAAAAAGTCTCCATCTACATTAATACACTTATCCCATCGCTTTATCAATGCCCCAATGCCTGCTGCATAAAAGTGTTTGGGCTGGCGTCTGAACCACGTGCGTACCTCTTGTTGAACATCGTTGTCACCCCCGAAATTTTTGCCGCCAAGATGCTTTTTGAGTGGACCGAACAGATGATAGTCGCTTGGGGCCAGGTCGGGACTGTAAGCCGGATGTTCAAGAAGTTCCCACCCTAATTGCGCAATTCTCGCCTGGGTCAAGTGGGCCGAATGGGGCCTGGCATTATCGTGATGCAGCAATATTCCTCTCGTCTGTAGGCCTGGACGTTTTCGTCGAATTGCATCCCGAAGCAACAACAAAACTCTACAGTATGATTCAGCAGTCACGTTCTCTTTTTTGTTCTGGAAATGGGCTAGGAGCACTCCCTGAGAATCCCAGAACACGGTAAGCATAACCTTACCAGCTGAGGGCACAACCTTAAATTTCTTTGTTTCCATTGCATTGAAGCACGCTTTGTTTCGGGTTGGTAGTGGTGCACCCATGACTCATCACCAGTAACAATCCTGTTAAGCATATTCTCCCCTTCCACTGTGTATCGAGAGAGGTGTTGCAAGGACAAGCCCATTCGAATTCTTCTGTGTTCCTCGGTCAGTTGTCTAGGTACCCACAGTGCGCAAACTTTTCGGAAATTCAAACGATCGTGCATCAGTTCGTAGGCTAAACCATGAGAACACCCTATTGCAGTTGCTATACCGTCTATTGTTACCCGCCTGTCAGTTCGAATCATCTCTTCCACCCGTCGAAGTATTGCATCTGTCGAAATCTGAACGGGGCGGCCACTTCGCTGATCGTCAACAACTTTTGAGCGTCCTTGAGAGAATTTCTCGACCCAGTTATATACGGCTTTACGCGACAAACACTTTTCACCGTAAACAGGAGACATTTCCTTATGAATATCTTTTGCAGAAAGTCCTTTTGCCCAAAAAAAAACGCACAATAGCACGTTGCTCTTCCACAGTACAATCTTCGAGCACGGTCGCAATTTTAACACTGCCTGTATCCGCGCACACCAACTGTCACTTGAGAATTATAAAGCTGGATTGTGGTGACACCTATTGACAAATAGGGAAACAACTCACTCGTATTTTCAGCTTTCCTACAGCAGTTTGTGACTTATTTAATGACTTTCCCTCGTATATATAAAGCTAACGCCAGCTAATTCTAAGTTATGATCTCTTCCAAAGGTGTTTTTTAGACACCTTTTACCTATTATTTAGTATAACAAGTAGTTCCTAGAACGTCGTTTTACAATAAGGTGTACATGTAACAAACACGCTGGTAATAAACAACGGCATTTTAAAAATATGTGGATTAAATACTTAAAATTGGACGTTGGTTTCTTGTAAAAAATGGTTCCCTAATATATTCTTAGAATCAAGTATGCCGTTTTTAGCATATAGCCTATTAATATGTTAAGGTAAAACACTTTTCCTTCCGTTTTTTATAATTCACTAGAAAACATTTCTATTTTAGTTAGCCGTAACAAAAACTAACATGGTATAAACAAAACGTGTGGGAATCTTCAGCGATTATCCCTTTTTCATCACGCGACCATTTTCAATCTATGTGTATCTGATTTGTAACATTACTATGGATTCGTCATACCGTTTTTACAATTCGTGGACCGTTTCATGAATGAAGAATCCATTCCGTACCTAGTTGAATGGATTGTTCCTTTTATTTGTATTATAATTTGTGAATAAGAATTTGAAATGCAACGTTTTCTCAGGTTCGTAATACTTTGATCTGTTTCTTTCTTTTTTATGATACTTGCTTACTGCTACGAGTTGACTATCTAAATAGCCTTTTTATTTTATACTCTTTATGGCAATAAAAGACGTAATATACAGATAGTTTTTAATTTTGCTAAGATATTATTATACGTAGGTAATGCATTGGTGTAATTTCTAATAGATAAGCTTTGTAGAAATATTCGTAGTAATTTTTTTCACATTTCTTCTTGGTTTTACTCATCAGAACTAAATTTGAAAATATTATATACATGTTAAATTCTTGGAGTTTTTCGGCTTTTATACAAAATATTTACAAATATTAAATTAGTATTGCAATTGCAAAGTAAGTGAGGATGTAAACGTTGCTGTCAACAAATTACAAAGCAAATCATATGAAATTTTTAATTGAAAAATATTGTCTAAGTTGAGACTCGAACCCAAGTCTACAGTTTGCCGGACTGTCGCTTTTACAACTTAACCACAATAGACCTAGGTTCAAGCTAGTTAGAAATGCATTATAAAGTAACAGTGTTAATAAATCAGATGTCAGTTATTGCAATGTACATGTAAAGTTGAAAGCAGAAGTCAGTTTTGAAAGCTGATGTCAGTTTTGATAGCAGATGTCAGTTAGTGAAAGCAAATGTCAGTCATTGAAAGCAGATGTCTGTTTTGAAAGCAGGTGTCAGTTATAAAAGCAAACGTCAGATTAGAAAGCAGATGCCTATTTTGAAAGTAGATGTCAGTTATTGAAAGCAGATGTCAGTATTTGAGAAAGCAACCCTACATGTTTCGGCAATGATGCCTTTGTCAAGGATATAAAAAATATAAATGACAGAATATAAAAATCATTTTTATATTGTCATTTATATTTTTTATATCCTTGACAAAGGCATCATTGCCGAAACACGTAGGGTTGTTTTAAATATATATATATATATATATACTTTGAAGTAATAAACCAAACCTTTAATCGCCGACTTATTAAGTTTACTATATATATATATATATAATATATATATAATATATATAATATATTTTATATATATATATATATACAGTACAAATCTCTTCCCTATAGTCAGTAGAATATGCATACATGCGTGTATTACGTATGTGTGTGTTCCTGAAGTGAGAAGTAGGGATGGGGGGCGCGGAGACGAGCAGCGATGCACGCCTTTCTTACGTTTATTTATTCTATCAAAGTTCCAGTATTTGTTTTCTTGGTTTTATTAAATTTATGGCTATTGATTACGTATAAGCTAACTTGTGTCGGTATTCACGATGGATATTTTTACCCTTGAACAAAAAAAAATTGTAAAACAGTATCATCTTGGTCGCAGCATAAGAGAAATTGCACGAGTATTTCAAATTAACTTTCAACGTACCATTGCGTTTGAAACGATAAGACACATAATTAAAAATTTTGAAAAATATGGCTGTTTAAATCCGTTAAAACATACGAAGGTTTTATTTATTATGTACCTATAGAAAATAGAAGTTATTATGATTTACCGCTTTACTTATTGTTATTGTTATAGGTATATCTGACATTGTTTTAAACGTTAAAAATATTAAAATCTTCCAAAAAGTCCACACTTATTTGTGTTAATTATTACATAAAGTCCCTATTATTGCCGCTAGTTCCACATCCATCGACGTTTATACTATGTATGTATGTGCTTGTGCTTACATCCATATGTATGCCACGTGCGTCCCCCACTCCTCGCATCTCGAACGCACACATACGTAATACACGTTTCTATAAGTGACTATAGGGAAGAGATTTTTACTGTATAATATATATAATATAATATATATATAATATATATAATATATAATATATAATATATAATATATATATAATATATATATATATATATATATATATATATATATAAGGTAAACTTAATTAGTCGGCGATTAAAGTTCTGGTTATTACTTCAAAGTGTATAATATTTAAAATAATCCTACATGTTTCGGCAATGATGCCTTTGTCAAGGATATAAAAAATATATATTTTTTATATCCTTGACAAAGGCATCATTGCCGAAACATGTAGGATTATTTTAAATATATACACTTTGAAGTAATAACCAGACTTTTAATCGCCGACTAATTAAGTTTACCTTATCATACCAAGGTCACGAAAATACTATATATATATATATATATATATATATATATATATATATGTGTGTGGTAAGGTGTGGTAAGTCCCAGAAACAAGAATTAAGACGAAATAAACCTAATAAAAGTAATGTTAGAATTTAAGAATCAAGCGCAACTGTATATTTCAAATGTCAAAAATCAACAAAGTTAATTTCCCGTATTTAATGCTCTAATTTACTTCATATATCATATACAATTCTATATATTTTTTTATGTATTCATTTTCATTAATACTTTTGTTACTCCGAAGATTTTTAACTTGGTCGATTGCACATATTAATTTTATTTATGAAGTACCTGTACATATTCAAATTTGGCGAACAGTAAGTTTTTTTCGTAATTATTCTTAATTAGGATGTTGTATAGATAACGAAGGTCCTTAGTAGCAAACTGTTTGTAGCTTATTTTCAAAATTCTACATTTCATAGCTAGAATAAAATTAATTTTGTATTGCATAGGCTTGCGATACCATCTAAATTTAAGTATATTTACGACCCTGTATATGTTGGCGTCTAGAAATGGTAAGACCCCATCTTTTTCTATTTCAACTGTGAATTCGAGACAACTATTGAAGTTATTCAGTAAAGTTATAATGGTATTGATATACTTTTCACCTAAATAACATGTAACATAATCAACGTATTGGAAGAGAAAAATCAAAGGAGAACTGGAATTTACTACTAATGTTCTTAAGTACTTATGTCTGCAATAATGGGTTATAAAGGGCTACCTATAAGAGTACCTTGTATTTGTTGATAGAAGATATTATCATAAACAAAGTACACTGAATGAGACTCTTATTCAAGAAGACAGTGCTGTTTTGTTCAAGTTTCATTTAAAGTTTCAACTATTAAATTTATTAGGATATTAGTGAACAGACTAACAACATCAAATGACATCAGGACGTGATTATAGCGTATAGCAAAGTCATTTATAGCTTCAGTGAAATGAAAAGAGTCCACAATTCTGAAGATGTTACAGTGTTTGAAAGATATTTTAAGTATATCATAAAGATATTTGGCCAAATATCTACTAGGATCTACCAAATATAAGTCTATATAATGTGCGTTCAAATAAATTTTACCTCTAGTAGTCCATGACAATAAAAATGTTTGTCGTAACTTGTACTATTTACATTTGCATCAGTTGTCAATTTGACAGACTATTCTGATGTATACTTAATTGGAACTTTTTTTAAATTGCTTTGTAACTTAAAATTGATTTAAAACTATTCAACACAAATCATTCATGGTTGAATCTTATTTTCGAAACGGACGTAAGATTGACGGACAATAGCACTATTTTATTGAAGAATGCTTAGACGAATTTAGAAATATTTCCAAACTTCGCCTTTGATATTGATAGTTTTCGGTACACAGTTGCACTAAGGTTTTCAGAGAAACAGGGAGTGTTATACGGAAAGAAGGCAGTGGCCGGCCGAAAAAACGTACGGAAGAGCTAGTTGACGATGTAACGCAAATTATGAATGATGCACCACGAACTTCCATACGAGTATTATCTCAACGAGTGGGTGAATCAATTGGCACCTGTTATACAATTTTGAAAAAAGATTTAAATTTATTTCCATATCGCATGACCTGTTATCAAGAAATAAAATAAATTGACTATCCTAGAAGAACAACATTTTGTCAGTGGTTCTTAAATAATTTAGATAATGACTTTCTTGATAAAACTTATTTTTCTGATGAATCATGGTTTTATCTGAATGGATATGTTAACTCACAAAATATAAGGATGTGGAATACTGAGAAACCACATGAGTTTTATGCTGAAACCTCACTTCATCCACAGAAAATTGGTGTATGGTGTGCGCCTAGTCGAAGGAAAATCATTGACCCTATTTTCTTTAACGGTACCTTAACAGGAGAAAGGTATCGACAAGAAATTATTATGCCATTTATTGAACAGCTTAATGAAGAAGAAATAAATTAGGGTTACTTTCAACAAGACGGAGCCAGAGCGCACACAGCTGGTGAAACAATTAATATGATACGGCAAATTTATCAAAATTGGTTGATAAGTTTAAACACCGAACATGAATTTCCACCAAGATCTTTTTTCTGTGTGTTTTTTTTTCTGTGGCCTTTTTTAAAGAACTCAATTTTTCGGGTACAGATGCCTGATCTTGCAGACCTTCAAATCAGAATTGCTGAAAGAATTAACGAAATCGATGACAGAAGAAGAGAAGTGAGAAATGTCTCGAACAAGGTGGTGGCCACTTTCAACAATTTTTATAAAATGTTACTTGTTTGTTGCAAATAAACGTATCTCATTTAGTTAAATATTTTGATTTTATTATTTGACATTTATCATGTCATTCAAATAGTTCATAACCAACAAAATTCATATTAAGAACTTAAGTAAAAAGCTAAGATATACGTATAATTTCCATGGGCAACTTCGAGGTAAAATTTAGTTGAACGCTCGTTATATAGTTGACTAAATATAGGTCTCAAGGGAATATCAGCTTTTGCATTTTAGGAATGCTATAGATGCGAGGGGTGGCTCTTCAACTGTTTGCATGTAACTTCTCCAATTAAGTTAATTCGATTGGGACCAATAATTAATTTATTGGTTTTCCTTTCAAAGGAAAACGTGAGGTCATGGAAATGACACTGTCAGGGCTATGCAGGAATAGAGCAATATCAATACTAAAATAGCTTCCTTTAGAAGTAGATTAATTTTTTGATTAAATGTAAACAATTTTCTATATATCCGATCCAAATTATAAATAACTTTAAATCTATTGAATTGAAGTAAAATTTCAGGAAACGTGTTATTGCCTTTGAGATAAGCAACACCTTTTTGATTGCGGAGAGAAACAAACAGGTGTGTCTTACTTATCAAAAATAGGGACCGGACACGAGAGGCCGATGACTCATCGCCCACGGGAGTACTATTGAAAATTTGTATTTTTAAAGAGTTTTTAATTTTATTTATATAATTGGAAAAGAAACGGTTAGTGATCTATAAAATACGAAATACATTTTTCCCACTCCCCTTATAGTAAGCATACCATTAATACATTGTTTCTATGGACGTAAGTTGGTTTTACTGAAATGACTGTGATTGTTATGACAACGGGGCGTAAGTAATTTACTTACGTCCTCTAGGGAAAAAAAGTGCATTAAAACACGTGTTCTATTAATTTATGTTTATGGTAATTTTACAGTTTGTACAATTAGTAACATTATTAACAAAATTGGGATATTTATTTATATTTCTTGATAATTCAATGTTATTATCACCTACTTTATCAGCAACACTTAATTCCGTGGTTTCATTTGACACTATTGAATTGTCAAATTTCGTTTTATTTGTGTTTATAATCAATTGTATGTAGGAACTGCCTAGTAACGTTTCAGATGTGTCTAATTTATTAAATTCCGAGGTTGTTCACCGTTACTGTTTATCATGATTACATTTAATTTTTGAGGATTTTATTGTTTGGGGAGTGGGAAAAATGTTATAAGCAATTCGGGAGGTAACATTTACCAGTCTCGAACTCTATTGCAAGTCCTCGGGCAAGCCCTCGGAGGCAAACTCGTCCTCGACTGGTAAATCTTACTTACCTCCCTTATTACTTAAATAACTATTTATTTGTTCATTTTGTAGTTCAAGTTGAGTAAAGGAGTATTAATATTAACTAGCAATACTTTCTCAAGGTTCTCTTCTGTAAAATTAGTTCTCTTTGAATGAAATACATCTATGTAGATAAAAAACGTCTTTTCTACATCGCAACTGGTTGTAGGTGCATACTGGAAATATTCTTTTATTTCAGCGTATTTAGCAGTTAGATTTTGAGGTATTGTCCCCATTCACAATTGCCGAAATGTTATTAAATCTGGATTTCTATTAAAAACTGCGTCAACCTTTTGTCGAAGGCCACATGTCAAGTCACTTGGAATATTTTCCAAATTATTAATAGTCACATCTAATGTGGTTAATCCATCATTTAATTTGAGATTTTGATTTTCAAAATAAGTGATTAGTTTCTACAAATTTGCATAGTGTTCCTGAAGAAAGTACAACTGATTTTTTAAATTTGGAATTTGTATTAGTTCCTTGCACTACGAAATACTTCGAGCATCGTCATTTAAACATGTAACGAAATGTTGTAAACTATCGAAATTCTCTGCAGAAAAACTAGTAGCCCCACCCATGTTCCCCATCTAGTTATTACTGGAGAGGGAGGTAGTGACGGAGATGGAAGTTTTTTCCTGTAAAGAGCTACTCTCAATGGTGCTTTTCTGAAAACTTTTTTAAAAGCGGATACAAGTCTATCAACTTCTGGAAAGGTGTCTCTGATATATTCACAGATTCTGTGGAGAACATGTGCTACATAAGTAATATGCAGCATATTAGGATAAGTTTTCTTCAATAGTCTGCCTGTTTTTAACATATATGAAGCACTATCACTGACAAATAAAAATACTTTTTCTTGGCACCTGTCGGCCGAGTGAAGCATTTGGTGCATTTGGTGGTGGTATTATCGTAAATGGTTTTAGCTACTGTTTCCGCATCATCTGTATTTATAAATTTTGTTGCTATTACATATGCGTTATATGGAATAGTTGAATGTATTTACACCAGCTACAACATTTACCACACAGCGTCCTAATATATCGACAGTTTCCTCGGCACTTATCCATAGATACTGATTTGAAAGATGGCTTCCAATTCGTTCTACTGCTTTCGTGTAGCACTTAGAAACATAATATTTGCGTAAGGTGGATTCATCAGGAACATTTCGATCAATATATTTTTGGAACGATATTTTACAGACTTTGCAATAAATTTCGGAATCACTGGCAATAGACATACGGACATACATATATATTGACCCTTAATCCAACTCGCCATTGTTTCACGTTGCCATTCTCGACGTTGTTCCATATCATATCTGAAAAAGCAACTTAAACAATCTTCTAGAACATTAAAAATGTATGCGTAAGAAGTTAACACAGTTAAAACAGCGAAAAAGATAAACTAAGGCATCGTACTTTATTTATCTTACAAAATATAAACTAATAAATAAAATAAATTATAAAAGTTCCTCACACTTCTATCTACGCCCATGAAGAAAGGAACTTAACTGTAAAATTGAAGTAATTGCGTCACAATTCAACGACAAAAAACAGATGTGTTGTTAATCAAATGAATAGTGCTATTTAATAACTGCGTGTTGTAACTTAGTGCTGTTATAGACTATTTATATGGTCCATCGTAATTTCGGCCTGTCGTGTCCGGTCCCTAATTATAATTTATCCTAAGGTACGTCTTGACTTGAATGACCTTGAATTGCAAAATGCAGCTCCTTAAGAAAATATATGAGATTTTGCTCTAGAATATCCATTATTTGTCTGCTCATATTATTGACTGTCATTTCCTACTGAACTTAAAAGTCATTTTGTGTATTCCAGATCAACTCTAGTCATGCCAAAAGTTTCATGGTTCCATTTGCAAGATCCAATATGATGAAGCCAGCATTAGCATACAATCTGTTAACGATTGTAAACAGCCACTTACTGATGTATTTCTTTAAAGATGGTATCCATGTTTTTTTTTGGTCTTTGTATCATCTTATTTATTTATTTGCTAAATTTAATACATTTTTTTTGGTATTATTTATTTGTCCTTAGTTGGAAGACACTTTTTTCAGTGATTTCGTTCTTTTGCTTTTACCAGTATATTGTATAAAGGTAATTGTAAAACATATATTATCCTGTAATTAGGCGTTGCTTGTTGAGAATATCACTCAAATGTAGATATAAACTTTTAATAAAAAAATGAGACAAATTTAAAGTATTGGGGACAACACCAGACTGTATATAATAATTTCAAGGTGTGTAATACTCGGAACTAAATATCTTGAGTGACGTCTTTCAAATTCCAAATAAAATTTGTACTTCATATTATTTTCCCAGTAAAAACTCTAATAGTGTAAGCTATGGCTCTTTGAATGGTCGTAATGTGTAAACTACTGAACAAAGGATACAATTATAACTTTAGAACTTATATGTACACACTATCAGGTGACAACAGATACATATTAGGATTTGTACCGAACTTAAGTGACACATTATTAACGAAAAATTAGTTATGGGAAACTTTCGAAAAGTATTTTTCTATTGCAAAGCCACAACTTTAATACTGAATGTTATATAAGTTGCGGTTTCAAAAGTTAACGTTTTTAATATATGATGCATTGAACATTGATGGATATGTCAAATTTATTTAAAGCGATATTGTATAAGTACATTTTTATAAAAGCCACATGTATTAGTTTTGTAGCCGTCAGAAGGAATGACAAATGGATGTATGTAATTATGATTAAAGACGGCAGACTATGTGCCCCAGCAGTGGCGTTGCGTGTAGAGTTTAGCAGAATAACAGTGCGCTTACTTAAAAATAAATATATCGAATCCCTATACAAAACGTTAAGAAAAAACATAAATAACTTACCCAACATCTTTACATTGTTGCAAAAAAATGCGGATGTGCGCGATGAAAAAACTGCACCATAATATATGTTTCTGTATTAGTCTCGGAAAGGTTCGTACGTAGCGACGTATATATATGTTTATATAAAGAAAAGGATTGTTCGACGTTGAGAGATGTTATATTTGCATAGTTAAAGCGCTCTTTGTATCTGTACAACTGATCTTCAGTATTGGTAAAAAGTTGCCCTAATTTTGTAAAATCTACATTTTTATCTAATACACTGTTAAATTTTTCACGGACACAATCACTTTTTTCATCTTCAAGGATATGCAGCACTAGTTTTACGTGGTCAATAATTGCTAATGAGTCCGATAAGTACAGCGCAGTGTTCTGTAAATTTTTTATTGCGTCCAGTATTGGAACGTAACTGTCGTAAATAATTTTTAAATTTGCTGCAACTTGAGGATTGTTAAATTGAACCTGGCTGAGCCGTATTGCAGCTGCATCTTTGGCATATAGTTGTAAAATCACTGATTTAATTTTTTCAAAATGTTTATAATAATAAAAGGGCTGCTTCTAACCAAGTACCCCATCGTATAAGAATTGGTTGCGACGGCTCGGGTATATCAGGACACAGCGAATGAAATAGCCGAATCCGTTTTCGTTTGTCCTATCAGTTGATCCACATCAGGATAAGTTGTACGTATAATGTTTGTTACAAGGTGTAAAGCGTGAAGCAAACATGTGACATGCAGCAGGTTTGGTTGAATCGTTTTGAGTAAGTTTGCCGTGGAACACATAACCTTGGCAGCATCGGTAACTAACATTAACACTTGCTTCGGTAAAATCTCAAATTTGTGTAGTGTTTCTATTAATACATCATATATCGCTCTGGCAGTACACCCTTGCATTCGTTTACAGGTTAGTAAATAAGGAGGAGAAGGTCCTTGCGGAGTCAGCGTCCGTACTAGAATGGCTAGGATGGACTGTTTTTTAATATCTGTAGTTTCGTCTATTGTTAACCACAGGAATTTTTTTTTTACCGTATTTTTCGTACAATTTACAATTCTCTCACGCGCTGACGGTACGTAATTCCGTAGCGTACTTCTTGCTGGTAATTTCCACGTAGGATTGTATTTCTTCCAAAACTGACGAAACATTGGGTGTTCCACTTTCTGCATTGGTATATTGGTCGCAATTAACATACTTGTTAAATCACACACAAATTTATTATATGATCTGCGTCCACTATTATTCGACTTATGTTTGTCACTATTTATATGTCTTTGGCACTGACTTGCTTTCCAAGTTAATAAAGTTGTTTCACAAACTAAACATTTCACTACGGTACCGTCATATATTAAATCGGGAAACCGATGTAATAATTTCTTTACTACGTTAGCATGCAACCGTGTCGATGCATTCTTTCCACGCACTCCCGACATTTTCAACACGATTGTGTTAACAATGTATCGCTTACAACGTCTCAACGGCAACTGAATTGATCGTCGTACGCCTCTATCCGATCCCTCCACATCACGCTACTGTTCGGGCACATAGTCTGCCGTCTTTAATTATGATTATGGAGATAGTTCTTCCTCAATTAAAACTACTTTCAGATGTGAATAGTAAAGAAATTTTGTGTTTTGTATAAAATAATTTATGTTAAACCAAGTTCATGTATTTATATTATATAAATTCGGATATTATCAATTGCTTTGGCCAAAAAAAATATTAGCTCTAGTTTCTGTGATATACAATAGGTGAAAATATTTGATTTTAACGGATTAAGAGAAAATGAGGTAAAGATGCATTTTAGGCACCTTAGTTACGCAAAATATTATGAATTTGTAACCAATGAAACGCGATTGCCACTCAAGAGCGTTGGCATATGTTAGATTATTTGAAGTAAATAATTTCAACATAGATAACGTTATGAAGAAGACAATATTCAACAAAATATTAAAAATCGTGGTAATTAAATGCAACTATCTATTTAAAAAATATATATTTTGTAATTTGTATTAAACAGCGGTATACAACTACGATATATAACTGTTCATAACTGAATTTTCAATTCAAACGTATTAGGTAACATTGCAACTCTGTTAAATTTTTGAATAATGTTTCCATGGTTACGAAAGCAATTCTTTGATATGATTGATCATAAAATGCATGTATATATTTTGCCTAACTAGTTACCTAAAATACATCTTTACCGAAAATGAATCATTTTAATTATATATGCAAACAACATTGCAAATTCATCTGAATTTTTTTAATGACGGCTACAATCTAAGAGCTCAAAATTGACGAAAGAATACCTGGCCGGTTTGGCTTACCTCTTATGAGTGTGTTACGGAACACTATACACAGATTCATTCCAACGGCCCTGATATCTTTGTTCCATTATAGAAATATCCTGATGGAATCTTTATCAGTGTTCATCACTGACAGCTCCATAATTAGGAGGGAAAAAATCTAGGTGGACGTGGAGAGAATTGGTTTTAAGAGACATGTTCCATCCGAGTTGATGGTATTTTTGCGGAAGTATTGTCACCAACAGTGTGTAATTATCATGTCTTTCGTTGCTAGAAAAATCCATGGATAACTCTCTTTAAGGCTTTTAAAGTTTCGTTTTCTTTTCTCTGAAAAACTTAGTCAAACGTATTATCCTTTACAAGTTATTGAAGTTGTGGCTCAACAAAAATACCTTCCTTAACTTTTGCATCACTTAATATACGAAATTTGTCTCTTAAATACTTAAAGGTTTGTCCTTGTTGGTACATACCTTTGACAAAATTTTTCATCAAACTCAGCTTTATATTAAGGTGTGGAAGAAGAACATCTTCTGGGTCCACGAGAGGCTAGGCAACGGAGTTTTTCTCGCTAAAGTTAAAATTTTTTGCAGGCCAGTCTGCTTGAATATAATGTGATTTCCTATCTCTACTGTGTCATATACATAAAAAGTAGCAGTATTTGGGGTACCCCAGTTCAATTCCTAAGAGTACAAAGATGATTTTTAAATCATCACAGATTTTCCACTTGTGTTCAGTATATTTGTTTGAGTTGTGGAGGGCTGTCGTGTTTGCTTAAGTCTCCTTCATGTGAACTGCATGACCGACAGGAATAAAAGGAAGATAGTGGCCGTTGTGAAATAATACTGCTTTCAAACTAGACTTGGAGGAGTCTATGAATAACCTCCTTTTCTAACCTTTAGTTGGGTCATGGTACATATTCAAACATTTCATCAAAACTTTTACGTCGTAGCAAAGAACAAGATTGTTTTTCTTCTCAAAAAAGGAACCAGATCCCTCTGACGTTTACTGTAATGTGAGACCCTGACATCGCGTTGGAAAAGATTCCATTGCTGTAGTCTTGACCTTAGAAGTTCTGCCTTTTCCTTTGACAAATCAAGGTCGCGAACACGGGGTTTATGTCTGGAGATCGGTCCGGTTACTATATTGCCCCCTTCGTTCAATCCACCGGTTCGGGAAAACATTATTCAGATAATTTCTGGCCTCTAAACTAAAGGTGGAGGAACCCAGTCTTTTTGAAATCACAGATTATTGTTATTAGGGTAAATGGCTTGTACTGTCGGAACTACATTTTTAATCAATAAATTTAAATATAACTCCATTGTTAACGTTCCATCTATAAGAAATGGTCAAATAATATTGTCATTGATAATTTCTGTCCAAACATTCACTTTTTGTGGTCGTTGAGTGTGAAGTTCTACTAGCCATTTAGGGTTTTTCTGAGCCCAATATCGACAATTATTCCTGTTAACATATTCATTTAACATAAATGTGGCTTCGTCAGAATACAAAATGTTATTTCCGAAATCCAGATTTTCTTAGAATGCATCTCTGATGATTTCACAAAATTGCAGCCTTCTATCGAAATTATTTGCCGTGAGTTCTTGGACTAATTGAACTTTGTATCGATGAAATTTCTCTCTTTTAAGCACTCTACGAACAGATCGTTCAGAAACATTGTAGTCAAGTTGTAGATTATTGCACGATGTCCGGGGTCGTTCGTTTACAGCCACCAAAATATTTAATGCAGGGTCACCATCGGTAGCACTTTTTGGTATTCCCGTCTTTGGCTTTTCCTTTGCGCCTGCGGTGTCTACGTATTTTTTAATTAATTTGGAAACACAAGACTGCATAATTGGAGCACGGTTAGAATAGACGTTATTGAACAATATGCATACTTATTGTGTTCGCTTTCGATCACCATATCCTAATAAGAATATCAATTTTTTCCTTTTCTGTTAAGTGAACATTTTTAACACACTCAAATGTAACTAACTCACAAAAAATTCTCAACAGCCAAGCTAATTGTCAAAAAATAACACCTGATAAACAATCGAAAATCGCCAATAGGCAAAGGTAACGACAATTTCGTTATAAGTAGAGTAGACCAATTTCCGTGCGCGCCATGTGCGCCGATGTGAGGATGATTGTATTACATTAGAACTAATAAAAAGCATTCAGTATGTGTTTGGTACTTGCTTAGACTGCATGTAAGTGTAAGCATACGTAATAAAATGTCGTCGACACATAAATCGAGAAAACGACCTTTGTCAGACGAAGTGAATAAGTTTATTATGGATTTTCCGGACTTAATATACGATGGCTTAAAAATTAAATGTTTAGTGTGCAATACATATCTAATATGTTGGTCAAAAGCACATTGTAAAGAACACGTAAGCAGTTAGAAGCACAATAATAACAAAATTAATCGACAGTTTATACATGAACTATGTGTAACTATGATTGTGTATACACTGCAGTTTACCTTTTTAAGTAATGATTCATTTATTTCATTTTGGAATAAATACGCGAATCAAACATTACCGAGCACGACAACGTTACGAAGGAATTTACCATCGGTGCGTAAACAGGTTGAAAATAAAATCAAAGCCGAACTGAAAAATAAAAAACTGTGGTTATGTGTGGACGAAACAACTGACAGCAAAAACAATCTGAAGTTAATGGCGCGTAATATGGAACCACATCAACCAACGTCTTCAATTTTATTAGCATCCAGACGACTAGAACAATGTAATGCAGAAAAAATTTCAGATACTTTGGAAAAATTTAAACTTTCGAAAGACCAAGTATTAATGTTTATGACCGATGGTGCCGCAACCATGTGTTCTGTAGGCCGGTCTCTTAGAAAATATTGTCCTAACTTGTTACATATTACTTGTAAACTCCATGCTCTACACCTTGTGGCAGAACATGTTCGTAGATGTTATCCAGAGGTAGATGCTTTAATATCGAGTACAAAGGCAGTATTCCTGAAATCTCCAAAACGTATTCGGAAATTTCACGAATTGTGTCCCCATACTCCTGAGCCACCATAGCCGATTCTGACACTTTGGGATACATGGTTACGGGCGGGGTTTTACTATCCTGTTATCATTCGATCCGAAAGAAAGTGCAGCTATCAATACAAGCCAGAAAGAATTTCAAGATGCCCAGATTAAAATGGATTTACAAAGTATTCGTGAGAATTACTTGGGACTAGAAGAAGCAATAACAAAATTAGAAAATTCGTCGCTGCCGTTAGAGGAATCACTGCAAATCGCTAAAAATGTTCACGCACAACTGTGTGCTGTAGAAGACGCAAAAAGTGAAAGTGTTATAATTAAATTTGAAAGTGTTTTAGACAGAAATGCAGATTTTGTCACCTTAACACGTATTTGTGAGGGCACGTCTACAGATGCGTTAAGTTGCTTAAAAAAGTATTTTGATTATGCGAATATAACATCACTAGATGTAGAACGCTCGTTTTCCGAATATAAACATATTTTTTCCTCACGGCGGACATATATTTCAGAAATAACCTTAGAAACGTATCTGATGTTGAAAATATACAAGAAGCATTTCTGGTCAAATTTTTTCTATTAAAAATTCGGATAATTAGCGTCGTAAAATATAAGAACCATATTTACATTCATACATTGCAATAAATATCTCAATGATCAAACTTCATATCGCCGAATTGCTTTTTCATACGAACCGAATATTCAATAAAATACCTCATGTAAATTCGTTCAAATCGGAAAAATGAACAAAGTTTGCCCCCACTGCAAAGCCAATAAAATTTAAAGGAGAAACCACGGGAATGTGCTGCGCGAGCAGAAAAGTGTAGATACCTGAACTTAAGCAGCCAAAGGAACTACTGAAAATTAAATGTACTTGCTGATGATTCAAGACATTTCCTCAAAAACATCAGAAATTTAAATTCCTATGTTCAGATGACTTCATCCGGGGTTAACGTTATAGCGGAGCATTCATGCCGCTACATTAAATAAAATTCAGGAAAAAATTGTGCTGGCTCTTTGCCACCTTTTCCCAGAGGTAACCATAAATATCTCCAAATCTTCTTCAACGAAGATAAAAATGACCAATTGAATGCACACTGCCAAATCTATTGGAATCAAAAGACACATTGTTGAGTCGTTGCAAAAATGTTACATGACAAAAACAATAATTTAATTCGGATGTTCGAAAATGCGATTGATCTCATGCCAACAGACAGCCATAGAATTACTATTCGTGCTGATCAAGCACCAACCAGTGAGCATATCAGACAATATAACGCGCCAACAATTGATGAGGTAGCAATTGTCATGGATGAAAAAGAATTTCATCTTTGCGGTATCGTTTTGCAACACAAAAATAAACAACTACAACTGATACTCATAGACTCTACGATCCATTTCAATATCCAATTATGTTTCCAGACGGTCAAAATGGTTATCATTTCAACGTCAAAATGATAAACACAGTCACAGGTAAACACACAGGCAGTTAGTTCAATGAATTATTATTCCTACCGGATTATGTTACGTAAAAATGAAAATAACCATAACTTACGTTCGTTATAATAATTTTATTTACATTACCATTCATTTCATAGACTGAACCACAGCGAAGCGTGGTCGGGTTTAGTTAGTTTGATTTGTAAGAATATGAGTACTTTGATTGGAATAAATTAAATTAACGAAACCCTAAAATGGCATAAATAACACTAGTTTACAAATTTAAGTTTTTTCTCTAGAGTGCATTTTAATCGGTGATATTGACTAAATATGCTGTTGTGATTTCAAACATGATTTAGATTTCCTCCTGATGCATCCAGTTACAACATAAATTACAAAATAAAAGACCATTGCTTTTTATAAATGCATATAAGTATATTGTACTCTGATGTGTCTACGTATTTTTTAATTAATTTGGAAACACAAGACTGCATAGTTGGAGCACGGTTAGAATAGACGTTATTGAACAATATGCATACTTCTTGTGTTCGCTTTCGCAATCGAGTTTCTCCAGTTTGTCAATCCTTGGAAGACGCTTAAAACGGTAAGTGTTTTTTTAAATCCTCTGTCGTGCACACAATCACTGATTTCATACATTTTCCATTTTATTTATAGGTACATACAACGCTGCTATAATATGTACTATTCTTATTTTTCGTGTGTTTATACATATTACTTTAATAGCAGAAAACCAAATGTATAATTAATTATTTCTGATAGAATAAATGTCTCTACTTCTATACTTATATCGGTAACAAGCTCATGTTGCGTCCCCATTCTATCGCATATTCTAATATATTACGAATTACAGTTATAAATGACAATTACATTGTAGAATTCGATTATTTTCGCAAATGTCATTATGTGACCCCTCATAAAATGTAAATATTTATACGTAGAAAAATATACTGATTCAAAAAATAATATAAAAAACATACGTTAATATTTAAAAAACAAAAGTTGGTTGCCATAGAAACGACACCGTAAAAAATAACGCCACGAAAACTCGACTAAGACGTGGCAAATTATAATTTAAAGAACTTTTATTTGAAGAAAATTTACATTAGAACAGTATTCAAATAAATAACGGAATTAGTTCACAGTTTTGCCGGACTCAGTATATACAGGGTGGGGCATAGGAACCAAGTGTTTTTGGTTTGGGTAGTACTCGGCCATTAGAAAAGGGAGGGGCGCGCGGTTTATTACAATCCATTCCTCGACTCAAAGCATTTCACTTTCTCAGTTGCCACTTGCCATCATGGAGAGGTGGACGCTAGAGCAACGCGTGTTCGCGTATGATTGTTTTGTTCGAAGTGGCGACTCGCTGACTGCAGTACAGCGTGAATTTCGCAGACGATTTAATATCCATCGTAATGACTCTGTTCCTGCCCGAGACACCATCTTACGCTGGGTCAATAACATTCGAACAGTAGGTTCAATAATGAAAAGAAGGCCGCCCGGTCGTCAACGTACTGTGCGTACTCCTGAGAATATTGAAAGGGCGAGACAATCATTACTGCGAAGTCCACGCCGCTCTGCACGTCGACATTCAGCTGCACTTAAAATCAGCAATCGCACTGTACGGCGGATTTTGCATGGTGACTTACATTTTCACCCTTACAAAATACTGGTTGCCCAACAATTAAATGTAAGAGATTACGCCCAACGCTTGAGTTTCGCACAACAAATGCTTGAAATTGTTCAGGAGAATGAAAACATGTTGTTACTCATGAGTGATGAAGCTCATTTCCATCTTACGGGGGCCGTCAATAAACAAAATTGCCGGTACTGGGCTGACGAGAATCCACGACAGTTACATGAGATGCCATTGCATAGTCCTAAGGTAACAGTTTGGTGTGCGGTGGGAAAATTTGGCATCATTGGCCCATATTTTTTTGAAGAAAATGGGGTCACCGCTACAGTAACATCTGCGCGTTACATTCATATGGTGAATAACTTTTTCATACCTGAATTGTTAAGAAGAGGTGTGGATATTCAAGATTTGTGGTTACAGCAAGATGGGGCCACGGCACACACCGCCAGAGCATCTATGGCTGTTCTCCGCCGCCTGTTTCCAAATCGTCTAAATTTCGAGATTTGGTGACGTTTTGTGGCCTCCTCGGTCTCCCGACTTATCGATTTGTGATTTTTATCTATGGGGGTACCTCAAGTCACGTGTTTACGAGGCCAAACCCCGTACGTTAGACGCATTAAAGGAATCGATTCGTTATGAAATCTCCCTAATCGACAGAGACATGCTGGAAAGAGTGGAGGCCAATTTTCGTCAACGGCTGCAACACTGTATCAATGAAAACGGAGATCATATGCCAGATGTAATTTTCCGTACTTGAATATTTCAAAATGCTTTATTATTAGCTATGTTGTACTACCAATAAATTTTTTTTAGAGTAAAAACTAATAATTTTATTATTATTTCAAAAACACTTGATTCCTATGCCCCACCCTGTACTTAATATAAATTATGAAAACACTTGATTGGTTTCACTAACAGCAATGAATAGGAATAAAATCTTTTGCAGTGAAATTATCGAAACAATATTACAGTATAACCTCCTTATAATGGACACTGACGGGGAATCCTAAAATGTCCAATATATGGAGGTGTCCAAAATGTGGAGGTGAAAAAAAAAACGAAAAAAAAAATTCATTCTCATATCAATTTAATCACACATAATAAGACGAAAGTCGAAAAAAATTTACAATACTTAATACACATACATACATACATATTTTATGCTAGATTTTACTTGAAATAATCATTAATTGTTGTTTGTCTTGCTTTTTTCATTTTATGTTTAAATATCTCAGATTCACATTCAAGAAGAGCTTGAGAAATATTGTTAGCAATGTTAAAACTGTTAGTGCTTAAGAAATAGTTCTCAAGATCTTTTAATTTTTGATGGGCTTCTGAAATATTTGATATACTAGTTACAAATTCCTCTTCAATCTCATTTTCCATTTCATCACTGATATCAGTAATTTCATCGATACAATCTATAATGGAAACATTAGGATTTTTAGTAAATAACTCATTATCAATTAATGCGTATGTGCTTACCTCTAAATTAGTGATGTTAAAATTGGGAAATAAAAATGCTAACGGTATATTATCTTCTATATCGCACTCTGCACTTAGATCACTGTCACTTTGATTGAATCCGCATTTTTGAAAACAGTTTCTTACGGTCACAGGCGAGAGTTTTTCCAAGCAGCTGATATCCATATTAATGCAGTGACTACCGTAATGTTTTTTTCTACCATTTCTAGTGAATTTTCAGTATCCATTAACGCCAAAAGCCTTTTTGCAAGCATGCTCCGGTAAATTACCTTAAAGTTTTGAATCACACCCTGGTCCATAGGTGACAATGCGAGGTAGTATTTGGAGGCAGAAAATCCAATTTTACGTTTTCCAATGAAATCTTCGGATGAGAAGTGGCATTATCAAGAAACAAAATTACAAGCCTTTTTTCTTTCTTCATCTTGTTATCAAAGTTCTTTAACTAAGCTGACATAATATCCAAAGTCATCCACGCTTTTTTGTTAGATATCCATCCTATCGGCAACTTATCCACATAAGCTCCTTTAGAACATCTAGGTTTCTTACTTTTACCGATGACTAACGGCCTTTCCTTATCACCCTCCATATTTGAACACAACAATATAGTTAGTCGTTCTTTTGCAGATTTTCCGCCGGCACATTTATCACTTCTTAACGCAAATGTTTTTGTCGGAAGAGCGCGGAAAAATAAACCGGTTTCATCAGCATTAAAAATATCTTTCGGAGAGTAATCTTTGCATATTGATTGCAACTTGACTTTCCAATCGTCTACATTTTGCATGTTTACATAGGCAGATTCACCACACACACTTTTAAATGATATTATATGTCTTTGACAAAATTCTCCAACCAACCATTAGACGCTTTGAATTCGGTGAGTTGTAAACTTTGTGCTACTTCCAGCGCCTTTTCTTTGAGTAGGGGTCCTGACATGGGAATATTTTTGTTTCGCACCTTACAGAACCAGTTGAACACTCGTCGATTGCTAAACCACTAGTTTTTGGAAACTTCCTTTTTTGAGCTAGGTTTCCATTTTTCTCGAAAAGTTCTTTTATTTCACTTTTGTTTTTCACTATATCACTAATTTGCGACTTTCCGACACCAAACTTTTCCGCGAGCTTTCGGACACTTAAGCTTTGCTGTTCACTAACCGCAATATCAATTTTATCTTGGATTGTTAACCGCTTTCTTTTACTAGAATCCATGTTGACACTATCAAAGGCTAGTTCAAACTGATTCAAAATATCACTCCACTTATCACCTGACGAGTAGGCCAGTGGTAAACCGTCGTTCCTTTGTATTATGGGAAAAACCCGAGTAGATATACTTCCACGTGTGCAGCAATAAAAGTAAATACATACATACATAATTGCAAAAGTTTATTCGGCGCCGCCCGTTTTGTCTGTCCTTAATTAAGAGATATATTTACAGATGTTTTATTGCTTCGGTGAAATAAAGGGTGTCCGCGTCCGATTTATGGAGGGTCCAATATTAGGAGTGACTATTGTTAAGAAAACCCATTATAAAATTTCGTACCACAAAAAAGTCCATTTTTTAGAGGTGTCCGATTGTCGGAGGTGTCCATAATTAGAGGTTTTACTGTATTAGAAAAGGAAAAAGTAAATAAAACATGATAGTGAAACAATTAGTATTTTTGTAATTTGTATTAAGTATATATAAACAATGTTTCACTAAGAACCGTCTGTTCCATCCATAAACAAACTTTTTCCTTTATTTGTTCTTCAGATACGCGTAACTTTAACGATTACCATAACCAACACAGTCTGACAGTAAAATCGAACTGTAAATGTACACAGAAAAGACTAAAAAAAATTGTTAATTAAAACATTATTAGTGCACAATTCTTTGAGCTCGGGGCCACTCAATATTTTTAAACGTTTTATTACATGAGATCCGTATTTATTATTGCTCGGTAATAGTCTTCTTCTTCTTCCGATAAAGACCGAAGATGAAGGAAGAAATAAGAAGAAATGGTAATGTAATATAACCACCCACAGCGTATGTCGTGAGCTTTTGACGTCCACAACTTGGGGCTTTATTGGAAACAATTTTAATTCAATACATTCGCCTGCGTCTGTCCTTGTCTGACTTCCCCTAACTATGTGTACACGGCGAGATGATAACTTGACCAACTAGGATAGTAATTACCGGGCATTAGTGTGCTTTTAAGGCGCAATTAGAGATATATGATATTTATGATGATTCGTTAACTATAAATAACAAATAATCAGTTTGTTACATTGAGATGTTCTAAAGATAAATATATACAATTGTATGATGTTCTATTCGACTATGGTATGTGGTTTTTGGAAAATGTCCGTTTTGATTTTACGTTTGTTATTCCATTTACGATACACTAATATTTATTTAATAACCGCAATCAGAAATACAGGTGTATTTTACTGAAACGTCGAATTTCTCGTTGTAACAGCAAGGTTACTACATTTATTGTGAGCCATTAGTTTTTAGTGAAAATAGTATTTGTTAATATGTATACATGCTTAGTATAAAGTCCGGGAACGGTCGCATAACTTTCCAGAAGTAATTTTTTGAAATTTATTATTGATATATAACGACCCATCGAAAAAATTCATAAATGGAGTAGACTGTGAAATTGGGTTGGTTCCACATAATGACACATTACTTGATGCTTGACAGTTTCATTTGGTTTCATTGTAAAAAAAGGTTATGGCATTGAAATGATACTACAACAAAAAAGAAAACAAATAATTTATTTAATATCGAAATCATAATCAAAATTTACATATAGCTACAGAAGTTGTTGAAAATGTTGTCCATTTACATCTAAACACAAACCAACTCTTCTCCGCAATCCAGCAAAAACTTTATGCAGCACTTTTCTGTTATGCGAATTCTCAGTTGTTCCAGATTATGAATTGGCGTTGAATAAATCGAATTATTGATGTATGGCCATACGAAAAAATAACATATTGTCATTAATTTTTCCCCGTAGAAAAATTAAAGAAACAGTAAAAGACTATATATATTTATGTACATTTTATTCCAGGAAAATAATTAGAAATATTGTATATTTTATTTAAAATTTTGTTATAATGTGTGTTTTTGTCCACGCCTGTAGTATGTTCGAGCGTAGTTATGAGGTACGCAGTCCTGGCAAAGACGGAAGTATATGGTCGTAGTTGATCTTTTGACTTTGTTATAGGTTTGGAGTTATCCATTTCCGTAGGGGAGCAGTAGAGATTGTTCATCTGTTAAACAGATAGGTTGTGTTCATTGTTTTTGAATAAAGACTTCCTTTTTATTCAGTTTATTATAGTTAATTTCGGTTTATGTTTTAGTTGTGTTATTTGATGTGTTTAAAGTAATTTTCGATTAATTACGAGTTTCTGATACTTGTAATTTTTGATTTGTGCGACCTATCTGAAATCTCTCTTTAAGAATAAATTTTTTTAGTGAAGTGTGACGACCACATTAATTAATGTACGTGTGCATTTGCAAGTATATTTTATATATTAAATTAGTTATATTATTTGTATATTGATTGAGCTCGTAAATTCAATAAATTTTTAGTTTAGAATATTTTATAATCAGAAAAATTTTCAACATTTTAGTTTTTTTAGCTAGTTTTTCCTTGTTGTAGTTGTAGTGAAGGTCAGGGAAATTTGGTGGGAGTTTGATCATGTTATAGAGCGCATGACCTGTCATATTTTTGAGTTGCGCGTTAACAGATAATTTTCTGTTTGACGTTTGAAGTTGTTGGGTAACGTAATTTAAAGTTTGAAAGTTTTTCCAACTATATAATTAGTTTAATTTAGCTCGCGGTCACGTGAGGTTTCTTATCTTGTATCAGTCAATATTTATACAAGTTTTCCTCACGCTGTTGCACAATTGATGCTTCAGCACTTCTTTATACTCTATAAAGTCGATTTTTCTTTTTTCTTTTTTTTTATTAAATGTTTGTATTGTTAATGTTTGTTTTCTTTGCTAATACCTTTTGTTTTATTTAACACATACCCTTTGAGGGTAACCCTGAAGATACAAGAGCTCCTGGAAGGCTGACCCGACTGGAGATAGGCCGAGCAAGCTATTGTGTATTGTGGGCCAATTTCAATAATTAATCAACACCACAATACATAGCAATATGTTTAAATCGCAAGACCTAGTTGGATATGGGATTTCAGTGTTCTTGCTTATTATTCTGTTATTAAAAAAATCTCTGAGATATTGAAGTGTTTCTCTGGTCGTATGTGCTGTTGCACCACCTTGTTGGAAATACCCATTTTGTAATTCTTCATCATCCAGTTGATTTATGAATGCGCCGAGTATCTCGTTGCGATATCGTGCAGCAGTAAGTGTACCTTCAATAAAAATGGGACCCACCAATCTTCTTCGACATATTCAAACCCAAACACCAACTTTTTGGGGATGCAATGTTTTTTCAACAAAAAAAATGAGGATTTTCGGAGGACCAACACCTCATATTCTGTGAATTAACATATCCAGAAAGATAAAACCAGGCCTCACCCGAGAAAAAAACTGTGTTAAGGATATCCCGATTGTGTAGATTATTTTGAAACCATTGACAAAATTCCAGTCGTCTTAAATAATCCACTGGATAGAGTTCATGAAAACATTGCAGCTTGTATGGATGACATTGTAAGACTTTTTTAAGAATGAATTGGCACGTACCATAAGATAAATTTGTTTGTTGGGTCACTACTGAAATGGATGTTTGTGGATTTTCATCAATAATATGCTGAAGGGCTTCAATATTATCAGCTGTACGTTTAGATGGCCGTCCACTTCCAGTTTTTCGAGACGCTACCAGTCTCTCTGAATAACTTTACACAATTTGTCAAAACATTGTAAAAATCATTGTAGTCAAACACTAATTCAGGATGTTCTTCACTAAAATCAGCCATGCATTCCGTAATTGAATACTGCCACTCGCCATTTACATTGTTGCACCTGTACGGAAGTAACATTCGATAATTTTTGCTTTTTGTTCTATGTTGAATACCATTTTTAAATAGATTTAATTTTCTTAATAAGAGTTTTGAAAAATTTGACACAAACTTGTAGTTTCAATGTCAAATAATAAATAAATGTCATTATGTGGAAGTGGCTAAAGTACCAACCCAATTTCACAGTCTACTCCAATTATGAACCCACTGGATGCTATAATAAGGAAAATTAGCAACTGTGGCACTTTAAATAAACATCTTGTGCAAGTAGTTGCATATGCAGACAATGTTGCAATAATAGCCAGGAAGAGGGAAGAACTGCAACGGGTGGTAGGAATAATCGTGCACGAAGCGAGGAAAAGAGGCCTGGAGATAAATGAGCGAAAAACAAAATGTACGTGTTGTAGCAGAAATGACAGAGAGATGAGGAGTTGGAGCTGTGGAAGTTACAGTTTTGAAGAGGTGAGAGAGGTAAACCATCTGGGGGTCATAATCAATAGGCGGAATGAGGCGGTTGACACAAAAGAAAAAAATCCAGAAAGGATATAGAACCTACTATTATCTGAAGGACAAAAAATTAAGTATGAAGAACAAACTGACAACCTAAGATTATATAAGACATTCATTAGGCCAGTAGTAACATACGCCGCGGAGACGGCATCGCTCACAGTGGAAAAAGAAGAAAAGCTAAAGATTTTTGAGCGCCGTGTAATAAGAAAAATAGCAGGTGCAAAAAAGACGGAAAATAACGAATATAGATCCTTGATGAACCATGAGATCGTACGGAAAAATATAGTGAGAGAAATCAAGGCTTTAAGAATAAGATGGTACGGTCATATAATGAGAAGAGAGAGAGGAGCACCGATAAGAGAAGTAACAACATGGCAACCAGCTCAAAATAGATTGAGAGGGCGACCCAGAAGCAGATGGAAGCAACAGGTGGAGGAAAATTTAAAACGCTAAATGTAGAGGGATGGAGACAATAAGTGGCTGACAGGAAGAGGTGGAAGAAAATAATCGAGGTAGCAAGAATCACCAAAGTTTGTGAGAGAAAGAACGGAGAATGTGGACTAATCCACCACATGGACTGAGATTTTTAGGGTTCCTTGAAAGTAATAGCTACAATTTCACACCGAAATGTTTTAGCCTTAATAATAATATAGTTAAAAATTACGAATTTACTCATGACATTCATATTTATTTACTATTCCCGGTTTGACCGGAAATGCTTTCTGCTATATTTTTTTAAATGGAACAACCTGTATATTGTTGCAATTTCGGAAAGAGAATTAAAAACTACATTCAGAAATGTAAAATTTTTTTCTTTATCCTAAAAAACAAACAGAAAAATTAAAAACAAATTAATGCAAAATCAAGTTATGTTTGAAAGCAAGCGTTTTACTCTAATCTGTCAGATTGTTGTGAAAATCTTTCATAAAATGGAGCGGTAGTAAAGGAATCATTTGTTGAAGCGGCGAATTGATTATTATTTGATGACTTCAAAAATAAAACAGAGATTATATCAGCTATCAAGGATGTTCAATTATCTCGCCAAACTGTTACTAGAGGTATCGAAGTCATGAACACAGATTTGGAATTCAAACTAAAAAATGATATTACGGAATGTACATTTACTCCGGTCAAATTAGACATAAAAATAGTGATCAAATAACAAAAACTCCGACAGAGCTGAATTTTGGTAAAGACCTTGGCTACACCAGTAGAAATAAAGTGCCAAAAGGCCCAATCGATCCCATGTGTGCTAAAAAAGTTATTCAAGGTCGAAAGTCAAAATTTTAAGTTTATTGAATTTTTCTCGATAACGGTAAGCTTTATCAAAAATATAACTTATACAAAAATTGTAGAACATAAAATTATCTATAAAAATGGTTCTAGTACTTTTTTCCTAAGAATCAGCATTCCTAAGATACCGCGATTCTAAAAGTTGAAGGAGTCACATTCTATATGATATGCACACATTTCCACACCACCTGTGAGGTAGTGTACTTGGCTCGTTTTTTTAACGTGGTTTCCCCGGTAGGCCTACTCCACGATCTGTTATAACGGAGTTTTATGGGAAAATACTGTATTTACTAAAAACAAACAAATTAGCATATCGATGCGACAATACACATCAAGCTTTGAATACAAAATAATACAAATCTGTATAAAAACAAATTTGTATCTGTATATACATGGACACACAGAACGTATTTACCAGCGTTTGCTTCAACCACCAGACGCATGCGTTTCTGTCTCACGATTTTGTCAATGGCGGGTTTACGAAGACAAACGACTGTAGGTACACTTCGCGGTCATGTAGCAAATTTTGTCCTATCAGATGACACCAGATAACCTCATGACATCTGACAGACAAAACCAACTACGCCGATGCGAAGTGTTTCTTCTCGAAAGCTACGCTAATACAGGAAAACAAAAAATACGCATATGTGTGTCCGTTTATATACAGATACAAATTTGTTTTTATACAGATTTGTATTATTTTGTATTCAAAGCTTGATGTGAATTGTCGCATCGATATGCTAATTTGTTTTTGCTATATTGCGCCACCTGGCGACGAGTTAATGGACTCACAGTAATATGCGTATTTTTTCTTTTCCTGTAATAGCGTAGCTATTCGAGAAGAAACACTTTGCATCGGCGTAGTTGGTTTTGTCCGTCAGATGCCATGAGGTTATCTGGTGTCATCTGATAGGACAAAATTTTTATGTATTTATATTGAGAAGACTGATGGAAAGAAAGATAGAGGAAGGAGAAGAATTATATTTGACTTTCATAGATTTGAAGACGGCATTCGATACGGTAGATAGAGAGGAAATATGGAAATGCCTGAAGGAAAGAGAAATACCCACAGAACTAATAAAAATAATAAAAAGCGTATATGAAACAGTAAGATGTAAGATACAGATTGGAGGAAAAAGATCCGAATAATTTATAATGAGTAAAGGAATAAAACAAGGGGATACTCTAAGTCTATTGCTATTCATATACTGTTATGGATAAAATAATTAAAAGAATAAAGGAAAAGGGAAAGCAATTAGAAACAATAATTAGGGCATAGGAATTTGCAACCAGTCAGAATGAATAGCCTGTTGTATGCAGATGACATAGTGCTGTTGGCAAACTCCAAAAATAAAACGCAGAAATTGGTAAATATATGGAAGAGCGAAATTGGAATAAGTAGAATGGAGATTAACATGAGTAAGACGAAAGTAGTGATAATTAATGAAAATAAAAACTATCAAAACAACAATGATATCAGAGGTCGGGAAAATAGACGCAGAAATCACAAATAGAGGCAACAAAGCAACAAAACTGTATTACTCCATAAACTAAACAATATTGGGCCATAAAAATATAGATATGGAAATTAAAAGAATAGTACACAATAAAATAACAGTACCAATAATAACTTATGCGGTAATACAAAGAAAACACGAGTCGAAAAGAGAGGCAATAGAGATGAAACACTTAAGAAAAATATCAGGGAAAAATCAGTAAAATGTTTAACTTACGAAGATTCTAAAGAGAGGAAGATTGATAGTTTGCGTATATAAAGCACTGGTCTAGAAAAAGGTCTGTTTTATGGCCTAAGTCGAAGAGAGGGTCGATATCTTGAATAATAATTAATAAAAAGCGCGACCTGAAGAGGTGTTCTATCGATGGCATAAATATTATTAAAATATGCCTTGTGAAATAAGCTTTCTAATTATATGAAACACCGTAGGAGATGTACGTAATTAAATTAAAACAATTTAATGAAATGCATATAGAAATTTCACCGTGAACGTCGGGTCAGGTAGAAAACCAAGGGTCTCCCGGGTAAGGATATAACAAAAGAAATGCTTTCCTTTGCACACGAATATGTACAGAAAAAATGTCTTAAGTTAAATATTTTAAATCGAGATATCTTAAAGAAGAAATATATTATTTAAAAATAAATTAAAATATTCTTATATGCTAAGCGTAACAATTGTCAGAATGAAGCAATATTGGAAAGAATAAGAAAGAAACAGTTGAAATGGTATGGACATATAGTAAGAATGAAGCAAGAAAGAATTACAAAAAGAATAATGGGGGTGGGAAAAATAAGGAAAGGGCAACGAGGGAGGCCAAGAATAAAATGGATAAATCAAATAGAGGAAATAGGTAGGAAGAAAGGAAAGACGATGGAAGAAATGAGAATGATGGCAAAAGATAGAAAGGAAATGGAAGAAATGGGTAGAGGAGGACTGGAACACCCAATCCGACGCCTGAAAAGGCATAAGGAGTAGGATAAAGAAGAAGAATGGTATTTATGATATCTAAGGATATTTTAAGTTTTCAACATTATGTAATGACACAGACTTTAAATGTAAAATAAAGTTTTGTTTCATAGAATTGAATTTGATTTTTGTTGAATGTTTAAAATTTAGCATATTGATTCATATTGTCTATATTACAGCATATCTGTCAATATTTTGTGCATATTTTTGCCAAAATATGTAGATATATAAGTGTATATTTTGGTATTTTTACATGCACATAATAAGAGTTTTACACTAATAAATTATTTATTTCCAATAGAAAATACATTGATTAGTAACTCAAGAGTAGAATATATGTATTTCAAAGCAGTGTATGTATTTATACACGAATTTAAATTACGTTTATTAAGAATTAACTTTTAAAAACTGCAGATATTTTTTGTATATGTGAAAATATTAGCGTAAATATTCTTATTACATATGATGTTTGAGTCCAGTTCTTATGCACTACGTATTAAGCATAAATATGTCGAATGATAGAATGATAGATAGAATTTATTGTGGCAGTATTTTAAGTGTTTGCTTTTTATTATTCGAAAGAAACAATTAGATTTAACGCCTAACTGTAACACCAGAAAAAAACTACCTAATAATTTTAAAAGAAGAATACTCTCTCTTTGTTTACACTCTCTTGATCCTCTTATATAATTTTAAACTCAGTTAGCGGTTGTTGTAACAATAGATGATACAGTTGATAATAGAGACATTGAAACGCAACGATTAATAATTTAATAAAGTGAATGATTGTGCTTTTTTGTTTGTAGTTTTTCTACCTTGCCGAAAGAGCAGCATGACCAAAAGCTATATTAATTTAAAAAGATTTACACTAAGTAAAACTTATTGTCTTTCGAAATTTATAATAGAAAATGATTTTATCCGACACCTCAATGTTATGAAGCTATAACTATGGTAATTTTTAATAAGTAGCCAATAACTCAGTAGTTATGTTATAATTAAAGATCAGATTATATGCAAAAAAAAAACTGAAAATATGCAGATGTTTTAGTCGAAATATGCACTTCCTTATGAAAAATATGCAGGTAAAACAATACGAGGGATGTTAGAAAATGGAATACTGTAGAAAAAAATATTCTATTATGTTTACTACAAGTTTATTTAGAACATTTTACAACATAATTAATTATGAAAACAATCTACAATCACATATTTCTCAAAGAAAAAACAGAAAAATTGTGACGCTCGTCTGAAAACATATACTTATATAATACAAAGGTATTTTTAATAATATAAAATATTATTAAAAATCTGGTGTGAAGAACACAAATGCACAAACGCTTTGGAAGGGCGTCGTTACTTCACATTAATTATGTGGACGGTATGCGAGGTACTTCGGCTGTCTGACAACAGGTAGCGCCGAATTTACTTCTGCGCTCGGTCTGGATAATTACGGTGATAGGGCGAGGTGGTTTTTTTCTGTGAATGTGTCTGGAAATATCCTTTCTCCAGCAGGGGCGTACCGATGAGCTTGTAGAAAAGCGAAATACGTATCTACGTCTCTGGGGATAGGATATATTCGGACACGTTCACAGAAAATATTAATAGTGAACCTGCATTTGTGTTCTTCACACCAGATTTTTAATAATATTTTATATTATTAAAAATACCTTTGTATTATACAAAACTGGTGGGGTTTACCTACTCATGTATGTTTCAATTATTCTGATATATACTTATATATTGGAAAGGTTCGTTCTACGTCGACGCTTGCTATAGGAGCATATTTCAAGTTAGAAATAGCATCTATTGTCAACTCAATATTTTATACTTAATCACCATACAAGATTTTAGCAATGTCCTTTAGCTTTTTAAAATCCTCATTTTTTCCTATTACAATTACAATTACAAATACAATTACAATTACAAAAATTTCTCATACACGGACTGTCCCACTCCTCTTTTAACATCAAGACATGACTTTTCAAATTTGTTTATTATTTCAACGCTCTCGATTAGCGACATAAATTGTTCTTCAAACTGCAATATAGAAGTGGAAATAAAACTGTAATTGGCTTTAATAAACGCCACTGTTGAGGTATTTCTTTACTCGAATATACCTTTTGGGAGTTTATCGCAGATTGTGCATCCCTATCTAGATCTATAATAATTTTCTTTATTCCATCATAATGATTTGCATGAAAAATAGCAGCCTCCATCTACGTTTCCCATCGTGTGATCACTGGTTGAGGAGGAAGCGGAACACCAGGTAGATGTTTTTCGTAAAACTGAACTCGTAATGGGGCCTTTATAAATACTTTCTTAACACTATTTACTCAGGCAAAATGGTTTCTGACTTCTCCTGCAACACGATTCAGTTCATGCGCCAAGTAAGTTGTGTGAATTATATTTGGGTAAAAGATTTTCAAGTTGATAGCTACCTTCATCATGTATGGTGCAGCATCCGTCAAAAACAATAGAATTATTCCTGTATAAACTTTGTTATTGTCAAATTATTTGCCTTTTCCAACTGTTTGGATGAAATTAAATAAGATTTTGCTGTAACCGATACGTTAAAGATGCCAATCATTAGATAAACTATGTATCGGCCCACACTATCAGTAGTTTCATCTACGCATATATAAACACAATTGTTTGCAACAACTTTCTTAATGCTATTCAATGTTTCTGCATAGATACAGCGAATATAAATTTTCCCACCTAAATTCTGTTGAAATGTTAGAATTTGCAGGTTCTCATGACATAGTGCTATTATGTCTACCGAGCCATACGAAACCTTCTTACAGCCACTAGATAGAAGTTTTTCCAGATCTTCAAAAAAAAATTTCTACGAAGTTTGTAGAATGTGTCTTGAAAACTATCTTGGATGACGGAGATATCAATTTGATGAATTACTTAGCATAAGCTGGAATAAATCTGTTACATCCTGTAACGCATCGTCTGGTTTTAAGGCTGCTGAAGTAATTCCTTTCGACCGTGAGGTTCCAGATTATGCGTTTATTTCAGATAACTCCTCCCCAGTCCAACGGATCTACCCAGAATCACATCAGCACTCAAATCTAAGTTGGATCATCCAAGCAAACAGAAGATCTCACACAACCTAGTTCATCTAATGTAGTAGGACAGGAAAATTTTTCCAGGAAAATGTTTTTTTTAGTCGCTGACACTTTCCAATTCAAAATCCAGAACTCCTACATTCTACCTATCAATATCTTCCTCCAGTAATGGATCTCCGGTTAAATGTAAATAAAAAGTTGATCTGCAACCGTTCTAAATGCATGCATAACATACCATCCAATTAAGCCTGTGCTACTGGTTTTACACGTAGCTAGAGTGGTTCTCTAGAAAGTTGTCTAGAAAGATGAATTTTTAGATCTGCCTTGCCTTTTTTTAATATTTATTTCTGAGTAGTCCGGAGCATTATGCATATCTTAATACATAAAACAAAGTTGTGTTAGTTACATCATTTATAACTCAAGAACGGCTGGACCGATTTTAATGATCTCTGATTTGTTGGATTCATCTCCGCCCCGAATAGCAGAATAACTATTAAAGTATCGGAAAAATTCATGTAAAAAAATTATGCAGAAAATTAATTTTTAAATAAATTAGGTTAGGAACTCCGCCATCTTCCGCAATTGACAGCTTACGTTACGCACGCTTATAGCTTATTTGTAATAATTGATGTCCATTGCAATTCAGTGATATAAAAGTGTAAATTTCTTGTTTTATGTTGTCGTGATTTGTTTCGAAAAAAGCATATAAAGGTTACCGATCGTCGATTTGTTTGTTTTGTGCGAGTGATATTAATAAATCTTATTGTGCCAGTATTATTATTAATGATGCTGCGACCCAGAAGTTTTAATCTTTCCTAACAAAGCCGTAAGCAATTAGGCTTCGGAATATTGCGAATCAATCGACTGAAGAAGAACGAGAAATCGCACTAGGAGAGTGCCGCGTTAGTATGGCCTGACTACGTGCCTCTCGAACACAAGAGCAAAGAGAGACAGCCCGTGAAACAGCTCGGATGGCAATGAGAAATCGCCGAGCTTATCGCACAGATCAATAACGATATAATCTTCGACGCGCACTGCTTCAAGTGTTGATTTGAATCGAGCAGCGTTTCTATACGATTGCACAATTGATAACAGCTCGCATCCTTTCGTTTGCATTGGTCCAATGGACTTTGCTTGCAAGCATTGTGGGCCATTGATGTTTTCTGGAGAAACGCCTGGATTATGCTGCCTTAATGGCAAAGTAAAATTGCCATTATTGTCTCCGCCATCTGAGCCATTGCACTCATTGCTTCGTGGCGAAACACCGGAATCGCGACATTTTCTGGCGAACACCCAAAAATACAATAGCTGTTTTCAAATGACATCGCTTGGGGCAGATGATCCTAACCGTTATGCCGTTTGAGTTTAAACGAATCCAATTTCCGATTCGTCTTGCATTCACCATAACGATTAACAAATCACAAGGCCAATCCTAGGGTGTTTGTGGTTTTAATCTAGAAAATGCATGCTTTTCTCATGATGAATTGTACATGGCATGTTCACGTGTCGGCAAACATCCGCTTTATTTGTTCTTGCGCCTGATAACAAAACAAAAATGTGTATCACAAGATCCTTCACTGAAGAGAATCAACCCGAGTGCAACCCATGCAGCAAAATACATAGCTTCAATAAAGCAAATGTCTTGCTGACACGCCATTGAAATATTTGATTTTTGTACTTTTATTGAATTTTTATTTTCTTTATATTATTATAATAATACAAAAGTATTTTTAATAATATAAAAAAATATTATTAAAATTGGGGTGTGAAGAACACAATACAAGTTCATTTATGTATTTTTGAATGTATCTTCTCCAAAGACGTAGATACGTATTTCACATTTCTACATGTTCGTCGGTACGCTCCTGTTGGAGAAGAGACACATTCAAAACAACATAACTACGTTACTATCTAGCCGAAATTATTCAGATAGAGCGTGAAGGAATATTCAGCGCTGTCTGCATAATAACAGCCGAACTAGACGTGTTTTTATAGTCTTTGGAGAAGATACATTCAAAAATACATAAATGAACTTGTATTGTGTTCTTCACACCCCATTTTTAATAATATTTTTTTATATTATTAAAAATACTTTTGTATTATACAAATTTAGTGAGGTTTTACCCACTCAAGAATGTTTCAAATTATGTTGTCATATACACATTCGGCTCATGCCGACAAGTAGTGAAGACACGAGAATACAGTTTTTTATAGATACGGTTGTTACCGACTATAAAAAACACGTCTAGTTCGGCTGTTATTATGCAGACAGCGCTGAATATTCCTTCACGCTCTGTCTGAATAATTTCGGCTAGATAGTAACGTAGTTATGTTGTTTCGAATGTGTCTCTTCTCCAACAGGGGCGTACCGACGAACATGTAGAAATGTGAAATACGTATCTACGTCTTTGGAGAAGATACATTCAAAAATACATAAATGAACTTGTATTGTGTTCTTCACACCCCATTTTTAATAATATTTTTTTATATTATTAAAAATACTTTTGTATTATACAAATTTAGTGAGGTTTTACCCACTCAAGTATGTTTCAAATTATGTTGTCATATACACATTCGGCTCATGCCGACAAGTAGTGAAGACATGAGAATACAGTTTTTTATAAATACGGTGGTTACCGACTATAAAAAACACGTCTAGTTCGGCTGTTATTATGCAGACAGCGCTGAATATTCCTTCACGGTCTGTCTGAATAATTTCGGCTAGATAGTAACGTAGTTATGTTGTTTTGAATGTGTCTCTTCTCCAACAGGGGCGTACCGACGAACATGTAGAAATGTGAAATACGTATCTACGTCTTTGGAGAAGATACATTCAAAAATACATAAATGAACTTGTATTGTGTTCTTCACACCCCATTTTTAATAATATTTTTTTATATTATTAAAAATACTTTTGTATTATACAAATTTAGTGAGGTTTTACTCACTCAAGTATGTTTCAAATTATGTTGTCATTATCCTAATAAGCTATTGAACTTAATAAATTTTTTGTATTAATTTTATTACGTTAATAAAACCCTAAATTAAGTTTAGCTAAAAGTTAACCCGACATTTATTGACTATTAGGCGGTACGAAGTTCGCCGGGTCAGCTAGTTTTTAATAAAAAGGCTGTCAGGTTTATTCTGTTGGATTTTAGTTTCCTTAATATGCAACCAGTTTTTCGATTTGGCCAGTCCCCAAAAAGTAGTTTTTTTCTAAAAATACAATTTTTATCGGATTCCTCTTCTTACATTCCTTAATGTTGTTGGCATAGTATCATTAGGAAGAACTGAATGACCAGAAGTCAAAAATTTCAGCTGAATGATGTCAAAAAAACTGGTTTCCTTCATGCACGCATTTCAATAGTAATAGGAATATTATTTTTACATTACGATTTTGGCCTCCGCATAAGTCGCTACAAATTATGAGTCGCTTAACTATTTCAGGAATAGTGTCTTTAAGAATTTTTTTTAATACTGGATCCTACTTCCTGCGCTCCACGACCAGCCTGATCCTCTATCCAACGATTAGAGGCAGCTTGGTTATTTTTGCCAGAGTGGATTCAGCAGTTATGTAGCCATAACTTCCGTTTATAAAATATAACGTTTGTAGACAGACGAGGTAGAGGAAGTGTCTTTTCCATGTCAAATGTCTTCAGTGCATTATTTTCAAAAGCTTCTTTTAAGTGAGCCTGCATTTGTTTTCTTACACATTCAACTTCAAGCAAATATGCGTCATGTTCTGATTTCAGTAGCTGTTTCTCCTCATTACTCTGTGATTTGGCTTCAGAAGTATCACATTTATTATAGGTATCCTTTTTGGGAGATTTTGATTTTATTGCCGAATTGAATCTTGTTTATATAATTTTTTGATTTGGGTTTAAAATTCTGTTGGTTCCTTATTGGAAAATATACTTTATCGTATTATTTATTTAGTGAATAGTTCAGCGCAATTTTTAAACGCTTGGCGTTTGGTGCGTTATTGCATAAGGAGGTCCAATTAATTAATTATTTAAAAATATAAAGTTTTTACATTCGTATGAATGTGTGTGCTTTTCCAAGTTATGTAAGAACTAAATTACAATAAATATAAACTAATGATTTAAAAAAGGTATATAACCCCTTACCACAATTATTAGTCGTATCCTAAATACGTATTTCGACAACTAAGTTGTCATCATCAGTAGGTAAAAACTACTAATTAAAGTCACACGGGGCACAATAAAGTAAAGTAAGATAAACGCTTCCGCACAACTACTATACACTGCAACCCTGTAAAGACTAAATTTACCATGCACATCTCAAACTACGAGGCAACGCACTTGTCTCTTGGAAAAGGTTTTTAAAAACATGTGTTGAAATATCGAACAAAGGGACGGCAAAAATTCTTCTCTAAAGAAGGCGCCTATTAAAAACGATTTTAAAGCTACGGTGACCTACTAATAAACTAAATGAAACACCTTATATTTACACAAACCACTAGTATATATAACTGTATGAGCACTTCTTGTGCAATGTATAAATTAATGGTTATTATTTAAACGTGTTCATTCGAGTACGCAGGTAGTGACAAAATCTATTTTGGGTAGGAGTGTAATAAAATTTTCCATTAGCAAATGGTTAAAGAGTCGTATATATATAGTAAAGGCCGAAATCTCATTGTAAATACTGAGAAAGACAAATTAAGAAGGGGCGTTATATGTGAAAAACTAGACATCTGGCTTGTTGTATTATATTAAATGAGAATAACATTCACGGTAGTCTCTGGGTATGTTAAGGAGGTAATTTTGCATATTAAATGAGAATCACTACACGTGAAAAGGGTCATAGAATAATTGGATATTGTAGGTATTTAATTTAAAAGTTAATTATAAATAGATGGCATGTCCTAGTTAAGGAGTTAAGCAATATAAAATAATGTATAGAATTCACGGTAGGCTCTGGGTGAAACATGATAAATAATTTAATAAACAAAACACCCGGTACATCTGTTTCACAAAACGCGAAACATATTTCACATTTCGTGAAACAAACACACCGAGTGCTTCATTCAACAACCATTGTTTAGGAGGTAATTGCATTAATTCACGTGTGTGGATTCCCACATGTCAATATTTCTGATGTTACATCCCCCACCCACTTATAAAAATGTGAAAAGGCAGCTGAACGGTATTGGAGATTTATCGCTATTCAAGGAGGTGTGTTTATTTTTCGCGATAAATATACTTTCGTAAGCATCAAGTTCATGGGGTTTATTAATTCCTTTTATCAATTTCAAACCTGTAATCGGTACATTGTGTAGTGTGCTCAAAGCGTGATTTGCGACATTTGATTTATCCGGTCTATTGTATTTGATATGTGCTATGTGTTCTTTAAAGCGTGTTATTATAGGTCGTTTAGTTTGCTAATGCTTTAATATACCCAATTCATACAGTATAAATGTTCATAAGCAAGAATTTAATGATATACTCACTCATAAGACAGAAAATTTAATCACCTAATAGTTAAATCCCGCTTTGAACTAATTATACTTTAGAGCGAAATCGTTTCATTTCTCCACTTAACAACAACATACTAATCTTATATAATTATTTCACAACATCTCACATATTCTTACACACATATCTCTCCATCTACATTTGCATAACTCGTCGCAAATGTTATAAAAGTCAGAATGTGGGTGTTGGTTGTTGGACGCCTTAACAGTAAGAGTATCTAGAAAACTGCATGAATAAAGAATGTAAAGTGAGAATTAATTTTTAGAATGAATACAAGAGAATATGGCATGTGGGATAGACTAGTAATTACAATAATAATAAAAGGATAATGATTAAAACTACATTTTACAATATTTGAAATAGAGGATCTTAAAACAGTGGATGTTTCCTCAGTATAATACAGCAATTTGTCACATTCTAAACTGAATAATTATTTGCGTAAGAAATACATGAGAAATTTATTTTTAAAAGGATGTAAACCCTGTAATAAATCAAGATATTATTGTAAGGAAATATCTAGTTTGCATCATATACGTATATAATTATCTTACTCTATTCAACAGAAGTAGACACTCAGATCTCACTTGGGAATATTACGAGGGCGAATCAGTAATTAGTGAGCCTGGCTGTCAAAATTTGCATTTATTTAGATAGTAAGAAAACTTGTTGATTTAATAGAAAGTTAACTGTTTCAGCTTGTTTCTAAACATTTAATAAGTTCTTATTTTTAAAGAACAAAATAAGCTATGGAAATCAAAGCTAAGCTAGAGTCTGTTTAAGGTGACTATTCTCCATCGATTGCAGTTGTTGAGTAACGGACAGCTGAGTTTAGACGTGTCCGGACTAGTGTATTTGATGAGCAACGCAGTAGACGCCCAAAAGATGTGTTATACTTTAGATATGATTAGCTATTTGATAGATTAAAAATATATAAACGAATGCTTCAATAAATTCTAAAAGGATATTTAGTTTAAAATAGTTTAATTTGCATGAGACACTTAAAGGGTTGAAGGTAGGTGACTGAGTTGATGTATTATCTAATGTTAATCTGTAAATAAATAAATAAATCCAAAATATAAAAATTATTATATTTTGTATTCCCTTGACAAAGGCATCATTGCCGAAACATGTAGGGTTGTTTTAAATATATATACTTTGAAGTAATGAACCAGACCTTTAATCGCCGACTTATTAAGTTTACCTTATCATACCAAGGTCACGAAAATATTATATATATATATATATATATATATATATTTCGTCGAATGTTTTCGCGGTCGTTTGTTGAAGCGTTGTTCTTCGGGATATTTCGCCGCGTTTGGATGATTTCATCCTAGAATGATTTCATCTTAGAATTAAAATTTATTTTGCAGAATTATTGATTTTCTTACTTTTATCTTTTAGAAAACGTTATTGTTTTTTTATTACTTAAAATTACTTTTCCGTAGCAGCTAAGAATACAATAATAATAACTTGGAGATATAACGATCTTTTTATATCTGAAACAAATGGGCAAATTACGTATACAGAACGAATATGCAAACGACTATATCCTTGCGCGGTTTAAGTCTTACTAAATTCATAACTCTGCAATGTATGGTAATGTAAGCTATTGCGCGTAGAGGGGATTCGGCTGTTGCCACTTATTGCTCGGTATGGCCCGTTGAGAGCTGGTCCTATCGGTATACACGCAGTATAGAAATGAAAGTCGTATCTATTCCCGGATAAAGTGTACTGAAGATTAGTAAAAACTATGATTTGTCTGCACATTCCGGATGGATATAGTTTTCACAAATTTTTTCATTTGCCCGGACAACCTGGGCGGTTGGCGCCGCGACGTGTTGTGTCTGCATTCTTAGGCAAATGTGATTTTGTCATTTGTAGAAATTAATATAACAAATGATAGCGGAAATTGCATGTAATGTGGGAATTTAATAGTTATTAATTCCCATTTACATCGTGTTTTTCATGTATATATATATATATATATATATATATATATATATATATATATATGCTAAGATAATTATTTCGCGACCTTTGTATGTTATGGTATATTCAATCAGTTGGCGATTTAAGGTTAGGTTTTACTTAAAAATGTATATATTTAAAACAATCTTCCATGTTTCGGCATATGATGCTTTTTTCAAAGAATTTAAATTCTTTGAAAAAGGTATCATCTGCCGAATGTAAGATTGTTTTAAATATATACATATTGAAGTAAAACCAGACCTTTAATCGCCAACTAATTGAATATACTATATATATATATATATATATATATATATATATATATATATATATATATTTATATGCTATATACAGTGCGTCCATAGAGTATGGACACAAGCCCGTAGTAACGTTATTGTGCATTATTTGACAAAATGAAAAGATACGTCGATTAATGTTTTTTATTATCTAAATTTAGATGCTACCATTTGGTTTTTTTCGTCGACCTTGAATAAGTTATGACGTCATTGATAATTTTTTTAAATGTCAACCCCATTTTTTTCATGGATTTCGAAAGCTTTTACAATTCTTTATTCGATGATGTAAAAATTTTGGTATGTTACATTAGAAAGTTTTTGAGTAAATTACGTTGTGATTCTAAGTCTTATTTTTGACATTTTCAGTATCAAATTTATAACAAATGCTCAAAATGTTTTCCTTCATTTTGTTGACAAAATCCTAAGCGATGATAAATTCCATTTCGCACATTCTGTAATATTTCGGGAGTGATTAGTCTGGTTTCGTAGATGATGTGTTGTTGTAAAACGTCCAAATTTTCCGGTTGTGTCGCATAGACTTTTGATTTTAAGTAACTCACTAAGTAAGTCACAAGAAGTCCAATGGGGTTCTGGCGATCTAACTGGCCATTCAATTGCCCCTCTTCTTCCAATCCATCTGTTTGGAAATGTATTATTGAGGTATTGCCTTACTGGTAGCGTATAGTGCGGAGGAGCACCATCTTGTTGATACCAAATTCTACGATCTAGCAAATGTGGATCCTCATTATTTGGAAAAAGAACCGCTAAAACGGGTTCCAACTCATTCCTCAAAAAATTAAAGTATATTTCCCCAGTCAAGTTTCCATCAAAGAAGAACGGTCCCACAATGCGAGCGCCTGTAATTCCTCTCCATACATTTAGTTTTTGCGGGTATTAGGTGTTTGTCTCTTGCATCCAATGGAGGATTATCAGTCGACCAAAACCGGCAATTTTGTCTATTCACAGTGCCATTCAATGTGAAAGTAGTTTCGTCAGAAAACAAAATGTTGAAGAGAAATAGAGGGTCATTATCACAAATTTGCATCAACCGACATGACAGAAAGTTGAAAAGCTTTCAAAATCCATAAAAAAATGGGGTTGACATTTAAAAAAATTATCAATGAGGTCATAATTTATTCAAGGTCGACGGAAAAAAGCAAAATCTAAATATAGCTAATAAAAAACATTAATAGACCTGTCTTTGCATTTTGTCAAATAATGCACAATAACGTTACTACGGGTTTGTGTCCATACTTTATGGACATTTTGTATATAATATACCTTATTTTAACGTAAATGTAGTAGGTAGAAATACAGGTTTATTTGATCTGTAGAAAACCTTCATCATATTGTGGAAACCTTGCTTCATCCACAAAAATAGGCGCTTGGCTCACAGTTTCAAGAAGACAAATTATTGGACCTATATTTTTTAATATCGAAATGAATTATTAGGGTCGTTTATTAATGAAATTCTTGATAATGGACTTACAAGAATATTTCCAGCAAGATAATGCATCAGGGCACAAATCTCCAGAAATAATAGCTTTTTTGCAAGAATTTTTCGATACAAGAATTATTATATTGAACTTAATGTAAACGAGAACTAATGAGTATAAACCTCACTTCACATGTAAATTTTGCCTAATGTGTTGCGTTCATTTTTACACTTCGACAAACTAAGTTCGCACCAGAATGCAGAACGCTACGGGTCGCGACGCCACCTTCCTGGTTGTTAGAATAAAGAAAACTTCGTGAAAAATCACATTTATCCCGGAATGTGTGGGTGTGAAATACATCTACATTTCGTAGTAGATGTGACTTTTCACGAATTTTTCACAAGAATTATTAATTCTTCTCCAAGATCTTCAGATTTCACAATTTTAGACTATTTTATTTTTCCATACTTAAAGAATACTATTATCGAGACCAAACATCACACAATCGAAGAGCTTCGTAATGCTATTTTAAATTCTCGCCCTGACATAACCTAATACGGCTTTGAAAGCATAAAGCGTAGAGTTCGACTTTGTCTCCGAAATAATGGTCAACATTTCCAACATCTGCTTTAGAATTTTCTTTTGATTTTGACTATCGTAACAAAAATTTGTTGAAAAACTAAATTACTAATTATTACACACATTTACATGACCTAACCAAACTATCAAAATTATACGTTCGTGACAGAATACGTGCACTGTCACCAACCATTAAAAAAAAAGAGCATGGCCGTTTCTAATGAGGAATGTTTTTGAAGGCATTGTAGATATTACTTCTATTACATTTACATTACCTTACGTTGCTTAACAACTAGTAATAGTAAAAAAAATCTTCCTACAAATTAATAAAATTCATTTGATACGATTGTGAGGAATCTTGAAATATTGTGTTCTAATAAAACTGCACGTTTTTATAATTTCACCTGAGTTGTTATTTATTAACGAACCGATACCATTAAATCGGTACCTCTTTTTCATCATCAGAAGATGAATTACAGTGAACGTTAATTCATTTTAATGCAATTTGTTCCATGAGAGCGCAATGTATGAGAACTATGCAGCGAGTCGGGATTGAAAACAGGTAGGTACCATGCGCAATGGTGGATGAAATGAAAAACAATACGTTCCTAAATCAACGTTGGAGAGTTATTATTATGAACATATGTAGATTTTAACGATTCTTTTTAAAAACTGATATACCAGGACTGTTCTCTTTCTGCTCAACCTAGTAAACTGCTGAAACGTATGTATATTCTACAAGGTATATTTCAGAAGTAATGAGCAGTAAGTAAAAATGTTAATATGATAATCTTCCTAAATAAAAATTTTAAAAATATTAATAAGTAACCTAAGTATTTATTTTATTAAAATTACACCCAACCTTTTCCTATTAGCTAAAGAAATAACTCAATGGGTTTCATATTACTATGCTTTCTAACTATTAAAGATATGCATGTTTAAGCATTCAAAGGGAAATTATACAGAATGTACATGGAACTCTTTAAATCTATTACAGAACTGTTTGCTTTATCAGTATAAATTACTTAATTTAAAATTTCTTCATTTTCATTTAACAAATTAAACATTATATCACAAAAATTAGTTCGTTCTACTTTATCTTCCTCCTTCATGGTTTAATATCTTGTAAGGCTGATATTTGAATTTTTTCAGGGTTTTGATCACCGAACTGAACGATTCTCCAAAATGACCTGGCTACATCTAAAAGCAAGAAAATAACCATCTTCTGTGAATTTGTTAAAAATATTTAAAATTGTTTTCATGGTATATGCCTGTTCGGGTAATTAACTGTTTTAAATAAATTATGTATTTTTCAATAAAATGTACTTAATTTAAGTATGAATGAAAAATTAGAATTGTTTGATATACCTATAGAAAAATACGTCATTGGTGTATAAGTATACATGGTTGCCTACTATGCCACCAATGCATTGACTTTTATTTTTTTAGCTTTACAAATAGGGCGAGATAAGAAGAGGACCCGCTATACGTGGGGGTACTGATATATAGTTAGCCTAGAGCGGTTCTGTCGATAAAAACAAATATAGCGATACCATAGCAACGAAATGTAAAATATTAGAAGTGTTAGTGTAAAGTATCACGTCAAAAATGTCGATCGAAATTTTGATAATCGAAAAATTGGAGGATCGACCTATCATCAAGTACCTACCTGTATTTGAAGGGGTTAAGAGGTAAGCAGATTTACTAAGATATGCTTAATACCCTTGGCGATCAATGTCCTTCGTATGCGACCGTGAAAAATTGGATTACAAACTTCAAAAGGGGTAAATTTTCCATTGAAGATGAACATCGATCGGGATGGCCAGTTTCCGTGTCCGTCCCCGAAGATGTTGATGCAGTTCATGACATGATTTTGTCAGACCGTTGAATTAGGCCAAAGACGAATATCTGAGACACTGAATATTTCATATGAACGCGTCCATCATATAGTTCACGTCGATTTGGACATGAAAAAAATTTCTGCAAAATGGATCCCCAAATGTCTAAATGTTGAACAGAAGCGTGTAAGGGTGGAAGCATCGCTTTCAATCTGTGCTCAGTTTGAAAGTGATGGAGACTTTTTAAGCCGTATTGTTACTATGGATGAAACTTGGGTACATTCCTACGACCCAGAAACAAAGCAACAATCGATAGAATGGAGACACTTTGGTTTTCTAAGGCCTAAGAAGTTTGGCGTTCAAAAATCTGCTGAAAATGTTCTAGCTTCAGTTTTTTTTTTTTGGGATTGCCATGGAGTAATCATGATTGATTTTCTAGATAAGGGTAGAACAATAACTGGGAATTATTAATGGACGTTACTGGCCACTCTACGAGAAAAAATTATGGAGAGAAGACGCGGAAAGTTATCCAAAGGTGTTTTGTTTTTGCAGGACAATGCCCCTGCACACAAATCGCATATTAGCATGCAAACAATTCGTGATTTAAGGTTCGAATTACTCGAACACCCACCTTATTCACCAGATTTGGCTCGGTCCGACTATCATGTCTTTCGTCAACTGAAAAAAAGTTTAAATTGTAGTAAATTTTCTTTCAACAAAGTTGATAGAAGCTGTGGAGGTCTGGTTTGCAGAGCAAGATAAGTATTTCCTTTTAAAAGGTCTGGATGTGTGGCAGGATCGCTGTATTAAGTGTATTAATTTAGGAGGGGAGTATGTTGAATAGTAAAATATTTTGATTGTCAAATTTTGTTTGCGTCTATAGTAGGCTAAGAATTTTTCAATATGTATATATAAAGATACTCATTGTAACATTGTAACATTTTTTTTTAGTTTATCTTAGTTAATAGCCTGATGTTAGTGCAAGGCGAAATGTACATAGAAAAGTAAAAACTCTACAGGTGTGTTTTATTTTTAATTTATTAGTTAAAATATTAATTCTCTAAAAGATATTTTAGCAATTAATATTAATAAAAGTAATGTAAGTATTAAAATAGAAATTCCTTATTGTTTAAATATAAATAGGAGCATTGTTTAACTTATTAGAAGTATAGGTATAATTTACACAATTGCAATTACTATGAAGTCAATACAGTATATGCAATAATATATTTACAATGCAGGAAATTGAAGACAGCAGTAGTAGTAGTAATACTACTAGTAGAAGTAGTAAAACATGCTGGCCGCACAAGTAAATCACTTGGCTTGATGTGAAGAGTATCGGAAAAGAGCGATACCGCATCGCGACGACTTCAGCGCGGTGCTGGAGTACGTGATCACGCGTGTTGTTGTTCTTTTGATCACAGGGCGGCCGATCCAAAGCGAACTGAACTGAGTAATTGCTCACATCACTCAGATATATTAATCAAATCTTTCTGCGTTTCCTCGCCGGACAGTTTCATATGCCGAATGCTGGTATGTGGGTACTGACATCATATGTACAGCGTATCTTCTAAGTACTAACACCGCACGCGATTTCAAACAATACTACTACCAGTGAAATAAATTACATTCCATCCTTCCTTTCTTAGAAGATGGATTTACCTTAACGTTAGTGGATTGTTGTTCACGTTTGAAGTTTAAGACGGTAAATAAAGAATATCTAGACAATAGAGGCAAATTCGAGCGGAATCAGAGCATTTTATGAATACTATGGGTTAATAGTAAAATGCATTTACTATTAATAGGTGAACTAGTAATGTGAATAGCATTCTAATTTAGTTCTTTTTTTAAGTGATTAAATATTCTAAATACTCGTATATCTCATTCTTCTGGAAATTACGGCTTTTTCATTTAAAATAAATTTTGTGATTAAAATTAATTTTATAATTTGTTCTTCTTCAGAGTGTCTGTTCTAGTGGCCTAAGTAAGATATGAAAATCGTCCACCTTAATTTATTTTGTAATAGTTAGTATTCATATTGTGTTCACTATGATGAAAAGGCCATTGCAAGTATTGTCAAAATTACACATTCACAGTTCGCATAAACTGTGCAATTTTTGGTGGTGGAGGTGTACCAAATCGGACAACAATCATAAGATTGATTAAGATATTGAAAGAAAATGGATTATCGATCAGGTGAAACCTGAGCGCTCTTGCTCCATTCAAATGAAAACATCGCTAGTGCGAAAGAAAGTATCGCTGAGAGTTCGAGAACACTGGTTAGGCGTCTTTTTCAAAAAATTAAGCATTTTGAACAGCGAAAACAGTAAAATCTGAATTATTCTTCTTATAATGTTTCTAAGTCTTCAGATTGGACACCAATAAGTCAAGACTCTTGAGAAAAATGCTCTTTGTACCACAAAAAGTTGACCACGCAATTCCACTCTGTTAGTCCTGTGTCCTTGATAAAAGCCACTATACTCTTCAGGGAAACTTTGACTACACATCGTAGGATCCAATTTACAGAAATGTTTTTATCAGAGCTTCTTCAGTTCTTCGCAAGTAGATGTTACATGAAAGCTAATTTCCTACTGTTTATACATTTCTTACTTTAGGGCTCGCTAACTGAGCCCATTTTGCTCTCCTAGCAGTGTCTTAGTATGCAATTGACATTTCCTTCGCCAACAGTTTTTTATGTTCTCTTTATAGTCATAATCTTTTTTATGATCTTTTTTCTGGCGGAATCCTTGGCAATTCTACATACAAGTTCAGGTTCTATGAAGTTCGGTTTTGAGTCCTCCTTGGCATGTTCATTGACCATCTCATTACCTTTCATCTCATGTTCTGAAACCTATATTAGTGAAACAGTATTGTCTTGTATAAGTCTGTTGAGGACTTGTTCATTATGTTTTATCAGTTTGGACCTAGCAATTTGGTTCATTAATGGCATTAAGAGTCACCTGACTGTAAGTCATTATGTTAATTCCTCTATTTGTATATTTAGATTCCCGAATTTCCTCGGAGAAAGATGCAACTGTTTTTAACTGAGTCTGGAAAACGTCATCTATTTTCCCAGACTCAGAGATCTCTTCCTTCTAGAGCACATTCAACAGATCCCTGCTCGTGTGCCATGATTGTATTTCAATCCATCCACGAAACATATATAAGCGACACAATCGTTTGAGCAATTCTTCGCTTATTCCCTACTTGGTATAGATATATTCAGCTTAACTGTAAACATAATCTTAGATGCCATACTGTCCGCTGTTATTTGTAATATCGGCTTCTCCAATACCATTCCGATATCTGAATGGTCACTAACTACATTATTAGCACACCATAGGCCATTAGCCTTCGGTTTCTATATTGTTTAGGTTTTTGGTGATTCGTAACAGAGGTTGACTAGGTGTTTGCTGCAATTCAGTTTAGCATCTCGGGTTATGCCTAGATACTTTACTTCTAATTCTTATCCAAACAGTTTTATACTGCCCAGACCATTTAGTTTTCTTATGTTGGCTAAAGCTACCAACTTTTTCTTTCATGGATTAATGGATAGTCTCATCTGAATGCTGATGTTTACAAAATTTAGTTGCAACAAGAATTAATACGAAACAAATAAACCATTCTACGTTAAGACAATTCGTTAGTGGAGTTCTCGAGAAGAAAAACGAACTTGATAACTGAGAGGAAAACTATCTCCAGTGATGACGATCACTTTCACTTTGATATATATGTCAACAAACAAAATTGCCGCATTTGAAGCACAAATATTGCTTGAGAGATTCATGAAAAAGAAATGCTTAGAGCCCTCTACGTGGCAGGATTTTGTTACCACGCTAATGGAATACCCGGTATAGGCTTAATATTTACATTTTGTTTTCTGTCTCGTTTGTAATAACATTTTGCTTTTGCTTATATTTTTGCGATTCACTTGTCTCATGTTTTTCTGGTCTACGAGACACTAAGCGATTATTATAGGTAGTTAACTACTAACGAAGAGTATTATGTACCCATAATTAAATATTGTATGATCAAAAAGTCTTTGGATCGCTATTGCCGTTGAATTTACGAGATATCTAAGAAATTATTTATTTAAATTAGTTTTGACATTTACTTGACAACTTGTTATAAAATATACATAAAATGTAACTAATTATCATGACTTAAAATTTATTTTATTTTCACTTGTCCATAATTGGTTGTTTATATCTGTGATACGTGATATATAACTCCATTCATTTCGCCCTAGGGCATAATAAGCGGGTGTTATCATAACGCCCACTATTATTAATAAAAAGCAAGAAAATACAACAATCTGAATATTAGAACTGTTTCATTGACAGTTTTGACATAATTTTAGCTACTTCAGTCGTCAAATTTTTAGAGTTCTCTCTCATAAAGTGGTCGTGATTTTTTGGGGAGTAACTCCCCATCAGCTTTTAATGCTCGTTCGTGTATTGCTTCCGGAATTTTTTCTTCTGTCATGTACGTTGTAACACACTTCGCAATTTATTTTTCATTAAATAAATAAATCACTCAATCGTCATACATCATACGTCAACGTACAAATACAAAGTAGACTTGTGGTAGACTTCGTTTGTATTAATACGCTTTTTGTCAATTAATAATTGATTTTAAAATGAAAAATAAAACGTTATGTGAACCTTTGGCATAATGGCTCGATGTTTATAAATCTCGGGCAATTTACAACTGTTGGCTTCGAATATAAACATTATGCCCTTGGTACATAAATAACTATTATTTTTGACTTATGTGTACTTCAAAGTAAAGAAGTACAGAAGTAAATAATTCTATATATGGTTTTTACACTTCATAGCTATCGCGATCGAAAGACTTTTTGATCAAACATTATATCAGTAATTGACACTGATTGTACAAACTACAACGCAATCACCATTTTGATTTTGAAAACAACCAGATAATCGATAAAGAACAAAATACAATGAAGAGGGAAATTAAAGAAATGATTAGTATTAAACAAGAAAAAAAAATCAATTAACAACAGAAGTGATATAAAAAATCTAAGCAGTATATACTATAACCCAATAATGTAACATATCATTAGATAAATTCTTGTAATTTTCGGCTTTTATACTAGATATTTCAAATATTTTCAAATTAGTATGTTATTTTGCGAAGTAAATGTGAATGTAAACATTGCTGTCTACAAATTACAACCCAAATTATAAGAAATTTTATTTGAAAAATTCGTCCACGCTGGGACTTGAACCCAAGGCTACGGTTTGTCGGACTGTCGCTCTAACCTACTGAGCCACGAGAACCTTATGACGAGGTTATTATATCTATTTATTAATAGTATTTTAAAAGAGTTTTTAATTTTATTTATATAATTGGAACATAAACGGGTGGTGATCTATAAAATACGAAACACATATTTATTTGTTCATTTTCTAGTTCAAGTTCAGTAAAGGAGTATTATTATTAACTAGCAAAGTTTTTCTAAAAGTTCTCTTTTGTAGAATTTGTTCTCTTTGAATGAAAAACATCCTTGTAGATAGCAAACGTCCTTTCTACATCGCAACTGCTTATAGGTGCATACTGGAAATATTCTTTTGTTTCAGCGTTTTTAGCGGTTAGATTTTGAGGGACTGTACCCATACACAATTGCCGCAATGTTATTAAATCTAGATTTCTATTAAAAAACTGCGTCCAACTTTTGCCGAAGGCCACATCCGAGGTCACTTGGAATATTTTGCAAATTATTAATAGCCAAGTTTTCCTGAAACTATCGAAATTCTCTGCATAAAAACTACTAGCTTACAATCATGTTTCCCATCTAGTTATTACTGGAGAGGGAGGCAGTGACAAAGATGGAAGTTGTTCCCTGTAAAGAGCTACTCTCAATGGTGTTTTTCTGAAAACTTTTTAAAAAGCGGATACAAGTCTATCAACTTCCGGAAAGGTGTGCCTGATGTTAATATATATGCAGCACTGTCACTGACAAATAAAAGTATTTTGTCTTTGTACCTGTTGTCCGAATGAAGCATTTGGTGCATATTCACGTAAATGGTTTTAACTACTGTTTCCGCATTAACTATATTTATAACTTTTGTTGCTATTACATATGCGTTATAAGGAATAGTTAGATATAGTACACCAGCTACAGAATTTACCACACAGCGTCCTAACCGTTAGAGCAGTGAAAAGAAGAAACTAACTCACCGTCCTTTATTTATCTTACGAAATATAAACTAATAAATAAAATAAATGATAAAAACTCCTCACGCTTCTATCTACGCCAATGAAGAAAGGAATTTCACTGTAATATTGAAGTAATTGCGTCACAATTCAACGACAAAGACAGATGTGCAGTTAACTGAATGAATAGTGCTATTTAATATCTGCGTGTTGTAGGTTCTTAGCGATGTTATAGACTATTTATATGGTCCGTCGTAATTTAGGCCTGATGCGTCCGGTTTCTAGTCATAAGTAACACATCGACACAAAAATCTGTTGCATTGCGTTTAAAAATTTTTAAATTATTCATCGACATTTGATAGCGATCATGTCGAAGGTTTTCTTGTATTAAGTTCTTCGTGCTCTCGTTTCTTTGAAATGCCCTCTGCCTCTGCTGTTTCTAACGCTTTTGATCGTCGGTCACTTAGCAACAAATAATGGACTGTAGCCATAATTTCTGTACTTGTACTTAATTGGTAGCAGGGTAAATTTAAAGAAATTGCTTACGAAACACGCTTTGTCGCAAATTTATCAAATACTAACAGTAAACTGACAAGGCATAAGTTGTCAAAATGTGACGTGTATTTTTTCTTATTTCACGGCCTATTATAGGTGATGGCGCGAATAAGTCAACTGGCCTTCGTAATTATTTTAACCCAGATATACCTGTAGTCCTATATGTAGGTCGATTTTTCAAAAGTCCCTCTCAACTTTATAATTTAATTCTAGTGGCGGTATGTATGACTAATGTTGCGAGTTGTTCTAGAAATTCTGCGTGACGTGTCGTTTGATGTTGCTTTTATCAGTTGCAGGGTTTTATAGAGGTTTTTGTGACGTGTAAAATGGACAACTGCGACGTTCGATTTACAGGGTATCTAAACACTACTTGACATAGGATTTATTTCACGAGCACGTTTTCTGTTAAAAAACATGTTAAATATTCATTTGTTATATCCTAATTATAGGTTATGTGCGAATTGTCCAAGTAATACGTATTTTGTTATTGATTTCCTACATATAGGACGTTACGAAGTTACAATATGGCGACTAGAATGTTACAGTTTTTGATTTACAACAGATTTTTGTTATATTTATGAAAATATTCAAAGCTAAAGAAGTAGGTAATTTGTATGTGTTATTTATTTTCAGCGGATTGAGCCTAACTGAAGCTCTCACACTACTAGAAGACAATTTTCCATACCAAGAAGCGGATATAACTATATTTCCTCCTGAAAATACTTACGGAAATATTACCGACGAAGACTCTGGAGATGAGGACATTGTAAACATAAACAATCTACCAGCAAGTCAGCTTAGAGCTCCAGCAGAATTAAGAGTCACTAACAACGAAATATTCGATCAACAATATGACGAGGAAGATGATTGTCCACTTGCACAGTTAGTAGCTCGACGGAGTAGCAGTCCCAAAGTCAAACAAAAGAAAACTGCACCGTATATATGGACCGAAGAAGATTTTGATGTAGCTGCTGCCACCGAATGGCCAATTGACGTTTCAGAGGAGCTTGCAAAAATTAGCCCTTTAGATCTTTTTGAAAAATTCTTTGATGATGACGTTATCAAACTTTTTATGGAAGAATCAAACAGGTAATATAGTTTTTGCAAAATATTGTGTGTATTATTGAAGTGAATTTATTCAGATATGCTGCACAGAAGAACAAACCCAGCAACTTAACTGCTCACGAAGTAAGGTCTTTTTTGGGCGTTCTTATTTTGAGTGGATATCATCCATTACCTAGGCGTAGGATGTTTTGGGAACGTGAAAAAGATTGTCATAGTGATCTAGTCAGCGGCGCGATGTCAAGAGATAGGTTTGACTTTATTATGAGTAATGTTCATTTAGTCAACAACAATAATTTGGACACAAATGACAAATTTGGAAAACTAAGGCTATTGTTTGATCATTTGAATAAAGCGTTTCTCAAATTGGCTCCTGTTCAAGAAATGCATAGCGTGGATGAGGCAATGGTGCCTTACTATTGGAGACATGGTTGCAAGCAATACATCCATGGAAAACCCATTCGATATGGTTTCAAACTTTGGCTGGGATGTACTCGCCTGGGTTATGTAAATTGGATCGAGCCGTATCAAGGTGCAACGACTCATATTGGAACTCAATATAAGGATCTTGGAGTTGGAGCCGGAGTTGTTTTAACTTATGCGGATACTCTTAAATCTAAGTGGCCGGATGCAATTTTCCATTTATACTTCGACAATTTTTTTACCTCTTGTCCATTGCTGACAAATTTGTCCGAAAAAATCTCATAGGGACTGGAACAATTCGAACTAACATACTTAAAAACAATCCATTCAAGTCCATAGACATGAAAAAGAAAAATCGGGGAGAGTTTGAGTATCGCATGTGTAACGAAAATAATCTCGTGACAGTGCAATGGAATGATAATAGCATTGTTACAATGTATTCAAACACAGTAGGTGTACATCCATTACATACTGCCAAACGATATTCCCGGCGCGAGAAGAAAAGCGTAAATGTTCAGCAACCGCATATGATAAAATTATATAATGCTAACATGGGTAGTGTATAGACCGTTGTGATGAAAATATTAGTCTTTAAAGAACCTCCATACGAGGTAAAAAATGGTATTTCTGTCTACTTTCTCAGTGCATTGATATGTCTGTTCACAATGCATGGCAAATACACAAATATAATAAGGGAACTATGGATCATTTAACATTTAGGCGACAAATTGCTCTTGGATTATTGGAACAAAATAAAAAAATATAGAACAATCACAAAGGTACCTAGCCAACATGAAAATATGGCTATCCACTATGACAGAATGGATCATTATGTGATTCCTCAGGACAAACAAACTAAATGTCGTCACTGTCACACTAAAACTACCACACGATGTAAAAAATGTAATGTGGGTTTACATGTAAAGTGTTTCGTTGTTTATCATACTTTGTAATGTGTATTATAAAAGTAATTATATTTGTATTCAATCAAATTAGTTTTGCTTGTACGGCGTGGCGTGGTTTATTTTCCTGACGTCCTACATACATACTGTCCCGTAAAAAACGCCAACATTCATAATTCCGTTATTTATTGTCCGGTTTTATTTAAACAAAAAGTAAATTTAATTGCATCAAAAACACTATAAGATAGCAGTGTTTTATTTGTTTTCAATTGTTTTCATTAATGTCAAACGACAGTCAAGTTTTTTATTTTAAATGGCAACATATATATTTTTGGCTATATTCGGATTGTATTTTTTTTTCTGAATCCAACGATGTATAACATGTTTATTTTTGATAAACGTTTATTGCAAAAAAAAAACTTTATAAATTTCATCTTTGTCTTCCATTATTTATAAATATTCGAATGTGTCATGAAACATTTGAAATGTAAGTATTATAAATATTATTATAAGAAACAAAACACTTTACAATAAATGTTGAAATTGCCCGCCACCTTGTTTAACACATATCGCACATCTAATAATAAAAAATAAAAAAAAAACTTTATAAATTTCATCTTTCATTATAGTAGACTTGGCCCAGTCCACTAGCATTATGTCAATGTGCCTTAAGTGTCAGTTTGACTTATTAAGTTTTCTGTATTATCCTGTTTGAACGTTTTGCCGCAACAAAAAGCGTATTTTCGTTAAAAATGAATAACAATGAATTAACGGACATGTTACAAGTGTTCTTTGAATGTAATAAAAATCGCCTTCAAGCAGTTCGTCGGTACAGTGCTCGTTTTCCGGACAGAGAAGTTCCAGGTTCGAAAATATTTCAGAGAATTGAAAAGAATTTAAGAAATTATGGATCATTTACCAAACCAAAAACACAAAAACGGAAATTCTCCGAAGATGAGGAATTAGATGTTCTTCTTGCAGTACAGCAAAATTCACGAACTTCGATTCGCGAAATTGCACATAATATTGGGGTATCGAAAACTACAGTTCATGGTATTTTAAGAAAACACAAACTTAAACCGTACATAGCTCGAAAAGTTCATGCATTAGAACAAAATGATCCTGGCCGAAGAATCCAGTTTTGTCGTTTTTATTTAAATGCATTAGAATAAGACCCGAATTTTTACAGAAGGATAATTTGGTCTGATGAATGCACTTTTAGCAACAACGGTATTTTTAATAGAAACATACATCGACAGTGGAGTGCAGACAATCCGAGATTTGTAATTGAAAATAATTTTCAAAGACGTTTCAACGTAAATGTTTGGTGTGGCATTTAAGGTGATCAATTAATTGGGCCATTTTTCATAGATGGTTGCTTAAATCAAGAAAAATACTACACTTTATTACACGAAAATCTCCAAAACTTTTTAGATGAATTACCTTTGGCAAATTTAAATAGAATATTTTTTCAACAAGATGGGGCTCCCGCGCACAACGCCAGAGTAAATACTGATTTGTTGAACACCCAATTTGGAAATAGGTGGGTAGGAACATCCGGTCCTATCGAGTGGCCTGCGCGTTCACCGGATCTTACGCCCCTCGATTTTTGGTTGTGGGCTTATCTACAAGATCGAGTTTATTTAACAACTCCAGAAAATGTTGACATTTTAAGACAAAGAATTATTAACACTTGTCAAGAAGTACCTGCCGCTTGTCTTTTAAATGCGACCTTTGGAGTAATTAGGAGATGTGCGATATGTGTTGAACAAGGTGGCGGGCAATTTCAACATTTATTGTAAAGTGTTTTGTTTCTTATAATAATATTTATAATACTTACATTTCCAATGTTTCATGACACATTCGAATATTTATAAATAATGGAAGACAAAGATGAAATTTATAAAGTTTTTTTTTTTGCAATAAAGGTTTATCAAAAATAAACATGTTATACATCGTTGAATTCAGAAAAAAAAATACAATCCGAATATAGCCAAAAATATATATGTTGCCATTTAAAATAAAAAACTTGACTGTCGTTTGACATTAATGAAAACAGTTGAAAACAAATAAAACACTGCTATCTTATAGTGTTTTTGGTGCTATTAAATTTACTTTTTGTTTAAATAAAACCGGACAATAAATAACGGAATTATGAATGTTGGCGTTTTTTACGGGACAGTCTGTATAGGTACAGAGCCAAATGGCCCACTGAGTAACAAAAAAAAATTATATTGACATTTTGGTGTCTGTATTTATGCAAATAATTCATTTCATATACCAAATAATTTTTTTTTATTCTAGAAATATTTCAGGCATATCTGGGTTAGCAAACTTCGAGGTTCTTCCTCTATCCTTGCATTGAAATCTCTTATAACAGAAAACTCTGTGGTTATTGCCTGTGTTTCCAAACTTGTTTATTTAAGTATTTCGAACAAAGTTTATTACGAATCTAATTCTTGTCACACATTTACATATTTGAAACAATTAGGAAGCAAAATTAGACCTTTAGTTGCAGTAACGCCGCTAAGAGCGAAGGACTCACACACACACATACACGTGGGCTTAGATAAAGAATAACTTGCAAGATATAGGCGTGTAGAACAAAAAAAGAACAGAAAGGCGTGTCCGTGTTAACAGCGTTAACTGTCAGTCGAAGACCACCTCGTGTTTCTGGCACATATATAAATTTAATTACCTCTAAATGACTTGCTATCTGGAATCAGACAAATCATTTACCCATTCCGAATTCAATTATAAAATACAATGAACATATATGTGGTGTAATTGTGTATCACGTCTAGGAGATTGGTATATGCATGCTTACTTCAGATTTTCCGTTCGTCTTTCTTCCCGCGAACCGAACGACCAAAAACATGTGTGTTAAAGTCATCAGGCAAACTCTTGCTCGTTCCCTGCACTACAATAACAATAATAATAAGAATTTAATGATTGAATCTTCTGCGTTTACGACGTTAGCTATATTGTTATTGCCGGAATTGATTAAGCTTCTCATAATAAATACTTACGGATGTTAATTCACAGGTGGATGGTTGCTCTTAAAAATACTTGGAAATGTTATTAATATGTTTCGTGGAATATATACACTTTGCGTGTGATGTATCTTACAAAAACATCTCCTTCCTCAAGTTGATATTAAGAAATTACTTATAATTTATAATTAAAGCCTTTTATAACTACGTAGGTACATGTATTAGTAACATACTGATGCATTGCATTGAGATTTTAAAGTTTGTATGTTCGTTATCTGAAAACATCCATTAACGATTGAAGAGCAACTAAGCGATTGATCGTTAGTGTATTTTACTGAAAAACTGAGCGGATCTAGCGAAGATAATTTATGAAGGGTAATGTATTATAGAAAAAGGTATATTTACTGTAGAAGAAGAAATATATGGAGATGGATATTGAAGATGGAATATGGAATATGGATGGAAGATGGAATATGGAGATGGATATTGAAAATTTAAAAATTTTAGCCGCAAGGCTAGAGAAACGTGTAAGAAACGATGTTAAAAGAATTAGACAATAGTGTATAAATCACTTCCATGACAAAAACGTCATAAAAATAATTTATACACTAATATCTAAACTAACAAATCGGAGACTGTGGCTTACAAGTGAATAAAATAAAATTAAAAAACCCTTACCACAATAGAATTTAATGATTCTAAATACGTATTTATACAACGACGTTGTCATCTTCAGTAGAAAAAAACAGTGTAACACTTGAACACACAAAAACACTCACAGAAGGATTGTTCTGAACGTCTTCTAGTTTAACACCAAAATCTTCAATCTTAAATGCTACAAACATTACCTACATTTTGGTAAACCCCACCTATTCATGCAAGAGCATTAACCCATTATTTGTAAATTCTATAGAAAAACCGTTTAGAAATATTATAAAAGCCGTAATTTAACATACATTAAGAATCCAATTATGAAACTAATCCTTAAATTATGTTGAAATATAAATTTGGAAATTAATGTTCAGTCAGAATATTTTAATGGGAAATATTGTAATGAAACGAACTTAAAAATAAATTCCATGAATTCGAATATTTTTTAATGGTTTTCCTATTTTTCTTGCTTTAATAACATCTAACTGTCAATTAACTCAAATAAAGAAGACCCAATAGGACCCAAATCTGCGTTAATTACGTTATTCCTATTTTTAAAGATAAAAATGCTCTCAAAACTATCTAATTCGCGGGGGCGTGTGACGTTTTTTATTAATCTCAGACAGTCAGATGTTACGTTGTGATCTGATTCATTTAATTTAAGTAAAACCTTTAAACAGTATAATGTTCAAGTAGCATTTCGGTCGAATAACTCCCTAAAATCTCTCTTAGGCAACGCGAAAGACAAAGTTGAGGTAAACAACAAATCTGGAATCTATGTAATAAATTGTAAGGATTGTGATAAAAAATATGTCGGCCAAACAAAACGTTCGATTCTAACTCGTTATAAAGAACATGTTTCGCATATTAGATTCAATAGACCGGAAAAATCAAGTGTTGCCCGACATATTCTTGAATCAGATCACAACGTAACATCTGACAGTCTGAGATTAATAAAAAACGTCACACGCCCCCGCGAATTAGATAGTTTTGAGAGCATTTTTATCTTTAAAAATAGGAATAACGTAATTAACGCAGATTTGGGTCCTATACCAGGTTCTTCTTTATTTGAGTTAATTAACAGTTAGATGATATTAAAGCAAGAAAAATAGGAAAACCATTAAAAAATATTCGAATTCACTTTTAAATTCGTTTCATTACAATATTTGCCATTAAAATATTCTGACTCAACATTAATTTCCAGATTTATATTTCAACATAATTTAAGGATTAGTTTCATAATTGGATTCTTAATGTATGTTAAATTACGGCTTTTATAATATTTCTAAACGGGTTCTCTATAGAATTTACAAATAATGGGTTAATGCTCTTGCATGAATAGGTGGGGTTTACCAAAATGTAGGTAATTTTTGTAGCATTTAAGATTGAAGATTTTAGTGTTAAACTAGAAGACGTTCAGAACAATCCTTCTGTGAGTGTTTTTGTGCGTTCAAGTGTTACACTGTTTTTCCACTGAAGATGACAAAGTGGTTGTAGAAATACGTATTTAGAATCATTAAATTCTATTGTGGTAAGGGTTCTTTAATTTCATTTTATTAATATCTAAATATTCCAATTTGTCTGGTGCGACAGGAGTTGCCAGGGAAGTTTCTTTTGGGGTAGTCGTTTACTGGATACGGAAGTTCAGAACCCCATCAATGTGAGTGATTATTGGATAGCCCTCCTTCAACAACACCCAGAATTGAGGAATATAGATTAAATTTCTAATCCTTCAGAACCTCTGCCGGGCGTAATCCTCCCACATAACTAAGGTATGAATTAAATAGTTGCAACTCAATGCTGTATAAATTGAAACTAACAGATATTAGTCTCTGCGATTTCGGAAATGTGGAAGATATAGCCCATAGCAATAGTTTGTTTCACATTTCCATTTACTAAAATAAGAAATTGGTGCCAATGGTGGCGAATAAATTTATTTTTGACATTTACTGTCAAAAATCATTATCAATTAAAGGAAATTTTTAATTCGCGACAGAGGAGAAAAAGAGTTTAATAACGCTGATGACCAAAATTTATTGCTAGTGACTGTATGTGGAAATAGAGAACGTAGTTGCTTTAAAAAAAAAATTAGGGAAACACTTTTTTTATAACCTGTAACTTTTTAAATAAGAGGTCAAGGAAAATCAAATTTGGTATTCTTCAACGACATATAACAAGTGTTCATCTGAACAGTCAATCTAGTAGCATTTGATTTACTGAGAACATTTTGAAGTATGTCGTAAATTAAAATTTACTACTTAACCTACGAAGTCGTAAATTTTGACAGTTTCATACATACAAATAAATAACAAATAATAGGTATTTATCAAAAACTATAACAAATGTTGAAAATGTTGTCCTTCAAGATCAATGCACTTTAAAATCCTTCGTTCAAAATTTCTGATGATATTCTGCAACATTACTGGATTGTTATTAATTTCCATGCATTTCTGTTCGATTCTCTGTAGCATATCATTCAAATTCAATATAGGTGTTCGAAATATGTTAGTTTTTAGATAAGGCCACAAAAAGAAGTCGCAAGGTGTTAAATCGCATGAACGTGCAGGCCAGGCAATTTCAGTATGTCGACTAATTATACGCTGATCAAAAAATTCTCATAAATAATCCAAAGATTTTGCAGTACAGTGAAAAGGTGCTCCGTCTTGTTGGAAATATGCATTTTGTAGTTAATCATCATGCAACTGATTGACAAATGGTTGTAAAATTTCCGTACGGTACCTTTGAGCAGTTAACGTTCCCTGAAAAAATATTGGTCCAATGATTCGCCTTTAGCTTATCGCTGCCCAAACACCAATTTTCTCTGGATGTAGCTATTCTTCATTAATTACATGTGGATTTTCACTACTCCAAATTCTTGTATTTTGTGAATTTAGGTATCCCGTTTTATAAAACCATGCATCATCGGTAAAGATGACTCTTTGCGAAAGTTCTCCATTATTGTTCATATTTACAAACCAATTACAAAACTGTAGTCTACGTCGGGAATCAATTTCTAACAATTCTTGTACTGCTGTGACACGGTATGGATTAAGTTGCATATCTTTTTTTAATAACTTGTGAGTTGTACCAACAGAGAGGTTTATTAGTTGACTCAAATGTCGAGCAGATGTTTGTGGTTCATTTTCCATTATTTCTTCAACACGATTGACAACTTGAGGTGTACGTTTCTTAACTGTTCCGCTGCCTGATTTTCTTAAGAGACTACCAATTTCAGAAAAAAGTTTGAAAGTTCTATCCAAAGTATTCTTAAATTGTATATAATCTATTACAAAATGTGGAAACTCAACTTGAAATTCTACCATGCAATCTTGAACTGAATAAGCCCATAAACCATGAATTTTATTACCACTTCGAAAATAAGCCTGGACTAAAAAAAAATTATGTTCAAAGTGAAAGCCATTTTAAAACTGAGAAGCAATTTATTTAAACCAGAATCGACGCACGATTATTTTATGCACTAACTGATATTTGTGATTGACATTATCAAATGTCATTTGGATTTACGTTTACGGAACAACAAACACATACTAATATATTTGCGTCTTATTCTATCAAAATTTCAAAGTAACCTAGATTGACTTCTCAAATGAACACACGTTATTTAACTAAACATTTAAACATTTGTAAATTATTCATCGATATTTGATAGCGAACATGTTGTTTTTCCGTCGTCAATAAACGCAACACCTGTAACTATTTAAATAAGATGTCAAGGAAAATCAAATTTATTATTCTTCAGCGACATATATTTAACTAAAGAAAATTACAAAAACAATGTTACAACTCTTAGTTACCTCTAAGCTACACTTAAAAATGCAAAACGCAATACAAAATGAAAACGACTGTCATAGTATCGATGAGAGTAGGGTTTTCTGTGGATTGGTGAGGTTTAGTACCGTGTATATACACGTACTAGACTGTCGCAATGAGTTAAACGAAATCTGGACTCTGTAATCTCTGGAATCTGAAACAGTATAGGCGTCCAGTGATGAAGTTGCCAATTTCTGTGACCCAGAGCAAACCTCATTCTCGCTGCTTTGTGATACTGCGTAAGGCGTGGTGCGCAGACATTTCTTCTTGGTTTCAAATTCGCTTTTTTTAATCGGTTTCTAAGTGTATGATCAGACATTTCTATTCCATGTTCTCGTCTTAGGTCGTTTAGGAGGTCTCTTGCTGTGGCAATACGCTTACCTAGAGAGGAAAGGACAAGATATCGGTCTTGATTTTGAGTAGTTTTTTTATGTCGACCTTGTCCAGCTCTTCTGACATATTAGCCAGTCTTGAACTTCACTAAGATGCCTCATTTTACTTCTAACCAATGAATATTGACAACTGAATTCATCTGGCATCTTTAGTAGGCTTTCATACGTGAATTAAAAGCATACTTTTTTTTAAATTTTTTCCATTTTGATTTGCGTTATTAATTTACATTTTTAAGTGTAACTTAGATGTAACTAAGAGTTGTAAAATAGTTTTTGAATTTTTCTTTAGTTAAATATATGCCGTTAAAGCATACCAAATCTGATTTGCCTTGAACTATTATTTAAAAAGTTACAGTTTTTGAAAAAAGCGTTCCTCTAATTTGTTTGGGCTGTGTTTAATAAAAATCTCTTCATGCACTGGTGTCTTTTTTTAATAACCAAACGGGACTTACTTTATGAATCGCCTTCATAGATATTTGTACAGTCACGAGCATGGAATTCCAGACAAATAGTATAGCAGTTTTTTCAAAATATTTATTATTGTAAACTTGTATTTTACTGTCACTTGTAGCTTTAGGTTGTGTATCAATATCCTGCGTGCGTAAGTCATAAACAATTCAATATAAATTGTATGTCAAGATAGTGACGAAATTTAGTGCTTAAATAAGTATACAGTTGTATTATTTTACTAAAGCACCATTAAGATCTAATACCAATTGTAGTCGTCCCCTCATTGTTTGGATTAAGCTTCTTGTGTCATAATTTTCAGTAGAATCTTGCCAAGCACCTTGAACAGTTTTCCAAAGCTCGTTTCTATTCCTAGTTCTAAAATTATTTCTATATAGCCTTTTTGCGATATATCCCCAAACATTCTCAATTGGGTTCAAGTCTGGACCGTTCGCAGGCCACCGCAAAACTTGAATATTTTAATTATCATATTGAAATATACCGTTGCCATCTGGAAAAATTTCCAAGACCGAAGATGGCATTATATTTTCCAATAAATTTCTATATACAAGTCCCGTTAATCGTTCTTCAATTTGATGCCAAATCTCTAATCTTTCATAAGTTATTCATGCCCACACGTTAACGAAGAATCTGCCGCTTAATCGACCTTGCTGAACATATCTTTGTTGATACTGAGAATTGGAGGTCTGTAAACACGTAATTTCCCATTATAAATAGAGCTAAAACCTTTTTTATTGTTGAAAATAACAGTACTCCAAAAATCTTCATCGCGATTTAAATAGAAATTAGTGAACTCTAAGCGTGCCTCTTTATTTATGCCACTTCTTGGTGGCAATTTTACATCTTAATCCATGCTCCTGTATTCTCCTCCGAGCAGTTCACTTAGATCCAGGAAATTGTGTTAGGGATTTCGCTTCAACAACTCTGAAGAGGATGTTGTCTCATATGGTTAATTAAAGCCAGGTCTTCGCCTACATTAGTAACACGTCGACCACCAGAACCTGGAGCACTTTAAACCGTGTGGTAATGCTTCCAGCATTTTTTGTGTTCTATAGAGCTGTTAAAGACAATCCTGCCTTAAGTTTTGCTATTGCTCTTGATTTTTGCGTTTCATTAAGAAAAACTCTAGGCATATTTTTAAATGTCAATGAAACATTAATAAATGTCTAATGACAATATAACTCTAAATGAAACGCATATTTATAGTAGCCAATTATTTGTGTCTGGAATTCCATGATTCTAGCGGTACGTACGCAATACTATGTTAGCCAAAAGGACTGAAATAGTTGGCACCACTTTTCTAGTGTGTATTTCATATTAAGATTTAATTCAGGTTAGAATGACAAGCGCCTAATATTAATTTGACGTTTCAAACGTTGCATTTGATGATCACCACCAACTTTAACACTAATTAATGGTACCAACTATTCCTATCTTTTTGGCTCACATAGGAACGAGCCATTGAAAATATTCATAATTGGAGTAGACTGTGAAATTGGGTTTGTACTTTAGCCACTTCCACATAATGACACATTACTTGATGCTTGACAGTTTCATTCATATTCTGTGAATTAACATATCCAGAAAGATAAAACCAGTCCTCAACCGTGAAAAAAACTGTCTTAAGGATATCCTGATTGTGTAGATTATTTTGAAACCATTGACAAAATTCCACTCGTCTTAAATAATCCACTGGATAAAGTTCATGAAAACATTGCAGCTTGTATGGACGACAATGTAAGACTTTTTTAAGAATGAATTGGCACGTACCATAAAATAAATTTGTTTGTTGGGTCACTACTGAAATGGATGTTTTTGGATTTTCATCAATAATATGGTGAAGGGCTTCAATATTATCAGCTATACGTTTAGATGGCCGTCCACTTCCAGTTTTTCGACCGACGCTACCAGTCTCTCTGAATAACTTTACACAATTTGTCAAAACACTGTAAAAATCATTGTAGTCAAACACTAATTCAGGATGTTCTTCACTAAAATCAGCCATGCATTCCGTAATTGAATACTGCCACTTGCCATTTACTTTTACACCTGTACGGAAGTAACATTCGATAATTTTTGCCTTTTGTTCTATGTTGAATACCATTTTTTAAATTTTTAATTTTCTCAATAAGAGTTTTGAAAAATTTTACACAAACTTATAGTTTCAATGTCAAATAATAAATGTCATTATGTGGAAGAGGCTAAAGCACCAACCCAATTTCACAGTCTACTCCAATTATGAATTTTTTCGATTGCTCGTTATAATGCACATCGAAAATAATTTCTTACCTGGATATATTTCAAATAGATGTGAACATGTCAATTTTATTTTTCAAAAGACAAAAGGAGTTTTTTCTATTTTGCGTTCGAAATGAACTCATTATGAAACCCAAGACAGTATCGAAATGAGCTTAATTTCGATACGCTTTTTTTAATTTTTCAATGTTGGCGTTGTTCGAACGCTGAAATAAATATCATTGCTGTCATTTGATTTTAAGAATTTAAGTACATTTGACAGATATGATATATATTCGTACTCTACACAAACAACGTATATTGTATACAATTGACAATAAGATATATTAGTTTCTAAGTCACTCATGTTTATATTTTTAAATAAAATATCAAGTAATGTTAACGAAAATTAATAAATAATATGTAATATAATATACTTCGCGGATAGCAAGATTTAAATTTGACAATGTCAAGTATCAATGTGATCAACTGCATGATTTATATAAAAATTAAACTCTTAGCTTCCAAATTAAATCATTCTAATATTAATATAAAAAATGCAAAATAGAAAAATAGTATAAAAAGCTCATTACATAAGGCCTTTTGCCGGTTCGTTTTCTAAACTGATCTCGTGCGGCAAAATGGTACCTTATGAAACTTGTTTTTTAATATACTATTTTTGAAGTTTTAAAAGTTTTTATCTTATGACGTTTTTGCACTATAACGTCATCGATTTTCTTTTTTTAATTATAACTCCTAGGTTTTGTTAAGGGGTTTGAGAGAGTCTATTTTTCCTGGCATAATGGCGTTTTACTAACGCATTAAAGGAAAAATTTTAGAGATATTTAATTTCAAAGTGAAAAGCATATTAAAATAATGGTTACGCTAGTTTAAAATTAAGTATACAGTATAACAACTTGAACTACGAAAGCCTATTGATAGGAGAGGGTGGTGGGAGGTAAAATTAAATGTATTCATTTAGCTTATTTAGCTACTTATAATATGTTTTTTAAAATAAACGTGTAGAGTTTGTTAAATTAAGTTTATATTATGGGAAAACTGAAATTGTATTGCATACTAATTGCAACTAAAGAACCGTCAAATAAAAAATAAGTCCAACAAAATAAAATTTATTATCATAATACAACTTTAATAAACAATACTTTTAATTAATTACGTGTTCGAATCGTGCACCTTGAATTTCTAAACAATACGCTACCCGATCATAAAAACCACGTCTAACATTTGCCAGCATATCGGGCGTAATCGATGCTAAGAAATTTCTTATTTTTTGACGTAGTTCATCTAAATTATTTGACCGTTGATGTCCGAAACCGTAAATTTTTGACTTTAGATACCCCCACAAGAAAAAATCATTAGGGGACAAATCTTGTGATCTGGCCGGCCAGTCAATTGTACCGCCTAGAGAAATAATTCTATTTCCAAAGGTATTTCTTAAGAATTGACGCACAATTGCACTGTTATGTGCAGGACATCCGTCTTGCTGATACCAAATACTTCCTATTTCAATATTGGGTATGTTCTGGATAAAAGGAATAATGTCATATTGCAGCAATTGTAAATATTTTTGTGAATTTAACACGCCGTTTATAAAAAATGGACCAATTATATTGTCCCGTAACATTTCAATCCAAACATTCAATTTCTGTGGGTATTGTGTATGAGCTGTATACGATTTATATTTATTGTCTTTTGACCAATACCTTATTAACATAGGATTATGTCGACCGTGTAAAATAAATGAAGATTCGTCAGTTAAGAGAATATTAGAAATAAAATTTTCATCCACATCACATTTCTCAATTATATCCAAACAGAACTGAACTCGGTTATAATGATCTCCAGGAAATATTTCATTTACTTTTTGTACATGATACGAACGGTATTTATTCTTCTTTAATACTTTTCTAACAGTTTCACGGGAGACGTCGACATTTTCACTAATTTGGCCTAACGTTTGGTATTCATTTTCTTCAACAGTAGCGCATATCATGATATCCCGATCCGCATTATCATGTGCGGGCTTTTTATGTAAAGAGGCACGTGTTTCTGCCATCTAATAGTAGATGGCAGAAACACGTGTCTTAAGCAGAAGTAAATGCTGGAAAATACGAGGTATATTGTCCATGTGTACAGTTACAGATGTGTATATTGCATGTCTGTTTCATTTGTAACAAATGCGTAATACGTGCTTAACGTATTGATATACTTAAACCTTTTTTGTATATTAGATATATTAACATAATTATATTCTATATTTAGTTTTGTGCTTACTTATTACCATGCTTAAGTTCTAAAATATAATAATAAATACTACTAATTTAACATTGATACATTATCTGATAGGCACGTAACCTATATTGTAGTAGCGCATTAAATGGCATTACAGGTTGAAAAGAATACCAACATTGAATAACGAAAAGTTACGTGATATATTAGGTCCATTATATCACGAGATTGGATGACATAATAAGAACATTATGTTTGCAAAATAAAAAAGTAAAATTCACGTGTTCAAGTAATGAAGCAAGAAACATTTCCAGGTAAGAAATTTTTTCAATGTGCACTACATTACAGACTCACTGTATATCCCACTACTGATCCTTTATAGTCTATCAAATAGAAAATATTCAAATTCATAAAGATTAAGAAAAGCTTACGTTACAGGTATTTCTATTTATTGGCTTTTGTAAATCGTTACAGAAAACATATAAATATGCTCATTTTAAAAATACATATCCTCTTCATAATCCTCTTCCTCCATATTATTCGAATCGATGTTTGGATAAGATCGGTCTAATTTTCCTAATATATATCCGCTCATGATTCCAAAAAGTATGTAACCTATTTGCTTCATATTTATACGTGTATGAGAATGATGTTAGTCAAAAGCAAAGAACTAAAATTTTTGACATAATAATTTGACAACTTAGTATACCTACTGGTAAATAGATTTATTTAAATCTTATGTAAATCAGCATATTAATCGAATCTTGCAAATGATAGGGTGTTGTGGTTAGAACGTCAATAGACTTTGACAATATAAAACCAATAATTTAGTTATAACGGGTGTTCAGAAACATTCGAAGTCAAAGTAGTCCTTGAAAATATGAAGTCATGTCTGATATAGATTGATACATTTACTTAATACAATTTTATAGGATATCATACACGCAAATGTCAGTTTATGTCGAAATATATTACTTTAATATGCCATATTAATTAATATAAAATAGTCAAGTAATGATTTTGGAAGGTAACAGTAATTAATTTGCAAATTTCAAATTAAGTATTTTGATATTTTAGAGAATTCTTGCTGAACAATAGCACCTCTTCATGCGATAACTGGAAAAAATTAGATAATCCAATTAATATGCTGTTCATTCTTGTGTAATAAAGCTAATCTAATCTGTAGTAACATGTAAAAAGACAATGCAGAATTAAGAGGAAATAACTTTACAAGTAAAGGTTTTATTCATCTTATAGTGACAATAGTATCTAGTTATCGTACTAGTTTAATATATTAACATTCAATAAATTATTGTAAGAAATGGCTTAAAATAAATTTGAAACAAATAAATTGTTTGTAGAGTCCTTAGATTACAACCTTATAATAAATATCATAAATTGTGGTTGTATAAATTACCAACAATAATGACTATAATTATAAAAGATGTTGAAAATGTCCACCACCTTCTTCCAAGCATTTTACGCACCTCCTCCGAATGCTACTAAATACTATTTGCAGTATGGGACTATTTCTAATTTCACTAATTTTATTTATAATTCTGTCTTGGAGATCTATATAATCTTGCACTGGTACTTGATAAATTTATTTTTTTAAAAAAGGCCATAAATAGTAATCACACGATGTAAGATCACAAGATCTTGGAGGAAATTCATGATCGCTGTTCAAACTAATTAAACGATTTCCAAGCACTTCTTGTAACATATTAATTGTTTCCCCAGCTGTGTGAACTCTAGCACCATCTTGTTGAAAGTATCGCAAAGCTAGTTCATCATCGCGAAGTTGATTAAAGAAAGGCATGAGTATTTCCTGTCGATATCTTTCTGCAGTTAAGGTACCATTAAAAAAAATTGGACCAATAATCCTTCTTCTACTTATAGCGCACTAAACACCAACTTTCTGAGGATGTAAAGGACCTTCAACATAAAGATTATTGGGCTTTGTATCACTACATATTCTCATGTTTTGCGAGTTAACATATCCACTAACATGAAACCATGCTTCGTCTGAAAAGAAAGTTTTGTCTAGGATATCATTATTAAAATTATTTGTAAACCATTGAATCAATTAATCAATATCGAGGATTTCTTGCAAACAAGTTATACGATATGGGAATAACTGTAAATCTTCTTTTAAAACTTTATGGCAAGAACCAACTGACAACCCGGTTTGTTGAGCAAGAGTTCATACTGAAGTTTTATGGGCATCAGTCATTATTTCTCTAACATTCCCAATCACTTCTTCTGTCCGGACTTTTGGTCGCCCACCACCCTCTTGGCGTCCCACACTACCAGTTTGTCGAAAAACTGGAACAATTCTGATTAGTGTACACTGAAAAGTATTATAATCAAAAGCAAGGTTGGGAAATTCATCTCGAAATTCTTCCAAACAAGCTTGAATTGAATACTTCCACTGGCCATCGATCTTTTGACCATTTCGAAAATATGCTTCAACCATGAATGCTTTGTGTACGTTAGTAAATACCATTTTCAAAATTAAAAAATATAAATTAGTATCTTCGATATTAGATTCTGACAATTTTTGACAGACAACAGTTGACATTTAATAATTATTACAAATCAGATACTTAAGTAAAGATATACGATTTTTTGTTCAGAGCCCACTTGACTTCGAATGTTTCTGAATACCCGTTATAATGCATTAATACAAGGTTAAAATATTGCAGTGTGATATGATCGTGTAAGTATAGCAGGTATCTACTTAAATTATTTTAAAAATATCTATATTATCATCAGCGTAGCATAAAATAACATATAATAATTTGTTGGACGAGCTTGATCTTTGCTCAGTTAATAATATTGCCTTGATTCGGTTATTCAAATTAATTCGTAACATTATTGATAATTCTTCTCCTCTTGGAGGGCTACATTTTTATCTGCCCCGATTTAATGGTCGAAATTTGACTTTGTAAACTTTTGTGAACACAATTATAAATGCAAATCATCTGATGAATTCGCCTCTTTGTAATATGTGCAGAATTTAGGGTTCCTGTAGTTACTTATTGAATATATTTAACAGCAACTACAATAGTTTTATTTTCGTCTCTAGAGAGTTTATTTTGATAATTTATTTAGGTTTATCTAGTAATTTAGTGCTTAGAGTTATCATGAGTTCTGAGTGGTCAGACCGCACATCCAAGATTTCATTAACTAGTACATTTATCGTTGGTATTTCCTTAGTTACGCAAAAGTTAATCAAGTCAGGTGTTTTATTTATATCCGAGGGCCAATATGTTGGTTTACCATTTGATAAGTAACTATGGTTGTTAGTTTCAATTCACTTTAATAGTTCATGGCCTTTAGTTGTCACTAGTCAATTTCAATTTGTTAAAAATAAATAAATAAATAAATAAAATAATATGACTGTATTTCAGTATAAACGTAATCTTTCCATGTAATACAGCTAAAGTAAATTATTTCGTTCTTAATTTTAATTTTTCATTTACTTTTTAAAAAATGCACAATGCGAATTAATAACAGATATTATCATTCGCTATGTAAGTCCCTAAGGGTAACACACCTTAACGCAGCGAATTCAATCGGAAGGTGTGCAATCTATTTCTTGAAATTTGATTTCCTATTCGAGAGTAACACAGAAAAAAATCGAGAACGAAATGGAAGCATGCAGTTTCCTTGGTTTCTGCCCAACCAGAAGAAACATAAGGAGAAGATAAGAAGTCGGGGCAACGACGCTGGCACTTTCTGGCGGCCGCCTCACGAACCGATATGATTATGATCAGCCGGCCCGACATATATCATTGCGGCTATTATTATTGCTATTTGTTACTAATGATTGTGTATGTTGGAATCGGTCGTGCATCGTTTCTCATTAATATAGTTCGATTTGATCTCGGACCACAGCCATGAGAAACGTCTTCTCGAATCGTCCAATTCGTTACTGGAACATTTGAACAAGTTTTAAATTTGCTAACCTATTAGTTAAGCTGAAGTAAAGTAAATTATTAAAAGAGAAATAGTTTAGTAAACATAATTTTTAGTTTCGCTATTTTGCGATACTAAAGACTAGAGTCGCAAATAGTTGTGTGCGAAATTGATTGTAAACTGCTGAAAGTAATTATAAATAGAATTAAGAATAATTCAAATTATCTATTTCGGATATGTATTTATTCCTTTTTAGAAGATTATTTTAAAACACTGGATATATTACCTCTGCTTGTAAAACTGTTATTCCAAAAGGGTCTAAAATATTTAGAAAACGTAAAACTCTAACTTAAGAATTTAAATTTGAAAAGTATACTTTTGTTGTTCGTAAGTGAAACTTCTGGTCTTCCTTCATTTAACAAAATAATTGAAACATACTTGAGTAGGTAAACCCCACCAGTTTTGTATAGTACAAAGGTATTTTTAATAATATAAAATATTATTAAAAATCTGGTGTGAAGAACACAAATGCAGGTTCACTATTAATATTTTCTGTGAACGTGTCCGAATATATCCTATCCCCAGAGACGTAGATACGTATTTCGCCTTTCTACAGGCTCATCGGTACGGCCCTGCTGGAGAAAGGATATCTTCAGACACATTCACAAAAAAAGAATCACATCACCACATCACAGAAATTATCCAGAGCGAGCGTAGAAGTAAATTCAGCGCTGCCTGTTGTCAGACAGCCGAAGTACCTTGCCCCGTCCACACAACCAATGTGAAGTAACGCCGCGCTGAATTTACTTCTACGCTCGGTCTGGATAATTTCTGTGATGTGGCGAAGTGGTTCTTTTTTGTGAATGTGTCTGAAGACATACTTTCTCCAGCAGGGGCGTACCGATGAGCCTGTAGAAAGGCGAAATACGTATCTACGTCTCTGGGGAGGGATATGTTCGGACACGTTCACAAAAATATTAATAGTGAACCTGTATTTATGTGCTTCATATCAGATTTTTAATAATATTTTATATTATTAAAAATACCTTTGTATTAAAAACTATCCCGCTGTTCCGGCTCTTCTTTTTTGCAAACTTGAATTTTAAAGTAGGTGGATTTTTGTTTAAAATGAGCCCCTTATTCTGGATTTTTTCCGTTTCGATTTAAAATTATTATTGTTTTTGTCGTTATTGTAGGTATTAATATTTTTTAATTCCTATGTATTTATTCAACTTAAATAAATGTTATAAAATGGATAGTTTTTCGCGCAATTTGCCTATACATATTGCTGTGAATTGTGCCTTAGCTACACGGGTGCAGTTCACAACGAATGTCCGGTTAAACTCAGTCGCTCAATCTCCAAGCTGGAATCTTCTTATCTCAGGTATTGCTCTCGAACAAGCAAGAACGTAAAGAAAAACAATATAGCATTAAATAAAATTCACAATTTTCCTAATTAACATTTATTAAAAAAAACGAAAAAAAAAAATCCCTTCACCGAATGTAAAGAGAGCTAGAGCAAATATAACAATAGCTAGGAGGAAATAGTCTGTGTGATAATGACACGCACAAAGAGAAAAACCCCCTGTGACTCTCGATCAAACATAAAACTAATAAATAATTAAGAATATTGTCAAATTTGACCTCTAAACTGTAACCCCTATAATTCAAATGTCAACAGAAACCAAACTATTGACTACGCGTGTCAGCATTAAGATCATGCGCAATAAACATGACAAATACATCAACTCCCGCCGAAAAACCAACCTTAATACAAAACGATCTAGAACATCTTGACTTAAAAAAAACTCCCTCACAAAAACATGACAATTTTCTTGAATATTCATATATTCTTTTACTATCAAAAATATGCAAATTATTATCTAAAAATACAATCATCAACAAATTGTCGTATTAGCAATATATAAATCAACTGTGTTTTGTACTTACATCGATCTAAACACATTAACACAAACTATGCGAGAGATACCAATTCTTAATTAAAATTGAAACAACGAGATCACAATACCTCGTAAAAATCGTAATTGAATTTAAATGCACAATTAAAGCACTACAAATCAAATAACCCGACTTTAATCAAAAACATCAGGACAAAAAATGAAGTTTCTTATCCATCCACATGCTTTACTAGCCCTGGTATCTCTAATAAAAATATCCCGGAAAATCTCATACATCGAACTGAAAGTACATAATTCTAAAATGTACAGTCCTGGTCGTAAAGATAAATTCAAACATAATAAATATTTAAATATACATAATAAAATAAAATACATTTTAAATCAATGTTATACAAATAATGTTCAATATAATTCTTCTTTTATTTCGGGGAAAAATCCATTACAATATGTCATTTGGTATTTGGTTTCTGGTGCGGCCCTCCAAACTCAAACACCACCACACGCCACTGTATCTCTTCATTAAATTCTATATTATTTGATCCAAGCCACTCTTGCATAACTTTTTGGCTGAAGAAGTACATGGAATTTTTTCTCTTCGCCTACTATAGTAACTGGTATTATCTAAACCAACCACTGATTTTTCGAGGATATGCGTCAGAATGTCAGAAAACCATTTTTAAAATACTTCCGAATTCATATTATTGTAATAATCTCTTGTTCTTTTTTATTCAAATAACAGTAATCCATCTTTAACAAAACCTTTATCACCCCACATGTGTTATTATAAATTATAAAGGAATTAATAAACGTGTAGATATTTGCTTGTAATTTTAAGGTGGGCAGTTATTTTTGCAGATCAATGTAGGTGTAGATTATATTTTCAAAAACGGTAAAATAACTGAAAGTAGAATAAATAGAAATACATTCTTGCATCTATTATATTTTGGTAATTGTGAAAAGAAAAATGTATGTCATTGACGTCTGAAAAATGTGCGACATATAGATTCAATCATTGGATCGTTTTATGCAATTAAGACATTTAAATTCGATATTTTGTAGACGTTGCGTCGAGGCGGAGACTCACGTGCCTTTTGAAATGTTATCATTAAACAAAGAGCAGGCGAAAGATGTTCTGGAAGCCTGAGGGCCAGTGGGTGCAGTATATGAGCAATTCGACTCAATGGACAATACAGATCACAATACCATAGAGTGGGTGCACCACAGAACTACAATAATAATATAGAGAATTGCGCGGAATGGAAAAGTCGCGAAGTAGGAAATACATTTTTGAAATACTTAATATTGAAACATTTACATATACATTTGAATATGTATACTGAACAATACCGATAAACAATTACCCTTTTAATAATATACTAATTTGAGTGTGCATTTTACATGTTTGCACTTGTTTATTATATTAACTCTTCGAACCTATTTATTATGTATGAGTCTAATATGTAAATCAGATTGTATGTTAAGTAAAATGGTTCATTCTGTATTAGTTCAGAATGCTATTTGTATTAACATATCGTTCGACTATTGCATATTTATACTAAGATTTGTTTTAGTATCGTCTCTTGCAATTATATCTACGAGGGCGCTTTGACGGGAGAGTGATTTTTCAGCGAAATACTTATTTTAGGGTAACAATATATATTTTTTTGTATTTCCGGGACTAAAGTTGATACATTAGTACCTGTTTGCAAGGACTAAAGTGGGTCATTTGATCCTTATGGAACAAATATTAATTAAACTTCCTAGAAAATTAATTGACAGATTCAAAAAAACGATGTCAAACAATTTTTATTCCAATTTTTCAGACATATTGATAGTAATATTAGTGCAACTAACGAATAATGACGATAACAAATAAGTAGGTACTAAACTTCTGATCGTTGTCTCTGAATAAGAAGGAGTGATTCAAATATCCCACCAAAAGCTACTTATTTTTCAAGAATTTCATTGGCTCTTCTGTAGTCTAGTTCAATATCGTTATATACAAATATAATCTGTCAACGTTTTCTTGCAATTTTCTGTCATTGATATCGGTATCTACCGCTGTACTAAATCAAATATTTTGACTCTTAATAAAATCATTGCAAAAGTACTAGAGATTTTTTTTTTTTAATTTCTTTTTTGCTACTACGAATTAGGTTGGCTGAAAACTTCCCGTCCAGCCCCCTTAGTAGTGTTTTGGTATGGAGTTGACCTTCCGTTAACCTCCATTTATTTTTATGTTCTTTTTCTAGCCATAACCAGATCTCTCTTTTAGCGGAATCCTTAGTGATTCCACATACAGGTTCTGGTCCTATGAAGTTCCTATTAGTACCTTCTTTGGCCAGTTTGTCTCATTGCCTTTAATTCCCACATGTCCTGACACCCATATCAGCGACACTGTATTGTCTTGTGACAGGTTATTGAGGACCTGTTTACAATATTTCACCAGCTTAGACCTGGTAGATGGGTTTATAATGGCTTTAATAGCCGCCTTCATTATGTTAATTTTTTTGCTTGAGCAGCCGGCTTCCCGAATTTCATCGGCGCAGGCTGTGACTGCTAACAATTCGGCCTGGAAAACCGTAGCATGTTTCCCCAGACATATCGATATCTTCCTTCCAGGGCACATTCCGTATATGCCTGCACCTGCCCCCTGACTAGATTGTGATCCATCAGTGTACCAGGTGCCGGCACCACAATCGATCGAGCGACTTTTTGCCTGTTCCCTGGTCGGTATAAGTATGTTCAGCTTAGCTGTAAACATAATTTCAGGTGCCATACTGTCCACCTGCATTTGAAATATCGGCTCTTCCAGTATAGTTCCTGTGATATCTGTATGGCTCCCTACAACCTTATTAGGACACCATGCGTCATTGGCCTTCAGCCTCAGTATCGCAGCCATTGCCTCGACCTTTATAAATAGTTCCAGCGGAGGGAGACCCACGATGGGGAGACCCACGATGGCCTCCATGGAAGCGGTTCTCGTGCTGTTCATAGCTCCCGTGATTTCCAACAGGGCCTGTCGCTGGAGAGTAGTGAGGAGCCCCACCGACGATGTCCGCTCCGTCCTCCTCCACCAGACAACTGCCCCATAGTTAATCGTTGGTATTATTACTGCTGTGTACAACCAGTGTACCACATTTGGTCTTAGTCCCAAGGTCTTGCCAATAGCTCTTCTGCATCTCCAGAAGAGCTGCGCCGCCCTGTCTGCCACTTTGGCTAGGTGTCTGCTCCAATTCAGTTTCGCATCAAGTGTTATGCCTAGATACTTCACTTCATTGGTTAGTTAAAATAATTACCGGGTTAATAACCGGATATTGTCCTTTAAGGAAGCATTTGTACACCATGGGCTTTAATTAATTTCAAGAAGTGTGGCTATTATTCTTATATGTAACATTTATTTCGGCTGACTATCACGATGAAATGAATGGTACTGTTTTTGAAGATTGGTTTGCAAAGATATTGCCTAAGTTACCAGATACTGTTGTAATAGTGATAGACAATGTAACATATTCATGTTGGAAACAGTGATAGTGAATGTGAATCGTTAGAATTCAGCATGAGTGAAGCAGATTAATAGTACACATGTTCCACTATTTACTATTCTTTCTACTTCATCTTATTTTGATAATTCTATAATCTTTTGTGGTATTTTTGTAATAAATTCGAAATGTAGTGTTTGTCTTACTTTAAATTAGCTATATTTTGTAGGAATATGGATAACATAATCATATACATGAAATATTTGCACTCGTGTTTTTCGGAACGTCAGAAATAGGTTATGTTAAGTAGTTAGTAAAAATAAATGACATTACAACAAACAACTATACTCTCAGGTGTGTACACGTACGGTAGGTCAAGTTTTAAGCTGTGTGGACCGAGTTTTGGCCGGATATTTGAGTCACTCCTTTTTATTCTGAGACATACCATAGTTTCAAAAATTTTTCTTGTAAATCCACTATAATATAGTTTCGTCATAAAATGCCTTCATCAGGTGAATGAAAAACTGAATATTTCAAATACAACTTTGAATATTTATCTACAAATTATTGTGAAAAATGGTAGTGGAAAATTTTTTACAATCTTTACAATTATATCTATTAATTTCCAAGTTTTCTAAGTTAAGTTTTTTGCTTTTATCTTGAATTTGTAACATTTTGAAATATATATACTTGTATCTAAACAATGATTTGCGAAAGTTGAATCTGTTTTCATTTCTTTATGACTTCTCTCGTGTTCTTTCATTCTAATTTTGAACGTCCTCCCCGTTTGTCCATCTTACAATCTTCGCATGTTAACTTATATACACCAGAGTTTCATTCTTTGTCTATTCTATCTTTGTTGTTTTTAATAATGTTGTGTACAGTATTGTCTGCTTTAAATGATATATGTTCGTCAGTGGCGGCTCTTTAATGAGAGCAAGTGAGCAATTGCACCCCCTGGAATTATGAAACAAAACAAACCAAGAGGCGACTAACTGTGAAAGTATTTATTTATTATGTATATTGTGTATTCATAGTTATTGACGTGGAACGTGGCACGCTAACAACGTACATGCACCGATTGTCGTCACAGATATAATGAGAAAAGCCCAACTGTTGCTCCGTTAAGCCATTAACATTACATTGAAGGTGGGGATAACTGTATTTTGCCCTACTTCAATGTCGTATAATACATAGCGTCTGAGCAAGTGGTCCAGTCTGCTCACGGCCGTTGTAAAATGAATTCCGTCTCTGCTTTAGAGAACAACGCGTTTTCGCGGTTAACGTATGATGAAAAAATCGCAGTAAAAAATCTTAAACGGCCGATGCCTCAATTATGTTTAGAAAATAAACAATCTGTTAAAGGTAAAGACGTTATAAGAAAATTCAAAATGAATATTTATCAGAAAAATTACTGGATTTGTTGGTGTGAAATTAAAAATACTTTGTTTTATTTTCCGTGTCTTTTGTTTGGTGGTGAACCGTCTTGGTCAAAGAACGGAATAAGAGACTTAATTCATCTTAGTGCTAAAATTAGTAAACATGAAAATTCCGAAGGGCATTTGAAAAATATATTTAGTCTAAGAATGTTAGGAAAAAATAACATTCAGAATGTTTTAGATTCATCATATAGAAAAGCAATTCAACAACACAATGAAAAGGTATCAAAAAATAGGCATGTGTTAAATTTAATAATAAATTGCATTAGATTTTGTGGCGCATTTGAACTGGCAGTTCAGGGTCATGATGAACAGCAAACGTCGAATAACAAAGCCATTTTTCGGGAATTGATAAATTTTACGGCAGAATTCGATAAATCGCTCAGAGATCACATCGAAGCAGCACCGGTTTTTAAGGGATTATCAAAAACGATACAGAATGAGCTGCTCGATGCAATGTTGAACATGTATCATGAACAAGTTGTCAGTGAAATTAAAGCAACCGACTTCGTATCTGTGATAGCTGATGAAACCACAGATGTGTTCAATCAGTTTCAGTTGGTTGTTGTTTTAAGATATATTGTGAACGCGAGACCAGTCGAAAGATTTTGGAAATTTCTTCTGCCTAGTGGACATCATGCTAATTCTTTATCTGCCTCCATCCTTAACGAAATTAGTTTGCTTGTTGATGACCCAGAAAAACTGATTGCACAGAGCTATGATGGGGCAGCAGTCATGAGTGGTGCTATTAACGGCGTGCAAAGACATGTCCAAGACCAGTATCCAAGGGCTAATTTTGTACATTGTTATGCACATCAGACAAATCTAATTATGTCACATGCTACATCGAGCAGTAGTAATTGCAGAATTTTTTTGCCAATCTGACGGGATTATGTACATTTTTCTCCACTTCACCACAACGAGCTGCAAGATTGGAAGAATTCCTTCAGAGAAAAAGCTTACCTCGTTCTTAAAAAATAAGATGGAACTTCAATTCTAGGACAGTGAATACAATATATGAGCACCGAGAAGAAATAATTGAAGTTCTAGAACAAATCGAGGGAGAAGCTAGTTTTCAAACTACCATTCATCAAGCTGGTGCCAATTTGCGAATTTTAGAGCAGGAAAATTTTATCTATTGGTTAACTTTCTTTCATAAAATTATGCCACATGTGGACATATTGTTTAATCAATTACAAAATGTCAATACAGATGCATTAAAAATCAAGAATAATTTAGATAATTTTGAACGCGCTATTGGAAAAATTCGAACCGAAATCGCTGACGCAGATAATCAGTTGGCTAGGTCTTCTGCTGGATGGATTAAGCGACACCTTAAATGAAGTTGTTAAGCTTTTAAAAATTGTCATTACAATCCCAATGACAACGTCCGAAGCGGAACGCCAGTTTTCACAGCTGAAGAGAATAAAAACTTTCCTGAGAAATACAATGAAAGAAGAGAGATTAAATGCCCTTACTATGTTATCTTGTGAAGAGGAATGTATAAATGATTTCCCAAACTTTAATGAAATAGTGATAGAACTGTTCTGCAAGTCAAAGACACGTAAAATGGACTTCGTTTATCGTCAGATGTAATTAAACTGTGTAGTGTAATATTTACTATTCCCTCAAAACAAACTGTACAAACTGTACAAACAATACAATGAACAGTACCTGTTTGGAACAGTACGTCGGTGAAATTTATAAGGATTGGGTAAGCGTTTTAATATTACACTTTTTAATTTTGAAATTATGCACTCCCTATGTGAACTACCCCGAGCCGCCACTGATGTTCGTTATTAGATTTTTTAATGAAAGTTCCATTTTTGCCGAAATTTTTCCTAAGTAAGTGATTGAATTGTATCAAACAAGAACACCAACTCCATTCGCCCGTTTCAAGACTAACGTCAGCCAAGAGAAGAGGATGAATACGATCTTATCGAAATGTCGTCAGCAGATTCCTTCCAAGGACCGATAAAATACCCAATACGACAGACGAAAATTTGACACGTGTGTGTGTGTGTGCTTATTAGAAGATTTTCACAGTGATGATTTGGGTTGTCTTGGTCAGAAATTGATTGGCGTTATCAACTTAAAATGTATACTTACTGCTCTCGAATATTCGAGTAGATAAGTTGGTGATTTGGGCAGTATTTATTCTTAAACAAAATAAGTATTAACTAGCTTCACCTAGAGAAGCATTCACATTACAAATTACTCGTTTTTATCACAAATGGCGAACTATTTGAATACGAAGAATTCACATTTTACATGCACTGATCCAACACATTTGTTAACTAATTTTCCAACTATAATTAAACAGTGTATTTTAACAACCTCGGAGGAATATCACATTGTTTCAATAATACAGTCCCGATATAGTGAACTAATTGATGAACGGCTTTGTCACTACATTAAGGTTGTTCACTATTCATAGTGCAGGTAGAAATACACAACAATGATATTTACTGTTTTTATTATAGTATATTTCAAATTATAAGAACATAACTTTGAACGGCTCTAATGGTTTTATTGCACCACCTTCAGTGATGATAATTATTATACCTGGTCTCCTTATTGAACGGGTACGGTTTACCTATTTACAACGTATGAATCTAGGGACCGTATTGACTATAAATTAGGGCCCTATAATATAATAATAAAACGCTGTTAATTTCAAGTATATAATTAAAAATATCTGTACATCGGGTTTATATACAAAGAAAAAATTACACATCGTGTGGCAACATGTGTAGTGGATACATACAGATATATAAAGCTAATTTATTTGTAATATACAATAAAACTTTTATGTGTCACCGCATTTCATATATCATCTGTGATTGAGTCGTCTTGCAAATCGGTGTCTGTGTCTGAATCGTATTGCAAATTTATAATCAACTACTACTATTGCTACTATGCTATGCTACTATTTTGTACATGCGCATATATTCGTCCTCCTTTGCTATTGCGTGTTTAACAGCATTTTTCCAATTTACAGCAGTTATATGTTCCATAGCATTTTTTATGTGTGTTACATTGCTTTCACTAAATTTCGGTGTTTGATTTGTTCGTTTTATGGTATTTTTCAATTCAATGGGATTGAAAATGCAATGGTATGGTGGTATGGTGGTCCTGCTTCTTTGGCTCTGTTATCCACATAATAATCCTTTAAATATTCGTTTGTCTTCATCACCTCTATTAATTGGTTTTATGTATAATGATCCTCCAAATATAAATCATTTGCTTCTAAAAATGTTTTAATATCTTTTTTATTATTACATTTTGTAGGAACTTTGGTTAGCTGTCGAGAATGATACGGAGCATTGTCCATCACTATCACACTATCTTTTGGTAAATTTTGCAGAAAAGTGTCACAAAACCTTTCTTCAAATAAATATGAGGTCATATCTTCATGGTAATCTAAACTTGAGGATTTAACATTTTTAGCATATAATAGCGGCTGTCCGATCCATCCTTTTTCTGATCCAGCATGAAGAATGATTATTCTCTTCCCTCTCGAAACCGGCGCGTCCAACTGACACATACTTGAACTATCCACCCAACCTTTGCAAATTGTGTCATGGGTGTCATACCACGTCTCATCTAAATAACAAATGAATCGTCCTTCCTGTCTATACCTTCTAATTGCCGTTAAGTATTCATATCGAAGTTTCTGTAACCTCGGGCTTTCCATAATTGTGCGACGTTTGTCTATGCCAAACTTGAAACCAGCTTTCTTTAGCATCCGCCACAAGGTTGCTTTAGAACACTGAATATTTATAGGCTCATCATTGATCCTTTTATGTAAGCAGTCAAGTGTAGATACAACATTTTCTCTGTAGAAGGAGTATACTTGCTGCCTAATAGTATCAATTTCACACTTCAATTTTTCTCGGTGCTCCTTTTTCACTTCTTTGCTTTCGAGGCCCTGCGTTATTCTTAATTATTTTATATATTGTTCCAAAAGGCACCTTGGTTAATTGCGACGTTCGTTGAATGTTCTGGGTTTGTAGTTCGTTATTTTCTTCGATCAGGGTATGATAGACATTGAAAACTATCAGTTTTGCATCTTCTGATATATGCTTTCTCTGTCGTGCTCCAACAGTATTATCACTATCCACATCATAATCACTAATACTTTCAGCAAAAGGTCGCCACATGTTCGTTAAGTAACGAAAGAAAAATCAAATATGTATACAGCAGTGAAAATTAACAATAAATAATAAATAGACTCAATATTAGATGAAATATAAACCAACTCTCCCAACTATATTTACTTAAATTTTGTTTAATAATTATAAGCACTTATTTCATCTAAATTGTAATTTAATGACTATTTAACTATAATATAACAACTATATATTCAAATTAACAACTGTTGGTACTTATATTATTATTAAATTTTATTTCATCTAAATTGTAATGTAATGACTATTTAACTATATATAATAACTATATATTCAAATTAACAACTGTTGATACTTATATTATTATTAAATTTTATTTCATCTAAATTGCAGTAATTACAATTTACTTAAATTTTGTCATTACGGACCTCAGCAGTTTGTTTGCGTAAAAGATAATCGTATTGAGCGGCCAGGTAGTTATTGCCGCAGGTGGTGAAATAAAAGCATTAGAGCCGTTCAAAGTTATATTCTTATAATTTGAAATAAACTATATATTAACTTAACATTTCAAGTCATAATAATAAAATACATGACATGGAAGAACTTATATTAAAAAAGAATATACATGCAGCGTATGTACATATTGCTATGAACTGTGGTTTGGAAATTAGCTATACCACCATTCATGACAAATCTATCCAGCTAGGATATTCAGTCGGCTTATATCCAAAATGGGACTGCTTTCCTCTAAGGGTTCCAATCGGAAAAGTGGAAAGTTATTGAGTTAGTAAAATAGTTAGGCGCCACTCAAAATTTGTTTGAGAAAAATTTTAATATCTTTAAATTACTTATAAACTCGAAAAGAAAAAGGTCAATTTAATAATAAACACAATAAAATTTAAATGAAACTTTAATACAAAAATCCAAAAAAAGAAAAAAAATCTTTATAGAGTATAAAGATTAATATTGCCTCATTTAACAATATTATAAAGGTAAAAATAACGCATGGAAATGACCGCAGCATGCGTCCAAAAATCCTTTATGACAGCCGATCAAAATTAAAAATAATAAATTACAAAGAAACTTTTTAATTTCTCCCAAGAGAATCAAAATAAACAAACTAACTTGACAGCCCGAAACAAACTCTAACGCATGTGCACACACATGTGACAAAAAAGTGCCCTTGAAATACCAACGTACTAAAATCTTACAGTTACAGATTTTTTTACTAGAAATTTTAAAAACTTTCTTTGCTATTTATATCAAATAACTAAGACTAAACATTTCAATACGATAATATTCATACAATTAGAAAATACAGTATTTAACTATTTTAAATATAATAAGATATCTTTAAAAAATATTTTACTTACGTAAAAAAAATATATACATATATATTCGAGACACGTGAATAAGAAAGCGATAAAATATCAAAAATAACTAGATCACAAACTCGTAAAAATACCGGTAATGAATATTAAAACAACACCAACCACTATTTAAATCAAAAAACTAACCCGAAGTTACAAAGTTGAAGAAAATCCAAAATTAACATTGAAAGAACTTAAACTAAAAATGGAAGTGCAACACCAAATAACAGTATCTAAAGAAACACTTCGAAAACATTTGGATAAATTGTTGTTCACATTGAAACACATACGAAAAGAACCTGAAAGAGCATATAGTGATGAAAATAAAATAAATCGTCGTGAGTATATTCAGCAACTTTTAATTTATTATTATTATTATTTATTATTACTTTTATTTATTTATTATTTTTTATCATGCTTATTGTTTTTATTTGAAATAGTTAAATTTTTCTATATATCATAAACCGTCACATACTGATACAGTAATTCATAATAAATCCACATATCCATACTCCCATAAAATGACTTCGTTCAATTCATCGACTTAGACTGGTATCGATAGAAAATTATAGTAAACAGCATAAGTACATTAAACAAATACCCTATAACAATGGATATAAACCAGATATTATTTATGATACTTTGAGTAAAAAAAGTTACAAGAAAGCTATTAAATTAGTATACCCTACAGATAGTCCTGATATGAATAATAAATATAAAACTCTTACTTATATTGGTAATCTTACGCAAAAAATTTCTAAAATCTTAACGAGAAATAATTATAACCTAGCTTTCAAAACCAACGACTCTTTAGGTTCAATTATTAAAAACAATAAACAAAAAATAGATAACAACAATAAATCGGGAGTTTACAAATTTGAATGTAGTTTATGGCCTAAATTTTATATAGGCCAGACAGGTAAATCCTTTATTAAAAGAATCAAAGAACATTAACGAAGTTATATTAATTACAAGAATGACTTATATTATGCAATACATCCGAGAAAAGAAGCCCATAATTTTAATTATAACTTTAAAATTTTACACACAGAAAATAAATCGCAAAAATTAAATTTACTTGAAGTTATGGAAATTTTAAAATATAAAAATACAAACTTTTTACTCAATAATCATATAGAGTTCGGAAATTATAATTTATTAGGCCTATTTTGCAACTGATTCTTATATTGATTTTAGTTTTTCCGTTTTTTATATTTATACTTGGTAAACTTTGGTCCCTTTGTGTAATAAAGTTTACATCTTGAACATTAGTGCCTATTATTAAACCATCGTTCTGAGTATAATTATCTTTTTCATTATAGCAAAAAAAAAAAAAAAAACACAAGTTGCATGTCGATGCGATAATTCACATCAAGCTTTGATACAAAGTAATACAAATCTGTATAAAAACAAATTTGTATCTGTATATGCATGAACACACAGTACGTATTTACCAGCTTTTGCTTCAACTACCAGACGCATGCGTTTCTGTGTAACCACTTTGTTTAGTATACAGATACAAATTTGTTTTTATACAGATTTGTATTATTTTGTATCAAAGCTTGATGTGAATTATCGCATCGACATGCAACTTGTTTTTTTTTTTGCTATACTACGCCACCTGGCGACGAGTTAATGGACTCACAGTAATATGCGTATTTTTTCTTCTTTTCCAGTAATAGCTTTGCTATTCGAGAAGAAACACTTTGCACCGGCGTGGTCGGTTTTGTCCGTCAGATGGCATGAGGTTATCTGATGTCTTCGGATAGGACAAAACTTACTACATGACCTCAAGTGTACCTGCAGTCTTTTGCTTCGTAAATCTATCATTGACAAAGTGGTTACACAGAAACGCATGCGTCTGGTAGTTGAAGCAAAAGCTGGCAAATACGTACTGTGTGTTCATGCATATACAGATACAAATTTGTTTTTATACAGATTTGTATTATTTTGTATCAAAGCTTGATGTGAATTATCGCATCGACATGCAACTTGTTTTTTTTTTTTTGCTATACTACGCCACCTGGCGACGAGTTAATGGACTCACAGTAATATGCGTATTTTTTCTTCTTTTCCAGTAATAGCTTTGCTATTCGAGAAGAAACACTTTGCACCGGCGTGGTCGGATTTGTCCGTCAGATTGCATGAGGTTATCTGATGTCTTCGGATAGGACAAAACTTACTACATGACCGCAAGTGTACCTGCAGTCTTTTGCCTCGTAAATCTATCATTGACAAAGTGGTTACACAGAAACGCATGCGTCTGGTAGTTGAAGCAAAAGCTGGTAAATACGTACTGTGTGTTCATGCATATACAGATACAAATTTGTTTTTATACAGATTTGTATTATTTTGTATTTTTCATTTTAAGTTTAAATTTGTCCAAATACTTTAGGTTTATGTTGCAATACAATTCCATTCGAGGAAGACACCGTGTGTCGAAAGAATTGTAATGGGATTGTACCTCAATAAAGTGAAAATTAAGTAATATTGTTTTTACATTTTTATTGCACTAATTATGAATTTACATCAAGTAAAAGCTACTTCTATTCAAAATATATACTAACCCATAATCCAAAATACATAACTATCCAAGATATTTTAACGATTTAATGATGTAATTTATAAAATTCATTTTTTAATTGTGTTACATTATATGTTACAATATAATAAAAGCAGTTTTCATTTGTAATTGTTTGTTCTCATTTTGAATGTGTTTATTCTCAATTTAAACTTGATTAAACCCAAATTGAAGGTGAAAAAGTATAGAATATTATGATGACATTAGAAAATTATAGACGAATAACAAAAAAAACAACATATTAATTCGATTTGCCTGAGCATAACAAAAATATATATTTTTACAAATATTTAAACAGGAATGCTAATATTCTACCCTATCATCGTAACTAAATCCCAACAATTTTATAACTCTATGGTAGCAACACACGTGGTCCTTCTATAATAATAGCACCAGCGAAGAACCTTAGATCACGTATGCGATACAAAATGTTATTGTGCACAACAGAAAGATGCAATGGAATGTGCACGCACTAAATTATACAGTCAATGAGGCTATGAAGTTATCTTGCTATGGCCATCGTATGCATAAGGTGAAGTACTCCGGTCAACCTCTGTCCACATAATTGTATATGCACATACATATTCCGTTTTCTTTCCCTACTTAGTAATTAACTAGTTTTTGGTTTTTCTAAAGTTAAATAAATGCAAGTAGTTGTTCAATTACGGTTACTTCATGTAAAACGGTTCCGAGAAAGGAATAACTGTTACACATTTTAAATTTCAATAAAGCAGAAAATATATTAGCAGAAAAATTCGTTCAATCGTAATCTTTTGTCAGAGTAGAACATATAGGCTGGATTTTTAATTAAATAATAAAATTTAAATATTCGTTTGTAGTAACCATAAAAACTTACGTAATATGCCAAAGAAAGAAAAAATGTACCTATAAGAAGGCAAATATAAATGAAAAATATACATCGGTATATTCTCAGATTTTTCAAAAGCATTTTACAGTATTGAATTACATTATAATCAACTTCAAAAATTATAAATCTAGGGAATAATGAGCGCCGCTCTTCAGTAGTTGAGCAACTATATTTTTAGGTAGCAGTTGTTATATTTTACTACGAATTAAAAAAACCACAGTACATTCAAACACAAGAAATATCACCACTAACGCTGAGAATTATATGCACACGAAAACTGTATTATATGCCCATATATGTTTCCAAAATTCGATGATAATATGCAGAACTTAAATTAAAATATGCAAAAATTTGTAAAGTTTAAATGATAGCTACATAAAATAAAATTAAAAAACCCTTACCACAATAGAATTTAATGATTCTAAATACGTATTTCTACAACCACGTTGTCATCTTCAGTAGAAAAGACAACGTGATTGTAGAAATACGTATTTAGAATCATTAAATTCTATTGTGGTAAGGGTTTTTTAGTTTTATTTTATTCACTTATAAGCCACAGTCCCCGATTTGTTAGATAGCTACATAACTAAATTATTGTCAAAATATTAAATAACGTCAATATAAATTTAGAAATACCACAAATATGTACTATATCAATATTTTATTCCACATTTTACAAAATACATGTATAATAAGAATAAGTAAGCTAAACAATGTAACTCTTTGTATTTGTATTTGCCTTTGTATAGAATTGTAAACATTTACAATTAAACGCTTTTCTAAATTCTCAACTAAAAATAATCTTCTGCGATCCGTCAATAATAGCTTCGCTCAATGTCAACTGATGTATAGTTCTCGTCAAGATAATTTAAAATGACTTGTATTTAGGTAATGAGATTTTAACCCATTACTAGCCATAATTCGATTGGTGCAAATTTTCAATTTTTTTCATCCAATACCAACTAAATGCTTACAAATTAAGATATTGTGATGGTTTTTTTCGAAAAAATATTCACACTTACAAAAATATAGTACGTCCCATTTTTGGGACATTGGCTGGAAATGAGGCATTTAGGAAACAGTAGAGCTCATAATAAATAATACAGAAAGTTTAATTGATTGAAAACAATAATAGCGTAATATTGCAGTAATATTGAAAATAATACATTTATTTTGTATGGAATGGAGCAAAACATCTATCATGTAGAGGTACATCGCATTTGCCACAACGTCTCATTGTTTTTTTACTACAGAAGGCGCACCTGCGTTGTGTCGTAATTGGCGTTATCAAATGACTTTTACCGTCAAATCTTACGTCACAGCTCACTCTTCCACCTAGCAAATTAGATGTTTGTGGCCCCGTCCTTTTTGGAGTAGAAGAAGTTGTTTTGGAAATATAAGCCAACACTATTCTTCTACGTACGTCTAGAAGCGATATCTTGTCTTCAGGATTTGTTACTTGATAGAGTCTCCAAGTGTTTACAATGCTTATATCTAAAAGTTGGGTGAATAAAGGCCACCACCATTTTTTGGAACGAATTCTAATCCTATAAAGTGAAACTTGTTTATCTAACATATCCACTCCACCCATGTGCGAGTTATATTCCTGTATGACCTTCGGTATTGGAATTTGAATTTGCTTTCTGTCCTTACGGGAATAACGTTTGGTTTGCCCTAAAGGTTGAACGCAACTATAATTAGTGGCAAGTCAAACAGCTCTATTGTCATTCAATTTTAGAATAAGCACTTCATTTGATCGGTCGAATTTATAATCGAAACAACCTCGTTCCTTCTCTTTTTCCATTGTTTTGTTTGAAATCAATGGGCATTTTTGAGTACGGTTTCTCGAATTGTTCCCGTTGCTATCATTTTCAGTGCTCTTAGATTGCACATTATTTCATGACTTGTGAATAAATTATTAAAAAATAATTCGTGTTTTTCATACTCTTCGGCTGGTATTGAAGAGATAAGATTTGTAATTACCCGAACACCCAACGGTCTTTTGCCACAATATGTCTCAAAATTGTATAAATAACCATTCGAACTACACAAACACCAGAGTTTATAGCCAAATTTTATTGGCTTTCAGCGCATATATATTTTTGCGGAATGTCGCCCGTAACACCGCACCATCATTTCATCTATAGATAATTGGGATTGAAACACACCGAATTTTAAAAAGTTTTGCTTGAGCATCTCAAAATACGGTCGTAGTTTGTACATTTTATCCTCTTTATCTAAAAGCGTGTTATTAGCTAAATGAATATATTTCTTTATTTCTTTGAATCGTCTTCTCGGCAGTGCGTTATATACTAAAGGTACACCAGCATCAGGAGATTGTTGCCAATACATGTCCTCCTGAGGCAACTTGTGATAACCACTGAACAATAGAACGCCAATGAAAACTCGCAACTCTTCAGCCGTGAGTGAAAAGTCTTGATCGTTTTTTTGCCGGGCGTACAATATGCTTTGCTGTACTATGTAAACTATTACATATTCTGTAAAAAATTGCTCAAAAATATCCGCAACAGTTTTTCCATGTAACAGTGATGTGACATTTTCGAAATCATTTTCCGATGCACCGTTTGCGTCAGTGTATTTTATTTCATCTACCCAGTGCGGTGTTTTTGCTGTTTTTCCAAAGTTTGAGTTATTTTTCTTATCAAATTCAGATGCTCTTTTTTCTTTCGTTGCTGAATTCAGATTCGTCGCGGATATTAGGTATCAATAGCTCTAGAGTACCTGCAACATCTTGTACTTCTTCTCCTTGTAGATTATTTTCGTCGAAATTCTCCGTATCAGTCACTTCATCTGGCTGTGGTGGAATGATTGCGATTTGAATATCTTCGCCATCAACGTCGTTATTATTCATCTCTTCCCAAAACGCTGGATCCTGTAAAATTTCCTCAACTTCTGTTGTAGTTAGACATTTCGCACCGTTGTACTTTGCAGAGTTCATGCTTGTTTTATTTTGATAATTTTATGAATATCCTTCACGCGTATTTTACTATGTCTCTGAAGACCTACACAAACCTGTTGATACTGATATCAACCAATGTTCTAATATTGGGACGCTAACATAAACAACATATACACTATAAATACCAGAAAATATAACATCAAATTTCAGTTGAATCACATACTGTAACTCGAGAAGACTATTGATCAAGAGCAATTATATTGTTTTGAGTGCATTTACAGCTGTTATGTACTTGTATTTCTTCCGATGCACGTGAGCTTGAAAGCGTAAAACTTCTAACCACTTTCTAACCTTACTTGTTGTATTTTATCGCCATCTGGCGATAAAAGTCGATTACGCGTATAAGACCCAAACCACAGCCCAAATTACAATAGAGATTTCTATTGTTTTAGTATTGTTATGTTGAGTCACGTCCCATAAATGGGGCAATGGCTGGTATTGGGTTAATGATAATCCGAATGGGATCTTTCATTAGCAACAGTAGTAGTAGTTGTTGTAATACTAAACACAGCAGGGTTGCATTAAGGTGGAATATTCTTAAGCCCGATTTTATGGTTTCGAGCAGGTTAAAAGGGACGGGAAATTATTAAATGTGTATTAAGTAATAATCCCAGTAATTGATTTTTGATTATTAAATTCATTATTTGTCGAATATGATGTTCCCAATGTATTGTTTACCTTTATTATGAATTTGCCTTTTAATTTTCTAAACAGTTAATTGGAAAACGCTTGTAGGTATTTGTGGATGGGATTTTATACGATATTTAGAAAGTATTAAATGCTTTAATATTATCTAATATATATATGTTTCATATATGTCATTTTTGTTTGTTTTGTTCCTTATGTATTTTGTACTTGTATTTACAGTATTTGTTTTTTTGTTCGTACTGTCTTTTATTACTACATTGTAACCGCGGTACAAAAATATACTAACAAATACATTAATTATATTAATATTAATAAACTGTATTGTATTCAAATGATGTACTGCGGAAGATATACTTTTATCATTAACCCTGATTAATACTTTCAATATTGATTATTTAAAAGAGCACCTGCTGTCGCTTTACAATTTTTCGGAATAAACTCCTGATAGACAAATACTATTTCTAAATGTTTCATGCCCCATACGTAAACTCACAGCAGGTACTCTTTATAATCTGCTTAGTGTTAGTAGCAGTCATTTTAAGTTATCTTGACTAGAATTATAATTGGCGCATACTTATATTTGCAGATAATTGATGGACTCATCTCAATAGTTTCATTGTAGTTTCCTTGTAACACATTGGATATTCTACTAAGCTGATTAAAGCCCTCGTTTTTCTTTAGAACATGTGATAATTTAATTTTGAACCGCTATCCTATGCTGCCTCTCACATTATAAATTTTATTCTTGAAACTTTGAATCAATTCTATCGATTCACTGAACAACACCTTGAGTTTCAAGTTTTCGAAGTGTTTCACTAATTAAACCATAGTTTGCGGTTTATTATTTTTGCAATCAGCAATTGCTATCGAGTCGTTTGAAAAAGAGATAATGAATTCTCTTATCTGTTCAATGGTATCTGCATAAAGTCGAGCGGTATCAAGCCACGTGCCTCATCTTGTTATTGTGGGTTATGGTGGCAGTGCCAGACCAGGTAACTTATCTTTGTATGATTGAACCCTCGGCGGTGCTTTAATAAATACTTTTTTGTCAAATTGATCAATGAATTAATATCTGGATATGTGTAATGTCTTTCTTCTGCTACTCTGTTAACAGCATGGGTCAAACATATTACGTGCACCAGAAAGTCTTGAGATTCTATGCTGACTTCACCTTATATATCGCAGGATCCGATAACATCAGTAATACCTTGTCACTTGGAACGGCATTCGGCAAATAAAACCTCATTAAACTATCGTTTATAAATAGAGTGGACCAATCCGGAGCGAAAGCAGAGGCGTGACTAACGAATTGGTTCACGATTACTTAGTATGTTATTCACGGTCATCGTGTGTACACGTATAATAGCAGCAGGAAAGTATATTCTGTGTATTTAATAATGTTGCACAGCTATATTCGATAGAAGACGCAAGAAATGAGTGTATTTTAAGTAAGTTTGAAAGTCACGCCTCTGCTTTCGCTCCGAATTGGTCCACTCTATTTAGAAATCTTGTTATACTTAAGTTATTTGTTTCCTCCAATTCTTCTGTGCGTCCGCAACTGTCTGTTGCGTCATCGACTACGAAATAAATATAATTTTCACTTATTGTTTCCTTAATTTTCATCATAGTTTCCTCAAATAATAGATTAATATACCTTTTCTTGTAGGTGGGCGACTAGGAACTGACAGTTTCGTATACTTCTTAAAAAGTTTTTTAGACGTTGAATTATCAAACTTTGAAAGTGGAATCCCTGCACTTAAGAAGGCGTTACACAAGTCGTAATTGAAACTATTCTGTCCTATATTTTTACTTGTTGAAGTAAACGATTAATTCAGAGTAATTTGTTGTGAATTTTTAAATTTTTGACATTTCTTTTATGCAAATCAGTTCCTACATGCTACGTTAATTGAAATTTTTTGTCGCATCGAATCTACATTAATTAATTGCAGGTATTAAAATATGAAATTAAACGTAAACCAATATAAACAATGTTACTGCAATACTTACAAAATACTCTGCCGTTATCGACACAAAGTTTAGTATAATCTTTTATCCAGATCGACATATGTGAATACGATTTCTATATATCAAAAATAACAAGGTAAACGTTACGTGTACATATACTTTCGAGGACTAACTAAACATAACTGGCGATATCACTGACCAATAGGTAAACCTCATTACTCGTAGAATCACTGGAACTTCCCCGACTTGATAAACACAAATCTGGGAATTCCCGCTGTACGGAAATGCTCATGCGAACTCTTTTGATATATTATGAATAAATGGTTTTATCTGTTTTTTTTACGATGCACTTCAGAAATAAATGATAAAGTATGAACAAATATGCAATTTTATATGAAATATGCTCAAAGCAGTATTTATATGCAAGATATGAAAAACAAAAATAGTCGCAAATGCCTTCTTTTTACGTGATCCGTATAGATCTGCCAGAATTTTGGTAAACATATCATAAATAAAAAATATACATTTTCATATAATCCTAGCTTTAATCTTCACAAAGAAACATAAGTGGCATTTACAGTTTGTAAAATTATTTCCAGTGAAAATCGTTTTACTTTGAATTATTCCGACAATACTACTCTTCTTTTGATCGAAGGTAGAAAATATTAACATATCAGCCAGTACTTGTTGCTGTAAATAGCAAAAATAAATCTCGCAAAACTTGCTTCTGATACTTTTCGATATATTGCAGAAGCATTATAGATGTCCAAAGGTTTACTTGTGTGGGAGGGTTGCTGGTAAATGTACAATTTAACTAGCTAGAAAATATAACTGGAAGGTGCTCTAACATATACAGGAAAACAATACTGGTGAAATACTTGATCATACCTCGATATAAGGCCGCTCTTTATACGGTATTTCGCTATAACGGCCTTTTTCAATTATGACACTTTTTCGATCTACGGTCTAAAATGTTTCTTTATACGGCCAATAACTTGGTTGTACTTGCTTTATTTTTGTATGTATGTACATACACTGCTCAACTTTTGAACTGGTACACTTACAAGAACATATATAAATAACAATTTACTAATTTTTTAGCAACACTTTCTTGCTTAATTGACAGTATATGGTTCTGGGAAACACTTTCATGGCGAATAATTAATAATGAAACCTAAATAACGAATTTCAAATGTTTTAATAGAAAAATTGCAACATTTTCATTTTAGTATTACAGAAAGTTTGCTTTGGAAAGAAAAGATAACCAAACACTTAAAGATTAATAAAGCATGGGACCTCTTCTAGCTCTTATGGCCTCCTGGCAACGTCTTGGCATGCTGGAAATCAAATTCCGAATGTAATGCTGAGGAATATTTTGCCATTCCTCCAAAATGGCAGTTCTGAGCTGATGGTGATTGTTTGGATCAACTCCTCGTGATCTTATCAAATTCTTCAGGTAATCCCATACATTCTCTATGGGATTAAGATCTGGAGAGTTCGCTGGCCAATCTATGTGCGTAACATCGTTCTCTTCAAAGAAATGCATTGATTTGTCTTGTTCCATGAGGACGCGCTTTATCATCAACAAACACAAAACCATCGCCTATTTCATTAGCAAATGGCAACACTACAGGTTGTAATACCTCGTTAAGATACTTGACACTATTCATTGTAGCATTTCCAAGCATAACCAATTCAGTACGACGAGTCGCAGAAATACCTCCCAAAACAGTAATTGAAGCACCTCCAAAAGCTTAATGGTAAGTCACGTTGTTCTCAATATAGCGTTCTCCTCTGTTTCTCCAAACTCTAACTCTTCCATCTGAGCTATGGAGACGCACCCTGGTCTCGCCACTGAATAAACAACGACCCCAATCTTCAACATTCCAATTTGCATGTTGATGTGCCCACTCTAGTCTTCTTCTTTTGTAGGATGTGGTCAACAATGGGCATTTTTTAGAAGATCTGGACCTTAAATTTACCCCATGGAGCCTTTTTCTTACTGTTTGAGTGGATTCTTTTAAATATAATCGTTTCTTTTTTAGTAAGATGTCACCGAAACGTTTATTCAATTTGGAGATTGATGCTGCTAATAATAAAACGAGAAGCCAAAAATATGCCAGGCTAGAGACCAAATTGGAAGTTTTAGGTCGTATTGAAGCTGGTGAGAAAATTGTTCAAATTTGTAATGCAATGAGGCTGGCGAAGTCTACCGTTCAAACTATTCGTGATAGAAAAAAAGAAATTGAAATACATTCGCTGTCCGCTACACTTTCAAGTGTTTGAAAATTAACTCCCCCAAAGAAGCAGTGTTATGGAAAAAGTGGAAAAATTATTACTTATGTGGATTGAAGACAATAATGGACGAAGGATGCCAATGAGCCAGATGACTATCCAAGAAAAGGCCCAAAGTATTTTCGAAAATTTAAAGAGAGAGGATAATAATGATGAATCTGCGAAAGGTAAAAAATTCGAAGCAAGCCGAGGTTGGTTTGAAAAATTCAAAAATCGCCACAATTTTCGTAATTTAAAAATAAAAGGCGGAAAAGCTAGTGCCAATGATAACGCAGACAAAGAATATCCCAACACTTTGAAAAAGTTATAGAAAGAGGTGGATACCAACCAGAACAAGTTCTTAATGTAGACGAAACAAGACTCTATTGGAAGTGAATGCCTGAAAGAACTTTCATTTAAAAATCTGAAAAGTCTGCATCTGGATATAAGGTCTCTAAAGAACGAGTAACGTGCTTCTTGGTGCAAATGCTGCAGGGGATTTTAAGCTAAAGCCACTGTTAGTATATCATTCAGAAAATCCAAGGTATTTTAAAGGGCTGAATAAGAAACAATTGCCTGTTATTTGGAAATCCAATAAGAAAGGTTGTGTGACTAAGATTCTTTTCGAGGACTAGTTTAAAAATAACTTTTGGCCAGAAGTAAAAAAATATTTAAAGGAAAAGAACTTGAGCAACAAGACATTGTTCATTTTGGATAATGCTCCAGGGCACCCGGTTAATTTACCAGAATTATTAGAAGATGTGGAGATAGAACAGCTCTGATCCAACCGATGGATCAGGGTGCTATAACAACTTTTAAGGCTTATTATTTACGCAGAACTTTTCCATAACCTTATTCAGTAAACCGATGGTGAATTTTCGATAAAACAATTTCGGAAAAACTACAACATCAAAGATGGCGTGTACAACATTAGCGAATCATGGAACGACTTAAAATCAACCACAATGAACAATGTTTGGAAACAAATATAGCCAGAATTCATAAAATATTATGAGTCTGTAGTTAATTCTCTTCCTAAAGTTCGACAAAACATATTGAGCTTAGCAAAAGATCTTGGTTTTATAGATTTAGAAGAATGTGATTTGATTGACTCGCTCGGTGCTGACAAGAACTTCTTTCATACGAGGAGCTGATCCAGTTACGAACCGAACAAACTCTTGATGATGAGCCAGAGCCTGCTATATCCAGGCAGCTAACTGCAAAAACCTTGATGAATGCGCTTTCTTATTTCGAGAAGGGAATGAACATCCTTCTTCAAAATGATCCCGACGAAGTACACAGCGGTAAAGTATCTCGACAAGTAAACGTTGTAAAAAAAAGCAGAGAGGAGGGCGAAGCAGACAAAGTTAGACGGATATTTTCAGTTAAGTCATTCAACAACAATGGAAATTGACGACGCCAGCATTTTATCAGATTAAAAAGCTTCCAAACATTTTATAACTTTTGTATGTGAATATGATCTCTTTTGTTTTTTTTTTTGAACTATGTAATGTGTTCATTTTATGTATGTATTCTTATTTGTTGTGTTATTTTATTTTTAAGTAAGTATGTATTTTTATAGAAAATGAAAAGAATAAAATACCTGATGAACTAAGCCCCTTAAATATATATTTTTTTAATTGGAACCGATCTAATTTAATTTGTATGAATTTGTATGAAAATAATTTCGTTAAACGGCTTTTCGCTTTACGGCCAACTTTTTCGGAACGTATCTAGGCCTCTAAGCGAGGTATGGGTGTATACTGAATTTGTGTGAACTTATGAAAAATGATCCAATAAAAAAACTCTTTTCGATTGTAACAGGCTGTGCATTGAGTCTATTTCGAAGGTGACAGCAACCACCAGAAATAAAAGTTAAGTTCCCAATTTTATAGCAGCAGTCCGGAAATGTCTGGAATGCATCTCGTATTTTATTAGGCTATTACCTGCTGATCTACTAATAAGCTTGGCATTTTACGTATGTCTATCAGTTGTGTTTTATAATTAATACTGTGATATTTAGGCAAAAGTGTCTAGAAATGTGTTTCATTTAATTAATTTCGCAATATTTACAAACGTTAGTATCTATATTGAATTCAAAATAAAAGAAGTAAATATGATAGATATGTACAAATTTTATCTGCAGTAAATAATCTGTAATATATCTTTATTTAGCCAGAACGCTTAGCTAGCTCATTAGGAACTGTTCTGTGGTTCAGTTGCGGCAAAGCATTAGAGAGAACGAGGGAATATCTAATGGACGGACAGAAGACGGTGGGGTGTGGAACATACAGAACATTCGTTGGCAGCTATCCGCTTTTTCTGATTAGGTCAGTAAATTATACTTTACACATAACTGCAAAATGGATGAATATACGTTTGTTTTATAATTATCCTATCCCTTAATTCGTAGCGTTGTTTACATAAAATTTGCATTTACTTGAGTTCCTTCAAGCGAAAAGAACATGAAATCTTCTTCACCACATGCAATGTCTGATATTTTTATTTGTAGGTATATTTAATACCGTGCTAAGTTCTAATAAATGATAAAAGGAAAATGTCACAGAATAAAGTTAATATTTAATAGAAAACATTTCGTTAATATTAAATGTGTATACAGAGTGCTTAGTGTGAAACTGGGCTTGTCATTTTTCACTACATAAAATACGTATGTGCCTACATACATAGACAAATCTGAAGCATCGAAACGTGGCTTAGCGATGTAATTTGTTTTACGTTTTATATAAATATTAGCTGAACTCGGCAATTCTTTGCTATTGCTAGATTTAAGTATATATAGGTAAAATCTGTGTAGAGGCAACGATTGTATAGCGCATGCACCGCTCCCCCATCACTTCTCGGCTACTTATACGTATTCCCCTACGCTAATCATAGGAATATACAATAGATGGCGTATTACGATAACATGATATGCGAATAAATTTGAGAGCAGAATATAATTAAAATAAAATAAAATACATACTGCTATGGATCTTTCCCCAATAAATAGTAAAAATTTATTTAAAAATGAATGTAATATTATTTTGGATATCTGTGTATATTCGAATGTATTTTTTTATGCAAAGCCTACGTGCTTGACGATTTGACAGACACAAGTTAACAGTTGACGAGAGCGTACATGTTTATTTAAGATAGATAATTATCTATTGTAAATTCGGGTTGTTTTTGAGTTTAATTAGTTGACGTGATTGTATTTCAATTTCCAGTATATATTTTACGAGGTTGTTAGTCTCGTAATTTTGAATATTTAATTTTATAACGATTCTCGTTAATGTGTCTCACATTGTTTTTATGTAAGTAAAAATATATATATTAATATGTAACTGTAAAGCTGGTATAGATTTATATGCAAATGAATATTACGTTAAATATAAACGACAAGTTGTAAATTAATTGGTTAAGTAAATTTAAAAGAAATTCAAGAATATACAAGAGTAGTTATGAAATTGCCTTGTAGATGGAGTAATATTAAAATTATTATAGTTGTCAACTTGCATATACTTAGTTCGTAAATAACGGTGGGTAAACAAATTGTACTTAACCTTATCCAGCGTTTCCCTCGTGCAACTCTTATTGTTAATTTAAAGAGTAATATATTGATATTCTTCCGACTAGTGGAACAGTAAGACTCTTATTGGTGCATGATAAATACAATTACTATGTAGGTTCGGTACTCAATCAGAATACATTGAAAATAGTAAACAAAAATAACTATGGTAAACTCGCTATATAAGATTTGTTGATTTTGGATAAATAATCTAATAAATAAAACAAGAGATTAACAAGCAAAAGTAAATGGTTTAATGGTTGTTTTCGTAATTCAGGTAAGTGGTAAACATAATGATATTAGATTGAACATACAATTAAGTCATGTGATCAGTAAGAATAAATAATTTTAGGTTAAGTGACGATATTATCTGATAACGTGTGAAAATCAATCTATTTAATTAAACTTTGAAAACAAAACTCAGAAGAACTGTACTTTTCTGTAACTACAAATGTATTCTAATATTTTAAATGAACATATAACACATACATTGGATAATATCTACGATTGTGTTTTCTTTATTATATAAAAATGAAATTGATTAAATAAATTCAAAATTCTAGGATATAAATCAATAATACTCAAGTTTGGATACGTGTGGATTCAGGAGATTTGGTTTTAGTCTGCAATTTCAAAGTTCGGGATACAGGAATTGGGCTTCGGACAAAATCCAGGTAGCGTTCCCTTAGCTTGGGTTAGCGTGTACAGCGACTCCGGGAAAATTTCAAATTCGTTTAAAAACGGATAGGATGGTTTTTGGCTTTGTTAACTTCGTCGAACTTTGCTTGGTAAGTTTAGAATACTTTGGATGTACTTGTGGAATTGATTTAACACTTCATTTTACAATTTTTATTAAATTTCAGAGTAGTACTTTCAAAATACGTCCACTTGTTCGTTGAATTTTTACCAAGATCACGCCAACTATCCTTCGTTTTTAATGCTGGCTTCTCATTCGTTCTTCTTGTATTTTATTTAATCTCGTTATAATTTTGTGCAAAGGTAATAAATTATACACACTAATCGTCATGATATTTTACAAAATTATGAATTTAATTTTTAATATATAAATTATTAAACTTTGAATGTTCAATGTTTCATATTTATGCTTGTTTCTAACAGGGACATTTCCCGCTGTACTATATTCAAATTAGTACAGTTTTACCTAAAGTATATGCGCTATTTACTATCAATCAATTAAGTTAAAAATCTTCGGTACAATAAAATATAGATGAAAAATGACTAAGGAAAATGAGTACATGTAAATGAATAAATATAAGATATAACTTTGAGTAATTAAAAACGCGAAATTAACTTTATTGATATGACAGGTGAAAAATGCAGTTCCAACTATTTCTTAATTTCTAATATTAACATACTAACGTTTACGGTCTGTATTTCATGAATCCCAGGAATTCCTATGAGGCTTGACCTACCACAATATATATATATATATATATATATTAAAAGATATCTTATTATATTTAAAAGAGTTGAATATTATATTTCAATTGTATGAACATTGTTATTTAAGAGATTTTAGTCTTAGTTAATTGAGGTAGATAACAAAGAGGATTTTTAACATTTCTAAGTAAAAAACAGTAAATGTAAAATTTTATACGTTGAGATTTCAAGGGCATTTTTTCTTGGACATGTAAGTGCGCATGTTTTTAGAGTTTTGTTCGAGCTGTCAAGATTGTTTATTTATATTGTTCTCTGGGGTGAAATTAAAGATATTCTTTGTGATTTAGTTTATTTTTAATTTGTTCGGTATTCATTTTTTTTTGAATTCACGCGCGGTCATTTCCGTGCGTTATTTTACCTTATATAATATTGCTTAATAATGAAATATTAATCTTTATACTTTATAAAGATTTTTTTTGATTTTGTATTAAATTTTCATTTGAAATTTATATTGTGATTATTATTGAATTGACCTTTCATTACGAGTTTTATAAGTAACTTAAAGATATTATTATAATATTTGTCAATACTATTTTACTGGCGCCTAAAATTTTTTGTAGAAGAGTCAACCACGTTTCAGATTGGAACCCTGATAGGAAAGCAGTCCTATTTTTTGGAAATAAACCGACTGAATATCCTAGTTGGATAGATTTGTCGTGAACGGTGGTACAGTAACTATAAAAAACAATTCATAGCAATACGTATGCCAGTGAGCTATCGAACCACAAACTTATTTCCGTCATAAACTGGAAACATATTCTTGTAAATAAAAACAAATTAATAATTCATTCCTATAAATCTAACGAAGTATAATTTATTGAAAAATATGTTAAGTAAAATAAAACGCTTTCTTGTAAGTAAAACAATACGAATAAATTCCTTGTTATATATAATAGAAAACAAAATTTTAATTCTTCATAAAAGTAAAAATTTTTTTTTTTTTTTTTAAAGGTATATAACCCCTTACCACAATTATCACGTTTAGACTCAGTCCATACGTGGACGCCGTGTAAAGTAGTTGTTGCGTTAGCGGTGTTCTAGCTTTACTGTGCCCCATGTGCGACACCTCAATTAGTGGTTTTACCTACTGATGATGACAACTTAGTTGTCGAAATACGTATTTAGGATACGATTAATAATTGTGGTAAGGGGTTATATACCTTTTTTTAAGTTTTTACTTAACCACAGACTCCAAAGAAAGACTTTCCAAAATTTCTTTTCTTATATGTATATAGATGAAAATCTTCTGATTTTTTTATCCAAATAGATTAATTAAATAAACGGCGCAAAAATGTTCCAAAGAGTATCCCAATCTGTTGTAAAAACTATTTCTAACTGTACTTAATATTTCGGGAGTGATGCTGTTAGATAATTCCATAATTTTATTTCGGAGTTCTTCAAATGTACCAAGATTTTCATGTTTATAGATAAATTCTTTTAAATAACACCAATAAACGAAATGTAAAGGTGATTGATAAGGGGAACGGGGAGGCCAAGAAAGAGTTTAGGAACGTGTTTTAATCCAGCGGTTAAGAAATTGTTCATTTAAAAAATTCTTCGCTGCCAAAGAATTGCGCGCTGGACACCCATCTTGTTGCAAGTATAATCTGATGATATTAATATTTGACAGTTGTAAAATGTAAGGAAGAACTTGGTTTTTTAAAAGTAGTACATTTTTTTCAGAACTTAAATTGCCATCAATTAAGAAAAGTACTATAATATGATGACCCAACAACCCTGCCCAAACATTTAACTTCTGCCGCACTTGGCTATTTGAAATAACACTGCTATGTTGATTTTCTTGTCACCAATATCTAACCGCCGGCGAATTATGCTTCCCGACCAGGAAAAATGACGACTCATCAGTAAATAAAATATTTTTTAGAAAGCCATCGTCTACGTGAATTTCGTCTATCATTTTCTCACAAAAAGACATCCTGCTAAATGAATCATTATTAAATAACTCTTGATGTTTTGTTATTTTGTAACTCTTATAGATATTCTTCTTTAATATGCGCTGCACGGGCGAAGGTGATATGTCCAAATCAGAAGCAATACGTTTTGATGAAACCATGAATTATTCTCTTCTGAAATTTTTTTCTAAAATTTTGCGGCTAGGATACGACTTTGTTTGGCTAGCAATAGAACAGGTTTCATTAAATTTCTTTTCAATTTTAAATATCGTTGTCTTGTTTGGTATTGGTCTGTTTGGATATTTGACACTAAAGATATCACATACTTGTTGTAGACTATTACCCATGTGATACAAGTTGAAAATGTCTATGTTTTCCTCCTTTGTATAATTCGCATTCTGCGTATATGCATTATGCGCTATTATATACTACAACTCGAATGATACTAATGTCAAGTAAACGTTAAAGTCGGACTGGGGAAATCAGAGAAACGATTGACAAATATAGTAAGTGTAGTAGGGAATTGGACACGGCTCCATGGTTGCTTCATCACAGATTATACTCTCGCGAGCAAAAAAAAAAAACGGGATACCGTTTCCGCGTGGGTTTAAATTGTGACTAATTAAGTGACTATCTATATTCATAATAATATGTCAACAATTGTCAAAAATGGGTGTTTCATTGACATTTATTAAACATTTTTGAAATACATGTAAATAAAAATAACTGAAAACGATCGAGAAAGAATATAATTAACATAATTAGTATTTCGTCATTCCACCGTTATTGTTTATAACTGCAACTAATCTGTGTACATTGAAGCGACAATATTTTGTACAAAATTTATAGGAATTTGATGCCATGTATTTTGAACGATCGTCCGAAATTCTTCTTGGGTAGCAGTCACCATATATTTTCGATGGGATTTAGATCAGGACTGTAGGACTATAGTTTCAATTTCATTCTCTTGTAACCGTTGTGTTACAAGATGAGATTTGTGAACAGGGCAATTATCATGTTGAAAAATAAATTGCTAGTTGTGCTAGTTCTAGCAGAAGGAAGCATGACATTATTTAAAATATTACTGTATTTGTGGGAATCTAAATATACATTTATTTTTATTAGAGAACCTAATCCTCTTGCTGATATATATAACCCCATGCATTGATGGAGAAATATGGATTTCTTCTGATTTTATTTATATATTGCTGTTGATAGCTTGTATTTTTGTGACCATAAACTTTGATTCTACCATTATAACTGGTTTGAAAGATTTTCTCATCAGAGAAGATGGTTTTTCGCCATAGCTCATCATTACCCATTTGTTGCAGTACAAAACCCACTCTATTCTCCACATGTCTGTCTAATACATAATTTTTATTGGCTGCTGTATATGAATATACGCCACTTTCTCTCAATCTTCTCTGCCAGTCCAGAAACCACCAGGAAATTGTGTTGTTCTTATAGCTTCCTTTAATGCTTTAAAAGGGTTGCGCCTAATCTCAGTAATTACTGTAATGAACTTCATGTGTATGAGAATTAATAATTATTAAATCTCATTTTACATGCGATTGTCGCTATAATTTGTTGCATTTAATTCTACAATTCGGCAAATCACTTTTGCCCTAGATTGTAGACGCAACAAGCCGCGACATCAACTGTACAAGTTGTCAGTACAAATGAAAAATTTTGTGAAAAACTTATCTGTGCGGAATGTGCATATATCGATATTTCACTGTTTTTTACAGATCATCAGTGCACCTTACCGAAGACAGACATGATATTCACTTTTATACTACGTGTATATATACGAACTGTAATGAACTTCATGTGTATGAGAATTAATAATTATTAAATCTCATTTTACATGCGATTGTCGCTATAATTTGTTGCATTTAATTCTACAATTCGGCAAATCACTTTTGCCCTAGATTGTAGACGCAACAAGCCGCGACATCAACTGTACAAGTTGTCAGTACAAATGAAAAATTTTGTGAAAAACTTATCTGTGCGGAATGTGCATATATCGATATTTCACTGTTTTTTACAGATCATCAGTGCACCTTACCGAAGACAGACATGATATTCACTTCTATACTACGTGTATATATACAGTATCAGTAATTACTGTTTCGTCTTCTTGCGGATTCGAAATTTTATTACGTTCGGAACCTATTTTCCGATTTAAATTATCTTCTTCCCTCCATTTTTTTATATATTTTTGTGGCTGAACTTTTACCGATATTACATTGAACCGCTACAGTTCTTAATGATTTCCCATTTTCCAAACTTGTGTAATGTCATATGATGGGAATGGCAGAATCACCATGTAATATCTGATCATCTAACTAAAGGTAGGATCGCCATGTAATAGCAGACGTGGGCAGGATCGCCATGTAATGTCACCTGGCCCCGGAGGTCACATTACATGGCGATCCTGCCCACGTCTGATATTACATGGCGATCCTACTTTTAGTTAGATGATCAGATATTACATGGTGATTCTGCCATTCCCATCATCTGACATTACATGGCGACCCTGCCAGGATCGCCATGTAATGTCACCTGACCCGCGGAGGTCACATTGTTGCCTTTACACCGGAGGTTTACCAGCATGATAAATAATAGACGGGACAACGATTAAATAACGACATATAATTTAATAAAGATAATAACAATGATAACAATAACAAACACTACATTGTAACTATGAGGCACTAGTCTTGTAGAGACTCTAACTCTCTGACTCTGACTGTGACTCTGTCTGACTCTGTGTATCGAGACCTCTGAGTGTCTCGTTATATATTAGAGTATGTCCCCTTTGCCTAGTGACCTGGTTACAAGATAAACACAATGTGGTGAAAGATCATAACTCACCGAGGCCGTGTTGACGAAATAGATGTTTTGTAAATACATGACCTGGTTTAGTTATCGCACTTGTAACAAGTCTGACTTTATCAGTTTTTGAAAAATGCGACATTTTTACTTTTGAATTAGCAACTATGATATATAATTTGACGTACAGTTTGAAAATTAATTAAATATCGCCAAAATCACAACGCTAAAAAATAAAGAAAATTGAATCTTCAGGTCTGCGATAACTGTCTGCTTCTGCTTCTGGTTACTCGTAAACAGTTTACGAGTAACCAGATGCAGAAGCAGACAGTTAACGCAGACCTGAAGATGACAAATGTTATTTTGCCGAAACGTCGTCCAGAAACCAGCACCGGTCTTTACGAAGACCAAGCAGTGAAAACGCGGAAGAAAACCCGGAATCCAGTTACAACATGTACTACTACCCGCGGAAACCTAAAAGAAAACATATATATATATATATATATATATATATATATATATGTACGGATTATCTACGGCTATCGCCGCCTCTCCGTCCCCAGTTTCTATATCCTTGTGTCGTAACACATGTCTTCCTCTAAATTTCTTGCATCCATAGCTTCGTTAATGTCATCTCTCCAACTTCTTCTTGGTCTTTTTCGCTTTTATGGAGGTATCCATTCTAACACTTTCCTTGGCCATCTCGTATCATTAATTCTTTTTGTGTGTCCGAACCAAGTCAATTGTTTTTTTTTATGTAGTCAATAATATCCCTCTCGATGTTCATCCTCCTTCTTATTTCTATATTTCTTATCCTTTCGGGTCTCGACATTCGACAGTTTCTTCTTAAAAAATCCATTTCTGAGACCAACAGCTTCCTTCTATTAGTTTTACTCAAATCCTATACTTCTGAACCATACTCTTAACAATTGAGTTGTAAATACGAAGTTTTGTGTCTCGTTTAATGTTTTTTTCCCCAAAGTATGGAATTGAGTGCTCCAATAGTTTTCCTACCATTTGTAATTCATTCTGGATCTTGTCTTTGCTGTTTCCTTGCTAATTGAAAATTACTCCTTAATATTTAACTTTGTCAACGTTATTTATTGTTTCGTTTTCCAAAGGTAGGTTGTAGGCAGGTTTTTATCGCTGCCTACAATAAGGTATTAACATTTATTCAGATTTATTTTAAGACCCGCTAATGTGAGTTTTCTAACCATATAACTCAAATCCTCCTTGTCTTCTGTGATTACTACCTGATCATCCGCGAAAAAGAGAGTGCACTAACTAGCAGATCCATGTTCTTACATTTGCGTGTTCAGCCTCTTTGGGATTGGTGTAGATATATTTTAAATATGGTAGGAGACAGACAACATCCCTGCCTGAGTCCCTTTGTGGTGTTAAAGGATTCAGTCAATGATGTTCCAACTTTGATTGCAGTATAATTTTCTTTGTAATATTTTTGGATGGCCCTAATTAATGTTGGTCTAATGTCGAGCTTTTCCATTGTTTTCCATAACTGTGATAGTGGGACAATGTCGTAAGCTTTTTCAAGATCAATGAAAGCTATATGTGTTTCTCTACTTCGTTGAGTTCGTTTTTCTAATATTATTTTCAAAGTAAAAAGGTTGTCCGTCGTAGATCTTCCCGCCCAGAATCCCACTTGTTCCTCCAGTTGCTGATATTCAATATCCTCTTCAATTAAGATTCTAAGAATCCGGGAATATATTCTTCCTATTGTTGGAATGACTGCTATACCCCGGTAATTCTTGGGATCGTCTTTTGAACATTTTTTATGGATGGTCGATATATAGGAAGTTCTCCACTCAGTCGGCGTTTTTTCGCCATTTAAGCATCTTTCAAATAAAGACTTTAGTATTCTTAGCAGACTTTCAGGTCCATATTTTATAAATTCCGGGTGTATCCTTCCAGGTCCAGGAGATATTCTCAATTTTGTGTCTTTCACGCATTGTTGTATTTGTTTTAATTAAAGATCTATATGAGTTAAATTACCTATTTGGTTTTGTTCTCTCGTAAATTCAACGCGTTTTTCTTCCAAAAGATCTTTGAAGTGATGTACCCAGTCTTTTTTTGTTATGCTGCTCAAGTTAAAGCCTTGTTTGTTTGATGCTTTTAACGATTTTATGGTCTTACAAGCTTCTGAGCTTCGAGTTCCTCCTATTTGTTATTCTATATACTCGCACTTTCTTTCCCAAGATTGATTCTTTTTCTTAATGACTTCGATTTTTACTTCCTTGTTTGCTCTTCTGTATTCTTCTCTTGTCACGTCGTCATTCTTTTGAAGAAGTTTTTGGTAATTGTTTTAATTTTTTCTATATCCTCATTCCACCAAACAGGTTTGTTAGTCATCTGCATTATTCCAACAGCCTCGTCTGCAGCTTCAAGATTACATGTTTTATATGATCATATTTTTCTTCTGTTGTTCGTTCAGTTTCAATTAATTTTCGCACTAATCTCTTGGCATATAAATATTTGGTCTGTCATGTTCAAAGCTCTTTAGATTATACTTTGTCGTGTCTAGCATATTCTCAATGAAGTTGTTGACGTTAAGTGATAAATGAGATTATTATTATTATTATAATATTTATATTTAATAAAATTTTCAATGCAAAATATACGTTGTTGCTTACTCCAACACTCCATTTTAATAACTGTTAAAATATCTCCAAAGCCTCCTCTTTCAATTATTATCAAAAGATTTGTGATAGGTAAACTATATAATTAGATGTTGCTAATTAAAATTGAAAAAATCATTTTGGCTCTCACGGTAGTTCTATTTCTTTATTGGCTGGAATTTATATTAGTTTGTGCTTAATAAATAAGCGATAACAGATATTTTCAAAAAGAAAATCAATTCAATATTGAATAGATTAATTTCACACCACCATGCAAGTTATCGGCCCACGATTACTTTTATTTTGCACGGTACAAGATTAAATCGCATTTATATTATTGTATGGTTAGATTGCTAAGAAAGATATATTTGAAGAATTTTGAGGTATAGTTTATTTCAAATTATAAGAATATAACTTTGAACGGCTCTAATGCTTTTATTGCACCACCTTCTGTGATGATAATTATTATACCTGGTCTCCTTATTGAACGGGTACGGTTTACCTATTTGCAACGTATGAATCTAGGGGCCGTATTGACTATAAATTATGGTCCTATAATATAATAATAAAACGCTGTTAATTTCAAGTACGAGTATATAATAAAAAATATCTGTACATTGGGTTTATATACAAAGAAAAAATTACAAATCGTGTGGCAACATGTGTAGTGGATACATATAGATATATAAAGCTAATTTATTTGTAGTACACAATAAAATTTTTATTGGTAACCGCATTGCATAAATCATCTGTGATTGAGTCGTCTTGCAAATCGGTGTATGTGTCTGAATCGTATTGCAAATTTATAATCAAAGGTGCTACTATTTTGTTTATGCGCATATATTAGTTCTCTTTTGCTATTGCGTGTTTAATAGCATTTTTCAATTTACAGCAGTTATATGTTCTATAGCATTTGTTATGTGTGTTACACTGCTTTCACTAAATTTCGGTGTTTGATTTGTTCGTCTTATGGTATTTTACAGTTGGGCCCATATCAATTCAATGGGATTCAAAATGCAATGGTATGGTGGTAAACGCAAAATTGTATGTCCTGCTTCTTTGGCTCTGTTATCCACATAATAATTCTTTAAATATTCTTTTGTCTTCATCACCTCTATTAATTGGTTTTTTGTATAATGATCCTCAAAATATAAATCATTTGATTCTAAAAATGCTTTAATATCTTTCTTATTATTACATTTTGTAGAAACTTTGGTTTGCTGTCGAGAATGATACGGAGCGTTGTCCATCACTATCACACTATCTTTTGGTAAATTTGGCAGCAAAGTGTCACAAAACCATTCTTCAAATAAAGATGTGGTCATATCTTCATGGTAATCTAAACCTGAGGATTTAACATTTTTAGCAGATAATAGCGGCTGTCCGATCCATCCTTTTTCTGACCCAGAATGAAGAATAATTATTCTCTTCCCTCTCGAAACCGGCGCGTCCAACTGACACATACTTGAACTATCCACCCAACCTTTGCAAATTGTGTCATGGGTGTCATACCACGTCTCGTCTAAATAACATATGAATCGTCCTTCCTGTCTACACCTTCTAATTGCCGTTAAGTATTCATATCGAAGTTTCTGTAACCTCGGGCTTTCCATAATTGTCCGACGTTTGTCTATAGTGCCAAACTTAAAACCAGCTTTCTTTAGCGTCCGCCACAAGGTTGCTTTAGAACACTGAATATTTATAGGCTCATAACTGATTCTTTTATGTAAGCAGTCAAGTGTAGATTCAATATTTACTTTGTAGAAAGAGTATACTTGCTGCCTAATAGTACCAATTTCATACTCTTCAATTTTTCTCGGTGCTCCTTTGTCACTTCTTTGCTTTCGAGGTCCTGCGTTATTCTTAATTATTTTGTTATTGTTCCAAAAGGCACCTTTGTTAATTGCGACGTTCGTTGAAAGTTCTGGGTTTTGTAGTTCGTTATTTTCTTCCATCAAGGTATGATAGACATTGAAAATTATCTGTTTTGCATCTTCTGATGTATGCTTTCTCTGTCGTGCTCCAACAGTATTATCACTATCCACATCATAATCACTAACACTTTCAGCAATAGGTCGCTACATGTTCGTTAAGTAAAGAGAGAAAAATCAAATATGTATACAGTAGTAAAGATTAACAATAAATGATCAATAGACTCAATATTAGATGTAATATATACCAACTCTCCTAACTATATTTACTTAAATTTTGTTTAATAAATATAAGCACTTATTTTATCTAAATTGTAATTTAATGACTATTTAACTATATATAATAACTATATATTCAAATTAACAACTGTTGGTACTTATATTATTATTAAATTTTATTTCATCTAAATTGCAGTAATTACAATTTACTTAAATTTTGTCATTACGGACCTCAGCAGTTTGTTTGCGTAAAAGATAATCGTATTGAGCGGCCAGGTAGTTATTGCCGCAGGTGGTGAAATAAAAGCATTAGAGCCGTTCAAAGTTATATTCTTATAATTTGAAATAAACTATAAATACTATTGAACATTATAAAATGCTGTGAATTTAGCAACTTTTATATTTGAAATATAATATGCGCATTAGTTTAATCACGCTTTATAATATTAGTATATTCTATTCGCGTAGAAGTTCCTCACTTCACCATCAATTTCCCGTTTATGACGATCCGATACGCTCGATCGGATCGCATTTGTCCCACCAATATGTCACGGGAACGTAGAAAAAAAAAAGAAGTAATCGCAAAGTAAACAGATCGGCAGGGGCGACAATCTCCTGTCGCGTCGTTTTTCACCCGACATTGGTTTATATTGAAAACATCGACACACTGTCAATTATCTAGTGATTTATTCCAATCAAATTGGGTTGTTCACACTTACTCACATTCGATCGGGGCATCATTTATTTATATATATCTATGAGTGGTTGCGGTGGACTATGTCTTCTGTTTGAATTTGGGAGCGCCATCCCTCTTTTGTGCAGATAACCGAATGAATATGCGATCTAGACGATAAGATCCCCTTAACATAATTCACTTCTAAACAAGCCCCTTTTTATATACATTACGTCCTCATCTTTCCGTTCTGTGGATATATTGAGTGAGTGAATTAGATTATGAATTAAATTTTATTTGTCGAATTGATGCTAAACAGGAAGAAAATTGAATGAGGAATATTTATGTGGGCAAGGTTAGGGTGAAAATGAAGTGTAATGCTTAAGATAATATGTTTTTCAGTTTATAGTTAATATATTTTTCTAATGAACAGCAGCCGTACCTAATCTAGGATGGCGGTAAAAAGAACTGCATGATCATTTAAGTAATTTGTTTGTAATGGATATAATGGCAATTTAAATTTGATCTGCATTTTTTTATGAACATAATTTAAGAGATCCTGCAAAGTGATTACACAGGCCTGCATAAAATTTGTGATGACGTGATTTTTGTTTGTTAAGCTCAGTTTTTATATAGTAATAACTAATTAAAATACAGTTGGTCTCTACCACCAACAGATTTTTTTTTTGCACAAAAGAAAAAGAAAAAAATATAAAAAAAATCTAATAATAGGCGTTTTAATACATTTTAAAATGAATGTACTACTTCAAATTCTAGGTATTAACCCAAAAATGATTTTCTGTTGTGGTTTTAAAGAAATTTGTTAAATAGGCTCTCATTGCCTGATGTAAATCTTTTATTACATGTATTAATTTTGGACAAGATTTCCGGGAATTTTTACCTGCTAAATCCTATTTATTATGCTTTCACTATATTAGTACTGCGAAGAAGGATTTCAAGTTTATCACTCCAAACAAAATGTATATTTTAATGTCATTTACTTCATTATAGCTCTGAGTGTCGATCAGTAAACAACTAAAATTAATTTGTCTTTAGTGTGGTGCGTGGTATTTGATAAATAAACATTGCTTAAAAATATGGCTAGCCGGTGTTGAAAAAACAAACCAGATGATTTCTGTTATATTTGTGGATATTTCGTCTTGAAAAAGTTTAAGAGACCAATTGGTGAATTTGCGAAAAATGCATATTATGCTTATTTCAAAATCAAATTAGGAGATCAAGATAAGGATTGGGCACCGCCCGTTGTTTGGAAGGTATGTGAAGAAGGTTTAAGACATTGGACCAAAGGGAATAGAAAAAGCCTTCCTTTTGGATACCGATGGTTTGGAGAGAACCGCAAAATCATCATGAAGATTGCTACTTTTGTCTTTGTGATATTAAGGGGCATAATAGAAAAACTTTGAAACATATTTTGTACCCAAACAATATTAAATCAGCTATCAGACCAGTTCCTCACAGTGATCATGTACCTATACCCCCCAAAGTACTACAAGAAGATATTGAAACCTCTTCAACTTCTGGCTCCGTACAGATGGATAGTGATTTTGAACCATTAACCTCAGGTCAAAACCAACCTCAGCTATTTTCACAAGCCGAACTGAATGATTTAGTAAGAGATTTGGGACTTTCAAAAGATCTTTCTGAAGTACTGGGGTCCAGGTTGAAACAAAAAAAGTTGCTTGCCCCAGAAACTACCTTCTCTTGGTATAGAAATCGTGAGTCTGGATTTGTAAAATATTTTGCACAAAATGGACCACTCGTGTACTGCCAAGCAATTGCTGATCTACTTACTTTCCTCGTAGCTCCTGAGTACACACTTTCTGACTGGAGACTTTTCATCGACTCTTCAAAAAGGAGTCTTAAAACTGTTCTTTTACATAATGGCAAAGTTTTTGCTTCTGTTCCGGTCGGCCATTCTGTTCATTTAAAGGAAAACTATGAAAATTTACAGGAATTACTTTTAAGAATACAATATGAAAATCACAACTGGGAAGTGTGTGGAGATTTAAAAATTTTAGGCCTTCTCTTGGGTCAGCAGTCTGGATATACTAAATTTCCATGTTTCCTGTGCGAGTGGGATAGCAGAAATCGAGAACAGCATTGGATAAAAAGAGACTGGCCACAAAGGATGACTTTAACACCTGGCACCAAAAATGTAATTCGCGAAAGTCTTATTGACCCTCAAAAAGTGTTACTTCCACCGCTTCACATAAAACTTGGACTTATGAAACAATTTGTTAAGGCATTAAACAAAGAAGGAAATTGTTCTAAATGTTTGTGTAATACATTTCCGACTCTGTCAGAGGCAAAATTAAAGGAGGGAATCTTTGTAGGCCCGCAGATTAGGAGCTTGCTGAAAGATTAAGAATTTGAAAATGTGATGGAAGATAAGGAAAAACATGCATGGCATGCTTTTAACGAAGTTGTACATAAATTTCTAGGGAATTATAAAGACACAAACTATGATGAGATCGTTGAAAATATGCTGGAAAAATTCAGGATTCTTGGTTGCAATATGAGTATAAAAATTCACTTTTTACATTTCCATTTGGACTATTTCCCAGAAAACCTTGGGGACGTGAGTGAAGAGCAAGGAGAAAGATTTCACCAGGATATTAAAGAGATGGAAAAAAGATACCAAGGGCGCTGGGACACAAAAATGATGGCCGATTACTGTTGGACATTGAGAAGAGATCTTCCTTTAGCTGAATATGACAGAAAAACAACCAAACGAAGCTTTTCTGAAAAACGAAAACGTTTTTTTGAGAAGCAGAAAGAATAAATAACTATTTCTAATAGTTTCCATGTGTATATTTTTGTATTTTTTTAATATAATATAAAACTAGCTTATAAATGAAATAAATCGTGTTTTTTCTATATTTTTTGATTTTACTGGTTTGAAAAATAACCTTACGTGATACAAAAAAATAAAAGCAGATTTGAAATCAGCACTACCCAGTTACTAGAAAACAGTTAAAATTTTTAAATCAACTTTCAAAGTGTTGAAAAATGCAGGCCTGTGTCATTAAAGTTCGGATTTTTATATATACAGGAATGCGCATACGTTCTTCCCAAAAATATGTCAAATATGTGGTTCATTTTCACCATTTATGTATCTTTATGTATCTTTATGCACTTTGTTTTTTATACAGGGTGGCGCAAAACTACCGTTATGGTTTGAATGTTTAATAACTTTTTTAAAAAATTTATATTTTTTATTTTTATTTCAGAATTTTGTGAAGAAAAGTTGGGGAATTAGAAATGGAACGATACACCACAGAACAGCGATCAAAACTTGTTGAATTTTATTTTGAAAATCATCGGTCAATTGTATTGACGCAGCGTGCTTATCGTGTTTTTTTAATGTGCCTACTGGACCTTCAGCACCAACAATAAACCGCCTGGTTGAAAATTTTCGTCAACATGCTACAGTAAGACACGTTCCATGTACCGGAAGACCACGTACGGTCCACACGGAAGAAAATATCCAACGTGTTGTGGATAGTGTACAGGACAGTCCAGAAACTCAACAAGAAGACGTTCGGCACAACTGGGGCTATCGCGGAAGTCCGTTCAGAGGATTATGGCCGCATTGCACTTGTTCCCGTATAAGGTTCAGCTTGTGCAAGAATTGAAGCCGTTAGACTACCAACAACGGCTAGATTATGCCATTTCATTCCGACAAAAAGCAGAAGAAAATCGCGATTTCATTAACAATTTGATAATGAGCGATGATGCCCATTTCCATTTGAATGGTTTCGTAAACAAGCAAAATTCCAGGATATGGGCTACGGAAAATCCGAGAACAGTTCATCAGCAACAATTACACCCAGTTAAGTGTACTGTTTGGTGCGGTGTATCGTCCGAAAGATCATTGGTCCATATTTCTTTGAAAATGCACATGGCGCCTCAGTTACAGTTAATGGTGCTGAATATCGAACGATGCTGGACAATTTTTTGATGCCAGCTGTAGAAAACCATCCACAGTTGTGGTTCCAACAAGATGGAGCCACAGCCCACACTGCAAGGGATACAATGGCTATGTTACGGGACCTCTTTGGCGAACGCATTATTTCGCGCAGAAGCGATTTCAATTAGCCCCCACGTTCACCGGATTTAACAGCACCAGACTGTTTTCTTTGGGGTTATTTGAAAGAAAGGGTATACGTAAATAAGCCAGCGACCATACCACAGCTAAAACAAAACATTCGCAATGAAATTCAAGCCATTACACTGGAAATTTGACGAAAAGTTATGCAAAATGTACTGGAAAGAGCACGAATGTGCGAAGCCGAAAATGGCCACCACTTGCGGGATATAATTTTTCATACTTAAGCCAAAAATATTCACCATATAATATACTTTATAACAAAATAATAATAATAATAATCAACCATTAAATAAAAAAGTTATTAAACATTCAAACCATAACGGTAGTTTTGCGCCACCCTGTATATTTCGCTTACTGGAAATCAATGAAAGAGTAGTAAAACAACAAAAAGTAGTCTAAAATACATTTATATAAAAAAATAATTATTATTACATAATATATGATAAGAACATTGCATAATAATATGCTAAAAGATTACAATTAATACTTATATCCGTAAAATGCTATGGATGTTACTTAATAACCAGAGGGCGGACTGAAGTGATTCAATGATTAATTGCCCCGATAAAACGTTGTGATGGTATCAGGTATAGTATGCATGTTATTACAGCCCCACTATTTGGTTGCTCGATTGTATTCGTCGAGCAGATGTTGTTATTTTCGTCGATAAGAATCGTACATTGTGTGTATTCCTTCATAAATTTTATTTAACACTGGCGACTTTCACAACTTTCACATCAAATTCACAATTGAAGAAGAAATTAATAACAGTATTAATTTTCTTGATATTTCTTTAACCTATGATAGACAGGTTACTATTTATAAAAATTGATACAACAAATCCTCTGCATCTTTTCGATATATGAATTACAACTCAAATGCACCTACAGTCTAAACTAATATTATAAAGAGGAAACATTTATGTTTTTGTATGTATGTTTGTAATGTTTTCACACAAAAACTACTGGACCGATTTCAAAAATTCTTTCACCATTAGAAAGCTGCATTTTCACTGAGTGACATAGGCTATATTACATTTTCAAGAAAGAAAGGGGAGAAAGGGATAAAAATGCATTAATGTAACCCAAGGTGTGAAAAAATTAGTCACAAAAAATCTGCCATCGCGTACGCTGCGGAAACTATTGTTGATAGAACAAAAAAATGTTCTACAGTATTATAGAACGTATTAATATCTACAAAAAAGTCCGCGAAACCATATGTCCAACTACTGTAGTTATGCCACTATAACTACTTTTTTACATTTTAAAAGTTAATAAAAGTGCCGACAATAATTAAACCATATTATCCATACCTCTGTATTATTCCTTATCCTTTAAATGATATTTTATTAAAGACCATTTCAATACCAGTAAAATACTTTTTAAATTATTAAAATCGGACATTCCATTCAAAAGATATAACGAATTTAAAAATGTCAATCTAAAGAAAATAATGTTATAATATAATGTAGTAGTATAGCGATGGCCATATTCATTTTGTTTGTAATAAATTGACAATCGAAAAATTATAACTGGAATAAGAATAGTATTGGCAGAAGGAATTTAATAACAAGTTCAATGAGAATGAAAAGTAATAGGAAACAGGCACAGAGAAGCTGTTATAGAAAGAAGTTAAACATAAAGTGATATAAAATCCAAAAATTAAGGATCACAAGAAAGGAAGATTAAATATTTAAGAGAATACACTCACTATTGTATTTATTCAAGGTAGGATCGAAGAAAAGAGAACATATACGATACAAATTTTATTAAAAGAATTTAAATAAGTGAGATATTTGAAAGGTGACGTTTTTGAAGTAATTTCGACAATGTGTCAAAAGCCAAGTGACAGGAACATTATTAAAATAGCGGGTTACATTGTTTATAAGTTATGTTAAATAACTAAATGGACTAAACAAAAAATGTAATCAATTCATCAGCTTTACAATTAAAAAAATTATTTTCTTGTCAAAAACATTTTTTTTCCTTTAACTTCACATAGCCACAGCAACGCAATTGGATGATTTGTTTTCCCAGTGAATTTATATTTACTATAATACATTTATCTCTTTTCTCATTCATTTGATTTCAGATTGAGTCACAGCGAAGCGTGGTCGGGATTAGCTAGTATTCAATAAAATGATTATAAATAATCTGACTGATATAGCAGTTAAACTATCACATACTCAATACAGAAACTATCACATACTCAATACAGAAAAGGTAACAGCAAGAAAATTAAAACGATCTTAACTGATAAAAACTACCCACCACAACTTATAGAACAAACAATTAAAAAAGGAATTCACCAAATATACAACACTGCAGACACCAATAACAATTTAAACAATGAAACAACATATATCACGATTCCATATGTACCACAATTATCAGAGAAAATAAGATATACTTTAAAAAAATATTATATAGCTACAACATATAAACTTAGCAAAAATAAAGGTACTACATAGGCAAAACCAAACGATATTTATACAAAAGAATACCAACTCGCAAATATTCCAAAACCGACAAAACAGCTTTATTTACACACAAATTACAACGCGATCACCATTTCGACTTTGAAAACACACAAATAATTGATAGAGAGCAATACACAATGAAAACAGAAATTAAAGAAATTATTAATATTAAACAGGAAAAAAATTCAATTAACAACAGAACTGATATAAAAAATCTAAGCAGTATATATTATAACCTAATAATGTATCTACCTGCAATTTACCATCATAATGTATGTTGCTGTTATATAATTATTATCATATGTTATTTAAATATCTGTACATTTGCTTATTATGCTGACAGTTCTGTGTTTAGATCCCTGACTGGTTGTTCGAGTAGGTTTTCATGCTTTTCCTTATCGTGCCGACCGCTTTATATCTTAAGTCGATTCACGGGCGCAAGAGTAATAATAACTCATGACTTACCATTAGAGTGGACCAATTCCGAGCGAAAGCAGAGGCGCGACTAACGAATTGGTTCCCGCATGCGAAACATTATTAATATCTAGAGATATACTATCACGAACGGTGCTGTTATTATGTTAGATACAAAAAAAATGTAAGACGGTTTTTCTAGATTATGAAACGTTCTCGATGATACGTATAAAAATGTATGTAATTAGATGATTAAAAAAAAACTTACCGTCTTATGCGTTTTCCGTGACTTGAAAATCTGGAGAAGCGCGATGAAATATTGTTAACATAAGGTGCGTCTCCAAAGTTATTTCTCGAAAACGCGTCCGCCGTGCGGAAAATATGTGCTTGTATAAAGAAAACGATCGCTCCACATCCAGTGATGTGATGTTTGCTTAATTAAAATAATCTTTGAAACAACTTAACACATCTGTAGACGAACCTTCACAAATTTGTCTAAGTCTGGCAAAATCTAAATCTTTATCTAAAACACTTTCAAACTTACTTAAAATACACTCATTTCTTGCGTCTTCTATCGAACATAGCTGTGCGTGTGTATCTTTCACAACTAGCACTGATTCCTGTAACGATAGCGAAGAATTTTGTAGGTTTTCTAATGCTTGCACTATTCCAAAGTAATTGTTGTGAATAGTTTGTAAATCACTTTTAACCTGACTATTTTGAAATTGTTTCCGACTTTCTTCGATAGCGGCACTATCTTTCGGATTTAATAATAAAACCACTTTTTTTACATCCTCAAAATATTTATGATAGTAAAATGCCGCTCGTAGCCATGTTTCCCATCGTGTCAGAATCGGCTGTGGTGGCTCAGGGGTATGGGGACACAATTCGTGAAATTTCCGAATACGTTTTGGAGATTTCAGGAATACTGCCTTTGTACTCGATATTAACGCTTCTACATTTGGGTAACATTTACGGATCCGTTCTGCTACAAGATGTAGGGGATGGATTTTACATGTAATATGTAAAAAGTTACCACAATGTTCCTTAAGAGACCGACCTACAGAAAGCATGGTTGCGGCACCATCTGTCACAAACATTCGGATTTGATCTCTGGAAATTTCAAATTTTTCCAATGTACTTAACACCACTTTTGAAATTACCCGCTCAGTACATTCTTCTATTTGTCTGCTAGCTAATAAAATTGAGGATGGCGATTGATTTGGTTCCATTTTACGCACCATAACATTAAGTACAGATCTTTTTTTGTTATCAGTTGTTTCATCCACACTCAACCACACTTTTTTATTTTTCAGATCAGCCTTAATTTTATTTTCTAAATGTACACGAACAGATTTTAAATAACGTCGTAAGTGGGTGCAGCTCGGACATTCTACATTGCCATATTTTTCAAGAAATGAAATAAACGAATCATTGCGTAACAAAGTAAACGGCAAATTACACACAACCATCATTGTACACAAATCAAATAAGAACACTTCGTATTTTGTATCGGCACCAGTGTCTCTATCTTTATGTCTCGCGCTATGCAAGTGGCGTTGCAAATTTGTTAAATGGTTTATATATATTGCACACTAAACATTTTACATTTACCCCATTGTAAGATAATCTAGGATGGTTCTCAATAAACCTATTGACTAACTTTGATGATAGCGGTATTTTTACTGTACGCTCCTTCAACATTATTAGATACACAGAATACACTTCCCTGCTGCTATTATACGTGTACACACTATGACCGTGAACAACATACTAAGTAATCGTATGTGCGATGGGGCACGCGGGAACCAATTCGTTAGTCACGCCTCTGCTTTCGCTCCGGATTGGTCCACTCTACTTACCATTCCTCTTTATAATTGATATCAAACTTTTGTTATGTCATGAATATTTCTTGTGTATTTCCCTTACTGGAAATCAATGAAAGAGTAGTAAAATAACAAAAAGTAGTTTAATAGTATATTAAAAAACAAGTTTCATAAGGCACCATTTTGCCGCACGAGATCAGTTTAGAAAACGAGCCGCGAAAGCGGCGAGTTTTCTAAAGAGCGAGTGCGGCAAAAGGCCTTATGAAACGAGTTTTTTATACTACTTTTTCTATTTTGCGTTTTTTACATTAATAAATTGCTTAAATTGGAATTATTTAATTTGAAAGTTCAGAGTTTAATCTTTATATAAAGCATGCAGTTGGTCACATTGATACTTGACATTTTCAAATTTAAATCTTGCTATCCGCAAAGTATATTATATTACATAGTATTTATTAATTTTCGTTAACATTACTTGATATTTCATTTTAAAATATAAACAAGAGTGACATAGTAGCATATATATGTTGTTGTCAATTGTATACAACATGCGTTGTTTGTGTAAAATACGGACATATATCATATCTGTCAAATGTACATAAATTCTTAAAATCAAATGACAGCAATGATATTTATTTCTGTATTCGAACAACGCCAACATTGAAAAATGAAAAAAAGTGTATCGAAATGAAACTCATTTCGATACTGTTTTGGGTTTCATAATGAGTTCATTTCGAACGCAAAATAGAAAAAATACATTTATACATCAAAAATAATTATTATTACATACATAACATATGATAAGAACATTGCATAATAATTTTGTAAAAGATTGCAATTAATAGCTATATCCAAATAATTCTTTGGATGTTATTTAATAACGAGAGCGGACTGAAGCGATTAAATGACCAATTGCCCCGATAAAACGTTGTGGTGTACATGTTATTACAGCCCCACTATTTGCTTGCTCGATTGTATTCGTCGAGCATATGTTGTTATTTCCGTCGTTATGTGTACATTGTGTGTATTCCCTTATAAATTCAATTCAACAGTGGCGTGTAAGACGGAATATACATTTATATATTATTTCGTCAAACATCGTTGAAATAATCGCTTGAAAGATTATATCCGCTAATTTCCAAAGTGTATTCTCGTGTTTACATGCTGTTACATGCATATGCATATATGTATTTATTGTTCTTGAGATAGTATATTATGCATTCTCTTCTATAAGGGATTATTTCTGGCTTCGTTTCTTTCAGTGTTATTTGGTTACAACGTTTAGTATTTTAAAAAATCCGTTTTACATTGTTATATTACATATTGATCCTATAATTTTTTATAAATATTAAGTTTAATTTACTACCTTATTTTTTGAGTGTGTTTTCGTTTCTTCTTGTTAGTCCATTTCTTTTTGTTCTTAGTATTTCTCTTTATTTTCATTAACTATCAAGAATTATCGTAGGGCAACCATGGTAGGATGGATTAGAGGCCATACAGATTGGTTGCATATTCGTAATGATACTGAAATATTAAGTTTAAGGCGCCCACAAATGTGCAGAGACATGTTTCTTCGAAAATTCATCAAGATAACATATGACCATCTGCACCTGACGCTTTTAACGAAGAACTGTGTGAAGAACAATATCCCATTCAAAAAGCTTAACAATCCATTTCTCAAGAGGTTTCTTACAAAATATCCTGATCGTCATATACCAGACGAATCTACTTTACGCAAATACCACTTACCAAAATGTTATTTGAGAACCATTGAAAAAATACAAACAAACCTATCTGGTCATTATCTTTGGGTAAATGCAGACGAAGCAACGGATGTAATGTGAAGATATGTGTTAAATGTAGTTATTGGTATTCTTCGTACCAACCATATATAATTGCAACTAAAATATTGCCAGTCGTAAATGGTGAAACAGTTGCAGAGTAATTGATTAATGTATTCGTAATATTCTGTCATCGAATAATAACTATAAAGACAAGATGCTATTATTTTTAGCTGATGCGACAGCTTATATGTTAAAAACAGAGAAGTTATTAAAGCAATCTTATCCCAATATGCTACACGTTACCTGTGCAGTACATGCACTAGACAGAGTATGTGAAGGCATCATAGGTCATTTTCCAAATGTTGATAAGTTAGTTTCATCATTTAGAAAGATATTTCTCAAAGCTGAGACAAAAAGTTGATGCCATATTTTGCATAAATCCAGATTTGAATATATTATATCAATTCTGCACAGAGCCGATTGAAAAATCTATACATTCGAAGTATGGTGCACTTTTGCAACATTTTAAACACGCACCCATCATCAGTGGTGATGTGGAACGGATATTTTATATTTTTAAAGAAGTTTTAACATCTAAAAGAACTAATTTAACGCAGGAACACCTTGAACAAATTTTAGTTGTTCATAGTAATGTTTTACACTTTCAACGTTTCACAGAAAATATATGGTTTTTAGATTTGTTCTTTGTAAATTATTTTTATTGAAAATTCGATACGCAATTCGCTTGTCAGCATTACTTTTGTTTCAGCAGTAGTTGCTACCGGTTACCAAACCGTCTATTATATTCGCTCTGTTGTGCATTGTTAGATACATAATGTGATGACTCATCCAACGACGCGTAGCGCGTCATACCTCTAGCATTTTTTCAAGCGTTCTGCATGGTTCGAGAAAATATCAGCCACGATATAAAAGCCGTCGAGGAAGGGATGGCGACATTCAATACCAGAGCTTCGCGGAGTGAACAAAAATACAGATACATAAATGTGCTTATTTAGTAATTAGTTTTTATATTGTTATTCATTTTATTATTAATATAGTGTGTGTCTAAAGTTATTGTTAGTTTTATTTAAGAACCCGAAAAGACAAACTTTACAATATTAACTGCATATGTAGGCATGTGCCACTTATGCAACTGGCCATATGTTTCAAATTGTTCGAAACTCACGGATCGCTTACAGAAACAAACCTATTGCGAATACTAGGCGGACGTCTATGAACTATGAGTCATCAATCGCTAGAGTCCTCTCTCTAGTGATAACTTACCACTTTTCAGGCCCTTAGCTTTGAAAAAAGAAAAAGTACTTTTTCCAAAGCTAATTCTGGATAATTTTTACCCACATAGTCACAAGACTACAACTTACTTTAGGCATTTTGAATTAAATTAAAGTTCACCTTTGCACGTACGTATAACAAGTATAATTTCCAATTTGGAAAAGCTATTAAACGGAAGATGTAAAGACTCGAAAACGATTGGATGTATTTCACCCAATCAATTTACCAGTACTTAAATTCTTGGAACAATTAACCAAACAAGAAACATTCTTCTAGTCGATAAAATTTCGTATACGGCATACGGGAAAACCCATGACGCTGGTCTAACTGTCTAACACAATTCCAAGTAAATTTCATATCTCATCTGATTGATTATATTATAAAATAATGAATGGATCAATAATATGCGATTTTATATTGAAAATGTAAAAAATATTCATTTCATGCACACATATTACAGTTCCAAGAGGTTGTGTTATTTCTCCTGACAACTTTTGTTTTATTTGTGGTGAATGCACTTAAAAGTCAACAAAGAAATATAAGCGATTTCGTGAAAAAAGTGTATTTTGCTTACTTCAAGTTGAAACTTGGCATCAAGAAAAAACCTGTGCTCCTCATAAGTTGCGCAGAAGTGGGAGGAAGGTCGTCGTTTGTGGTTTAAGGGTAAATAGGATAATAAAGGGTCATTTCGTTTTGGCATTCCTATGATGTGGCGTGAACAGCAAAACTAAACTACCGACTGCTATTTCAGTTCAGGAGATGTGAAAGGTTTCAATACAAAAAATAAGAAGAAAATATCTCACCCAAATCTTAATTAAGCTATTCGTCTAGTGCCTTACAACTCTTAAAACCAGTTGTGATTCTGAGAATGGAAACATATTACCTCCCAGAACGAATTAGATTTTTTGTTGATGACGTACAAGGTCATTGAGGAAAAAGTTGAGGATTAAGGCCTTTCAAAAGATGCTGCAGAATTGCTGGTATAAAAACTGAGAAATGGAAACCTGCCGTTACCTGGAACCTTATTTTCGTGGTACAGGCAAGGAGAGAGAGAATTCACTAAATTTTTTGTAGTCATGTTCAAGGGCTAATGAAGTCTTTTGCAATAAAATATGATTTATTTGAGTGGCGCTTATTCCTTGATTCGTCAAAAAACAAACCTCAAAGCTGTCTTGCTGCATAATTTGGATAAATTTGCATTTGTATTTTGCAAAAAAAAAAACTGTAAGTGATGGAGGGAAATGGACATCACTTTTGGATTCGGTAGACTAGAAAACAGAATACAGTATGGTCGGTAATATACAGTACTAAACTTATAATTCTTTTATTTTTTTAATAAATACATATTATTTAGATTTTATTACATGTTCTAAATGTGCATCTCCTCGTTCAAGACAGACTTCATAACGAAGTTCCAAGTTGATTGTCATGTTATTGAATAAAGGTTGTCTGAGTTGTGCGAAGAAGGCTTGAAGATCATCCAATTAATTCATCGATAGTTTATGGTGACCTCTTCAAGATGGCATCTTTCTTCATGCCCCAAATGCATGCGTCTGGAGAGGTAAGGTCTGACGAATGTGAAGGATAATTATTAAATCGTGAAATGATTTTGGTTTGCAAATATCCCTGAAGAAATTGTTGAACTGCGACAGCAGTATGGCAAGTTGCCACGTCCTCCTGTCAAACTTGGTCTTGAAATGTTAAATTACGTGCACGACAGAATTGGCGTAGATCAAAGATAAAGCCTGTTAAAATTTATACGTACCGCTGTTGATTAAGTGTGAGTTGTCTACTATTCGCTTCGATAAAGTACAATGATTCCTTGTCCTGAATCTGCACACCAGACACTCACTTTTGCATTATGTAAAGAAACCTCTTGAACCGCATCGAGTTTGGCAAATCCAATAAATCGATTTCTGTGCCGATTTACATGGCACGACAAATGAAAATGTGCTTCGTCTGAAAACCATACATTTTTAAAATATTTTTAAAGAATTCAGGAATTCTGGTGCAATATTCCACTCTACTGCGATAATCCCGAGGATGTAACTGTTTGTGTACTTAAATCACATACGAAAATGCACCCAGCTCCTTCAGGATTCTTTGCAAGGAAGTTCTCTTTACACCAAGTTGCAACGCTGTCCTTCGTTGGCTGACTTTCGGATTTTCTAAGATCTGCTCAAAAATGCGTTGATGGTTATTGTTAATGTTAACTGTCCTGGGACGGCCCGAATTTTCTTTTCGTTGGCTATATACACTGCCAGTTTTTCTGAACTTTTCAAAAACTTTTAAAATTACAATATCCGGAGAACGTTTATTAAACTGTTGTGTGAATTTATCACATATGTATCGGAGACTTACACAGTTGAGTCGGCCGATTCCGTATGCGCGAAAATATTGCTCCACCAGAAAAACTTTCTCCTCTGTACTTAACACCATTTTTAACAATTAGGCCCTACTAATTAATTGCTTAACGTTTAGTTGACAGGACTATACTATCTAACATGGGTATGATAGCGTACGCATAGAGACATCGCCAATTTTGCTTCAGTTCTGTTTATTTTGGGCAATATTGTATTTACCAAAAGCATACCATGCAGCTTAAAAAAAATATCTTCCGCCAGACCCGTGGTATCGAACTAGTCTCGATGCCAGATATCTTATAGTTATTGGTATTACAGTATAACCTCCTTATAATGGACACTGACGGGGAATCCTAAAATGTCCAATATATGGAGGTGTCCAAAATGTGGAGGTGAAAAAAAAAACGAAAAAAATATTCATTCTCATATCAATTTAATCACACATAATAAGACGAAAGTCGAAAAAATTTACAATACTCTTAATACACATACATACATACATATTTTATGCTAGATTTTACTTGAAATAATCATTAATTGTTGTTTGTCTTGCTTTTTTAATTTTATGTTTAAATATCTCAGATTCACATTCAAGAAGAGCTTGAGAAATATTGTTAGCAATGTTAAAACTGTTAGTGCTTAAGAAATAGTTCTCAAGATCTTTTAATTTTTGATGGGCTTCTGAAATGTTTGATATACTAGTTACAAATTCCTCTTCAATCTCATTTTCCATTTCACCACTGATATCAGTAATTTCATCGATACAATCTATAATGGAAACATTAGGATTTTCAGTAAATAACGCATTATAAATTAATGCGTATGTGCTTAAATCTAAATTAGTGATGTTAAAATTGGGAAATAAAAATGCTAATGGTATATTATCTTCTATATCGCACTCTGCACTTAGATCACTGTCACTTTAATTGAATCCGCATTTTTGAAAACAGTTTCTTACGGTCATAGGCGAGAGTTTTTTCCAAGCAGCTGATATCCATATTAATGCAGTGACTACCGTAATGTTTTTTTCTACCATTTCTAGTGAATTTTCAGTATCCATTAACGCCAAAAGCCTTTTTACAAGCATGCTCCGGTAAATTACCTTAAAGTTTTGAATCATACCCTGGTCCATAGGTTGACAATGCGAGGTAGTATTTGGAGGCAGAAAAACCAATTTTACGTTTTCCAATGAAATCTTCGGATGAGAAGTGGCATTATCAAGAAACAAAATTACATGCCTTTTTTCTTTCTTCATCTTGTTATCAAAGTTCTTTAACCAAGCTGACATAATATCCAAAGTCGTCCACGCTTTTTTGTTAGATATCCATCCTATCGGCAACTTATCCACATGAGCTCCTTTAAAACATCTAGGTTTCTTACTTTTACCGATGACTAACGGCCTTTCCTTATCACCCTCCATATTTGAACACAACAATATAGTTAGTCGTTCTTTTGCAGATTTTCCTCCGGCACATTTATCACTTCTTAACGCAAATGTTTTTGTCGGAAGGGCGCGGAAAAATAAACCGGTTTCATCAGCATTAAAAATATCTTTCGGAGAGTAATCTTTGCATAATGATTGCAACTTGACTTTCCAATCGTCTACATTTTGCATGTTTACATAGGCAGATTCACCACACACACTTTTAAATGATATTTTATGTCTTTGACAAAATTTCTTCAACCAACCATTAGACGCTTTGAATTCGGTGAGTTGTAAACTTTGTGCTACTTCCAGCGCCCTTTCTTTGAGTAGGGGTCCTGACATGGGAATATTTTTGTTTCGCACCTTACAGAACCAGTTGAACACTGCTCCGTCGATTGCTAAACCACTAGTTTTTGGAAACTTCCTTTTTTGAGCTAGGTTTCCATTTTTCTCGAAAATTTATTTTATTTCACTTTTGTTTTTCACTATATCACTAATTTGCGACTTTCCGACACCAAACTTTTCCGCGAGCTTTCGGACACTTAAGCTTTGCTGTTCACTAACCGCAATAATATCAATTTTATCTTGGATTGTTAACCGCTTTCTTTTACTAGAATCCATGTTGACACTATCAAAGGCTAGTTCAAACTGATTCAAAATACATATCACTCCACTTATCACCTGACGAGTAGGCCAGTGGTAAACCGTCGTTCCTTTGTATTATGGGAAAAACCCGAGTAGATATACTTCCACGTGTGCAGCAATAAAAGTACATACATACATATAGCAAACGCCAATTAAGTTGGCGCGAGGAGGGGTAAGTTCGCGCAGGATTAAAAGTAGTGGGGAGATTTGTATTTGGTTTTACATCAAATGTCAGATAATTCTAACCTCTGGGCGTGTATCACTTTATGATGCCCTAGCAAAGACATTATGTTCCGTCAAACTTCAATGACAAATGTATTCTGACAATTACTTGAGTAGTGGGGTGGACGTTTTTAAACACGACTTCTGCGCACCCCCTCTTCGCGCCAACTTAATTGGCGTTAGCTATACATAATTGCAAAATTTTATTCGGCGCCGCCGGTCTTGTCTGTCCTTAATTAAGAGATATATTTACAGATGTTTTATTGCTTCGGTGAAATAAAGGGTGTCCGCGTCCGATTTATGGAGGGTCCAATATTAGGAGTGACTATTGTTAAGAAAACCCATTATAAAATTTCGTACCACAAAAAATGTGCATTTTTTAGAGGTGTCCGATTGTCGGAGGTGTCCATAATTAGAGGTTTTACTGTACTATTATTATTATTAGATAAAATGTTGTTTTGTTATATTCAGCATTTGCAATTATTTTATGGGAGGAATTAAGCGACAGCTATTATTGCATTAAAAGGAAAAGTGTTCTGTAGTATCCGCTTAATGAATACACAAAAATTCTTATAGTTCTTTGCCTATTATGTAACATATTGGCCTAAGTGGATGACTCCTTTACGTCGTTTCTAGTGACATTTAAATGACTGTTAGGTAGGCAAGTAGATAAGAGAAGGAAAAAAACTGCTTCTCGCAATATTAGAGACAAATGATTCCACTCTGAACAATGGTTAATGTTATGTCCGTACGTCACATGTTCATGTCGTTATGGTGTGTGTATAACTCATGCGCACGACTCGCTCATGTCCCACAATATTTCATAATTTAATGGTAAAGTGACTTTTATAAGTACGTGATCTGGGGACGCAACAAGTTAAATTGTGATAAAAATTTATCTGGCTGTTGTTGTGTTATACTGTGGTCATTATGTACAAACATACAATGGCTCGGGATCGCAAGAATGCGGATATATTATTTCTAATAAATTATGATACATACTGAAGTAATTTAGTTTTAACATATTTATATTTTGAGGTAATATTAGGTGTTTTGCGACTTTTTTTTATGTGTGACCTTTACCCTATGTTCAACACCGATCATTAAAGCTTGGATTATATGCAAAATGCATATTTGTTGGTAAAAGGTACATTAACAGAATTATGACCTTTAGAGTTTTATATTTTGCATATTTATACAACTACTTAACGCATATTTCCTATAACACCGCAAATTTATGAATATTTTTCTTTAAATTACAAATCTCCTTCTAAAAATTCCAGTAGGCGACGAGATTAAAAATAACAATTCAAAAATAACTGGCATGGAAAATACCAGATTTCCAAGTCTTCTGGGAAAGCCGGTTAAAACAATTGGTGATATTTTGTGAACTATAAAATTAAAATAAATAACCACGCTTCTACATAAAAACCAATATTTTACAATACTTATATGATTTATACCAGTACAGTTGTGTCAAGAATTCAACAATACAAGACCGTAAGAAAAGGAATAAAGTGACTGAAAGAAGGGTACATTATAGTTGAAAGCGATAAGATTATTCAACTAATACCTATACACGACAAAAACTCGTTTTATTAACAGTGGATTATCAAAATCTTTCCTACCCGAAGTAATATTACAATATTAATGTCGTCCGATGCTACCCCTTATACAGGTTCCCCATATTAGACTAACCATTTTATATTTCGAATAAGATCCTTCTAAGCAGAGTAAAAACTCTTTTAATACACTAATGTAACAAGTGTTCATTTGAAAAGTCAATCTAGGTTACTTTGAAATTTTGATAGAATAAGACGCAAATATATTAATATGTGTTTGTTGTTCTGTAAACGTAAATCCAAATGACATTTGATAATGTCAATAACAAATATCAGTTAGTGCATAAAATAATCGTGCGTCGATTCTGGTTTAAATAAATTGCTTCTCAGTTTTAAAATGGCTTTCACTTAAAAACATAAATTTTTTTTAGTCCAGGCTTATTTTCGAAGTGATAATAAAATTGATGGTTTATGGGTTTATTCAGTTCAAGATTGCATGGTAGAATTTCAAGTTGAGTTTCCACATTTTGTAATAGATTATATACAATTTAAGAATACTTTGGATAGAACTTTAAAACTTTTTTCTGAAACTGGTAGTCTCTTGAGAAAATCAGGCAGCGGAGCAGTTAAGAAACATTCACCTCAAGTTGTCAATCGTGTTGAAGAAATAATGGAACATGAACGACAAACATCTGTTCGACATTTGAGTCAACAAATAAACCTTTCTGTTGGTACAACTCACAAGTTATTAAAAAAAGATATGCAACTTTATCCATACCGTGTCACAGCAGTACAAGAATTGTTAGAAGCTGATTACCCACGTAAACTACAGTTTTGTAAGTGGTTTGTAAATATGAACAATAATGGAGAACTTTCGCAAAGAGTCATCTTTACTGATGAAGCATGGTTTTATAAAACGTGATACCTAAATTCACAAAATACAAGAATTTGGAGTAGTGAAAATCCACATGTAATTAAGGAAGAATCGCTACATCAAGAGAAAATTGGTGTTTGGGCAGCGATAAGCCAAAGGCGAATCATTGGATCAATATTTTTCAGGGAACGTTCACTGCTCAAAGGTACCGTACGGAAATTTTACAACCATTTGTCAATCAGTTGCATGATGATGAACTACAAAATGCACATTGCCAACAAGACGGAGCACCTTGTCACTGTACTGCAGAATCTTTGGATTATTTAAGAGAATTTTTTGATGAGCGTATAATTAGTCGAAATACTGAAATTGCTTGGTCTGCACGTTCATGCGATTTAACACCTTGCGACTTCTTTTTGTGGCCTTATCTAAAAAATAACATATTTCGAGCAGAAATGCATGGAAATTAATAACAATCCAGTAATGTTGCAGAATATCATCAGAAATTTTGAACGGAGGATTTTAAAGTGCATTGATCTTGAAGGACAACATTTTCAACATTTGTTATAGTTTTCAATAAATACCTATTATTTGTTATTTATTTGTATGTATGAAACTGTCAAAATATACGACTTCGTAGGTTAAGTAGTAAATTTTAATTTACGACATACTTCAAAATGTTCTCAGTAAATCACATGCTACTAGATTGACTTTTCAAATGAATACTTGTTACAAGTAATTCTATGGGATTTATAATTAACTTAATAGTCCGGTCAAAATAGACATGTCAAATAACAGAAACTTCGACGAGCTTGAATTTTGGTGGAGACCTTGGGTACACCAGTAGAAATAAAACGCCAAAAGTCCCCATCGATACCATGTGTGCTAAAGAAGTTATTCAAAGTCAAAGGCCAAAATTTTCGGTATTTTTGGTTTTTCTCGAAAACGGTAAGTTTTATCGAAATATAGCCTTCACAAAAATTGTAGATCATAAAATTATCTACAAAAACGGTTCTCATACTTTTTTCCTAAAAATCACAATTGCTATCATATCGCGATTCTAAAAGTTGAAGGAGTTACATTCTACATGATATGCACACAAATGCCACGTATATACATACATAGTCAGCACTTAATATAAGTAAAAGTGCCTGTTTGTGTCTCTTATATGTATAAACTATAAAATTCTGAGAATATACACTCAAAATAAACTCAGTCCCTTCTACCCGCATGGCCATGGTCAACATCTGCCGACTCTATTGTCCACGTGGCGACACATATACCTGCTTTTTTCAAGTGGTTTAAGTGAAATACTTTTAGTGTTGAACGTTGCTTTCGAGTGAATACACGTATTTATTGCTAGCGTCTACTGTTACAGTTTGTACCAATTAATATTGTTAAAAAATGTCTCAATTGTGATTTATTTGCAATAAACTTTTGACTGAAGGTGAAACTGTTACAGTTAGTCGTGGAATAAAAACTTTGATCGATGCAAGTATCGAAATAGGTGATGAGTTTGTTGATTATCTGAGAAGCGAAAAGTCTGTAATTATCCACGTGGATTGCCGAAAATCATATACCCGGAAAAGTTCAATTGCTGCTATCAAAAGACAACATGAGGATGAACAAGCCAGTACATCAAAAGTAAGTCCACCTTGTACTAGAGCGCGAGTAAGTGAATCCGACTTTTATTTTAAAAATATTGCTTATTTTGTGGCGATGAAGCGGATGAAGAGGCTGAGAAAAAAAACCGCAGCATCGTCGAAAAAAAATGTATAAATTTGCTATACTTTCCTTCAAAGAATCCGTTTTGAAAGTTGCTCAGGATCGTTCTGATGACGTATCAAAAACTATTACTGCACCCATTAATTTTGGGTATGATTTAGTTGCTGCTGAGGCTAAGTATCATGACAATTGCTTCAAATCTTTCGTGAGACCTAATACTGGCGTCGCACTACGAAAACATCTTCGTGATCCGACATTATCTTTGATCAATTTATGACCGCTCCAGCAAACCAGCAACAATTTCTCGCTAACATTCATAATAAATATCGTTTCATTTCCATGTTAAGTGACAGGCTGACCACTGAAAATATTGCAGTTAAACAAGCTCAAAATGACGCTGATGTCCTCATAATTGAAACAGCAATTGAACAATTCAATGCAATAAATACAACTGTTGTGGTTGGTGAAGATGTTGATTTGTTAATACTACTTACTGCACGGACTCCAATTGATAAAATTATTTACTTGTTAAAACCTGGAAAGGCTCAACAGCAAACGAAAATATATTCTTCAAAAAGTTTATCTACTTATTCAAAATGCCAAAACCATATTTTACTTTTACATGCGATAACTGGCTGCGATACTACATCAGCAATATTAGTAGTATTAAAATTATTTGAAAAATAGGATTTAATTGATTGCGCTAAAGTATTTGAACAAATTGACTCTTTCCCTCAAGCAATAATCACAAAAGGATTTCGCTATCTCCTTGCTGTTTATGGAACTCCAAAAGAAATTGATTGTATAGACAAGTATAGATATTTAACTTTTGTAAAAAATACACGGAACAAGAAACAAGTACAACTATCTTGTCTTCCTCCAACATCGGCTTCTGCTCATCAACACTTATATCGAGTATACTATCAAGTTCAGACATGGCTAGACAATCAAAAGAACCCCGATGACTGGGGTTGGAAATTAAGAAATAATACTTTGGAACCGATTCAAATTATACTCCTACCTGCTCCGGAAAAACTCCTAAACACAATTTTTTGCAATTGAATCGATTACTTTAAAAACCACATAAATCCATTTCCCAAAATTTTGAGTAAAATAAAGAAAAATGTTTAAAAATCCAGACAATGCCTTATTTCTATCTAGTTTTTTTAGTGGATAGTGTACATCGACACGAAACATTTATGGGTTTTAAAGGACATGTGAGGCCTATTGTCCTCTTACTGGGCCAAAAAAAAGAGGTCGGATATATGTTGTTTTGAATATCACTGAGAAAAAAATTGGAAAATGCTTTATTACAAAATACTTTTAACCTAATACAATATTCAACGAACTCAAAATAAGGAAAGTATATTATGTTAAGACATTATTAGCTATTAGTCATCATCATTGTCAGTTGCTGCGGTTGTGGGCCACTGGAAAATTTCGTTATAAAATTCTCGTACACCTGGCACTTCATCGTCTTCTACAACACCTTGAAACTTTTTTAAGGACTTCATCTTTTTGTCTTTGATAGGGATTTTTACATCTGGATAAGCTCCTTGAGTTGGGAAAAGTGGAACCTCGTCGTTTATAGACAGTTTAAAGGTATGTTGGTTCAAGCCAAGAATAAAATCACGTTCAACTACATAACCTTTTGTTGCACTGGAGTATGAAAAATGGGTAAAACTCGACACGGCAAATGGTTGCTTCTGATCTCGTGGAATGTTTCTGCTAGCAGTCTCCAAGGACAGGCTCGTTCTTTTGTAATATTTTAGCCACCATCCTTTGAAGCCCTTAATAACACTATTATCAGATTCGATGAAGTAAACTGAGAAGTTGTTTTTGCTGCTGGATTCCAATATAAGTTCCAAGTATTGTTTTGGTGTGTAAATCCTGTCAATTTTTTTCAGTTTTCTTTTAATGACTGCAAAATCACGGTCACAAGGCATGTATGAATGTCCGCGAATGGGAAAGTATTGCTCCACTGTACCAAAACGTCCCATTGCGACAAAAGCAGAGCACATTGGAATAGTGGTGTGATTTTTATTTTGCCCGGGGCATCCAACTGAAAAAATGTGAAAGTGTTTCACATCTTCAGATACAAGCTTCTCTTGCATTACGGCGTTAACAATGAATGAACATACTTCATTAGGGCCTTTTTTCCTAATCCTTCATGGTACATATAAAGCAAAGATTTCTCAGTTTTGAAATGATGAATATTAAAAATATTAACTGTGAGCTGGTGAAGATAGAATGTATCTTGGATGGGAACTACAGGCAACATTAAGTTTTGCATGTAATCTATGCATATTTCATCAACGGTTGGGTCCTTTTGGCAGAGTTCACACTCTTCATCTGGTTATAAAACTTTTTTGCTCTACGCAGATGGACCATCTTCTCGGCTGCTGCTACACGCTTTGCACTGTCGTTCAATAACTTTGATTTAAGTTTTATATTAAGTCCTTCGCAAGTAGTGCATGTATCGACTTGAGGTCTTCCAAATGAAAGGTCGTATTCTTTAAAAATCTTCAAATAAAATTTGTATGATATGGACAAATTAGGGTATTTAGAGCAAAACATTTCATGCATTATTTTCACATTGAGTCTTAGACTTAGATATGCATATTCACGGGTTGTGTAATGGCCTCTTTTTACTGGAAATGACTCGATGTGTTCTTTAATTTTTGCGATTACGTGTGCAGGTTTGGCAATGCCTGGCGTGTTTTCCTCTGAGATCTTTGGGTGATTTACCCGTAACTAACAAACCTGTAATGCGTCGTACTCTATTGTCGGTAATGCCATATATTTTAAGAAAACCGTCTTTACAGAGATCGATTTTGCCCGAAGAAGTTACCAGCGAATATTTGAATGCAGAATCATGGGTTTTCCTTTTAATGTTGTGTTTCTGTACAGGCTGTCTACGTTGGATTGGTACTGGTATTATTAAATTTTGCAAATAAGTATCCTGCTCATCCTTTGTATTAAAATCTCTGAACTTCGAGAAAGCCTCCAATTTTATCTCGTCTGGTACTTTATGTAAACATTTCTTTTTACACCTAAGAAAAAATTAGACAATAGCAATGCTAAACAATAATGTAAGCACATTACCTGCACTCTCGTCCTGGTTGTATCTTTTCAACATTAATTCCTCTATGATTAACATATTCTTCCCCTTTTATTCGTGCTTTTTTCACAATTTCACACTTATATGTAACTTCTTTTGCACCCTTTCAACGTTTTTTACCACTGATACCGTGTTCATTGGTGTCCATCTTGATTTCAACTAACAACAAGAGAGATCAGCTAAACTAACTTGCTCACAGCTCCACCTGTCATGAAATCTGGTCATTTACAGAATCACATACATCCCGGATATATGTTCTTTTCTCATGCAATGACAAATCGTGCTTGTTATACAAGCCAGACAAAAACATGGATTTATGTGGTTTCGTTGCGGAAGGGATAGAACTACCTATAAGGAACCCGAAAATTTCAAAAAGTCATTTTCCCTAAAAATGGGATATATGTGGTTTTTAAAATGACCGATTCAATTGCAAAAAAGGTTGTAGTGCTAAATGTGGCTGTAGAAGGGTAGAGTTTTGGTGTTCACCGTTCACCAGCGTGTACCAATTGCCAAGGCCAGTCTTGCTCAAATGTTCAATTGAATCCACTAGACGAAGGTTCATGTGATATCGATGAAGAGAGAGCTGATTCATCTTCAATTGAACAATTTATGAATATCCAGCAAGAAGAAGAGGAAGAAGAAGAAGAAATCGAAGAAGATATGGCTGTTGAATTATATCTATATATATATTATTATATATATATATATATATATATATATATATATATATATATATATAATTGAAAAGAAATTATCGACCGTGATATATTATCAAAAATTAATTAAAATTCGGGTAAGCGGTCAATTAAAAAACTCCTTTATTCAATTACCCTATATTTCGCAACACTTTGTCGCTTCTTCTGGGGTAAAAAATTGTATTATTTTTTTAACTCTACATTTTTACCCCAGAAGAAGCGACAAAGTGTTGCGAAATATAGGGTAATTGAATAAAGGAGTTTTTTAATTGACCGCTTACCCGAATTTTAATTAATTTTTGATTATATATATATATATATATATATATATATATATATATATATATATGTTGAATATCAATATCAATATCAATATCAAAATCAATAATCATCATGCAGTAAATACAGTATTTTCCCATAAAACTGCATTATAACAGATCGTGGAGTAGGCCTACCGGGGAAACCACGTTAAAAAAACGCGCCAAGTACACTGCCTCATAGGTCGTGTGGGAATGTGTGCATGTAGAATGTAACTCCTTCAACTTTTAGAATCGCGATACTTAAGTGGATTTTTGTATGTGTTGGGTAATAAAGACTATTATTATTATAAACTCAACAAACATGAAAATATGGACTTGATAGAAGAAAAGCTATGTAGATTCTCTCAAGAGGAAGCGCAAACTGCGATTTGTGCACTATGCCAATCTAAAAGTTTAACAAGAACGCAGTTTTAGCAAATGGAAAATCAATGTCCTAAAGCGTAACTGAATCTAAAAGAGTCGCTCTTGAAGCTACTAAGCTTAATTAAAAGAGCAGGGCTAGATGAAGTATTCTAACAAGGCATTAGGATAACGATAAATCTGGAAGGGTCGTAGTGGAAGAGGCTTTACGGCCACCTTAATCTATAGAACAGACACATTAAAATTCAAGGGTCGCTGAAGCCACGACTAGCTCGTATCAAAAAGTCCAAAGACATAGAGGCAGTATTACAAATAGAAAAAATATTAAACAGACGCGTCAAATAAAATCTCTGGAAAATATGAAAAGCGACATCGAAATCCTGGAATATGTCACAATGGCACATTTATCAATAATTAGAAAGATGTTTTTATTACACCATTTTCACACCAGCTTTAAGTTTTTATCCAGCTCACAATAATATGCGTAAGGTAAAACTCTACATTCCAATGAACAGAATAGATCGATTCAGAAAGATATTAAAAAGTAAAGGCCAAAAATTAGAACCTTGGGGTACACCGGATGTTGGATAGAAACATCAAGTGTGGAAATAATTAAAATAAAAACGACGCGAGCTAGAACTTAAGAAAGAAAAAATTATTAATAACAAAGGAGATAAACTAAGGTATCCAATTTAGCAAGTAGTATTGGGTGTTGGATGGAATCAAAAACTTTGACGAAATCTGTATATAATACCTGAAGACGATTATAAATAGCTTTGCTAATAAAATTAGTAATTTCTAAATTAGTTAGTGATGGTCCATTAGTAAATCCATGCTGGTAAGGAGAGCAGATGATGTATTTCAGATACTAGTTCTTGATACATTAAAGATTCGAAAGCTTTAGCAGAATTACTTAAAATTGTAACTGATTTGTAAATGTAGATATTAGTACAATCCTTTTAATCTTCTAAAACTTAGGAAAATGTGTTAAGAGTTTACATAAAATATAAATTAAGTCTAATCTCATACGCCGATAGAACTAAATCGGTTATAGCATGAAATGTTTAAATTTTACTTACTTCAGAGCAGTCGGCAAAAATTTGGAAACTAGAAGCAAAACGAATACAACAAAAAAAGAGCCGTATAATATCATTACTCTCCAGAATCTAGGTCTTCAGGTAGATATGGCAAGCGTAAACAATACTTAGATGAACTAAAGGGCGCCTAGAGAATAAAGTAATTAAACAATCATTAAAGACGTCAGAGACGAGTCCGAACCAATTGGAAAATGATGAGAAATTACATTGTTTTATGCCTGTAGTTCTAGATTCTAGGATGACTATGAGTTACATATTTATACTTACACTGTACACTGTATCGGCAGATAGGAATTAGTTATTTCAGTATCTGTTCTAACATTAGTGTGGCACAAATAAAAATTAATTAATCTGAATCTTAATTTGAGTTCTAACCCATGGTTCAATTCTTTATAACAGAATAATTTGAAACATACATGAGTGGATAAAGAACTCACCAGTTTTGTATAATACAAACGTATTTTTAATAATATGAAATATTAAAAATCGTTGGCAAAAATATTAATATTGAACTTGTAGTATTTGAATTCTTTAATATTTAACTATATGGCATTCCAAATAAGAATAAACCGCTGGGAAAGATAGGGCTTAACTGGTTTTATGAATAGGGGTTTGTTATTATTTGAATCCAAGAAAACTGGAGATTATCATCAAGATATGAATAGTGAGGTGTTCATCGCATGGATGCAAAATATATTACCTTTTCTTGAGTCCAATTGTGTTATAGTAATGTATAATGCACCCTATCATTCTACTAAAACAGAAAAGTCACCTACTTCTTCATGTAAAAGGGGGGCACTTATTGAAAGGCTTTTAGAAGACGAATTTTAGCTGATAATACTATGATAAAGGTTGAATTGGTTGAGCTTGTAAAAAATTACGCATCCTGTCATCCAGTTTGTCGATGAAATAGCTAGAGAAAGTGGTCATACAGTTTTACGTTTACCTCCATATCACTGTAATCTGAATCCCATTGAACTTGTATGTGCTCAAGTTAAGCATCATGTTGGCGCCAATAATAAGACATTTAAATTGGACGAAGCAAGAAATTTATTATTAACCCTGCAGAACTCGCGCCTATAAGCATTTCGCTCACGCTTAAGCCATAATTGCTGTATTTTTAAAGAGGGTTGAGATATAGGAACGATGCGCTCTCTAGCTGAGTTTACGTATCACTTCTGTTTATAAATGCAACCTAAACACCAATTAGTCGTCTGTAGCAATTTCTAGGAAGAACTTGTCAATCACTTGCAGACTGCGTGAGCATTTCGCTCACGGCGCTAGTTCCGGCATTGGTGTTTTGTTTTGCCTATTGACGTTTCTCTCACTACGCGAATTATAGCATTGACGTGTTTTTCTAACCTTATTTATGTAAGTATTGCATTTATTAGTATTTAGTCGTAGACTAAATGTTTTATATTAGTGAAAATGACATATTTATATGACGATGTTATTTTTTTAGTATAATGGCAATGAGTAGAATTAAATCCACAACCAACATGGATGGCTACTCAACCAGCCCTTGACCATCAATCAGAAAATTTATTTGATGATGGAGATCATTATGAAGTGGAGAGTGACAATGTCAGTGAACACAGTGACCATAATATAGACACAGAAGAATCAGATTGTGATAACGAAAATGATGAAATGATAGTTGACACAGAGCCTGAATTTGATGGAGAACATCATTATATTGGTAAAGATGACACAACTCGCTGGTTGGCCCACTCGCCTTATCCTAACACTCGCACTCCGAGACATAATATTGTTAGTCATTTACCCGGTGTCACCTCCATTGCAAAAAATGTAAAATCTGTAAAAGAATGCTGGGAGTTATTTTTTCCGCCTGATATGATTCGATATATTGTGAACTGTACAAATATTTTTCTAGACAAGTTACGCCCAAATTATACGCGAGATAGGGATTGTCGTGCAACAAATGAGACAGAAATATATGCTCTCATTGGACTATACTATATATGGCTGGGATAAAAAAGGCTCAATGTTTGAACACTCGGGAACTCTGGTCGGACGATGGCACGGTCCCAGAATGCTTCAAGCTTACAATGTCTAGAGAGAGATTTCACCTTTTATTACGCTCTCTTAGAGTTGATAACGTAACTGACAGAGTGGGAAAAAAGAAATATGACAATTTAGCTCCAATTCGGCAAGTATTCGAGCAATTTGTAGAGAAATGCCTAAACAACTATCAAGTTGGTGAATACTGCACAGTCGATGAAATGCTGGAAAATTTTCGTGGCCGGTGCAAATTCAGGCAGTACATCGCGAATAAACCAGCAAAATATGGTTTGAAGATATGGGCCTTAGTAGATTCTAGAATGTTTTATACATGCAACTTAGAAGTTTATGCAGATAAACAGCCTGACGGCCCATTTAAATTGGATAACTCGGCAAGCTCTGTAGTAAAACGAATAACGCAACCAATTTTGAACACAGGCCGAAACGTTACTATGGATAACTATTTCACATTTATACCACTAGCCAAAGACATGATTCACATGAAAACAACTATTGTCGGAACGTTAACAAAAAATAAAAAAGAGATACCGCCTTTGATGTTGAATACTAAAATTAGACCACTAAATAGCAGCATATTTGCATTTTGCAAACCTATGGTTTTAGTTTCACACAAACCGAAACCTAACAAAATTGTTTCTATGTTATCTACATTTCATAGTGATGATAAAATCGATGAAGAATCTGGAGATGCTTCAAAACCGGTCATAATCACGTTATATAATTTGACAAAAGGCGGAGTCGATGTTGTAGATGAGCTGAAGTCAACTTACTCTGTCTTTAGTTTCTGTTGTGGATGGCCTCTAAGATTATTTTTCTCAATTTTGGATATAGGCGGTATCAACTCTCAAATAATATATAAAAATAATACCGAAATTATTCAAGACCGCAGATTATATTTGAAAGAGTTGGCTCAAGAATTGATCAAACCACATTTGATAAATCGATCTTCAAAACAGAATTTGCCGGTGAGTTTACGTACCCGAATTCGAAAAATTTGTAACATGAAGGAATCAACAGTTGTGCGAGAGGTTGCCTCAGGTTTTTGTGCGTTTTGTCCTAGGCGAAAAAATCGAAAAAGCAAGAAACATAGCGAGATTTCCAATAAAGTGATTTGTACAGAAAATGCTAAATATGTCTGTCCCTCATGTTCCAACGTCAATAGTTCCTCAGATCAGAGTGATTAGCATTTTAGAGAATACAGGATTTTTTGCAATTTATTTCGATTACAATTTTAATATTTTTATTTTATTAGCAAATGTTTAGAGATTTTAAACTTTTATAAGCAAATAACATGTTTAGAAAAACAATAAATATTGATTTTGACTTAAAAAATACTAGTTTTATTTTCATCCTGACATTATATAAAAAAAAATATGAAGCGTGAGAAAAATGCTCACGCGGGCTCACGTTCCACAGAATGGCGCGAGTTCTGCAGGGTTAAAAGGATTAGACATGGTTAATGCTGATACATGGAAAAATAGCATTCATCACGTTATAACAGAAGAAAACAAGATGTATGATTTAGATAATTGTGTTGAAAATGTGTTAGAAAATTTTACTTTTCCTGGAAATACTGTCAACGAACATATTGCTATGGTTATTTCCCCAATAAATATTTAAAAAATGATTGTACTATTATTTTTGGATATCTGTGTATATCCGTATGTATTTATGTGTATGCAAAAAACTTGTATGTTTGAAGGACGGCTTTACGTACTGTACGGGAAAGAAACATAAGAAATTTGTCACTTTTCATAGTGAAATTAATAGAAAAATATCAGTATAACAGGCGGCAATGATGAAGAAAGAAAGCAACCGCCCACTTATTAAAATAAACCAACAATGCCGGATGAACAGGTATGTGCAATATCTGTAATATTGACTCTCTAATAAGCATGTTGTGTTACCCAACGTGTCGGACTGTGAGAGCCCCCTGGCCTGCTGCGATGGAGGTCCATCACTCAAGATTTGTACACGCGGATAATGCACGAGCTCCCTATTTCTTTTAACATCAAACTTGAGTGCTAATTTACGCGAGACGCAATTAATGTTTGAAATTATGGCATGTTGAATAAAAGAGGCGACGTTAAATAGACGAGTAAATAATATTTGACTGGAAATTTTGTGGCTTGAAAAGGAATATGTTGCGTTATTCTGTGTATGAGTTGAAAATGTAATAATATTGTTAGAATTTTAATAGGAAAAGATAATAGGTTAAACGTTACTTGTAGCATTGTCATTTTGGACACTTATAATGTAATAAGAAAATTTTCTGTAAATTACAAGCAATATCTAGTCTAGCAATATTTTGAAGTATCATATTCCTGAACCCTTGGTCTAGTCGATAATATCGATGGCTTTTTTTTCGATCCCAGCTCGATCCAGGCTGATAAAAATGAGTACCTGTAGGTAAAACTCTGGGGTAATAATAGGCGGACAGTGCATAGCGCTAGCCATGTTATCATCCTAGCAAAGGACTTACGCTGCAACAAGCCAATCATGTTACTACCCCAATGGCCTGCAAAGTTAGTTACAGGTAGTATTATTATCATATATCTAAGCGTTACTCTAGGAATAGTCGAATTTACTAGTAAAAAATCAGAAGGTTAAAAAGTCAGCTAAAAATATAAAGAGATTTTACGAGAGAGTGACATTTTAAATGTTGCCAACATTTTCGCCATGGTTCAGCCATATTTTAGAAGGACGCTGTCAAAATTTCGCCGAAATGTCTTAGATAGATAAGTTTTTACAAATCGTTTAAGGCAGTGTTTTTCTACCTGTGGGTCGCGATCCCCTGTGGGTGTCGCGAAGCCTCTGTAGGGGGGTCGCGAGGGGTCCAGAGAACTTTTAAAATTTTAAAAAGGTAGATATATTAAAAAAAGTTAACAAAACGATACTCGTTATGTTATTTATACAAACATATTAACAAAAAATAAAATCTTGGAGTACTCGTTCATTTTAATGTGAAGGTTGCGCTTGAGTTTGTTCAATCAATTTCTCCCATCGTGGATTCGTTTTTGCAACTTTAAGTATTAAATCGTTTTCCAAATTTAAGCAATTTCCTGGTTTACTTTTTATTTGGGCCCTTGATGAAAAGCCAACTCGCACAAGTACGAGGTAGAAAATGGAATCAAACACTTCAAAGCATCGGTTGTTAATTCCGGGTATTCTGTTTTTCTTTTTAACCAAAAGGTATCCAAATTTTCAGACTTGAATTCCAAGTGTAAATTCCAGCAGATTTTCTTCTTTGAGCTTACTTGATAAATTTGCCTCATTTATAGCTGCATTTAAAAACGGATTTAAGATCCATCTTTGTCCAGTGTTATCCGATATCTCTTGCACTGAGAAGTAATGATACAATTCTTTCTTCAAATTATCTAACACCATTTTCATACCAGATATATATATATGAGTTGATGTTTACCTCGCTTCCGACTTCTTCAATGAAAGACTGTGTCGACGAAAATGAATCAAAGTTGTTTTGATTTATAGATGATGACCACAATTCCATTTTTTTTTATAAAGCCATGGAGTTTGTCTTTTGCTGTAATGACATTTTCATCCCGCCCTTGAAGACTTTTATTCAAGTTATTTAAATGCTCAAATAAGTTAGAAAGAAAAGCCAATTTCAAAAGGAATTCCGGGTCAGAAATGAATTCAGAGTAATGTGACTTGGCTTGTTGTAAATATACTAATAGTTCAGCGCGAAGTTCCATAACTCTGGTCAGTACTTTGCCTTTTGATAACCACCTAACTTCTGTATGGTAAAGCAAATTGCGGTATAGTGCCCCCATATCTTCACAAATGATTAGAAAGAATCGAGTCTGCAACGCTTTTCCTTTAATAGAATTTTCAATGTTAATAATAATATTTAGAACTTGCGGCAAAAATTTTGGCTGCAAGAGCTTGGCGATGGAGAAAGCAATGCATCCAACAAGCGTTTGGCATCTGTTCTTTCAGTCTACCAATAAATCCACTCTTCGCACCAGTCATGGCTTTTGCTCCGTCACTACAAATAGTAATGCATTTTTGTGCCCAATCGATATTCATATCTTGCGTAGCTTCAAGGAACGTGTCATGCAAGCACTGACCTGTAGTAGTTTTGGGTAGTGCCTTGCACAATAGTATTTCTTCCATTAATATTTCATTGGATTCAAAACGCACAAAAGCTACAAACTGCGCACAACCCGCAATATCCGTTGATTCATCAAATTGCAAGGACACAAAAGAAGTTTTCTTAATTTTTTTCTATGACTTGATCACGAACGTCAGTCGCCATATTGCTTATCCTGCGTTGAATGGTATTGTCAGAGAGAGGTATACTTTTGAGCTTTTCGACCTCTTGCTTGCCAAACATAATCTCTGCTATATCTAAAGCCGCTGGTAAAATCAAATTTTCGTCAATACTGTGAGGTTTTCCTGCTTTAGCCACACGAAAAGCTACTCGATAACTAGCGAGCAACGCTTTCTCATTTAGATTGGACATTTGTCCTATAGCAGTTTTTTGATGTTCAAGAGCTTTTAATTTTCGCTCAAAAAGTTCCACGGGTATATAGTGATTCGATATATTTATTTTTAAGTAAGCGCACTGTTATTCTGCTAAACTCTCCACGCAACGCTACTGCTGGGGCACATAGTCTGCGGTCTTTAGTTATGAATACTGATTCCTAAGTATCGATTCAAGGTATCAATCTCAAAGTATCGATTACAAAGCATCGCCACCTATCGATACTTTACCGATTCCAGTTCTTAGAATCGATACCGTGCACAGCTACATCGCTAAGTATCGATACCTCGATTGGTATCGATATCCCAAATTGTTGCTTATACATTTTGATAATAACCGAACAATAATCATGAACGACGAGAAATATTCTAGATTTAGTCATGCGGAGCTTCCTGGAAATACAGGTTTCCATCCAGATAATATTGAAAATACCCCTGATAATATAGAATTTAAAGATAAGGCAAACTTTTCTGATAAAGTTTTGGTCTGGTGTGCCATATCTGAATTTGGAATACCTAGACCTTCTTCTTCTTCTTCTGTTTTGGGTTGGACGCCAGAACGTCCAGGTAGTTGAGCACACTGTTCTTTGTACTATTCCCAATAGATCTCTCAGTTACACTCTGTTAGTCTTGTGTCCTCGATAAAAGCCACTATCCTCCTCAGGAGAAGTTTGAGTACACTCCAATAGATCTCTCCCGAAATATTTCTGTCTGAGTTCCTTCAGTTTCTCACACGCGCATATTACATGAAGGCTAGTTTCTTTCTGTTTTTCACATCTCCTACACCAGGGCTCGCTAACCTAGCCCATGCTGTACAGAACTACTACGAATTAGGTTGGCTGAAAACTTTCCGGCCAGCTCCCTTAGTGGTGTTTTGATATGGAGTTGACCTTCCGTTAACCTCTATTTATTTTGATATTCTTTTTCTAACCATAGCCACATCTCCCTTTTAACGGAATCCTTAGCGATTATTTGTTTCTGGTCCTATGAAGTTCCTATTAGTACCTTCTTTGGCAAGTTCTTCATTGCCTTTAATTCCCTCATGTCCTGGCACCTATATCAGCGACACAATATTGTCTTGTACCAGTTAATTGAGGACTTGTTTACAAATATAACGAGCTTAGACCTTTTAGATTGGTTCGTAATGGCTTTAATAGCTGCCTGACTATTATGTTGATTTTTTGTTTGGGCAGCCGGCTTCCCGAATTTCCTCGGCGCAGGTTGCGACTGCAAACAATTCGGCCTGGAAAACCGTTATATGTTTCCCCAGACATATCGATATCTTCCTTCTAGGGCACATTTCGCATGTGCCTGCGGCTGCCTCCTGACTAGATTGTAATCCATCAGTGCACCAGGTGCCGGCACCACAATCGCTCGAACGACTTTTTGCCTGTTCCCTGGTCGGTATAAATATGTTCAGCTCAGCTGTAAACATAATCTCAGGTGGCATACTCTCCGCCGGCATTTGAAATATCGGCTCTTCCAGTATAGCTCGTGTGATATCTGTATGGATTCCTATGTAGGTGTGTAAGAGGCCAAGCAGTGGATGCTGAATTATAAATAAATAAATATAAATTTCATTAATGATAATTGCATATTTTAGCCTGACATTGCATCGGCGCATTATGCTAGAAGAGCCTGAAACAGGTTAGAAGCTCAAGGAATACATATGTTCCTAGAAGCGACAATCCTCCAGGTATCTCAGGCAAGACCAATTGAAACATTTTGGGCTAATAAGGTATATGACAATGGTTAGGAAGCTTGAAATGAGCAACAATTACGAGATAGGATATTCCAAAAACTTATACAATTTGATTTAGAAGCCGTCTAAGCATTAATGCGAGATGTAAGAATAAAACATCTTCTAATTGAAGATAGAAGACCCTTAGCGGCAATATAATATTTAAGTGTTAAGATTTAAGGTTCATTAATTGGTGTTATAATATTATCCTTTGTTGAGGGTTTTTTGAGTTTAAATAATAAAAGTTACAAAATTTCTGGAAAAAAAATTTCCCAAAACTTATGTAACAGGTTATAATAAATACGTATTACTTAAACTAATTATGTAGTATTTCAAAAATTATGAATAGGAATTTAATATATTATCCTAATAGAATCCTATTAACAATTAGAACTCGTTTAAAAAAGCTATATCCATTTTCGAATTGAACCCTTTGGGCAATTTTAAGCGAAATGCCAAATAAAAAATATTCTACGTAATGGATTTTTTTTTACTATTTTCTCGTAATTTGCTCATTAAAAATTATCGGGAAATCTACTCAGACCTTACTGTGCCTGAGTAATATTTGTTTAAGGATTTAGTTTTGCTGTCTCTGATATATTATTAAATGCATACTTTTCCCCTAGTAGTAGCTTAGATATTGAAGAAAAGCGTTGGTGGCATGCCTCTCTAGGCCATCAGATGTCTCAAAACACTTTCTCATTACGTTTAACGTGCAAGTTGGGTGATACTTAGCGTCACCATATGGCATTGGCAGGCCTTTACACGTGCACTGACTAGAACTAAGAAGCGTTAGAAACAAGTGTCTCTACATAGAAATAACCAATGCGTAATATGTGGGTTGAGTATGTTCATGTATACATATACAGATATGTTCTTTAACACTTTTGTATTACTGTAACTTTGGATGTAATTGGATGTAGATATCAGCGATAGTCAGTTTGGATTCCGTAAGGGCCTGGGAACAAGGGAAGCACTATTTGCACTAAATGTCCTATCACAAAGATGCCTAGACGTAAACCAGGACATATACGCCTGCTTTATAGATTACAATAAAGCATTTGATAAAGTTAGACATGATCAACTCATAGACACATTGGTCAAGAGAAGGATAGACCTCAGAGACATAAGATTAATCTCAAACCATGGCTATGGCTATGGCTATGGCCAAAAAGCAGCAGTACGAATAGAAGACACGACATCAGAGGAAATAGAAATACGAAGAAGTGTTCGTCAGGGGTGTATACTGTCGCCAATCCTCTTTAATCTGTACTCGGAGGACATAGTAAATAGAGCACTTGATTATCGGGACATGGGCATTAAGATTAACGGCATGACGATAAATAATCTGAGGTACGCTGACGATACAGTTATTTTAGCTGGAACACACGAGGACCTACAGACGCTAATTAACAGAATGGTCACAGTAAGCGAAGAGTATGGACTAACGCTGAACATAAGCAAAACAAAATATATGCTGATAACAAAAACAACTAAAGATAATCGTAAGATATATGTGAGGAACCAGCCTATTGAGAGAGTAAGACGATACAAATACCTGGGCACGATCATTAATGAGAACAATAACAGCTCCCAAGAAATACGAGTCAGAATAGAACAGGCGAGAAGCACCTTTACAAGGATGAAAAGGCTTTTCTGCTGCCGAGATTTAAACCTTGACTTAAAAATACGACTAATGAGATGCTATGTGCTGTCTATACTATACTATGGGATGGAGGTCTGGGCGCTAAAGGTAACCGACATGAGGAGACTGGAGGAATTTGAGATGTGGGTATACCGGAGAATATTGAAGATCTCATGGGTAGAGAGAAAAACCAACGTAGAAGTGATGAGACGTATGCATAAGGAGAGAGAAGTGATTCCGACAATTAAGAGAAGAAAACTGCTGTACATGGGACATGTCATGAGGGGAGAAAAATATCAAATACTACAAATAATTATGCATGGAAAAATCCCAGGCAAGAGATCTATAGGAAGAAGACGGAATTCATGGCTGAAGAACCTTAGGGACTGGTTTGGATGCAATAATAACGAACTGTTTAGAGCTGCGGTTTCAAAAGTAAGAATTGCTATGATAATTGCCAACCTTCGAAGCGCAGACGGTACTTAAAGAAGAAGATTACTGTAACTAATACAATATTTTTAAGTATTGACACATTCAAAATAATTTTAGTATATGAATAAAAATTTTTCTAATGCACTCTAATCCTAGAAACTACAAACTTTAAAAGCATAGAGATTTACCTGATACTTATATAACTTTATAATTCTTCTTCTAATTTAATGACATTATATTTGTTAGTAAAAGTATATGAATATGAAAAATATGGGGTTATAATAACCCTGTACTACTAAAATCATAATCTAAGTATTAAACGACTATTGAAATTAAAATATAAGTATTCTAGTTTTACGAGCTCGAAAAATCGGAACCAAAACAAAAGCTGTGTACCACAGCCAATACGAAATTGACTTCTCAAAAGTCATTACCTGCGGTATAGCAAAATAAATCTTCCTGTAATTTGCACACTCAGTTATGTTATTGCTTCATATAAATCAAAATATTACCCAAAGGTGTTTTGTTTGTATTAACATGTTTTCAATGCACGCATATTTCACGTGGAAGAGGCAATTTGACATGTAATAATGAATATGTGCTCTGCGATTTTATTTAAATTAAAAAAACAATAAATCTTCGGAGAGAAAATTACTGAAAACGGTGAAACGGTAATATATTCAGTACACATGCAGATCGAACAAATGAATTATTAACAATAGAATATAGTTATTGACTAATTTGCCTATAGTTGGAAATAATATACAGGGTATAAATGAAATATTCCGACTTACGCTAATATATAATAGATACGTAACACAGCAATTCAAATCTACAAAAACTTTAATTTTTGCGAAAATGTGGGAACACAAATTTTTCAAATACCGTCCTATATTCAGATTGAATCTAAATAAATCGAAAATATATGTTTATATGTTGTCGATTCAACGAACAAGTAGGAATTTATTTGTTCAAGTTCACCAAAAAATCATTTTTACATTTTAATAATGTAAAGAGTCTTTCTGTGAAAAGCTTTGTAAACATGTATTCATGCACTTCCTAGATCTAAATTTTCTTGTGCATCAGCTGTACTGTTGTTATTTATAAGTAGGCCAATGGCCTGACCTTTGTAATATCCCCCCAAAAAATACAATATCGAGTTTATTTAAAATTTTTAAACGGTATAAGACTTTTGTGGTGATATGGAAGTTGTAATTTAGTTGTCTTAATATTAAATTCACGCCGAGAAATAATAGATTACATTTGTAATTTTAATTGAATTCTTTTGCCCCTTTTTTATTTTTATTTTTTATGCAAAATGCATGTTAAGTGCATAACGGCATATTGTGATTTTTTTTAATGCATATGCAAAATTCAATAATGCATATATGACGGTTTCTATCTAAATGTCTAAAAATTTAATTTTATACATTTAAAATATTTTACTGTGGACTGTAGCATTACCCGCAAAGATGACCCTTTTACCTGTAATTTCGCCCTCGCTGTGTTAACGATTTTGTAATGAGCATGCTTAATAATTCTGTAAAAGCACACTGTACCACTATTGGTAAATATTACATTTTGATGTAAATCTCCCCTGTATATTTAAATTTCTGTTCAAAATTTGAATGTAATTTTTCCATGTAAATTTCCGAAAGTTAGTATTTCTTTATATAGTCAATGCAACAGTCTTTACTTACTAAACTGATATTAACACATAAAAACTTTATTATATAGATACTTTGTCGGTTATTATATGATTCATTCGATGACGGGGATTCACAGACTACACATGTTCAGCGGTCGCACTGAAGGAGTGTGTTTGTTACCCGTTCTCTTTGCTTCAACTTATTATAAGTAAATAGAAGTTAAAAATAAAGTTATCGAAATACTGTCATTGTCAGCAATAAGTACTTTTCCCAACTGGTCATAGTGCAGTGTGAAAGTAAAAATGCCGAAAATAGCGTCTAATCAATAGACTTTATTGCAAAAATGGATTCAAGATAAAAACTATTGGCAAATCATCGAACACAACTACAATTTTGGCGGGCTGTGTGACAAACGAGTAAGTACCCATGTATATACAGGGCAATCCAAATTAAGTGTTCATCATTGGTAACTTTGTTATTATTAAAGATACAAGATTATTTAAATTAGCAAACTAGTAGTACTTTTAACGCTCTTTAAGATGGAAGAATTTAAAAAAACAAATGGGCAGCGCGTTTTCGAGTTTTCCCGAAAAATATGTTTTTTTCAAATGGAAACCCCTGTATATTATATCATTTTCTGTTAGAAATTCAATTTTTAAACAAAAAATCTTATAAGAACTTTTTTACTGGGATTAAAAACACTTGAGTTATAATGTATAAACAAAAACAGCTAAATAATTTTTATAAACTTTATTTTATACATAAACATATCATTAAAAGAAAATAAAAATCACTGATTTTTTCATAGAAGATGTTCAAAAATACCACCTTGTTGTTCAATACATTTTTGAACACGTTTCTGAACTTGTCGAACTGCTTTTAGTATGGTCCTACCATCTATTTGGTTTATCTTTTCACTAACTGCAATTTTTAGGGCGTTTACGTTTTCGTACCTTTGCTTATAAATCTGTCTTTAAATAAGCCCATAAAAAAAAATCAAGCGGTGTTAAATCTGGCGATCGGGGAGGCCACTGAATAGGACCATTTGTTCCTATCCATGAATTGTTAAAAATAGTATTTAAAATTTGATGAGTACCTCTGTAGTTGTGCGCAGGTGCGCCATCCTGCTGAAAATGCAGATTCTGTCTACTTATGAGATCAATATCGTCTAAGAAATTATTCAAAATTTCAGTCAAAAATTCTATGTACCTTTCACCAGTTAGAGTGCCCTCATAAAAGAAAGGACCAACAATCCTTGAACCAATTAAACCGCACCAAACATTAAAACTGTAACGGACTTGCGGGCGTCTTGGATGTACTAAAAGAAGATTTTCCTTTGACCAGTAATGATGATTTTTTGTATTGTACATTCCAGAATTTGAGAAATTTGATTCATCGGTCCATAAAATATAACGAAAGTTGTTTACATTTTGGCGACAAAAGTTAAGATACCAGTGGCAAAAAAACATTCTTCTCTCTGGATCCCCTGGCAAGAAAACTTGAACTGGTTTGTACTTATAAGGAATGAATTTGTGTTTCTTCAGAATCCTATGCACAGTACCGTGACTCAAATCAGATTCCTTGATAATATCTAGTATGGAATTCTCACGGTTGGCCTCAAAATATGCAAGAACTAGAATTTCCGTGGCCTCGCTTATTATAAAAGTCCTTCTTGTTCTTGTTTTGGCAAAAACACTCTCATTGCCTCTAAATTTTCGGTACAGTCTCCGAAAAAATTGCTCATTTGGTTGTGTTCGGAGTGGATATAATTCAGCGTAGTGTTCTTTTGCCCTCCTAGAGGATTTTCTGCACACTAAATAAGATTCTAACATATCACACTTTTCTGCATGGGTAAAAATCATTTTTTTGTCAAATTAATAACTAGCAAAATGAAATTTATGAGTATGAGTGACAGACTAATAAAACTGTACTAATATTTGACGTTTACTAGAAAGAATTAACATCGTTATCATAGAAACATAGACATGCACTTGACTTAGCTGTTTTTGTTTATTCACTATAACTCAAGTATTTTTAATCCCAGTAAAAAATTTCTTATAAGATTGTTTGTTTAAAAATTGAATTCCTAACAGAAAGTGATATAATATACAGGGGTTTCCATTTGAAAAAAACATATTTTTCGGGAAAACTCGAAAACGCGCTGCTCTTTTTTTTTTTAATTCTTCCATCTTAAAGAGAGTTAAAAGTACTACTAGTTTGTTAATTTAAACAATCTTGTATCTTTAATAATAACAAAGTTACCAATGGTGAACACTTAATTTGGATTGCCCTGTATAACCGTGCATGTATTTTAAAAAAATATATCTTACACTAAAAAAACATGTAACATAACATGTAACATAAAATGTAACAAGAAATTCCAAGTAGATCAAAACTTATGAACCAAAAGCCATTAGTTCAAAAAAACGTGGACCAAATCACATGATACAAAAACAATTAACCTTTCAACATCGAGACAACAGTGAGCAAGAAATTTATTGAAGAGATTTGTGTAATCTTTTCATTGGGTGTAATATTCCGCTTCATATTCTGGACAAGAAATTGTTTCAGATTTCTTAAAGAAATATTATTCTGAAGAAATTGTCTGAAGAATGTGCCTTTATCATTTACTTTGAGAAAGAAGTATGTCGACCGTAACCTTGAAGACAGGAAATAAAAATTTATGATTTTCTGCCAACGAAACTACAGATGTTCAGAGAAGGTATATTACCAACTGTATCACTGGAGCTTTGAACGAGGACAGCCATTGAAAAGGATACTTGATTGGTGTAAAGGTGTAAACATCGCTAGGTTCGTTAATGATACGTTAACTACACCTGTTGTCAGGAAAGATCTGCGTCCACAATATAATATTGTATGATTCAAATTAGTACTTCGGCGTTATACTCAATTCTCTAAATTGCAAAATGAATATGGAAACTATGACTTCGTTTTCGGGCCAAATGAGTTTGTTGACAGTCGGTCGAATTTGTAGGTTCTGTGAACATATATAATCGAATTACATCTTTAGTTATATTACTTTAAAATTACTATAAATAGAACAAAGCTGTGTAAACAGCAAATCAAATTAAACTATAACACCACATGAAAAATAAAATGAACTATATCAAGAATTTACAACATTTATGTTAATATTTAAGATTATGTAATTATTTAATCATTTATCATAGTGAAGTAATGAATGGCAAAATCAGACAGCTTCAATTTATTGTAAAAGCATTATTATTGGAATTGAAGCCATACAATAGACCAGAGTATCTACTCTGTATAACTATAATTACATATTTATGACAGTTTCATAAACATTATTTTATAAAAAATTAATAATTTTTGTTAAAAAAAAATAAACAATTTGTTACATCAAATACATTTCAAGAAAATTTTAAATATTTAAGGGCCGGTTCTACAATACACTTTAACCCATCAATTATACCATAGAATAACACGAATGAGGATAAAGTTTAGTTAATCTCAAGTTAAATGTTCTACAGTAGCTAATCTGCCACTCGCTAAAAAAAGGTTTACTAGAATCTACATACCGTATGTGTTCAGTATCATTAGGGATAGAGAATCAACGTATGAGTACATACAATGTATACGTACATGAGAAAACCGGTCCAATGCCAGCGAAGACCGCGACGACTGACGATTGTCTCCGATACCGATTGACTGGAAATTTTGCATTCAGTCTAGCTGCGGCCGTTACAGTTTGAAAGCGTACAATAAAATTAATGTATGATGGCTCTTTATACACCCACTGAAAAGCTTCAGTTAGTAAAATAGTTTTATGCTGGTAAGTCTGCAATGGAGTGCATGAATTTGTTTGCGCTGACTTTCGCAGACCGTTCTGTACCTTGCAGACAAACAATTTATAATATTATAAATAAATTTAAAACTTGTTTCTGTCTCAATAACTGTACGAAATGCAAACCAAGAGAGGTATAACCATAAAAAATTGAGGAAAGAGAACGGCGGGATGTATTAATTTGTAGTATTGTGGAAATTGATAACACGAGATCTACTAGAAGAGCTGCCGAGGAATTGGGTACAAGTAACACAACTATTTCACGTATTTGGAAACGTATTGGTTTAAAATGTTTCAAATATTCGAAAACTCAAGAAATATTTCCCGAGGACAATTTCCGGAGAATGGAGTTTTGTCAAGACGTTATGGAAAAGATACATCGAGATGAAAATTTCGTTAAAAATATTCTCTTTACCGATGAATCAACTTTTCCATTACACGGAAAGCACAATCCCTCGGTTCTTCGACATTCGGCTTCGGAAAATGAACACCGGCATTTTGCAAATCACACTCAGTATCCTCAAAAACTAAACTTTTGGGCAGTTATTTTAGGTGACCATTCTATAGGCCCCTATTTTATTGATGGTATATTAAATGCCGACAAGTATCTCGAATTACTGAAAAATCAAATACTTCCCGCCATTCAAAACATTGGAATAAATCAGGAAATCGTTTGGTTTCAACATGATGGCTGTCCAGCACATAATGCAGTGAGGGTAAAGGAATTTCTAAGAAATACTTTTCCTGACCGTCTTATTGCTGGAACAGGAAACATTAAATGGCCCCCGCGATCTCCTGAACTATCTCCAAATGATTTCTTTTTGTGGGGATATCTAAAAAATATTGTTTATACTCATGAAGCTGGTAGAGCAGAAAATCTAGTTGCCTTGAGAGAAAAAATAACTGAGGCTGCGAATTCATTAACTACTGACATGTTAGCAAATGTAAGAGCTAATTTCTACGACCACCTAAGACAATGTCTTGCTGTCCAAGGAGGAATTTTCGAACCTCTTGTATAATTTATTATAATTTTTAGAATCCTTTTTTATTTATTTTATTAGGATTATTCTTTAATTTTATTAGAACTACGCTTTTGTTTATGCGACGCACCGCAGTTTAAAAATTTCCTGCATCTACTGAAAGAAATAAGGAAAGCAAATCCTTTGCAATTCGTAAATGTTATTTTAGAACGCATTACAAGTACCCATGTCGATGGTCAAATGATTACTGCTAACTTGTATTTGCGAAACAATCGGAGACAATCGTTGCCGGCCGTCGCGGTCTTCGCCGGCATTGGAGCGGCTTTTACATATACATATACATATACATATACATATACATCGTATGTATATACTCATACTTATTCCCTGTGCCTAATGATTAGAGCCGACCAATTTCCGTGCGCGCCATGAGCGCCGGTATGGGAGTGTGATTCGTAATATATTAGAATATGCGATAGAATAGGGACGCAACATGAGCTTGTTACCGATATAAGTATAGAAGTAGAGACATTTATTCTATCAGAAATAATTAAATATACATTTGGTTTTCTGCTATTAAAGTAATATGCATAAACACGCGAAAAATAAGAATAGTACATATTATAGCAGCATATATATCACATCGGCGCATATGGCGCGCACGGAAATTGGTCTGCTATACTAATGATATTCGACACATGCGGTATGTAACATGAACATTAATACATAATTTTACTTATTATATTAGATGTTGTTATTATTAATATAATAATTATTTTATTATCTATAATGTTTACTACAATAACTGCATTTTTCAAAACATTCAAAACGCATGTTTACGGGCATAATTTAATACTTTATCTTGCATATTTGCACGCCTTTTCTTAACTTTTTTAGTGCTTATTTTCCAAGCGCTATATATCAGGTAACGAAAGCCATTGTATTACCATATTAATATTATAAAATAGGTAATTACAATTTAAAATCGTGTTATTTATTTAATTTTCAGTATATTTTATTCTGCTAAAGTGCTTGAACAAAGTTATTATTATTCATATATGTTTGTACTCGTAAATCTGGGCTAAACATACTCAAAAAATGTAGTCCCCTTCATGTTAATGCGAGGGCTTATTTATACAAGCAAGAGATTCTATCGCTTGTATAGGGAGGGATACTTACAAAGTAAACATATGTCGAAGTTAGAGAAGTACTAATTTCCTATATCCGAATATATAAGCAAATTCAATCAGTAAATATTATGAAAGAAGAACTTATTTATTATGACCAAATTGTCTGCAGCGAATGTAGGGTGTGCGACATATATCACGCACCCTACACTGGACGTAATTATACATTGGACAAACGGCGCCGTCGTTAAAAATTAGGATGAAAGAACACGATAGTAGCTATGAAGAAGAAAAACAGAATCAGTTTTATAAATCATTATTTAGAAATGAATCATAGATTCAATAAAAATTTCAAAACTTTATATATTCAGGATGAAAGTAAAAAACTTATCTTATTAAAAAACTTATACACAAGATGTCCCGTATCATTATGTTCACATTTTAGGAGTGTAAAGTAGACTTCATTTCAAGTACCAAAAACGCAAAACTTGTATATCCATTTTTATTTGTTTCAAAGTTACAGATCTATGAATGTGATTGTCAGATCATGAAAAAAATGTAATCCTAAAGTCAATACAAACTGATTTTATTAAAAAAAAAATTATACGATTCAACAACAGGCCTGTGATTGTTAACGTCGCTTGCAGCACCGTAATGTGCAGGTACACCATTATGTTGGTACCACAATCTGCTTATGACGTTATCTGGTAGGCGTTCTAACAGTAATGGTAAATTATTTTGTAGGAAATTTTTGTAGATTTCACAATTTAAAGTAGTATTAAAAAAGAATGGAACTATAATAGTGTTTCCTATGATGCCTCCCCAGGTGTTAACACTCCACTTTTGTTGGTATAAAATGGGTTGCACAAAATGAGGGTTTCTAGTGTCATAATAATGAGAATTTTTTCTATTTGTTATTCCACAATTAGCATAGAAAAGTAGCCATTCACAGTAAACATTTATGTTTTTTTGAAATCCGTCACTTCTATCCCGTGTTCTTTCGAGATTATCCTTGTAGATACGCGCGGATTTTCCACAACGGACTAGACGACTGTCACTTCATTATCTTCTGTAACCATAGTCTTAGTTCTTTCATGTTTTACGTTATTCACTGAACCCGTCCGAAGAAACCTTGTCAACAAATTTTCAAATGTCTTAATATCTGGTGCTCTTCGGTGAGGATACTCCATAGCTTATGTTCTTGATGCTAAAAGTGGATTTCTATTGCTAGCGCCATGAACAAATATCATGTCTATTAACTCCTCTTTCGAAAAATTCATTCTAAAGAAACACAACTATAAACTATTACGGCATGTAAATAAAAAATAATGACAACAAAACGATGTAACTGACAACACGATAACAACTAATAACCAACAAACGGAAATTGATAATTAACTAGCCTAACTTTAATTATAACAATTAAACGCGATTACACCAAAGAGGAACTACAGAAAAACACAGCAATTTTTGCTTAATATCATTTCATGGCCAACCAACCAATTATTAGATGCAGCACCGCATATTGAATATTATAAACATAGGTATATCCCATTAAAGGGTTATAACTTCGAAAATACTAGAAATAAGTACTATGTTATTGGTACCATTTTAACGCAATTTTACAAGGAATTTGCTGACTAATAAAAAAATTATAGGCTTAATTAAAAAAAAAAAGAGAAAATAGCTTTTAAACTTCGAAAACTTTGGCACAACATATTTAACACCTTGTGTATGTTGTCACGTTGTTCACCCTCAAAACATATAACGTGTTAGTCCATAAATTGGTAACAAAAGGGTTACGTGAGGCACTGCACCCATTTTCAGGCTAAGACTTAAAATGTTAGACGCTGCAACTGTCAAGATATTAACAGAATTTGTAATAAAACCAAAACTAACAGTTTTAAGTGCACATTGTCATATATCATTGCAAAGATCATTTGGGTGGCTATCATCATAATAACAAGAAAGTATAGCAATCTATTTAAAAAAAAATTGAAGGTGGTTGCGGAAATTTGGAACACTCTGTAAATATATAAATAAAAATAGAAAATGCACTGTAGCATACATGTGTGCGTAAAATTTCATTGCTACAACTTTATTAGTTTTCATGCTAAGCTCCGTCGATACACTACTGCCGCACCCGGTATGTTATGTAAAAACCATGACAGTACTGAGTTCTCGTGCCAAAATATACACAAATATACATAAAAATTAAAAAATGCTTGAATTTTGTATGGAAACAACTTTAAGTCGTTTTTTTTTTAAATGGTATGGTATGTTGTCACTGACAAACCAACTTCCTGAGAAAACTTTGCAATTTCTTTTTAGGTCCATTCGACGTTCAATATCTTCTATGCAATTTGTGGTTCGTTTTTAGATACTTGACCGACAGGTTTACGAATTATTGCCCCTGTTTCACGTAATTTATCAATGGAAGCATAACATGACTTAGCAGCTGTGCATGAAACTGGCAGATTAGGAAACTGTTACCGGAAATCATGCAAGCACGGATTAATGGAATAAACCCATTCTGATTTACCTATTTAATTTTCGATCAGTTCTAAAGTAACTTTCGATTATAAACTTTTTGTGTTGTAACTCTAACATGTTAATAATACATAATAAAATAATACTAATTAGATGTAAGGTTTTCTAATTTAAGTTTGTCACTGATAGCTGTCGCAATTTAAAGTACAATTTAAAATATCGCAGTATTGTGAATCTTACTAAAGAAAATACTTAAAAAACAACCTACTCTAATTAGGAAAGATTTTGAAGGCATGGTATATTTCTCAATTAGCGAAAAGATTCATAGCAATACGCATATATTATCAATGATAGTTAATTGACGAAGGAGATACTTGTTGAAACTTCATTATAACGCTAAGATATAAGTAACTAAACTTCTAGTTTCAAAAATTCTTTTATTGTAAATACCACTACAATATTGTTTCGCCATACAATGGCTTCATCAGGTGGATGAAATACTGAATATGTACAATACAAGTTTGAATATTTATGTGAAAAGTATTGGGGAAATGGTGGTGGAAAAATTTTTACAATCTTAAATTTAATAGAGGGGAGTTGTTTAAATCTAGTTGGTCATTTAAAACTAATCCTAAACTATTATATCTACTAATTTCTAAGTTTTCTAACAGGTTAAGTTTTTTACTTTTTCCTTGAATGTGTAAAATTTTGAAATCTATATTAAATCTATGATTGATATCTATACAATGACTTGCGAAAGTTGAATCTGTTTTGTTTTCTTTATGGCTTCTCTCGTGTTCTTTCATCCTAATTTTGAATGTCCTCCCCGTTTGTCCTATGTATACCTTATTACAATCTTCGCATGTTAACTTATATACACCAGAGTTTGATTCTTTGTCTATTTTATCTTTGATGTTTTTAATAATGTTCTGTATAGTATTGTCTGTTTTAAATGATATATGTTCGTTATTAAGTTTTTTAATGAAAGTACCAATTTTTTCCGAAATTTTTCCTAAGTACGTGATTGAATTATAGGAATTAATTATCTTGTATTTTAATTTTGGATAAACTAAGGAAAGGGTTTTAGATTTTTGTTGGCTATTTAGGATGTTATTGACAATATTTATAGAGTAACCATTGTTTAATGCTATTGTGTATATTCTATTTAGTTCAAGGTCGAAAGTACTTTTACTCATAGGTACATGAATTAATCTATATACCATTGATTGGTATGCTGATAATTTGTGTGTTCTAGGATGAAAAGAATTAGCGAGAATTGTGGTATCTGTATGTGTTGGTTTATGGTATATAGCGAACTCGTGTTCATTAGTTTTGTGTGATATGGTTAAATGGTTATGGAAAAAATTGGTACTTTCATTAAAAAACTTAATAACGAACATATATCATTTAAAACAGACAATACTATACAGAACATTATTAAAAACAACAAAGATAAAATAGTTAACATTCTGAACTTACTCCAAATGAGAATTAATGAATATTAAATCTCATTTTTATATGTCAATGTCGCCTTATGTGATGCATTAATAACTACAATCCGACAAACCAAGTTTGTACTGGCATCTATAACACACCTCGTCGCGACTACGATCTTACAGGTTGTTAGGATAATTAAAAATTAGTGAAACGCTATTTCCATCAACGAGAACATACAGACGCGTTTCGCTTTAATTGAAGCTTATCAATGTACGGTATCTCAAAGACAGTCACAGCTTTTCACTTCTCTACTTCGTGTATATATAGTTAACATTCTGAACTTACTACAAATGAGAATTAATGAATATTAAATCTCATTTTTACATGTCGATGTCTCCTTATGTGATGCATTAATAACTGTATGTTCTCGTTGATGGAAATAGCTTTTTACTAATTTTTAATTATCCTAAAGATAAAATAGACAAAGAATCAAACTCTGGTGTATATAAGTTAACATGCGAAGATTGTAATAAGGTACACATAGGACAAACGGGGAGGACATTCAAAATTAGGATGAAAGAACACGAGTGAAGCCATAAAGAAAAGAAAACAGATTCAACTTTCACAAGTCATTGTATAGATATCAATCATAGATTTAATATAGATTTCAAAATTTTACACATTCAATAAAAAAGTAAAAACTTAACCTGTTAGAAAACTTAGAAATTAATAGATACAATAGTTTAGGATTAGCTTTAAATGACCAACTAGATTTAAACAACTCCCCTCTACTAAATTTAAGATTGTAAAAATTTTTCCACCACCATTTCCCCAATAATTATCACATAAATATTCAAACTTGTATTGTACATATTCAGTATTTCATCCACCTGATGAAGCCATTGTATGGCGAAACAATATTGTAGTGGTATTTACAATAAAAGAATTTTTGAAACTAGAAGTTTAATTACTTATTTCTTAGCGTTATTATCAATGAGTTTACTTGCTTACTTAATACTCGTGCCTCTTCTGCCCTTACAGTGAGAAGTTGCAATGAATAATTATTTAATTATAGAAACGAAGTATATACTTGAAAGCGTATAATAATTGTTACTTAAATTCCAAATAAAAATAGAATAGTTATAGAACCGTTCTTTATTGTGTAGTTAGTATAGATAAAACATATTTAATACATGCACATTGATGTACCTACATCATATTCTTCAAAAACTATTTGTTGTGTTTACTTCATTAACAATAATGATATGGCTGGCGTAAATTTTATGTAAATGTATGTATATAAGGAAATATAATAGTTGTAGGAAACAGGAATTCGAAAGAGAGAGAAAGAATATGAGTGGATCAAGAGACAATTCTCGAAAGAAATGCTAATCACGGCGCAGTTGTCGCGCACTTCGCTCATTTATCGATTGGAACGTGACAACTCATTGCAGCTTTTTAGTTTTATGCCCGGAGAATTGCTCGCGATTGCTTTCTTCCATTTGATGAGCTTTTTTTCAGCAGATAGGGAGACGAAAAGAAAGCGCTAAAATAATGGACTTTTACGAAGATTTAATGCTAATCCATTGCACAAGTATCCCTTTGTTTAATTTTCATTCTATTTCAAAATACAACATACTCTTTTATTTCTAACGAGAAGCAAGAGAGAACGATGAGTGAGTTTCTGCTTGAATTGAAAAGAATGAGGAATTAGAAGATAGCAACCGTCGATAAAATGAAATGCTTTTTCTTTATACAAAGAATTTAAAATGTACAAAATATAAAAACTATTACAATACATATTGCTGATTTAGTGTACATAAAACATAGGGTATTTGAGTATATACGTATATACTCGTATAAGTCACCTGAGATTTAAGGGATATTTCTATTTCACCTAGCACGAGTATGTATATTTCCTTACTTACAAGGGATGATCCCGAACGCGGAAATTCAAGAAATTGTAAAACTTTGGGAACATGTACAGGTGGCCCAAAATGCCCGAAGGGGTTTTAAATCCTTTTTTTTTTATTATAATTTTTTTGTTTGTTTTGTTTTCAGTATTTTGTAAAGAAGACTTGGGGAATTTAAAATGGAACAATATACAATTGAACAACGTGCCAAAATCGTTGAACTTTATTTCTCAAATCAACGATCCATTGTTTTGACTCAGCGTGCATATCGTCGTTATTTTAATGTGCGGGTTGGACCCTCAGAGTCAACAATAAACCGTCTGGTTGCAAATTTTAGAGAACAAGGGACAGTAAGGAACCTTCCTGGTGCCGGCAGACGACGAACGGTGCACACGGATGTCAATATTGAACGGGTACAGGAGAGTATTCGGGAAGATGGAGAAACATCAACCAGGAGACGTTCGACACAACTTGGCCTCTCAAGAGGGTCGCTGCAGAGAATTTTGCATACAATAAGAATGTTTCCAATTAAAACTCAGCTTGTCCAACAATTGAAACCGACAGATTACCAGCAACGACTTGATTATGTAATTTATTTTCGTCAAAAAGCAGAAGAAAATCATGATTTTATTCATAATTTAATTATGAGCGACGAAGCCCATTTCCAATTAAATGGGTTCGTTAATAGGCAAAACTGCAGGATATGGGATACGGAAAATCCAAGAGTAGTTCAACAGCGAGAATTACATCCACTTAAGTGTACAGTTTGGTGTGGTCTTTCGTTGGAAAGGATAATTGGCCCATATTTTTTTGAAAATGAAGACGGTGTCGCCGTTTCCATCACTGGTGTTAGATATCGGACAATGTTGGAAAATTTTTTAAGGTCAGCGGTGGAAAACTATCCGCAAGTATGGTTCCAACAGGATGGAGCCACAGCGCACACTGCGAGGGACACAATGGCTCTTTTACGCGACATCTTTGGTAAACGAATCATTTCCCGTACAACCGATTTTAATTGGTCGCCGCGTTCAACGGATTTAACTACTTCAGACTGTTTCCTTTGGGATTATTTGAAAGGAAAAGGCTATATTAATAAGCCTCGAACCATATAGCAATTAAAAAATAATATGCGCGACGAAGTCAACAACATAACACCTGAAGTTTTGCGCAAGGTTATGGAAAATGTTTTAGAAAGAGCACGAATATGCGAAGCAGAAAATGGCCACCACTTGCGAGATATAATGTTTCATAATAATTAAAAGTATTCTCCATTAATATACTGTATTTAAAATTTAAAAAAATTAATAATTATGTCTTAAATAAGAAGTTATAATGAACTCAAACCCCTTCGGTCATTTTGGGCCACGCTGTACTATGCATTTTTTTCATCGGAAAAACACTCTGAGTGGGTGAAATGGATTTTTGGAAATTGGAGATTTTCCATTCTGCTTTTGCGCATAACTCGTTAACGGTAAGAGGTAAAGAAAAAGTTTTAATACCAAAAAATGTTTGTTTGAATGAGTTTTACTAAGCAGCTAAGAAAAAAGTTAAATATATGTATCTACATTTTTATATATATTTTTTTCAATTGGTAAATATGTTTGGGAATAATAATTCATAGCTAGAGAATACAATCCCGAGCATGTTTTTCAATCCCGGGATTACGGGATTTTTGAAAAAAAAATATGTAATTTCTTAAAAATTATTTATTAATATTGTTGCACAACACAATACACAATATACTAAAATAAAGAACAAAAAAGATCAACCAATGTTTGACTTCCAAGCTTCCTTCGTAGTTTATTGCCAACATAAGCAGCAGTTGGAAAAGCTTGCTCAGGTTCTACACTGGTTGGAGGAATAGACAAAAGATATTTACATGCTAATTCTAAGTGATATCCACGAACTCCTCCATTTTCGAACAGGCTCATTTCGCGTCTAATACGATCTGGGGATTCTATGCTCTTATTAATTTCCAGCCCTAACTTTTCCTTTAGTGTCAATTGGGGTTGGGAGGTTTGTTGCCTTGGCTCATCATCTGTTTGTGATCCTGACCTTTATTTCTCTTCTGTGACATCTCGACTATTTAGTCTTTTAACAATACTCTTTATTTCCGCCCTCACTAAAGCCTGTGTATGAACTGGAAATAAGTCAGGCCATTCCAAATCTGATAATAACTGATTTTCATCATCTTTTCGATGATTTTGTAAATAATTCAACACACCAGTTAAATCATCATTTCGTTGTTGCTTTATACGTTTCACTAAGGATGTTTTCATTTTATTGGCGAGTGCTGAGTCTTTGCTAGACAATTGTTTTATAAAAAATTTCAAAGCGGCATCAGCTGTGCATAAATTAGCATCTCGTCGACAGATTGCTTCTACTGTTAATTTAATTGGGGTCAGCACATCATCAATTTTATTTACCAAGTCAAAATCAGCATCTTCTAAACGGATTGGATGTTCGAGATCTATAAGAGCTTTTTGAATGAAGGTTTTTCTCTTAAAAGTAGGTAGCGACGGCTGACGTCGATCAAAATAATTTTCAAAATAAACTTCAGCAGCTCTAGTAGAATTTTTCTGGCACTGAATGTAACATTCAACCATATCACGCTTTTCTACGTTAGAAAATTCCATAGCCAATGCAAACTTATGATTAACGGCCGTTTGCACCAATTATAGTTAAGTTACAATTAAATTAATTAATAGTTAATTGTCAATGTTTGACAATTAACTTGACTTAAAAGTAAAAATTAACAGCTCTCACTGTGACTCAACGTGAAAGCAATGTTAGTATATTTATCTCGACTGCTCCAACGAACACTATTGTAACTCAGATTTTTCGTTTTTTGAATTACAAAACACCAAACATTTTTTTTTAAGTTTTTATCTTATAAAGTGAACAATCATAGAAATGTCTATATCCTCTTTATTTTTTAAAATAACCCTATCAAACCTTATATCATTGTAATCAGCAAAAAATAAGCTTTTTAATGATGTCAAAACCAACTATGGTTTCTATTTAAAAAAACACAAGTTTTTGTCATAACTCGATAATGGTGAACGAAAAAAAAAATTTCCTACATAGTTTTATTTGGCGTAAAATTATCTAAAACTTTTGTCTGAACGCTTTTTCTCTAAAATTACTATTAACGATGCTAAGCATGTTTAAAGAAAATCGTAAAATTTAGTTTTCTTTGAATATCTAATAAGTCATGAAAGTTATCAAACTCGTAAAACTACGCATCTTTCCCCATTTAAGCGTTTTTATATCTCCAGTAGTTTCTGAGATCCTAATGCTAAACATTAAACAAACTCACCCTGTATAAATTAAATTAAAAACTCTTTAAAAATACAAATTTTCAATAGTACGCCTAAAGGCGATGAGTCATCGGCCTCTCGTATCCGGTCCCTAATTATAATGTTTAAAAAGAAACACTAATTGAGATGCTTTTTCATTAGCCAATCTATTTCTTAATTCTGAATGAACAAGCCCATGTTATGAAAAAATTCTTTCGGCATCTGCAGAAGAAGCGTTTGCACACAAAATCAGAACAGTGATATTTAATGCTTGATTAATTTTTGGAACATTCTGCTAAGGTCTCCACCATTGTACTGCATTTACATTTTGTAATATTTCTTGCGAAAATATTGTTTCGTCGAACGGATCTGATTTAGCTTGCAAATTAATGACTAATGGTAATAATCCAGTACCAGAATAATATTTGGAAACTATTTCTAAAGCTGACATCTTTTCTTGATACCACAATGGGTATTCATTTTTATTTCTAGTACGATCCAGCCACTAAGCTAAAAACTTAACAGGTGTTGTGGCATTCATATCTTTAAAGAAAATTTTCTTTTATGATTTTTTTCAGTTTCTTCAGAACTTGTAAAGACTGCGTCTAACTTTTTCCATTCTTCAACCATATAGGTAAACAGGCACTTTGCTGCTGAAATCTGTCAAGTGTCACAGATATTGGTTTCATTAATATTAAAAAGTATTCGACTTTTCTTCTGATTTGAATATTCGTCAAAAATCACTGGATCAATGTCATCTTCATGTTCTTTAGAACTTTGTAATAATTTCGACCATTCACTTATATATGTTTGAAAACAGTCGGAAAGTGTATTTCATCGAACACTTATGTCAAAATAATTGGGAGAACTGGATGCGATGAAACGATATTAAACAGGATCTATTACAAAAATTACGAAGTATGTAATTAACAGTTACAACAATGAAAAAAAGAAACTAAATTCAAACTTAACGAAATTCACAGTGACACTTACATAAAAATAATTGAGAGAAGTAGATTCGACGAAACGATATTAAACAGGATCTATTACAAAAATTAGGACGTATGAATTACATACTTCGTAATTTGCAGTTAAAATAACGAAAAAATGAAACTTACTCACCGTACTTTATTTATCTTACCAAATATGAACTAATAAATAAAATAAATTATAAAACTCCTCACCTTCTATCTACGCCCATGAAGAAAGGAATTTAAGTGTAATATTGAAGTAATTGCGTCATAATTCAACGACAAAATAGATGTACGGTTAACCGAATGAATAGTGCTATTCAATAACTGCGTGTTGTACTTAGCGATGTTATAGACTATTTATATTGTCCGTCGTAATTTCGGCCTGGTGCGTCCGGTCTCTAATTATACGAGCCCTAACAACTATATGTTCGGACGATGTACGAAATGTTAGAAAAATGCAGTTATGTTTATTTTAAAATGTTTTTTTCGTCTTCCCAATCTGAAAATTAAGGCAAATACCCTTCAGTTAACAAGAAATTCGATTGTAATTGATTATACTATTTCATTTCGCTTAATTTACGGAAGACAACAACAAAAATATAACAAATTTGCTGACAAATAAATATTAGGACGATAATCGTTATTGGCTTTGAAATTAGTATTATGAACGCGTTGATTGATAAATAAAGTGTGCTTTGATGAATAGTTGTCAGTTAAAGTCATGTTCGCCATTTTGTGTAATAAGAAAATGACGCGTGGTATCGCAACTAATAAAAAACTGCGAGAAATTATAATTTCACAGTATTACAGAGGTAAATCAATGCAACAAATTTCAAATGACTTAAATCTTGCCAAATCTACTGTCGGAGATATTATAAAAAAGTTTGGCGATACAGCTAGTATTGATGTTCGCTGCAAAAGTTTAGGCCGACCCCGTACTATCACTGAAAGAGAACGTCGTGCTCTGGTCAAAATTTGCAGAAGAAATAGAAGAGGTACCTTGCGGCAAATGCAAGCCCAATGGAATCATGGGATAAATTTAAACGTCTCCAGGGAATGCTGTAGGCTATGGTTGCATAAGTCTGGTTACAGTTTTTATAAAGTAAGTTTATAATTTTGCGAGTTACAATATCGAAACAAATGATGTTCTTTTATACACTATCTTTATAGGCAAAGGAAAAGCCATTATTAACGACTATTCAAAAGAAAAAACGTTTAGATTGGGCAAAATCTAAAAAATCCTGGACAACAGAAATGTGGAGTAATGTCATATTCAGCGACGAATCAAAATTTGATGTGTGCGTAGGCGATTTTCGAAAAAGAGTCATTCGTACAAAATCTGAAGCCTTTCATATGGATTGCCTAAAACGTACTATAAAATTTCCAAAAGGAGTTATGATATGGGGGTGTATGAGTAGTAAAGGAGTTGGTGAATATGAGTTCATTGATGGCACTGTAAATGCAGAAAAGTACCAAGATATTTTATCAAGAAACCTTGTCCCAACAGCATCTCGATATTTTGGAAACGAAAGTTATATATTTCAACAAGACGGTGCAGCCTGTCACACTGCGAAAACAACGAAAAAATGGTTTGGTGACCATAATGTAAAAGTTTTATCGTGGCCGTCAAGCAGTCCCGACTTGAATGTCATCGAAACTTTATGGCATCAGATGAAAAAGTCTTTGCGTAATGATCCTTAACGTACACTTCCAGCATTAAAGACAAAAATTACGCAAATTTGGAACTCTTTCACTCCCGAATATTGTAAAACTTTAGTAGATTCCATGTCAAAACGTATACAAGCCGTTATTGCTGCAAAAGATGACGTTACCTCTTATTAATGTTATAAATAAAGACGGCAGACTATGTGCCCGAACAGTAGCGTGATGTGGAGGGATCGAGTAGAGGCGTACGACGATCAATTCAGTTGCCGTTGAGACGTTTCAAGCGATACATTGTTAACACAATCGTGTTGAAAATGTTGGGAGTGCGTAGAAACAATGCATAGACTCGGTTGCATGCTAACGTAGTAAAGAAATTTTTACATCGGTTTCCCGATTTAATATATGACGGTACCGTAGTGATATGTTTAGTTTGTGAAACAACTTTATTAACTAGGAAGGAAAGTCAGTGCCAAAAACATGTAGATAGTGACAAACATAAATCGAATAATAGTGGACGCAGATTTGTGTGTGATTTAAGAATGATGTTAATTGCGACCAATACACCAATGCAGAAAGTGGAACACCCAATGTTTCGTCAGTTTTGGAAGAAATACAATCCTACGTGGAAATTACCAGCAAGAAGTACGCTACGGAATTACGTACCGTCAGTGCGTGAGAGAATTGTAAATTGTACGAAAAATACGGTAAAAAAAATTCCTGTCGTTAACAATAGACGAAACTACAGATATTAAAAACAGTCCATCCTAGCCATTCTAGTACGGACGCTGACTCCACAAGGACCTTCTCCTCCTTATTTACTAACCTGTAAACGAATGCAAGGGTGTACTGCCAGAGCGATATATGATGTGTTAATAGAAACACTACACAAATTTGAGATTTTACCGAAGCAAGTGTTAATGTTAGTTACCGATGCTGCCAAGGTTATGTGTTCCACGGCAAACTTACTCAAAACGATTCAACCAAACGATTCAAACCAAATGCATGTCACATGTTTGCTTCACGCTTTACACCTTGTAACAAACACTATACGTACATCTTATCCTGATGTTGATCAACTGATAGGACAAACGAAAGCGGTTTTTCTTAAATCTCCGAAACGGATTCGGCTATTTCATTCGCTGTGTCCTGATATACCCGAGCCGCCGCAACCAATTCTTATACGATGGGGTACTTGGTTAGAAGCACCATTTTATTATTATAAACATTTTGAAAAAATTAAATCAGTGATTTTACAACTAGATGCCAAAGAAGCAGCTGCAATACGGCTCAGCCAGGTTCAATTTAACAATCCTCAAGTTGCAGCAAATTTAAAAATTATTTACGACAGTTACGTTCCAATACTGGACGTAATAAAAAATTTACAGAACACTGCGCTGTCCCTATCGGACTCATTAGCAATTATTGACCACGTAAAACTAGTGCTGCAAATCCTTGAAGATGAAAAAAGTGATTGTGACCGTGAAAAATTTAACAGTGTATTAGATAAAAATGTAGATTTTACAAAATTAGTTCAACTTTTTACCAATACTGAAGATCCGTTGTACAGATACAAAGAGCGCTTTAACTATGCAAATATAAAATCTCTCAACGTCGAACAATCCTTCTCTGTATATAAACATATATATACGTCGCTACGTACGAACCTTTCCGAGACTAATACAGAAACATATATTATGGTGCAGTTTTTTCATCGCGCACATCCGCATTTTTTTGCATCAATGTAAACATGTTGGGTAAGTTATTTATGTTTTTTCTTAACGTTTTGTATAGGGATTCGATATATTTATTTTTAAGTAAGCGCACTGTTATTCTGCTAAACTCTCCACGCAACGCCACTGCTGCGGCACATAGTCTGCCGTCTTTAGTTAGATTCAAATGCGTCCGAATATTTATTTGTCAGTAAATTCGTTATATTTTCTTTGTAATGTTACGTAGTTTATGCAAAATAAAATGTTAATCAATTATAATCGAATTTCTTGTTAAATGAAGGGTATTTGCCTTAATTTTCAGATTGGGAAGGCGAAAAAAACATTTTAAAATATACATAACTGCATTTTTCTAACATTTCGTACATCGTCCGAACATATAGTTGTTAGGGCTCATAATACAACGTAAGATTAAAAATATTTTTTCTTTATACTTCCGTTAAATTAGTTTATCTTCCGAATGATATTTTAAATTTAAGTTTTGCAATACAACGTGTATTTTTTATTAATATGAAACAACAAAAGTTTTCTTATGTTTACCTATTTTTTCTTTGTATTTGAAAATCTTATTGTGTTACTAAATAAATATAAAATGAATTTTTTTAATTTTTTCTGCTTAAAACAATTATATAAATATAATGAAAACTATTAGACTATAGTTTACAAGAGAATAATGATTAGTTTAAATAAAAATCACCTTGATTTAAATTCTGATTTTATTCAAATGATTTAAATCGTCTCACCCCTGACCATGCATTTCACCTATATCGAAGTAATATTTGATCTGTTATTAAAGTGACGGGCAAAATGTAATTATAACTGATATGACATATCTCTGACTTAAAAGCAAAACGGTTCGATTCGGTTTCCGTGACGGAAAAAAATGGAAATAAAGCAAATCTAGACATAATAAAGGTCAATCAAAACCTTAATATATTTTATTATATCACTCGGCTTTAGTTGGATAAAGTGTATAGGTATAATGGGGATATACAGAGGTGTGACTATTAATAAATCACAAGAATAGATAAACAATAGATGAATGCGAAGAAAGGATTATACGTACGTCGTGAAAATCACACATCGCCTGACAACTGATTGTCACCTCTAACTCTCTGCATGAGGCCCTTGTAGATTGGTGAGCACGAGAAGGCAATTGTTACTTCCATCAGGTTACTTGATATCTTGTGACGGAACACTCTGAATTGGAACAGTACGAGTTCAAACCGACGCGAACAGGCTATTTGCTTATTAAAGAGAGTACTATAATGTCTTTTTATCTTTTCTACACCATTCTGATTTCTCCGTTTTCATATAATTATTATTTAATTTGAATATTTGCGCTACTAAAATACATAAATTGTGCTGTCCTGCCTAAAATAGTAGTAAAATAGTAGTAAGCATATGTAATTTTTTTGTATATTGAATTACTGAAATTAATGTTTCAAGTAGGGAACTGAATATAAGAAATGCCGGTTCTTATAGCCTTTTACTGTCGTAGTTACGACGAGTTATTGATATTTTCTTAGCCTACTATTCAAACAATTTAAACTTGGGATTTAGAATATTTGATTATTCAACACAGTCTCCTCTTAAATTAATACACTTAATACAGCGACCCTGCGATGCCTTTAACCCTTCTAAAAAGAGATTGTTCTTGGTCTGAAAACTAGCCCTCTACAGCTCCCTCTACGTTACACAAAAATTTACATCCTTTTAAACTTTTTTTCAATCGAAGGATCAGATAATAGTCTGATGGGGCTAAGTCTGGGGAATAGGGAGGGTTTTCCACATCACTGGAACACCTACCCCCTATCCCATAGGATATGTTAGGATATATAGATTCTTACCAATAAATATACAGCGTACTCATTTTCTATCTCCTTATATGGGTAACTCTCTCAGTATTGAAGATAACGAATCTGTTAAATTAGCAAAGTTGCTCAGAATTTTTATGAGTATTTGATAGCATTTTCAGATTTGTAATCTGTTGTTACCTTTTTGAGATATTTAAGGAAAATTTAAATTGGACGAAATTTTCAGTTATATACAGACAGAGCCAATAAGTTTGACGACAAGTTGAATTTCCCACGGACCCACTACACGTCGCCACGTGTAGTGGGTCCGCCAATTTATACACACCTTGTATTTAATTTTTTTCTCTTTTATTTTTGCTGCATTAAACTAGTTTTTAAACAGCCCCGTTGGCTATTATTTCTTCAATTAGTAATCTATTATATTCAAAATAAGTTGAATTACTTCCTCTATAATAAAGATTTAAAAAATATAACCATACCAAACCTTATATTTATGAAATCGGAACAAAATAATAATTTTGATGAAATTATGGCCTACTATGATTGCCATTTAAAAAAATATAAGTTTATTTTATATATTGATATTCAACTGTGCAATGAATATTTAATAAAGATTATTAAATTCTACATAAAAAATACTACCAGATGCCATTTTTAGTTTTGCTTTGTCTTGAATGGTTGCGAAGATATACCAGGTGAGTCGTAAACTCACAAGCACATTCTTGGTCAAATTTTGAGTTAAAAGTCCTAATCCTAAAACGATGTATCGGCTTCCTTTGTCTTCAGAATGAATTTGAAAGAATCATACATTTGGCAACATTGAACATGCATGTGCTAGTTATAATCTTCGGAACATTTTTACACGTCGTCATGTGAACCTTACATTTTAAATTTAAAAAAGAAACAAACGAAATAAAATTGGTTTCTTAGATTACATATTTATTACGAAAATATTACAAACTTTTAAAAATGTTTGATAATATTGACTAATATTTGTAAATCTTCTTGATAGAAATCAATGTAATTATTACCTACATAATTGTTCGAATTGAAATCCATCAGTTTGTAGACATAGCTGCAATCTTTGTGGTATCGTTTGTACTATTCGCTCAAGTTTTTTTGGTGTGATTTCTAATACAGCGGCGTCAATTCGGGCTCTAACTTCGTCAGCGTCTTGAGGAGCTGTAGCATAAACTTTACCTTTAATGAAACCCCAAACAAAAAATCTAATGGATTGAGATCGGGGGATCTCGCAGGCCACAAAAGGGACCGCCACGACCAATCCATCTGTCTGGGAAGTGTTCAGTCAACCAGTCTCTTATATTACGAGCAAAGTGCGCAGGAGCTCCATCATGCATGTAAATCATATTACGGCGTACGTTCAGCGGTATCTCATCAATAACTTGTTCTAACACATTTATTAATATACATACCTATGACAAGAATATGTTTGTTCCATGTTAGGCATGATTTTTAAATTAATTGATTTTTATGAAATTAAATGTGATTTGGCAACACTGGTTAATATTAGATTTCTCAGCAAAGCAACAGGGTCGGCGCAGAAGCGTCAATACAACGTTGAAACCTGCTTATGTGCAGTTTGGTTGTGTTAGTCGTCGTGCTACTGTGTCCGCGCGCTTGTTGTCTTCGTTGTTGCGTATTTTAAGTGTTCTAGAACGTATAAATATGGAAAGAAGGCATTGTGTGAACAATCCGAATAACTTTTGTTCTATCTGTGGTAGTTATGTCGTAGTAAAGCAGAGGCAAACTATAACTTCGTTTGTGAACAATGTATATCACGCTTATTTTGTTGTAAAAATTGGCGACCAAGACAAGTCCTGGGCTCCTCACACTGTTTGTTCCGTTTGCGTTGAAGCATTAAGAAACTGGCAAAAAAGGTAGGAAGAAATGTTTAAGCTTTGGTGTTCCTATGGTATGGCGAGAGCCTAGAAATCACAGTGATGATTGTTATTTTTGTTCGTGTAATGTTCAAGGATTCAACAGAAAAAATAAGAAACAAATTGTGTATCCCAATCTTGACTCTGCTATTCGATCAGTTCCTCATGGACCAGATGTACCGATACCTACTGCCCCAAAAGCACTAGAAAATGTCATATCGTCAGAATCAGAGGAATCTAATTGCGACCCAGATGACTCAGATTTCACACCAGATTTCAGAGAGCCCGAAGTGTTTAACCAGAGCGAACTAAATGATTTAATTAGAGATTTGCACCTTCCAAAGGATGCATCCGAATTGTTAGCCTCCCGACTTCGTGAAAAACATTTACTGGCACCTGGCGTCACATCAAGCTTTTACAGGGATCGCGGAAAAGAGTTATGTCAATATTTTACTTAAGACTGACCGCTAGTGTATTGCAACAATATTCCTGACTTAATTTTAAAATTAGGAAATGTGCCGTATGTAAAAGAAGAATGGCGCCTGTTTATTGACTCAAGTAAGCGTAGTTTAAAAGGCGTTTTATTGCACAATGGTAACGAGCTGGCATCGGTTCCCGTTACCCATTCGGTACATTTAATGGAAACGTATGAAAATTTTGAACTTCTTTTAAAGAAAATAAACTACCAAGAACATCAGTGGATGCTTTGTGGTGACCTTAAAGTACTGTGCATGCTACTAGGACAACAAGGAGGTTATACAAAATTTCCATGCTTTATTTGTGAGTGAGATAGTCGAGCAAGGGATATACATTGGACTCAAATAGAATGGCCCTCTAGAACAAGCCTTACACCTGGTAGCAAAAATGTATTAAGAGATAGCTTAGTTGACCCCAAAAAAGTTTTACTGCCTCCTCTCCATATCAAACTTCGCTTAATGAAGCAGTTTGTTAAAGCCCTAGACAAAAATGGACAGTGTTTTAAATATTTGTGCGAGACATTTCCAGCCTTATCCGATGCCAACTTAAAAGAAGGTATTTTTGTTGGGCCGCAGATAAGAACATTATGCAAAGACAAGGATTTTCAAAACACAATGACCAATGTCGAGAAAAACGCCTGGGTTTCATTTAAAGAAGTAATTTATAAGTTTCTTGGGAACTCTAAGGACGAAAACTACGAAAATATTGTTCAAAATATGTTACAACACTTTCATCGTCTAGGTTGTAATATGAGTTTGAAAGTGCATTTCCTGTTTTCACACTTAAACTATTTTCCTGAAAATCTAGGAGCAGTTAGCGAAGAACAGGGAGAGAGGTTTCATCAAGACATTAAGGAAATGGAACGGCGATTCCAAGGCAGATGGAGCATAACAATGATGGAGGACTACTGCTGGATGTTAAAACGAGATATGCCCTTAAAAACATACAACCGAATGTCCGAACAACGCAGCTTTCTGGCAAAATGGCAAAGATTTCACTTAAAAAAGACTGAGTAAAGTATTTTTTTCCACTTTTTAAACTTGTATACTTGTATACTTGTATTACTCAATAAACAAATAAATTTTTTTAGAAATATCGTTTTTTTTCATTTAATATTTGCAAAAAGACCTTACGTGATACAAATAAATGCATAGAATTTTTGAAATCAGCCTACCAAAATTATATAAAATCAGTTTTCAAAATAAAAACATCTGTCAAAAAGTTGAATTTTGTAGACCTGTGTAATCATTAATAAAGTCAACCGCTCGTATTCCGCAGTTGATTCATTCTAGATAAAAATGAAGTTGACACTTTCATTTTGTACTATTTATTATTTTCATACTTTTAATTACCTTAAGATGAGATCCTCTTTTGGTAGAAAAAGTTCTAGTTAGAATTTAACAACGTAGAATTCTGAGATAAAATTGAGCTACTGTCTAAATGTAAATGTCAGGTTATTATGCATAGCTAACTAGAACACATACGCTTGGTAAAAATTATAAATAATAATAAATATCTCAAAAATGGAGCCAAATAGAGACAATTGTGTACACAAAAGCACTTTAAAATCTAACGAGGATTTCAACTTTGTAAAAATATACAGGGTATTTCATTAAAAAAAATCAAATTGACACTTTCCATGATAACACGAGCAATTTGTAGATTAGAAATATGTTCTTACAATAGCATGCTTAAAACTAAAAAACTTTGGTTCAAAAATTTTTTGAAAATTACTAAGGTTTCAAACAAACTGTTCTGAAACATTTGAATAATACTGTATACTTGGACTCATAGATGTGCTTTCTTAAATATTTTTTTTACATTCGAAATTAATGTAATTAATGTAAAAAATATTCACTTTATGCACGCAAACTAAAAATATGAATGAAAGCATAATTTTATGCAAAGTATGTAATTTTTTTATATCGCTAATCGCATTACTTCAGTGTATAATGGATATATCCACAATATTGAGGTGATATTCCTAATAATAAAAAATATATTTTTTTTAAATCAAATCCGAACTCAAATTATTAGTGTTGTCATAGTGAATAACTAAATACGTGGGGAAAGCTACAATTATTGAGAATAGAAAGATTGATACAAGTTTTCAGAATTTTTATTTTAAATATGTTCAAAGTAATTGCCTTCAACAATAATACACTTAACCACTCTTTCCTTCCATAGTTCAAAAGCGTTCAGCCAGCTGTCTTTTGTGGTTCTATCAAAAAAACACTTAACGGCGATATAAATCTCTTCTTCTGACTGGAACCTTTTCCCTGTCAAATGTTTTTTGTATAATACAAAGATATTTTTAATAATATAAAATATTATTAAAAATCTGGTGTGAAGAACACAAATACAGGTTCACTATTAATATTTTTTGTGAACGTGTCCGAACATATCCCTCCCCAGAGACGTAGATACGTATTTCGCCTTTCTACAGGCTCATCGGTACGCCCCTGCTGGAGAAAGGATATCTTCAGACACATTCACAAAAGAGAACCACATCGCCATATCAGAGAAATTATCTAGACCGAGCGTAGAAGTAAATTCAGCGCTGCCTGTTGTCAGACAGCCGAAGTACATCGCTCTGTCCACACAACCAATGCGAACCAACGACGCCCTTCTAAAGATGGCGCAGCCGTGTCTCTAGAAACTTCATTTTGTCTGTGTCTTCATTCCTAATACGGACTAATCGCATGTGTAATGTATCAGAATAATTGAAACATACATGAGTAGGTAAACCCCACCAGTTTTGTATAATACAAAGATAATTTTAATAATATAAAATATGGTGTGAAGAACACAAATTTGTGTTCTTCACACAAGATTTTTAATAATAATTTATATTTATTAATATTAATTAATAATTAATAATTAATAAATAATTTTATATTATTAAAAATATCTTTGTATTATAACGTGTGTTCATTTGAAAAGTCAATCTAGGTTACTTTGAAATTTTGATAGAATAAGACGCATATATATTAGTATGTGTTTGTTGTTCCGTAAACGTACTTCAAAATGTTCTCAGTAAATCACATGCTACTAGATTTACTTTCCAAATGAACACCCGTTACAAAACTGGTGGGGTTTACCTACTCATGTATGTTTCAATTATTCTGAAATGTTTTTTGAGCTCAAAAAATAGCCAGAAGTCACACATGGCCAAATCCGGTGAGTAAGGAAGATGTTCTACAACTTTGATTTTATTTTCAGCTAAATACTGAACAGTTATCCCTCCTGTATGGAACGACGCGTTATGTATATATTTTAATGGGGCAAACTGCACCCTTATTCCAGCAACTGTAATGGGAAAAACAGTATTTAACAATATAAAACACACAGAAGAAGGGTTAAATTGGCGGACTTAATTTGTAAAATTAGTATCGAAATGTAAATAAATTAATATGACGATAACTTTGTATATTTCAAATTAACTTATTTTTATTTCAAAACTTACTTTTTATATTTTAATTTTCAATTTCATAATTCAAATCTTTAGCGCGAAATAACAGATATCTAATTTATCTACATTAATATTTTGTATCGATACTAATTAGACACGCCCACTTTTTAAATTGCAATTAACCCGCGAAAATTTTATTTTCTAAACACGAATACAACATAACCTTGTATTGGAAAGCATGTTCTGACAGTTTGAAAAATATTTTATAAAATTAATTATCATGTCAAAATTATTATATTATTTATATTCTCTATGTTTACGGATGTAGTAAAAGTAAAACTTCGAGGCTATTTGATGATATTAACTAGGCTTTGAAAATAAATAATCGCTATCGGCGTCATTATCTGAAATCTAATAACGAATGGCCGTATTATAGTACATCTCTTAAGTAAAATTTAAATAAAAATAAAAATACCTGTGATATAATTACAAATTTATGCTGAATCGAAATATTAATACTTGGCCCATCTTTTGAAAACAAACCTGAAGACAATCGCTTGGAAACTAATAAGATTCGAGCCGAGCCTCTTTTGTATTGGAGTTCCGATGTAGAGGCAGAACCGAAGCCGTTATACGCCGCAAACGCTGTTATCAGAGATTGGAGGACCCATACTTTGTATTTTCCCGATCACATCGCTTTCATTCTGGATAACTGCAAAATTCGATGGAAAACAGATTCACTTCAATCATTATCCTACAATAAAGTCCTAATAGTTAATATTATTTATTTAAAACAAACCTTTTAATACAATAAATTCCAGAATTTTACTTTTACACACATCGTTGACTTTCTCATAATAGTAAAATTATATAAATTATTTAGACATTGTGGTACTTACCTGAATTGTTGTGTTAACTGTTTGTATTTATTATTAGACCATATTTAATTACTAAACATAACCTCTTTGAATTATACACACGTGCATTATTTGTAAACTATTTTATTTGTCGCTAGGCACATTAATTTGTTCAGTTACAGATTCCTTATTTACTTCAATAAATTATTTAATTTTATTTCATAACTCACTCTTTTATTTGCTAGTGTTTAGTTGTAGAGTTCTTAATATTAGATTTATCTATCAAACATCATACATAGGGATAAACATACACATATATTATCGACGAAGATCCTGAAGAGTCTAATTTTGCTTATTTCATGCTCACGACTGCTAGTTGGATTATTACGAAAGAACATAGATAGCGTTGATCTAATAATACATATTCATATTCAAGGCGCCCAATTTATAAATTCAATTCTATTAACTTCAACTTTAATAAACTTTTATTTATCACCATTTATTATTCTTTTATTCACATTTAGATCATACGGTTTATTTCAATGTATATATGATGTAACATAATTCCCTTTCTTGGTACTTTACAGAACACACAGTAGACAAACAATTTTCAATTTGTCATTTAGCGATGACTGTCTTCTGATCTTCTAATTTAATTGCGGTCATCAAACTCGTACTGCTAAAAAATACTGCGTACATTACTTTTTCATTGCTTGCTGCTTTTTCACCATCGTAGGGGTTTCCTCATCTTCATGTATCCAGATTCGGCTTTCTTGGCGAGTGGGAACATCAAGAAACGGTATGTACGTTTCACCGCCAGTTACAATTTTAGAAATAATTTGATGGCGTCCAGCATTCAACATATCTAAAGTTTGTTGACAAATTCTAACTCGTTCTGCTTTTTGTAAATCTGTCGGATGATGGGGTACAAACCGAGCTACAAACTTTTTCACATGTAAATGTTCGTGCAATATTGATCTCACATGCGAAGATCCAACTTTTAGTTTGGACTCCATCATTGCGTAGGTAATGCGGTTGTCCTCTTCCACCATCTTCTTCACTGCAGCAATATTTTTGGAATTAACTACAGTTGTAGGAAGGCTAGCTCCTTTTCTGTGTACAACCGAGTTACAACCTCGTCCAAATTCTTTATACCATCTATAGACAGTAGCCAGTGATGTTGCGAAATCCCCAAATGCCGATTTTTGACTTTCCTCACACTCATACGCGCTCAAGCCTTTCTTGAAATAATAGTAAATCATTATCCGAAAGTTCTCTCGTGATAATTCCATTTTTTCAATAACAGAAGCGTATTTTATAGGTTATTTCTCAGACACTATTCAACCGAATTGCGCAAACTAAACTGCATTTGACAGATAAAATAATTCACTATTTAATAAACAACAATTTGTTTTTCATAGGTAACTAGATTTTTTTATTCTCAATGATTGTAACTTATCCCTCGTATCTAATTAAAATAGTTATTTTCATGTTACATAGTATAATATAATAATATTACGTCTAAAATATGTGAAATATTAATATTTCCACTGTGTAAATAAGTGATTATAAATTTAGGGTGCTAAATTCATAGAAATAATATCTAAAAGGCGAACGTGGTTCTGTAGATTTTTATTAATAGTCTTAATTCGCATTCGTTATTAGTAATGGTAAACGACAGCCGAGTAAGTATTAAAAGGCAAACACAGGAATATGTTCACATGGTCTAGCTCGTGGGGTCACGTACTGGACTGAAACGTGACAGATCCTGCTTCATATTAGATTACCACCTCCGCATCCGTCTTCGGCAGGACTCCCCAATCGCCACCATGAAACACATCCAGCAAGTATTGTTTCGGTCGAATGAATAATCAATTTTCAGCTACTTGTTGAAAAGTTACACAACCAGAAATGCATGTGAATTGTATTTCAATTATTCTGAACATGTATATGAACGTTAATTTTAAAATTTTATTAATAGTAAATGCTGTTTCAAAGACGTCATCATTTAGTTCAACAATTTTTTTTTAATTGACGTCCCAAGTTTATTACAATCTGCTTATAAATCTAAGCTACGTAAGAAAAACATTAAGTAATATTTAGGATTAAATTATAAACAATGAGCAATAGTGCAATGCATCCACTGATTTGACATTTTTAATTAATTATATAACTAATCTTTCACAGGGGAAAATTAAACGAACACTTAACACTAAGTCAATGGGTAATGTATATTTTAGCCTATACACTGTCGACGGCGACTTCATTAGGTTTTTTGCAATAGTATATTTTAATATACACTTACTGATTTCGTCCTTACCATACGAAATTTTTGAAATTTGATATATACAGTAGATAAAGTGTTTCTTTGCAGCTCGTACTGCCGCAAATTGTACTTTGTCTCTTTCCAACACACATAGATATGCGCTGTAATACTACACACCTTAGTAATTTTAAAGGTATTGCAATTAAGTAATTATTATTATTTAATTATTGTAATTGCATGCGAAAAAATATGATAAGTTTTGCGAGTGATATTGGAGGTGATAGAAAAATGTGGTTAGTAACTGCAGTGAAAAAGTCCAATACTTTACATACTTGTCTCAAATGGTAAGAAAGTGTATTTAAAATAATTATATTTAGGAAATTGTGCTTCATTTAGTGTGGTCAAAAGTTATTGTCAGTTATTGAAAGCAGATATCAAACATTCAAATCTGACATCTGCGCTCAAAATACTGACATCTGCTTTCAATAACTGACATCTAATTTCAAAATAGGCATCTGCTTTCAAATCTGGCATTTACTTTCATAACTGACACCTGCTTTCAAAACAGACATCTGCTTTCAATTACTGACATTTGCTTTCACTAACTGACATCTGCTATCAAAACTGACATCAACTTTCAAAACTGACTTCTGCATTCAACTTGACATCTACATTCAATAACTGACATCTGATTCATTAACACTGTTACTTTATAATGCATTTCTAAATAGCTTGAACGTAGGTCTATTGTGTGTAAGTGGTAAAACCGACAGTCCGGCAAACTGTAGACTTGGGTTCGAGTCCCAACATAGACAATATTTTTCAATGAAAAAAAAAAAAAAACGTGTGATTTGCTTTGTAATTTGTAGACAGCAATGTTTACACCCCCCCTTACTTTGCAATTACATACATACTAACTTGATATTTGTAAATATTTCATATAAAAGTCGAAAAACTCGAATAATTTATCAATTTTTATATATATATATATGGGGTGTAAGGGGTGAGGATGAACAACACCAAACCCAAATGACAACCTCACCTGCCCGTGGTGCGCCCTGCTAGACAACTAACGAGGCTCTGTCGACCGAGTGTTTGCCGGTATAAGCAATCCCCCCCAATATAATGGGGAAAGGGCATTCTTTTGTCCTGGGAGCAAGAAATTGCTCCCGAAGGCGGAAGAGCTACTAATAAGTAGCCAACGGCACAAGGATGTGGAAAGCCACGGGATGACTACCACATTAAAGATCCGAAGGATATCCCTAGTAAAATCAACATGGCTAAGTTCAAAGCGAAATATTCCGGAGCTTCTAGTCCCCCAATCGGATCTCCGGGGGGGGCGGTTTTGAATATGGCAAAGAGTTACCTGAAGAAATTTAAGATAGGCACATGGAACATCAAATCTGTATATGAAGCCGGGAAAATCTATAACGTACTTCAAGAGATGCAACGATTGAATGTGAGCATAATGGGACTAAGTGAAACCAGATGGCCGGACATAGGAGAAATAAATATACAACAGGCAAAGATATACTACTCAGGAAACAACAACCCTAAGCATTGGAACGGAGTAGCAATAGCAATAGAAAAGAACCTATCTCGACACGTAACGAGCTTCATACCCATCTCAGACAGAGTGATCATGATAAAACTACAGATAGCCCAAGGAATGCTGAATGTAATACAAATATATGCCCCCACTGCCGATAAAGAGGAAGACGAAATAGAACAGTTCTATGATGACGTACAGCGGGCCTTGCACACGACAAAGGCGAGAGATGTCACGATCATTATGGGCGACTTCAACGCAAAAATAGGAAAAGGAAGAGTGGAAGACATAATAGGCGACTTCGGATTGGGAGTTAGGAATGAAAGAGGGGATAGATTGGCACAATTCTGCCAAGAACAGGACATGATTATAACAAACACTTACTTTAAACTCCATGAAAGAAGACTATATACATGGAAGTCTCCAGCTGATAACATTAATAATAAGATTAGTAGAAACCAAATAGATTTCGTATTAATAAATAAACGATATCGGAATGCAATTAAATCTGCCAAAACATATCCGGGCGCTGACGTAAAAACAGATCATAATCCCGTGATAACCCAATTTGAAGTTAGACTCAAAAAGCTCATTCCCCATAAAACCAGTGGAAAGATACAAATATCACATTTACGTGAACCACTAATAAGAAAACAGGTAACTGAGAAGATCAATGAGGAGTTGGGCAGAATAAGGTTAAATAAAGATGAAGATCCGAACGAAAAGTGGAAATCCATTAAAGAAGCGATAATGACACCCAGTCGTGAAATACTACAAAAGAAAGTAGTGCATAGCAATAGATCCTGGATGACCAATGAGATACTAAAGTTAATGGAAAGAAGACGACTGCAAAAAAATAGAGGCATTGAGGAATACAATAATACAAATAAAGAGATAAGAAAGAAAATAAGAGAAGCCAAAGAGAAATGGTATGGAGATAAATGCGCTGAAATAGAAGAGTTACAAAGGAAAAATGACGATTTTAATCTACATAAAAAGATTAAAGAATTAACTGGTATAAAGCGCACAAATAAATGTAATATTCTCTTAGACAAAAACGGACAAATAATTGCTGAAACAAAGCGAAAGCTTGAGAGGTGGAAAGAATATGTGCAGGAGCTGTTCGAGGATCACCGACGCGAAGCTATGGAGGATGAAGGCAGTGGTCGTACAGGTCCAAGCATAACAAGAGAAGAAGTACAACATGCAGTCAAATTAGCAAAAAATAATAAGGCTCCAGGTCCTGATGAAATACCAACAGAATTGATTAAACTCATAACAGAGGGGCGAATAGGAGTAATGGTGGATCTATACAACACAATCTATAACACAGGCATCATTCCCACAGAATGGTTGAGATCAACATTTATTGCCCTGCCAAAAACACCTAACGCAAAGGAATGCAATGACCATCGGACAATCAGCCTGATGAGCCACACCCTCAAGATATTCCTGAAGATCATACACCAGAGAATATTCAGAAAACTAGAACAAGATCTTAGTGACTCTCAATTCGGATTCAGGAATGCAATGGGAACAAGAGAAGCACTATTTGGCTTTAACGTGCTGGCTCAGAGATGCATGGACGTTAATCAACCTTTGTACATCTGCTTTTTGGACTACAACAAGGCATTTGACAGGGTTCGCCATGATGACTTGATTCGGCTTCTCAAAGCTAAAGACATAGACAACAAGGATATTCGGATAATAGCTTATTTGTATTATAACCAGACAGCGAATGTCAGGCTGGGTGAAGAGGTATCGGAAGATATAAGGATAAAGCGCGGTGTGAGACAAGGATGTGTGTTGTCCCCGTTGTTGTTCAATTTATACTCTGAGAACATCATTCAGAAAGCGTTAGCAGAAACAACAATAGGAATAAAAGTTAACGGAAGAATTATTAATAACATTAGATATGCGGATGACACCATTATTATCGCAGAATCACTGGAAGACTTACAAAGATTAATGGACCAGGTTGTAATAAATGGCGAAGAAAGCGGTCTCACACTAAATGTTAGAAAAACTAAATTCATGATTATTACAAAGTCTAACCGACATCAAGAAGGCTTATGGATTGGAGAACAGCCAATAGAGAGAGTAAAGAAATACAAATATTTGGGAACAACTGTTACCGACACAAATGAATATACAGAAGAAATTCGAACGAGAATCGGCCAAGCCAGGAATATATTCAACAAGATGAGGAAAGTATTGTGTTGCAATGACCTTAGTCTGCGTCTCAAGATCAGGGTATTGAAATGTTACGTGTTCCCGGTGCTGCTGTACGGGATGGAAGCCTGGACGCTAAAGCAAGACACTAACAAGCGTCTAGAGGCATTTGAAATGTGGGCATATAGGAGGATCCTGAAGATAAGATGGATAGATAGGGTTTCGAATAGTGAAGTACTTAAAAGAATTGGGAAAGAGAAGGAAATATTGAACACAATAAAGATAAAAAAACTACAATATCTGGGCCACGTGTTGAGAGGGGAAAGATATGCTCTGCTACAGATAATTATTCAGGGTAAGATACAGGGAAGAAGAAATATAGGAAGAAGACGTATTTCTTGGTTAAATAATTTGAGACAGTGGTATAAATGCAGCTCCATTGAACTATTCAGAGCAGCAGCATCAAAAATGAGAATAGCCGTGATGATAGCCAACCTTCTGAGAGGAGATGGCACCTGAAGAAGAAGATATATATATATATATATATATATATATATATATATATATATATATATAGATAATTATTTCGTGACCTTTGTATGTTGTGATAAATTCAATTTGTAGGCGCTTTATGGTCTGGTTTTACTTCAAAAAATATATATTTGAAACAATCCTACATGTTTCGGCAAATCCTGCCTCAAGGATTTTAAAATATATTAATGTTATACATTTGTAGTTGCTATGGATAAAATTATTCAAAGATACATTCCAATTGAATAATAACAAATCATGCCTTAGTATTCAAAAATAGATAAACAACAAATACAGGGAAACACAAGACATGAGTTATTATTATATATGCGTCCGTGGAGCGTCTTAAGATGTAAAGCTGTCGGCATTCGCCTTAAACGAGAAGGAAAACCACGAAAACCTACTCGGACAGCCAGACAGGAATCAAAACACGGAACTGTCAGCATGATAAGCAAATGTATAGAAATTTAAATAACTTAAGATGTATAGTTATATAACAGCAACATATATTGATGGTAAATTGCAAATCGTTACATAATTAAGTTATAGTATATACTGCTTAAATTGTTTATATCACTTCTGTTGTTAATTGAATTTTTTTCCTGTTTAATACTAACCATTTCTTTAATTTCCCTTTTCAATGTGTGTTGTTCTTTATCAATTATCTGTGTGTTTTCAAAATCGAAATGGTGATCGCGTTGTAGTTTGTGTGTAGATAAAGCAGTTTTGTCTGTTTTAGAGTATTTGTGGGCTTGCATTCTTTTGTATAAATATTGTTTAGTTTGGCCTATGTAGTAACTATCGCAATCGCGACATGGTATTTTATATATGACATGTGTTTCTCGATTTTTTTCTACTTTAGGTTTAAGTTTTGAAAATAAATGTTTATTAGTATTACTAAGTTTATATGTTGTAGCTATATCATATTTTTTTAAAGTGTATTTAATTTTTTCAGATAGTTGTTGAACATATGGAATCGTGATATATGTTGTGTCATTGTTTAAATTGTTATTGGTGTCTGCAGTGTTGTATATTTGGTGTATTCTTTTTTTAATTGTTTGGTCTATAAGTTGTGGTGGATAATTATTATCTGTTAAGATTGTTTTAATTTTCTTGATGTTATCTTTTCTGTATTGAGTATGTGATAGTTTTACTGCTCTATCAGTCAGATTATTTATAATCATTTTATTGAATACTGTAGGAGCATTTGAGTGGTAATTCATATATCGAAAAGAAGCTGTGGGTTTATTATACCAATTTGTATAAATAGTACCCTGTCTATCATAGCTTAAAGAAATATCAAGAAAATTAATACTGTTATTAATTTCTTCTTCAATAGTGAATTTTAATTTGTTGTGAAAATTGTTGAATTTATTTAAAATATAGTTTATTTTATTAGTCGGAATACATGTTATGATATCATCAACATATCTTTTGAAGCAAATGGGGTGGAAGTCTAATGAATTGATAACGTTTTGTTCTAAATGTTGCATTACCACATTTGCTATAGGAGCAGCTAAAGGAGAGCCCATGGCAATACCAAATGTTTGACTATAAAAAGAATTTTTGTACTGAAAATAATAAATTCGTTTTTATTTAGTGATGTGTGTGGACTAATTTCATCCCATTTGGATTCTATTATGTTTATAGCTAGATCTGTAGGAATGTTAGTATATAAAGATTCTACATCAAGTGATATAATTTTGTGATTAGTTGGTACTTTTTGTTCCTTGATGAAATTTTGAAATTGCCATGAGTCTTTGGTATGATATTCAGTTTTTCCTAACATCGTAGATATGCGATAGATGCGATAGATAGAAGTGATATAAAAAATTTAAGCAGTATATCCATAACTTAATTATTATGTGACGATCTGCAATTTACCATCATAATATATGTTGCTGTTATATAATTATATATCTTAAGTTATTTAAATATTTATACATTTGCTTATCATGCTGACAGTTCCGTGTTTTGATTCCTGTCTGGCTGTCCGTGTAGGTTTTCGTGGTTTTCCTTCTCGTTTAAGGCGAATGCCGACAGCTTTATATCTTAAGACGCTTCACGAGCATATACATAATAATAACTCATGTCTTGTATTTCCCTGTTTTTGTTGTTTATCTATTTTTGAATACTAAGGAATGATTTATTATTATTCAATTGGAATGTATCTTTGAATAATTTTATCCATAGCAACTCAAATGTATGACATTAATATACTATCATTTGTATTTTATATGCCTTGATAAAAGCATCATTTGCTGAAACATGTAGGGTTGTTTTAAATAAATATATTTTGAAGTAAAGCAAGACCTTAAATCGCCAACAGATTGAGTTTACCATAACATACAAAGGTCACGAAATAATTATCTTTATATATATATATATGTATATATATATATATATATATATATATATATATATATATATATGTATATATATAATTTAATAAATTGTTGGAATTTTCGGCTTTTTTTATATTAATTATTTTAAATATTTTTAAATTAGTATGTAATTTTGCGAAGTAAGTGTGAATGTAGACATTGCTGTCTTCAAATTACAACGCACTTTGTTTACTTTGATATGTATATATGACATTGGTATATTGTCATTTATATTTTAAATTTCTTTGAAAAAAGCACTATATGTCGAAAAATGTAAGATTGTTTTAAATATATACATATCAAAGTGAATCAGACCTTAAATCGCCGACTAATTTAATTATTAATTAATAATATTAATTCAGAAATCGATTTATTATTTACCTACTTATGTAAATATAGGTATAATTAAATCACTGTTAACGACCCATTTTGAATTCTCGGAATTTAAGACTGGGAATACCCATACTCCTGTACCTCAAAACTTTTTTTCTTGGGAACTGCAAACAATAAAATAAATTACTTCATCATGGAGGATTTATAAAATTGTATATCTTGAACTCTTGAAACGCCTGCCAAAGATCTACATCATTCAAAATTCTTCCAATTATGTACAATATGCTATTTATTAAGGATATAAGCAAATATTAAAAAAATATATACATATATTGCATATAATATTCAATATATGCAAAATATGCGCTTTGAATATTTGGGTTACATTAGTGACGAGGCAAGTCGTGGGCAATTCAACGAAAGGAAATAGGGGAGTTTATATTAAAGGCAACGGATCTTAATTGTTAGTCAAGGTAAAGGCTGTTTTTAGTTGTCAACTTATTATCAACTTTAGTTATACAACTTGACGCGAGGAGCTGCATAATTTACATATTGGAAATGTGTCTTTTGGTTTTGGTAGTGAAAATATGTAAAAACAAAACTTACACTTCCAGGTAGTTTGAGATTATCTCAAACAATGGTTTCATGGATTATATTGGTTTGTACATCAAATATGTAGCCCTAAACGCCAACATTTAATTTATAATAACGTAGTAGGTAGTAAGTTAAAAGAACATAATGTGAAACAAACCTAGGATGATAATTGCAGAACAATTGGTTAATATTTATAGCCAGAGTTGCATTGTAAAAGTCCAACGAGAGAATGTATGGAACACATTGCTGAGACATTTCCTTTTTGGTAGATATTATATAAAATTTAATGTATAAATTAATCAAACGTATCATGAATAGCAGAAACAAAATAAAAAGAAACCAATAGAAGTTGTGTCTTTTAAAATGCATCTCGTATATAATTTTGCATTAAATATGTAATGTACAATTCGGTTATGAATTTTTAAATTCGATGAAAGGATTAGTTAGGTAACAACGTTGGTCATTTTAGACCAGAGTCGATTATAATATGAATTAAACGCGTTCTTTTAATGTATTTTACTATTTTTAATGAGTAGCAAATTTTTTTTCTAATAATTTTGAATAGATTGCTGTTAAGTTATTTTTAAGTATATCGTTGATATAAATTGTTACTCTGTTTAATTAACCAATAGTCTGGATTTTCCTTAAATTTAAATGAAGATATTAAGTATTGCAAAATTAAATCAGATGCTGGTAAAAAAATATGCAATTTTAGTTCAGTGTCGACTATAATATCAATTAAAGGTGTTTACTTTCACATTGTATTGTCGCAAGTAAAATGGAACATAATTTTATCTTCACGATCTACAATACAATGTGAAGGTAATGTTAGAATGTAGAAATTGTCCAGTCATTTTAAACCTGTTCGTATATGCACCTGTGAAGAAATTAAATAAAAAACCAATGATATTTTTCTGGTGTTAAATTGTACCTGCAGTTGGCCGTAAATATATTTATTCTATGCTCTACTATACGTACATATATAAGATATTCAAGGATTAAGGTTACTTATTTAATATAGGCAATTTATTATGACATGTTTACTTTTTTACGTCGCCATAATTTTAAATTATGCAATTGTTATTTCTCTATAAGTGAAGACCACAACAGAATGATATAATGTATTTATGTGTGTATGCAATTTTAATTAATTAAATTCATGATTGTAAAATAATTACGCTAAAACGGAAGTCAGTATTATTAAAGGAAACTTGAACAATTTACATATTACTTTACAAAAAGCGATATAATTTGCTTATAATTCATTTATTTTAAATAACAGCGAAAACAAATAGTAATAGAGTGCAACAAAATGAAATTTTTGTCTTAATACCGGATAAGTAAGAACTGATTTTTGATGCGCTAATTTCTAATTCCTAATTTCTAGCAGCTCGAGTTTTTGAGACATATATGTTAATCGATTTTAGTTCTGATGAAAGGCAAAATTAATGAAGTAATGGAGACCAAAATCAACATTTCGCACCTAAAATTAGAATTTAATTATACAGTTTGAGTTATTTTATATTACTCATGACTAGGGCAGACCAATTTCCGTGCGCGCCATGAGCGCCGGTATGGGAGTGTAATTCGTAATATATTAGAATATGCGATAGAATAGGGACGCAACATGAGTTTGTTACCGATATAAGTATAGAAGTAGAGACATTTATTCTAGAGAAATAATTAAATATACATTTGGTTTTCTGCTATTAAAGTAATATGCAAAAAATAATAAAATAAAAAAAAAACAATAACTTTGTTATACCACTTTATTCACATGTAATAGTGACCGCGGTTTCGACATACAATGTCATTATCAAACTGCAAAAGTTACAGGCCTACATAGATCTTATAAATGACCCAAAAATATATGGGGGTGGTTTATGATGTTATTTAAATTTACTACTATATACTTAACTATTATATACAACATTGGAAAAGAGGTGTATATATAAGATCCAACTGGTCGTTAAGAACAATATCTATTGTGTTGTTTCCGCTTTTAAAAATTTCAAGTGACTCTAAAAGATTTAATTTACGACCTTTCTCGGCCAAATGCAATATTTTATGATGACCAAATGTATGCCTTTCTGTAATAAGAAGGTTTGCGAATGTTGAATCTGTCTTCTTTAGTTTATATGACCTCAAGTGTTCTTTTACCCGTATAATAAAACTTCGACCAGTCTGACCTATTTATACACTTTTACAATCATTACAATATAATTTGTACACTCCTGATTTATTATTGATATCTGTTCTAGGTTTTAAAAATAAAATTACTTGTTTTTACATATGGTTTGTAAGCTATACTAACATTACTATTATTTTTTGAAATTATATTTCCAATTTGCTCGCTTATTTTACCGAAGTAAGTTAAAGAGACAAATTGTTTCAAATTAGCACTCACTTTAGGATATACTAAACTAAGGGCCACTTGTAACTGTTTTTTCTTTAGTATATGTACTGTCAATTACGCTACTTTTATAACTATTGTTTACCGCTATTTGATTTATAGTATTGATTTCACGAACAAAAGATTCATTAGACAAAGGAATATTTAATGTTCTATGTATCATAGAATTAAAAAAATGAATATTTGTGTGTCTTAGGGTGTAGTGAATCTTTGGGAATAATGCAATCAGTGAAAGTAGGTTTACGATATATATATCAAATTTTAAGCTCTGACCTAATTTGTTTAATTTTAAATCCAGGAAGTTAATACTGTTATTCTCTTCTATTTCTACTATAAAATGTTTGTAGTTGTCTATGAGTACCCTTAAAGCAAGCTAGGATGTCGTCTACATACCGATACCAAAATTTAATATGTTTTTTACCTAGTTGTGATGAAAGATTTTTTTCTGTAATATGCTTCATGAAAATTTCAGCTATTAGAGAACTTAGAGGTGAGCCCATTGCCAGACCTTTTGTTTGTTTGTAGAATTTGTTGTTAAATGCAAAGTAACTTTGGTTGGTGACTAACTCCGTTAGAGATATGATTTCGTGTATAACAACCGGGTTTGTATTTTTCTTTACTAATATGTTTTTTATTAACCTTAAGCATTCCTTATCTGGTATTTTTGAAAACATGTTGGAAACATCAAATGATACCAGGATTTACGTCTTTTGTATATTACAATCTTTTAATTTAGCTGTTAACTGTATTGCGTTTTTTATGGAAGAGCTATCTGTAAATTCGGTATATTGTCTAATTATTATGTTTAATTTTTCGGCTAATTTTTTAATGGAGCAATAATTAAACGTTAACTCGTTAACTTACTTCGGTAAAATAAGCGAGCAAATCGGAAATATAATTTCAAAAAAATAATAGTAATGTCAGTATAGCTTACAAACCATATGTAAAAACAAGTAATTTCATTTTTAACGCAAAACCTAAAACAGATATCAATAATAAATCAGAAGTGTACAAATTATATTGTAATGATTGTAAAAGTGTATATATAGGTCAGACTGGTCGAAGCTTTATTATACGGGTAAAATAACACATGAGGTCATATAAACTAAAGAAGACAGATTCAACATTCGCAAACCATCTTATTACAGAAAGGCATACATTTGGTCATCATAAAATATTGCATTTGGCCGAGAAAGATCGTAAATTAAATCTTTTAGTCACTTGAAATTTTTAAAAGCGGAAACAATACAATAAATATTGTTCTTAACGACCTGTTGGATCTTATATATACACCTCTTTTCCAATGTTCTATATAATAGTTAAGTATATAGTAGTAAATTTAAATTACACCATAAACCACCCCCATATATTTTCGTGTCATTTATAAGATATATGTAGGCCTGTAACTTTTGCAGTTTGATAATGACATTGTATGTCGAAACCGCGGTCACTATTACATGTGAATAAAGTGGTATAACAAAGTTATTGTTTTATTTTATTTTATTATTTTCAAAATGAATTACCACAAAGTTACGGCTACCAGTATTAATTTTCTTAATATGCATAAACACACGAAAAATAAGAATAGTACATATTATAGCAGCGTTGTATATACCTATAAATAAAATGGAAAATGTATGAAATCGGTGATTGTGTGCACGACAGAGGATTTAAAAAAACACTTATCGTTTTAAGCGTCTTCCAAGGATTGACAAACTGGAGAAACTTGATTGTATATTTTCAACAATTCTTTAGAATGAGATTTTGACCAACACATTAGATATGTATTGCACACTAAACATTTAATTTTTACCCATCGTATATTAAGTCCGGGAAATCCATAATAAACTTATTCACTTCGTCTGACAACGGTCGCTTTCTCGATTTATGTGTCGACGACATTTTATTACGTATGCTTACACTTACATGCAGTCTAAGCAAGTACCAAACACATACTGAATGCTTTTTATTAGTTCTGATGCAATACAATCATTCTCACATCGGCGCACATGGCGCGCACGGAAATTGGTCTGCTCTACTCATGACTTATGACCAGAGAGCGCATTGAAGTGATTGGATGACCAATTGCCCCGATAAAATGTTGTGGCGGTCTCACCTGTAGTATGCATGTTATAACAGCCCCACTATTTCCTTGCTCGATTGCATTCCTCGAGCAGGTGGTGTTATTTACGTCTTATGAATAGTACATTGTATCTATTCATTCATAAATTATAATATACAGTAGCGTGTAAGACGGAATATACATTAATATATCATTTAGTCAGACTTCCTTCGAATAATCGCTTAAAAAAATATATCAGTAATTTCCAAAGTGTATTCTCGTGCGTACATGCTGTTATACATTCATATACATATATGTATTTATTGTCCTTGATATAGTTTATTTTCTATTCTATTCTCTTCTATTAGGGATTGTTTCTGGTTTCGTTTCTTTCAGTGTTATTTGGTTCCAACGTCTAATATCTTAAATAATCCGCTTTATATTGTTATATTGTATATTGATCCTATAATTTTTTATAAATATTAAGTTTAATTTACTAGCATATTTTTGGAGTAGTTTTAGTTACTTTTTCTTAGACCTTTTCTTTCTGTTCTCTTAGTATTTATTATACATAGTCTTGAGTTTTGGTCTTTGTAAATTATTTTTATTCAAAATAAATTCGATACGCAATTCGCTTATCAGCATTACTTTTGTTTCAGCAGTAGTCGCTGCCGGTTACCACGGTATGTGCCACTTATCAGCTACCCACACGTATCAAACTGTTCGAAACTCACGTGTCACTTACAGAAACAAATCTATTGCGAATACAAGGCAGACGCCTATGGACTATGAATCATCAATCGCTCAAGTTTGCTCTCTGCTCATAACTAGGAACCCGACACGAGACGCCGAAATTACGATGGACCATATAAAGAGTCTATAACATCGCTAAGTACAACACGCAGTTATTGAATAGTACTATTCATTCGGTTAACCGCACATCTGCTTTTTGTCGTTGAATTGTATCGCAATTACTTCAACTTTTTAGTTAAATTCCTTTCTTCATGGACGTAGATAGAAGCCGGAGGAGCTTTTACAATTTGTTTTATTTATTATTTATTTATTAGTTTATATTTCGTGAGATAAATAAAGTACGGTGAGATAGTTTCTTTTTTCATTGTTTTAACTATTAATTACATATATACGTGTCCAGTGAATTTCGTTAAGTTTCTATAACTTACGCATACATTTTTATTTTGCATTTATTTAGGATTTAGATACGGAACAACGTCGAGAATGGAATCGTGACAAAATAGCGAGATGGACTAAGGGTCATACTGATTGTATATCCGTTGCCAGTGATTCCGAAATTTATTGAAAAGTCTGTAAAATATCGTTAAAAAATTGCAAGAAATCGCACGTAAAACGTCACTTAGCATCGCAAACACATACACAGATTATTAGACACCCTGGAATCTGACAATCTTAACGAAGAACTCTGTGAATCTTTAATGGCGGCAAATATTCCATTAAATAAACTTAACGATCCCACGTTCAAAACACTTCTGCAAAAATATATTGGTCGAAATGTTCCTGATGAATCCACTTTACATTAATATTACGTTTTTAAGTGTTGCACGAAAGCAGTAGAACGCATTAGAAGCCATCTTTCAAATTAGCACTTATGGATATGTGCCGACGAAACTGTCGATATATTAGGACGCTGTGTGGTAAATGTTTACTACACCCAACTATTCCATATAACGCATATGTAATAGCGACAAAAGATATAAATATAGTTGATGCGGAAACAGTAACTAAAACCATTTACGAGAATATGCACCAGATGCCAGGTACAAAGAAAAAATACTTTTATTTGTCAGTAACAGTGCTGTTATATGTTAAAAACAGGCGGACTATTAATAACTCCTAATATGCTGCATATTACTTGTCTAGCACATGCTCTCCACAGAATTTGTGAATATATCACAGACACCTTTCCGGAAGTTGATAGACTTTTATCAGTTTTTAAAAAAGTTTTCAGAAAAGCACCAATGAGAGTAGATATTTACAGGTAAAAACTTCCATATTTGTCACTGCCTTCCTCTTCAGTAATAACTAGTTGGAAGCTACTAGTTTGTGTGCAAAGAATTTCGATATTTTACAAAATTTTGTTACATGTTTAAATAACGACGTTCGAAGTATTTCTGAATGCAAGGAACTAATACAAATTTCAAATTTAAAAAATCAGTTGTACTTTCTTCAGGAACACTTTGGAAATTTGCCAAAATTAATCACTTACTTTGAAAATCAAAATCTCAAATTAAATGATGGATCAACCACATTAGATGTGGCTATTGAAAATTTGAAAAATATTTCAAGTGACTTCGGATGTGGCTTCGGCAAAAGCTAAACGCAGTTCTTAATAGAAATCCAGATTTAATAACATTGCGGCGTTTGTGTATGGAGACAACACCTCAAAATCTAACTGCTAAATACGCTGAAATAAAAGAATATTTACAATATGCACCTATAACCAGTTGCAATGTAGAAAGGACGTTTTCTATCTACAAGGATGTAATTCATTCAAAGAGAACAAATTTTACAGAAGAGAAAGTATTGAGTGATGGGTCATAGGCCTCTTGTGCCCGTTCTCTACTTATCAATGATAGAAAGTCTTGGGTAAAAAGTAGTAACGGCAAGATTGACGTCAGAACACATCTCCAGATAAGACCAATCCACTTTATCGAGTTCACTATAAAACACTGGAAGATTAGCTCTACGAAAGTTATATATGGAATCAGTCTTGGAAGGAAAATTTTTAATAGGATGTCTGTGTAAAATCATGTTAAAGTTTGCTGGACATATGGTATCCTCAGGAACTGTCGGGAAAAGGGATGTATATTTTAAATAATTGATTACCTTTGTAGATGCCATATGATAAATATTAATAAACAATTACAATAAATAATTAACATAAATTTTCACTTAGTATAGCCGAATCAATTCGAAATATTATTGAATTTAAAAATGTAAATATAAACAATATTTTCATTAGATTTCAATTAAAGAAATAAAAAACTAAATAGTAGATAATCTGCAAAAACATATTACCTTTCGCACAAATTTAAAAAATAACATATTTTGCATTGTCTAACTCAATTTTCTATTATCCAAAATAAGAAAAAGAGTTATAACAGTTCTAGTACTTTAACATTGCGAATTCTCATCGGTACCTGCTAAACATACAAGAGTGTATGTGCTAATATGTAATAAAGTTTGTCAGTGCAAAGTCGAAACTACAAAAGTGCAAATCATATTTAGAGTAATTTACAAGTGAACCATTTACTACACTGGAGAAAACTAGTTAAGAATGCAATTTCCTGTTCATGCTCGACCGACTCAAAGCATTTTAAAGAGAAAGAAAGAGACAGAGTAGGTATAAAAAAGCCATACGAAGTTGTACATATATACATATGTAGAAATAATTATTAGTAGTAAAGGTAAAGAAACACTTGATGATTGATGACTGTCAAGGCGATCGTGAATATATGTGTGTACGTACATGTCGGATAATTCCTAGACTTTATTACATTCAGGATGTTATGAAGTATTATTTTACGCTGCTATATTACAAGCAAAAATTGAATGAGCCAATATACTGAGTGTCCTTGAAATAAAAAGACAACGTTTTGAAAACCAAAATGATTAAATTATAAAGAAAATATACCCAAAATTGTATATTTGAGAAATGCGTATTTATTATTTTATAAATTCCCTGTCATAAACGAAAACAAAAATTTTGTCACGCCACTGTGTAATGGGCTATGTTATAAAAGACGATATCTTAAAGTTGACCTACAATAACGAAAACAATAGGTTTGTTATTGTCCATCTTGCTTCAAGTTTCGTTCAGTTGTCGATCGTTACGTCTTCGATTAACCCGTAACTACCGACCATAATTTTGGACCTTACTCGCTGACGTGCGGTGTCTGAGAGACCTCTCACTGTTTTGCCTACTATTATTACTACAAGAGATAATAATATGAACACTTTTACTATATTATGAAAATAAATTAAAATTCAAACATGTAATTAAAAAGATTCTTTATACAAGGTGTCCCGTATTGTTATGTTCAAATTTTAGGAGTCTAAAGAAGACTTCATTGCAAGTAACAAAAACGCCCAACTTGTATATCCATTTTTATTTGTTTCAAAGTTACAGATCTATGAATATGATTGTCAGGTCATGAAAAAAATGTAATCCTAAAGTCAATACAAACTGATTTTATTTAAAAAAACGTTATACAATTATACAATTATATAAATAACAGGCCTGTGATTGTTAACGTCGCATAATAAAATGTTATCCTAAAATTAAAAAAAAACACATGTCGTAATGTATACAGTAATTACTTGGAGATCTACAAAAAAGGGTACTGGAAATTTATTTATGATAAAGAAGGTTCTTACTTATTTCCTAAGTGCTTAACCATGAATATCATACAATAAACAAATGTTCAGATGAATGTTAACGTTGCATTTTTTAATAAAGATTACATTACGTTTCAGTTCATACAACCGCTTATTAGTGAGTGGACATGTTTTCTTTATTCAAAATGCCTTTCCGATTTTCTTCTCAAGAGAATGCGGACATGCATTTTGTGTATGGCTACTGTAACGACAGTGCACGTCAAGCAGTTATTGAATACCGAAATGGGTTTCCCGATAGGCGCATTACTTATTACAGAACTTTTCTGGAAGTATACAGAAAATTTCGGGAATGCGGACTGCGTGATTATCTTTTCGATCGAGGAGAAAATTTGCCAGCAGATTTAGAGGAAGAAGCAGTAGCTATTGTTCCAAGGGATCCAACTCTCAATGTACGTCCAATCGAATTTTAAAACGTGAGGGCTTATATCCACATCACTATCGCAGGCGACACGGTTTGCTTGAGGCAGACCATTATGCTCGTCTAGTTTATCCAACCTGGATATTAAGACAGTAACGGCTTCATTTTAATTTCTGCAGAACAGTCCTCTGGACAGATGAATCAATGTTTACGAGAAGTGGTGTTACAAATCTTAGAAACCTGCACAGGTGGTCATTAGAAAATCACAAAACTATACGCCCATCTAAATTTCAACATGAATTTTCTATTAACGTTTGGGCGGCCCTAATCGATGACTTGTTGATTGGTTCTGTCGCTATTCCTGGGAGGTTAAATGCGGACAATTACCTCCAATTTCTTATTGACGAACTGCCTGGTCTTTTCGAATGTTCGACGAGACATGTGGTTTCACATTGATGGGGCACCACCACATTTCGGAATTGCTCTCCGAAATTGGGTTTATGTCAATTATTCAAGATGGATTGGTCGAGGTGGTCCTGTTGCATGGCCACCCAGATCACCCGATCTTAATCCCCTTGACTTCTATTTATGGGGGTACATGAAAAATTTAGTCTATGCGCAAATTTCGAACACAAGAGTAGAGTTGTTTGATCGTATTCACCTGGCTGCCGAGCAAATCCGACAAAACAAGTATTAAATTCGGATAAGTACATCTTTTGTTGGCTTACGGGCATAAGCCTGCATTCAACAAGGAGGTGGACATTTCGAAAATATTATTAATTGAACTATTTTAAATAAAATCAGTTTTTTTTGACTTTGGGATTACATTTTTTTTATGATCTGACAATCACATTCATAGATTTATAACTATGAAACAAATAAAAATGGATATACAAGTTTTGCGTTTTTGTTACTTGAAATTAAGTCTACTTTACACTCCTAAAATTTGAACATAACGATACTGGACACTTGTATATTTCCCGAGAACATTCTAAACAAACCGGATTATGACACATAATACAACCATACGCAGTTTTTTAGCTAGGGGGCATGTTTTACACGTCAGACGCTTTTCCATTTTACGACCTTCAAGTGGATCTTCTCTATTTGGACTTATTCCCAAAACTCGACTTATGGAAAATCTCTTTTTCCTTATTACACGTGGATTTTGCAGACGCCTCTCCATTTCCGACCCGACAAGTTGCCTAACTAATTCTTTCAGAAAAGTTACCCTTGTCATTACTGGATTGTCTCTATACAAAAAATATACAAATCTAGTGACATTATCATTGTTTCATAATATTTACCTGAATGAGTCATAAAGTACAAAAGCATTTACGTTACTAATATCCAAAATCCTATAGAAAACTGCCATGGACCATCTTTTTCTTCTCCGTCCAGAGCTGTAATTTACACATTTTTTATCCAATGAGGCCACTCCGATTTTATTCTTATTGTAGTAGCATATTATTTTGGGTTTATTTATTTCGGGGTTAGTATATTTTACGTGATACATTGAGCTGACAAGCAGTACAGCTTTATTTTTCTTGGGGACATGAGATACTAGTGTGATGTCATCATCGGAAAATCCATATAACGTTGAACCACATTTTCTCCGTTTTTCTTATAGAAACTCTTTTGGTACTTTTTTTTTATTCTGTCTGATAGTTCCAACATAGGTCAAACCTTTTTCTTTTAGCAAGCTCACGAGTTCTATCGCGGAAAATCAATTGTCTGCTGCCAAATTTCGATTTGCTTTCTGTATTGGTTTCGACAGACGTATAATAGACTGAGCAGTTTTGACTAGTTTTTTTTTCATCATATGTCACTTCATCAGAATTTTTTCTCTTGTAAATGTAAGCATTGACGAGATAGTTATTGCGAGAATCTGCTAGTTCCATTATCTTTAACCCATATTTGGCGGGTTTATTTGGTATCTACATTCTAAATTGTAGTAAATTGTATAGCGCCCGCGAAAACTTACTAACATTTCGTCAATAGTTGCACAGGTACTTATGGTGTATAATTTTTCGCAATTGCTAATAAATGTGTTAAACAAGAACGAGATTGGTGCAGCTGGATCATCTTTTTTGCGCTCTTTTCTAGTATCTGGATCATCAAATCTCAATGCTCTAACTAAGAAAGCAAACCTAAACTTACTTATTACTGCAGGGAATATGTTTCTTCCTGTACAATCGGTCACAAATATAGCATTAATATGTTCATGGTGTGATTTGAATGCGCAAAATCTCTTGAAATATTTGGTTATCAATTAGAAGTTTCCATACTTCTTCCGGAGCTAATTCTTGGTCCTTTTAGACCAGACAACTGGCCAACTATGTTGGAATTCTTTTTCGAGGGATTGCTGGTTCAGAAGCCCATCCATATTTATTTTTTCCATAAAAATATTTTATCTATCATCTATCATTTGAGACTACTTCAATTTTATCGTCGCTATCAATTTCAAAATTAGTAGAGGAGTTTGTTTTTTAATCCTCAACGTCGCTTGTATTTAGATTTTGTGGCATTGTCCACATACACAATTGCCGCAATGTTATTAAATCTGGATTTCTATTAAAATCTGCGTTTAACTTTTGCCGAAGCCACATCCGAAGTCACTTGGAATATTTTTCAAATTTTAAATATCCACATCTAATGTGGCTAATCCATCATTTAATTTGAGATTTTGATTTTCAAAATAAGTGATTAGTTTAGGCAAACTTCCAAAGTGTTCCTGAAGAAAGTATAACTGATTTTTTAAATTTGGAATTTGTATTTGTTCCTTGCACTTAGAAATATTTCGAGCATCGCCATTTAAACATGTAACGAAATTTTGTAAACCATCGAAATTCTGTGCATAAAAACTAGTAGTAGTAAAAACTAGTAGCTTCCAACCGCATTCCCCGTCTAGTTATTACTAGAGAGTGAGGTAGCGACAAAGATGGAAGTTTTTCCCTGTAAAGAGCTACTCTCAATGATACTTTTCTGAAAACTTTTTTAAAAGCGGATACAAGTCTATCAACTTCCGGAAAGGTGTGTCTGGTATATTCACTTTGGGATTACATTTTTTTTATGATCTGACAATCACATTCATAGATTTATAACTATGAAACAAATAAAAATGGATATACAAGTTTTGCGTTTTTGTTACTTGAAATTAAGTCTACTTTACACTCCTAAAATTTGAACATAACGATACTGGACACTTGTATATTTCCCGAGAACATTCTAAACAAACCGGATTATGACACATAATACAACCATACGCAGTTTTTTAGCTAGGGGGCATGTTTTACACGTCAGACGCTTTTCCATTTTACGACCTTCAAGTGGATCTTCTCTATTTGGACTTATTCCCAAAACTCGACTTATGGAAAATCTCTTTTTCCTTATTACACGTGGATTTTGCAGACGCCTCTCCATTTCCGACCCGACAAGTTGCCTAACTAATTCTTTCAGAAAAGTTACCCTTGTCATTACTGGATTGTCTCTATACAAAAAATATACAAATCTAGTGACATTATCATTGTTTCATAATATTTACCTGAATGAGTCATAAAGTACAAAAGCATTTACGTTACTAATATCCAAAATCCTATAGAAAACTGCCATGGACCATCTTTTTCTTCTCCGTCCAGAGCTGTAATTTACACATTTTTTATCCAATGAGGCCACTCCGATTTTATTCTTATTGTAGTAGCATATTATTTTGGGTTTATTTATTTCGGGGTTAGTATATTTTACGTGATACATTGAGCTGACAAGCAGTACAGCTTTATTCGAAGTCACTTGGAATATTTTTCAAATTTTAAATATCCACATCTAATGTGGCTAATCCATCATTTAATTTGAGATTTTGATTTTCAAAATAAGTGATTAGTTTAGGCAAACTTCCAAAGTGTTCCTGAAGAAAGTATAACTGATTTTTTAAATTTGGAATTTGTATTTGTTCCTTGCACTTAGAAATATTTCGAGCATCGCCATTTAAACATGTAACGAAATTTTGTAAACCATCGAAATTCTGTGCATAAAAACTAGTAGTAGTAAAAACTAGTAGCTTCCAACCGCATTCCCCGTCTAGTTATTACTAGAGAGTGAGGTAGCGACAAAGATGGAAGTTTTTCCCTGTAAAGAGCTACTCTCAATGATACTTTTCTGAAAACTTTTTTAAAAGCGGATACAAGTCTATCAACTTCCGGAAAGGTGTGTCTGGTATATTCACAGATTCTGTGGAGAGCATGTGCTAGACATGTAATATAATTTCTGAAACTTCGGGGGTTTTTTGCAGTTCCAATTACGAAAGGTTTCAACTTATGTCGTCCCGAAGCATTAGTACATCCGACAAATGTCACTGTTGCTTTTTCAGTTTTTCGACCACGAGCAATTTTTTCATCTGAAGCCACGAATGTTTTATCAGGTAGCAGTTTCCAAAATAAGCCGGTTTCATCGGCGTTGTATATTTGATCACGTGAAATGCCCAATTCATAAATTTTTTGCTTCAAAATTTTCTTGAAAGGGTCAACTGCGACGACAATTGATGACAGTTTTTCACCCGAAATTTTCAAGTGTCGAATGCCGTATCTCTTCTTAAAATTCTGCAACCAGACTTGACTACTAGCAAAAGTTGTATTTTCTTCAAAGGTCTCGTGCAGTTGTTTCGCCTTTTCTTTTAGCATTGCACCAGAAATCGGTAAGTTTTTACTTCGTTGTTTCAGAAGCCATCTATTCAAAGCAGTTTCCATTTTACGTTTACTAATTCCGACATATGTATTTGACAGAGCTTTTAGAATTTTTTGTTGATTTTTTCTAATGCCGCATATAGTGGATTTGGCAACTCCATATTCACGTGAAAGCGAACTTACACTTCTACCATCATTAAGTTGTTTTATTATTTCACCTTTCGCACTTAATGTTAAAGTCTTCATTGTTCTTAGTACACTTTACTAACTACACAATAACTCAACAAAATACACGAGTAGAATGCAGGCGTTCAATTATCAAACACGTTGTACTAACATAATTAGGGGTCACGATCGAGTCACTAAATATAGGACTACAAATCTACAATATGTAACTGGTTCATCTTATTGAGTTGGCTGTTGTTCACCTTATAGAATACTGTGTATAAAAATTTATTTGTTCACTTTACCGAACTGTTTCTCTTATGGGGCGTTCACCTTATCGCGACTCTACTGAATTTCGAAAAACAATAAGGTCTTTAAAAGCTATCTGCCGTTTTATTCCAGCTCTGTATAGAAAATATAAGAGACCCTTGTATACACCTATCTTCATCAATGTTACATCAAAAACGTTAGAATTTGTTAAACAATCTTATTAGTTAAGATTCCAAAAATGCAATATTTCTGTACGCCAATGGTGGCTGGAACATTTCTTAATACTTTAACAATTTATTATATTCATTAATTAAAAATTCATATAGACGAGATGATATAATTGAATACTAACGAACATTCTGTTATTCTTTCCGAACATTTTAAAGCAAAATTTCAACGCTAACGTACAGAAACTCTTGCAATACCGACGATGAAGTATATGAACGAGAGGGAAGAAATGCACAGGAAAATTATTAAGTCTTGAATTGATAATCGACAATTTGAACAAGTCGTTTTGCACGAAATTATTCAAATCACTATCTGTTGAAAATCTGCAAAATGTAGTGTTACAAAATGCCATTGATAATCATCTCTACTCGTCTGCGATAAAAACGACAGAGACGAAAGGTCAAGCGCGATACCCGCAGTCACATTAGTAGACCCCCACACATGTATATGTATGTGTTATTATTGTTGACGTTGTTTGGTAATATAGAATGGATATTTCAGCCTTCAGCCATGGCATATTATGCTTATAGTTTTCCTATCTAATATTTTCTATATACACATTAGTTACAGTGAGAGTTTGATCGTGAGTATCCACCCGTCATTGTAACACACTCCCGCACCCACTTGTAAACCGAAACGGAACAGCTATAAGAGATGAACATTCAGATTGCTATAATAATAATATTAATATTAATTGTACAAGCATGGTAAACAGAAGGGACGGCCTTGCCTAACTTCTTTATTATTCCATTTTGAATTGGCGAACTTTTGTCAGAATATAAAGGTCAATGTCTTTATTAAAATGTTTCGATTTATTAAAGAATTATTACTAGTCACTTCGATTTTTAAATTTTATATTTATATACGGCGTTCCATTCAAAATATAAATTTGTTATTAAATAATGTTGCATTTTCTTGGAATGTTTTTTGGCAACTTTTTCAAATAATATATTTTGCAACAACGCGTTCTTAAGCCTAGGCGTATAATGGCATACATGGCAGTTTAGGGCAGTACAAAGCAATTAATTACAGGACAGACAAATGCGGGACAGATTATCTGATGTGTATCCTCGAAGACAGTTTTTCTATAGATTTTATAGCAGGATACGATTCAAATCAAAGTTGATAAACCTGATTAAAATGACGTTGAAGAGAATAACGTGTGCAGTAAAAGCAAATGGAGAAACAGCAGAATTTCAAGCACAAAGAGGGCGAAGGTAAGAGGATCCGCTTTTGACAATTTTATGTAATCTGATTCTATAGAAGGCGACTAGCAAATGTAAATCGCCCTTCGACCGAAGTCACTAGTGCCTTTGTTATGTGCTGAATTTGATTAACTGTATTTTTTTTTTGGACAGCGTATAAATATTTTTAACTGTCTGGTATAATTACAATCGTTAAACTAAACCTACCTGTAAGAATTGATTTACTTGTCATTTTTGAATGTCCAGACATAACAAGTGTTCATTTGAAAAGTCAATCTAGGTTACTTTGAAATTTTGATAGAATAAGGCGCAAATATATTAGTATGTGTTTGTTGTTCCGTAAACGTAAATCAAAAAGACATTTGATAATGTCAATCACAAATATCTTAGTGCATAAAATAATCGTGCGTCGATTCTGGTCTAAATAAATTGCTTTTCAGTTTTAAAATGGCTTTCACTTTAGAACATAAAATTTTTTTAGTCCAGACTTATTTTCGAAGTGGTAATAAAGTTGATGGTTTATGGATTTATTCAGTTCAAGATTGCATGGTAGAATTTTAAGTTGAGTTTACACATTTTGTAATAGATTATATACAATTTTAGAATACTTTGGATAGAACTTTAAAACTTTTTTCTGAAACTGGTAGTCTCTTAAGAAAATCAGGCAGCGGAGCAGTTAAGAAACGTACACCTCAAGTTGTCAATTGTGTTGAAGAAATAATGGAAAATGAACCACAAACGTCTGTTCGACATTTGAGTCAACAAATAAACCTTTCTGTTGGTACAACTCACAAGTTATTAAAAAAAGATATGCAACTTTATCCATATTGTTAGAAATTGATTACCCACGTAGACTACAGTTTTGTAATTGGTTTGTAAATATGAACAATAGTGGAGAACTTTCGCAAAGAGTCATCTTTACTGATGAAGCATGGTTTTATAAAACGGGATTCCTAAATTCACAAAATAGAAGAATTTGCAGTAGTGAAAATCCACATGTAATTAATGAAGAATCGCTACATCCAGAGAAAATTGGTGTTTGGGCAACGATAAGCCAAAGGCGAATCATTGGACCAATATATTTTCAGGGAACGTTAACTACTCAAAGGCACCGTATGGAAATTTTACAACCATTTGTCAATCAGTTGCATGATGATGAACTTCAAAATGCATATTTCCAACACGCCGGAGCACTTTGTCACTGTACTGCAGAATCTTTGGATTATTTAAGAGAATTTTTTGATGAGCGTATAATTAGTCGAAATACTGAAATTGCCAGGCCTGCACGTTCATGCGATTTAACACCTTGCGACTTCTTTTTGTGACCTTATCTAAAAAATAACATATTTCGAACATCTATATTGAATTTGAATGATATGCTGCAGAGAATCGAACAGAAATGCATGGAAATTTATAACAATCCAGTAATGTTGCAGAATATCATCAGAAATTTTGAACGGAGGATTTTAAAGTGCATTGATCTTGAAAGACAACATTTTCAACATTTGTTATAGTTTTCAATAAATACCTATTATTTGTTATATATTTGTATGTATGAAACTGTCAAAATATACGACTTCGTAGGTTAAGTAGTAAATTTTAATTTACGACATACTTCAAAATGTTCTCAGTAAATCACATGCCACTAGATTGACTTTTCAAATGAACACTTGTTATATCGTGGGAGTTTCCTATTTGGTAACTAGTTTCTTACAAATAGAAGTTGTTTCTGTTTTTATTTATTTTCTAAACATTTATTGGGGTTTATACTGTATAAGTATTTCGATTGTGCTATTTGTAACATTGAAATGTAATCGAACAGAGAGAGATATTGTGTTTCATTTAATTAATTTCAATACGTACTAAGTCTAGTTAATTATTTATCATCATAACTCGAGAAAAAAATTTAACATTTTAGTCTCTATTTAGTTAGCTTAAAATTACGTATTTTTTCCACAGCATAAACCTTAGGTTGTGTATATTTTATTTTCCTCGTTAATTATCTTGTAAGGTTGTCTGAAATTCTATCTTAATTAGAGGGTTGGTTGGACATTATTTTATAATTACCTTAGATTCATATTGAATATTGTACGGCTTTCTAGTTTAATTATAACCATTGTCTGTTTGTTTTGTTGTCATTGACTTAGATTAAGACACATTATTCTTACAGATAAGTCTGCGCCTGTCCAAACGCACAACGAGTGAAGTATGCTATGTAAAATGGCGGACTAAATATTTATCCTAGATATATTTCTATAAATTAAACTACTATATTTTGAAGCAGTTTTTGATTATTTAAAATTATCATGTAGTAACTTCTTTTTTTAGTTTTCCTTTGTCGTATTCGAGTAGCAGCGACATTTTTGAGTAATTGTCCAGGACTATTTTCCTTTTTAATTAGAAATTCTTTATGCAATGTATTTCATTAAAATTTCCTATCAGTTGAGCTTTGTTTTGTCTCTCTCTATCTTAATTGTGATGTAGCGAAATTATTTTCTAATTAAGTCTTTCATCATTAACTTCTCTCGAGGTAGAAAGGTTGATAGATTAATAAATGTAATGATACTACAGAAATAGATTTAAGATTGGCAAAAAGTAATAGATGCGCAGGAGGATTGTATAATATACTTAAATAGAAGGAAGTATCAAAGAAAATGAAAATAAGATTATATAAATCAGTAGCAAGTCCAACTATGACATGTGGCTGCGAATAATGGGTATTGAATAAGAAAGAAAAAATTGGAGAACCAGGAGAAAAGGATACTAAGGAGGATGGCCAGTGGCTCGTTCATCTTGAAATATTAGATGACGATAGGCTCATTAAGAATATAGGATAGAAAGAGTCAGAAGGAAAGAGAAAGAGGGGTAGACCAAGGAGAACATGAAGAGAAAATGTTGTTATAGAGGATGTGACAGGAAAGAGACTCAGAAATTGGAGAGCGCAATATATATATATATATATATATATAAATAATAACTTCGTGACCTTGGTATGATATGGTAAACCTAATCAGTAGGCGATTAAAGGTCTGTATATTACTTCAAAATATATGTATATAAATATAATAACTTCGTGACCTTGGTATGATATGGTAAACCTAATCAGTAGGCGATTAATAATTTGAAGTAATATACAGACCTTTAATCGCCTACTGATTAGGTTTACTATATATATATATATATATATATATATATATATATATATACATATATATTATAGTCCGTCCTCCTCTTCTGTTCGACTATATTAATAGTTTAAAAATTCAACTAGACTTATTTATTTTTTAATATATATATAAATACTAACTTTGTATGTCCTATTATTTGAGGACATCTATCTGTGAGATATTGAAATAATAGTTTTCAGAATACAGTTATCTATTTTATTTTAATTTGTTGCCTGCTAACGTTCAAGTAGAAGTTTATAAAATTCTAGATTTTAAGATAGATTTTAAATAAATCAATCAGTTTATTAAACACACTTAAATACAAATTACGAGGATTATATAATATTGTTTGAATATGTAAATGAAAACTTTCTGGTATATTACTTTCGAATGATTATTCTAATGCACAGGTAACAAGAAAGAATATATAGCACTTCTTTGTGGTTTTTAATTGTTTTAAGTCTAATAAATTTCGCTTTTAGGTAAATGGACAACTTATATATACAAATACAAATGGTGTTACTATTTATTTTGGTTTCGGATAGATCTTATGTTGATATGAATACATCGAAGGATAATAACTTTCTAAATGATATATTTTTCATTTAATAGGTATTTATTTTTAAAGATAGTTAATAATAAACCTGGGTTTGCCTTGTCTTGAACTGAGACTTGGAATCCGGCTAGCACGTATACTTTGTGACTGGTTTCTCGAGCAGTGGCCCCGATGATCTGAATAGTGTTTCCGATTACTCTTGGATGATATTATTCCCTAGTCTTGCTGATGTGCTATCGATCTGGATACTGTTCTTTAGCTTAAACAGGAACTTATGGCTGCTATTCGCTTGAAAATTTCTTGTTTCTCCTTCGAAGCTTCTCGAAAAGAATAATAAAGGTAAAATTAATTAATGTATTTTCTTTAAGGTGTAGTCTCCTTCAAATTGATTGTTCCCTTTTTAATATAGAAGACCTTCCTATCTTCCTAATAACCAAACTCCTTCTTGGTTTCACGAATTTACTCATAAATTGTATATTTTCATAAATCCTGATACTAATTACTGCTTCAATATAAATATTACTTATTTTCTTCCTTTATTATTTTTTTAATAAACACTTAAATTCGCCTTTAAAATGCTTTTTTCCTGTTTTTCCAGGAACGCTTATATAATTTCCAATATGGCGCCTAGAAAATTACACCAACTTGCCACGTCCGTTCCCTATCGATGTTGGGACGCGTCTCTCCATTCAGATTTTCCTTTACAAGGCAACTACTTATTTAATTATTCATAATACCAACATATTTCAAAAAGTAAACAAATATTTGTGAGTATATAATTTTGAATTTAAAAAGATAAATTTAATTCATTTAAATTTAATAACTGTCACTCATTTAAATATCTTCTTTCTTTAAACAGAAGAAGTGCTTTATATTTTACAATAATATTCACATTTAATAATTACAATACTTATTATAATACTTAATCTAAACTTATTCTATTTGCTCAATATTCTTTCTTGTTATGCTTTTCAAATAATTATATACTGTATCCAAATCTTCAGTAATTATTAATAGAACATAAATAGACTATATTAATATATATATGTTGTAACTGGATTCCGGGTTTTCTTCCGCGTGTCCACTGTTTGATCCTCGTAAAGACCGGTGCTAGTTTCTGGACGACGTTACGGCAAAATTACATTCGGCAAAATCACATTTGACCTGAAGATGGCAAATGTGATTTCGCCGAAACGTCATCCGGAAAGCAGAACCGGATTTTACGAAGACCAAACAGTGGAAGCGCGGAAGAAACACATACTACTACGCGCGGAAACCTATAAGAAAACACACATATATATATATATATATATATATATATATATATATATATCTATATATATTAAAATAGTTCACTTTAGTAACAGAAACTGGAAGAGAAAGAACGATAATGTTAAAAGAAAACTTATATTAAGTATTGTATACGAAGACCATAAATTAATAATGTAAGTTACTAAATAAGTTAATATCACGTAATTAATGGTAAAATTTATTTTGAATAATTTTTATTATTTATTTAGATAATTTTTCTGTATCAAAATTCATTAATTTAATTGAAAATTCGAAAATAATTAACTTGATTAATAATATTAATTTCGTATGGATATCTATTTTATTGACCTTAGTAATTTTTTATTTGAATTAACTTTCCGCGGGAATCATGTATTTTATCTTGTGCGCATATGAAATTAATAGACATTTAAAGGAACGTAAAGGAACTAGCTTACGAAAAAAATAAAGCCGGGTTATTTCATGGATCTCAAATTAGAACTTTAATGGGAGATCCAAATTTCATCAGCTCTATGAACGAAGCTGAGAGAGAAGCCTGGGCTTCATTCACGATGGTCACCAATAATTTTCTTTGAAACCAAAAAGCCTGCAATTAAAAAGATCTAGTGTAATCAATGGATATTTTCGGTTGTTCAATTCAAGCATATCATTTTTTAGCCACAGGTAATATTTAATAATATCACAATGCGTAGGCAACACATTAGCACTTAATGTAATTGGTTTTCCAAATACAGAGTAACACAAATCTTTCCTAGTTTTAGGCATTTTAAATCCTTCTTCAGCAATCACGTTTTAACTTTTGGTAACGAAAATTTTACGTTTCATTAAGTTTTATAAACTTTTTTAACATGTTGCACTTCTAAATAATATGAAGAAACTGAAAGAAACTGTTTAATATGATACTTTATTTTATGCATGGGAATCCCCTAACTTTGTTTTTGAGCAATAAACTTAAGTGTTGCCAACAGTTTTATTTAATAGTAGATAAAAAATATTTTTAAATTGTACTTTTCTGCCTTTATGTAAATTAGGTTATTTTTCAAACTTCACCCTTCATGCGCCACCTCGAAATAAAGTCGCAGAGTCTTGTTAGTTTGCATAAATAGTGCTTTCTAATAGGGTCATCAATTAACAATACAGGAGTTTTCAAAATTTAAAAAAAAAATTTTTGTTCATTTTCACTCCACCCTATTGTACAGTATATAGTTTAATTTTGACGTAATACGCAAAAACTAATATGATTTTTGATTCAGCGCACCCGAATTAGTAAAAAACAAGTTTCGCTTAGAAGTACATTTCTCTATAAATGGTACGAGACAATGTTATCATTTATTATCTACAATACAGTAAACATTTGTACAAAATTTGGTATAAAAAATGTATAATTTTGTTGGGCAATTCGCTTTTATTGTCACTGAGTGCATAAAGATTATTAAGTATGGAGGTCGGTAGTAGAAAATTTTTTTGTATTAAATTAACTCGACCGAAGAGTTGAAAATAAAGAACGAAACTTAAGTAATTTCAATGTATGTATTAATACTGAAATGTAAATAGTAAACTTCCAAAATTAATTACGTAATTTTAAATACTAAAACAAAAGCTGGCATAAAAAGTGAACTAGAAAAGTTTATTACAAAGAAGAATCTTCATATCTTGCACCAATGATTTTTCAATTAAACGAATGATTATAGTTTCGCCTCACCAGTGAACCGGTTGAATTGGTGGATCGACGAACAGTCATTGCTGTAAGGGTAGTGGGTGACTGAGACTGTAAAAGTACCACTGTCATTTTACAGCTATTAAGCAGAGCCATGTTTTTTCGGCCTACTCTTTAACACCGTTTTCCCCAGCGTAGCGGTCTACGTGCACATAAGGACAATTGATTTGCTTCGATGTGTTTAGGAATGGTTTCGAGTCTATCTTTGGAAGAGAATCCGTCCATTAGACTTTATGTACTTACCCTTTTATTTTAGGGTTACCTACATAAAAACTTTCAGGGGTTGTCTCTGGATCAATAAATTTCACGCTGCTTTATTTTTTCTAATGAATTTTATAGCAAGCCTTATACAGTATATTGCATACGATCATAAAATACACTAAAATACACAACAGAATTTATAATAATGCATTGTATATAACGGGTTGGCCATTTAATGTTGCGGTTTTAAAAATCGCGCTATTCCCTTGTATATATAGAAATTAATATAATATATATTTTTTACACTAGAGGGCCAAGCGCGGTTTACAATAAATATATTAAAATTTGCCTTTTCAGTTTTCAAGATGGCGTCGTATCCAACGGAAGTGCATGTGGAATTAATAAAATATTATTATAGAAATGGGGAATCTTTTGCAGCTACGGCAAGACACTTGCGTACTCTATTCGGGAGAAATAACACACCAACGGAAAACACTATAAAAAGGTAAGGAAAAAAAGATAAATTTAGAAAAGTAACAAAGTATTCGTTATCGTGTTTCCATGTCTACTAATCCGACAATATCTTGGGATTGTAGTGAAATTTGAAGCAACAGCATCTGCGGCAGACGAAAGATCAACTGTCAGAGAACGTCAAAAGACCATCCGGGTACCGGAAACTATAGAACGAGTACGGGAGCACTTTAAAGCTCAACCTTCAACATCGACCTCAAGAGCATCTCAAGAACTTGAAATACCCCGTACAACACTAAGGCGGATCCTAAAGCAAGATCTAAAGATGAAAGCATACAAAATCCAGATCGATCAGCCGTTGAGACCGTTTGATATGGAGCGACGCTACAATTTTGCGGACGAATTCATCGAACGCATTGAAAATGGCAGCATGTCATTGGAACGAGTGTGGTGGTCGGATGAGTCACATTTCGATGTATCCGGTTATGTGAATAAGCAAAATTGGAGACATTGGGGGCAGAAAATCCACATCTAGCAATTGTTCGTCCTCTTCACCCTCGACGGTTGACTGTATGGTGTGCTATCTCGTCGGCAGGAATTATCGGTCCCGTGATTGTCAATGGAACCGTTACTTCGCAAAAATATTGTGAAATGCTTAATGAGTCTTTTATTCCCGTGGCGCATGGATTAAATATGGTGGAGAATACATGGTTTATGCAAGACGGGGCTCGCCCGCATCGCACGGAAGAAGTTTTCAACATTCTTGAAGAACATTTCGTTAACAGAATCATTGGTCTTGACGCTCAACAGTTTACAGGCGGAGGGATAACATGGCTACCATATAGTCCAGACCCCAATCCTTGGGATTTCTAACTGTGGCGATCATTAAAAGATACGGTATATCGCGATGGTATAGACACCCTGGATGACCTTGAAATGGCAATACGGCAGCGAATAGAAGCGATACCGTACGCCACACTTCAGGCAGTTTGTGGAGAATTTGAGAAGAGGCTGCGAAATGTTATCGTTGCTCGAGGCTCTCACTTCGAAAACCTGATTCATTAAACCGCAGATCTTGTTGTTTAATTGCACAAATAAATCATTTTTTTAAATTAATGTTTTGTATGTTTAATATGACTTAAAAAACCGCAACCTTAAATGGCCAACCCTGTACACAAAGTCTAGATAAAAATCTAATATTTAAACAATATCGCATATTTTCTCTTCTATACTTTCTACATATGATACTATTGTTTGAGAAAATAACAACTAAATAAAGAAGTTTCACGTTTCTTCGGGTGTTTCGATATTATATATTAGAATGTCAATTCAAAATTGGGAATTTACATTAAGTGACACGCCACCACGCGGTAAATTTTGGAACTAGCGTTGGAGGTATACTTGTATTGTTTATTGCAGTTTATTGGGTTCTATCGTGTGTAAAATTGTATTGTATTTTCATCTTTTCCTTGGTATTTTATACGTTCGCTACAGTTTTACGACAAATTAGTCTTTCTAAACATCACCCATGGTTAGCATATTCTTCAGATGGCATTATCTTCGAAAATAATACACCGAAGAATTTATTAGAAATAAAATGTCCATATAGTGGAAAAGATAAAAGTGCTGTTAATTGCGTCGATTCATTTAATTATTTGATATCGGAAGAAAATAACACAGTGCTAATGAAAAATTATTAATATTATGCGCAAATTCAGTTGGACATATTAAATTTAAACGAGTGAGACTTCTTTATATTTGCTTTATATGACTCGAGTTACATCAATATTACAATACCTATTGATAAAGTGTATATTACAACTTTAAGAAATGAATATGTATATAAAATGGTGTATGTAATATGTAAAAATAAAAATAAAAACAAAATTTGAAGTACTTTTCAATTTTAAAATTGCTCATTTTTGGAGCTCATTAACAGAGACCGGACACATCCGGTTGAAATGACGTCGTCATTACGACGGACGATATAAATAGTCTGCAACATCTGTAAGTACATCACGCAGTTATTGAATGCCCTATTGATCTGGCTATCCGTTTTCATCGTGAATTGCGACGTTTTTTTGTCGGATATTTACAGTTAAATTTCTGTTTTCATAGGCGTAGATAGAGGCGTGTAGAGTTTTAATAATTTAGTCTATATATATTATATTTCGTACGATAAATAAAGTGCTGTGAGTTAGTTTCTTGTTTTCATAGTTTTAACTGTTAATTACATCGTAATTTTTGTGATTGAATCTAATTCTCCCAATTATTTCGATGTAAGTGTGCATTGAATTTCGTTCAGTTTCAATAACTTACGCATACATTTTTAGTTTCAATTTAGTTAGATCTAGAGCATTGTTTAAGTTACTTTTTCAGATATGATATGGAAGAACGTCGAGAACGGAAACAATGGCGAGTTGGATTGACGGTCATCCTGATTGTAGGTCCATTGTCAGTGATCCCGAAATTTATTGCAAAATCTGTAAAATTTCGTTAAAAAATTTCATGAAATCGCACGTACAATGTCACTTAGCATCGTAAACACATGCACAGAAATTGGAACCGTTGGAATTTGACAATTTTATTTGACAATTTTAGCGAAGAACACTGTGAAACTTTTATGGTGGCTAATATTCTATTAAATAAATTCGACAATCCCACTTTAAAGATATTTCTACAAAAATATACGAAACGTTCCTGATGAATCCACTTTTCGCAAATATTATGTTTTTAAGTGCTACACGAATGCAGTAGAACGCATTAGAAGCCATCTTTCAAATCAGTACCTCTGGATAAGTGTCGACGAAACATATATTAGGACGCTGTGTGGTAAATGTTGTAGCTGGTATTCCAAATATTCCATATAACGTATATGTAATAGCAACAAAAGTTATAAATACAGTTGATGCGGAAACAGTTGCTAAAACCATTAACGAGAATATTTAAAAAATACTTGATTCGGACGACAGGTACAAAGAAAAAGTACTTTTATTTGTAAGTGACAGTGCTGCATATATGTTAAAAACAGACAGACTATTAAAGGAAACATATCCTAATATACTGCATATTACTTGTTTAGCACATGCTCTCCACAGAATCTGTGAATATATCGGAGACACCTTTCCAGAAGTTGATAGACTTGTATCCGATTTTAAAAAAGTTTTCAGAAAAGCACCATTGAGAGTAGCTCTTTACAAGGAAAAACTGCCATCTTTTTCACTGCCTCCCTCTTCAGTAATAACTAAATGGCGGACATGGTTGAAAGCTACTAGTTTTTATGCAGAGAATTTCGATAGTTGACAAAATTTCGTTGCATGTTTAAATGACGATGTTCGGAGTATTTCTGAGTGCAAGGAACTAACACAAATTCCACATTTAAACAATCAGTTGTCCTTTCTTCAGGAATACTTTGGAAATTTGCCAAAACTCAGCACTTATTTTGAAAATCGAAATCTCAATTTAAATGGTGGTTTAACGACATTAGATGTGGCTATTAATAATTTGAAAAGTATTCCAAGTGACTTCAAATGTGGCTTTCGGCAAAAGTTAGACGCAGTGTTTAATAGAAATTCAGATAAAATAACATTGCGGCAATTGTGTATGGAGACAATGCCACAACATCTAACTGCAAAATACGCGGAAATAAAAGAATATTTCCAGTATGCACATATAACCAGTTGCGATGTAGAAAGGGCTTCTCTTTACAAGGATGTATTTAATTCATAAAACAAATTTTACAGAAGAGAACCTTGAGAAAGTATTGCTAGTAAATATTAATACACATTTACTCAACTTGAACTACAAAGTGAACAAATAAAAATGTATTTCGTATTTTGTAGCCGTATATATAAAATAGAAATAAAACTACGGTTCTTAGCTTCACTTTTTAATCTTTAATCGTAACACGACAGTTGTTTCGCCAGCACAGTGGCTTCCTCAGGTACTTACATCTAAAGATTACGTTAAATATACCCGTTTATATATATATATATGTATGTATATATATATATACAAAAATATATATATAATATATATATAACAATATATAACAATTGTCTTTGCACAAGGTATACGCCTCTTAGGATAATTAACGGCAAACATGTCTCTGACCGTCATTAAACTGTTATTCTTCTGATACCACATTACCATTGAAACTTTTCCGTCTTGCTATACGTATCCATGATTTAAAGAAATTATCTATTTTTCAATAAAATGTATTTAATTTAAGATTTTTGTAATGAATAAAAATTGAGAAATATGTGACATTAAAAAAAATATTTTCCCTCCATGGCAATCAATTTAAGAATTAATCTATTGTTTGTACGTAGATTTTGGTGTATAACTGGTTGCCTACGCCATCATATATTTTTGTCTATGTGTTATTGGAAATGAAAATAAGTCAGTGAGTCAATGCAAAATTCCTATGGGTAATGACAAAAGGTAAACCCGGTATATTATAATCTAATTTAGTGTAATTGAGTCTAGTAGACGCCACGCGAGTACTATTGACAGTTCGTACAAACAATTTGCTATCAATTAAGTGGAATTTTATATTTTTATGTGTGTATATGTGCACCCGTTTTATTTCTTAGGAAATATGAACCTATACTACATAATATGGAGAGGAGGAAATTATTTAACCCTTCCGATGAATGGGATGCGGAATATTTACGCCAAGTTTTCTCAACCATAGATCTCCTTCGCTGTTGATTAAATACATAAGCTATTGTTTAATGATAAATTTGTAAGAATAATCAAAGATATTCGCAGATTGTCAATTTAATCATTGATGACAGATGACATTTCACAAACTAGGCATGAGTTATACTTCGACATGACTGCTATAGTTATATTTCTCGTTCATAGGCTTCTTGAGAAGCATTTTTTTGGCTCACATATTACACAGGCCTGCATAAAATTTGTGATGACGTGATTTTTGTTTGTTAAGCTCAGTTTTTATATAGCAATAACTAATTAAAATACAGTTGGTCTCTACCACCCACAGATTTTTTTTTGCACAAAAGAAAAAGAAAAACTTATAATAGGCGTTTTAATAAATTTTAAATTGAATGTACTACTTCAAATTCTAGGTATTAACCCAAAAATGATTTTCTGTTGTGGTTTTAAAGAAATTTGTTAAATAGGCTCTCATTACCTGATGTAAATCTTTTATTACATGTATTAATTTTGGACAAGATTTCCGGGAATTTTTACCTGCTAAATCCTATTTATTATGCTTTCACTTTATTAGTACTGCGAAGAAGGATTTCAAGTTTATCACTCCAAACAAAATGTATATTTTAATGTCATTTACTTCATTATAGCTCTGAGTGTCGATCAGTAAACAAGTAAAATTAATTTGTCTTTAGTGTTGTGCATGGTATTTGATAAATAAATATTGATTAAAAATATGTCTAGCCGGTGTTGCAAAAACAAACCAGATGATTTCTGTTATATTTGTGGATATTTCGTCTTGAAAAAGTTTAAGAGACCAATTGGTGAATTTGTGAAAAACGCATATTATGCTTATTTCAAAATCAAATTAGGAGATCAAGATAAAGATTGGGCACCGCACGTTGTTTGTAAGGTATGTGAAGAAGGTTTAAGACATTGGACCAAAGGGAATAGAAAAAAGCCTTCCTTTTGGAATACCGATGGTTTGATGAGAACCGCAAAATCATCATGAAGATTGCTACTTTTGTCTTTGTGATATTAAGGGGCATAATAGAAAAACTTTGAAACATATTTTGTACCCAAACAATATTAAATCAGCTATCAGACCAGTTCCTCACAGTGACCATGTAGCTATACCTATACCCCCCAAAGTACTACAAGAAGATATTGGAACCTCTTCAACTTCCGGCTCCGTACAGATGGATAGTGATTTTGAACCATCAACCTCAGGTCAAATCCAACTTCAGCTATTTTCACAAGCCGAACTGAATGATTTAGTAAGAGATTTGGGACTTTCAAAAGATCTTTCTGAAGTACTGGGGTCTAGGTTGAAACAAAAAATTTGCTTCCCCAGAACTACCTTCTCTTGGTATAGAAATCGTGAGGCTGGATTTGTAAAATATTTTGCACAAAACGGACCACTCGTGTACTGCCAAGCAATTGCTGATCTACTTACTTTCCTCGGAGCTCCTGAGTACACACCTTCTGACTGGAGAGTTTTCATCGACTCTTCAAAAAGGAGCCTTAAAGCTGTTCTTTTACATAATGGCAATGTTTTTGCTTCTGTTCCGGTCGGCCATTCTGTTCATTTAAAGGAAAACTATGAAAATTTACAGGAATTACTTTTAAGAATACAATATGAAAATCACAACTGGGAAGTGTGTGGAGATTTAAAAATTTTAGGCCTTCTCTTGGGTCAGCAGTCTGGATATACTAAATTTCCATGTTTCCTGTGCGAGTGGGATAGCAGAAATCGAGAACAGCATTGGATAAAAAGAGACTGGCCACAAAGGGTGACTTTAACTCCTGGAACCAAAAATGTAATTCGCGAAAGTCTTATTGACCCTCAAAAACAGTTACTTCCACCGCTTCACATAAAACTTGGACTTATGAAACAATTTGTTAAGGCATTAAACAAAGAAGGAAATTGTTTTAAATATTTGTGTAAAACATTTCCGACTCTATCAGAGGCAAAATTAAAGGAGTGAATCTTTGTAGGCCCGCAGATTAGGAGCTTGGTGAAAGATCAAGAATTTGAAAATGTGATGGAAGATAAGGAAAAACATGCATGGCATGTTTGAACGAAGTTGTACGTAAATTTCTGGGGAATTATAAAGACACAAACTATGTTGAGATCGTTGAAAATATGGTGTAAAAATTCAGGATTCTTGGTTGCAATATGAGCATAAAAATTCACTTTTTACATTCCCATTTGGACTATCTCCCTGAAAACCTTGGGGACGTGAGTGAAGAGCCAGGAGAAAGATTTCACCAGGATATTAAAGAGATGGAAAAAAGATACCAAGGGCGTTGGGAGACAAAAATGATCGGCGATTACTGTTGGACATTGAGAAGAGATCTTCCTTTAGCGGAATATGACAGAAAAACAACCAAATGAAGCTTTTCTGAAAAACGAAAACGTTTTTTTAAGAAGCATAAAGAATAAATAACTATTTCTAATAGTTTCTATGTGTATATTTTTGTATTTTTTTAAATATAATATAAAACTAGCTTATAAATGAAATAAATCGTTTTTTTTCTATATTTTTTGATTTTACTGGTTTGAAAAATAACCTTACGTGATACAAAAAAAAATAAAAGTAGATTTGAAATCAGCGCTACCCAATTACTAGAAAACAGTTAAAATTTTTAAATCAACTTTCAAAGTGTTGAAAAATGCAGGCCTGTGTTATTATAGGTATCATGGAAGAAAAGTTTCGTTATTTTAAAAAAGTTTGAGAATCTAAGTAGCAATAAATATATTAGTACCTAAGATATTCTTTTGAAGAGCTAATAGGAGTTTCTTGTGATATTCTTACATTGTAAGTAAACTGACGAATATCGTCCTCCAAAGCGTCTTTATTTCATGAATCCGTGTACCAGTTTCGAAACAGATGGGCGCGCGACTCGGACGAGCCAGCGTTTGTTTTTATTAAGTTATATTACATTATAAGTGGCTACACCTTTTGAATAATAAATAGTTGCTGCGCAGGCCGCGTCCTCAAACTTCAACAGAGCGTCCGTGTTTCAAGCACGCCGAGTGATCAGCGTAGCCGGCTTTTCAATTGAGCAATACATGTAATTGATTTTGTTTTAACCCCTTCGGGCATTAGAGAAATGATTTAATGTTTTATTGTTCTTCGTTTGCATGTAAAGAAAAAAAAAACTACAAACTCACCGACAAGTGTAATAATAAGAAGAATAATAATAAAACTTGTTAAAAAAAGGCAAGATTCGATGAAAAACAAATTAAAAGAAGCACAAAAATATACAATAATCTATTCGTGACATACAAAAAAAGCCGAGATGTATTATTTGTTATTAATTATATCTGGGTCATTGTAACTGATTCGAAAGATAATTAATTGCTCTATCATTTAATTTCGTTTTTATTTCTTGTTGTTGAATAGGATTTCAAGAATATAATAATGGACTTGGATATTTTATATGTAATTGTTTACATGTGTTGGTGTAAACTGTTGCATAATCCTGCATATTTCTTACGCATGCAGGTAAGGTGTGTTTATCTGTATATGCCAGAATTTAAAAAAAGAATTCACAGAAAAATTAATGGTATTTTCAAAATGTCAAACAATTATGTTTATTGAAATGAACGTTTGGGATTGTCCGTGTCGGATAGATTTTGGTCTTTGTTATAAAGGGAGAGGTTTGTTTACGGATATTTGTACTTGTCTATGTTCTTACCGTTTAGAAAATGTTGAACTAATTGAAATTTTCTGAGCGAACAAGTCATTGTCCCAGGTGCTTCGAAATTGTGTTGAAATTATAAAGATTATACAATTTTCATTAGATATAATTAATTATATTTAAAAAGGACTGGCAATTAACTAAAATATAATAAAATATGTCAGTTGTAATACGTTAATGTTTAGGCGAGGATGGGGTAATTGTAGATATTTGGCTACAATTACCCTGGAGATATGAATAATTCAGTGTCATTAAAGTACAGTGAAGTTAAAAAAAACAAATATTTGCAAGAATCTTATACACCGATAGTGCCATTGTACAGTACAATTATTTTTTGCCCACAAAAATATATACAGGGTTAGTTAAAAGTATGGAGACGGCGATTTATTGTCGTTAATATTCATTTTAGGGATTTATGTTCAATTATAAAAGTTTGTTAGGATATTTTGATCTACATTTGGGATTATTTGAATTTTTTTTTCTTCAATTGTTTTTTAGTTACGCCTGTCCGCGCATGTTTTTTTAAATGGGAACTAGTAAATTTTACTCTACCATTCGATAGAGAATTTTTTTCTCTTTACAAAAATATTTTTGTTTTTTTAAAATTCATTTTAATAACTTTTTTTACAAGAAAAATAAAACAAATTAATAACAAAGTAAATTAAAGTAAGTGTTCAAATTGTCGTCCATTAGCAATTTGACAATGACCCAATCGATTTACAAAACCCCGAACATAATGAAAACTAGAAGCAATGTAATTTTTATTTAAGAAATAAGGGATTAAGTAGTAATATTCACAATATAGTTCATAAAATATAAGTTTTTCAATTCAAGGCCAAATACAAAGCATGTGATTCAAATAAGTACTGCAGAGTCAAATGAAGTCAATATTCAATCGAGGAAATAACTGTTTGTCATCATAAAATATAAACGTCATGTGTTGCAATATTGTCGAAATTTTAGTATGTTACTCGCAATATAACCAAAGAAGTATATACACAATCTTCATGTCAAAATAATAATAATGAGTAAAGTAGGAACATCAAAAGTATTGTTTCATTTCTAATTTTGTATAAATATATTCTATCCAAGACAATTATGCGGAAATTATTACCTTAATATTCGAACAAATTATTTTAAATGTTATTTATAATTATAAACTCACGAGAATATTCCATCAAAAATTAATTTAAAAAGAAATATTTCAAGTCGGATATCAATAGTGAAATGCACAGATATTGAAAAAGATATTTAGTGTTAAAAAATGTTTGCATTATTAAAAATGACATACCTACCGAAATAATTTTCTTGCACTATATCTGGGCTAAGAAGATTGGGAATGTATGAATTGGATGTATGACTTATATTTCTACTAATGTTATTTATTGCTTATATTTTAAATAAGTTTCAATATATTGGAAAGGAATCTATAATATATGTTTGTAACTCCTTGAAAAAGAATTAAAACTTTTTGACGGTTGTCAATATATATTTTCAAATTTCATTTAAAATTATACATAAAAGAAAACATTTATATAGTCTACATTTAATATTTTATTGTTTCTTAAGAATATAATGGTATAATAATGCGTCTTGCAGATAATACAATCCAAATCCATATTATCTTTTATTAGATGAAGATCGTATTTAACAAACACATGAGGATTTTCTTATAACTACTTTGATAATTTTTGATAAGTTAGTGCATTCCAATAAGACAATCAAACTTCATTCAAATAAAACGTTGCCTCCAGATCTTCATCATGTAATTTTTCTTTTAACCAGTGGCAGTAATTTCTTCGCTACTTCATATTCTTCTTCTTCTTCAGGTGCCATCTCCTCTCAGAAGGTTGGCTATCATCACGGCTATTCTCATTTTTGATGCTGCGGCTCTGAATAGTTCAATGGAGCTGCATTTATACCACTGTCTCAAATTATTTAACCAGGAAATCCGTCTTCTTATATTATGTGCATGCAAATGATGCACATTGATGATTTTTATGGCAGTATTAATGGTACCATATTATACTTCTACAAAATATAAATACAAAAATATTTTGTCATACTTGTCAAACAGTATTTCGAACTTCCATTTTAGATGCTTCTGTCTTTAGTTTGTGGCTTCTCACAAGACCTTTTTTGCCAAGAGACGATAATACTGGATTCTGAATGCTACAATGTCTAATAGTGTAAATCGTTCTACTAGAAATATTAAGGGCTTCTGCTACCCTCGAAAATAAAACTTATTTTATAACACCGCCTTATCAAACTGCTTATGTGAATTACCTCATGAATACGATCGATGGACATAAATGGTTCACCATTCTCTTTTTCCGTTCAAAATAGGCTGTAAGATTTAATACAAGCTGTTGAGCTTGAGTACCAAGAGATCTACCAGGCATCTAAGAAATATTCTGTAAAATAAATAGGTTGGAAATGTCAAAGTGATAATCAAACAATTTCGTATTTATTGCTACTAATTGATATTACTATTTATCATCAATTTTGTAATGTTTGTTGACAAACTAAATATTCAAAATAGAAGAATGCTTAACCTAGAAGTCAGAATACCGGATACAAAGTCAATAAACAACAAAATTTAAATAATTTGACAGCAAGCCGAATATCATGAGACTATCTCCTGGACAACTTATCATTTTTATTTAATTATAATATTTCAAAGACGCACGTTTTCACTTAAAATGATAAACGTGTGTAGTATTACAGCGCGTATTCATGTGTGTTAGAAAGAGATAAAGTACAATTTGCAGTTAACACTTGGGCAGTACGAACTGAAACCTTTTATTTTATGAACTGTATTTATGTTCTTAAATGGGGTTTTTATAATTAAAATATTTCAAAATTTCATACCATAAATTACACGGTTGCAGAAATCTTACTTGGTTATTTCAAATGAGTTTCTCGATAAATCATCGTGAAAGATGGCATCTATGGAGTGGATAAAGTATTTAGCTACTAAGCCTATATTTATTTACTTCAAATATGAAATATTTATATAATTTTATATGAATAATTAAGTATAAATAAATATAATAATGACCGCTTTTAATCGGTATATATATATATATATATATATATATATATATATATATATATATATATATATATATATATAACGTGTGTATAAATTGTCGCAAAAGCTACACGCAGCAACGTTCTTCGTTTGGTTCTGAATAAAAAATCTTAATGTTAAAATGTCGTATCATGCTTCATTTGTTTTCACGGGGTTCTTGAAGTTCAGACTTTTAGTGCGTAACTAACCTTTGCTCTTCGATATCTGTTAATAGAGATAGATGTAATTCAGTTTAGAGAAAAAATTTTTACTAGTATTATTTCGTAAACGTTTTCTTTTTGATTTAAAAGCTTGTTTTAAACATTTATTCATTAACGTACTTCCACGAAAAACACATTTGGCAACGTTGTAGAACAATAAGTTTGTATTTCAAAGTGAGTTCAATCAAAATCATTACTGTCAAATTTTGACATTTACGAATTTACGAAGCATGATACGACATTTTAACATTAAGATTTTTTATTCAGAACCAACGAAGAATGTCGCTACGTGTAGCTTTTGCGACAATTTATACACACCTTGTATATATATATATATGATAGAGATGGTTAATTATTGTATTATTATGAATGGAATGGATACAAACAAACAGAAATGACTAGAGAAGAGGTTAGGCTATACAATTATTAATTTCTTTTATTAATTTTATTTTGAGATAGGAAGCTAAGCTAGTGACGGTATTTTCTATTAAACCAATGGTATCAAAAATTTCACTAACAGACATCATGGAGGGATTTTGATATTATAAAACTTCAAAATATACATTACATTATTTAGAAATCGCATCTGGTTTAAAATTTGTGATTAATACTGATAACAATGCTCAAGGAGTGCGGGAATTGTTACAACAAATTTATAGTCTGGTAGTTATTAACCAGATATGATTTACGTTTAATTTGATTTTAATATATTTTGCGACAGTCAGAAATATTTAACCTTTATTTATTTAAATAACAGTCATGAATTTTTAAATACAGGTGGCCCAAAATGACCGAAGGGGTTTTAATTCCTTATAACTTTTTTATTATAATTTTTTTGTTTTCAGTATTTTGTAAAGAAGACTTGGGGAATTTAAAATGGAACAGTACACAATTGAACAACGTGCCAAAATCGTTGGCCTTTATTTCTCAAATCAACGATCCATTGCGAGATATAATTTTTTTAAAAATATTCTCCATTAATATACTGTATTTAAAATTTAAAAAAATTAATAATTATGTCTTAAATAAGAAGTTATAATGAACTCAAACCCCTTCGGTCATTGCGAGATATAATTTTTAATAAATTTTAAATTAAAAATATTCTCCATTAATATACAGTATTTAAAATTTAAAAAAATTAATAATTATGTCTTAAATAAGAAGTTATAATGAACTCAAACTCCTTCGGTCATTTTGGGCCACTCTGTATTTAAGAAACTCTAGATATTTAACAGAACTATAATTCTTAAAATAAAAATAGGTACTTCAAATCTTATTTTTTTGAGGATACTTGGCATAAAGAACACAGTTAACAAAATTATTGAAAAAGCGTTTGGTTATGATATTTTTAGATATATGTAGAATATGTAGTGCAGAATCGATTAACAAAAATCAACCAATCAATAAAGTCGGACTTTTCAAAACAAAGCTAGACAATTTTGTGAAGTCGTCTGCAGTATATTTATCAAAAACCATATAATTCTGTAGATCTCGGTTTCCGGGTTGGAACCGCGTCGAGCTAGGTGTTTCGTCCACTGTTGCAAGGGACATCTTCAGGGCTGTACGTAGATGTTCATCGATTCGAAGTAGCTTGAAGAATGCTAGTGCAGAGACGGGCACAAACTTATATAGGGGGGACCGGGTCAGATGGTGGCCTGCTATTGGCTATTGGAGACAATGAGTCAATCGGATGCGTCGTATGGGCGTGACATTTCGTAGTAGAATTCAATAGAGTTTGTCACGTTGGATGTAACGTATAGCCATCGTCTCTATTGAGATTGCGGGGATGTTTGCGAATGTTGCGATGTTTGTAGATTCACGGATTTTCCTAGGATTTTCACTTAAAACCTAAATGTTGGTTTAGATATGTAGACGATACGTTCGTCATTTGGCCGCATGGGCGGCAGTCCTTAGTTGAGTTCCTACTTTTCTTAAACTCTCAGCACCCTGACATTCGCTTTACCATGGAGGTGGAATCAGACGGAATTCTCCCGTTTTTAGACGTCTTAGTGACCCGTAATATCAATGGCAAACTGGGTCACACAGGAAACCGAATATTAATACTCCTTTACTCAACTTGAACTACAAAATGAAGAAATAAAAATGTATTTCGTATTTTATTGAAGTCAAGGCAATTGAAATTATTTGGGCAAGTTAAAAATTATTATTGGAAGAAATGGTTATTCAGATGAAAGAGTTAAAGAAATGTGGAATGAAGCTTTACAACAGTTTGATTAAATTACTTGGTATAATTGTGTTAGGCATACGGAAAATTTAATTAAAAAATGGCATGTGCGAGGGCAATTTCTTGATAGGGCAGAGATTGCTCCAATAATAATTAATGTAAAAGACTCAAGTTCTGTGTCAGAATCAGAAACTGACTAGTTTTCATTTATTTTTGTAATATATACTCCATTCACATTAAAAGTAACATATTTCAAATAATACAAGTAATATTTTTGAGGTTTTACTTGGTTGAAACGGGCAAGTTTACTTCTCCAAAAGTTCTTATTTTAATATTTTTGTATTTATATTTTGGAAAAGTTTAATATGGTAACATTAATACTGCCATAAAAACTATCAATGTGCATCACTTGCACGCACATAATATGAAGCAGCGAAGAAATTACTGCCACTGGTAAACCAGTGGCGAAACGTTACATGATAAAGATCTCGTGGCAATGTTTTATTTGAATGAAGTTTGTTTTTTCTTATTGGTGCTGTACTGTTCGTTGTTTTTTCTTATTCGTGGTGTACTAACTTGCAAAATTATCAAATGTAGTTATCAGAAAATTCTCATGTGTTTGTTAAATATTATCTTCATCTAATAAAAAAATTCTTTTATGTATAATTTTAAATGTAATTTGAAAATATATATTCACAACTCTCAAAAGTGTTTAATTCTTTTTCAAAGAGTTACGAACATAACTTTTACATTCTTTTCCAATATATTTAAATTTATTTAAAATATAAGCAATATATAAATTAAGTAAAAATCTAAATTATACATCGAATTAATACATTGCCAGTCTTCTTAGCCCAGATATAGTGCAAGAAAATTATTTCGGTAGGTATGTCATTCTTAATAATGCAAACATTTTTTAACACTAAAGATCTTTTTCAATACCTATGCATTTCACTATTGATATCTGACTTGAAATATTTCTTTTTAAATAAATTTTTGATCGAATATTCTCGTGAGTTTATAATTATAAATAACATAATAATTAAATACAATAATTAAAATAATTTGTTCGAATATTAAAGCAGTAATTTCCGCATAGTTTTCTTGGATAAAATATATTTATAAAGAACTAGAAAAGAAAAACTATTCATGTTTCCACTTTACTCATTATTATTATTTTGAGATGTAGGTTATGTATATGCTTTCTTTGGTTATATTGCAAGTAAATTGCAAGTAATTTGAAAATATATATTGACAACTCTCAAAAGGTTTTAATTCTTTTTCAAAGAGTTACGAACATAACTTTTACATTCTTTTCCAATATATTTAAATTTATTTAAAATATAAGCAATATATAAATTAAGTAAAAATCTAAATTATACATCGAATTTATATATTCCCTGTCTTCTTAGCCCAGATATATTGCAAGAAAATTATTTCTGTAGGTATGTCATTCTTAATAATGCAAACATTTTTTAACACTAAAGATCTTTTTCAATACCTATGCATTTCACTATTGATATCTGACTTGAAATATTTCTTTTTAAATAAATTTTTGATCGAATATTCTTGTGAGTTTATAATTATAAATAACATAGTAATTAAATATAATAATTAAAATAATTTGTTCAGATATTAAAGCAATAATTTCCGCATAGTTTTCTTGGATAAAATATATTTATAAAGAACTAGAAAAGAAAAACTATTCATGTTCCCACTTTACTCATTATTATTATTTTGACATGTAGGTTATGTATATGCTTTCTTTGGTTATATTGCAAGTAACTAAAATTTTGACAATCTTGCAAAACATGACGTTTATATTTTATGATGATAAGCGTTTGTTTCCGCGATTGAATACTGACTTCATTTGATTCTGCAGTACTGATTTGAATCATATGCTTCGAATATGACCTTGAACTGAAAATTTATACTTTATGAACTATAATATTGTCGAATTTGTTGAATTTATTGCTGGCGACAGTACATATTCATACACCTAATGTGCTTAAAAAAGAAATATAAATAATAAGGAAAGGCACTTTTACAGTTGATCATTTTGTCCTCTTTGTTACAGTAAATAAATGTAAAAACAAGTACAGAATCTTTGGAACCAAATTTAATCTTTTAAAAATTTCAAATATTGTTGTCACCGGGTTTAAGTTTTATTTTCATTTTTGGATTTGTTATCACGACAGCACAACTTCTCAAAGCATAGAAAAATTGATACCGAAAGTCAGAAAAGCGATATATCACGCTATAACTCTTATGATAATTTCTAATTTAGTAAGCGAACCCACATCTCACATTTGTGCACCCCCATCTATATCCTTTCTCCCTAAGCCGAACGAGCGAAACTCGATGCAACTTAATTGCGTTTCCAGTTTAGAGATTTCTTAATTTTCTCATTTGTTTTTGGCCGGGGTGCCTTCAAGATAGATAATGCAAGCCGCGTGTACGTAGCAGAGGTAGCGATAGTACAATCGTTAATATGGTATTAGTGCTGCTACATTAGAAGAAGTATTTCCAGTATTCAAGTATTGGCGAGTTAATGTAACGTGTTCTTCTTTCCTTCTCCCCCTTACCCTCTTTATCTTCGCCTCTTTTCCTATTTCTGTCTCTTTTCATTTAAAACTTCTATTCTCCGCCACTTTTACAGCAAAACAAGTGAACACGGGCGCGATCATACAGGGGAGGACACACAAGTTAATTTTCTCCTTCTCCGTATCTCCTACCCCATTTAACTTTTCTTCTTCGTCTTTTCTAACTTGGCGCTCGTCATTTCCGGTTCACTCATTTATTATATTATTCCGACTCAGCTTTTTCTATAACCCGGAGAAACAAGGAGATTCGAGGTTAGTACAGAATTCTTGGTATCAATCCTAAATACTTCGAATGTTTTGAATAAGTTCTTGGCAAATTTGTCATTAGCGAACGTTTATACCGGGTTCTTTTTTTATCGGTAATTCTAAAAAAGAATAGTCAATGCATAAGTGACATAGTGACAACCAGTTATACACCAGTGAAGTATTTTCGTGTTGCTTAATGCTCAAGTTACTTTGTCATGGAGAGAACAAAAATTTTTTTAAAAAGTCAAATATTTCTGAATTTTTGTTCATACATGAATCATCAAATCAAATACATTTATCAGAATAATTGAAACATACATGAGTAGATAAACCCCACCAGTTTTGTATAATACAAAGGTATTTTTAATAATATAACATGTTACTAAAAATCTGGTGTGAAAAACACAAATGCAGGTTCGCTATTAATATTTTCTGTGAACGTGTCCGAATATATCCTATCCCCAGAGACGTAGATACGTATTTCGCTTTTCTACAAGCTCATCCGTACGCCCCTGCTGGAGAAAGGATATTTCTTCTGCGCTCGGTCTGGATAATTACGGTGATAGGGCGAGGTGGTTCTTTTCTGTGAATGTGTCTGGAAATATCCTTTCTCCAGCAGGGGCGTACCGATGAGCTTGTAGAAAAGCGAAATACGTATCTACGTCTCTGGGGATAGGATATATTCGGACACGTTCACAGAAAATATTAATACCGAACCTGCATTTGTGTTCTTCACACCAGATTTTTAGTAACATGTTATATTATTAAAAATACCTTTATATTATACAAAACTGGTGGGGTTTACCTACTCATGTATGTTTCAATTATTCTGATACATTACACATGCGGTTAAGCCGTAGTATGAGTGAAGGCACAAACAAAATGCAGTTTTCTAGAGAGATTGGCTGTGCTAACCTTTGGAAGGGCGTCGTTACTTCACAATTAATTATGTGGACGGTATGCGAGGTACTTCGGCTGTCTGACAACAGGTAGCGCCGAATTTACTTCTGCGCTCGGTCTGGATAATTACGGTGATAGGGCGAGGTGGTTCTTTTCTGTGAATGTGTCTGGAAATATCCTTTCTCCAGCAGGGGCGTACCGATGAGCTTGTAGAAAAGCGAAATACGTATCTACGTCTCTGGGGATAGGATATATTCGGACACGTTCACAGAAAATATTAATAGCGAACCTGCATTTGTGTTCTTCACACCAGATTTTTAGTAATGTTATATTGTCAAATACATTTGTTTGAAAAATAGGTAATTTATTTAAAACACGAATAAATACAATCAAGACGAAAAAGTTGAAGAACGGTCTGGTCTGTAGGATCGCGTTTAGATGTAGCCAGGCATTTTGCTGTATCGTACAGGTCGGTGTTCAAAATCCTGAAAGAATGCAGCCATAACAAGACACCAAACCTGCTATATGCCCCCACGAGCACTAGACTTGCGCCGACAAATATTATCCTAAATTTACCCACCTTACCTTCAACTTTATGGTTGCCCCGGAGACCTTTTGGCTAAAGGGCTAACTCAGTTATAGAGACCAGTTGAGGGGAGGTTCTTACATAAATAAGGGCGCCACCATGTTTTCCTTTAGCAAACAGAGAACACAGACCCTGCCGTAGTAAGTGGATAAATTAGTAATAACAAATAGGTTGTAATATATTATACCAGAGGGGTATATGTATGGAACAACAAAATACTATTAAACAGTTGGAATACCATTGATCAATATTAGTATCGTACCTAAACTATATGGTATTGCATCGGTAATTCATTAAAGCTTTAATGAACCTTACACAGGTTCGATACACACAGTAACGTGTGTTCATTTGAAAAGTCAATCTATGTTACTTTGAAATTTTGATAGAATAAGACGCAAATATATTATATGTGTTTGTTTTTCCGTAAACGTAAATAAATCCAAATGACATTTGATAATGTCCATCACAAAAAATGTTGCAGAATATCATCAGAAATTTTGAACGGAGGGTTTTAAAGTGCATTCTAACTGATATTTGTGATTGACATTATCAAATGTCATTTGGATTTACGTTTACGGAACAACAAACACATACTAATATATTTGCGTCTTATTCTATCAAAATTTCAAAGTAACCTAGATTAACTTTGAATAATAATAATAATAATAATAATAATAATAATAATAATAATAATAATAATAATAATAATAATAATAATAATAATAATAATAATAATAATAATAATAATATACTTTAATACCCAACAGGCTAGGCCCAATTACAAGGTACGTTATAATTATAAATTACATGACATGGAAATGCAATCAAATGAAGTATAGACTTAAAATAGTGCTGTCCATCCGCGAGCCATCCTTAAGCAAATTGATCATCATGCATTCTATTGGCCACGTTGGAGAGAATATAGGTAGGCGTCCGTTTCAAGACGTTTGCCTTCGCGAAGGGAACCATAAATGTATCTTCGTACCTAGAGTTCATACGAGGAACCAAAAACCACATCCGCTCTGGTACGCTTAGCGTATAGAAGTTTTAATTCATTTATTTAAATACACATATTCGTCTTAAAATATCTCGATTAAATCATATTAACATAGACATTTTTTTTCATTTGTACAAGCTGTACATTTTCGTTACAAAGAGAAAGCATTTCTTTTGTCATAGCCTTGACCGCCGACGACCCTTATTACCTGGACCGTCAACCGATAACCGTAATGTAGAATTTCTTCTAGATAAATTCCTTATTTTAAAAACTGTTTTAATATAACATTATTTACATCTTCTTTTATATGTCATGTTTGATATCGTTAGGAAGCTCATGTCACAAGGGTTATTTTAATAATAATTATGCCATTGACAGACCACCCCTTCAGGTCGCGCATTTTATTAATTATTATTCGAGTTATCGATCCCTCCCTCTATTTAGGTCATAAACAGCCCTTTTCAAAACTTTACTTTTCTTTCGATACGAACAACGATCAGGGCTTTTTCGCTAGTACCTCCGAAGGTTACACACACACCTCGTGTACTGTCCAAGTCACGATGTCACGCCGTCCAGGTGTTCTTAAACTTCTAAGGTAAACTGCATTGTTCTATGCATATTATTCTTTTAAGTGAATCCATATTAATTTAACTCATTTCTTATTCCTCCGGTCAAACATCGCTCTACATATACTTGTCCGAGTATATCTTCAGACCGCGTGGCCGCCCATCGCCGCAAATCAAAGGTAGCTCTGTATTCTTCGATACAGAGGTTATTTTATATACATTAATTAACTCATAATTTACTGCTCAATTTAACGTTCGTTTCAGAGTATTTTTTGTGTTAATTTTAATCTACTTATTCACCGCTCCGCGTGTATATAGTACTTTGTTTTATTACTGTTTCACCTTTCTATTTCAGATATATTATATTAATTTCTCGATTACTAATTTATCGCCCCTTGTGTATATATTACTGATTTAATTACTTTTACATACATCAATTTCTTTTATTTAAATGTACCAATTTAAGGACAACATGTGTTTTATTTAGTAACTAAGTTGTTGTATATTTATTTTAATTTACCAATACCACCCACGTCCTGGACCTTTGAAGGAACTTCATCAGCACCATCTAATTATTGTATTTATCTTAGAATAATTTCATTATTATTGTCCCTAGCCAAACCCCTTATTTGTAATAGCTCCAATATGAACGGGCAGTCAATAATGTTTTCCATCAGTTTAATTAGGAATTTCCTACAAATATTATCTCTTCTTACGCTTAGTGATGACATGCCATGACGTAAAAGCAAATCCACCTGGGATGCACCACGTTCCGGGTGTTTTTTCAAATGAACACACGTTATATTTGCCGCTTCTTGCTTGAATAAAATGATTAAAGTCTAAGCTTTCTTAATAATAAATATGTTTATTTTTCACTTGTCTATAATTGGTTGTTTATATCTGTGATACGCGATATATAACTCCATTCATTTCGCCCTAGGGCATAATAAGCGGGCGTTATCATAACGCCCTCTATTATTAATAAAAAGTAAGAAAATACAACAATCTGAATATTAGAACTGTTTCATTGACAGTTTTGACAGAATTTTAGCTTGTCCAGTCGTCAAATTTTTAGAGTTCTCTCTCATAAAGTGGTCGTGATTTTTTGGGCAGTAACTCCCAATCAGCTTTTAATGCTCGTTCGTGTATTAATTCCGGAATTTCTTCTTCTGTCACATACGTTAAAAATAAATAAATCACTTAATCGTCATACGTCAACGTACAAATACAAAGTAGACTTGTGGTAGACTTCGTTTGTATTAATACGCTTTTTGTCAATTAATAATTGATTTTAAAGTGAAAAGTAAAACGTTATATGAACCTTTGGCATGACTCGATGTTTATAAATCTCGGGCAATTTACCCTACCTCGGGCTGAAGGCCCTCGGTTTTGTAAACTGTTGCCCTCGAATAAATAATATAAACATCCCCATTATGCCCTTGGTACGTAAATAGCTATAATAAACAAACGTCAAAAAATAATCTTTAATATAGGTTAGTAGGTATATAACCTCACATACAAATTATCTACTTTTTTGAAATTCCTGTGTAAATTATACTCAGATTGCCGCGCTATCTGGTCCTTTCTTAATTGGAATGCATAATAGGTTAGATCACTCAATCAATCTAAGACATAACTGATTTAATCCATGGCATACTCTGAAAACTTTTTGTGGCTCACTTCTTACTTTCTTTGTACATGTCATAAACAGTATTTCGAACATCCATTTTAGTTGCTTCTGGTAAGTTCTTAGTTTTTGGCTTCTTATAAAATTTTTTTTTAACAGGAGACTATAATACTTTATTCTGAATGCTACGATGTTTAATAGTGTAGACCGTTCTAATAGAAATATTAAGGACTTCTGCTACCCTCCAAAATAAAAGCTAATTTTATAACACTGCCTTATCTGATTATGTGAATTACCTCATGAACACAATCGATGGACATAAATGGTCCACCATTCTCTTTTTCCCATTCAAGATAGGCTGTAAGGTTTAATGCAAGCTATTGAGCTTGAGAACCAATAGGTTTACCAGGCATCTAAGAAATATTCTGTAAAATAGGTTAGAAATGTCAAAGTAATAATCAAACAATTTCGTACATATTGCCACTAATTGATTTATTTATTTAAACTATACATACTTATACCGTTAGGTGTCGGATTTTATTACTGCATTTCAAGTTACTATTGCATTTATTCTTTCCTTCCACAAGTTTCTGTTCTGTGCCAAGTTCCTTGTTTCACCCCATTATATACCACGTTCTGCGGCTGCCTGTCGTACTTGTTCTTCCCATTGTATTCTAGGTCTTCCTATTCTGTTCTTTCCCTGTACGCTGGCTTCATACACCTGTTTTGATGGTCTATTTTCGTGCATCCGGTGCAAGTGTCCTAACCAACCCAGCTGTCTTTCTTCAATAATTTAACAATATTATTAAGGTAAAAAGAACGAATGGAATTGACAGCTGCATGCGATCAAAACTTCCTTCATGACATCCGATCAAAATTAAAACTAATAAATTACAAAGATGCTTTTTAATTTCTCCCACAAGTAACAAAATCAAAACAAACTAATATGACAGACCGAAACAAACTCTAACGCATGTGCAACCACATGTAAAAAATGCCCTTGATAAACCAAGCGTACTAAAAATTTTACAGTTACAGAAGTGTTTTTATTAGAAATTTTAAAAACCTTCTTTGTTATTTATATCAAATATCTAATACTAAATCTCAATACGATAATATTAATACAATAGAAAAATTACAATATTCAATTCGTTCAATGTAAAAATAAGATATCTTGTATAAAATATATTACTTACGTAAAAATATATATTCATATACTCGAGACACATGAGTAAGAAAGTGTTAAAAATCAAATACGAGATTCACAAACTCGTGAATAAGTCGGTAATGATTTAAGCAAGCACAGAAACACAATTAAATCAAAAAACAAAAACCGAAATTTCTCAAACAAAGATAAAGATTTATCTTTTAATAAACACACCTTTCTTAGTTCACTGAACACTTGTCTCTCTGGATACAGCAAGCATGCAGGCTACGTATAAAAAAATACAGTTTTACAAACGACCACAGCAGATCAAACGGCATTCTCAAACTGCGCAAGTCATATCTACAAATATTCAAAATAATAATACACTCAAAAATAATTAAACTTTTCAAAATATTTGTGGGGAAAAGTTCATAGCAGTATGTAATATTACAGCGCGTATTCATGTGTGTTAAAAAGAGATAAAGTACAATTTGCGGTTCACACTTGGGCAGTACGAACTGAAACGATATATGCTTGCTTGCGAAGTTGAGTATTATGGTAGATTTTAAATTAGTGAAATGCGTACTTATTTCTTGGTATACTATGTCAACTAATTTGGAACATTAAGTTTTCATGCATTTTTAACACCTGCATTGTATTGATCCTTTAAATGTTAACATTAATTTTTATCAAAATGCAAGTGCAAAAAGTATTTCTAAGAGACATTAACATCGACACTACGATTTCCTTCAGTTAATACTCTTTTTACACAATTTCGGATGTTGATGCTTGTTTTGCTTATGTGAATTCGAAGATCATGCTTCGCTTCTCACTCACATCTCCAATACAATTAAACTTTGTCGAAGCGGAACGCATCGTACGGCATTTTATGTAATCGAACCATTAATTACAACGGATGACTGAAGAAAAATCGAGCAACATCTATAGCTGTAATCATCGTCGTGTTTTCGCCATTTAATTCGAGGGAAACGTGTACGAAGGAGTGTGTATATAAACCCACAATATTATTTCACCTATCCCGACGGGTTAGTCACCACACATCACACAATCCACGAGCTGTGAGGTAGGTATAATGAGGAGAGAACGTGCGTTCTCCTGCGCTACAGGCAGCCACCTACGATAAACATTGTTGATGTGCTGCACGAGGAGCGTCCGACAAAAAAAAGGTGAGGTAAAACAAAAAGCGATCGTGATCTGTTCACGCGTGCATGTACATAATGCGATGCTCTTTGGGATTAGTTTCGATTAGATTCCGATAATAGGTCGTGAAGGTTCGCCTTACACCGATATTTTCACATGTATAAGAAGATGTTCTACATCACTGTTACACTATTTCCTGTAATTATCGCGTCGAATTCGTCGACGGGAGTTTGATGAGACAGATCGCTTGTCTAAACCTTCTTTTTGCTGCAGTGAGGCGAAATTAAGTATAATTATTTAACGAGAAACGTAGAAATTTATACTAAATTTTATTTCTACGATAAGGTGTTTTCTAAAATCACATATAACTAGAGCAAACTTGGAAACAAAGCGGAGAAACGGTAAAGAAAGACAATATTTACGAGGGGTCGTTTTTATATTCCCCGGACTTGGCATGAAAAAAAAGTTTCGAAGAGCAATAAAAATTTATTTTTCAATATAACCCCCTTGCTTTTGTATACAAGTATTACATCGATTTAATAACATCTCTAATCCATTATAAAAAAATTCCTTTGGTTTGTCTGCAATAGTACATTAAGAGGATTTCGAAGACTTTGTAGTCGATCGACAGTATTTCAACTCGTCTTCTTGATGTACTCTAGGGTAGTCTTGATCAATACTTTGCGATGAACGATTTGGTTCGTAATAAACTAGATACCATCGAGTATCATTCGAAGCTTCTAAACAAGAAATGGATATAAAATTAACGATCTGATACCCATATTGAAGTCCTTGATTGTAACAACGGGATTGAAGACATACATTGTCGACACATAATTCCTTGGAGTACTGCCAACATCAATTAGTCTTTTACGAATGCTAGCAAAAGTTAATCGAGTGTCCCATATATTCTCCGAACACTTGACCTAAACAGAAATAGACGTGCATATTTCTCTTATAGTCATATAACTCTGTAAAATACTTATTTAAAATCATTTTCACCCTCAATCTTAAAATATATATTTATAAAGATATAAAATATACTGATGTCCTTGAAATAAAACGCCAACGTATGAAAAATGGGAGAGTTGGAATTATATGGAATATACAGGCTGATTCATTTTCGGCCCTCACCATGGGGATCTCGCCTATTATTGAAGATAGAGTATAGGTTTCAATTTGGCAATGTTGTTAAATTTTGTGTTTGTTATAAATCCGTAAAGAAAATAGACCTGTGACAAATGACCTTCGTTTCAAAAAAAAAAAAACGCGAAAACCCCATTTTCTTCTTTTACCTGTAGCACCGACATTTGGCCTTGTAGAGAAAATATAAAATCACATTCTTTTGGCCATTTATAAACCTCTATCCAGTGGTGTACTCTAAATTTTTATATGACGTTTCGTTTCTTTCTGGCCATCATCAACTATCTAATTTCTTATAGGCGCCATATTGGATTTAGACATCTTCAGAAAGGGTTTTTTTTTTCTGACTTCAACCATGTACCACTTGCTGACTATAGTTTTTGACATTAGGTTTTATTTGAAAGAATAAATTATAAGATTAAATAAGGTAGCCTTTGGAATTTCAATCTGTCAAACATTTCATTTATTGTTCATTAATAATACAAAAATATCATACACTAACGAAGAGAAACGAGATATGATAAGTATTTTTTATTCTTCGAAACGAAATTCAATAGCTAGTACAAGATATCTACAATTATATCCAGAACGACAACAGCCTCATCGTACCATTTTTCTAGATCTGGACAGAAATTTGGTCGAGAATGGATCGTTTACTAAGCCGCGTAATGGTCAAGACAACAGAAAGTTAAATGAAAATCGACAAGATATTTTACAAATGGTAAATTAAAAGCGTGTTTTCAAATTTCATGTTAATCTTGTATTTTATAGATAAATAATAACACAGGTCTACAAAATTAAACTTTTTGATAGATGTTTTTATTTTGAAAACTGATTTTATATAATTTTGGTAGGCTGATTTCAAAAATTCTATGCATTTATTTGTATCACGTAAGGTTTTTTTTGCAAATATTAAATGAAAAAAAACGATATTTCTAAAAAAAATTATTTGTTTATTGAGTAAAAAGGTGGAATACAAGTTAAAAAAGTGGAAAAAAATACTTTACTCAGTCTTTTTTAAGTGAAATCTTTGTCTTTTTGCCAGAAAGCTGCGTTGTCCGGACATTCGGTTGTATGTTTTTAAGGGCATATCCGTGATACGTTACGCATTACGTGATAGAGCAAAAATATGGCGTTTTTTTGGAATAAGGGCCCCCAAACATATACAAATTAGCAAACAGCTTTCAAACATCAAAATCACTGTAGACCTGTATAATCCATCAATTTCTACACCCGAAGTAGCGTCAGAATTAAATTTGTGCCAGTCCAGAGTTTGGAGAACTTTACATAAAAGTAGGTTTAAACCATACAGGATCCATGTTAGTCACTCTTTACTGCCTGAAGATAATTTGAGAAGGCTAGAATATTGTAATTGGTTAATGGGAAGGATAGAAAATGACGAAAATTTTTTAAGCAAAATCATCTGGTCAGATGAAACAAAATTTACAAATTCTGGAATGTTCAACAGAAATACGGAGCACTATTGGGCAGTACAAAATCCCCGACAAATCAGGGCTAGAAGACCACAACATCGTTTTGGAATAAACATTTGGATGGGTATTTTGGCAAATCGTCTCTTAGGACCAGTTATGTATGAAGAACATTTAAATGGAGAAAGATATTTAAACATTTTACTATAATGTATAGAATCCACGGTTGGCTCTTGGTGAAACATAATGAATAATTTACTAAAGAAAACACTCGGTATATTGTTTCACAAAATATATTTATTAAATCTCTAACATATGTTTCGACTTTTCAGTCATTATCAAAGAGCTTGTAAACTAAAATAAAAAGTACACTTCAACCACTATTTATGAGTTTTTAACTTTGTTACGGCATCGATAGTAGGGGTGTTGAAAAAATCCAGCTGTGTATTTGTGACATGTCTATTAAGATTTATGGCTTTTTTAATTTCTAATATTTCGAGGAAGTCAAGTCTTCTTCCTTTATTACAAGTATGTAAAAGTTTAAAATTATTGGAATTGAACAAATGTGTATTTTCAATGCAATGTTCCGCGAATCCCGTATTCATATTACCATAAAGAATAGAACTTCTATGCTCTTTAATACGTTCTTTTATTGAGCGTCCTGATTGGCCGATGTATATCGCATCACAATCACTGCAACTTAATTCGTATACACCTGACTTATCACACAATTCTGTTTTTTCTTTATTATTTACTAAAATATTTCCTAGATTTCCTAGATCCAAGTGAATAAAGTTAATCTAGGAAATATTTTAGTAAATAATAAAGAAAAAACAGAATTGTGTGATAAGTCAGGTGTATACGAATTAAGTTGCAGTGATTGTGATGCGATATACATCGGCCAATCAAGACGCTCAATAAAAGAACGTATTAAAGAGCATAGAAGTTCCATTCTTTATGGTAATATGAATACGGGATTCGCGGAACATTGCATTGAAAATACACATTTGTTCAATTCCAATAATTTTAAACTTTTACATACTTGTAATAAAGGAAGAAGACTTGACTTCCTCGAAATATTAGAAATTAAAAAAGCCATAAATCATAATAGACATGTCACAAATACACAGCTGGATTTTTTCAACACCCCTACTATTGATGCCGTAATAAAGTCTTTTAAAAAATCATAAATAGTGGTTGAAGTGTACTTTTTATTTTAGTTTACAAACTCTTTGATAATGACTGAAAAGTCGAAACATATGTTAGAGATTTAATAAATATATTTTGTGAAACAATATACCGAGTGTTTTCTTTAGTAAATTAAACATTTTACGTACATACGTATCTGACTATCTTGACGACAATATTCCATTAAATCAATTACAATATTTATGGTGGCAACAAGATGGCGCACCAGCACAAAATGCAGCTGTTGTTAGAAATTTCTTAAATCAAGAGTTTGCAAACCGTTGGAATCGAAATAGGGGAGTTGTTGAATGGCATGCGAGATCACCTGATTTAAGTCCGCTAGATTTTTTTTTATGGGGATATGTTAAAAATAATATTTATAAAGTAGATGCGCCACAAAACATTGAAGAATTACGAGACAGACTTCAGAATGCCTTCGATGCAGTTCCTAGAAGAACTATACAAAGGGCAGTACAAAATGCCAGAAGGCGTGCCCAATTATGCATTACCGAAGATGGCCAGATAATTGAACATTTACTGTAATTGTTTATTGTTTACTTTTCTATGTATTTTTATTAATGTTTTTGTTAACTTGTACTCGCTACTGTTGAATTTCGTTTCGAAGAATAAAAAATACTTATCATATCTCGTTTCTCTTCGTTAGTGTATGACATTTTTGTATTATTAATGAACAATAAATGAAATGTTTGACAGACTGAAATTCCATGGCTACCTTATTTAATCTTATAATTTATTCTTTCAAATAAAACCTAATGTCAAAAACTATAGTCAGCATGTGGTACATGGTTGAAATCAGAAAAAAAACTCTTTCTGAAGATGTCTAAATCCAATATGGCGCCTATAAGAAATTAAATAGTTGATGATGGCCACAAAGAAACGAAACGTCGTATAAAAATTTAGAGTACACCGCTGGATAGAGGCTTAGAAATGGCCACAAGGACGTGTTTTTATTTTTTCTCTACAAAGCCAAATGTCGGTGCTACAGGTAAAAGAAGAAAATGGGGTTTTCGCGTTTTTTTTTTTTAAATAACGAAGGTCATTTGTCACAGGTCTATTTTCTTTACAGGTTTATAACAAACACAAAATTTAACAACTTTGCCAAATTTAAACCTATACTCTATCTCCAATAATAAGAGAGATCCCCATGGTGAGGGCCGAAAATGAATCAGCCTGTATATATAAAGATAATTATTTCGTGAACTTTGTATGTTATGGTAAATTCAATTTGTTGGCGATTTAGGGTCTGGTTTTACTTCAAAATATATATATTTAAAACAGTCCTACATGTTTCGGCAAATGATGACTTTTTCAAGTAATATAAAATATATATCAGATTTATATTTTATTTTATTTATATTTATATATTAAATTTACTATATATATATATATATATATATATATATATATATATATATATATATATATATATAATATTTTCGTGACCTTGGTATGATAAGGTAAACTTAATAAGTCGGCGATTAAAGGTCTGGTTCATTACTTCAAAGTATATATATTTAAAACAACCCTACATGTTTCGGAAATGATGCCTTTGTCAAGGGAATAAAAAATATAAATGACAGAATATAAATGTCAAATAATTGAGTAGCTATGGTTTAAATTATTCAAAAATACATTCCAATAATAATAATAAGTCATGCCTTAGTATTCCAAAAAATAGATAGCAAGGTGTGAACATATGTGTTGTTCGCCGCCAGCAGCTTGTGTCTCTTTCTGGGTATGAACCTGTGTGTTGGTTGCTGCTGGCAGCTTGCGTCTCTCTCTGGGTGTGTGATTTTGTATTTGTGTGACCGCGTAAGTGTAGGGTTTTGTATGTTAGTGCGCTCGTGCGTGTGTTTAGTGACCGGTCGCGTAAATTTAGAGAGATCGGATAACCAGCCGTTGCGTAGGGCCGCCAACCCTTTCCCGGCAACTTCTTTTCTTTTCCGAGCAGTACTTCGACGGCCCGACCCCCGCCCCAACGAGGCAAGGCGCAGACCAGCGAAGCGCAACCTGCACGGGGTTGCTCATCGCCAACCGAGGGAACACTCTTAGTGGCTACCTCAGTCGACGACGGTCACACTTTGTGCCATCTTAACGATTTCCGCAAAAGCGGGGGCAATGCACACACGTCGAACGTGTGTCTGCTGTTAACAGCAGCCTAGCGTTAAGATGGCACAAAGTGTGACCGTCGTCGACTGAGGTAGCCACTAAGAGTGTTCCCTCGGTTGGCGATGAGCAACCCCGTGCAGGGTGCGCATCGCTGGTCTGCGCCTTGCCTCGTTGGGGCGGGGGTCGGGCCGTCGAAGTACTGCTCGGAAAAGTAAAGAGTTGCCGGGAAAGGGTTGGCGATCGGTCACTAAACACACACACGAGCGCACTAACATACAAAACCCTACACTTACGCGGTCACACAAATACAAAATCACACACCCAGAGAGAGACGCAAGCTGCCAGCAGCAACCAACACACAGGTTCATACCCAGAAAGAGACACAAGCTGCTGGCAGCGAACAACACATATGTTCACACCTTGCTATCTATTTTTTGGAATACTAAGGCATGACTTATTATTATAATTGGAATGTATCTTTGAATAATTTAAACCATAGCAACTCAATTATTTGACATTTATATTCTGTCATTTATATTTTTTATTCTCTTGACAAAGGCATAATTTCCGAAACATGTAGGGTTGTTTTAAATATATATACTTTGAAGTAATAAACCAGACCTTTAATCGTCGACTTATTCAGTTTAGCCTATATATATATATATATATATATATATATATATATATATATATATATATATATATATATATATATATATATATTAATGATTTAGTAATTATTTAGGTACATTTAAAGGAACAAAGCACAAGGAAAAATTTAAAATTAGAATGCAGACTATTTCTATTATTGAAACAAAAAATAAGATAAAAATCTACAGAAGTAATGTGTATTGATTATGTCAACAAGTCAAGCGCATTTAGTAAATACATACAAGATTGGAAATAAAAATTCCAGTTGTTTATGCACCAGCACAAAGAGAAATTTTGAGCGTAACTAATGGCATTTAAACCCTGAAGTGAAATTTTAAAAATACATGTATTAACATTAGTACGTACGGCATTATACAGGCTGATTCAAATTAAGTGCGCACTATTGCTATCTCTGTTACTATTGATTCTACAAAGCAGGTTAAATTAGCAAAGTATTAGTGTTTTTAACATTGATTAGCATGCAGTTCATGAAAAAAAAATTGAATAACGCATTTTCGAGAAATTTTGAAATTTATAATTTTTTTAAATGGAACAGTCTGTATGTTTTTTAAAATTCTGAATGATAATGTTCTTTGTAATATAAAAGTTTCAATGCACTATTCTCCTAAAACGAATAATAAAGTATTTACGGTGGAATTTAGTTGATGTCAAAGATACTCTTTCCTTCTGTAAAATCAGTAGTAGGCTTCTTTCACTTTAAACAGAACAAATAGTATGCCCTTTGTAAATGTCAATAACGTACTGAATATAAATCTTTCGCAGGGTTAGTTATTAAAAATATTTTTTTTTTATTTTGTGTTGTGTTCATTAGTTCTCTATTTATTTTTCTAAACATTTTGGTTTTACTTTCGTTGCTTAGTGTTTGACAATATCTCACTATGGTATTTCCTCATTTGGAGAAATGCGATATATTGGAAGCATACATTTTATGTCGTAAAAATTCAATAAGGACTAGCGAATATTATGCTGAACAGTATCCTTTACGACAGCAGCCAGATCGAAGTTACTTTCGAAAACTTTACAATCAGTTTAGACTGCATGATTGCTTACTTAGAAAGAAAATAACAAAGAAAAATATCGTCGTCAACGAAGAAGTAGAAATTACAGTGTTAGCATATTTTGAAGCCCATCGCGAATTTTCCATCAGGGATGCTACTAAGGAATTGGCATTAAGTTATTCATCAGTTCAAAGAATTTGGAAAAAGTATAAGTATATCCGCTTTAAGTTCAGAATCTCTCAAACATTACAGCCAGGAGATTCCGCCAGGAGATTAGCTTTCTGTCATTGGTTTGTTAGTTTTTGTGATGATAATTTGAATGCAGCACAGTGTACTTTATGGAGTGACGAAACAAATTTTTCAAATAGAGGCATGTTTGATAAGAAAAATAGTCACTACTTGTCTCAAGAAAATTTATTAATAGTTCGTCCACATGCTGCACAAGTTCGATTTAGTTTTAACGTTTGGTGCGGATTAATTAGTTCGGTAGTCGTTGGTCCACTGTTCTACAATGGTACGTTGACAGGAAATAGATACCTGGAATTTATTCGTAACGTTCTAGAGGATTTTCTTGATAACGCCAATTACCTGATGCGCCAAAATTTATACTTTCAGCAGGACGGTGCACGGAATTGGTTTTAATATAAAGATTTTTTATTATATTTACCCTGAATTTATTCCTATACTGTTTTAGGAATAAAAGGGGCTACACTAACATTTTACATTAATTTAAGTGCAGAAACTTTATCATACAGAAGCGATTGAATTGATTCATTTTTGATTTCGTAATTTAGTAAATTAATATTATTCATTGAAGGAATCTTAATGTATGTAAACATAGTATATGGCAACGAATCACCCAATTAAAGGACATATTTTAATTGACTGATTAATATATATTTAGTAGCTTGGAATTAAGAATAACGAGCTGTTCCATTGTTCATTTAAATTTGTGAATATTTGTAAAATTTTTGGCGTTTTTTAGGTAAGATAAAAACCAGTAATTACATGAAAATAATTTTATTTGTTTACCATTACTACTTACATAATTAGCATTAACTAGAGAATAGCCTTCGGGATGCCGAATCCCGATGTCTCGGGATCCCGGCCGGGTTTTGATCCCGTAAATCCCGGGACTGTACTTGCCTAATCTCGAGATTTTTGGGATTGCCAGTTTGCATTCCGTAATCCGTTGCGCCTTGACAATGACCTTACCTAGATTATATTAAGGGCAGTTATTACATAAAGACAAAAAATCAACCATAGGTACGCCGTACGATAAGAGAACTACACAGGTACAGCCCAAATAATATGTAACTTAGAAGGGACTTCCCCGCCCAGCATACTTCAATACAATACTGTTAAAGTAATTCCCCAACGGGCCAACAGGGGAATCACCCGATCACCTCATATGATATATCATAAAATTGTTGCGAGGGATTCCCGTCGGGCATTCTCTGTACGAAAGTATAAATACGCTTATTAGGATTTACTTCTTTTATTTATTATTCTACCAGCGACAAAGTTACGCAGGTTACGTCATTTAAATTTAAAAGTCAATTATCTGAAAAAGTTATGTTTAAATGACGAGTGACTTTGTTCAACATGAAAAAACAATGATACGTCGTCAGCGTGGAGTTATTTTTTAGTTTCGAAACACGCGAATAGTGCTAAATGTAAGCGATGCCCTGCCATTCTCAAGACTTGGGGTGGATCGACTAAGGGATTACATACACATTTGTCATCAAAACATAATATTAAGATTTTAGTTGACGTTAATAATTTAACAGCTTCAACAAGTCAAGATTCTAAAATCTGAACACAGCACCGCCGCTAGCTAAACGAAAGTTAGAAGATTATTTTACTAAAAGTGCCGACGATAGCCTGGATGATGTTTTGGCAAGAATGATTGCATTAGATGGATTTCCATTCAGTGTATTCATAAGTTCAGACGATTTGAGGAAATTGCTCTTAGCGAAATACACGGATTTACCAAAATCAGCCGTCACAATTCGAAAGCATGTTATGAATTACAGTGAAAAAATCAGAAAGCAAGTAACTGCAGAATTAAAACATTTGGAAAGTGCAGGTGAAAGATTCAGTCTATCTTTCGACAAGTGGACATCAACGTCCAATAAACGATGCATGGCTGTCAACGTTCATTCATATAAAAAAATTTGGAGCTTAGGACTCGTTACTATTCATGGAAGTATGACGGCTGAAAATTGTCTTTGTATATTGCAAGACCGTCTAAGTAAATTTGATATTTCCCTGGAGACTGATATCGTGGCTACTGTAACCAAGGGACCGAATGTTATGATAAAGGTGGGATTGGTTGTTTGCACTGAACAACAACTATGTCTCGCACATGGTATCAATTGGCCGTCTGTGATGTGCTTTATAAAAATAGAATTATTTTCAAGACAGGCAAGACAGCCCTACCTCAGACTCAGATGATACTATAAATGAACCAGCTGTGACTGCTGATTATATGAACGATAGCGATGATGATGACAATTTAGAAGATCTAGACAGTCCAGAATCAGGTTTAATCTTAATGTCACAAAATGAACTTGCGCGAGAACACATACCAGAGTTAACGAAAGTTGAAAACATTAATGAACTGATAAAGAAAATCCGCAAAGTTGTAGTGTATTTCAAAAGATCACCATTGAAAAATGAAACAGTACTTCAAAAATATGTGAAGATTGAACATCAAAAAGAGCTGTTGCTTCTTTTGGACTGTAAAACCAGATAGAATAGTCTTTTAACCATGCTGGAACGATTTTCTCTTTTAAATACCCGCATTCAAAAAGCTCTTATAGATCTCAATCATCCAATCCGTTTAGAAGATGTTGATTTTGACTTGGTAAATAAAATTGTTGATGCGCCGACCCCAATTAAATTAACAGTAGTAGCAATCTGTCGACGAGATGCTAATGATGCATAGCTGATGCCGCTTTGAAATTTCTTATAAAACATTTGTCTAGCAAAAAGTCAGCACTCGCCAGTAAAATGAAAGATCCTTAGTGGAACGTATAAAGCAACGACGAAATGATGATTTAACTGGTTTGTTGAATTATTTACAAAATTAGGGAAAAGATTATGAAAATCAGTTATTATCGGATTTGGAATGGAATTCCAGTTCCTACACAGGCTTTAGTGAGGGCGCAAATAATGAGTATTGTTAAAAGACTAAATAGTCGACATGACACGGAAGAGAAAGAAAGAGCAGGATCACAAACAGATGATGAGCCAAGGCAACAAACTTCCCAACTCCAATTGACGCTAAAGGAAAAGTTACAGCTGGAAATTAATAAGAGCATAGTTTTTTGTATTGCCTTTTTTGTTCCTTATTTTAGTATATTGTGTATTGTGTTGTGCAACAATATTAATAAATAATTTTTAAGAAATTACTTAAGCTTTTTTTTCATTTGAGCCCAATTAGAAACTAAAAAGTCTAATCCCGGGATCCCGGGATTACGCTTCAAAAATCCCGTAATCCCGGGATTGAAAAACATGCTCGGGATTGTATTCTCTAGCATTAACCCTGTCCTCTGTTATTAATAGGTAATTTTCACATATGTTTTCCTGTTTCGGTGAAAGGTAGAGTATCCGCCTCCTCATTTTAGAAGGTGCGTTATTAAGAGATGAAGAAAGTCCCATTGTAAAATTCCGCGAAAGCAATATTGTTCATTATTTAGAAGTGTCTGCTATTTAAAGGTATTCGTAAATACAGAGAATTTCATGTAACTTGCAATATATGAATGTATTAACCATAGATACGAAAATACTATGCACTTGCACTGTCCCACATAAAATGCAATATGTAATAGTTATATGATCGATATGATATCTTTCATGGTTGTTTTGTCAAATTATTGACAGTAAAGCCTATTTAATTCAATGTAGTGTTTTAGGATTAAAACTACATTTCCGTGAAACACGTCAGCCCTTCTTTGCAAACTGGATCCCGAAAGATACCATGTCACTAACTGAGTTCTCTCTTCCTTTGTGTATATCATTTAAGATTGATACTAAGCTAATATCGAACTAGAAATACTGCTACTTTTGACTTAACTAATGTCAAATTATATTGATATGTTGCATTTTACGTGGGACAATGTAAGAATGTATTACCTAGTTTCTATGGAAATAGAAAACCTATACATGTTTGTACAAAGAATTCAAATAAATTTTACCTCAAAGTAGCCCTTGGAAACTATGATTATGTCTTAGCTTGTTACTAATTTTAATAGGAATTTTGCTGGTTATGAGATGAGATATTTGATTGAAATGACAAATGTTAAAATAATAAAACGAACATTTTTAAGTGAATGAAATATGTTTATTTCCAACAAACAAGCAAAATTTTATAAAAATTTTTCAAAGTGTCCACCACCTTGTTCGAAACATTTCTCACATCTTCTTCTAATGGAGGAAAAAGTGTTTTGTAGTATCGCATTGTCAATTCCATTAATTCTTTCAGCAATTCTGATTTGAAGGCCTGCAAGATCAGGTATCTGTACTTGATAAATTGAGTTCTTTAAGAATGGCCATAAAAAGAAATCACATGGGGTAATGTCACAAGATCTTGGTGGAAATTCATGTTCAGTGTTTAAACTTATCAACCGATTTTGAAAAAATTGCTGCAGAATATTAATTGTTTCACCTGCTGTGTGTGCTCTAGCTCCGTCTTGTTGAAAGTAACCCTGTGTTATTTCTTCGTCGTCAAGCTGTTCGATAAATAGCATAATAATTTCTTGTCGATACCTTTCTCCTGTTAAGGTTCCGTTAAAAAAAATAGGGCCAATAATTCTCCTTCGACTAATCGCACACCATACACCAATTTTCTGCGGATGAAGTGCGGTTTCAACAAAAAAATTATGTGGTTTCTCATTAGTCCACATCCTCATATTTTGTGAGTTCACATATCCATTCAGATAAAACCATGACTCATCAGAAAAAAAGGTTTTGTCAAGAAGGTCATTATCAAAATTATTTAAGAACCACTGACTAAACGTTATTCTTCTGGGATAGTCGATTTCCTTGATTTCTTGATAACAGGTCATGTGATATGGAAATAAATGTAAGTCCTTTTTCAAAATTGTATGACATGTGCCAATTGACACACCCACTTGTTGTGATAATGCTCGTACGGAAGTTCTTGGTGCATTATTTATAATTTCTCTTACATTATTAACTAGCTCTTCTGTACGCTTTTTCGCCCGACCTGCGCCTTCTTTCTGTTTAACACTCCCTGTTTCTCTGAAAACCATAACGGAATGTGTCACTGTGTGCCGAAAACTGTCATAATCAAAGATGACGTTAGGGAACTCATTTCTAAATTCTTCTAAACAATCTTGAAGAGAATACTGCCATTGTCCGTCAATCTTACGTCCGTTTCGAAAATAAGATTCTAGCATGAATGATTTGTGTTGTATAGTAAAAACCATGTTAAATCAATTTTAAATTACAAAGCAATTTTTGTCAACTATGCATCTGTCTAATTGACAACTAATGCAAATTTAAATTATTAATAATCATACGTTTTTAAAGGAATGGCATACTAGAGGCAAAGCTTATTTGAACGCTTTTTATATTGCATCTTAAGTGAAATTCATAGTACCATATGATCATATATTTCTACCCTCTAGAAGGCAATGACATTTTTCTTTTTTAAACTTAAGTTGGTACCATAATTTAAGTTAACTTATTTTGCAGCGTGTGTGTGATATAGGTTATTTTATACTGATGACGTCTGATGACAGATTAGGTTTTGTCATTTTGACAAATAATTACATACAAACGTTTCAGTTGAAAAACTAAAAAGTTTAATAATAAAAACAGCTACAATAAATGTTCAAAGTGAGCTCCTTCATTTTCTATGCATAGCGCAACTCTTCGTCTCATATTATTGAAGGCATTCCTTAATTTATGTGGTGTAATTTCCTCACAGACATTTCGGATAGCATTAGTAAGTTCTTCAATTGTATGTGGACGATTCGTAAATACTCTATTTTTTAGATGTGGATAAATGAAATAGTCCATAATTGTTAAATCCGGAGATCGTGGTGGAAAGTCTACTATTCGATTATCAAAGAATTCATGCAATAATTCCATCGTTTCTCTTGTCTTATGGGCTGTTGCATTATCTTGCTGGAAATATCCCTCGCGGAGCTCATCATCATGTAATTGATTTACAAATGGTAGCAATAAATTATTACGATATCGTTCTGCATTTACCGTATTATTAGAGAATATTGGACCAATAATCCGTCTACGAGAAACAGCAAGCCAAACCTATTTTTTGTGAATGCAAGGGTGTTTCAAGAATTTCATGTGGATTTTCACTAGACCAGATGCGCATTGTTTGTTTATTTATATATCCTGCTAAATGAAACCATGCTTCATCGGACCAGAAAGATTTGTCAAGAACGTCATCATAATTAATCGTACCTAAGAACCACTGACAGTAATTAACTCTGGTTACATGATCGATTGGTAAAAGCTCATGCACGCAATGAAATTTGTATGGAAATTTTTTAAGGATTCTCTGGCAGGTCCCATATGACAGTTGTGTTTGTTGTGAAAGCTTACGAATCGATTTCTTAGGTGAATGATTTATTCGTCCCTCAACATCTGCTATATTTTCAACTGTCCGCTTTAGTGGTCTACCAGCACCTGGTTTTCGAGACACAGACCCTGTTTCACGGAATTTAACCACTGACTTTTTGATTTAATTGCCGCAAACTGTCATATGTTGTCGGAAAATTTGGAAATTCTGCCCGAAATTCTTGTATACAAGGCTGCAAGGAGTACGACCATTCTCCATTTTCTAATTTTACACCATTCCTAAAGTATGATTCGATCAGAAAAACTTTCTGATTTATTGTAAACATTTTTAAGTGTCAATTAATGACAGATGAGTTTTATTTATCAGAACATACACATAATGGCAGATGTATTTTATTTGTCACTACCAAAACGATATTTTCAAGAAATAATTTCATGGCTTGCTAGAGGGTAAATATAAGTGATCATATTGTATAAGTTTTATTGTATATTACTAGGATATTATATTATAACAATTTCTTTCCTTAAGAGTTCTTAGTCCTTTAAAATCGTGTGTTACTTTGTTTCTTAGAGTTAATTAACCATCTGTCATTGTGAACGATAAAGTTCCTACAAAGATCGAATGTTGTTTTCTCACACAAACTTCCTCACGCAAAGGACACTATAGGAGACTTTCTTGGTTTTCCGTTCGTTTGGCCCGTATCTGAAACAAATCTTAATTCCGATTCGCAGGAGAGAAACTAACAAGTAGCATTCCTCCAGAGAGAAGAGTGCGCCGGAACGTTCATATAATAGCTGATATCTTGGAATTGTTAATTACCGAACCGAAATCCGACGTCGACTTGATATTAAAATCGTAAAATATGCATTAATCTTGAACCCGCGAGAAAGTTTTATGAAGTCTATGTGATAAAATCGAGAGAGAATAATAAAATTGTGCGTTGAATCGAGAGGCTTTATGTTGTATAGTCCCGGTTAGAGGAGATAGGCGTATAAATGAAGTGCTGTTCGAAAGAATGAGGTAGAATAATGGCAGGAGGCATAATATTTTTAATATGATTCGAAAATTTCGATATTATTTTATGAGAATGAAAATTTACTTAAAAATCGTATTTAAAAATTGTACGGTATTCGTTAAGCGCTTTTCAAAAATTTCGAAAGCATTTTACGTAATATACGTTCGAATTACTATTACTGTACTCGTGTTCACGTATACACGTTTGGTAACAAAGGTTTATTTAAGTCTACACAGGGTGTAAATGAAATACGCCGACGTACTCTAATATACAAGGTGATTCAAAGAAACCGGAAATTTTGAAAATGAAATAATTTCATCAAAATAAATTTAAACCAAAAATTATTTATGTAATTTAATAATGAATCCAAAACACAAGAGGATAAGGAAGAATATTACAGAAAAAGAAATAGAGCAAAAAAGACAGTGAAAAATGCAAAAGCAGGAAATTGGAAGAAATTTGGAGAAGAAATAAATACAGAACAAAGAACAGATAACAGAAAATTTTGAACAAAAATTAAAGTATTAAAAGGAACGAAAAGCGAGGAAATAAAAGCGATAAAAGACAGCCAAAATAAACTGAAAACAGAAATAGAAGATGTACTGGAGGTGTGGAATCAATACTATATGAGTGATAAGCCAAGGCACAACACAGAAAGGCAGGACGAAGAAGAAAAAATCAAGAGATAGCAAGAGAGGAGTTTGAGAAAGCAATAAACAAAATAAGAACGGGAAAGCATGCGGAGAAGATGAAATAACTTCGGAAATGATGAAATGGATGGACAGAGAAGGAAAGGAAAGGCTGTGGGAAATATGTAAGGAGGCATGGGAAAAATAATGCATTACTAGGGAGTGGAAAAACAACCTGATAGTATCTATATAAAAAAAAAGGCGAGCAGACGGAGTGTGCAAACTATAGACCAATATGTTTAGCCCAAACATCCTTTAAGGTATATACTAGAATAATAGAAAAGGGATTAAGAATGTATGCGGAGCCATTACTGGGAGAAGAACAAGCTGCTTTTAGGCCAGATAGACAAACGAGCGATAACATATATATATATATATATATATATATATATATATATACAGGGTTGGGCAAAAGTAACGCATCAGTCGAATAATACCGTAAATATAAACTTTAGAACAAAATGTTGTTAACAAAAGTTTTTTGACAAGATATTTTGTATTGGCTTCAATCATTTGTTTTTTTTTTCATGATGATTACATATGACAGCCAAAATTTTTTTTTTATTTATTATAAGCCCATATTATTTGATAAGGAAAATTCATATTCTCTTGACATTTTCTTGTGTACCATTCACAGAATGAGCGACGTCGTTCTAAATCACCAGGTCTAAGTCCTGGTTTTTTGTTTTTTTAAAATACAATATGTCCTTGATTTTTGTATACCAATGTTTTGTTCAATCCGCCGGACTGATGTACCGGGGTCCTCAGTGAGGGCCAACAGAACATTTTATATGGTTTCCTCATTGTCCGTTTTTCATCGCGAAACTACAGGCTTTCTAAAGGAACCATATGCTTTAAGGTTTGCTACTTATTTTCTAAAAGTGCTTTTATTTGGCTGCCTTCTTTTAGGATACTTTTGCAAATACATACGCTCTGTAGCAGAACAATTTTGGTTGGATTAAATAAAACATGCCAGCATGTCAAACTTTTCTTCGTTAGAAAACATAATTAACAGAAAAAAAATTAAATTATTGCACAAAAAATTAAACACCAAACTAATGTGTCATAAATCCAACGCAACTGTCAATCCAAATACAACAGTACCATATTTGCGAAAATGACGAAACCGCAATTAAATGATAAAGTAAGGTCGTTGACTTCGCAATAAAAAGGGTTTTCAGAATCTAAAATAAACACATCAGGGCCGTTTTTAAAGAAATTAAGTTTATTATGGTTCCGCAAAGACGAAAGTTGGATTAAAAGACTAATAACGCAGGTCTACAAAATTAAACTTTTTGACAGATGTTTTTATTTTGAAAACTGATTTTATATAATTTTGGTAGGCTGATTTCAAAAATTCTATGCATTTATTTGTATCACGTAAGGTTTTTTTGCAAATATTAAATGAAAAAAAACGATATTTCTAAAAAAAAAAATTTGTTTATTGAGTAAAAAGGTGGAATACAAGTTAAAAAAGTGGAAAAAAATACTTTACTCAGTCTTTTTTAAGAGAAATCTTTGTCTTTTTGTCAGAAAGCTGCGTTGTCCGGACATTCGGTTGTATGTTTTTAAGGGCATATCCCGTTTTAACATCCAGCAGTAGTCCGCCATCATCGTTATGCTCCATCTGCCTTGGTATCGCCGTTCCATTTCCTTAATGTCTTTGTGAAACCTCTATTCCTGTTCTTCGCTAACTGCTTCAAGATTTTCAGGAAAATAGTTCAAGTGTGAAAACAGGAAATGCACTTTCAAACTCATATTACAACCTAGACGATGAAAGTGTTGTAACATATTTTGAACAATATTTTCGTAGTTTTCGTCCTTAGAGTTCCCAAGAAACTTATCAATTACTTCTTTAAATGAAACCCAGGCGTTTTTCTCAACATTGGTCATTGTGTTTTAAAAATCCTTGTCTTTGCATAATGTTCTTATCTGCGGCCCAACAAAAATACCTTCTTTTAACTTGGCATCGGATAAGGCTGGAAATGTCTCGCACAAATATTTAAAACACTGTCCATTTTTGTCTAGCGCTTTAACAAACTGCTTCATCAAGCCAAGTTTGATATGGATAGGAGGCAGTAAAGCTTTTTTGGGGTCAACCAAGCTATCTCTTAATACATTTTTGCTACCAGGTGTAAGGCTTGTTCTAGAGGGCCATTCTATTTGAGTCCAATGTCTATCCCTTGCTCGACTATCCCACTCACAAATAAAGAATGGAAATTTTGTATAACCTCCTTGTTGTCCTAGTAGCATGCACTGCACTTTAAGGTCACCACAAAGCATCCACTAGATGTTCTTGGTAGTTTATTTTCTTTAAAAGAAGTTCAAAATTTTCATACGTTTCCATTAAATGTACCGAATGGGCAACGGGAACCGAGGCCAGCTCGTTACCATTGTGCAATAAAACGCCTTTTAAACTACGCTTACTTGAGTCAATAAACAGGCGCCATTCTTCTTTTACATACGGCACATTTGCTAATTTTGAAATTAAGTCAGGAATATTGTTGCAATACACTAGTAAAAATTGAGTAAAATATTGACATAACTCTTTTTCGCGATCCCGGTAAAAGCTTGATGTGACGCCAGGTGCCAGTAAATGTTTCTCACGAAGTCGGGAGGCTAACAATTCGGATGCATCCTTTGGAAGGTGCAAATCTCTAATTAAATCATTTAGTTCGCTCTGGTTAAACACTTCGGGCTCTCTGAAATCTGGTATGAAATCTGAGTCATCTGGGTCGCAATTAGATTCCTCTGATTCTGACGATATGACGTTTTCTAGTGCTTTTGGGGCGGTAGATATCGGTACATCTGGTCCATGAGGAACTGGTCGAATAGCAGAGTCAAGATTGGGATACACAATTTGTTTCTTATTTTTTCTGTTGAATCCTTGAACATTACACGAACAAAAATAACAATCATCACTGTGATTTCTAGGCTCTCGCCATACCATAGGAACACCAAAGCTTAAACATTTCTTCCTACCTTTTTGCCAGTTTCTTAATACTTCAACGCAAACGGAACATACAGTATGAGGAGCCCAGGACTTGTCTTGGTCGCCAGTTTTTACACCAAAATAAGCGTGGTATACATTTTTCACAAACGAAGTTATAGTTTGTCTCTACTTTACTACGACATAACTACCACAGATATAACAAAAGTTATTCGGATTTTTCACACAATGTCTTCTTTCCATATTTATGCGTTCTAGAACACTTAAAATATGCAACAACGAAGACAACAAGCGCGCGAACACAGTAGCACGACGACTAATACAACCAAACTGCACATAAGCAGGTTTCAACGTTGTATTGACGCTTCTGCGCCGACTCTGTTGCTTTTCTGAGAAATCTAATATTAACCAGTATTGACAAATCACATTTCATTTCATAAAAATCAATTCATTTAAAAATCATACCTAACATGGAACAAACATATTCTTGTCATAGGTATGTATATTAATAAATTAACATTTTTAAGATATAGAGCGCTATAAAAAAACTTTACGTGATAGAGCAAAAATATGGCGTTTTTTTGGAATAAGGGCCCCCAAACATATACAAATTAGCAAACAGCTTTCAAACATCAAAATCACTGTAGACCTGTGTAATTCTACCTTAAACAGCATTAAAAGTTGCTGTGGAAAGGCGTCATTGGTTTTGCTCTAGGTCAAATATTAACGCAAGGAAAAAAAATTTTGTAAAATCGAAAAATTAAATTTTTTCAAAATTTCTCAAAAACTAAAAAAATTTTCAGGTAAATCTAATCGCCAATTTCTTAGACCTATGATTACGCAACTTTTCTGCCCTTTAACCAAATCTGTATCTCTTAAGGTTTCCGAGATAGTCGGAAGATCATAGTGGCGCTCTTTATCTCGGACACATCGTATACAAAATCATAGAACGTAATAAATAAATTTTTATTAATCAGCTAACGCAACATATTTTTAGTAGAATATTATTTAAAAGCGATAATTTTCATTTTTGTTGGTAAACTGTTAAATGTTTATATAACTGAGAATTTTTAATAATGTATTCAACGTTACATATAATTACATGTCAACCCAACTTTCGGTTACATATTTAACAAAACTCGTAGACTAAATTGGTACAATTTTCCGCAAGTTAACCTCAAACTTCACCCATCTTCCAATTAGACAAAAATGAACTACACTACTATAAAAGCGTACGTGTATAATATGGCAGCAATTACGATGGTCATACATCATCTCAGTGGAGAGTAAAGATACAACATAAGTCGGACATGATGGGACCAACAATGAACGTATAGTCAAACAAATTACAGAGGCACGATCTCAATACTAAGAGACTAGTTGTCTGTACTAGCACTAATATGAAGCGTTTTGTGTAAACACATTTTTGGCTATAGACCAATGTATTTGAACATATAAATAAGAAACGGACATTGTTATTTAACACAAAAATATACGTCAAGAAACTAAATATTATTTTAAATTACCACTTGTATTTATAACATCATACTCGTTAAGCGTTTCACGGTGTAAATACCAGCAAAAGTGTTCTCTGTCTTTTTCTTATGCTTGCGTATTTATGTCTTACATTTTTAATATTAAAATTTGAATCAGCATATATTAGGAGCCTTTTATATCTTCCTAGATCACAGTATATTAAACATACAGTAGGGACAGCTGCCGTTGGTACCTTTGATGTTCGTAGCGCAGACTTTATAATCAAAAAGGTGGACGAATTGGCGGTCCTTCCTATTTGTAATACTAGATGTCGCTATCTAAAAGTGGAAATTATAATATTTTTGATTTATAACGGGTGTTCAGAAACATTCGAAGTCAAAGTAGTCCTTGAAAATATGAAATCATGTCTGATATAGATTGATACATTTACTTAATACAATTTTATAGGTTATCATACACGCAAATGTCAGTTTATGTCGAAATATATTACTTTAATATGCCATATTAATTAATGTAAACTAGTCAAATAATTATTTTAGAAGGTAACAGTAATTAATTTGCAAATTTCAAATTAAGTATTTTGATATTTTAGAGAATTCTTGCTGAACAATAACACCTCTTCATGCGATAACTGGAAAAAATTACATAATCCAATTAATATGCTGTTCATTCTTGTGTAATAAAGCTCATCTAATCTGTAGTAACATGTAAAAAGACAATGCAGAATTAAGAGGAAATAACTTTACAAGTAAAGGTTTTATTCATCTTATGGTGACAATAGTAGCTAGTTATCGTACTAGTATAATATATTAACATTCAACAAATTATTGTAAGAAATGGCTTAACATAAATTTGAAACAAATAAATTGTTTGTAGAGTCCTTAGATTACAACCTTATAATAAATATCATAAATTGTAGTTGAATAAATTACCAACAATAATGGCCATAATTATAAAAGATGTTGAAAATGTCCACCACCTTCTTCCAAGCATTTTACGCACCTCCTCCGAATGCTACTAAATACATTTTGCAGTATGGGACTATTTCTAATTTCACTAATTTTATTTATAATTCTGTCTTGGAGATCTATATAATCTTGCACTGGTACTTGATAAATTGAATTTTTTAAAAAAGGCCATAAATAGTAATCACACGGTGTAAGATCACAAGATCTTGGAGGAAATTCATGATCGCTGTTCAAACTAATTAAACGATTTCCAAACACTTCTTGTAACATATTCATTGTTTCCCCTGCTGTGTGAGCTCTAGCACCATCTTGTTGAAAGTATCCCAAAGCTAGTTCATCATTGCGAAGTTGATTAAAGGAAGGCAATAGTATTTCCTGTCGATATCTTTCTGCAGTCAAGGTACCATTCAAAAAAATTGGACCAATAATCCTTCTTCTACTTATAGCGCACCAAACACCAACTTTCTGAGGATGTAAAGGAGGTTCAACATAAAAATTATTGGGCTTTGTATCACTCCACATTCTCATGTTTTGCGAGTTAACATATCCACTAACATGAAACCATGCTTCGTCTGAAAAGAAAGTTTTGTCTAGGACATCATCATTAAAATTATTTGTAAACCATTCGCAAAATACTACTCGTCGTGGATAATCAATATCGAGGATTTCTTGCAAACAAGTTATACAATATGGGAATAACTGTAAATCTTCTTTTAAAACTTTATGGCAAGAACCAACTGACAACCCGGCTTGTTGAGCAAGAGTTCTTACTGAAGTTTTAGGGGCATCAGTCATTATTTCTCTAACATTCCCAATCACTTCTTCTGTCCGGAATTTTGGTCGCCCACCACCCTCTTGGCGTCCCACACTACCAGTTTGTCGGAAAACTGGAACAATTCTGATTAGTGTACACTGAAAAGTATTATAATCAAAAGCAAGGTTGGGAAATTCATCTCGAAACTCTTCCAAACAAGCTTGAATTGAATACTTCCACTGGCCATCGATCTTTTGACCATTTCGAAAATATGCTTCAACCATGAATGCTTTGTGTACGTTAGTAAATACTATTTTCAAAATTAAAAGATATAAATTAGTATCTTCGATATTAGATTCTGACAATTTTTGACAGACAACAGTTGTCATTTAATAATTATTACAAATCAGATACTTAAGTAAAGATATACGATTTTTTGTTCAGAGCCCACTTACTTCGAATGTTTCTGAACACCCGTTACATACAAATTATGAAAAAAAACAACTAGATGCAGACAAACAGTTGCAAATATTAAATGGTAGAACTACCCATATGTTATACAATATGATCATTTATATTTACCCTCTAGCAAGCCACGAAATTATTTCTTGAAAATATCGTGTTGGTAGTGACAATAAAAATAAATACATCTAAAAATAAAATACATCTGTCATTATGTGTATGTTCTGATAAATAAAACTCATCTGTCATTAATGTATTTATTAATTGACACTTAAAAATGTTTACAATAAATCATAAAGTTTTTCTGATCGAATCATACTTTAGGAATGGTGTAAAATTAGAAAATGGAGAATGGTCGTACTCCTTGCAGCCTTGTATAGAAGAATTTCGGGCAGAATTTCCAAATTTTCCAACAACATATGACAGTTTGCGGCAATTAATTCAAAAGTCAGTGGTTAAATTCAGTGAAACAGGGTGTGTCTCGAAAACCAGGAGCTGGTAGACCACTAAAGCGGACAGTTGAAAATATAGCAGATGTTGAGGGACGAATAAATCAATCACCTAAGAAATCGATTCGTAAGCTTTCACAACAAACACAACTGTCATATGGGACCTGCCAGAGAATCCTTAAAAAAGACTTACAAAAATTTCCATACAAATTTCATTGCGTGCAAGAGCTTTTACCAATCGATCATGTAACCAGAGTTAATTACTGTCAGTGGTTCTTAGGTACGATTAATTACGATGACGTTCTTGACAAATCCTTCTGGTCCGATGAAGCATGGTTTCATTTATCAGGATATATAAATAAACAAACAATGCGCATCTGGTCTAGTGAAAATCCACATGAAATTCTTGAAACACCCTTGCATTCACAAAAAAACAGGCGTTTGGCTTGCTGTTTCTCGTAGACGGATTATTGTTCCAATATTCTTTAATAATACGATAAATGCACAACGATATCGTAATAATTTGTTGCTACCATTTGTAAATCAATTACATGATGATGAGCTCCGCGAGGGATATTTCCAACAAGATAATGCAACAGCCCATAAGACAAGAGAAACGATGGAATTATTGCATGAATTCTTTGATAATCGAATAGTAGACTTTCCACCACGATCTCCGGATTTAACAATTATGGACTATTTCATTTATCCACATCTAAAAAATAGAGTATTTACGAATCGTCCACATACAATTGAAGAACTTACTAATGCTATCCGAAATGTCTGTGAGGAAATTACACCACATAATTTAACGAAGAGTTGCGCTATGCATAGAAAATGAAAGAGCTCACTTTGAACATTTATTGTAGCTGTTGTTATTATTAAACTTTTTATTTTTTCATAACGTTTGTATGTAATTATTTGTCAAAATGACAAAACCTAATCTGTCATCAGTATAAAATAACCTATATCACACACACGCTGCAAAATAAGTTAACTTAAATTATGGTACCAACTTAAGTTTAAAAAAGAAAAATGTCATTGCCTTCTAGAGGGTAGAAATATATGATCATATGGTATATTTAAACTAAAATAAAAAGCGTTCAAATAAGCTTTGCCTCTAGTAGGCCATTCCTTTAAAAACGTATGATTATTAATAATTTAAATTTGCATTAGTTGTCAATTAGACAGATGCATAGTTGACAAAAATTGCTTTGTAATTTAAAATTGATTTAACATGGTTTTTACTATACAACACAAATCATTCATGCTAGAATCTTATTTTCGAAACGGACGTAAGATTGACGGACAATGGCAGTATTCTCTTCAAGATTGTTTAGAAGAATTTAGAAATGAGTTCCCTAACGTCATCTTTGATTATGACAGTTTTCGGCACACAGTGACACATTCCGTTATGGTTCCGCAGAAAATTGGTGTATGGTGTGCGATTAGTCGAAGGAGAATTATTGGCCCTATTTTTTTTAACGGAACCTTAGCAGGAGAAAGGTATCGACAAGAAATTATTATGCCATTTATCGAACAGCTTGACGACGAAGAAATAACACAGGGTTACTTTCAACAAGACGGAGCTAGAGCACACACAGCAGGTGAAACAATTAATATTCTGCAGCAATTTTTTCAAAATCGGTTGATAAGTTTAAACACTGAACATGAATTTCCACCAAGATCTTGTGACATTACCCCAAGTAATTTCTTTTTATGGCCATTCTTAAAGAACTCAATTTATCAAGTACAGATGCCTGATCTTGCAGGCCTTCAAATCAGAATTGCTGAAAGAATTAATGGAATTGACAATGCGATACTACAAAACACTTTTTCCTCCATTAGAAGAAGATGTGAGAAATGTTTCGAACAAGGTGGTGGACATTTTGAACAATTTTTATAAAATTTTGCTTGTTTGTTGGAAATAAACATATTTCATTCACTTAAAAATGTTCGTTTTATTATTTTGACATTTGTCATTTCAATCAAATATCTCATCTCATAACCAACAAAATTCCTATTAAAATTAGTAACAAGCTAAGACATAATCATAATTTCCAAGGGCTACTTTGAGGTAAAATTTATTTGAATTCTTTGTATATAACATTCCGTTTAGTTGAATTGAATAAGAAAAAGGCAATTTAGCTCTATATTTTTATCTTAGGATTTTTTATATAATTATAATGTATACGCGCAAGTAATGTTAAGAAGAATACTAATATAATGAACAATATTATTTATAATGTGTTTTACGCTTTCATACAGGCATAATTTTAGCATCTCTAAATTAAGAAAATACCAAACCAATGTCTACAAAATAATAACACGTTACGCATATTTTTATTAATTGCAAAGACCTTTCTTGTTCAACAGACAAAATACATTTAAAATATACTTGAATTATAGAATAAATATAAACACAATAATATTAAAATACAGATCTATTATCTATCTATACCTATTGTTATGTATTCATTAATTTTATGGAAGTATATATCACACAAGCATATTATGCATATATAACATAATATACATATTTACCACCAATACTTCAAATAAAATTGAGGTTTTTGCATGGAAAATAAACATAAGAATTAAAATAGTCCTCTTTCCAACAAAATATAGAAGTAAATCAAGTTTATATACACAACATCAAAAACAATATTTTAAATTAATAAATTTAAATGATTTAATTTGAAAGTTCGGTTTTATTTCTAAATAAAGTATACGGTTGGTCACATTGATACTGGACATTCTCAAATTTAAATGTTGCTATCCCCAAAATATTATTATTTAATTTTCGTTAACATTACTTGATATCTTATTTAAAGATATAAATATAAGTGACATAGAAACTAATATATCTTGTTGTCAATTGTACACAATATAATACGTTGTTTGTGTAGAATTTTTCTTTTCTATTTTCTGTCGACACCTGTCGGGCAACTGTTGAAGGACCGCCAATTTCACACATGCGCCCTCAGAAACTGTACACCAAAATAAGCTAGCTGTCTCTACAGTGGCGGCTGGCGCATAAGCGCTGCAGTGCTGCAGAGCTCCCAAAAAATTGGGCGGGCGAACCTGTATTAGTTATAACTAGTTTTCTTTTACATAATTTTTCCGACATTTCTGATGTTTATAAAAGCGTAACATATTGTTGTGAAAATTCTCCCCCTGTATATCAAAAAATTTGCATATTTTTCTACATCATCCTGTAGAGGACATCAAACCCTACAATTTGACACCTCAATCATCAAAATCCGATCAGTAGAAGCCGAGATATTTGCTTCCGAAATTCCAACACTAAAGCCGGTTATATATAGTATATTATCAAATAATATACAATAGGCGACCAGTGGAATAACCAACCTAATTCGCGCGATCGCTCACTTGTTCTTTATCTGGTCCACACGTACGTGCTCTCAGAGCTCTTTCAAACACCCGTGCGCACCCCGCTACCCCCGCGGCTGTCTAAAACCAATGCGTGATTTTACCAGGCATGTTCGCTGCATTCAGTCCAGCGCGGATGTCATATGATTCGGTATAGGTATTTAATATTTTCGCGTGTTTTTTACTGTGCGGCGAGTTTAACGTAAAAACAATAATATTAGAGTGCGCGTGCTTCTGTTTTTCTGTATTGTTGACAATTTATATAAACTCTGTGTATTATGGAGGTGGTCTTTAATTTAATTAATGTCAAGAGATTCTTTAAATATTCATACGAAGAAAAGATAAAATTAAAAGCAAATGGTAGGCCATTAGTAGATATCACTATTGAAAAAACTGGTGTAAGTAGAGGGAAAAATTATACACGTAAATTTAGTAGCGATATTTATTCAGAAAACGAATGGATTTGTGGATGTAACAAAAAAAATGCTTTATATTGTTTTCCCTGTTTACTTTTTGGTGGCGATAAAGCTTGGACGGAAATAGGGGTCACGGATCTAGAGCACTTGAGTTTGAAAATAAAAAGACATGAGAATTCTAAAAGCCATCTTCATAATTGTATGGAATTTGCGTTACTAGGGTCAACTAATATTATGGCTCAACTAGATTCTGCTTATTGGGTAAATATACGAGACATAATGAAAATGTGTCAAAGAATCGTTATATTTTATCAAAAATTATTAATTGTATAAAATTTTGTGGAGCTTTTAAATTGGCCCTTCGGGGATATGATGAGAGCGATACTTCCGAGAATCCGGGGATATTTCGTAGACTTATTAATTTTTCGGCTGAATTAGATGCAACTCTAAGTGAGCACCTAAAAAATTGTTCGGTATTTAAAGGCACTTCCAAAGAAATACAGAATGATCTGTTACAGTGCATACTTGAAGTCTGCCAAGAACAAATAATTGAGGAAATTAATAATTCTCCGTTTTTGGCGATCATGGCGGACGAAACAACGGATGTTGCTGCAAAAACTCAAATGGTAGTTATTTTTAGATATGTTCGTGATAGTGAGCCAAGTGAACGTTTTTGGAACTACGTCATTCCTGAAAAATGTGATGCAGAAACACTTAGCAAAACAATTTTAAGTTGCATAGATGCTTTAATTCAAAATTCACCTAACAAACTGATTGCACAGAGTTACGATGGAGTAGCGGTGATGAGCGGACAACACGTAGGCGTTCAAGCATTGATTCAAAAAAAGTACCCTTTTGCGCACTATGTACATTGCTATGCCCATCAATTAAATTTAATTATATCTAAAGCTGCTTCTGCAAATTCGCAAGTACGTGTATTTTTTGGAAATCTACAAGACATTCCCGGCTTTTTTAATAATTCACCCCAACGAGTAGAAGTGTTAAACAAGATTGTAAACAGAAGGATCCCCCACGGCGCTACAACCCGTTGGAATTTTAATATCAGGACCATTAATGTTGTGTACGAAAATAGGGCCTCTCTCATTGAGTGTATGGAAGAAATAGAAGAACAATTCTCCAACAACACAGTCTGTAGTGCAGCCGCCTCTATTCGCCGTACATTAAATGATCCGATCTTCAATTTTTGGCTGACTTTTTTCCATCATGTAATGCCCCATGTAGATATCCTGTTTAATCAATTGCAGCAAAGAAAAATTGAACCCACTCTAGTAAAAGACGCTATCGAAAATTTTGAACGCAGTATAGGCCAAGTTCGAAATAATATTGACAACATCATAAGTGAAGCATCAGATTTAATAAGCGATGAGACACCACCAGAAAAACGCAAACGTCCAAATAACAGCAGATTTAATCATCGAATTTCGGCTTTAGAGGTGTGTGATGTTATTCTAAATTGTGCAAAAGATCGATTTCATTTTAAAGAGCATCCAGTAGTGGCATCACTTTTTTTTTCGGAATGCTTTGGAGAGTATTGCAGTAAATTTCCTGAGGACAAACTCACTTCCGCATGCTCCTATTATCCCACCCTTGATAAACAAAGATTACGAACTGAATTGTTTGTTATTTACTCAAGAACTGATTGTAGATCTTTAAAAGGCGCACTACCTCTTCTAAAATTTTTAATAAAAAACAATCTGGGAGATACGTTGAAGGAGACTAGAAAATTATTAGAAATTGTAATAACAACTCCCATGACAACATCAGAGGCCGAACGATGCTTTTCAACACTAAATCGAATTAAGACGTTTCTCAGAAATTCAATGACCGAAGATCGTTTAACATCTCTTTCCATGCTATCTATCGAAAAGAAGTTTATTTCCGAAATAGACAATTTTAATGACAAAGTGATAACAAAATTTGCAAATCGAAAAGAACGTAGAATAGATTTAATTTATAAGAAATAATTTGTTAGTAAAGTAGTGCTTAGTGACTCTTACTTTTTTGTGTGACAATTGACAATCGTTCCAGAAATCCATTACTTCAGTGCGGAAGGCGAAGAAAGCACGATAAGATAGATGGGAGACAACCTCTTACTGCCCGTGCAAGGTAATTTTTTTTGTAAAACTTGCAGAACACCTTAAAATTTTTAGCACGAGCCGCCACTGTGTCTCTACTGTATGTTTAATATACTGTGCCTAGACTAGACAGCTTTAAATTGTAATGCAGCTTCCGATTATGCTTTTTTTAAAATCACATAGGTATGCCTTGGTAACTTGTGTATTAAATTCGAAAACATTTGCAATATTATTAATTTTATTATGTGTCAGTTTGTGTTGTCTGTTGATTTTATATCAAAATGAACAAAATGGAATATAGAGCTGTTATAAAGCTCCCTAAAAATAAGGAAAAGCTCCAAAAATAATTGTTGAAAAAACATTGTCTGTATACGGAAATGATCGTCTTCGTGACGAAAAGTCGTTGACGATGGATGATTAATTGAGTAGTTGTTTAGGCTATTTCCATCGTTTGTAAGATTTGAATAATGCGACGTTTCGGCAGTCAATCTACTGCCATCTTCAAGGTAGTCCTGAGAACTAACCACTGACACAGACCTGGTGCGAATCTCACACGAGTACATTTAGCAATTTAAAAAAAATGAGAAGACGTAAACGTCAGACGTGAGTTTGGCGAGAACCATGAAGACGGTGGTAGATTGACTGCTGAAACGTCGGATTATTCAAATCCTACAAACGATGGAAATTGCCCAAACAACTATTCAATTATCGTCCTTTCAAGTCAACTATTCGCGAGGGGTCAAAATTGTTTAAGCCGCTCTTGCTGATTATGGCTTTGAAAAAATTGCAAACCCAACTTCTAAATCCAGATTTAGGGACTACTTTTTGTTTCCAAATCTGAAGAGAGCCATTTAGGGGGACAACATTTAGGGGCGATGACTAAGTTATAGTGGATGTACAGAACCATTTTGCAAAAACAAAAAGACTATTTTTACGATTGATTAAAGATGTTATTGAAACAGTGTAATACCTGTATTTAAAAGCGAGGAAACTATATTGAAAAATACATGTTTACTGATTCCTAGTCGTTTGTTTTTATGTCTAGTCCAGGAAGATAGAAACGTCCCCTAGTATATTAGAAATGCGTGTCTTTATTGTTACTAGCTGATAGTTTCTTAATAATGTGATGTTAAATATTTGTTCTTTGTTTGTTAAAATTGTTTTGCGAAGTTATGTTAAGATACTATGTAGTACCTCCCAGATAAGCGAGCAAATTGGAAATATAATTTCAAAAAATAATAGTAATGTTAATATAGCTTACAAACCATATGTAAAAGCAAGTAATTTCATTTTTAACGCAAAACCTAAAACAGATATCAATAATAAATCAGGAGTGTACAAATTATATTGTAATTGTAAAGGTGTATATATAGGTCAGACTGGTCGAAGTTTTATTATACAATTAAAAGAACACATGAGGTCATATAAACTAAAGAAGACAGATTCAACATTCGCAAACCATCTTATTACAGAAAGGCATACATTTGGTCACTGTAAAATATTGCATTTGGCCGAGAAAGGTCGTAAATTAAATCTTTTAGAGGCCTTAGAAATTTTTAAAAGCCGAAACAACACAATAGATATCGTTTTAAATGACAGTTGGACTTTATATATACACCTCTTTTCCAATGTTGTATATAATAGTTAAGTATATAGTAGTAATTTTAAATAACGTCATAAACCACCCCCATATATTTTTGTGTCATTTATAAGTTCTAGGTAGGCCTGTAACTTTTGCATTTTGATAATGCCATTGTATGTCGAAACCGCGGTCACGAAATGAATTACCACAAAGTTACGGCTACCAGTATTAATTTTCTTAATATCTAGCTTATAAGACATTTTACTGAACCAGATCACAAAAACTAAACTGTCATACTTAAAACAAATAATTGTGACATATGACTTCCAGCGACAACTTAACCAAACGCCATTTAATACAAACAACTACAAATGAACTTAAATTTTTCTTAAAACTGAGACCCTACGTTATTGCATTAATTGTGAAAGTTTTGGTTAAATATATTAATTATTGGAGTCAAATTTCGTGTTTCGCGTTATATTTTTTATAACGATTAATATTTCAGAAGCTATATTAAATCCTTTTGTATTAAATATAGACAGATAGACAGATATAGGTAACAGAACACAAACTAGTAAAGTACCTTATTATTTGAAATTAGAGTGATGTTATTTCTGTCTTGTATGTAGACGACTTCGCTCTTCTCAGTAAGTGTCTTGAAGTACTATTGAGAATTTGTATTGGTTTGCTTTTGTTGTTACTAACAATACGAGTTTACTAGTTGCCTTATAATTGAAGTGTAGATAATAGGTAGAAGATATTCATCAAGAAAGAAAGATAATGCTAAGCGTTTGAATTATTTGTTAAATATGTTCAATTCTAATCGAACACAATAAAAATAAATAAAGAAATAAAAAATAGAATAATAAAAAGTTTCAACGATTGTTGACAGCGCAGAATTCACTTTTAAAACAACGTGCCTGCAGAAACTTTCTTCATTATAGTAAGCTATTTTTTAAGTAATTAAGTAATCAAAGCAAATGCGAAGCTTTAGAAAATTTCAAATTTTGGCAGTTGTCATACAACAAAAAATATTTTATTTTTCACTTAAGTATTATTTGTTCATTTCACCTTGGATACGGTTACCATAAAAACGGTCATATCGCCCGTGGGCGTTATAACCCGGAAAAAAGGCTCATAACGCCCGGTATTTATTCAAAGTTTTTATTGTTGTGTGAGTATAAATAGGGCCCGAGAAGAAAGGATATAAATTTTACAGAACTAATAATTTGAATTTTTAAGAAAGTTTAATGAAAGAAGCAAAACTTTAGCATTCTTTATTAATTAAGAGTATCTAAACATTGACAACTTGCAAACTTCAAAGTGTCAACAACTGTCATTTAAAATAAAATTAAGGTTAAATCGTTGATTCAACGAGATGACAGTTGACAGAAATCTCGGAACTTTTCCAAAGTAATTTGAATTTTCCGCTTAAGAAATTAATTCTTCGTGAGAAATAAAATCTCTTATGAACCACTGGCGTTATGGCAATTATATTGCCCTCGGTATACATTCATCCCAGGGCCCGTGAATTTGTTTTAAAATTTCCCAGCTAATTTTTTCATTGCTACTACTATAAAGCCTATATGTATATCACACAAATACATATCGTATAACATATATAAATTTAAGAATATGTACCTACTTTGGTTCTGATTCATGTCTTAGTTAGGCTCTGTTCATATGAGTGGAGGAATTATAGAATTACAAGAACATCAAAGGTGCCGACCACAAGTGACACATCAGTATAATCAGTTATAATATCACAAGAGCATAGAAAATAATCGATTATATTTCCGAGTCACGAGACGTATTCTGCGAAACACCACGAGAGCGTAGCTCGAGTGGTGTTTTAAGGATATACGTCGAGTGAAGAGGTTATATAATGGATTATTTTCGTTTGCTCGAGTGGTATTCGATACGATTATATAAAGAATTAACTAACGAAATTTTTTTATTGGTTGAAATTAAAAGTACAATTATTATAATAAATATTTGTTGTATTATCTTTAGAAGTTGAATTTGAAGTGCTGGTGATGGTAGAGTTGCCAGAATCTTGTTTATTTCTCATTTTTTCAAGTATCTTGTTATGGTGTTCATTAGTAAGCTTTAGATACGGCTTCAGAGATTCAGACGATGAGTGGCCTGTTATCTAAATAATTTCTTGTAAGTTTGCTCCAGATTGTGTCAAGATGTTAACAGCGGAAGAGCGATTGGAATGATTAGATATTTTTTGCTTCTTTGTATCAAGTCCTATACTTTCTGCCGCTGAACGTGTCCATTTACTTAATTGATTAAGGCCTACAGGGTAGTTTTATACCATATTTTAGTTTTCTGCCAATCAGGATTAGGTGTTAAAAATAGACGATTCGTTTTAATGTTTGGTGTTCTTTTGCTTAACATTTTCTTCAACAGACGTACTGGACACTGATCTTCACAATTTTTATTCGGTGTCAACTATTTAGATTCAGCTGTATGTTTTCGCCACCTTGTGCTGTCTTTGAAAATATGGTATTGTACTCAATACATCCTGTAGGTTGACCATAATTGTCGCATTCTGCTTTGAAATAGTCAATTAAGCAAAAGACTGCTTCATTTCCACGCCACGCCAGTTCCACAGAACAAATTTGATAGAATTTTTTTTGTAAACCGTCTGGCGTATTTTCGTCAAAAAATGACACAATTTTGCTAATTTCTTGCGCTTTACGGGCGACAGAACTTGTTTTTTTTTCGGGAATTGCTTGTAACTTCTTCCTTTTAGCTGCTCTTCATAAAACTTTTTCTGGACAAGTTTAGCGGAAATATTCCAAATTGTTTTCACGGTACCTTCTTTGTATTCGGTGGCGTCTGCACGTTTCATGTTGAATGCCCAATCTTTCAAAATACTTTTTGCTAATTGTTCGTCAGAAGTTTGAGCACAAAGTTTATAATTTCGCTGTTCATAAAATTCGGTGAACTGTTTCCAAACATATTTGTGTTTTAACGGTATTTTGCGGTGTCAAATCTTCAATTTCTTTATCTATTTCGGTCCCCGAGCTTATACCAAAGCGTTCCATGTCGAAAAAATTAAAAAAACCTTACGAAAATTGCTGAATATATTTTTGACGTTTATCAACAAACTTCAAAACACTTGTTACCATGACAAAATTCATATTGTTGGAGGAAGCGAAACACCGAAACGGTTATATCACGTCGTCAAGAGTATATTCACTTATCAATACATGGTAACTATGTAAAATTTGTAATTGCTATTGGCTAAATTTCAAATGAGTTATATAATCTGTGATATAACTTTTCTATTGAAGGTGTATTTTCCGCTTACGCTGGCGGGTAGTAAATTTTCCACAAACGTAAGAGAAACTCTTTGGTTTATTTATACACGTACGCGGCATTATGAAATAAAAATACGTTCAGCTATCATAAACCGACATACATTGAATCGAAAGAGCCGTGTGTTCCTGTTTATACAAGTGTCCCGTATCGCTATGTTCAAACTTCAGGAGTGTAAAGTAGATTTGATTTCAAGTAACAAAAAAGAAAAACTTGTATATCCATTTTTATTTGTTTCAAAGTTACAGATCTATGAATGTAATTGTCAGATCATGAAAAAAATATAATCCTAAAGTCAATAAAAACTGGTTTTATTTAAAAAAGTATAATTAATAATATTTTCGAAATATCCACTTCCTTGTTGAATGCAGGCTTGTGCTAAGCCAACAGAGGAAGTACTTATCCGAATTTCATACTTCTTTTATCGGATTTGCTCGGCAGCCAGGTGAATACGATCCAACAACTTTTCTCTTGTGTTCGAAACTTGCGTGTGGACTAAATTTTTCATGTACCCCCATAAATACAAGTCAAGAAGATTAAGAGCGGATGATCTGGGTGGCCATGCAACAGGACCACCTCGACCAATCCATCTTGGATAGTGAACGTGAACCTAATTTCTGACAGCAATTCCGAAATGTGGTGGTGCCCCATCCATATGAAAGCACATGTCTCGTCGAACATTCAGTGGGACATCCTCTAAAAGACCTGGCAGTTCGTCAATAAGAAATTGAAAGTAATTGTCAACATTTAACCTCCCAGGAAGAACGACAGGACCAATCAACAAGTCATCGATTAGGGCCGCCCAAACGTTATTAGTAAATTCATGTTGAAATTTAGATGGCCGCATAGCTTTGGGATTTTCTGATGACCACCTATGCAAGTTTCTCAGATTTGTAATACCACTTCTCATGAACGTAGATTTATCTGTCCAGAGGACTGTTCTGCAGAAATTAAATGAATCCGTGACTGTATTAATATCCAGGTAGAATAAACTAGACGACCATAGTGGTCTGCTACAAGCAAACTGTGTCCCCTGTGATATGGATATAAGCCCTCACGTTTTAAAATTCGCCAAACTGCCGTTCGTGGCATCCCTTGTAACAATAGCTACTGCTTCTTCCTCTAAGTCTGCTGGCAAATTTACTTCTCGGTCGAAAAGATAATCACGTAGTCCTCATTCCCGAAATTCTCTGTGTTCTTCCAGAAACGTTCTGTAATGAGGAATGCGCCTATCGGGAAACCGATGTCGGTATTCAATAACTGCTTGACGTGCACTGCCGTTACAGTAGCCATACACAAAATGCATGTCCGCATACTCTTGAGAAGAGAATCGGTAAGGCATTTTGAACAAAGAAAACGTGTCCACTTACTAATAAGCTGTTGTATGAACTGAAACGTAATGTAATCCTTTATTAAAAAATAAAATGCTTACGGTCATCTGAACATTTGTTTATTGTATGATATTCATGGTTCAGCACTTACGAAATAAGTAAGAACCTTCCTAACATAAATCAATTTCCAGTACTCTTTTTTATAGATCTCCAAGAAATTACAGTATGCACTACGACACGTGTTTATTTATTTTAGGATAACATTTTATTATGCGACGTTAACAATCACAGGCCTGTTATCGAATCGTATAACTTTTTTTAAATAAAATCAGTTTGTATTGACTTTAGGATTACATTTTTTTTTATTATCTGACAATCACATTCATAGATCTGTAACTTTGAAGCAAATGAAAATAGATATACAAGTTTTTCGTTTTTGTTACTTGAAATGAAGTCTACATTACACTCCTAAAATTTGAGCATAACGATACGGCACACTTGTATAGTCATATAGCCTGACATCTACCAGTTTTTAATTTGAATGGTCCCAGAGCTAGAATGGGTGTGGTTTAAGTGCTTTGACGAAGAAAACATTCAAGGGCATGTTCAGTCTTTTCCACTCATTGTTCGTCAGAACAATATTTTTACTATCTTTCGTATATAAACGTAACTTTGAAATTTTGTAAAATTTAATGTGTTTTTTTGAAAAAACTATTTAGGAAAGTATCTCAAATTCCTGACGTGATGGAGCAAATTTGAAACCAGATTCAGAATCAACATGACAAAATTCACAAACAACAGGTTTTTTTGTGTGTACTATAATAGTGAATAATTAATTAATCGGTTAATTAATAAATCGGGTATAAGAAAACCAAACTATGTTGACCGGTGTTATTTATATTACTGAATAACTTCTTGTAATAAGAGTATGCTCCCTCCCCATTTTGCAAAAATGTATACGAAATATATATTTCTGAGTAGTTACATACCGTACAATAGCTTATAAGGAAAGCATTTTTAACAAACGAAATGGAAATATTTATTCGCTTATTAATATTAAAATCATAACGAGGAAAAGGGTGAGGACAAATTTGACTTTTCTTTGATGCATACGAATATTTAAGCGAAATATGCATTAGCAATGTCAAGATCGTACGAATATAGCAAACAATACTGTTACTGGTGCTACGTTACGGTTCGCGAATTCGATGCAGAACATTTCATTACGGGATTTATTTAACTTTGGAAAATGCCGAAAATGTAAGAATGGCTCAAAAGTCCTTGTATCGTCGCCTCGTCCCTCCATTCTTTTCACCTCGCGTTGTTCTCCCCTTTCTTTCGCTCTTCGTAATTAGAACTTCGAATAAAGAAATTTAATATTTAATTGTGATTTATATTGAATTTTATCTCGGAACGCAGTAAACAATGTACGTTTCACCGGTTAGAAAATAAATTTCTCTTTTCATTTTCCAGGTGGAAAATAATTACTCTTAGCAGCTAAGTAATTATTAATTTAGATAAGTTTTTTCTTTCAGTTGTTGCTTTCTTGCCTTACTTTTGGTTTTGTTGTTCTTTTCGTTGCGTTGAGACGAATAAAGAAACTCTCAGACTTGTTTGTAAGACTACGAAAATCAGCTCGGCATATAACTTGTATTTAATTAATACACTTTCAAGTTAAGAAAGTATTATTATGAGTAAGTATTAAGGTCCATGGGAATCAAACCAACAATAGAAATTAGGATAGTTTTTCAAATAAGTAAGGGCAGAAGATCTTAAGATTAGGACAAGAGAATTTCAAATAATGAAATAACTTATTAGTATTTGAAGTAACTCATTTTTCTTTGTTCGTGAGATACACAGAGTACATAGTAAATTGGCAATTAAAAATCCAAGCATAAATAACTAAATTTTATAAATTAGTCGCTAAAATGTAATATATTCTACTGCCTTTACTGAATTAAAGAAATCTGTTAGTAAAATTAAGTATTCTAAATACAAACTGATGGGATATATATATCAAAAACTAATTTAAATTCGGGTAAGCGGTCAATTAAAAAACTCCTTTATTAAATATACTCTATATTTCGCAAAGGACTTTGTTGCTTCTTCTGGGGTAAAAATGTAGAGTAAAAATAATAAAATTGACGTACAAAATATAAAAATGATTAGATATGAAATATAATAATAATATAATAATATATCTAATCATTTTTATATTTTGTACGTCAATTTTATTATTTCTACTCTACATTTTTTACCCCAGAAGAAGCGACAAAGTCCGTTGCGAAATATAGGGTATATTTAATAAAGGAGTTTTTTAATTGACCGCTTACCCGAATTTAAATTAATTTTTGATATTATATCACGGTCGATAATTTCGTTTCAATTATATATATATATATATATATATATATATATATATATATATATATATATATATATAAGGTAAATTTAATTAGTCGGCGATTAAAGGTCTGGTTATTACTTCAAAGTGTATATATTTAAAATAATCCTACATGTTTCGGCAATGATGCCTTTGTCAAGAATATAAAAAATATAAAATTTTTATATTTTTTATATCCTTGACGGATTAACCACCTCAAATATGGCTATTAATAATTTGAAAAATTTTCTAAGTGACTTCGGATGTGGCCTTCGGCAAAACTTAGACACAGTTTTTAATAGAAATCCAGATTTAATAACATTGCGGCAATTGTGTATGGGGACAATGCCTCAAAATTTAACTGCTAAATACGCTGAAATTAAAGAATATTTCCAGTATGCACCTACAATCAGTTGCGATTTAGAAAGGACGTTTCCTATCTACAAGAATGTATTTCAAATAGAACAAATTTTACAGAAGAGAACCTTGATAAAGTATTGCTAGTTAATATTAATACTCCTTTACTTAACTTGAACTACAAAATGAACAAATAAAAATGTATTTCATATTTTATAGATCACCACCAGTTTGTTTTCCAATTAACACTTAAAGCAATGAAAAAAGAAATTAACTCACCGTACTTTATTTATCTTACGAAATATAAACTAATAAATAAAATAAATTATTAAAACTCCTCACCCTTCTATTTACACCCATGAAGAAAGGAATTTAACTATAATATTGAAGTAATTGCGTCACAATTCAACGACAAAAAACAGATGTGAGGTTAACCGAATGGATAGTGCTATTCAATAACTTCGTGTTGTACTAGCGAAACTATAGACTATTTATATGGTCCATCGTAATTTCGGCCTGACGCGTTCGCTCTCTAATCATTATCGACTGTAAAATGTTCTTGGTACCTACATCGAGGCAATTTAAATACTCGAATATGATTGAGGGCCATGATTACAACACTTTTCTTCAGCGAAGATTACTCTATCCCAAAAATGTTTTACGTCATTAAATAAATTATTAAGAGCAAAAATAATTCGACATTGTTTTTTTTTTCAGTAAGCCTGCCGCGTAATTCCTTAAATCCGTTTTTCGAATTCGCCTTAAACCAGTTGATGCGGACGCAGGAAAATTGGTTCCAACACTTGCTGTTCTAACGGGTGCAAATAGATGGTGTCTTAAGTAATTAATTAAATTTGTATTTTCATTATTTGTAGTAACAACTGGTCTTCCATTTCCGCTTTTCCTATTTACCTTGAATTCATTTTCTCATCGTTTTTTGATTTGCAAAACAAAACTTTTTCTTTAAATTGTATTCTTCGGACAATCTTCTGTGGACCAACCATCTTCAATTCTGGGAATTATTTTAATTGATAAAGGAGGAGATAAAGTACAACTGCACATTTTGAGGTAATATTCCGGAATACCATCCGGTCCAGGACTGAAACGACTTGTCAGAGAGGAAAGTTAATAACTAATGACTAATAATAACAGTATTTATTTCAATATTTATTTCATATTTATATCACAATGTGAACCCGACGATGGTTACTCGTTGAATGCTTGGTCTCCCTTCCGAACGGTATATATATGGTGCGGCTTGCGCCTTCTTGATTCTTCCGATGTTTTACAGGAAGATTCCCGTACGTCTCACGAACGCGTAAGCGGGTGACGTCATTTCATGACTCACATTACAAAATTATTGTATTAGAATTAGTATAGACGTAACGCACACCATCTAGCGCTACAGAGCTTTACTACCATCCCTTCGTGCGCCACGTTCAAATTCCGGGAATTTCTGGTACCTCTTCGTACTTCGCATTTAATTGTAGGGCTTTTTTTCGTGTATTCAATTAACAGGATTCCTTCTATTTACCATAACATTTTCGCCATAAATTTTCCAGTTGAATTTTGCGTCCTTTTTTTGCTGGTGGGAATATCTTGTGAACCCACTACATGAATTCTTGTTTTGTCGTTGGATCCTAGTGATACATTCACGTCTCCTCACATTCTATGATTTTCGAAAAAGGTTTTTATCGCTGGCTAAAACATTCAAGTTTTCCTCACGAATTTGTTGCCTACACATTTTTTGCTCGGGAGTAAACAATTTGGGAATTTATAGTGCTGACACTAATTCATCATGTAGAATTCTTAATAATGTGGCTTTTGATATCTCCACTCGAGCAGTAATAATTGACACCTTCTTCGTTGATCTGTTGAGACCTGTTCCTTGACTTTCCAGATGTTTTCCTTAGTTTTTGCTACTATAGCTCTTCCACATCTTGTATCATCCTGAATTGATTCGCTACCCCAGTAATTGTATAAACGCAAATTTTATTGTAAGATACAACGGCGCATATTTTCTATACTCGTCAGTCATCCTCTAATGGATATACAGGGTGTGTATAAATTGGCGGACCCACTACACGTGGCAACATTCTAGGTCAAATTTTGAGTTAAAAGTCCTAATCCTAAAACGATGTATCAGGCTTCCTTTGTCTTCAGAATGAATTTGACAGTAGTAATGTATTTGACTAGAACAACATTAGGCTGCCTACTTATTGTTTTTCAACGTTGTCAGATGTGTTTTTCGTCAAAATAAGTTAATAAGCAAATATTAAAAACAAACTTTAAAATCAAAAAGAAAACTTTAACGAAAGGATAATAACAACAATTCTTCTTTCTTCTAAATTGTAGCTCTTTCTGTCAACAAATATCGAGTAATAATGCTTATTTCAAGACTGAAAGTCCGTATTTTAGGAACCTCGTGCAAAGATATGGAGCATGGTACAACATTTTCGTATTAGGATTTTGGACTCCAAATTTAACGAAGAACATCGCCGCGTGTAGTGGGTCCGCCAATTTATACACACCTTGTATTTGCGCCCATTTACTTCTTTAGTCAAGATTTTATCACGATTCTATGTTCTAACAGAATTTTACTTATTTTTCGTTAAATAAAGCTGTGTAAAAACAGCAAGACTCTGAATGTGAACTAAACTTGGCTAGTATATATCCAAATATGACTGCTATCTAACAGCAAAAACTTGCCATTGTCACTTTATTGTTTCATGCCTAGATAGATGATATTAAAATCTCCTATCGTAATAAAAAAATATTAAACAAATAAGTTTTATTAATTTAAGAACTGACCAATTGTTTCTAGGAAAGTGCAGGAGAAGATTTAATAGAATTACGAATATATATTTCAATAAATTTGTTTATTTATAAAAGAGGTTATTATGTATTATTAGTAGAAGATAATTGTAGTTAGCTAGTTCTTTTAAAGAATACAAAATACCTACATATATGTCTCCTAAGAGACTGAGTCATATCGCACAATTGTAAGCATTAATATCAAATAAATGTGTCCTCCTCTTTGATGTAGTGCAATGTATATATGTTGCTGTAACATTCAACTTTAAATATTGGGTACGTTTCTACATATATTGTGCGCAATATCTCCGTGCCACACCTATACGTATGTGCATATTGAAACATATATAATATCGTGACTGTAAGAAGTTTCTAATGTATCCGCTTCAGTGTTTTAAAAACAAAATTAAAAACTGACTATTTTGACTATACATGGGATATTTATCAGTAGAGCAGACCAATTTGCGTGCACGCCATGAGCGCCGGTATGGGAGTGTAATTCGTAATATATTAGAATATGCGATAGAATAGGGACGCAACATGAGCTTGTTACCGATATACCTAAGTATAGAAGTAGAGACATTTATTCTACCAGAAATAATTAAATATACATTTGGTTTTCTGCTATTAAAGTAATATGCATAAACACACGAAAAATAAGAATAGTACATATTATAGCAACGTTGTATGTACCTATAAATAAAATGGAAAATTTATAAAATCAGTGATTGTGTGCACGACAGAGGATTTAAAACAACACTTACCGTTTTAAGCGTCTTCCAAGGATTGATAAACTGGAGAAACTCGTTTGTATATTTTCAACATCAGGTGCGTTTCTAAGGTTATTTCTGACAAACATGTTCGCCGTGAGGAAAAAATATGTTTATATTCGGAAGACGAGCGTTCTACATCTAGGGATGTTATATTCGCATAATCAAAATACTTTTTTAAGCAACATAACGCATCTGTAGACGTGCCCTCACAAATACGTGTTAAGGTGTCAAAATCTGCATTCCTGTCTAAAACACTTTCAAATTTAATTAAAACACTTTCACTTTTTGCGTCTTCTACAGCACACAGTTGTGCGTGAACATCTTTAACGATTTGCAGTGATTCCTCTAACGACAGCGATGAATTTTCTAATTTTGTTATTGCTTCTTCTAGTCCAAAGTAATTCTCACGAATATTTAGTAAATCCATTTTAATCTGGGCATCTTGAAATTTTTTCTGACTTGTATTGATAGCTGCACTTTCTTTCGGATCGAATGATAAAACCAAGTCCTTAATTTTATCAAAATGTTCATGATAGTAAAACCCCGCGCGTAATTATGTACCCCAACGTGTCAGAATCGGCTGTGGTGGCTCAGGGATATGGGGACACAATTCGTGAAATTTCCGAATACGTTTTGGAGATTTTAGGAATATTGCCTTTGTACTCGATATTAAAGCATCTACCTCTGGATAACATCTACGAACCTGTTCTGCCACAAGGTGTAGAGCATGGAGTTTACAAGTAATATGTAACAAGTTAGGACAATATTTTCTAAGAGACCGGCCTACAGAACACATGGTTGCGGCACTATCGGTCATAAATATTAATACTTGGTCTTTCGAAAGTTTAAATTTTTCCAAAGTATCTAATAGCACATCTGAATTTCTTTCGGCATTACATTGTTCTAGTCGTCTGGATGCTAATAAAATTGAAGACGTTGGTTGATGTGGTTCCATATTACGCGCTATCACATTAACTACAGATCGTTTTTTGCTGTCAGTTGTTTCATCCACACATAACCACAGTTTTTTATTTTTCAGTTCGGCTTTGATTTTATTTTCAACCTGTTTACGCACCGATGGTAAATTCCTTCGTAAAGTTGTCGTGTGATTCGCGTATTTATTCTAAAATGAAATAAATAAATCATTACTTAACAAAGTAAACGGCAGTGTACACACAATCATAATTACACATAGTTCATATATAAACTGTTGATTAATGTTGTCGATTAATTTTGTTATTATTGTGCTTCGAACTGCTTACGTGTTCTTTATAATGTGTTTTTGACCAACACATTAGATATGTATTACACACTAAACATTTAATTTTTGAGCCATCGTATATTAAGTCCGGGAAATCCATAATAAACTTATTCACTTCGTCTGACAACGGTCGTTCTCTCGATTTATGTGTCGACGACATTTTATTACATATGCTTACACTTGCATGCAGTCTAAGTAAGTACCAAACACATACTGAATACTTTTTATTAGTTCTGATGCAATATAATCATCCTCACATCGGCGCACATGGCGCGCACGGAAATTGGTCTACTCTATTTATGAGTAACGTGATTTTAAAATGAAAAACTATTGTTCATACAAAAAAAGTCTTATTTTTTTATATAATCACGAGATCTATGAAACTCTACAAAATAGACTTTGTTAAATTCCGCATATATCAGGGATGCCTTTTATGTTTTGCATAATGGGACATACAGTGCGCCACTAATCAAATGTCAGTGCCTACTAAAAATGAACCTTCATCTTTAGTTAGCCCAAATGCCCAAAATGGAATTAAATCATGAAAATTTTCGAGGAATAATTTTTTATAATTTTCGAAGGAAATTATCTCAACAAGAATGCTTCGCCGAGTTGGTTTCTGTTTTCAGTAATGAAGCACAATATCAGTCAACAATTTCTCGTTGGTATGGAGAATTCAAACGTTGACAGATTAGTCTTAGCGACGATCCAAGATCAGGTGCACCAAAAACGGCAGTTACTTAGCCGACAAAAATCATTCGTTTTCGAAGTGTCTCTAAAAAGATGGTTGCCATATTTCTCTCAAAAACAGGTCATGTAGTAACAATTTCTCTAGAAGATCAAAGAACTGTTACTGCCGATTGGTATACAACCATATGTTTGCCGAAAGTCAACGCTGAGCTTCGAGAAACCAACCCAAAACGACGAATCATCCTCTACCAAGACAATGCAAGTTCGCACACAGATGGCAAGACAATTGAATTTTTAACGCAACGAAGCGTCGAATTGTTAGACCATCCTCTATACAGTCCCGACCTAAGTCCCAACAATTTCTTTACCTTGCAGAAAATCAAGGATGAACTGCGTGGCCAAAGGTTCCAGTTATCAGGATGCCATCAAAAACGCAATTTTGACTGTACCAACAAACTAGTGAATAACTGCTTCCAGAGTTGGTTCGAGCGCATGTAAAAGTGTATTAATCTTCGTGGAGAATACTTCGAATAACAACAAAGTGTTTAAAAGTTATCTCCTGTGATATTCCAGTTCTATATGCAAAATATAAAAGACTACCCTCATATCAAAAGTTATTTTAATCGCGTTTTAAATTATATTATTTTTTAAATAATAAGTTTAAAATTGCAAAACGAATACAAGACATTATGTGTCATTTTTTTATTCAAATTTTCAAGAAAAAGTCTTTTGTAATCATATCTTAATTAGTAATTTGATTTATTTTTGAGCTATATGCTATGTATGTCAAAATTATACCGGTTGTATATCAATTGACATAATTCACTAGCGCGGCTATACAAAAAAAGTGTATCTATTTTTCCTTCAAATTCAGGAACAACTAGAAAGCCGAAAGAGCCAAGCCTCAGGACTGTACGGAGGTGCAAAATAATCGTGAATATAAGGCTCGTCAGTGTCTTCATCGTTTCATTGCTGCAATGCTGTCTGCCATTGTCGGGTACAAGAAAGAATTCGTTCTTTCCAGTCTTACTCTACGGCTAACATTCTTAGGTGATCGAAAAGTTTTGTAATATCTTATTGAAGTAATCGTCGATCCCTTCGGCAGATATTCACTATAAATGACCCTCTTTGCATCCCAGAAAATGGTGAGCATGACTTTCTACACTGACTGAACACTTTTGACCGAGAATAGGTTTTAGATTATAAATTTACATTATTTTTGTAAAAGTAGTACATATTTTTCAGAGCTTAAATTGCCATCAATTAAGAAAAGTACTATAATATGATGACCCAACAACCCTGCCCAAACATTTAACTTCTGCCGCACTTGGCTATTTGAAATAACACTGCTATGTTGATTTTCTTGTGACCAATATCTAACCGCCGGCTAATTATGCTTCCCGACCAAGAGAAATGACGACTCATCAGTAAATAAAATATTTTTTAGAAAGCCATCGTCTACGTGAATTTCGTCTATCATTTTCTCACAAAAAGACATCCTGCTAAATGAATCATTATTAAATAACTTGATGTTTTGTTATTTTGTAACTCTTATAGCTATTCTTCTTTAACATGCGCTGCACGGACGAAGGTGATATGTCCAAATCAGAAGCAATACGTTTTGATGAAACCATGAATTATTCCCTGCTGAAATTTTTTTCTAAAATTTTGCGGCTAGGATACGACTTTGTTTGGCTAGCAATAGAACCGGTTTCATTAAATTTCTTTTCAATTCTAAATATCGTTGTCTTGTTTGGTATTGGTCTGTTTGGATATTTGACACTAAAGATATCACATACTTGTTGTAGACTATTACGCATGTGATACAAGTTTAAAATGTGTTCCTCCTTTGTATAATTCGGCATTCTGCTTATATGCATTATGCGCTATTATATACTACAACTAGAATGATACTAACGTCAAGTAAACGTTAAAGTCTGACTGGGGAAATCGAGAAACGATTGACAAATATAGTAAGTGTAGTAGGGAATTGGACACGGCTCCATCGTTGCTTCATCACAGATTATACCCTCGTGAGCAAAAAAAAAAAACGGGACACCGTTTCTGCGTGGGTTTAAATTGTGACTAATTAAGTGGCTATCTTTATTCATAATAATGACTATAATGAGTCAACAATTGTCAAAAATGAGTGTTTCATTGACATTTATTAAACATTTTTTAAATACATGTAAATAAAAATATCTGAAAACGATCGAGAAAGAATATAATTAACAATTAGTATTTCGTCATTCCACCGTTATTGTTTATAACTGCAACTAATCTGTATACATTGAAGCGACAATATTTTCTACAAAATTTATAGGAATTTGATGCCATGTATTTTGAACGATCATCCGAAATTCTTCCTGGCTAGCAGGTCTACCTTGTTTGCCTACAATCCTGGCCATTAATCACCATATTGTAAACTTTGTCTTTTCGGGTTCTTAAATAAAACTAACAATAAGTTTAGACACACACTATATTAATAATAAAATGAACAACAATATAAAACTAACTATTAACAACAATAAGCACATTTATGTATTTCTATTTATGTAACTATATTTATGTTTACTCGCCGCGCTCAGGTATTGAATGCCGCCATTCCTTCTTCGACGGCTTTTATATCGTGGTGAATAATCTTCTAGAGCGTTCTCGTATCCTCGAGAAAACACCAGAGGTATAACGCGTGACGCGTTATTGGATGAATCATCACATTGCCCCCTTCTTAAAAATGAAGTTTCGTCCCGAAACATGTCATGCTTTGGTTCCCTCAAACGATGGCGAAATCGACAGGTAGGGCCTTTGTTACATTGTGACGTCATATCGAAATAACAGTCCACCGTCTTATCTTGCCTGGATGTACAGGAATATTCAAGCCGGTAACTGCATACCAGAATTTCCATACCAGTATGTCGGAAGATTACTTCCAACATGCTCCGTACAATTCTCCAGTCCAGGCGGTCCAATCCACAACCCAATTTTGGAACTGCTAATTTCAGAATGTCTTGTTGTAACATTTGTTCGCGTAAGTGGGCCAGAGCCTCCCATAAGGCACGATGGGTTGGCTTCAGGTTTGACAGTTCTTTCGTGACCAAATAAAATATGGGCTGTTCTTCATTTATTATTTGGAGACTCTTCCCAATTGCTGGTGCCTGTTGCCTTAATTTTTCGATTCTGCCAAATCTCTCTTTAAATTCCCTGGCAATTCCTTTGGCCATTCGCAGATCTCGGGCTACGCAATAAGCAAGCGCGTTGTCTGGCGGCACCGTAAACAAATTTTGCTGTTTCTCGATGGTTACCTCAAATCGAGCTATTCTCGAACCAGAATACTTTTCCATAAAGTCTTTGAAGGTTAGTTCCTGGTATTATCTATCCAATCGGCGCAAGTCAGCGGTTTCGTCATTATTGTCTCCAGAGTATCTAATCCAACGTCTGAACAATATACTGGTCTCTTTCTTGACCAATGCCTAATTGCCGAACAATTTGTTTTTACGTAAACTGGCGATTTTCTTGAATCAGTGCGTTCACTTACCTGATTCTTCTCATGCGTAACTAATACTCGTTGGCCTGATAGTTTTTCGTCGGACACCTTCATTTCGCATCTATGACAATTTTTTGCACGTCGAACTCACTGGCGAATATTCTTCACATCCATACAAGCGTTACCATAAACAGCTTTCAAATGTTTGTAAATTTCGATGGATGCGCAAACTTCCAGCGTCAAAAATTCTCTCACGAATCGTTATTTGGTACGCATCTCAGAAATCGAACTTATGATAAATGGCGCTGTGACTTAACGACGGTACACAGGAAATTGAAACTTGCTTGCTATAGTATTTTTACGATAAGAACGCAGTTGCGTCATCATTGTGCGTCACGCAACGTTGACAAATTTATTGTTTACATCTTGCAAATAATTGCCATTTTGGTTATAGGTTATGTTACGAGATCAGTAAAAACTTTTTTAGAATAAAAAAGGGAAGGAATGGAAATAGTTTATTACAGTTAGTATTAATAATTAAGAAATAGCAGTACCTACATGTTAAACTATAGAATAGAAAATGTGTAAAGGTTTTATATTTTTTAGTTCTAGCACATTACACTCACAAATTTCTCTTAGGCACAGGTAATAAATAAAGGTGTTGTACTCTAAGTACTTGCCAATCATATAAGTAATTAAAAATTAACACAAAATACACTGAAAACGAACGTTAAATTGGGCAGTAAATTAAATGTGAATTAATATAAAATAACCTCTGTGTCGAACAATGCAGAGTTACCTTTGAGTTGCGAAGATGGTCGGCCACGTGGTCATATACTTGGACAAGTATGGAAAGCGATGCTTGGCAGATGGACGAAGAAATCAATTAATTAAATCAATTAAATTAATATTGATTAGCTTAAAATAATAATATATATTGAACAACACATATTACCTTCTTGTTGAGGAGATGTAAGGGCACATGCATGATAGCCGGTACTTGAACAGCATGGCGGGTAAGATGTGTATCTTACGATGGTTCTCAAGAGAAGACCATAGCTTGTGTAGATAGAACACTAGTCTGTCGGAAAAGGTCTTTTTATGACCTAAGTTGAGAGGAGATATATATTATCGATATCTTGAATAATAATTAGTAAAAAGTGCGACCTGAAGAGGTGTTCTATCGATGGAATAAATATTATAGAAATATCCATTGTGAAACAAGTTTGCAAATGATATGAAACACTACATATAAAAGAAGATGTACACAATTAAATTATTAACAACTTAATGAAATGTATATAGAAATTTCACAGTGAACGTTATGGCTGGAAGCAGGTAGAAGACCAAGGGTCTAGCGCAGCGCGATAACAAAAAAGAGGCCTTCTACTTGCAAACGAATACACAGAAAAATGTCTAAGTTAAGTTTATATTTTATAACGCGAGATATTTAAAGAAAAAATATTGTTTAAAAATAAATTTAAATATTCTTATATATGCGAAGCGTAACAATGGTGTAATATAAAGTCAAACAAATATTAAAATCAAAACACTATCATATATTGGCTCTTCATTTCACAAATATTTTCACTGGAACAAAAGGCAAAAATGCAGTCGCAACTTGTAGCTTAAAATATCATCTTCCTCTTCTTCTAAACTAATTATGAACGGTCTGACATCATTTTGATAAAATTCTACTTCCCTGTCCCACTATATTTTTAAATCGCAGCTTTAGTGTGAGTGTCACACAGTTAGCTCACGCTCTAGCAGTTACTTGACTTAGTGCTTCTTGCATAACCTTTTACAGCCTTCATTCGTCTTACCCATATTTAAATATATTATTAGAGTAATAAATTTTTGCAATCCCCAAAATTAATTCTATAACGTTAAAAATACAATGATATGGAGGAAGAAAATGAACTGTGTGGTCATATTGCTCTGATAATTCACAGGCCTGCATAAAATTTGTAATGACGTGATTTTTGTTTGTTAAGCTCAGTTTTATATAGCAATAACTAATTAAAATACAGTTGGTCTCTACCATCCACAGATTTCTTTTTGCACAAAATAAAAAGAAAAAAATTTAAAAAAATCTTATAATAGGCGTTTTAATACATTTTAAAATGAATGTACTAGTTCAAATTCTAGGTATTAACCCAAAAATGATTTTCTGTTGTGGTTTTAAAGAAATTTGTTAAATAGGCTCTCATTACCTGATGTAAATCTTTTATTACATGTATTAATTTTGGACAAGATTTCCGGGAATTTTTACCTGCTAAATCCTATTTATTATGCTTTCACTTTATTCGTACTGCGAAGAAGGATTTCAAGTTTATCACTCCAAACAAAATGTATATTTTAATGTCATTTACTTCATTATAGCTCTGAGTGTCGATCAGTAAACAAGTAAAATTAATTTGTCTTTAGTGTTGTGCGTGGTATTTGATAAATAAACATTGCTTAAAAATATGTCTAGCCGGTGTTGCAAAAACAAACCAGATGATTTCTGTTATATTTGTGGATATTTCGTCTTGAAAAAGTTTAAGAGACCAATTGGCGAATTTGTGAAAAATGCATATTATGCTTATTTCAAAATCAACTTAGGAGATCAAGATAAAGATTGGGCACCGCACGTTGTTTGCAAGGTATGTGAAGAAGGTTTAAGACATTGGACCAAACGGAATAGAAAAAGCCTTCCTTTTGGAAAACCGATGGTTTGGAGAGAACCGCAATGAAGAAGAGAAGCATGAAGATTGCTACTTTTGTCTTTGTGATATTAAGGGGCATAATAGAAAAACTTTGAAACATATTTTGTACCCAAACAATATTAAATCAGGTATCAGACCAGTTCCTCACAGTGATCATGTACCTATACCTACACCCCCCAAAGTACTACAAGAAGATATTGAAACCTCTTCAACTTCCGGCTCCGTACAGATGGATAGTGATTTTGAACCATCAACCTCAGGTCAAAACCAACCTCAGCTATTTTCACAAGCCGAACTGAATGATTTAGTAAGATATTTAGGACTTTCAAAAGATCTTTCTGAAGTACTGGGGGGTTGAAACAAAAAATTTGCTTGCCCCAGAAACTACCTTCAGATCTTCCTTTAGCTGAATATGACAGAAAACAACCAAACGAAGCTTTTCTGAGAAACGAAAACGTTTTTTTTAAGAAGCATAAAGAATAAATAACTATTTCTAATTGTTTCTATGTGTAGGTATGTTTTTGTATTTTTTTAAATATAATATAAAACTAGCTTATAAATGAAATAAATCGTGTTTTTTCTATATTTTTTGATTTTACTGGTTTGAAAAATAACCTTACGTGATACAAAAAATATATAAGCAGATTTGAAATCAGCGCTACCCAATCACTAGAAAACCGTTAAAATTTTTAAATCAACATTCAAAGAGTTGAAAAATGCAGGCCTGTGTAATTCATCGGCTTCATAAATAGATGATGGTTTATACCTTTAAATAAAAACTATGATCTATTTGATCTTAATTTAGTAATTATTTTATGTACTAACAGTCTAATGAACTCCAGTAACTGTGTTTTTAAAGCTGTCTTGTCGAAGTTTGTTTTATTGTTGGATAACCATTCATGAATTTGGTATTTTGTCGAAGATGAAGTTGGAGATTTATTTAATATTGTAGTATGATAGCTTGCATTTCGAACCATTATACAAAATTTTCGCTATTCATGTCACCGTAGTAATCCATACTTTTACTATTTGTTGCGAATATTACTTCTGCTCCAGGAATGAAACCATTACTATTACCAGCATGTACAACTATGCATCTACCAAACAAAAGTCAATGATATATTGCCTGTGCCAATTACTTTTTAAATAATTAATAATTAATACTTGTTTTGTTTACATATATTGTTGCAAAAACGTTATTCATTTCAAAACAATATGAGTCAATTCCATCAATGCTCGTTTAGAAACATCTTTCTTAAAATATAAACCAATATTTTGCAATATTTTCTTGTGAGAGACGATATTATCAGAAAAATAAAATGAACAATATTAATATGTATAGGCGACTGACGGATTACAGGCGGATATCATTTGATGATCATACGTGACAACATTGTACGGAATAGGTAACAGTGATAAAACAAATTTCGTAAAATGTTGGAAAAGTTGCATATACTACATTAGTAAATTGAAGCATTTAGGTTTTTACAACTGATATTACTGGTTATGATGCAACTGCTCTCTTATCGTAAAAATACTATAAGCCGAGATACTCGAAATGACCAAATGCAGGTTAGAACTTGTTTCTATCTGCACTACTCACACAATGGCATTGTTGGAAATCTTATGCCTCAAGCCGCCCTTGTATATGGTGATGAAGTTACGATTAATTACAGTTCAACCTTTTTGCGTTTTTAGTAATTAGTTAGCATTCAATATTCCGAATAATAAGAACTTTTATCAAACTACTATTGATAACTGGGAAACTAAGAAAGGTATCAGTAAAAAATACTCAATATTAGTTGATGGACGAAAGTGAAATTAAACTTTGTAGAGAAGTAATAATTTTGAATTAAGCGTGCTTAAGTCAGTTATAGTCAGTTCTTACTGTCACATGTTATAATACGAAGAGAATATCTTAATAATAATAATTTGATCAATGTAGAGACGTCCGCTGCGAACTTCTATAAAAAGACTCCATTTCACCAGAACACACATCTGACGTTGCTAATGAGTGCGTGCGGAATCCCGCTGTGTCGGTCGGTTATGATGCCCGGTCCATGGGAAACCGAGTCCATTGTTGCATGCTAAGACAATGTGTGGTCCACTTAATACGCCATGGTCTCTTTACCTCTAATATAACGTTCGACAACACTAAAAAATGTTACAACTACAATAACAACTGCAACAATAAAAAAGCATAACTATCTGTATAGATGAAACGGAACGTACATGTGGCCTCCCCGGACAAAAGTATATTGTGCGATACCGATGCCGTGTATAGAAAATAGTACTCATTTGTTTAAATAAGCGATATATTACGAATGGGTAGTTTCGTTGGCCTCTCTGTGTCTCAGAATGGGACCTTTTGTGTTCGTTCAGTGAGCCGAAGACGAAATGCCAATTAAACATCGTGTGTTGTGGACTCTTAACTGTTGAGCAATGGTTTCAATATAATGTCTTGGACCCCATGGTGTATTATTAAATTGTTTGTTAAACTCATGTTTTTTTACTAGGAAGATTTGTAAAAAAAAATATTGCAAAAAATATATCTATACCTTATAATTTGATAGAAAAAAATACTTGAACGAAAACTATTTAATGCGAAAGAAGACCTTACGATAATATGAACTTATTTTGCAATTAAAAGTATAGTTTATTTCAAATTATAAGAATATAACTTTGAACGGCTCTAATGATTTTATTTCACCACCTGCGGCAATAACTACCAGGCCGCTCAATACAATTATCTTTTACGCAAACAAACTGCTGAGGTCCATAATGACAAAGTTTAAGTAAATTGTAATTACTGCAATTTAGATGAAATAAAATTTAATAATAATGTAAGTACCAACAGTTGTTAATTTGAATACATAGTTATTATATATAGCTAAATAGTCATGAAATTACAATTTAGATGAAATAAGTGCTTATATTTATTAAAGAAAATTTAAGTAAATATAGTTAGGAGAGTTGGTATATATTACATCTAATATTGAGTCTATTTATCATTTATTGTTAATCTTTACTGCTGTATATATATTTGTTTTTTGTCTCTTTACTTAACGAACATGTGGCGACCTTTTGCTGAAAGTGTTAGTGATTATGATGTGGATAGTGATAATACTGTTGGAGCACGACAGAGAAAGCATATATCAGAATATGCAAAACAGATAATTTTCAATATCTATCATACCCCGATGGAAGAAAATAACAAACTACAAATCCAGAACATTCAACGAACGTCGCAATTAACCAAGGTGCCTTTTGGAACAATATATAAAATAATTAAGAATAACGCAGGGCCTCAAAAGCAAAGAAGTGACAAAGGAGCACCGAGAAAAATTGAAGAGTATGAAATTGATACTATTAGGCAGCAAGTATACTACTTGTACAGAGGATATGCTGTATCTACCCTTGACTGCTTACATAAAAGATTCAGTGATGAGCCTATAAATATTTAGTGTTCTAAAGCAACCTTGTGGCGGACGCTAAAGAAAGCTGGTTTTAAGTTTGGCACTATAGACAAACGTCGCACAATTATGGAAAGCCCGAGGTTACAGAAACTTCGATATGAATACTTAACGGCAATTAGAAGGTATAGACAGCAAGGACGATTAATATGTCATTTAGACGAGACGTGGTATGACACCCATGACACAATTTGCAAAGGTTGGGTGGATAGTTCAAGTATGTGTCAGTTGGACGCGCCGGTTTCGAGAGGGAAGAGAATAATCATTCTTCATGCTGGGCCAGAAACAGGATGGATTGGACAGCCGCTATTATCTGCTAAAAATGTTAAATCCTCAAGTTTAGATTACCATGAAGATATGAACTCATCATTATTTGAAGAATGGTTTTGTGACACTTTGCTGCAAAATTTACCAAAAGATAGTGTGATAGTGACAGCAAACTAAAGTTCATACAAAATGTAATAATAAGAAAGATATTAAAATATTTTTAGAAGCAAATGATTTATATTTTGAGGATCATTATACAAAAAACCAATTAATAGAGGTGATGAAGACAAAAGAATATTTAAAGGATTATTATGTGGATAACAGAGCCAAAGACGCAGGGCATACAATTTTGCGTTTACCACCATACCATTGCATTTTCAATTTCATTGAATTGATATGGGCCCAACCGAAAAATACCGTAAGACGAACAAATCAAACACTGAAATTTAGTGAAAGCAGTGTAACACACATAACAAATGCTATGGAACATATAACTGCTGTAAATTGGAAAAATGCTGTTAAACACACAATAGAAAAAGAGGACGAATATAAGCGCATGTACAAAATAGTAGCACCTTTGATTATAAATTTGCAATACGATTCAGACACAGACACCGATTTGCAAGACGACTCAATCACAGATGATTTATGAAATGCGGTGACACATAAAAATTATATTGTGTAGGTATTACAAATAAATTAGCTTTATATATCTATATGTATCCACTACACATGTTGCCACACGATTTGTAATTTTTTCTTTGTATATAAACCCAATTAACAGCGTTTTATTATTATATTATAGGGCCCTAATTTATAGTCAATACGGCCCCTAGATTCATACGTTGCAAATAGGTAAACCATACCCGCTCAATAAGGAGACCAAGTATAATAATTATCATCACAGAAGGTGGTGCAATAAAAGCATTAGTGCCGTTCAAAGTTATATTCTTATAATTTGAGATAAACATATTGCTGTGTAGTTTGATTCTAATAAGTGGGGTTCTAATTATATAAAATGTAAATCGTTACACACCCATATATCTTGATTAACTCTTTGAATAAGTATAGCTCTCAGGGTTTGCTTTCGGGTTCTTTGTAACTAGGCCTAGCATCCAATATAAAAGGTAAAGAAATAATACGACAAGATATCAAATTAAATACATTTATTGTTAATACTTTCAATATATATTTATGAATCATGAACTCAATAAAGCATTATGAATCATTTATTAATCTAAATCAAATCATAATCGTATAAAATTGATGATTATTGTCAAAAGTACACACGAATAAATTTGAAGTCCTTTTTCAGATTTTATAAATATTTCAATCAGCACACTTGTGTATTATCTTAGCCTAGGGATCTAAGATCCTCCGAATACTAAGCTATGACACAAGGTGTTTTGTTTAATTCGCTATATAAAAGCTTTATGGATATTTGAATTCACTGATATTGTTATACTAAAAGAGTACGTTATTCAATATTTATTTAGTGGATTTGTTCGTTATTAAATTATCAAACTCTTTGTGATACGTTCTTGTCTGATATTGCAATATAGAAGAAATTAATAATTGGTAACAAAATCAACTTTTAAAGCAAATAAAATTAAAATTGCATACGTTTTATAGATAATGAAACTCAAAAATATTTTTCAGAAATTAACTATTATGTACAAATTCTATGATAAACATAAATTTTACATCGTTCAGAGACGTTGCCGGCAATACAATTGCTTTTTCTCTGCTTCTGACTCGTTAGAGTACTCCTTGCTTTATAGATTCGCGCACGCCGAGAGTTTTTCAGCCGTAGAAAAATTTTCTGTTAAGCCTTTTTACCTGTAGATCTACAGGTAAAAAGGCTTAATATATATATATATATATATATATATATATATATATATATATAACAATTGATAAATTATTGGAGTGTTTCGGCTTTTATATGAAATATTTACAAATATCAAATTAGAATGTCTGTAATTGCAGAGTAAGTGGGGATGCAAACATTGCTGTCTACAAATTACAAAGCAAATCATACGAAATTTTTTTTTTTAATTGAAAAATATGGTCTACGTTGAGACTCCAACCCAAGTCTACAGCTTGCCGGGCTGTAGCTTTTACCACTAAGCCACAATAGACCCAGGTTCAAGCTATTTAGAAATGCATTATAAAGTAACAGTGTTAATGAATCAGATGTCCGTTATTGAATGTAGATGTTAAGTTGAAAGCAGAAGTCAGTTTTGAAAGCTCATGTCAGTTTTGATAGCAGATGTCAGTTAGTGAAAGCAAATGTCAGTTAATGAAAGCAGATGTCTGATTTGAAAGCAGGTGTCAGTTATGAAAGCAAACGTCAGATTAGAAAGCAGATGCATATTTTGAAAATAGATGTGAGTTATTGAAAGCAGATGTCAGTATTTAGAGAGCAGAGTGTCAAATTTTTCAAAACTCTTATTAAGAAAATTAAATTTATTTAAAGAATGGTATTCAACGTAGAACAAAAAGCAAAAATGATCGAATGTTACTTCCGTGCAGGTGTGAAAGTAAATGGCGGGTGGCAGTATTCAATTACGGAATGCTTGGCTAATTTTAATGAAGAACATCCTGAATTAGTGTTTGACTACAATTACTTTTACAATGTTTTGACAAATTGTGTAAAGTTATTCAGAGAGACTGGTAGCGTCGGTCGAAAAACTGGAAGTGGACGGCCATCTAAACGTACAGCTGATAATATTGAAACCCTTCAGCATATTATTGATGAAAATCCAAAAACATCCATTTCAGTAGTGACCCAACAAACAAATTTATCTTATGCTACGTGCCAATTCATTCTTAAAAAAGTCTTACATTGTCATCCATACGAGCTGCAATGTTTTCATGTGGATTATTTAAGATGAGTGGAATTTTGTCAATGGTTTCAAAATAATCTACACAATCAGGATATCCTTAACACAGTTTTTTTCACGGATGAGGCTTGGTTTTATCTTTCTGGATATGTTAATTCACAGAATATGAGGTGTTGGTCCATCGAAAATCCTCATTTTTTTGTTGAAAAAACATTGCATCCCCAAAAAGTTGGTGTTTGGGTTGGAATATGTCGAAGAAGATTGGTGGGTCCCATTTTTTTTGAAGGTACACTTACTGCTGCACGATATGGCAATGAGATACTTGGCTCATTCATGAATCAACTGGATGAGGAGGAATTACAAAATGGGTATTTCCAACAAGATGGTGCAACAGCACATACGACCAGAGAAACACTTCAATATCTCAGAGAATTTTTTGATAACAGAATAATAAGCAGGAACACTGAAATTCCATATCCAACTAGGTCTTGCGATTTAAACACATGTGTTTTTTTCGTATGGCCATACATCAAAAATTCGATTTATTCAACGCCAATTCATAATCTGGAACAACTGAGAATTCGCATAACAGAAAAGTGTGAAGAGATCAACAACTCACCGCAAATGCTGCATAAAGTTTTTGCTGGATTGCGGAGAAGAGTTGGTTTGTGTTTAGATGTAAATGGACAACATTTTCAACAACTTCTGTAGCTATATGTAAATTTTGATTATGGTTTCGATATTAAATAAATTATTTGTTTTCTTTTTTGTTGGAGTATCATTTCAATCCCATAACCTTTTTTTTACAATGAAACCAAATGAAACTGTCAAGCATCAAGTAATGTGTCATTATGTGGAAGTGGCTAAAGTACCAACCCAATTTCACAGTCTACTCCAATTATGAATTTTTTCGATGGCTCGTTATTATACTTCGTTTATTGTTTTTGTGGTGGTGATTCCGAAAATACTTTGATGACGTGCGCATCTTCGAATCGTGAATAGCGTAAAGTAAGATTACATGACAGATAAATTAAATAGTCAAAGTAATCTAAGTATGAAAGTATCAAAGTATGTAATCAAAGTAATGAAAGTATCAAATACGTTCAACGATTACTCAAGATTTGAGTAACGAATAGTAACCATTACTTAAAAGTACCAAAAATCGACATCTCTACTATTCTATTAAAAACTAATAAAATTTTTTTCTAAAAGAAAGGGGTAAATACTAAAGTGCGTTGGGATTGCTTTTGTGTAGTTTGGAAGAAATGTTTTATACATTTAGAATATCGCCTTATACACTACGCTGTTCCTTTGAGCAACCCGACTTTATTTTAGACTACGCCATTATTTATTTTTGCAAAAATAATTCTTCTTTTGTCAGCTAATAACATACGCAAAGTAAAAGCATAAAAAAATTGAATCAGAACGTAGACTGAAATTTGATCAACACTAAAATCCCGTAATAACATATCAAGCTTAAATTTCAGCAACTGTAAAAAAATGTGGTCAAAAGATGATCGCGCTCGTCTTACCGCAAATAAAAATATAACTAATAACAAATGCTTACCTACCAAAAACCACACGACATAATAAAGAAAAGCGTCAGAAGATGAAATACACATAAAAGAAATATTGAATAAAACAAGAGAAAAGTAAAATGGAAAATAAAATACAGAAGAAAAAAAATCACTAATCGTATCGAGAGAATTACCTCGAAAATTACTGCCTCTGATTAACTGACACCCAAGACTACAAATCAGTATGCGGCAAAAACCAATGGTCATTCATGTAATTTGTCCCACACATAAGTAGCCATCTACAATCTCAAGCGTGTCGTTTTATTGCATGTGCGGCTATCTTGCCGTCTCCCTCGTACGAACGACACGGTACATTTTACCGACAGCCGCTTCGTCTTTCGTGTGTAGTCCTTGTCGAGGAAATAACATCACGTCCCCAAAAACGACTAGTGGAATTGCTATTTTGCCAATGTGCACATACGTGAAACTCGAATGTAATGTATAAGGGCAAAAGGTTTTAGATACCACATGAATTCTATGTATGTTGCATATACATTTTTCAAGAACTGTTATAAGGACTCTTGAAGCTATAAATGATGCATGTATAACGTTCTGATTTTCGTGTACAAGTACTTTCTGATATACTATGCGGAAACTACTTATGGAATAAATTCGGAAATTTTAAAATGTTTTATACAGGGTGGCCCACAATGACCGAAGGGGTTTAATTCCTTATAACTTTTTTATTATAATTTTTCTTTGTTTCAAAGTATTTTGTAAAGATGATTTGGGGAATTTAAAATGGAACAGTACACAATTGAACAACATGCCAAAATCGTTGAACTTTATTTCTCAAATCAACGATCCATTATTTTGACTCAGCGTGCATATCGTCGTTATTTTAATGTGCGGGTTGGACCCTCAGAGTCAACAATAAACCATCTGGTCGCAAATTTTCGAGAACAAGGGGCAGTAAGGAACCTTCCTGGTGTCGGCAGACGACGAACGGTGCACACGGATGACAATATTGAACGGGTACAGGAGAGTATTCGGGAAGATGGAGAAACATCAACCAGGAGACGTTCGACACAACTTGGCCTCTCAAGAGGGTCGCTGCAGAGAATTTTGCATACAATAAGAATGTTTCCATACAAAATTCAGCTTGTCCAACAATTGAAGCCGACAGATTACCAGCAACGACTTGATTATGCAATTTATTTTTGTCAAAAAGCAGAAGAAAATCATGATTTTATTCATAATTTAATTATGAGCAACGAAGCCCATTTCCAATTAAATGGGTTCGTTAATAGGCAAAACTGCAGGATATGGGCTACGGAAAATCCAAGAGTAGTTCAACAGCGAGAATTACACCCACTTAAGTGTACCGTGTGGTGCGGTGTTTCGTCGGAAAGGATAATTGGCCCATATTTTTTTGAAAATGAACACGGTGTCGCCGTTTCCATCACTGGTGTTAGATATCGGACAATGTTGGAAAATTTTTTAAGGCCAGCCGTGGAAAAGCATCCGCAAGTATGGTTCCAATAGGATGGAGCCCCAGCGCACACTGCGAGAGACACAATGGCTCTTTTACGCGACATCTTTGGTGAACGAATTATTTCCCGTACAAACGATTTTAATTGGCCTCCGCGTTCACCGGATGTAACTGCTTCAGACTGTTTCCTTTGGGGTTATTTGAAAGGAAAAGTCTATATTAATAAGCATAGAACCATACAGCAATTAAAAAATAATATACGCGACGAAATCAACAACATAACACCTGAAGTTTTGCAAAAGTTTATGGAAAATGTTTTGGAAAGAGCACGTATATGCGAAGCAGAAAATGGCCACCACTTGCGAGATATAATTTTTCGTAATTACTTAAAAATATTCTCCATTAATATACTGTATTTAAAACAAAACAAAATTAATAATTATGTCTTAAATAAGAAGTTAATGACTCAAACCCCTTCGGTCATTTTGGGCCACGCTGTATTTTTGTAAAACGCTAAAACAGGTCAACTTTTATTTTAAATTGCTCTGGTTTTAAATTACTGCTCCTATTATTGACGTCATACGCATTTTTGTTAATGAAGTGCTATATTTTTTATCAATTAGAAGATAGCACTATTAATAATATTTTCAACGAATCCACACTAGTTAACTCTATTTTAAACAGTTCTTGAGACGTTTACATTTTTACGTTATAACAACAACAACAACAATTATAAAAACGTCGAAGTTTACGGATTGTTTTTTGATCAAAGCAAAATTACTATTTTTCTTGTATTCAACGATCGTCAAGTGTTATATATTTTATCATACAGTTTCTTCGTGTTGATATTTTCGTTTTAATACGAGCCATGTTTCCAAAGTTTTGGGAATTGCGCTCTAACTAAATTACGCAGAATTTATAGGTAATGCAACTTGTGATAGACAAGTCTTGGCATGCTCATGCAGTTATCCAGTGCAATATCGTTTAGTCTGATTTAGTTGTTCTACAGATTTAGACGCATGTTCGTAGCACTGTTTATGTAACCATGGATGACGCGACTAAATCTGAAAGAGCAATAACTTTCTTTCGGTGGAAAGACAATGTGAAGACTTCAGAAATTATTAAACGTCTGCAAGGAGAGTTTGTCCTTAGTAGACAATCCACGTAGTCGTTGCACCGAGCACGTCGGTAAATGAAAGAAATATTACTGCCGTGGAGAACCTACTGAAAAAGGACAGACGAATGACTATTTCTCAAATTAGTGTACTCCTAGGAATAGGTACACGACTGTTGGGACCGGAACAGAAACTCAATAGGTCTGACACTTGTCGTCAACCTCAAGAACTGTTAGCCCGTTACGGTGATGAATTTTGGCAACTGATAATAACCGACGATAATAACTGACGAAACGTGGATTCCTTATTTCAATTCTGAAACCAAAAGTCACTTCAAAGAATGACGTAAACCCGAAGAAGGGCTTCCACCTAAGGAGCGTGCAGTTCCGTCTGTTGGAAAAGCAATGCACAGTAAGCATTGCTTTTCCAAAGCTTTCCAAATGCTTACTGTATTCTGGGATTGCGAAGGCATTATTTTTATGGATTATCTGGCGAAAGGTACTACAATTAAGGCAGAATATTGTTCGAAGTTATTATCCGGACCATTGCGACTGGTACTTATCAGAAAACGGCCTGGGAAGTTGCATAAGCGTCCGTTATTGCAACAGGATAATGCAAGACCGCACACCGCAAGAAAAATGAGTGATTTTCATCGGTTCCCAGATTAGAAAAACCTTTACAGGGCATTGGTTTTGAGAGCTTGACGAACGTAAAACGTGCCATAAATAGGTGGATTGAGGAGACACCGAAAAAGTTCTTCGAGAACTGCTTAAAAACATTAATTTATTGTTGTGATAAATGTATTCGATTAAATGGCTATTATGTTGAAACACTACATTGTAATATTGATGAAACTTGACAAAATAAAGAAAATTATAGCTAAAGTCCCAGAACTTCGCAAACATCCCTCGTATTTTTGTTGCAATACATTTGAACCATTATTAGTTAAATCACTTGCTGTCATCAGTGGCAATCCAATCATTTGATTAAAATAGATATTTTTTATTGAAAATTTGTAACAAAAATGAAATATTTAACGGAATCTCTTACAAATGAAATTTCGATGGTGATCGAATATGAAGACAGATGTTAAGAAGCATTTCGAGATAGTGCAATTGTTCCAAGAGAGGCACATCGAACAGCCTGTCAATTCACAAGGAACTGTATTATCCAAAATTGAGACACAGTTTCGAGAACTTGGTCATGTGAAACTTTTGCAGAGAGAGCTTGCTTTTGTTTCTGACGATACGAAAATAAACGTTCTCCTCAGCATTGCAAAAAATCCAACATTTACGTTACGCCAAGTAGCTTCGGAAAGCGGCAGCAGCCATACAACCGTATTAAAGTGTTTTAAAAAAGAGAAGCTTTATCCCTACAAACTTTAAAACGTTCAAGAGTTAACAGAAGATGATTCGGGCCCCCGTATTCAATTTTGTGAGCAGATGATGGATTTGTTGGTTAGAAATGAAATTTTTTCAGACATCATAATTTTTTCTAACGCACCTACATTTACTATAACTGGAGAAGTGAACCACCAGAATTATAGATATTGGGCTTCCACGAATCCTTCAATTTTCAAAGTGTTCCTGATGAAAGTACAACCGATTTTTTAAATTTGGAATTTGCATTAGCCCCTTGCCTTCAGAAATACCTCGAGCGTCGTCATTAAACATGTAACGAAATTTTGTAAACTATCGCGATTCTCTGCACAAAAACTAGTAGCTTTCAGCCAAGTTCTCCATTTAGTTATTACTGGAGAGGGAGGCAGTGATAAAGATGGAAGTTCCTCCCTGTAAAGAACTACTCTCAATGGTGCTTTTCTGAATACTTTTTTAAAAGCGGATAGAAGTCTATCAATTTCCGGAAAAGTGTCTCTGATATATTCACAGATTCTGTGGAGAGCATGTGCTACACAAGTAATATTCAGCATATTAGGATATGTTTCCTTTAATAGTCTGATTATTTTTAATATACTCGTATATGCTTCACTGTGACTGACAAATAAAAGTATTTTTTCTATGTACCTGTCGTCCGAATGAAATATTTGGTGCATATTCTCATAAATGATTGTAGCTACTGTTTCTGCATAAACTGTATTTATAACTTTTGTTGTTATTACGTTTGGAATAGTTGGATAATATATCTACAGTTTCGTCGGCAGTTATCCATAGGTACTGATTTGAAAGATGGCTTCTAATGCGTTCTATTGCTTTGGTGTAGCACTTAGAAACATAATATTTGCTATAATTGATTGAGGTCTCGCTAGGCACTTGGTGAAACATATTAAATGATAAAGGTAAAGAAAATACACACTTGTTTATTTGTTTCACTGCAATTTTATTTACAAAATACGGACAAATTTGTTTCGAACTTCACAGTTCATTCTCAACTGAACAAGAAAGGTTTACTTAAAATATGAATAGATAATTTGAAAAGTGGGAGTAACACTGTGAAACATAAACGTGAGTTAAGTATTATTGGGGTTTTCCTAGTAATTAACGAGAAACAGCCTTAATAATAGGGGAGATTACAAACTCTGTTTGTTCATTTACTATATTTAATGATTTGTTTATTGCTTTAAATATTTCCATTATTTCCAAAAAGTCTAATCGTTTACTTTTATTTGCAGAGTGTAAAATTTCAAAATTATTTATTGATACCATGTGTTCTTCATTTATACAGTGCTCGGATATACCTGAACATTTCTTGGAATATAAAATTGCTTTCCTATGTTCTTCTATTCGTGTGCGAAAACATCTTCCAGTTTGACCTATGTAGAAAGCGTCACAGTCTAAACAATTTAATTTATACACGCCACATTTATCTGCTTTTTGAATTGTATCCTTATTATTTGTCCAAAGTTTACCTAAATTTAATTTATTGACTATTATAGTTTTTATGCCTAAATTAACTAATCTAATTTGCAGTGAAACAAATAACCAAGTGTGTATTTTCTTTACCTTTATCATAATATTTGCGTAACGTGGATTCATCAGGAACATTTCGACGAGTATATTTTTGAAGAAATGTTTTGGAATATTTCCGCCATTAGAGTTCTTCGTTAAAATTGTCGGATTCCAACGGGTCTAATTTCTATGTGTTTGCGATGTTAAGTGACGTTTTACGTTGCGTTTTCTTGGAAGTTTTTAACGATATTTTACAGACTTTGCAATAAATTTCGGAATCACTGGCAATAGACATACAATCAGTTTGACCTTTAATTCAATTCGCCATTGTTTCATGATGCTATTCTCGGCGTTGTTCCATATCATATCTGAAAAAGTAACTTAATGTTCTAGATCATTAATTCCCAAAGTAGTCCAGGTGGACCCCCAGGGGTCCACGGGAGACTCGACAGGGGTCTACGTTGGCGTGACAAAAAAATTGGCGGTTCACAATTCGTAAGCGGGGGTCCACGAAAATGTATCTGGTGTCGATAGTGAAGAACTAAAATGTTGGCTTGAGTTCACCTATCAATGTAGGCAGATAATATTTTAAGAAGCTCAGCGACTGTTACTTGTAAAAACTTGCATATTCCATATTCAGTACAACGTGTCGAGACTTGCAAAGAGCTGCCGCTGCAGCCGTCCGCAATGCTTGTTCAGACGTGCAAAGGGACGAAGTACGACTTCTGTTGTATGTGCTTGCAATCTTGCATGCACTTGTTTGATTCTTCACCAATATAAATACGAATGCCACGGATAAACGTTACTCATTTGTTTCCCGAATTTCGAAAAGAAAAGTAAAGTAAAGTGAATCGATGTTAGTGTTTGCCACTGTCGGAAAAGTAAGTACTTACCTGCCTATTTGTTATACATACTTTTATTTTATTTATTATTTATCTATTTATTTTACAAATTATTGTACACGTAAGTAAACAAAAAATGGACAAATTACAAGAAAATACGTAGGTACAAAAGGTGGGGCTTATTCCTAAAAGAAATCTCTTCCAACTCACCTTCGATAGGAGATATATTTATGTTGTAATAAGTATATTTGTAATGTTTGCGTGTAGTAGATACGTATTAAAAATTAAATACTGAACAGAGCCATTATTAGATACTTCCATAAAAGAACAGAAAGCAGAGAAAGGTTGAACTTCTTGTCCATACTTTATTAGTAACTTTTTTATTACCCGACTGTGTGGTGGTTCACTAATAATTAAATATATTTTCATAAATTGTACGTGTCTTTATATACTACATACTCGTAAAGTGAATCAATGTAATAAATAAATAATTAAAATCGCGAAGTTTTGATATCAAAATATTATTTACGAGTATTTTATATCGAATTTACAGAAATATATCAAAATATAATTAATGAAAAAATGTTTTACATTACATTAAAATCGGTTCAGCCGTTTTCATAAATCTCAATTATTGATCTTAGCGATTTATTGCTTTTAATAATTAGAATCAGTTTGCCGCCGGTACTTTGTTTGTTTCATTGCAATAATCAATTAATCCTGTTAAAATAGCCATATCCTGTTAAGTAAGACCGCCTTAAGATTACTGCAACAAAGTTTTTTTTTATTTACAGGTAGGTAACTGATACGAAACATGGCTGAATCTAAGAAGAAATGTCGGCAGTACAGTGTTGATTATTTAAAATTTAGTTTTCTTTGATCAAAGGCAGACAAGCGATTGCCCATATGCCTTTTATGCAACAAAGTTTTGAGCAATGACTCTATGAAACCATCGAAGCTAGAAGATCATCTAAGAAGGTGTTATCCTGATAAAATAGGTAAAGATTTGAAATATTTTCAAACATTGAAGGAAAAATATGAAAAGAGACCCACCGTGCACAGTATGTTCGCATCATCGTCGGAAAGTAACGATGATGGCTTGCGGGCATCTTACAATATCGCATTACTTATAACGAAATCTGGAAAATCGCACACCATTGGAGAACAGTTAATTTTACCCGCTGTTGAAGAGGTTTTAAAAACTGTTCTGCACAAATTTCCATTTGACATACTCAAAAGAATTCCTTTGAGTAACAACACTGTACAAAGACGTGTTGACGAAATGAGCTCTGATATTGAAAGTTTCCTGTGTAATTATCTGCAAACAACTAATTTTTATATTCAACTGGACGAGTCAACTTCACCTGGTAATGAAGCATTATTATTTGCATATGTTCGATTTGTTATGGACGAAGAAATTCATGAAGAGCTACTATTCGCGAAAACTTTGGAGACGGACACTAGAGGTGAATCAATATTTAATGTCCTGAGTGATTTTTTTAAGGAAAAATCGATTCCATTCACAAACGTTATTTCGGTAACAACAGATGTAGCTCTTGCCATGGCCGGGCGATGTCGTTGGTTTATAAGCCATCTTAAAAGAATTATACCAGAGGTAACTGCAATTCACTGTGTCATCCACCGACAACACCTAGTAGCGAAAAATTTGAGTGCTAAATTGCACCAATCGCTTCAATTTGTGATTAAAGCAGTTAACAAAATAAGAAGCAATGCATTGAATACGCGTTCATTTGCACAATTGTGCAATGAAAATGATGAAGACTTCCAACGATTGCTCTTACATATGAAGTACGCTGGTTGTCGAAAGGTGTATGTTTAACAAGATTTTTCTCACTTTTTGAATCAGTTTTAGAGTTTCTGGAAAGTAAAGATCCAGATTTAAAAGAAAACCTGATCAATTTGAAAGCAGACATCGTGTATTTGACAGATTTGTTCAAAATATTTAATGACATTAACTTACAATTACAATGGGACAGCCTCAATTTAATAAAAACAAAGGGTGTATTTTCAGCTTTTCTTGGAAAATTGAAATTTATGAAGCAAAATATTAGTCGGCGCGAATTTTCCCAGTTTTCAAACTTGTCACAGGCAGAATGCCTTGATGAGGATATTCACACATACGTTCAACATTTAATTGCCCTGCATGATGACTTTAAAATCAGATTTGAAGATATTCTGACGATGGAAATACCACCATGTATCATAAATCCACTTGATGAAACGGAAGTGGAGAATGTGATATTACAAGAGGAGCTACTCGAGCTTAGCACTAATGAGGAACTAAAGATTAAATTTAAAACAGGGTATCAAACATTTTGGCTGCAGGCAGAAATACCCGAAAAATATCCTGAACTGTGGGGAATAGCGAGAAAGCTTTTGATAGCGCTTCCCTCGTCAAATCTTGTCGAGAAAAGTTTTAGTGTCGTTACAAACCTTTTAACAAAAAAAAGGAGCAGATTGAATATCACAGAACGGGGAGATTTGCGGTTATTCCTAACAAAACTGAAGCCAAATATTGATAATTTGCTGTCAATCCATCAAGTACATCTCTCCCACTAAAATTATGACTATTTTGTGATTGTCATTGTAGAAGTTACGTTACGTTATTAATATTTAATTTTAATTATATTACGACTGCTATCATATTACAATGTAATATGATAACAATAATAATTAATCGTGTAATAATTACATATTTGAATAAATACAACACAAGGAAATATACTATTTTTATTTTTATTTTTATTTTTACCACTCCGAATGGGGAGTTTTCTAAATAAAATATGTGAGAATTGATTGGTTTCTTGTGCTGTGAGTAGATGTCAAAGGAGTAAAGTTGGATGGAATCACTTTTTTGATTGGCTAACTTTACTTTTTTGACATCCACTCACAGCACAATCAATTAATTAACCAATAACCGCATAGCCGCAACGCAAATTTCCATAGTTAGATCTAATCTTCACATTTTTTGTCGAGTTTTGGGAATATGGTAGAAATGTAGCTGCAGGGGGTCCACCGGAACCAGCAAAACTTTTAAAGTGGTCTATGAGAAAAAAAAGTTTGGGAGCCTCTGTTCTAGATCTAAATACATAAGTGAAATTTAAAAATGTATGCGTAAGTTATTGAAACTTAACGAAATTTACTGGACGCTTACGTCAAAATAATTGGGAGAAGTAGATTCGATAAAACTATATTAAACAGGATCTATTACAAAAATTACGAAGTATATAATTAACAGTTAAAACAGTGAAAGAAAGAAACTAACCCACCGTACTTTATTTATCTTATGAAATATAACCTAACAATTAAAATAAATTATCAAAACTCCTCACGCTTCTATCTACGCCCATAAAGAAAGGAATTTTACTGTAAAATTTAGTAATTGCGTCACAATTCAACGACAAGAGACAGATGTGCGGTTAACCGAATAATAGTGCTATTCAATAAGTGCTTGTTGTACTTAGCGATGTTATAGACTACTTATATGGTCCATCGTCCGATATCTAATTATTACATTTAAACAAAACCCCGCGTGATTGGTTATCACAAAGTTGTAGCAAAACACGCAATTTTTTTTAATAAAAACGGCCTCCAACTCACTACTCAGTGATTTATTTTTTCTTAATTAGTCTGTTTAGTTTCTTTAAATAATTTAAAGTTTTCTTTATCTACTTTTACTGTACTGTGTTAAGTATTCATTTATAGTTTTATATATTATAACGAGCCATCGAAAAAATTCATAATTGGAGTAGACTGTGAAATTGGGTTGGTATTTTAGCCACTTCCACATAATGACACATTACTTGATGCTTGACAGTTTCATTTGGTTTTATTGTAAAAAAAGGTTATGGCATTGAAATGATACTACAACAAAAAAGAAAACAAATAATGTATTTAATATCGAAATCATAATCAAAATTTACATATAGCTACAGAAGTTGTTGAAAATGTTGTCCATTTACATCTAAACACAAACCAACTCTTCTTCGCAATTCAGCAAAAACTTTATGCAGCATTTGCGGTGAGTTGTTGATCTCTTCACACTTTTCTGTTATGCGAATTCTCAGTTGTTCCAGATTATGATTTGGCGTTGAATAAATCGAATCTTTGATGTATGGCCATACGAAAAAATCACATATGTTTAAATTGCAAGACCTAGTTGGATATGGGATTTCAGTGTTCCCGCTTATTATTCTGTTATCAAAAAATTCTCTGAGATATTGAAGTGTTTCTCAGGTCGTATGTGCTGTTGCACCATCTTGTTGGAAATGCCCATTTTGTAATTCCTCATCATCCAGTTGATTTATGAATGAACCGAGTATCTCATTGCGATATCGTGCAGCAGTAAGTGTACCTTCAAAAAAAATGGGACCCACCAATCTTCTTCGACATATTCCAACCCAAACACCCAACTTTTTGGGGATGCAATGTTTTTCAAAAAAAAAATGAGGATTTTCGGAGGACCAACACCTCATATTCTGTGAATTAACATATCCAGAAAGATAAAACCAGGCCTCATCCGTGAAAAAACTGTGTTAAGGATATCCTGATTGTGTAGATTATTTTGAAACCATTGACAAAATTCCACTCGTCTTAAATAATCCACTGGATAAAGTTCATGAAAACATTGCAGCTTGTATGGATGACAATGTAAGACTTTTTTTAAGAATGAATTGGCACGTATCATCAGATAAATTTGTTTGTTGGGTCACTACTGAAATGGATGTTTTTGGATTTTCATCAATAATATGCTGAAGGGCTTCAATATTATCAGCTGTACGTTTAGATGGCCGTCCACTTCCAGTTTTTCGACCGACGCTACCAGTCTCTCTGAATAACTTTACACAATTTGTCAAAACATTGTAAAAATCATTGTATTCAAACACTAATTCAGGATGTTCTTCACTAAAATCAGCCATTCATTCCGTAATTGAATACTGCCACTCGCCATTTAGTTTCACACCTGTACTGAAGTAACATTCGATAATTTTTGCTTTTTGTTCTATGTTGAATACCATTTTTTAAATAAATTTAATTTTCTTAATAAGAGTTTTGAAAATTTTGACACAAACAAATAGTTTCAATGTCAAATAATAAATGTCATTATGTGGAAGTGGCTAAAGTATCAACCCAATTTCACAGTCTACTCCAATTATGAATTATTTCGATGGCTCGCTATAATTGTTACCCTGTAACTGGATTTTGCTTATTTGTTGGGTAAATAAATGAATATTATTATTATTATTACTGCTAAAGTTAATACCGAATTTTAAGTGCGGATAATATACACCAAAATATAGTAGCGTAACACATCATTTCTAACTATCTCGCGGAGTATACGAGCACAAAAACCGAAAGTTTCTGCATATTATATCACAGTTAATAAGATAGTACTAATATTTGGGTATTTATAATGGATAAACGTTAACCTATATTCAATGGAAAATTATTTTACCCACTGGGGTTAATGTACTTAAATAATTTACAAAGATAGCACAGCAAAGAAGTATTAATAATCCTAGAATTAAGGAACTGGTCAACAAATGGAACTCATTAGAATAACTGAATATTTTAAAAAACATGCCGCTATATATTGCTAAATTAAAATGAAGTTCTAAAGACACTACAAGAAAGGAAGAGTACCTTATTTGTTCATATATTTAATAGTACATCAAACATCATTTTAATTTTTATTCCTATCATCATAGTCAAGGAATGATTGAGACATATTGCTACATTACATTAAATATAGAAGTACTTATTGTAAAATAACTGATAACTGTAATAGGAATTAGTACAGAGGCCTATTAAATATGCATTAACACATACGTATAAAATGAGAGAAAGCAATTATTTTCTCTGTAGATATACCTTAAAAATGTTTAATTGTAGCAAAAGTAAATATTATTGAATAATTTCTGGGAAATAATGCAATTTAATGCTACTGATTTAACAATATCTATTTTTTTAATTTCCTCAGTTTTATTAGTAGTGTTAAAATAATTCTAATGTAACGGTTGTATTTTATTCTGCCACTTATTCACTTGATTGATTTATGTACTTTCTAGGTATATTTGTGGGTTATTTAGAGCAGAAACGTTAACATTAGTCTTGAGAGTTTCTTTTCTGTTCATATCAAACAATAATTATATTTTAATGTATGCATATGCAAAAAATATTAACAGCGTATTTACTTTAATAATTGTTGGATTATTTAAGAGAATTTTTTGATGAGCGTATAATTAGTCGAAATACTGAAATTGCCTGGCCTGCACGTTCATGCGATTTAACACCTTGCGACTTCTTTTTGTGGCCTTATCTAAAAAATAACATATTTCGAATTTGAATGATATGCTACAGAGAATCGAACAGAAATGCATGGAAATTAATAACAATCCAGTAATGTTGCAGAATATCATCAGAAATTTTGAACGGAGGATTTTAAAGTGCATTGATCTTGAAGCACAACATTTTCAACATTTGTTATAGTTTTCAATAAATACCTATTATTTGTTATTTATTTGTAAGTATGAAAGTGTCAAAATATACGACTTCGTAGGTTAAGTAGTAAATTTTAATTTACGACATACTTCAAAATGTTCTCAGTAAATCACATGCTACTAGATTGACATTTCAAATGAACACTTGTTACATTAGAGATGGGGGTTTTATGTTTTATTCTTTGTTATAAAATTCTAGTTGCGAAAGAAGTTGTAGCTCCAGTCTCTTTATATTTTAATATACTTTCGTATATTTGACCTGTTATTGGAATACGTAGCTCTGTTAGACAGTAAATAAATAAATAAGGAAACAAGTACCACTTGATACAATCAATCAGTAATAAAATTGATAAAATAGGAAAAATATTACTGCCGTAAATGGAAACGTACAGGTTCCACTAACAATAAGCGAGAAGATTGCCTAGTTTGGTGAAGACCGAAGTCCGACGTGTTTATAATAATCAGTACACATCTATTGTTGAAGCAAATATATTTAATAATCCAGTATAGTATTGGGGATATGTGAGACAAAAGAGCCTTAAATTCGAAATTCCTGCTTGCTGGAATTCAGGAACCGATATGTTAACTGAACCGGATGAAATCGTTGAAGCTTTTCCGTATATGTTTTCTATTACATTTGCACCACGTTCAACTTTACCTGATACTTTTTCTGGGAATATACTTTCATTTGAAAATATGCATATTTCCTCGGTTTCGACTAGCGAAATATTATATGTTTTAATGCAAATAAAATCTAATAACACCTCCGGTTGAGATGTGTTTCTTAACTTTTTTTATTAGAAATTGTTCACGAGTACTTAATGAATAATTAGCTATAATATTTTTAATTAATTATCAGCCCACCTACCATTACGAAGTTTTGGAAATTAAGTAGTGTTATACCAATTTTTAAACATGGCACCAACGCATAAGTATTTTATGTTCCTGCTTTTTTACTTATATTCTTACATGTCGCCTTACATTTCCTCATGTAAACATGGTTTTAAAGTGGAAATATTTATAGTAGCGAACTTGATTGAAATTGCACAGTATATTAGTCAATGCTTGGATAAAAGTGGGAATGATATACACGTTGTCCCTTGAAATTTTGAATACGGGTTCTGAATGCATTACTTGGCGCTTAGCCTACCGTGCTCGTTTTTTTGCATAGCTGAGGAATATAATGTGTTTGTAGGCACTGTGATTTACACTCGGTTATTATAATAACTTTCCATGGTTGTTATTGCAAAATTCATGTCAATGTGACTTTTTGTTGGAAAGCTTCAAATTTGATGCACTCTGATACAATTAAGTGTAGTTAATTTTTCTTTTCAAAATGTTAATAACGGAATAGAAAACTCAAATTGTTAAATGTTTTTATGAAGGTCAATCGATGAATGAAATCGCAAATAATTTGTTTGTTTTGGCATACGATGTGACAGTGAACACCAGTTCGGTCTTTCATGTTATATATTTGTTTAATAAAACTGGTTCTGTAAATCCACCATGTAAGTGCTCAAAGGAAAGGAGGACTCAAACTGAAGATGCTGAACTGCGGAAATTATGGTTCGCAATATGATAATGGAAAATGACATTTTATCAACAAGAGACATTTAAAAAAAACAGAAATTAATACCGGAAAATCAGAAGTGCATAGAATACTTAAAAGGAGTAGTTTCAAGTCTTTCAAAGTTAAAACGACATAAGAAATTTTCCTGGCTGACCATGGTCGTCGAAGAATAAGTTTGAGAACCCAATACCCCCAAAAATTTAACGTTTGGACTGGTATTCTGGGGGCACTGTTATAAGACCATTTTTTATTAACGGAATCTGAATGGGCGGAAGTATTTGGAACTGCTTGAGAATGAAGTGATACCAGCAGTACAATGCATACAGAATATTGATATGGCTCATATCTGGTATCATCACGACGGATGTCCTGCTCATAATGCGGCTCATGAATAAAATATTTCCTCGTCGCATTATTAGCACCAACGGAGGCATAAAATGTCCACCAAGATCTCTCGATTTATTCCCGAATGATTTTGTCTTTGGGGCCATATAAAGTAAACAATTTATACCCATCAGCATCTAAGACCTAACAACGTGTATAACTTCAGATTAAAAATTCTTGAAGCTATTCAAAATATCACACCTGCGATGTTAAGAGCAATGCGACAGCAATTTTATGATCGTTGTTTGGCCCAACAAGGAAATGTTTTCGAACATTTAGTAAGATGAATGTAGTAACTATTTACTATTCGTTAGCTTAGCGTTGTGTTTGTTATAATTTAAGTATAATTTGTAATATTAAAATATTTTATAAATATTTTTCACTTTGATTCTCTATTTTATTACAAATTAGCTGACCCGGCGAGCTTCGTACCGCCTAACAGTCAATAAATGTCGTGTTAACTTTTAGCTAAACTTAATTTAGGATTTTATTAACGTAATACAAAATACAAAAATACAAAAAAAAATATTAATTTCTATAGTTTATTAGGATTGTATAAAGAACATAAAAATTCAATAAAAGAATAAAAATCAAGTATTTCAATGGCGTGTCAACAAGACATGCTTTATTGGAGCTATGTATTTTGCTGCATGGGTTGCATTCGGGTTGATTCTCTTCAGTGAAGGATCTTGTGATATACGACATTTTTCGTTTTGTTATCAGTCGCAGGAACAAATAAAGCGGATGGTTTGCCGACGCGTGAACATACCACGTACAATTGACCATGAGATGAACATGAATTTTATAGATTCAGACCACTAACACTAAAGGATTGGCCTTGTGATTTGTTAATCGTCATAGCGAATGCAAGACGAATCGGAAATTGAATTCGTTTAAACTCAAAGGGCATCATCGGGATCCTCGGAATGGGAACTTCCTCACCTTTGAATTTTCCTTTGAGTATCGTCGCATGAATCACATGGATCATCAGTTTCGTCTTGTCACCAAACGCGTTCCATTGCATAGTTTTGGTTGGTTTAGATTTCGAAGCATGATGACTACCGAGCCAACCTTCAGTTGTAAATTGTGCGATGGTAAGTCAGGCACATCTAAATAGTTTAAAAATTCAGTAGGATAGTTGGTGGCTTCGTCTTCGTTTGTCAATAGATTTGAATGAATGTAGAGTACCAACAATTTTATTCTGAGTTACTAAGTTTAAGTCATCAACATCTTTGTTCTTAGCCGCCAAAGTTACTCGCTGACTCAACCATTTGTTGTTTTTGTGGTTAGCAATGAGGTTCGGGAATACTTTGTTGATGAGCTCGTCTTTAGATGAGACGAAATTGCAAAAATTCGGAGAAAATGATATTAATCCGCTTGATTCGTCGACAGGAACTGCTCGATTCAAATCAACACTTGAAGCATTTCTTCTTACGCGTCGAAGCTTATTCCGTTGTTGATCTGTGCGATAAGCTCGAAGATTTGTCATTGCTAACCGAGCCGTTTTACGGGCTGCCTCTCATTGCTCTTGTGTTTGAGAAACACGAAGTCGGGCCATACTCACGCGGCGCTCTTGTGAGATTTCCCGTTCTGGTTCAGTGGATTGATTCGCGATGTTCCATAGAATAATTGCATTACAGTTTTGTTGGGAAAGATTAGATCTTCGTCGCCATAATACTCGCACAATGAGATTTATTAATAACACTCGTACAAAACAAACAAATCGTACACTTGCGGCCCCTACAAACTGGAACAGTTTGACAAATAATAAATGTTGGCTTTGCAACATGTTCTTAATATTGAAGTTTATAAAATGTCAACTAACTGAAAGAAAATCAGTGGTGCATAAAATAAAAATTTGGAAAAATGGAAAAATTCAAATACAAATACCGTTTTTGCAACAATATATGCGTTTTTAAAATGAAAATGCATTCCAGTTTTTGTTTTTTTTTGATGAAATCTGTATTTATCGATATGGAAGCTCTCAAAAACCACGGCAAATGAGAATATTAAATATATAAAGGCAAAATAAGTAGATGGAAAAAGATATTAATTATTTAAAAAGTATTGGCATGGGTAATATGTTTTTATCAACATTTATTTCATTTGCGATATGCCTAATGTTGATGACGTCATCTAGCCTAATTCTAATTAACGACTTTTGCAGTTCGTTTAATTGAGTCATTTTTAAAATTGTGACACAAACATGACCATAGCGGATGAAAGTCAAATTTATAATTCACGAATTTTCTTAGTTTGACAGAATGTGTCAAAAGTCGGTATCTTAGTTTGTAGCGGCGGCAACTGTACATACGGTTGCGCCAGCACTGACAGTTTGGAACAATGTAGTCAGCCAGCATTAACGTTACATCGGTAGATTTGTAGACAAATTTCGGTAGATTCCGTAAAAAATCGGTAAATTTAAAATTTTTACTGTCAGCATGATAAGCAAATGCATTTGCTTATCATGATGACAGTTCCGTGTTTTGATTCCTGTCTGGCTGTCCGAGTGGGATTTCGTGGTTTTCCTTCTCGTTTAAGGCGAATGCCGACAGCTTTGCATCTTAAAACGCTCCACGGGTGCATACATAATAATAACTCACGTCTTCCGTTTCCCTGTTTTTGTAGTCTATCTATTTTAGAATACTAAGGCATGATTTATTATTATTCAATTAGAATGTATCCTTGAATAATTTTATCCATAGCAACTACAAATGTATGACACTAATATACTGTCATTTATATTTAATATTCCTTGAAAAAGGCATCATTTGACGAAACATGTAGGACTATTTTCAATATATAAATATTGAAGTACAACCAGATCTTAAATCGTCTACAAATTGAATTTACTATGTATATATATATATATATACATATATGAAAAAATGTGTGAAAGTCGTATCCACCCTGGAATGTGCAGACGCCAGCGTTTCATGGTTTTACGACTTTCACACATTTTTTCATTTTCCCGTACAACTCGGTCAGTTGGCGCCGCGACGCGTTGCAACTACATTCTTAGGCAAATGTGATTTTGTCAGGTGTAGAAATTAATGCAACGAATTAGAGCGGCATTGGCAGTAATGTGAGAATTTATTGATTATTAATTCTCATTAACATTACGTTTATCACAATTAGAATATATATATATATATATATATGGTAAACCTAATCAGTAGGCGATTAAAGGTCTGCATATTACTTCAAAATATATGTATTTAAAAAACTCTACATGTTTCGGCTGTATACGCCTTTATCAAGAGAATACAAAATATGAATAGCATTCAGTTTTTGTATTCTCTTGATAAAGGCGTATACAGCCGAAACATGTAGAGTTTTTTAAATACATATATTTTGAAGTAATATACAGACCTTTAATCGCCTACTGATTAGGTTTACCATATCATACCAAGGTCACGAAGTTATTATATATATATATATATATATGTTAATTTTTATTATACCTTTTTAAACAACCAATCTGCGACAAAAATTCAGATTTTAGTTTGTTTCTTTTATTTATTTATTGTCAGATACATAATTCTAGCAGAACTGCAAAACACAATATTTCAAAGGTGACAAGAAAGAAAACTAAATTACAAAGGATAAAATAAAAATTAATTTTATTCAATGTAAACAAATACAAATAAAATTATTAGACTAACTAAACGGAATGTTTTCTAAAATATAAATAAACATAATTTATATCTTACTCATTGGGATATAAATTATGATTATTCATTTTTAAAAGCAACTTTTCCTCAATTGAAAAATCGTAACAACTTTTTATTATTAATAAATTGCTTGGTATGCAATAATCCACGCTAATATATTCCACTGTTAAGTTTTTATTAAGTTAATATTTGAAAAGACTTTCCACATTTGCGGTGAATGTCGAAGGCAAAGTAAATTTTGATCAAAATCTATTAATAACAAGTGTTCATTTGAAAAGTCAATCTAGGTTACTTTGAAATTTTGAAAGAATAAGACGCAAATATATTAGTATGTGTTTGTTCTTCCGTAAACGTAAATCCAAATGACATTTGATAATGTTAATCACAAATATCAGTTAGTGTATGAAATAATCGTGCGTCGATTTTGGTTTAAATAAATTGCATCTCAGTTTTAAAATGGCTTTCACTTTAGAACATAAATTTTTTTTAGTCCAGGCTTATTTTCGAAGTGGTAATAAAATTGATGGTTTATGGGTTTATTCAGTTCAAGATTGCATGGTAGAATTTCAAGTTGAGTTTCCACATTTTGTAATAGATTATATACCTGCAATTTAAAAATACTTTGGATAGAACTTTAAAACTTTTTTCTGAAACTGGTAGTCCCTTAAGAAAATCAGGCAGCGGAGCAGTTAAGAAACGTACACCTCAAGTTGTCAATCGTGTTGAAGAAATAATGGAAAATGAACCACAAACATCTGTTCGACATTTGAGTCAACAAATAAACCTTTCTGTTGGTACAACTCACAAGTTATTAAAAAATATATGCAACTATATCCATACCGTGTCACAGCAGTACAAGAATTATTAGAAATTGATTACCCACGTAGACTACAGTTTTGTAATTGGTTTGTAAATATGAACAATAATGGAGAACTTTCGCAAAGAGTCATCTTTACTGATGAAGCATGGTTTTATAAAACAGGATACCTAAATTCACAAAATACAAGAATTTGGAGTAGTGAAAATCCACATGTAATTAATGAAGAATCGCTACATCCAGAGAAAATTGGTGTTTGGGCAGCGATAAGCCAAAGGCGAATCATTGGAGTAATATTTTTTCAGGGAACGTTAAATGCTCAAAGGTACCGTACCATACGGAAATTTTACAACCATTTGTCAATCATTTGCATGATGATGAACTTCAAAATGCATATTTCCAACAAGACGGAGCACCTTGTCACTGTACTGCAGAATCTTTGGATTATTTAAGAGAATTTTTTGATGAGCGTATAATTAGTCGAAATACTGAAATTTCCTGGACTGCATGTTCATGCGATTTAACACCTTGCGACTTCTTCTTGTGGCCTTATCTAAAAAATAACATATTTCGAACACCTATATTGAATTCGAATGATATGCTACAGAGAATCGAACAGAAATGCATGGAAATTAATAACAATCCAGTAATGTTGCAGAATATCATCAGAAATTTTGAACGGAGGATTTTAAAGTGCATTGATCTTGAAGGACAACATTTTCAACATTTGTTATAGTTTTCAATAAATACCTATTATTTGTTATTTATTTGTATGTATGAAACTGTCAAAATATACGACTGCGTAGGTTAAGTAATAAATTTTAATTTACGAGATACTTCAAAATGTTCTCAATAAATCACATGCTAGTAGATTGACGTTTGAAATGAACACTTGTTATTGTTTTATTTAATATTTATACAATTTAAACGAATAGTATGGTAGTTCTGATTTTTTCGGTAGAATTGTGTTGAAAATCGATAGATCGGTAGAAATCATCCAAAATCGGTAGATCTATCGAAAAATCGGTAGGGCTGGCAACACTCGTTTGGATGTACATTACGTTTATTTAATTATGAAAGTGCTGTTATCTGCGCCGGTTTATGATATCAATGATTCGTTTTCAGCATAAACCGACAGCTGGCAGCACTTACTGTGTATTTAATCCTGTCAGTACGTCTTATATTTGTGATTTTCTTCGACATGTAACACATTTTGACAAATGCGATTAGCAAAAATTTTGACGTGATGGAAAAAACTAAGGTCATTTTTGGATTCAGCGCACAAACATACATAGGAATCAATCATCAGAAGTCGAAAAACCTGATACGACCGAAAAAATGCAAGTCTGTGAATCGTGTACATTTCAAACACATGTCGTTCACAAGTTTGAAAATATTTTCAATTTATAGTCTCTGTGTTTAAATAGACTGTGTCACTTTGCATTATACTTTTAACTCGTGTACCTATATGTATATATACATATTTTAAGAAACTGGTGAATATTCATATTTTCAGGTTACTCCCATCTATTCAAAACCTGTTGTAACACAAACCTTTTCAGATTAATTACTATTTAATTTAATGTATTACCCCTTTTCTTCCTGTATTCGTTAGCATGTCACGTCTCATGAAAAACTAATCGAAAATATAGTCCAATCACAATACAAATAAAGAGGTAAGGGATGTACAAATCGGTAATTAATATGAATTACATTGCATGCATGAAAGTTTAATAGGACCAGCCTTTATACAAGTAAAATAACTAAGTATATGCTACTTCTTCCCTACTATCTAGTTACAGGTATAGCGTGCTTGTCATGCTTTTTCTATTATTGAATATTAATTATACCTTTCTCACGTACAAAGCGTATATCTAATATATTAAAGGGTTAAGAGACAATTCTTGTATATTTTATATATCCATATTAGTTCCTGTAATTTTAGCGATTGTGTAAAAGTAAATAAAACTCACTTTCGCGAGAACATATTCAATTCTTCTTATGTACTCTGTAAAGTAGAATATCAAGTAGTATTAATATAGTTCATCGATATTATATGTATGGCACCAATTTTTCTAAAAGCGAACACGACTCGTACATATGACTTAATTATTTATTTATTACTTCGTATGAGAAGCGAGGTTGGACAAGAAGAATTAAGAATTAAAAATTAGATATTAGTGTATCACTTTTATGACAAAAATAGAGCCACAAAAATAATTTATACGACGAGGATCTGATAATTTGGGTAACTAACACAGAGATGTTGCGATAATCTACGTAGCGTGTCATCTGTCAAATCTGGTATAACGGGTGTTCAGAAACATTCGAAATCAAAGTAGGCCTTGAAAATATGAAGTCATGTCTGAGATAGATTGATACATTTACTTAATACAATTTTATAGGTTATCAAATTAGTATCTTCGATATTAGATTCTGACTTAAGTAAAGATATACGATTTTTTGTTCAGAGCCCACTTGACTTCGAATGTTTCTGAACACCCGTTATGTTAGAAGACAGCTGTAAAAGTTTGAGCTAAAAACGTTGCGTCCGTTGTCACTTACAGTTGTTTAAAGTAAACGTGTTACGTCGTTTTGTAAATATCGAGAAAAGAGAATTTCGTGTTGTGATTAAACACTTCCACATCGCCGGAAAAAACCTAAAGAAATTAAAGAACGGTTAGATAATGTTTACGGCGAATCTTCGCCATCAGTAAGACAGTTTATTTTTGAGTGAATGAATTTAAACGCGACCGTAGGAGCACCGAAGATAAACCAACAGCAGCACGTTCGAAAGAGGCTACTATTGACGAAATGATCACCAAAGTTCATGGTCTTGTTTTAAATGATCGTCGATTAAAGGTGCGTGAGATAGCAAATACTATAGGTATATCTAAAGAATGTGATGGTCATATCTTACATCAACACTTGGGTATGAGAAAGTTCTCAGCAAGATGAGTGCCGCCTCTGTTGGATGTGGACCAGAAGCAAATACGCCTAACAACTTCTGAGTAATGTTTGACCGTTTTTAAGCATAATCCCTAGTAATTCTTGCGCCGATATATTACCGTTGACGAAACGTGGATACACCACTATACCCCCGAAGCAAAAGTTCAACCCAAACAATGGGTAGAAGCTGGTTGCAGTGCACAGAAGAAAGCAAAAGTGGTTCCATCAGCTAATAAGGTTATGGCCACCGTATTTTGGGATGCTCGTGGTGGTGTTGTCTTTGTAGGTTATCTGAAAAAGGGCAAAACAATTACAGGCGAGTACTACGCGTCATTATTTGACCAACCGAGTGAAAAATTAAAGGGAAAACGACCGAAGAAAGTTTTGTTTCATCGTGACGACGCACCGGTTCATGTATCGAACATTGTCGCGACGAAATTATTTGAATTGCGATTCGAAATCCTTCGTCATGTACCTTACAGTCCAGATTTAGCTCCATCTGACTTTTTCTTGTTTTCCCCAACTTTAAAATATGGCTAGGTGCATAGCAATTTTCATCCAATGAGGAAGTGATTACAGCAACAAATGATTATTTTGCGGCGTTTGATATGACCTATTATAGCGAAGGCTTTAAACGACTTGAACATCGTTGGAACAAGTGCATCGAATTAGAAGGGGACTATGTCGAAAAATAAATGTAAAGAACCGGAATAAAGTATCTTCTTTTGTACTACTTCCTTAGTTTTCAGACCACCCTTGTACACTAATACTTGAACTTTTCAACCAGTCCAATGGTCCAGGAGTTGCCTTGCTCTGCTCGTGGATGTCACCAGGGAAACTTTTTCTGAAGCACTCTTTTACTATGTGGAGCAAAGTTTGTTCCATATTTCCGCAGTTGTAGGGGTTGGTATCTGTTGGTTTCCATTTATGCAACATTGAGTTGAAAATTCCGTGACCTATGTGGAACCTATGTAATTAAGAGCATTGCCTACGAGGAAGTGTTATGCCTGACAGAGGTCCCAAGGATTATAAATCAAATTTCTATTCCTCAATGCAGGGTATTGTTCGAGGTGGGTATCCAGTAATTACTCATATTGTTGGGGTGGTAAATTTCTGTATCCAGCCGAATTGGTGTCCTAGATTTCAATCGGGTCCTGAGAATGCTCTCCAAATCATCGTGTATAGGCAGATCAATATAGTTGGTAAGCTTGGCCTATTTATTCTACGCTGCAGCAAGACGTCTAATATCCGGCGGGGCAATGTTAGAGAATCAATAGCCAGAGACTAGGCGTGGATCTAATAGTATCGGTGACGATATACATTGTATCGTTAAGTTGTATATCTATTAGCTTGTTATGAGAGCTTCAATATCAGACAGCAGCATGGTATTGAGCAGAAGAATAAGCCAGCGCAATGGCTACCGTTCGCAAGGTTTCTCCATTTACTCTCCATGAATTGTTGGCAAGTTTACGTACTATATTATTACGGGTCTTCGCCTCTTAACCCTGGAGTGAACGCGTAGGGTCTCTCAAACCCACACAGAAATTACTTTTATAGCTATTTGTGATTGGTTGAGCATACATGCGCGAGCAAACTATATCATATCACAGCTGTGGTAGAAGTTATATTGCAGTGGGGTAAGAAACAACTGCTTTATAGTAGATTTCGGTCTCTTAGACAAAACGCGTTCTTTTATGTAAGTTTTTTTTCATTAAATGGGTTATAGATTATCTAATTATTGACCTGTTATTTAATAGAATTATGTACAGCTATGAAAAGGAAGTCGAAAGGCTGACTCGTCTATATGAGGAGGTCCCAACAGACGATGAGGCTTTTTTGGATTCAGATGACACCCTAACAAATGCTGAAATTGAAGAAAAGAGTCAGCATGATTCCGAAAGCGAATTCGAGGTTGAAACAGGAGAAAAGTCAGTACCTTCTCAAACTGACACCGCTATGGATCGTTTGTACTACCAAGCGAAAGATGGCACAAAATGGAAAAAAAAATTGTACCACAAACAAGGCAGAATAACATAATTGTCCGGCTTCCTGGATTAATTGCTGTCGCAAAAAATGCATTGTCTCCACGAGAATGCTGGGACCTTTTTTTGGATAATTCAGTTTTGAAAAATATAGTTGATAATACAAATACAAGGTGTGTATAAATTGTCGCAAAAGCTACACGTAGCGACATTCTTCGTTCGGTTCTGAATAAAAAATCTGAATGTTAAAATGTCGTATCATGCTTCGTAAAAATTTGACAGTAATGATTTTGATTGAACTCACTTTGAAATACAAACTTATTGTTCTACAACGTTGCCAAATGTGTTTTTCGTGGAAGTACGTTAATGAATAAATGTTTAAAACAAGCTTTTAAATCAAAAAGAAAACGTTTACGAAATAATACTAGTAAAAAATTTTTGTTTAAACTAAATTGCATCTCTATTAACAGATATCGAAGAGCAAAGGTTAGTTACGCACTAAAAGTCTGAACTTCAAGAACCCCGTGAAAACAAACGAAGCATGATACGACATTTTAACATTAAGATTTTTTATTCAGAACCAAACGAAGAACGTCGCTGCGTGTAGCTTTTTCGACAATTTATACACACGTTATATATATATTGAAAGTATATCTGATCGATACATAAATAAATCTGATGCGAGGCCAATAAATACACAAGAAATATCAGCACTTGTTGGTTTACTTTATCAGGCAGCGGTACACTGCGAAGGCAGAACATCCATTTCCGAATTTTGGTCAACCCACGGTACAGGGTTGGACATATTTCCAGCTACTATTGCTCTCAGAAGATTTAGTTTCCTAATGAGATGCTTACGAATGGATAACGTGTGAACGAGGGAAAAACGAAAAACTCAGGACAACTTAACTGCAGTTAGAAACGTATTTGATAAGGTAGTAGCAAGCTGTCAGAAACATTATGCAGTAGGCAAGTATACTACCATTGAAGAAATGCTTTGGGCGTTTAGAGGTCGCTGTCGCTTCCGTATGTATACTCCAAGTAAGCCTCCCCGTTATGGAATAAAAGTTTTTTCATTGGCTGATTCATTCTACACGTACAATATGGAGGTGTATTGTGGGAAACAACAACCAGGTCCATTTTTCCTAAGTAATACTTCGTTTGATGTAGTGAACAGACTCCGCTTACCATTATCACAATCTAGGAGAAATGTAACGATGGACAATTGGCTTACCTCTGTTGAAGTTGCCAATAATTTACTCAAAAACCATCAGTCAACACTTGTCGCAATATTGCGAAAGAATAAGAGGCAAATACCGGAAGAATTTTTTCTAAGAAGGCCAGAAAAGTCTAGCATGTTTGGTTTTACTGTGAACATGACCATAGTTTCGTACATACCTAAGCGAAACAAGCAGGTTATTTTGTTATCAACCTTTCACCATGATGATTCTATTGATGCAGAATCTGGTGAGGATACTAAGCCTGAGATAATAACCTTTCACAACTCCACAATAGGTGAGTTGATACGGTTCACCAACTTTCTGAGAAGTATAATGTTGCAAGAAATACGCGAAGGTAGCCTATAGTAATTTTATATGGACTTCTCAATGTTGTAGAGATGAATGCATTTGTCATACACAAAACCAATGTGAACACTAATATTCATCGCAGAATATTTCTCAAGCAACTTGATAAAGAACTCTTTATGGAGTACATGAAAATGCGAGCAAGTTCGCAATACCTACCGAGAGATACTAGATAGCTTGCAGCGAAAATTACTGGCATCGAATTGCCAAAGGGTGTAGAAGTGGTTGAAAATAAACGTGAAAGATGTGTCCTCTGCAAAGATCGTAAAACAAGATTCACATGTCGATTTTGCATAATTTTTATATGCATGGAACATTCAGTACATGTTTGCCAAGCATGCACAGCAAATTCTTTCGAATAGGGTGTTCAGAACAGTCGTGACAAAGATGTATGTGTTTTCTTTTTATTTTAATTTTAACTAAAAAAAAATAGAGGAAGTTTGATTATAAGTTTATTTTATTAATTTTTGCTGTGTTAACAATATATGCAAATTGTTCAGCCAAATACATGGTTATTTCGAATATTTGTTTTTTATTGTTTTGGGTATGTCAGACCTAATGTAACAATTATTCTCGCGTCCAGTGCAGGGTTAACAAGTTTTATAGAAGTTCTGCTTGAATGTCAGAGGCCGGTCTAACGTTACACTCAGATATTTAAGATAAAGATTATGGGTGATACAACCACCCCCAAATTCATCATTCAGCTTTCTGTTGGCTTCTTTGTTACACACATAAAATTTTTTATAATATTCATCTAAAACTTGCAGATATTCAACAAGTAAATGTAAATGAACATTAGAGAAGCTAGCACCGAGCCATTAGGAAGGCATTTTTTCGAGGTTTTGCCATTGCTAGTTTGATTGTTTAGGCAGACTGCGATTCGGCGATTGCTCAGCATATTCTAGATAAATTTAATTTAGCACATGGAATGATTTTTTTTTAGAATTTTGAAATCATTCCATTCTTCCAGACTGTGTTATAGAAACTGAAGAGATTGACAGAAGCAGCTCATGGTTTCAATTCCTTCAGGAACCTCTATCATTAAGCGTTGTTAACACCAGGACTTGGTCACAGAAATTTCTTCTCGTTCTGAAACCGGTTTTCTCCTTATTAATAATCTCGCTTTTAATATTGGTAGAAGTTAAAATGAAGAGTAAATTAAGGACTAGGATTCATGCCATTTCATGTCCTTGCTTTTATATGATCAAAACTGAACTTGTTTAAAAACATGCCTCATATGTATAAAAATTAAGATGAAAAATAAGCAACAGAAATTACACGAAATTTAATGACCGAAAACTAATGAACGATAATGCTATTCAAGATTCAAATAATTCCCTGGTTTAGTCCAAGAAAAGGTATTTACATGCATACGATTGGTTTCGATTGTTAGGATCGCAGCCATCCCAGAAACCCTAATGGTTACAAAATGCTGTGCTGGTCTTATAGCATATAAATGAATGAAACAAAGCGTATGGTAACCACTCGTGTTGTTGGGTATTATATTAGAGCACTGCATGTAACCGGGTCTGCAATTACTGAACATAGGTCGGAAACTGGACATCAAATTCAATTTCAATTTGTCCAGATTCTACGCCACAATTGCTATTATTTTAATGGTAAAATACCTGAGCCTATAGAAACCCTAAAGCGTTCCAATAACATCAACCGCGATGGCTGATACCCCCTATACAATACCTGATAAACCCTTTTATCTCAAAAACTTAACCATAATGATGAGGCTCTAGTGACCCGAAACAGCTCCTATATAATCCAGTCCAAAACTAGCAGTACATTTATCAAGGAATAAGACAGATTTCCTATGGCAATCTCAGCGAGGATAGAAACCTCGCGTAGAGCAAAAGGGCAAAGGAACATGATCCCGATGTTCAGTATGCATAGGGACTGCGATTGCACTGCCCATCAATCTTCTTGGCTTGAAGAGTTTTCAGCAAGAAATGTCATTAAAGTTACCACAGGCATAACTGGCTTGTGGCGGCCAAGCTTTCATAGGGACGTCGCTTTTTAATCCTACAATGTTGACTCTTTCTATTATGCTTGAATACAGCAATAGTAGTGACAGCCTGGTAGATGTCCTTTGCAACGTCGAACAAGAACGAAGCAGTGACAAACCCGTCGTTCCAGCCCGGAATTCCAGAAGCGTTCTTTAACAACAATCGCGGAAGCCTACAAGCCTACAAGATTATGCTTACTCTTTTCATTTGCACTATGTTATTATATGAATGTGAAGGCTTCATTCTTGGTACAGCTTTCACACAGATAATCATGTTAAGGCGCAATTATCTATCAAAGGATCAAAAAAGAAAAACATGAAGCCAAAGAAAATAATTTTATTTTTGTAGAAACGTGGCCATTCTAGATTTGTTCAGTGTTTCCTGAAAAAATATTGCATAGCCATGTTTCAATAAAAAATTAAATTTGTTTTTATTTGACAGCTACTTTTCAATATTTTGCGATTTGATTGGCGTTTAGTTTGTTCGATTTTCTCTAATAGTTTGTTAATTATCACAATTTAAAGATTTTATGTTCACCCAAAAATTAATTTAAATGTAGAACATTTTCGGGCTATGATTTTTTACGATTTTAAGTCGTCATTTACGCGAAGAAGCTTAAACAATGTGAGATCGGCTTAGAAGTGTGTTTGGTGAAGAAGCCCCATCTAGGGCAACAATTTATAATTGGTACAACGAATGCAAAAGAGATCGGTTTTTTCTTAGTGATTAATTTCATGAAGGACGCTCCAGAACTGACTTTACTCATAAGAATATTTCCGCTATTAGAGCAACGCTTTAGGAAGACCTACGGACATCATAGATATTTATTCGGGCGACATTGGGCATTAGTATGAGTCAAATTCAAAATATTTTAGGTCAACAGTTAGACTTGAGCAAACTTTATTGTCCATGACAACGTATCGTCCTAAGGATGTCCTAAACGTCAGCACCATGGACCCTCCACAATAGAGTCCTGACCAAGCACTTTGTCATTTCTTTTTGTTTGCAAAAATTAAGGATAAAATGCATAGAATCACTTGTACATCAGATGAAGCAGTGGAACATTATCTCAGGAAAAGTAGCATCATTGCTTTAAGGACTGGTTTCATTGAATATAAAAATGTATTCATGTTAAAACAGGAATATTTTGAAAACCAATAAAATCATATAATTTTTTTTTTAAATTAATGCTTGTTGGATTTTCTAAAAATTTTCAATGTCGTCCTCGTATAAGTTACATACCAAGAGCAAAATCATAATGATACGTTTTATTAATCCAACATCTGGATTATATAATATAATACAATGATAAAGGGGAATACTTTATTTAGAGGTGGTCATAAAATATCCATACGGAAATTATGCCCCACTGATTTACAATTGGCTTAAAAGGGGTATTACAATGTCATAACATTTAATTGTCTTTTAGCACGTGATTACTTAATAGATATAAATATGGAGAATCTACTATATATCCAACAAGTTTCCATATTATTGGTTCGCGAAAGAATAAATCCTCATTAATCTATAAGTACTTCTATCTAAGCGAAACACTTTAAACTACAACTGTATAATTCCTTTCATAATCCCATCTGTATGTATGCACTACTACGAAATATTAGTACTTATGAAAATCAATAATAACCCTGCGATAATATGTAATAATATAATTTTAATGTATACTCAACTGGAGACAAGTGCTGTTTCTGTTAATTTGGATGTAGCAATTAGCTTAAGTATAGGAAAGGAAACATTAGGTTCCTCCTAAAGGATGTGTAACAGTCGATAGCAAAGATTAATACGGGAAGATAGCTGTTGAATGAGTTACTAGCAATGTTGAAATTAAAAAGTAAATATATCGAATTTAATAAAATTAAATATATTGGAAACAATTTTGTTAGGAAAATTATCTTTAAAATCCTTGCAATTTTCACTTTTTTCGTTTTGTGTTGTAATTATTTCTGTTGAAGCATTAATTACCTATTGGTAATTAATTTTTTTAAATATTATGTTAAAGTTTATTTTCCTTTGTTTTAAAAGTTTAGCGTGGATAAAGTTAACCCGCGCTGTATTTAAATTTATATTTGAGATTGAGAACGTTATATTCTTTGATATCGGCTGCGTCCTCTGTGTAGTTTGTGTGGACAAGCCCGCTCTTCGCGCGAATGTCTTACGAGGTATTTCTGTTTGTACGACTAGTAAATAAGGTTGATATTTCTTGGTGTACCCCGATAATCGAAATATGTTTCACGACTTCCCTAAATATTTTGGAAATTAACGCAGTTGCGGATTAGACTAGGGCGCAGTGAGAAAATTTAAAAGTAAATCTCTTTACCGTATCGACTAATTTTAAGGCAATAGACGTATGTTGGCTTCGAGCGTTTCTTTTGTCTGTCTATTCGCTGGGAATTTATACTATTTCGCATTCGAGGAGGAAAGCCAGGTAACCAAGCATTGACGTAGCTAGAAAGTCAAGGCCACCTCGTTCGTGCCTGAACACCTGTACGTCGTTTTTTGTGGATCATACCATTTGTGTCTTCTTACAGCCGTTGAGGTTTATTGTTCAAAACCTTTTTTTTAATGCTCCCATTTCGAAAATTCTAACCGATATTATATCAACTATAACTACGATTCCGAATTTTAATGCTAATTAAAACGGCATTTAATCATAGTTTAATTCGTATATATATATATATATTTGGGAACTGCGTTAAACTGCTTTTTACGCGATTTATGTAAGGTGTAAAAGAATTTACTTCATTATTGTACATTTATCCAAATAATTAACGCTCAAGGATTTGATTTTTAAACATTTATAAAATTAATTGACTTTCATTGCTTTAGTTATAAAGATTCTAAGCCTAAAATAATTTTGTATTAAATTAATGATAAAACTTATTTAATAATATGTAATAATAATTTCGGATTTTTAATTTATGGTTAATTTGTTGATTTTACACATTTAAGTAGTTAATTTTTTTAATTTTGCAATAAGTTTGTGAGGCACTAGAGTTACATATATTACAATGTTATCACGTTGTCATAGGCGTGCGATCAAATCTCGGTAAATTGTAATTTCTATTAAATTTTATTACTATATTTGTAAAATACTGTGTGTGTGTAAAACCAAATGTAAGGTTCAACAACAGATCTGCGGTCGAACTACGAATTTTGATCGTAGGTTAAGGCAAATTGAGATTGATTAAATAAATACTTGTCATAATTTTGGTACCTTTCGCAGATTAATTTAATTTATCCGATTCTTGTGTTTTAAGTTGATTCAGTTTAAACTTACTTTTGCAATTTTTGCAATATATTCAAGAAATTAATGACCTGATATACCGGTTTCATATCCCAGTTTTTTTCCATAACTAAATTTTATTTTACTAATTTCGGTGTGTGAGCAATTTATTGATTACCTATTTTGTTAATTACTTGTTGTTTTTTTTTTATATTTTTGCAATATACAAATTAACTATTTCCGATTTTTTTAAATGTATTTAGGTGCCTCTCCTTTAGTTTAGCTCGTCGTTTCGGTACATTTTTAGTAGTCTGTAAGCACATAAGCCTACGAGCGCGCAAACTCTTTTTTAGTTTTCAGTCTCGAGCTTCCGCACGTAAAACTAAGTGGCGCCATCTATCATCCGTTTTAGTCAATCCACACCCGTCTCCACTGACTAAGGGCCTATACGATAGACAGAGACTCCTTTAAATTGTGCGTTACGACTACCGATTTTGATAACTTACCGACCATCTTCATTACGCCAGAACTGCGCCTATGTGCGGTAGGTAGTAATTATTGGGTTAATGCATAAGTGAGTAACGTTTTATTCAACTAAATGTTTATTAATTTTTTAACATGCGAAATGCATGCAGTAATCAATAACATATTCTCCTTCATTACTTGCTTGAAGAAATCCTGTGGTTTGGAAGTTAAGTAGTTAAGCCAATTTTAAAGCTCTACATCTTTTTTAACTGAGATTCCTAGAAGGCTGTATTGAAAGAGAAGATGTCAAGATGTGTGTATAAACTATTCAATTAACCAAAATAATAATGAAACACAACAATGCTATTAAATCTAAGATGATGCACAGTTACGATGTAAAATTTAAATGATTAATAGATAAGATTTTAACGATACAAGAGGGCATTATTTGAAAAAAACTACAGATCCAATAGGAGTTTAATTTGTAATCATCCAACGCGGCAATATTCTCCTCTACTTTCCATTAAACCGAAAAACATCAGACCGACAAATCTAAATATATGATTCAATTAGCATCACATTAAATTGGCGGAGGATCGTGTTAGATTAGTGGACTGTTTAAATTAGGTCTGATTAGTGCTGGCCCCGAACGAATGCCTAATCCGCCGCGAGCATTCGGACTTCCCTTTTCTTCCTCTGCCATCCGCAGTTCCTCTCTAAATCGTCATACGTAATCGGCGAAATTCTACATTAGTTTCATTATCGTTGCAGGCAAACTACTGGTACATTCTAATAAATAAAGGAGTTGCATCAGGGAAGTTATCAATTAAAACAAGCGTTTCTTAGTATATTCGACACAATCTATACATGCATACATATATACTTAAAAATAACACATTCAATACAGGGCATATGAGTACAATTTTTAAGCATAATTAGGGACCGGACACGAGAAGCCGATAACTCATCGCCCACGGGCGTACTATTGAAAATTTGTATTTCTAAAGAGTTTTAATTTTATTTGTATAATTGGAAAACAAACGGGTGGTGATCTATAAAATACGAAATACATTTTTATTTGTTCGTTTTGTAGTTCAGGTTGAGTAGCGGAGTATTAATACTATCTAGCCATACTTTCTCAAGGTTCTCTTCTGTAAAATTTGTTCTCTATGAATGAAATACATCCTTGTTGAAAATTTTCTTTCTACATGGCAACTGACTATAGGTGCATTCTGGATATATTCTTTTATTTCAGCGTATTTAGCAGTTAGATTTTGTGGCATTGTTACCGTACACAATTGCCGCAATGGTATTAAATCTGGATTTCTATTAAAAACTGCGTCTAACTTTTGCCGAAGGCACATCTAATGTGGTTAATCCATCATATAGTTTGAGATTTTGATTTTCTAAATAAGTGATTAGTTTTGGCGACGTTCCAAAGTGTTTCTAAATTTGGAATTTGTACGAGTTCCTTGCACTCAGAAATACTTCGAGCATCATCATTTAAACATGTAACGAAATTTTGTAAACTATCTAAATTCTCTGAATAAAAATTAGTAGCTTCCAACCATGTTCCCCATATAGTTATTACTGGAGAGGGAGGCAGTGACAAAGATGGAAGTTTTTCCCTGTAAGGAACGTCAATGGCACTTTTCTGAAAACTTTTTTAAACGCGGAAACAAGTAAAATAAAACAAATTTTAATGAAGTTCATTAATTTTACTTCACAAAGTTACGATCGTTTCACACACATATAGGAGCGTCGTTGAACATATTGCTTTGAAATTAACGTTGGGTAAACACTAAAAATAGAATGAATATCGTATAAATTAATAGGTTTATTAAGGGTTTTCCATTAGAAGCGCTCGATTTTGTAACGCAATAAAACAAATTGTGAGAATGATAGTGATCTATTTTTATTTGTATTATAAAGTACATGTATTAAAAAAGGTATATAACACATTACCCCAATTATTATCGTATCCTAAATACGTACTTCGACAACTAAGTTGTCATCATCAGTAGGTAAAAACCACTAATTAAAAAGTCGCACATGGGGCACAGTAAAGCAAGAGAACCACATTAAAGCAATAACTACTTTACACCGCGTCCACGTATAGACTGAACATATCCCTCCCCAGAGACGTAGATACGTATTTCGCGGAGTCTATACGTGGACGCGGTGTAAAGTAGTTATTGCTTTAATGTGGTTCTCTCGCTTTACTGTGCCCCGTGTGCGACTTTTTAATTAGTGGTTTTTACCTACTGATGATGACAACTTAGTTGTCGAAATACGTATTTAGGATACGATTAATAATTGTGGTAAGGGGTTATATACCTTTTTTAAGTTTTTTATTTAACCACAGTCTCCAAAGAAAGAATTTTTTATAAAGTACATGTGTTAACATTATGTTTTAAAAATAATATCAGGTAAATGTCCTCCGCGGCTCTGCCTGGTTTATTGAATCCTGAATCCAGTTGTTTCGAATTTGTTTATTAAACGGCGAATTGTGGATTCTGCAGGACGATCGTTGACACCATAAATTGCACGGAGTGTGGGAAACGTTTGCCGAATAGAACATTGATTTTGATAATAATTTTTAACAATTTCGACGCGTTGCTCAGTCGTGTAACGCTCCATGATATAATGCAGAGACTAACTGAATACGGCTGTCAAAGATAGCATCCGTGTGACTATCGACTACGTCATGCGCACTTGCCAAACATTGAGCGTTGCTATTGGAAAACCCTTTACAAACGAGTAGGAGAAGCTATTCGGGGAAGACGAGGACAAAAGTTCACTATTCCAGAATAAATATATAGACCAGGAGACAACGCAGAGAGATGGAAAAATTAAAATTACCCATGATAAATAAAAACACACAAGTGTGGAAATATTAAATAATTATGAAAAGAATAATTGAAACATGCATGAGTAGGTAAACCCCACCAGTTTTGTATAATACAAAGGCATTTTTAATAATATAAAATATTATTAAAGATCTGGTGTGAAGAACACAAATACAGGTTCACTATTAATATTTTTGTGAACGTGTCCGAACATATCCCTCCCCAGAGACGTAGATACGTATTTCGCCTTTCTACAGGCTCATCGGTACGCCCCTGCTGGAGAAAGGATATCTTCAGACACATTCACAGAAAAGAACCACATCGCCACATCACAGAAATTATCCAGACCGAGCGTAGAAGAAAATCCAGCAGGGGCGTACCGATGAGCCTGTAGAAAGGCGAAATACGTATCTACGTCTCTGGGCAGGGATATGTTCGGACAAGTTCACAAAAATATTAATAGTGAACCTGTATTTGTGTTCTTCACACCAAATTTATAATAATATTTTATATTATTAAAAATGCCTTTGTATTAATTATGAAAATTATAGAGTAGGAACCGAATTCTTAGAAGAAATTAACGCTGCGTATAAAAACGGAAAAGCACCGCAGAATAGAGAAATTTTAGATGTATATTTCCAAGAATTAGTAGATAAACAAGTAACGTTATGTTAATAAATTTTAGAGTAATTAGATTATTAAACGCTTAGAATGTTAGTAAAACAATCATTGTAAAATACAGATAAAGTAATTAGTGTAGTAATATCACGTTGTAAATAAAGCCATGTGACAAAGCATATCATGAGACGCATCGAAAGGACATGCGAGTGAAAGCTAAGTAATATTTAGACGATTTTCCGGGTAAAATTTGCTTGTAAAGGGTTTTCCATTAGAAGCGCTCGTTTTTTTGTAACGCAATAAAACAAATTGTGAGAATGATAGTGATCTATTTTTATTTGTATTATAAAGTACACGTGTTAACATTATGTTTTAAAAATTATATCAGGTAAATGTCCTCCACGGCTTTGCCTGGTTTGTTGAATCCTGGATACCCAATTTGTGATGACCATAAAAGTGGCTCAATTTCAGCGATAACGCGCCTAATGTTGGCCTTTAATGCGGCAACCGTCCGCGGTTTGTCAGCATAGACTTTGGATTTTAGAAAGCCCCAGAGAAAATGTAGAGGGACCTGATGAATCTCCCGTGGGTTTTCGTCGCTCCAAATTCGGCAATTTTGCTTGTTAGTAGAGCCACTTAACCAGAAATGAGCCTCGTCACTAAACATTATTTTGCGCCCAAAATCAGGATCGACCTCCAGCTGCTCTAGCGCCCAATCAGCGAATGCACGCTGCTGTCTATGATCGTTGGGCTTTAGTTCTTGGGTTAATTGCACTTTATAAGGGTGAAGCCCTAAGTCCTTATGCAGGATTCGCCAAGTTATCGTCGAAGACAGGCCAAGTTCTTGAGCCCGACGCGGAATGGACTGTTGCGAATTCTCATGCACACTTTCCCGAACTGCAGCAATATTTTCAAGAGATCTTGCGTTTCGCTGACGTACAGACACTTTCTGATCTGCCACAGACCCAGTTGTTTCGAATTTGTTTATTAAACGGCGAATTGTGGATTCTGCAAGACGATCGTTGACACCATAAATTACACGGAGTGCGGGAAACGTTTGCCGGATAGAACATTGGTTTTGATAATAATTTTTAACAATTTCGACGCGTTGCTCAGTCGTGTAACGCTCCATAATAAAATGCAGAGACTAACTGAATACGGCTGTCAAAGATAGCATCTATGTGACTATCGACTACGTCATTCGCGCTTGCCAAACATCGAGCGTTACTATTGGAAAACCCTTTACGAACGAGTAGGGGAAGCTATTCGGGGAAGACGAGGACAAAAGTTCACTATTCCAGAATAAATATATAGACAGGGAGACAATGCAGAGAGATGGAAAAATTTAAATTACCAATAATAAATAAAAACACACAGGGGTGGATATATTAAATAATTATGAAAATTATAGAAAACTAATAAATTATTTGGAGTAGGAACCGAATTCTTAGAAGAAAGGAACGCTGCGTATAAAAACGGAAAAGCACCGCAAAATAGAGACTCATTCTTAGAGATTCATTTTATATACGAGAAAAATTAATTGGAGCATCTAGAGTTAGTTAAATTAGAAAAGTGCATGTGGATCTAAATATTAAATTAGGCATAAATACACGATTAAAGTGTATCTTAGGCCAGATGTCCGAGTTTGATGAAGAGGAAGTAGTGTTTCCTGAATGTTCTCGAAATATCTGTGCAATTTGAAATTTTAAAATTCAAAACGGGCAGCGATAGGCTCGAAAATAAGAAAATACTTATACAGTGTGAGGATAAGCATCCTATTATGTAGGGACTCGTTTCCCACTTAAATAGGCGCTTTTTAGGGCCCCTTTTGCGAGTGAAATCCTCAAGAGACTTTGTTTGCGAGATTAATTTGGAATCAAAATAATAACTCTATGAACATAAATCATTTTTTTACATAAATATACCGTAACAAATACATGTTTTGGTTAGTTGAAATGGTAGATAGTCTTTATTACTTAAATGTCTATCAAAGAAAACTTCACAAAAATATTGAACTACGATTTGTATAATAAATTTCATAAAATGATAAAACTAAACTATTGAAGTGTTGCAGTTATTATAGTCATTAATTTGCAGAGGCTGACATGTTTCTTTAGAAAGCGTGAACATAACATGAATAGATTTAGAGTCATAAACTTTTATACGCTATTTTTGGAACCAATACTGAATTTTATGAAGATTCTTTTGCAGCTGTTTGGGTATAGTTGCAAGATTCCTATGCGATAAGAGTATGGCAGTGTCATCCACAAATGTCGCTGTAGTTGGTAAATCGCTTATTTAGATAAGATACAGTACCGGTCCAAGGACGCTACCTTGAGGAACTCCTAATAGTATAGGCTGCGGGAATAAAAATTCGTTATTTGGTTGAATAAAGAAGAGTCTGTTAGTTAGGTATGATTTGATGAGTAAGTAGTGTGGATAAGGAAAAGTTTTTTTATTTTATATAAAATGCCAGTCCTTATCGTCCTTGGGTCATATCGATAAATTCTGCTGAGCAATATCTTTTATTGTTAAAATCTACGTGTATGGGCTCTGGGGAGTTTTTGTCTTTGCCATGTTATGTTTAAGGCTAGCCGTTTATAACCAATATTGTGTAATTTTGAGTGGTAAGTGGTAAAGTTCAAGTGATGTTTGAATTTATAGATGGGTTAGCTAATTATATATTCCTGACTGTACGAAAATGGAAAATAAATGCTGTTCTAATTCCAGTTAAGTTTGAGACAAATTAGTTTTACATAGTTAATTAACTTTTGCCGAAGAAGAAAAACCTCAGCCTAATAAAAAATTTTTATATATATTAAGAATATTAGTTGATTCACCAGTCTCTGGGGAAGGATATGTTTGGACACGTTCACAAAAAATATTTAATATTGAACTTGTATTTGTGTTCTTCATACCAGATTTTTAATAATATTTTATATTATTAAAAATACTTTTGGTACAAATGAAACAGACATGTAATATACATATCTGTAACTGTACACATGGACACCTCGTATTTTCAGCATTTACTTCTGCTTAAGACACGTGTTTCTGCCATCTATAGGCGTCATCAGTCAAGCTAGTGAAGAAATGTAATACAAATGACACAAATCTTTTTAAGAACAGATTTGTATCTGTATATACATTTACGCTGAAATCGCCTACAAGATATAGCAAATTTCGTCCTATAAGGTCCACTATTTAATAAATGACATCTGACGGACGAAAGAAACTATGCCGAAAAAGGCGACCTTTCGCTTGACCCGCTATGCTGGTACATAAGCGAAAAAATACGTATAGGTGTAGTCCATTAACACGAGCCAGATGGCGGTAAATATACAAAAAGGTTTAGTATAACGTATTGATATACTAAACCTTTTTGTATATTTACCGCCATCTGGCTCATGTTAATGGACTACACCTACGCGTATTTTTTCGCTTATGTACCAGCATAGCGGGTCAAGCGAAAGGTCGCCTTTTTCTGCATAGTCTCTTTCGTCCGTCAGATGTCACTTATTAAATAGTGCCACCTTATCGGACGAAATTTGCTATATCTTGTAGGCGATTTCAGCGTAAATGTATATACAGATACAAATCTGTTCTTAAAAAGATTTGTATCATTTGTATTACATTGCTTCACTAGCTTGACTGATGACGCCTATAGATGGCAGAAACACGTGTCTTAAGCAGAAGTAAATGCTGAAAATACGAGGTGTCCATGTGTACAGTTACAGATATGTATATTGCATGTCTGTTTCATTTGTAACAAATGCGTAATACGTGCATAGCGTATTGATATACTAAACCTTTTTGTATACCTTTGATAGTTATATCATTATATGCATATATATGTTCTTACATTTTCCAATTATATATATATAGTACGGATTCTAATTGAAATTGTGAAAGATGTTGGTCGATATTTTCTTGACACCAACTGTTCACATTTGAGAACAATGTGTGTATACTACAACACACAAGTGCCATTAAATTATAACATTTAAGACTTTGGTCAATCGCCCCGAAATCAGTGAACTAATTTGGAGCAAAGTTCACCACACATAACCATCAAATTACTAAAGTTAAAACATAAACTGAATTTAACTTAACAACGGGTCGTCATGGTAAAACTTGTAAACGCTCTCAAATAGACCTAATGCGTAACGCATTACGATCGCCCAGATGGTCCAAGATGCCGTAAGGCTTCGACAATAGGGCAAATAAACATTTGTTTTAAGGGATAGGATAACACACGCTCAAATTGTATGTAGAATTTGTGCTGTTATGGGTGAAGTATGGATTTGTTGATTTATTCGTATATGTGTAGCTATGAATATATAATTAACATACCGATCTATAAATTCGAGAATCACTTGAATTTCATTTGCGTCTCATTTCCGTTATATGGAATAAGAATGTGTTAGTGACTTACGCTCTACAACTATAGGTGCTGAAAAGTTTTGAAATTCGCCTTTTTGTTTTTTAATTAATAAAAATAAACTTAATTGAAGGAAATTAGGCATGAAATCAGCCTTTAAAATAAATCTATGCGCTAGTTATTTATAACTAACGTAACCCAAATATGCAAAGCGCGTATTTTGCATATTATAAGCATTTTTTTAAATATTTGCATATACAGTTAATTGACGAAGGAGATACTTGTTGAACCTTCATTATAACGCTAAGAAATAAGTAATTAAACTTCTAGTTTCAAAAATTATTTTATTGTAAATACCACTACAATATTGTTTCGCCATACAATGGCCTCATCAGGTGGATGAAATACTGAATATGTACAATACAATTTTGAATATTTATGTGAAAATTATTGGGGAAATGGTGGTGGAAAATTTTTTACAATCTTTTATTTAGTAGAGGGGAGTTGTTTAAATCTAGTTGGTTATGTAAAGCTAATCCTAAACTATTGTATCTATTAATTTCTAAGTTTTCTAACAGGTTAAGTTTTTACTTTTTTCTTGAATGTGTAAAATTCTGAAATCTATATTAAATCTATGATTGATATCTATACAATGACTTGCGAAAGTTGAATCTGTTTTCTTCTTTTTATGGCTTCTCTCGTGTTCTTTCATCCTAATTTTGAATGTCCTCCCCGTTTGTCCTATGTATATCGGAATCAAACTACATACATAAAGTTCATGAATTCCTCGATAATAATTCATTCATAAAACTTAAATCTGATCCTACTAACAAATTTCGAAAACAGATTGAACAAACTATAGAAAAATCAGGTTCTCTTTTTAATAACACTCAAAAACGTATATTAACCACTATGAATCTCCTACCTCCCAAATTATACGGTTTAATTAAACTACATAAAGACAATACACCTATACGACCAGTAGTATCGTACGAAAAGCACCTTGTAGAAATGTGTCCAAACACTTAATAGATTCAATTCTTACACACACTAAATTCAAATCTAAGCTCTCCGTTAAAAATTCCCAGGAATTAATTAACAACATTTCAAACTTGCAATTACCAAACAAATGTAAACTCATTTCTTTTGATGTCTCGAATTTGTTCACTAGTATCCCACCCTAGGAGGTAATAGATTTAATTACTTTACAACTAGAACGTAGAAACACGAACATTGTCACAAAGACCGAAATTTTACAGCTCTTAGAAACGTGCCTGGAACAAAATTATTTTAAATTTAAAAAGAAATTTTATAAACAAACTTAGGGTCTAGCAATGGGAAACCCACTAAGCCCCTTATTAGCGGAAATTTTCATGAATAATTTAGAAACTATAATTAGTACACATCCCTTATTTGGTAATTGTGTATATTGGTTTAGGTATGTTGATGATATATTAATTTGCTTTAACTGTTCAGATAGACATTTAAAAACTTTACATAATTATATCAACACTATTCACCCAAAAATAAATTTTACTATAGAAACAGAAATAAATAAAAGCATTAATTTTCTAGATTTAACCATGTCACACAAAACTAATAAACACGAGTTCGCTATATACCATAAACCAACACATACAGATACCACAATACACGCTAATTCTTTTCATCCTATAACACACAAATTATCAGCATACCAATCAATGGTATATAGATTAATTCATGTACCTATTCGTAAAAGTAATTTCGACCTTGAACTAAATAGAATATATACAATAGCATTAAGCAATGGTTACTCTATAAATATTGTCAATAACATCCTAAATAGCCAACAAAAATCTAAAACCCTTTCCTTAGTTAATCCAAAATTAAAATACAAGATAATTAATTCCTATAATTCAATCACTAACTTAGGAAAAATTTCGGAAAAAATTGCTACTTACATTAAAAAACTTGATAACGAACATATATCTTTTAAAACAGACAATACTATACAGAACATTATTAAAAACAACAAAGATAAAATAGACAAAGAATCAAACTCTGGTGTATATAAGTTAACATGCGAAGATTGTAATAAGGTATACATAGGACAAACGGGGAGGACATTCAAAATTAGGATGAAAGAACACGAGTGAAGCCATAAAGAAAAGAAAACAGATTCAACTTTCACAAGTCATTGTATAGATATCAATCATAGATTTAACATAGATTTCAAAATTTTACACATTCAATAAAAAAGTAAAAACTTAACCTGTTAGAAAACTTAGAAATTAATAGATACAATAGTTTAGGATTAGCTTTACATGACCAACTAGATTTAAGCAACTCCCCTCTACTAAATTTAAGATTGCAAAATTTTTCCACCACCATTTCCCCAATAATTTTCACAGAAATATTCAAACTTCTATTGTACATATTCAGTATTTCATCCACCTGATGAAGCCACTGTTTGGCGAATCAATATTGTAGTGGTATTTACAATAAAAGAATTTTTGAAACTAGAAGTTTAATTACTTATTTCTTAGCGTTATTTGTATATACCTTTAATAAAGAGCATATTGAAAGAATTTTGAATGATGTAGATCTTTGGCAGGCGTTTCAAGAGTTCAAGATAAACCATTTTATAAATCTGCCATTATGAAGTAATTTACTTTATTATGTTTGCAGTCCTCAAGAAAAAAAAATTATGAGGTACAAGAGTATGGGTATTCCCAGTATTAAATTCTGAGCATTCAAAATAGGTCGTTTTAAACCGTTAAAAGGGGTTTTGTTGTACCTATATTTACATAAGTAGGTAAATAATAAATTGATTTTTGAATTTTATTTCTGATTGTGGTTTTGAAGAGATAACATAGATTTTTGTTTTGTAGTCTTGTCGTGTTTTATTTATTTTTATAAGTGAAATGCCCAAAGTCAGTAGAGCGTCAGTGTGGGTTACGCCATACAAAAAGTACGTATAGATATGGAAAAAGTCTACTGTTCTGCGTGCGTTAAAATTGTAAGTATAATTTCGGAATATTCAATATAGAGGGTGGTGCGAAATCTGTCGATATATGTAATTTTTTGAGATATAGAAAATAATTAAAAGCAAGTTGCATTCTGTTTGAGGGACATACACAATGAAAATACAGAGAAATGTACAGGGCGTTTCAGTTTTGCCCTGTCAGTATTAACTTAATTTTGTATACGAAACTCTAGGTATATCGACTGATTTCGCGCCATTTGGACACTCGGGGCGCTTTCGCTTAATATTTTGATGAACTTATTTGTTAGGGGTTTTATAAAGCCTCCATTATGAAGTAATTTATTTTATTATGTTTGCAGTTCTCAAGAAAAAGGAATTATGAGGTAAAAGAGTATGGGTATTCCCAGTATTAAATTCTGAGCATTCAAAATAGGTCGTTTTAAACCGTTAACAGGGGTTTTGTTGTTTTGTTTACGATTTACATAAGTAGGTACATAATAAATTGATTTTTGAATTTTATTTCTGATTGTGGTTTTGAAGAGATAACATCGATTTTTGTTTGTAGTGTTGTTGTGTTTTATTTATTTTTATATGTGAAATGCCAAAAGTCAGTAGAGCGTCAGTGTGGGTTACGCCATACAAAAAGTACTTATAGATATGGGAAAAGTCTACTGTTCCGCGTGCGTTAAAATTGTAGATATAATTTCTGAATATTCAATAGCTATAGTAGTTGGTGCGAAATCTGTCGATATATGTTATTTTTTGAGATATAGAAAATAGTTAAAAGGACATACACAATTAAAATACAGAGAAATGTACGAGGCGTTTCAGTTTTGCCCTGTTAGTATTAACTTACATTTTTATACGGAACCCTAGGCATATCGACCGATTTCGCCCCATTTGGACACTTGGGGCGCTTATTTGTTAGGGATTTAGATCTAAGTATTGATATTATTTCTCTTCAATTTGATATTTCTATTTTTGTTTTTCTTTCATTGCAGATATCATGCGATAAAAAATATTAAATAGACGAACACGTGAAAACTTCCGTTCATATTACTAAATTGGGTAAGATAAAATCTGGAAACGTATAGCAACATATATTAACGCAATTTTTACGTCAAAAAAAAAATAAAAATCCTCTCTTGAAGACGATCAGAGCGATTAACGACGCGTTAAAAGATTGTCCACAATTAATAACTTCTTCCCTTAAATTTAAACTAAATATAAGTAATTCTTTTGTATCTAGAATGTATTGTTTGTCAAAAATTCACAAACAAGGTAGTTCGATTAAACCTATTGCATCCGATATTAACTCACCGATGTACAGTTACGCTCACAAATTTAGTATAAACCTTTTTTTAATTTTTTTTCCTTGTAATTCATTCTTGTAACGTCGAAATGACATTTGTCACTTTTTGATATCCAAAATGGCAAGAAAACTGACTCCGGCAGACAAAGTACAAATTTTGTTAAATTTGGAACAAGTCACAGAAGAATTTCATTTGAACAAATCTACAGTACTACACTTTAAAAAAAGATGTTAAAATAAAGGCAATGTATGTCGCAAACCAGGAACTGGTCTTATAAGAATATCAACTGATGCAGAAGATCACAATTTGTTTGAATATTTGAGAGAAAATAAAAAAAAATGATAAAGCAATTTCATAGATTTCGTAAAAGATTTACTAATAGAGAACAACTATGGGAATCTATTGAAAATACCTGGGAAAACATTGTTGAAAAACCTAAAGTCTCATTGATTCTGTACCTAGAAGGTTAAGGGTAGTGATTGATGCGAATGGCGGATCAATTAAGTATTAGTTTATTTGTGATTTCTAAATTGTATTAAAAAATTATTTGACATTTGGTTTGTCTTTCAAAAAAGGTTCATAAATACTAAACAATATTAGAAAATTTTGACAAATTAGTTTATATTAGATTTATCTGAGCTTAACTGTATATGACTTCGAAATGGCTGGTAAACGAGTTTAAAAATTTGCCTGAGAAACCACATAGGTTTTCCATCAAAGAGAGTATGCAATGATTAGACTCGAAAATAGTAATTAACTTAATTAAGAAATATATACGCTTAAAATAGTATATTAAAGTACAAGTTGCATAAGACATGATTTTAGTGCACGCGTTCAAGTTTAGAAAACGAGCCGCAAGGCGAGTTTTCTAAAGAACAAGTGCACTAAAATGTCTTATGAAACGTGTATTTTCTATTATTTTTTCTATTTCGGACATTAAAAGTTCAAAAAGACTTAAAATAAGAGGCATGTTTTGTACGAAAATTTTAGAAATTTTCTTTTTTTGAAGTTGGTAGCATTGATGTTTAACTAGAGCATTTTAAATATTTGAAAATCGGTGGTGTTATATGTCATTTTAATTTTAAAATTTAGATTGATTTATGCAATAAATTATTAACGAAATGGACGAAGCAAATAATTGCACGCCCCCAGAGATTCGCAAAATAGCAGAAGATAATTTACAAAATCTTTTGTCAACAAAGTCTCGACATATTTATCAAAAGCAATACGAGCACTTTTTAACTTGGTGTAAAGAAAATAATTCGCGAATATTACTGAAAATGTAATTATTGATTATTTTGATAAGGAAAGCAAGATAAAAAAGGCATCGACCTTGTGGTCCACATATTCGATGTTACGATGTTGTTTAAATATTTATAAAAATATAGATATCTGAAAATTTTCTAGGCTTCTTGCATATTTAAAAAGATTATCTGAAGGCTACGAGCCTAAGAAATCCAAGATTTTAGAAATAGATCATATTAACTGTTTTATAATAGAAGCCGATGATAAAACATATTTAGCAATGAAAGTAAGTAATACAAACATCCTTGTAATAGTATTTTATTAATGTTCTACATTATTTTGTTATAATAGTCATATTAATATTGATAGGCTATCCTTATAATGGGTTATAATGGAGCTTGTCGTCGTGAAGAAATCGTGAACATGATTTTAGATGATATACAGTTTAAAAATGATGTCATAATGGTTAGAGTGCCAAAAACTAAAACTTATATTCCAAGACAATTTATTATAACAGAAAAATTATGGATTGATTTGGTTAAAAAATATTATTCACTTCGTCCCACTTATGTTACACATAAACGCTTCTTCCTGCAATATAGAAATGGTTCTTGCGTGAATAATCCAATTGGCATTAATACTATAGGAGAAGTACCAAAAGTTATTGCTACTTACTTAAATTTACCTAATCCTGAGCTCTTCACTGGACATTGCTTTAGGCGTTCAAGTGTGACACACAAGTGTGACACAGTGGAGGTGACTTAATAACAATTAAGCGCCATGAAGGATGGAAATCTTCAGCAGTGGCTGAAGGTTACATTGATAATTCCACCATGAAAAAAGTTGATGTTGCTCAAATACTGTCTAGGGCACCTAATACATCCACTAAAATTATTCAGAATCCATCGACTTCTGATGCAATAGGCAGTGATGTGTCAATTAATGTGAATCAACAGGAATTCAAACAAATCATAGTGTGTTCCCAGAATCTGCCTGGAATTTCCATTAATGCACATGAATCTTCTAGTGTTACAGTAAACGTTTATATCAGTTGCACTATTCAAAATGGGAAGTATATGTCAATAGTAGCATTAGATCTTCCAACTCTGTTTAACAATTTATATTGTTAATTAGTACAATATGATCATTTATATTTACCCTCTAGCAAGCCATGAAATTATTTCTTGAAAATATCGTGTTGGTAGTGACAAATAAAATACATCTGTCATTATGTGTATGTTCTGATAAATAAAACTCATCTGTCATTAATGTATTTATTAATTGACACTTAAAAATGTTTACAATAAATCATAAAGTTTTTCTGATCGAATCATACTTTAGGAATGGTGTAAAATTAGAAAATGGAGAATGGTCGTACTCCTTGCAGCCTTGTAAGGAAGAATTTCGGGCAGAATTTCCAAATTTTCCAACATATGACAGTTTGCGGCAATTAATTCAAAAGTCAGTGGTTAAATTCCGTGAAACAGGGTCTGTGTCTCGAAAACCAGGTGCTGGTAGACCACTAAAGCGGACAGTTGAAAATATAGCAGATGTTGAGGGATGAATAAATCAATCACCTAAGAAATCGATTCGTAAGCTTTCACAACAAACACAACTGTCATATGGGACCTGCCAGAGAATCCTTAAAAAGACTTACAAAAATTTCCATACAAATTTCATTGCGTGCAAGAGCTTTTACCAATCGATCATGTAACCAGAGTTAATTACTGTCAGTGGTTCTTAGGTACGATTATTAACGATGACGTTCTTGACAAATCCTTCTGGTCCGATGAAGCATGGTTTCATTTATCAGGATATATAAATAAACAAATAATGCGCATCTGGTCTAGTGAAAATCCACTTGAAATTCTTGAAACACCCTTGCATTCACAAAAAATAGGCGTTTGGCTTGCTGTTTCTCGTAGACGGATTATTGGTCCAATATTATTTAATAATACGATAAATGCAGAACGATATCGTAATAATTTATTGCTACCATTTGTAAATCAATTACATGACGATGAGCTCCGCGAGGGATATTTCCAGCAAGATAATGCAACAGCCCATAAGACAAGAGAAACGATGGAATTATTGCATGAATTCTTTGATAATCGAATAGTAGACTTTCCACCACGATCTCCGGATTTAACAATTATGGACTATTTCATTTATCCACATCTAAAAAATAGAGTATTTACGAATCGTCCACATACAATTGAAGAACTTACTAATGCTATCCGAAATGTCTGTGAGGAAATTACACCACATAATTTAAGGAATGCCTTCAATAATATGAGACGAAGAGTTGCGCTATGCATAGAAAATGAAGGAGCTCACTTTGAACATTTATTGTAGCTGTTTTTATTATTAAACTTTTTATTTCTTCAACTGAAGCGTTTGTATGTAATTATTTGTCAAAATGACAAAACCTAATCTGTCATCAGTATAAAATAACCTATATCACACACACGCTGCAAAATAAGTTAACTTAAATTATGATACCAACTTAAGTTTAAAAAAGAAAAATGTCATTGCCTTCTAGAGGGTAGAAATATATGATCATATGGTATCATAAATAAAATGTTAGCAAGTGTTTTTTATTCTTTGTACCTATACAACTTTTACTACACATGCTTGTTATACACATTTATATTTGACATTTACGTATGATTTAGTTTGATTTCTTTTTTTGTAACCAACCTCTAAAAACAAAATTTTGCGTGCGAAAAAGTAATACTTTATGCAACCCAAACGGGTGTCGAAAAGTGCACTTTATAGCACCGAAATAGAAAAAACTAATTTATAATACCACGAGTTTACTATCTTAAGAAGATTAAGGTGACAAATTTGGTTGTTTACCGTATTACTCAGCTTCTAGGAATCTATACGCTATCTTCGAAAACTATTCACTACAAATCGCGTTCAAATCATCCAACTCATTAAAATCACTTTTATGTAACACCAAAGATGAAACTGAAGTAGGAAAATAGTCTGATAACCAAAAATATTTCGGACAAACTAAACGTTCAATTTCAGCTCGCTACAGGGAACATATTTCTATTTTTTTTTAATAGACCCGAAAAATCTAGCGTTAATAATAATAATAATAATAAAATTTATTCCGAATTACATTGTATACCGATAGATTCGAGAAATAGGTATTTTAAATGACGGGGTCAGGAGGGTTATACCTCCACCAATGCTGAAGTAGGCAGTAGCAGTAGCAGTGACAGTGACTGTCACCGCTAAACGTCTACTGTCAGATAGTCGCATATAAGCTGTGCTTGAGAATGCGAACGAAGTACGGACACGTGTTCCTTTTACTTGTTTGTACGTTGCAATGTCTAAACCAAAAGGAAATTTGTAATATTCTTGTAATAACTTGTTTATTGTTAAAATAAAAATGAAAGATAAATTCTTTAAAACAAAATAAAATTAATCCTAGACATGATTTTTTAATAAAATAAGATTCTGAATTAAATTAAATGTTCATAGGTTTGTCCTTCTTACAACAAATAAAATCCCATTCTATCGCAAAAAGCTCTTCTAACGTGAAATAATAAACAAGTTATTGTTGCAGCTCTGGTAAAGATGTTGGTCTCTTATTGTTATAAATTTGGCTTTTAATATTTCCTCAAAGGCAGAAATCAAGAGCTGACAAATCTGACAGTCACTGTCACGCTAAATGTCTACTGCATCATTGGCGGGGAGTGTAATACTCTTTGCCTCGTCCCGCACTTTAAATTTCCTACTTCTCGAATCTATCGATATATTAGTAAATATACAACGAAACGATTATATATGAATATAAAAATTTCATTATCCATCATACTAAAGATCAAAAGAAAATAGAATTAATTTTACAAATTAGTATTTTACTTTGCTTCCATTTTCCTTAATAATTTCTTCCGAACGCCTTGGCATATAAGTAATAAAATTTTCAACATGAACTTATCTAAAGCATCCTAGCATGCAATAATATTTGCTGCCAAAGTTCTTTCTCATTGTGTGGTCCAAAGCTAGCATTATAATTTTTTTTTGTAATAATTCCCCACAAGTTTTACACATGATTAAGACCTCCGCTTTAAATTTCCTACTTTTCGAATCTATTGGTATGTATGGAAAATTAACGTTTATAATTGTTGACATATAGAACAATAGTTTACATTACATTACAATGCAAGTCATCACACTACAATCAAAATCCGTGCTACAGAAACTTTTTTAACACTGTAAAATGCTTCTGATGTTAGCAGGCGACACAATACACAAGTTTTGTCTTTTTTCAGTTTTTATATCAATTGGCAAATGATTATACCGTATGTGCTAAATATCATTAGGCATAGAGAATCAACGTATGAGTACATACAATGTATACGTACATGAGAAAGCCAGTCCAATGCCAGCGTAGACCGCGACGACTGACGATTGTCTCCGCACCGATTGACTGGAAATTTTGCATCCAGTCTAGCTGCGGCCGTTACAGTTTGAAAGCGTACAATAAAATTAATGTATAATGGCTCTTTCTGCACCCACTGAAAAGCTTCAGTTAGTAAAATGGTTTTATGCTGGCAAGTCTGCAATGCAGTTCATGATTTTGTTTGCGCTTACTTTTGCAGACCGTTCTGTACCTTGCAGACAAACAATTTATAATATTATAAATAAATTTGAAACTTGTTTCTGTCTCAATAACTGTACGAGATGCAAACCAAGAGAGGTATAACCACAAAAAATTGAGGAAAGAGAACGGCGGGATGTATTAATTTGTAGTATTGTGGAAATTGATAACAAGAGATCTACTAGAAGTGCTGCCGAGGAATTGGGTACAAGTAACAGAACTATTTCACGTATTTGGAAACGTAATGGTTTAAAATGTTTCAAATATTCGAAAACTCAAGAAATATTTCCCGAGGACAATTTCCGGAGAATGGAGTTTTGTCAAGACGTTATGGAAAAGATACATCGAGATGAAAATTTCGTTAAAAATATTCTCTTCACCGATGAATCAACTTTTCCATTACACGCAAAGCACAATCCCTCTGTTCTTCGATATTGGGCTTCGGAAAATCAACACCGGCATTTTGCAAATCGCACTCAGTATCCTCAAAAACTAAACGTTTGGGCAGGTATTTTAGGTGACCATTCTATAAGCCCCTATTTTATTGATGATATATTAAATGCCGACAAGTATCTCGAATTACTGAAAAATCAAATACTTCCCGCCATTCGTATCATTGGAATAAATCCGGAAATCGTTTGGTTTCAACATGATGGCTGTCCAGCATATAATGCAGTGAGGGTAAAGGAATTTTTAGGAAATATTTTTCCAGACCGTCTTATTACTGGAACAGGAAACATTAAATGCCCCCCCGCGATCTCCTGATCTATCACCAAATTTTCTTTTTGTGGGGATATCTAAAAAATATTGTTTATACTCATGAAGCTGGTAGAGCAGAAAATGTAAAAACATGATTATGTTCTTACATTTGCGTGTCCAGCCATTTAGGGAATGGTCTAGATATATTTTAAATAAGGTAGGACAGACAACACCCTTGTCTGAGTTCCTTTGTCGTGTTGAAGGATTCAGTCAATGATGTTCCAACTTTGATTGTAGTATAATTTTGTTTGTAATATTGTTGGACGGCCCTAATTAATGCTTTCATAAGTTAATCATAAGCTTTTTCAAGATCAATGAAAGCTGTATATGTTTCTCTATCTCGCTGAGTTCGCTTTTCTCATGTTATTTTCAAAGTAAAAAGGTTGTCCGTCGTAGATATTCCCGTCCGGAATCCCGCTTGTTCCTCCGGTTGTTGATCTTCAATGTCTTCGCCAACTGTTTTTAATGAATGTTAATAATTAATAGCACAATCGGTAGAACTGCACAGTAGTGACAGTAAAAGAATTTTTGCCAGAACAAAATATTTGATTTTGCATGCGTAAATTCGCCCTATATCTTAACCAATAACAAGTTTTTATTTTAGCCCCTATCTTTCCAAATGCTCCAATTTTATTTGGAATGGCATATAGATATGTTGCGAAGCATGTAGTAACAAGTGTTCAGTGTTCATTTGAAAAGTCAATCTAGTAGCATGTGATTTACTGAGTGATTTTGAAGTATGTCGTAAATTAAAATTTACTACTTAACCTACGAAGTCGTATATTTTGACAGTTTCATACATACAAATAAATAACAAATAATAGGTATTTATTGAAAACTATAACAAATGTTGAAAATGTTGTCCTTCGAGATCAATGCACTTTAAAATCATCCATTCAAAATTTCTGATGATATTCTGCAACATTACTCGATTGTTATTAATTTCCATGCATTTCTGTTCGATTCTCTGTACCATATCATTCAAATTCAATATAGGTGTTCGAAATATGTTATTTTTTAGATAAGGCCACAAAAAGAAGTCGCAAGGTGTTAAATCGCATGAACGTGCAGGCCAGGCAATTTAGTAATCCAAAGATTCTGGTGTACAGTGACAAAGTGCTCCTTCTTGTTGGAAATATGCATTTTGAAGTTCATCATCATGCAACTGATTGACAAATGGTTGTAAAATTTCCGTACGGTACCTTTGAGCAGTTAATGTTCCCTGAATAAATATTGGTTCAATGATTCGCCTTTGGCTTATCGCTGCCCAAATACCAATTTTCTCTGGATGTAGCGATTCTTCATTAATTACATGTGGATTTTCACTACTCCAAATTCTTGTATTTTGTGAATTTAGGTATCCCGTTTTATAAAACCATGCTTCATCAGTAAAGATGACTCTTTGCGAAAGTTCTCCATTATTGTTCATATTTACAAACCAATTACAAAACTGTAGTCTACGTCGGTAATCAATTTCTAACAATTCTTGTGCTGCTGTGACACGGTATGGATAAAGTTGCATATATTTTTTTAATAACTTGTGAGTTGTACCAACAGAAAGGTTTATTTGTTGACTCAAATGTCGAACAGATGTTTGTGGTTCATTTTCCATTATTTCTTCAACACGATTGACATCTTGAGGTTTACGTTTCTAAACTGCTCAGCTGCCTGATTTTCTTAAGAGACTACCAGTTTCAGAAAAAGTTTTAAAGTTCTATCCAAAGTATTCTTAAATTGTATATAATCTGTTACAAAATGTGGAAACTCAACTTGAAATTCTACCAAGCAATCTTGAACTGAATAAACCCATTAACCATCAATTTTATTATCGCTTCGAAAATAAGCCTGGACTAAAAAAATTTTATGTTCTAAAGTGAAAGCTATTTTAAAACTGAGAAGCAATTTATTTAAACCAGAATCGATGCTACTAATACTACATACTACATACTACATGACTACATACTAATATATTTGCGCCTTATTCTATCAAAATTTCAAAGTAACCTAGATTGACTTTTCAAATGAACACTTGTTATATTACATGTATCTGGCATATTGAATACATAACTATCACATGTAATAACTAATTTGTGATTTTCTGTTGCCAGGTCTTAAATTATTGAAATGAAACACATTAAAGTCACCCCTAATAATTATTTCGTTATATACTTACCTTAATTATAGACCTTTAGACATGTTCGTAAGAAACTAGTCAATCTGCTCTTTTCCGAAGTTGTCATGAATATTTTTATAAAGTTTGTGTACAGTTTTATGAATAGAAAACCTTCGCTAAAATAAATGATATTGAATTCATCTGTTGAAAATCTAATAATAGAATTATAAATTTATAAAAAAATTACATTCTAATATTGATAATTTGCCTTCGGATTCTCGATTATCCTTGAGAAGGAATTGCTTTGAATATATATTCATGAACGGCATTACGATTCTAATTCCATCTGGTTTACCGGTATTAGTGATCTGATATGAATACAGTTAAGATTTTCTGGGTATAAGGTATGGGTATACATAATACACAGACGCACATACATATATATTTTGTATACATAATACATATATAGGTACACATCGAAACCCTAGCGAATGTACATATGAATGTACAATGCGTGTGCAGATGTAGCATTGTTCAGCAGTAATGTAGATTATTGATTCCATTCTGGATCTCGGTTTGTGCGTGTGTGCTACGCTATTAGTGTGGGCCACCCCATCCCATCTTCCTCGTGGACACAACTATGAGTGTTTTCCACCAAAGTTGTGACATAAGCATAATAAACATTCAATGTATGACTTTTGACTTACATAAAATATTTCTTACGAGGACTGCTGGCGAAATTGATTGAATCTAGTGGTTTAAGTAGTGTCAGCGTTTTTAACTGCAATATTTGTAGAATTCAGTTCGTGCTTTAATAATAATAATAATAATAATATTAATTAATTAATAAACAATAAATATTATTATTATTAATCAAATCATATAAATTCTAAAAAATATAAAATATAATAAGAGCGATTTAACACCTTCGCAATATCCACTTTAACATACTCATTTGGAATAATTAGTAGAGACAGGACACATCAGGTCGAAATTACGATGGACCATACAAATAGTCTATAGCATCGCTAAGTAGAACACGCAGTTATTGAATAGCACTATTCATTCGGTTAACTGTACATCTGTTTTTTGTCGTTGGATCGTGACGCAATTACTTCAATATTACAGATAAATTCCTTTCTTCCTGGACGTAGGTCGAAGCCTAAGGAGTTTTCATAATTTATTTTATTTATTTGTTTATATTTCGTTAGATAAATAAACTAGGGTTAGTTAGTTTCTTTTTTTCATTGTTTTAACTGCTAATTACATACACCGTGATATTTGTAATAGATTCTGTTTGATATCGTTTCAGTGAATCCACTTCTCCAATTATTTTGACGTAAGTGTTCAGACTTCCGTTAAGTTTCAATAACTAACGCATACATTTCTAATTTTCTTTTATTTAGATCTGGAACATTGATTAAGTTACTTTTTCAGATATGATATGGTTTCAGTGAATCCACTTCTCCAATTATTTTGACGTAAGTGTTCAGACTTCCGTTAAGTTTCAATAACTAACGCATACATTTCTAATTTTCTTTTATTTAGATCTGGAACATTGATTAAGTTACTTTTTCAGATATGATATGGAACAACGCCGAGAATGGCGTCGTGAAACAATGGCGAGTTGGATTAAGGATCATACTGATTGTATGTCCACTGCCAGTGATTCCGAAATTTATTGCAAAGTCTGTAAAATATCGTTAAAAAATTAGAAGAAATCGAACGTAAAACGTCACTTAGGATTGCAAACACATACACAGAAATTATATCCGTTGGAGTCTGACAATTTTGACGAAGAACTCTGTGAAACTTTAATGGCGGCAAATATTCCATTAAATAAACTTAACAATCCCATCTTTAAAACATTTCTCCAAACATATACTGGTCGAAATGTTCCTGATGAATCCACCTTACGCAAATATTATGTTTCTAAGTGCTATACGATAGCAGTAGAACGTATTAGAAGCTATCTTTCAAATAGTACCTATGGATAAGTGCCGACGAAACTGTCGATATATTAGAATGCTGTGTGGTAGATGTTGCAGCTGGTGTACTACATCCAACTATTCCATATAACGCACATGTAATAGCAACAAAAGTTATAAATACAGTTAATGCGGAAATAGTGGCTAAAACCATTTACGGGAATATGCACCAAGTGCTTTATTCGGACGACAGGTAGAAAGAAAAATACCTTTATTTGTCATAGACAGTTACAGGAAACATATTCTAATATGCTGCATATTACTTGTGTAGCACATGCTCTCCACAGAATCTGTGAATATATCAGACGCCTTTCCGGAAGTTGATAGACTGGTATCCGCTTTTGAAAAAGTTTTCAGAAGAGCACCATTGAGAGTAGCTCTTTACAGGGAAAAACTTCCATCTTTGTCACTGCCTCTCCCTCCAGAAATAACTAGATGGGGAATATGGCTGGTGGCTACTAGTTTTTATGTAGGGAATTTAGATAGTTTACAAAATGTTTAAATGACGATGCTTGAAGTATTTCTGAGTACAAGAAACTAATACAAATTCCTTCTATTCACTTATTTTGAAAATCAAAATCTTAAATTAAATGACGGATTAAGCACATTAGATGTGGCTATTAATAATTTGAAAAATATTCCAAGTGACTTCGGATGTGGCATTCGGCAAAAGTTAGACGCGGTTTTTAATAGAAATCCAGATTTAATAACATTGCGGCAATTGTGTATGAGCACAATGCCTCAAAATCTAACTGCTAAAATACGCTGAAGTAAAAGAATATTTCCAGTATGCAACTATAGCCAGTTAAGATGTAGAAAGAATGTTTTCTATCTGCAAGGATATATTTCATTCAAGGAGAACCAATTTTACAGAAGAGAACCTTGAGAAAATATTGCCAGTTAACCTATTAACGCCCAACTTTTAAAAATTAAAAATAAAAAGTTTTTTTTAGTGAAACGTTTTAATTGAAGTAAAATAATACGGAAATACAAAAATTTATTCATTTTTTATGAAAATAACGTAAATATAGCCTGTCCTAAATATAGGACACTGGCCCTTACACATATCAACCGTACTATAGGTGAAATCAACACCCAGATTATTTTTTGTGGTAAGGAATGAAGCATTCCTTGCAGAGTGTCACATCACATTTGACGCAAAATGAAAGAGGTTTGGATTAACAGTTTTTTTCTTGACATCTTCGCTGTTTCTCTCTTTTTTCAATAAAATGACCTCGGTTGTCATATCTTACATCTTCGAAAACTTTTGTTGCAGACGTTCTCGGCCTACCGACAAACGGTTTTTGAATAATTTTCATGTATGGTACGGCAACAGATCGTCTGTACTCTAGCAAGCTCAAATCAATATCGTTAACTAGCTTGTAAACGAGCCATGAGTTTACCATGGCCATATCAATACACCTAATAAATAGAGGCCAGTACCATTTTTTGGCTCTAATATTTGTTGCATACTTGCCCACCAACCAGTCATGTTGATCCACTCCACCCATGTAAGAGTTGTAATTCTTCAATAAAAGCGGTTGTGGTATGCTTCGCTTTTCTTTAGCCTTTCGATCCCACCTGCCTGCTTTATGGAGAGGTTCTACTGAATCGAAATTGGTGGCAATTGTAACGCACTTGTTATCATTCCATTTCACAATAAGTATTTCTGCATTTGTATCGAATCTGTAATCATACGAGCCTCGTTCTTCTTTTCCAAGAGATTTGGAATCTTTTAAAGGGCATGAAGATAATCTATTCTCCCTTAAAGTTCCAGTCGCACGGAATTCTAGCTGTTGTAGATGAATGAGTAAGTCTCTACTTGTAAACTAGTTGTTAAAATATATCTGATGACTTGCGGGTTCTGATACACAATCTAACATATCAAGTACTACCCTGGATCCTAAGGCCAAATCTTCACGATCATTTTTTGCAATTGATTTTCCAGTATACAGGTCAAAGTTATAGCAATATCCACTAACGCCACAAAGAGCCCACAATTTATAGCCAAATCTAATAGGCTTTCCACGTATAAATTGCTTTAGGCCATGATGCCCATAATATTTGACAATCATTTCGTCGATTGCTAATTTTTTCTCAAATACGTGAAATTTTTTAAAGTGTTCGTTTATCATTTTTAGCAAAGGTCTAACTTTGAATCCTCTATCATCCTTGTCTATTACCAAGTTATCGGCAAAATGTATATATTTTTTTATTTTTAAATATTCATTTCTGGAGATACAGGCCTTGACAATATTTATACCAAGATCCTCTTCCTCGCTCCAATAATTTCTCTCAGATGGCAATTGATGATATCCGCTGAACAATAAAATACCTACAAACGATTTTAGTTTGTCTATTGTGACGGTGAAATCTTTATCATTTTTGTTTCTAGCATATTTCAGTGTTTCGTTAACAATGTAATCAAAAACGGTGTCAGTAAAATATTCTTCAAATATTTGAACTGGCGATTTTCCCGCTAGTTGATTTTTAAGATTATCTCTATTTGTAGTGGCTGTTTGGAGTGTATCTGGAAATTTTGTGTAAACGGGTTTCACCTTTTTCCAGGAAAATGTTTGTTGCGTAAGGCAACGTCTTTTCTTAGGTCTCTTTGCGTTGGCATGAGTATTTTCAGCAGATGAACAACCAGGTAAACTTACTTCCTCTTGCTCATATGTTCTGGAGCCTCAGAACTAAGAGGTAATTTATATTGCAGTACAAGTTCTCCTGGTACATCACTGACTTCCACATTTCCTAAGTTGTTATCATCAACGTCATCTTCATCAGCTAGTCCATCTGGTTTTGGTGGAAGAATGACTATATCGAGATCTTCAGATGTCATAAATGTAGGATCACATACAATATCCTCGACTTCACGTAACGACAATGCTCTTCTGTACATCTTTTGAGTAAATATATGTATATGTATAAAAATTTGTAAAATAATAGAATAAAATAGAATAGAATATCAATATAACACCACGCAATAAAAATTTTTAACATAATATATTTAGTTGACATACAATGTAGAAATGAATTGTGCGAAGCAAGAGACAAACTCCAAATACTAAAATAACGCAACTGTAAATTTTTTATAATGCCAATATACAATACACAATACAGAAAATACTGAACAGTGCGTGGCAACAGACAAACTCGAAATATGAAATAAAAGAAGATTGTAAATTTGATAACGCGAAGTACCAGTGTGATATAAATAGGACAGCCATAATAGACCATCTATATTGTGAAGTTTCTAAATATTTTTTTTTTAAATAACTGTGGCAACAGCTTTGGTGAACTCTTTTTCGAGTGAATAGTATAGTAAATGTTCGTTAAACCTTTTTTTATATGATTTACAAACATATATATAACGTTATAAAAACGTCGTTTTGGGATTAAACGTAAGGATTAAAAAAATTTTTTTAATGGTACAAACTATATATGGTCAAACACGTCTTAAAAGGCTTAATGGGATTCCACCTAACGATAAAAAAAACTATTTTGAAAATACAAGTTATATACAGACCAAAAAAACACCTGTTTTATACTGTCCTATAAATAGGACGCTGGGGTATAATGGGTTAATATTAATACTACTCAACTTGAACTGCAAAATGAACAAATGAAAATGTATTTCGTATTTTATACATCACCACCAGTTTATTTTCCAATTATATAAATAAAATTAAAAACTCCTTAAAAATACAAATTTTCAAAAGTACGCCCGTGGGCGATGAGTCATGGGCCTCTCGTGTCCGGTCCCTAATAATTAGATAAGCACAGACAGACTTTAATAATATTGGTTCCAAAATACATACACTTCTGCATAAATACAGAAAACTATACCCAAACTCCTGCTCTGAAAGAATAAGACTTAGTGGAAAACTAGGAGGAAGAGGAATATCAGATGCGAAATAAATACACAACCTTAGACAATACTTCCACGATAAACGCGATAACTTGCATATCTTCTTCCTCTTCTTCTTATGTTTATGTTACGCCATGGCCTGTTATTACAGTACATTTTCTTGCGACGTTGATTGCCAGCTATCCTTCCACTTTTTGGAGGTCTTCCTACTTGTTGTCTTCCTGGTGCATTTCCATCCCTTGCGATTTTTGCGATTCTTTCTCCGTTCATTCTGTTTACGTGTTGGTTTTCATTCTCTTCTTCTTTGCCGAGACCACCAAACAACAATTTGGTACTGTGCATGTTTCTCTGATTTCATTGTTTCGTATTCTATCTCTTAGTGTATTGCCTGTGATAGATCGTAATGTTCTCATTTCTGTTGTTCTCAGAATTCTTTCGGTTTCTGCGGTATCTGCCCTTGCTTCGACTGCATACGTTAAAAGCGGTCTTACGCACGTTTTATAGGTGCCTGTTATTGAATCGTATAACTTGTTTTAAATAAAATCAGTTTGTATTGACTTTAGGATTACATTTTTTTTCATGATCTGACAATCACATTAATAGATCTGTAACTTTGAAAGAAATAAAAATGGATATACAAGTTTTGCGTTTTTGTTACTTGAAATAAAGTCTACTTTACACTCCTAAAATTTGAACATAACGATACGGGACAGCTTGTATATATATATATACCTTCCAATTTCTGGCAAACACTTATAAAACCTTAAACACTATATAATATTGTTAATAAAACGGGAACTTCTATTACAAGACTTTTTTTAATACTTAACTAAATTGCCAACCCATGCAGGATCAGGATTGCCAACTGTTAACAATAGCCAGCCTAGGTCCATTATTGTGTATTTGTTAATTTACAGGTTTACTAACAGCACTAAAGTTCGAACAATGGGATTACAATATGTAATAGGATATACAAACTGAATAGACGGAGAAGATAAAACTAGAATTAAATAAAAATGAAAGCAAAATATGAGTACCAAATAGAACAAAATAGAAAAACCTTAGATGTCATCAATTATGAGTTGCGACCGGATATGAGGGGCCGATGACTCATTAGCCACGGGCGTATTACTCAAAATTTTGTATTTTTAAATAGTTTGTAATTTTATTTATATAACTAGAAAACAAACGGATGGGATCTATAAAATACGAAATACATTTTTATTTGTTCATTTTGTAGTTCAAGTTGAGTAAATGAGTATTAATACTAATTAGCAATACTTTCTCAATATTCTCTTCTGTAAATTTGTTCTCTTTGAAAGAAATACAGCCTTGTATGTAGATAGAAAACGTCCTTTCTAGATCGCTGGTTATAGGTGCATACTGAAATATTCTTTTATTTCAGCGTATTTAGCAGTTAGATTTTGAGGCATTGTAACAATACACAATTGCGGCAATTTTATTAAATCTGGATTTCTATTAAAAACTGCGTCTAACTTTTGCCGAAGGCCAAATCCGAAGTTACTTGGAATATTTTTCAAATTATTAATAGCCAAATCTGATGTTGTTAATTCATCATTTAATTAAAGAGTTTGATTTTCAAAATAAGTGATTAGTTTTGGAAAATTTGCAAAATTTTCCTGAAGAAAGTAAAACTTATGTTTTAAATTTGGAATTCGTATTAGTTCCTCACGCGCAGAAGTATTTCGAGCATCGTCATTTTAACATGGAACCAAATTTTGTAAACTACCGAAATTTTCTGCGTACAAACTAGTGGCTTCCAACCATGTTCCCCATCTAGTTATTACTGGCGAGAGAGGTAGTGACAAAGATGGAAGTTTTTCTCTCTAAAGAGCTATTCTTAATGGTGCTTTTCTGACAATTTTTTAAAGGCGGATTAAAATCTATCAACTTCCGGAAATGTGTTTCTGATATATTTACAGCTTCTGTGGAGAGCATGTGCTACACAAGTAATATGCAACATATTAGAATATATTTTACTTTAGCAGTCTGCCTGTTTTCAATATAAACTACTCAAAAATGAATAAGGAATTTTTACTTTTTTGTATTTTTTAGATAGTATGGGTAAATATTTGTAGTGTATTATATTAGATACAAAATTTTACGCAACAATTTAAAATTTTCAAGTATATTTATTCAGAAAAATCGTTAGATTACTAAGAAATTATCAAAAATGAAATAAGCAACATTTTTAACAATAGCTAAAATAAATATTTTTCTGTAACAATTAATTTTAAAATCGTGTATAATGGCCACGGACATCTCTCACAGCTGTACATCTTCGGGGCATACTCATAATGCAATTATTAATGTGTTCTTGTAACACTCTTCTCCAACACAGCGGTAAAATTTCCCGCAAGTGTTGCACGTTAACTGGGGGTGGATTATGTTCGTTGAGCTGTTCTTGAAGTCTGTCCCAAATGTGCTCAATTGGATTCAAGTCGGGAGACGTTGGTGGTAAAGGTAGATGGTTAATATGGAGGTCATTTATTGCTTGCATTACAATTTGTGCACGATGAGGTCTTGCATTATCATCAATAAAAACCATGTTTTCATCCACAGCCTCACGAAAATCGGCCAGATATTGCTGAATAATGTCATCTTTGTATATGTGTCCATAGACATTGTTTTCAAAGAGATGGAGGTTCGTACGTCCATTCAAACTAATGCCCGCCCACACAATGATACCACCGCCGCCAAAAGGCACCACAGCTTTTGTAAACTCGCGTCTATAACGGTCTCCTCGAGTTCTCCAGACCCTTACTCTACGATTGTCACTAAATAAGCAGAATCTGGATTAATCGGTGTATAAACCATGCTTCCATTGAAAATTTTCTGTTAGTCGTTGGTTAACCCAAGTTCTTCTAGCCATTCTATTGGCATTAGTTAATTTTGGGCGTCTCACAGGCCTGCAGCTATGAAAATCCATTTCCCTCAGACGGTTTCTGATGGTTTGATCCGAAACTCTAACTCCAGTGGCGGCACGTAACTGTGTTTGCAACCATACAGCACTTCTAAACGGATTCATTCTTGTCTGAATTCGTATGTAGCGGTCTTGTCTCTGATTGGTTTTCCTCTCAGATCCACTACCGGGTCTTGTCCTTGCAGATCCTACCTGTTGGAATCTTGTTAGAGCCCTACTAACAACACTTAGAGCCACATTGCCCTCGCTGATGCAATAACGCAATTAAATCAAAAGTTTCTTTATTTAAATGACGTCTAAGCATCGTGAAAATGTGAAATGACGTTTAAAATGAATAATACTTGTCAAAAAATGCGATTTTTATAATTTTGTTATCTAAATTAATTTAAGGTTAAAATACAAGATTCAATATTTTATCACACAGAAAAGACATTTACCAAATAAAATGTCCACAAACGACTGTGGGCCTTCTAATTTATCTATAGTTTGAGAAAATACGTTAAATTTAATCGAATTAATTAGATCTGTTAAAAAAAGATCTAATTCCCTATTCATTTTTGAGCAGTTTATATGCAGCACTGTCACTGACAAATAAAAGTATTTTTTCTATGCGAATGAAGCATTTGGTGCATATTCTTGTAAATGGTTTTAGCTACTGTTTCCGCATCGACTGTATTTGCAACATTTGTTGCTATTACATGTGCGTTATATGGAACAGTTGGATGTAGTATACAAGCTACAACATTTACCACACAGCGTCCTGATATATCGACAGCTTCGTCAGTACCTATCCATAGGTCCTGATTTGAAAGATGACTTCTAATGCGTTCTACTGCTTTCGTGTAGCACTTAGGAATATAATATTTGAGTAAGGTGGATCCATCAGGAACATTTCGACCAGTATATTTTTGGAGAAATATTTTGAAGGTGGGATTGTTAAATTTATTTAATGTAATATTTGCCGGCATTAAAGTTTCAGAGTTCTTCGCTAAAATTGTCTGATTCCAATGGGTTTAATTTCTGTGTATGTGTATGTGTATTTATTGGAATTTCTTAACGATATTTTATAGGCTTTGCAATAAATTTCAGAATCACTGGTAATGGACATACAATCAATATAACCCTTAATCCAACTCGCCATTGTTTCATGATGCCATTCTCAACGTTGTTCCATATCATATCTGAAAAAGTAACTTAAACCATGTTCTAGATCTAAATAAATGAAAATTAAAAATGTAGGCGTAAGTTATTGAAAGTTAACGAAATTCACTGCGACACTTTCGTCAAAATAATTAGGATTAGTAGATTCGATGAAACGATATTCAACGGGATCTATTACAAAAATTACGAAGTATGTAATTAACTGTTAAAATAATGAAGAAAAAAATTAACTCACCGTACTTTATTTATCTTACGAAATATAAACTAATAAATCAAATAAATTTTAAAAACTCCTCACTGTTCTATCTACGCCCATGAATAAAGGAATTTCACTGTAATATTGAAGTAATTGCGTCACACTTCAACGACAAAAAAAACAGATGTGCGGTTAACCGAATGAATAGTGCTATTCAATAACTGCGTGTTGTACTTATCGATCTTATAGTCCATTTATATGGTCCATCGTAATTTCGGCTTGATGCGTCCGGTCTCTGCTAATCATACATTGTGCGAACAAGTTATTGTATGCAGTATTTGTTGTTTTATGTACTAAACCTTCTTCATATACCTTTTTATACTTTTATTTGGTACGCAGGTTCAAAATTGTATGAATTAAAGTATAACTATCGAATGGTAAGCTAAGATTAATTGAATTTAAACGTAGTAGGTATTTGTTATTACATTACGTGTTATGCAGATGCACCCAATGCACAGCTCGTTTTGATTACATTTACGTTTTGTTTTTGTTTATTCTTAATTTTCTCTAATTAATTTGGATCGTGGTAAAATATCACAGTAACATGTATGCTGTTTTTAGTTATGTGATTACTTTTTTAGAATCTTATTTACTTCTCTGTAAACTTGTAAATAAGTTGATATTTATAAGTACTGATTTGCCGTAAATAAATCTTAAATAACAACCGTGGTGTAAAAGCAACGAACAGAAGGACAAGCTAGATATAGTAGTTGTGTTGTTTCCTTACGTTACAAGGGTTGCGTGGGAGGATGTTAGATTGTGGTTAACACGCACGTGCTACTGGACCTGCTTCATGCTACCCCTTCTATCCCTTTTAACCACCATCGTTCAATAATGGGTGATATGTATGTATGTCTTATATACAGACACACATACTGTCATATACTATATATGTACGTACATATATATATGTAAATACATTTATTTGGGGAGCACGGACGTATGTGTGTACCGATATGTATGTGCAGGATTAGGCACGTTTGAAATTATTTCATCCAGCAATTGGTGGGACCAAAAACTTTCTTAAACTTTTCGATTTAATAACGAAAAGGGTTCTCGGTATTTCTGTCGCGTCCTCTTCGAAGTACTAGGTTTTGTTCGTGTACTTGCCTGGCTATATACGCGTGCATTCAACGAACTCTTTTATTGTACATTTATATACAAAATTTAAAAAAATGATTATACTAAAAAGCACTACATACCATAACTTCCATAGTATTAAAATAATAATTAGTATTACAAATTAGGGGGGCGACACTTATTACAAACGGTGGCTTTCGGTGTGCTAATAATAAGGACATTATTTTGTAATAAAATAATTAGATGGTGGTGATGAAGTTCCTTCAAAGGTCCAGGACGACGTGTGTGATGATGGTTAATTAAAATAAATACACAAAAACTTAATAAATAAAATAAAACACAGCGGCGTCCTTAAAGTTTGTATTTATATTTACATAATAAGATATTGAAATTCGTATATTTAAAAGTAATTAAAACAGTAATCAAATAAAACAGTAATAAAAACAAAGTACTATATACATGCGGAGCAGTAGATAAGTAGATTAAAAATTAACACAAAAATATACTCTGAAACGAACGTTTAATTGGAGTAGTAAATTAAGGCTTAATTAATTACGATGAATATAAAATAATCTCTCTATAGAACAATACAAAGTTACCTTGAGTTGCCATGTTGGGAACGTGGTCTTCGAAGATATATATACCTGGTCGAGTATATGTAGAGCGGTGTTGGCCGGAGGCATAAGAAATTAATTAGTTTAAATTAATGTGAATTAATATGGATTCGCTTAAAAGAATAATATGTATAGAACAATACAGTTTACCTTAGAAGCGAAGAGACACCGGACGGCGTGGCATCGTGAACTTGGACAGCACGATGAGCGATGTGTGTGTAACTCACGAACGTTCGAAAGAGAAGATCGACAGATAATTTTGTGTCGATAGAAAAGGTCTAGAAAGCGGTCTGTTTTATGATCTGTCGAAGAGAGGGGTCGATATCTTGAATTATAGTTAAATAAGAAGCGCGACCTGAAGACGTGGTCTATCGATGTCATAAATATTATTAGAATAACTCTTGTGACATAAGCTTTCTAATAATATGAAACACCATATATAAAGGAAGATGTATAATTGAATTAAACAATTTAATGAAAGAAATGTGAATAGAAAGAAATTCCACAGTAACATTAGATCAGGTAGAAACTAAGGGTCTCATCGGTCAAGATATATAACAAAAGAAAAACTTTCTCTTTGTACGAATATGTACAGTTGTACAAATGTAAAAATGTCTTACGTTAAATATATTTTAAAACGAGATATTTTAAAGAAGAAATAGGATTTAAAAATATACGTTAAAAATTTTCTATATGCTAAGCGTAACATTAGTTAAAAAAATAATTAAAATAAAAGAAAAAATGCGCATGTTATAGATTTACTATTTAACTTCTCTTAAATGACCCACAATTGAAAGTTAGCCAATAACTAAAGCTAGGAATTATATGCGCACGGAAACTGTATTATATGCGCATATGTTTCCAAAATTCGATGAAAATATGTAGAACTTTTATTAAAATACGCAAAAATATGTAAAGTTTAAGTAATAGTTACACAACTAATTTATTGTCAGAATATTAAATAATGTCAATATCAATTTAGAGATGCCACAGATATAACGGGTGTTCATTTGAAAAGTCAATCTAGCATGTGATTTACTGAGAACATTTTGAAGTATGTCGTAAATTAAAATTTACTACTTAACCTATGAAGTCGTATATTTTGACAGTTTCATACATACAAATAAATAACAAATGTGATTGACATTATCAAATGTCATTTAGATTTGCGTTTACGGAATAACAAACACATTCTAATACATATATATGCGTCTTATTCTATCAAAATTTCAAAGTAACGTAGATTGACTTTTCAAATGAACACACGTTATAATGTTATTCACGCTATACGGCATGGAATATTCTAGTCAAAATATTGACTTTCAAAAAGTTTCACTTTTGAGATATATGGGGGTCTATTATGGTTACTTTTTAAAATTATTTTGATATTATACAGGGTGTTTCAAAAAGCTTTAAAAGTATCAAAGTTGTGTTTTCCCTATACAGGCTGATTCAAATTAAGTGCGCACTATTGCTATCTCTATTAATATTGATTCTAGAAAGTAGGTTAAATTAGAAAAGTGTTAGTGATTTTAACATTGATTAGCATGCATTTTATGAAAAAAGATTGAATAACGCATTTTAGAGAAATTTTGAAATTTATAATTTTTTTGAACGAAACACCCTATATATTTTTTTAAATTCTGAATGCTAATGTTCTTTGTAATATAAAAGTTTCAATACACTATTGTCCTAAAACGAATAATAAAGTAGTTATAGCAGTTTCTATTTCCTTCTAAATGTTGTCATTGCTCCGCTAACTTTTGACAAAACAGATACATATTTTGTGTTTAATGTTTATTTTAACATATTACAGCTTACAAAATTAAATTAAAAAGAAGAAAGTACATGTATAATTTATAAATACTGCTCAAATGTGTCACCTTCCTGCTCAATACATTTTCGTGCCCGCTTCAGTAAACTCTGGGTGGCTCTTAAGATTGTCCTTCTATCTAATTGGCGAAAATCTTCTCCGACCTTGTCTTGCAATTCGCGCACGTTGTCGTATCGCGTTTTGTACATCTCATTTTTTAAGTATCCCCAAAGAAAAAAGTCTAAATGTGAGAGGTCAGGGGAGCGTGCTGGCCATTGAATTGGATCATTTGTACCAATCCACTTTTCGGCAAAGATGATGTCCAGGTAGGGTTGCACTAGGTGATAGTTGTGTGCAGGAGCACCGTCAAGCACCGTTATCAAGGAAATCCTCTAGAACGTTACGAATAAATTCCAGATATCTGTTTCCTGTCAACGTACCATTGTAGAACAGTGGACCAACGACTACCGAACCAATTAATCCGTACCAAACGTTAGAAGTAAATCGAACTTGTGCAGCATGTGGACGAACTATTAATAAATTTTCTTGAGGCCAGTAGTGACTATTTTTCTTATTAAACTTGCCTCTATTTGAAAAATTTGTTTCGTCACCCCATAAATTACATTGTGCTCCATTCAAATTTTCATCACAAAAAATCACAAAAACAAACCAATGACCGAAAGCTAATCTTCTGGCTGTAATGTTTGGGAGATTCTGAACTTAAAGGGGATATAGTTATGCTTTTTCAAAATTTTTTGAACTGATGAATAACTTAATGCCAATTCCTTAGTAGCATCCCTAATGAAAAATTCGCGATGGGCTTCAAAATATGCTAACACTGTAATTTCTACTTCTTCGTTGACGACGATATTTTTCTTTGTTCTTTTCTTTCTAAATAAACAATCATGCAGTCTAAACAGATTGTAAAGTTTTCGAAAGTAACGTCGATCTGGCTGCTGTCGTAAAGCTAGTCCTTATTGAATTTTTACGACATAAAATGTATGCTTCCAACATATCGCATTTCTCCAAATGAGGAAATACCATAGTGAAATATTGTCAAACACTAAGTAACGAAAGTAAAACCAAAATGTTTAGAAAAATAAATAGAGAACTAATGAACACGAGACAAAATTAAAAAAAAAATATTTTTAATAACTAAACTTGGGAAAGATTTATATTCAGTACGTTATTGACATTTACAAAGGGCATACTATTTGTTCTGTTTAAAGTGAAAGAAGCCTACTACTCATTTTACAGAACGAAAGAGTATCTTTAACATCAACTAAATTCCACCGTAAATACATTATTATTATTCGTTTTAGGACAATAGTATATTGAAAATTTTATATTACAAGGAACATTAGCATTCAGAATTTTAGAAAATATACAGGCTGTTCCATTTAAAAAAATTATAAATTTCAAAATTTCTCGAAAATGCGTTATTAAATTTTTTTTTCATGAATTGCATGCTAATATATGTTAAAAACACTAATACTTTGCTCTTTTAACCTACTTTCTAGAATCAATAATAACAGAGATAGCAATAGTGCGCGCTTAATTTGAATCAGCCTGTATATGGTAACATTTTTTGATTCTCCCATCGAAGTAAGTGTCTGTTTTAATAAGGTTTATAATATCTAAACCTTAAGGTTTTTTAAATAAATTCAATTTGGTTAAAATCTAACCTAATTTTCATGTTTCAAATAATTAAGAAGCATTTAAGTTATGTACGCGAAATTACAATAGATCATATTTTATATTCAAATTATAATAAAGTTGCCATCTGATACAAGGTGTACAAAAATTAAAACTAATCAAATAAGAACTGGCTGTAAGAAGTGGCTATAACTTGATTAATTTAAATAGAACGACATATTTTTTAACTTACCAGCAAATGCACTTTTTAATTACCTATCGAATGGTATTTATAGCTCAAGTTTTAAGTCTTTTTTACAGAATACGCCTAATAATAGTTTTTCGCACCATTCGGTGTTTTCTAAATAAAGATTCTAATGTATCTAGTTGCCTATTATATTTGGACATGTCAGATAATTTACAATTGTTATTATTAACATAAAACAGAAGCAAAATATTTATAATTTTTAATGTTCGAAATGTCGACCATTAATTTCCAGACAATTACATATCATTTTTTTGAAACCACCGCGGGATTACAGTTTCAAAGGCGTGTCTTATGCGTATTTTCATATAGTGTGGTGTTGTCGGAGGCGTATTGTAAACAATTCCTTTTATGTATCCCCACAAAAAAGAAATCTGGTGGAGTTAAGTCTGGGAATCTAGGGGGCCAATTTAGAAATCTATTTCTCCCAATCGACCTGTTTTAAAATTTGGTATTTAAAAATTTTCCGAACCTCGCGATGATAATGAAGCGAAGCTCCATCCAATTGAAGCCATAAGTTTGTTCTGATGTTTAAAGGGACTTCTAATAATACTGGAAGTTGGTGTAAAAGAAAATCGAGAAACATCATACCATTCAAAGAGCCTTAAAAAAGAGGGTCAAATTAAATATGGACCCAGAATTCCACCCCACGCATTAATGGACCACCTATTTTGATTTCTCAAGATTCTGTATTCGTGCAGATTCGAATCAGAATAATAATGGAAGATGTTTGTAATCACGACACCATTGTTATGAAAATTACATTCATCACTAAATAACACATTATCAAAAAAGTTTTCTTTTTCTGTCACCTTATCTAACACCCACATACAAAATACAATTTGATTGTCAAAAACATTTCCATAAAGTTTTTGCCAAAGCTAGATTTTATAAGGGTTGAAATATGTGCTTTCTAAGAATTCTTGAAATACTTGCCTGATTAATGTTAGTATTTTTTAATATCTTATTTTGACTAATTTTGGGATTTTCGATAACTGAACCAACTACAGTAAAAACATATTTTTATCTTCCGATTAATAGTCTCTCAAAATGGTTGGCTTATGATGACTTCTTTGAGCATAAACTTGAGAAGCTAATAAACAAATTTTGTTAACATTTTCCAAGCATAAAAATCATATTTATACACTTTTTTTGTGTATATCTTTATTTTGACCAAGCAATATAACAACAATATTCAAATAATAACGATCTAAAATTTCACAATTGCAAAAAAATAATATTACTATAGCAAAAACATATTTTGTAGACTAAAATGTTAGACTAAATGAATTATCTGTCATTTATAAATATAATAGACAACTAGATACATTAGAATTTTTATTTAAAAAACACTAAATGCTGCGAAAAACGATTATTAGGCGTATTCTGGAAAAAACGTGAAGATTTAAAGCTTAAGGTATAAATACAATTCGATAGGTAATTAAAAAGTGCATTTGCTGATAAGTTAAAAAATATTGGGTTCTATTTAAATTAATCAACCTATCACCTATTTAAAGTTCTTATTTGATTAGTTTCAATTTTTGTACACCCTGTATAAGATAAAAAGTTTATTAAAATTTGTATATAAAACATGATCTATTGTTACATTTTACTGTAAATTTCGCTTACATAACTTAAATACTTCTTACTTATTTGAAACATGAAAATTAGGTTAAATTATTTAAAAAAACCTTAAGTTTTAGGTATTATAAACCTCATTAAAGCAGACACTTATTTTGATAGAAGAATCCGAAAATGCAATAATATACAGGGAGTATCATTTAAAAAAACACAACTTTGATATTTTTAGGGCTTTTGGAACAACCTGTATAATATGAAAATAATTTTAAAAAGTAACCATAATAGATCTCCATATAACCCAAAAATGAAACTTTTTGAAAGTCAAGTAATTTGGCCACAATATTCCGAGTCATATAGAGGGAATAAGCCTGTATACTATATCGATATTTTATTCGAAATTTTACAAAATACATATTTAATCATAACAAAAATTAGTAAGCTAAACAATGTAATTCTTTGTATTTATATTTGCCTTTGTATAGTATAGTAAACATTTACAATTAAATGCTTTTCTAAATTCTCAACTAAAAATGACCTTCTGCGATCCGTCAATAATAGCTTGCATGCTGAAATGCATCGCTCAACGTCAACCGATGTAATTGGCGGATACTTATATTTGCAGATAACACAGGCCTGCATAAAATTTGTGATGACGTGATTTTTGTTTGTTAAGCTCAGTTTTTATATAACAATAACTAATTAAAATGCAGTTGGTCTCTACCACCCACAGATTTTTTTTTGCACAAAAGAAAAAGAAAAAATATAAAAAAAACTTATAATAGGCGTTTTAATACATTTTAAAATGAATGTACTACTTCAAATTTTAGGTATTAATCCAAAAATGATTTTCTGTTGTGGTTTTAAAAACATTTGTTAAATAGGCTCTAATTACCTGATGTAAATCTTTTATTACATGTATTAATTTTGGACAAGATTTTCGTTAATTTTTACCTGCTAAATCCTATTTATTATGCTTTCACTTTATTAGTACTGCGTAGAAGGATTTCAAGTTTATCACTCCAAACAAAATGCATATTTTAATGTCATTTATTTCATTATAGCTCTGGGTGTCGATCTGTAAACAAGTTTAGTGTTGTGCGTGGTATTTGATTAATAAGCATTGCTTGAAAATATGTCTAGCCGGTGTTGCAAAAACAAACCAGATGATTTCTGTTATATTTGTGGATATTTCGTCTTGAAAAAGTTTAGGAGACCAATTGGTGAATTTGTGAAAAATGCATATTATGCTTATTTCAAAATCAAGTTAGGAGATCAAGATAAAGATTGGGCACCGCACGTTGTTTGTAAGGTATGTGAAGAAGGTTTAAGATATTGGACCAAAGGGAATAGAAAAAGCCGTCCTTTTGGAATACCGATGGTTTGGAGAGAACCGCAAAATCATCATGAAGATTGCTACTTTTGTCCTTGTGATATTAAGGGGCATAATTGAAAAACTTTGAAACATATTTTGTACCCAAACAATATTAAATCAGCTATCAGACCAGTTCCTCACAGTGATCATGTATGTATATCTATACCCCCCAAGGTACTACAAGAAGATATTGAAACCTCTTCAACTTCCGGCTCCGTACAGATGGATAGTGATTTTGAACCATCAACCTCAGGTCAAAACCAACCTCAGCTATTTTCACAAGCCGAACTGAATGATTTAATAAGGGATTTCGGACTTTCAAAAGATCTTTCTGAAGTACTGGGGTCTAAGTTGAAACAGAAAAATTTGCTTGCCCCAGAAACTACCTTCTCTTGGTATAGAAATCGTGAGGCTGGATTTGTAAAATATTTTGCACAAAACGGACCACTCGTGTACTGCCAAGCAATTGCTGATCTACTTACTTTCCTCGCAGCTCCAGAGTACACACCTTCTGACTGGAGACTTTTCATCGACTCTTCAAAAAGGAGCCTTAAAGCTGTTTTTTTACATAATGGCAATGTTTTTGCTTCTGTTCCGGTCGGCCATTCTGTTCATTTAAAGGAAAACTATGAAAATTTACAGGAATTACTGTTAAGAATACAATATGAAAATCACAACTGGGAAGTGTGTGGAGATTTAAAAATTTTAGGCCTTCTCTTGGGTCAGCAGTCTGGATATACTAAATTTCCATGTTTCCTGTGCGAGTGGGATAGCAGAAATCGAGAACAGCATTGGATAAAAACAGACTGGCAACAAAGGGTGACTTTAACACCTGGAACCAAAAATGTAATACGCGAAAGTCTTATTGACCCTCAAAAAGTGTTCCACCGCTTCACATAAAACTTGGACTTCTGAAACAATTTGTTAAGGCATTAAACAAAGAAGGAAATTGTTTTAAATATTTGTGTAAAACATTTCCGACTCTGTCAGAGGCAAAATTAAAGGAGGGAGTCTTTGTAGGCCCGCAGATTAGGAGCTTGGTGAAATATCAAGAATTTGAAAATGTGATGGAAGATAAGGAAATATATGCATGGCATGCTTTTAGAGAAGTTGTATATAAATTTCTAGGGAATTATAAAGACACAAACTATGTTGAGATCGTTGAATATGCTGGAAAAATTCAGGATTCTTGGTTGCAATATGAGCATAAAAATTCACTTTTTACATTCCCATTTGGACTATTTCCCAGAAGACCTTGGGGATGTGAGTGAAGAGCAAGGAGAAAGATTTCACCAGGATATTAAAGAGATGGAAAAAAGATACCAAGGGCGCTGGGACACAAAAATGATGGCCAGTTACTGTAGGACATTGAGAAGAGATCTTCCTTTAGCTGAATATGACAGAAAAACAACCAAACGAAGCTTTTCTGAATAACGAAAACGTTTTTTTAAGAAGCATAAAGAATAAATAACTATTTCTAATAGTTTCTATGTGTATATTTCTGTATTTTTTTAAATATAATATAAAACTAGCTTATAAATGAAATAAATCGTGTTTTTCCTATATTTTTTGATTTTACTGGTTTGAAAAATAACCTTACGTGATACAAAAAAAATAAAAGCATATTAGAAATCAGCGCTACCCAATTACTAGAAAACAATTAAAATTTTTAAATCAACTTTCAAAGTGTTGAAAAATGCAGGGCTGTGTAATTGATGGACTCTACTCAATAGTTTCATCGTAGTTTTCTTGCAACATATTGGATATTCTACTAAGCTGATTACAGCCCTCGTTTTTCTCTAGAAGTGGTGTCAATTTAATTTTGAACTGCTCTCCTATGGTACCTCTCACATTATAAATTTTATTCCTTGAAACTTTGAATCAATTCTATCATTTCACTGAGTTCAACACCTTGAGTTTCAAGTTTTCGTAGTGTTTCACTAATAAAACCATAGCTTGCTTTCATAAAAGCTAACCCTTGGCGTATTTGCGGTTTATTTAGTATATCTTTGCAATCTACAATTGCTATCGATTCGTTCGAAAAGGGAATGAATTCAATCTGTTGAAGGGAATGTGCATAAAATATAGCGGCATCAAGCCACGTGCCCCGTCTTATTATTATGGGTTGTTGTGGCAGTGCCAGACCAGGTAACTTGCCTTTGTATGCTTGAACCCTCAGCGGTGCTTTAATAAATACTTTCTTCGTTAAATCGATCAATGAATTAATATCTAGAAATATATGACGCATTTTTCTGCTACTCTACTAAAAGCAAGGGCCAAATATGTCACGTGCATCATATTCGGGCAAAAAATCTTCAAATTTTGTGCTGACTTCGCCATATATGCCGCAGCATCCGATAACATCAGTAATACCTTGTCACTTGGAACGGCATTCGGCAAATAAAACCTCGTTAAACTATCGTTTATAAATATTTTTATAGTTAAGTTTTTAGTTTTCTCCAATTCTTCTGTACCAATTAAAAAAGATTGTCCGGCGCAATTTTCATTTAAAATGCCAATCAATATGTCGGCAATATATATATAGCGTCCACAACTGTTTGTTGTCTCATCGACTATGAAATAAATATAATTTTCACCTATTGTTTCCTTAATTTTCATCATAGTTTTCTCAAACAATAGATTAATATACTTTTTTTCTTGTAGTTGAGGAAGTAGGAACTGATAGTTTCATAAAATTTCTTAAAAAATTTTTAAACGTTGAATTATCCAACTTTAAAAGTGGAATGTCTGCACTTAAGAAGGCGTTGTACAAGTCATAATATAAACTATTCTGTTCTATATTTTTACTTGCTGAAGTAAAGAGTAGCTCGTGGTGCATTTTTAAATCTTGCGATATTTCTTTTATGTAAATCCGTTCCTACATTATGCGTTAATTGAAATTTTTTGTAGAATCGAATCTACAAAAATTAATTGCAGGTATTAAAATATAAAATTAATCGTAAAAAATTTAATTTTGCTGCAGTACTTACAAAATACTCTGCCATTATCTACACAAAATTCAGGATAATCTTTTATCTAAATGAATATGCTTTCGACATATCAAAAAAAAAAAGGTAAAATTACGTGTACCTACATATACTTTCGAGAACTAACTAAACACAACTGGCGATATGACTGACCTATAGGTCAACGTGATTGCTCGTAGATTCATTGGGACTTCCCCGACTTGATAAACACACATCTGGGAATTGCCGCTGTACGGAAATGCTCATACGGACTCTAAGTGTAATTTTTATATATTATTATTTTATATATTATACAGGGTGTCCAGAAACTCTCCTGACAAACGAAGACCGGAGTTTCCTCAGATAATTTTAAGACAATTAAACCCAAATTCATCTAGTCTGAAAATGCTTCCTAAGGGAGCTAGAGTTCTTTGAAGATGGCGCCTTGTATTTATTTTTTTTTAAATTCCTCCAGAACGCTTCTATTTAGAAAAACAAAAACTGGTATGCTTATTTATCCTCCAGAGATGAACCGATTCCATCAATTGCGAATTTCTAGTACCGGTCATAGGCGTCCGTTTTGGGTAGGTCAACGGTTATTTTAAGGCATAACTTTTTTGTCTTTAACTTTTAAGCATTTGTGACACTAGATTATTAAATTTTCAGGTATTCCAGTACTAAAAGGTACTCTTACTTTATGTCGGTAGAATACACCGTTTTCTAGAAAAATGGATTTGTAAATTTTTCGTTTTATCTTCATTAAAGTTCAATTTTTTATTTTTTGCAATAGTTAGCTCTGAACTGCCAACAGAAGTAAAAACCTACGTTTTTCATTGTCAAATTGTTGTCAGTTCGCGAAGTTTATCTTTTCATTTTTTACTTTGTGTTATTCAAACACGATTTCAATTTAAAAAAAAATGGTTTTTACTAATGAGGAATACGCCGATATGCATTTAATTTATGGCGAAATGAGGTGTAACGCTCGAGCGGCGCAACGTAGATACGCAGAAAAATATCCCAATCGTCAGCATCCCACTCACTCAACATTTACAGCTCTTCATCAACGATTAAGAGAAACAGGTTCAGTGGTCCCAAAAAATAATGAAACAGGGAGACATAATGATGTAACAGCAGAACATGAAGATGTTATTTTAATGGAAGTTGAGGAAAATCCAGAAATTAGCGTTCGAAGACTATCTGCCATGTACCCCACAATTTCAAAATCTTCCGTAGGAAATATCTTACACAAAGAAAATTTATATCCTTTTCATTTTACAAAGGTGCAAGAACTGCTAGAAGGAGATTTTCCTGCTCGCGTAGAATTAGCTAGATGGTTACAAAATCAGAAAAATCAAGATGAAGATTTCTTCAGGAACATTTTGTTTGGTGACGAAGTTACATTCTCAAAAAATGGAATTTTTAATGTACATAATGCACATTATTATTCGTACGTTGGTGACAATCCCCACGTTGTTCAAGAATTTAAGCATCAGCATAGGTTTAGCATAAACGTCTGGATAGGAGTGGTTGACGATTATCTACTTGGACCTGTGGAATTACCTGCTCGTTTAAATGGTGCTGATTACTTACATTTCCCGCAAAATATTTTACCTGATTTGTTAGATGAGGTGCATTTAAATATTCGGCAAAACTTATTGTTTCTACAGGACGGCTGTCCGACCCACTTTAGCAGGAATGTACGAGACTTTCTAGATAATAACTACGAAGACCATTGGATTGGAAGAGGCGGTCCAGTTGCTTGGCCAGCAAGGTCGCCGGATTTGAATCCTTGCGATTATTGTGTTTGGGGATACATAAAAGCATTTGTTTATTCCGTTCCGATACAAAATCGCGCACAACTCTGGCTAAGGATACAAGATGCTTGCAACGAATTTAGAAATAACTTTGGAATTTTTGCAAGAATTCGGCGTTCTCTAAGCAAAAGGGTAAACTTATGCATAGAGACTAATGGTCATCACATCGAGCAACTTTTGTAACAATCTACCTTTGATACTTGTTCTTTTTTTGTTAGTTTCCTTCCATTGTAATAAATAATTAGTTTTTAATTTATTAAATTAATTTTCATCTATGCCTTGATAGTCCAAGCCAACTTCGTCGCTAAAAATAAGTAGGTACATAATAAATTGAACTTTAATGAAGAAAAAACGAAAAATTTACAAATCGATTTTTCTAGAAAACGGTGTATCCTACCGACTTAAAGTAAGAGTACATTTTAGTACTGGAATACCTGAAAATTTAATAATCTAGTGTCACAAATGCTTAAAATGCTTAAAAGTTAAAGACAAAAAAGTTATGCCTTAAAATAACCGTTGACCTACCCAAAACGGACGTCTATGACCGGTACTAGAAATTCGCAATTGATGGAATCGATTCATCTCTGGAGTATAAATAAGCATACCAGTTTTTGTTTTTCTAAATAGAAGCGTTCTGGAGGAATTTAAAAAAAAATAAATACAGGGCGCCATCTTCAAAGAAATCTAGCTCCCTTAGGAAGCATTTTCGGACTAGATGAATTTGGGTTTAATTGTCTTAAAATTATCAGAGGAATCTCCGGTCTTCGTTTGTCAGGAGAGTTTCCGGACACCCTGTATATTATTTTATATATATATTATGGTTTTATATATTTTTTACGGTGCACTTTAGAAATAAATTATAAAATATGAACAAATATGCAATTTTATATGAAATATGCTCAATGCGGTATTTATATGCAACATATTGCTATGAATTGTTATGTTGTACTTAGCTTATTCACAATTCACAACCAATCTGTCCAGCTTGTATATTCAGTCGGTTTATTTACATGATGAGACTGCTTTTCTCTCAAGGTTCCAATTGGAAAACGTGGTTCTTCTCTTCTACAAAATTTTTCAGGCGCCAGTAAAAGAGTTTAAACAAAGGTAAAAAGAAAATCACAATAAATTTAAATGAAACTTTAATACAAAAAATTTAAAAAATAGAAAGATATCTTTATGAAGTATAAAGATCAATATTGCGTCATTAAACAATATTATTAAGGTAAAATTATTATACGAAAATGACCGTAGCGTATAATTAAACTTCCTTAGTGATAACCGATCAAAATTACAAACTAATAAATTGCAAAGAAGTATTTCAATTTCTCCCACAATAAAACAAAGTAAACAACCAGATATGACAGCCCGAAACAAACCTGTAACGCATGTGCAAGCCACATGAAAAAAAATATGCCCTTGAATCCAACGTTTAAAATTTATCGTAGAAATTTTAAAAAACGTTCTTTGTCATTTAATTCATATAACAACGCATAAAATATAAATCAATACATACAAGATAATAATGTTAATGATAATAAGAATAAATCTTTTAAATCTTTTACTTACGTAAATAAAAAATTATTTTTTTTTCACGAGACACCATGAGTTAAAAAGTCCTAAAATTTAAACAATTACAAGTTCTACATACTCGTAAATAAATCGGTATGAAATCAAGCACCAAAACTAATTAAACAAAATCACGAAGCTACTAATCAAAGATAAAAATTTATCTTTTAAAACATGACCTTCTAACTCAAACGTACAAAAGTGTCTGCAGAAATATCATGGTAACCGGCGTACTACAATTACGCTAGTCCAAAATAATAAAAATCAGTTCAAAATAAAAATACATTCATAGATAATAAATCTCAAAAATTATACACTGGCATCCAGAATAAATGTACAATCTTACTAATTATACTTTTCACAATATTAGCGGCGAAAAAACCACAGCAATATGCAAAACAAAAGTAGTCGCAAATGCTTCCTTTTTACGTGATCCATATAGATCTGCAAGAATTTTGGTAAAAATATCACAAATAAAAAATATGCATTTTCATGTAATCTCAGCTTTACTAATACCATCTCTGAATTACTTGCGTATTTTTTTTCTAGCAACTCCCCTTTATTCGATTTACAACCCCTCCTTTAATAATTAATTCATTGCCTCTTCGCAATTATTATATTCTATAATCTATCTATAGAGTGAATCTCCGGAAACAGGCAAGGAATATTTTGTGACTTTTTAATCAATATAAATGCCCTATAGGGTTTAGTTAAATTATTTCCACTTCAGTCACAAGGTTTGTTATCTTTGGATTTATTGAATTTAAAAAGTCGATCTAATAATTTATTCAGTATTTTCTAATAATTACATGTGTGAGTATTTATTCAATTTATTAATATGTTATATGTACACTGTGGAAATAAAATCTTTTACTTAATTTTGTTTATTATTCAAAAAAACTAATAAATACATCTACTGAAGTTACTACTATAAACATTTGATTGTGATATCCTTGTTACTTCTGCTGTGTATTCAACATTTCTTATTTTCTGGTCATCTGGCTGTTGTAATTTGCATATTTTGTATATATTTAATACGGATTGTTTTTCTTTTGCAGAAAAATGCTTGCTTTTACGCTTTTTCGATGGTGATTCTGTCATTTCTAATGAAATTAGTTTAAGCTAAGAACCGATGATCGATAGCACGCTATGTTTTACCTACAGCAAGACTCATTTTAAAATAAAAAATAAAATGCAAATAATGTCCATTCCAAATAAGAATGGAATAAATGCCGCTGCAAGCTGAGTATAATTTACACAAGAATTTCGAAAAAGTAGATCATATGATTGATTTCATATGTGAGGTTATATACCTACTAACCTATATAAAAGATTTTTTTTGACGTTTGTTTATTAACATATTTATTATTAAAAAAGTTTAGACTTTAGTAATTTTATTCAAGCAAGAAGCGACAAATATATACCAATGCGCGGTACTAGACTTACAGAGAACAAAACTATTGTGTAGATGTAAAACTAACAAATTTAAAGGATTGATGGTGACAGTGTATTATAATTATTATAATATTTGTGTATCGTTTAACATTAAAGCTTACTTAATAAATATAGCATTTTACAAAATACAGTTATTTTAATAGTATCTAACGAGCCATCGAAAAAATTCTTAATTGGAGTAGACTGTGAAATTGGGTTGGTACTTTAACCACTTCCACATAATGACACATTACTTGATGCTTGACAGTTTCATTTGGTTTCATTGTAAAAAAATGGCATTGAAATGATACTACAACAAAAATGAAAACAAATAATTTATTTAATATCGAAATCATAATCAAAATTTACATATAGCTACAGAAGTTGTTGAAAATTTCCATTTACTTCCAAACACAAACAATTTTCTTAATAAGAGTTTTGAAAAATTTGACACAAACTTATAGTTTCAATGTCAAATAATAAATGTCATTATGTGGAAGTGGTTAAAGTATCAACCCAATTTCACAGTCTACTCCAATTATGAATTTTTTCGTGGCTCGTCATAATGAGAGTGTAATAAGGAAATTCATTTAACTGCACATCATTTCACATAATTTGGATAAAAATGTTTATAGGTACATCTAAAAAGAGATATTTATTTAAAAATATTTAGATTTTACAAAAATAAGTAAGTACATATTAAAAAGGGTAAAACAGCAATTTAATGTCAAAAGATAGGTAAAGCGTAAGCATTTTTCTAGTTTCAGTATTTGGTTAAACATGTGTTCGTTCAGTGACTCAGTATTTACAGTAAAAGTAAAATTTTCTAATACATTTTCAAGAATATTATCTAAATCATACATCTTGATTTCTTCTGTTATAACGTGATGAATGCTATTTTTCCATGTGACAGCATCAACCATATCTAATCCTGTTAATAATAATTTCTTACTTCGTCCAATTTAAATGTGTTATTAATACAAGTTCAATGGGATTTAGATTACAGTGAGGTAAACGTAAAACTGTTCGACCACTTTTTCTAACTATTTCATCGACCACGGATGAAACTTGATGACAGGATGCGTCATTTTTTACAAACTCAAACAATTCAACCTTTATCATAGTATTATCAGCTAAAATTCGTTTTGTTAAAAGCCATTCAATAAGTTCCTCCTTTTTCCATGATGAAGCAGGTGACTTTTCTGTTTTAGTAGAATGATAGGGCGCGATATACATTACTATAATACAAATGGGCTCAAGAAAAGGTAATATATTTTGCATCCATGCGATGAACACCTCACTATTCAAATCTTCATGGTAATCTGCAGTTTTCTTGGATTCAAATAATAATAAACCCCCATTCATAAAACCAGTTTCGCTGCAATGTCGCTTTCCTATGCCAGATGGATTTTTTGCACCAGTAGAAAGACCTTCAACAAATGCTTGCCTTGGATTAAGTACCGTTGTATCTTTCCATATTTTTGCTGTGTAACCTGCATTCGCCCATGTTTCATCTAAATAATAGATTTTTCTCCCTTCTGCACGAAACTTTCTTATACTTGTCAAATAACGACGTCTCCATAAGCTAATATCATTTCGTTCAATCAATATGTTATTTCGAGTGCGTTTTTCCCACTGGAATCCTAGTTTCTTTAGGATTCTCCAAAGTGATGTTCGTTTTAAAGGAGGTAAACTGGCATCCCCTTTAATAGTTTCACATATTTTTGTGCAAGTTGGTAACTCATTTTTAAAGAAAAATGAATGCACGTGCCTTCTAATCGTACTTTTTGATACTTCATCTAATTTATTGATTGTAATCATCTCGGCAACATCGTTTTCTTAAAGGAGAATGTGTAACTCCAGACATTTCAATTTCCTTAACACTGTCAAACATAGTATTCCTACTAATCTCTACGTCCATTGAAGTTTGACGAACATCAGCTGTTTTGGACATATTCGCTTTGTTCTTAAAATACATATTATAAGCCATCTGCCTCTGTCCACCTTTTATATATTTTCTTTTACGATTTTTTGATGGACCTGGTAAAGCTGCGTCATCCATGCTCTAAAACGTTTGCGATTATATAAATTAATGAAATTAATGAAAGTGATAAAATATCTTTAGAAAATTAGTTTTTCACTTTATAATCTCTATAAAGAACTATTTTTAACGAATATTAATAATAAATACCACAATAGACCTCTACTAAAACACCCAATTGACTAGCACTGACAGAAATACTGATCATTACTGACAGCCACTGACAGCAAATAGAAAATTAGACAGAACAAAATACACTTAATTTTGTCTGCATAAAATCGGCCTCTATTTTAGCCAATCACAAGCTCTTATTTTGAGCCCTATCTTTCCCAACGGTTTAATCTTATTTGGAATGCCACATAGTTTCAAAATCACAGCAAAATTCTAAGTAAACAAGGTAACTGACGCCGGACAAATTTAAGTTACGTCGCTAAATAGCTGAAATATCAATCGTTGTTTATAATTGACTTTTCTTTAATTTAAGCCAGCCAATTAAAGAGCTATTTTTTGTGATCACGAGCTGATCACGAATTTTTGCACTTTTTCTGTTTGGCGGATAGAGTATAGGTGGCCCTGAAAGCAGTAGTTTTTTTGAACCTTCTAAGTGACTTATCTATTTAGTGTTGTCTGTGTAGTGCTTAGTCTGTTTGTGGGTATAGCAAGTACTATAACTGGGAATAAAATCGGAAGCAAAAGTGAAGTAGTTTTTAGAGTTTTGTAAATCAAACTCAATTTCATCTTTAGATTGAACTGGTGTTGCAATTAGAGCATTAGTAATGTCAAGGATAATTGGAAAATTTGGATCTTGAATTAAGAATATGGTTAATAATAATAATAATAATACGTTTATTGTTGTTAAGACACTTACATGTGTATACAACTCGTCACATAAGAAAAATTAAAAGTTAATTATATAACATATTGGTATAATACTAGGTTACAACTCTACTTAAAAAGAAAAGAAACAGATACAAGCAAATTCATAATGAAAAAGATTCATCAAAATACATAACAATAGAATAAAAATCAAAACTAATAATTGATGATAAATCACAGCTGCATAAAGCAACTATAGTAGCAACCGAACAACAGAAAAAAAAGCATAGAGAATCAGTATAAAAAGATTTTTTGAAATAAAAAGATTTTCATCTCTACGTAATAAATTGTGGCAGACACAGCGCTCCCAAACAGTATAGACGGAAACAAATTACAACAAGAACTCGTCGACCGAATAGTACATTTGCTGAAGTAGAAACGCTATAAACTTAGCTCTAAAGGAGTTGTATCTCCTAATCTCTTTAATATGTTTGGGAATACGATTGTAAATTTTAATGCCAATGTTATTGACACCTATACTGGTTACATGTAGCGTACATTTGGGATAATGCATCTGATTTTTGTTCGGGTATCGTAGTCATGAATTTCTGAGTTTCGTTGAAATGACTCGACATTCCTGTAAAGATGACAACCAGCCTCCAAGATATACAAGCAAGGCAAAGGTAATATGTTAGGCCTCCAGAATATAGGCCTACATGAATCGGTATAACGGGCTCCAACGGTGTTTCCCACGACCGCCCTCTGGGACAAGAACACTCGGCGCGCACCCGACGATAGACCCCACAATAGAACACCATATTGAAGTCGCGACTGGATCTCCGAGTAATACAGTGACATCAAAGTCGACGTCGAAACTTGCGATCTTAAACAGCGGAAAGCATAAGATTTGCTGGAAATTTTGATAGAAAGACCATCGCAGTGATCCGTCCACAGCAGCGTATCCTGAAGAGTAACTCCAAGAAATCTAATGGCATGGCTCTCAGTTAAATTGTGGTCGTTGATATGCAGGTCCAGCAAACCAACGTTTCTTTGGCGGGTGTGAAACAACATGTATTTGGTCTTTTCCAGGCTTAATGTGAGCTTATTTCCCTCGAACCACTGACAGAGGATTTCCAATATATTTTTTGACAGAAATCCAACATCGCCGCTTGGGAAAATATTCAAGATATATTCAACCTGTAACGCATTTTAAAACGCATACAAAATATATAAAACAATGTAGAATGTGTTGAAAATGTTCCTTACCTCTCACCAAACGTAAATAAGTTTTATCTATAGAATAACTGTTTTCAATTACATATTGCTATTAAAAATTATGACCATGTAACCATTTATTTGTTACAGTTTATACAATATTAAGGATCATAACATATATTCATAATGGCACTAAAATCTATATGAGATAAGCAGATAGTTTTAGACCTCGGAAATACTATTGAATTAGATAAAACACTTATGCAATAACATTTCTTCGTAATAATACACTCCGGCTTCCTTTTACGTAACTTACATATTGTATATACGATATAAAACATATAGATTACTAAAATAACAGTATTTTCAAGGTACCGCCGCAAATACAATTAATCCTCCTACTAATAATATCGGTCATCAGTGTAGAAAGCATCGTTTGAAGAGGCTAAATTCTCGCTTGCCGCGGAATAGCACTATGTGCCCGTATTATGCCTACACATCCCGATGGCATCGAAAATGCACATTAAACAAATAATATTCCCCTATTAAGATCGGGCAAAAATTAAAACGTAAGTACTACAAAACAGTATCTGCGAGCAGTTAGTTTTTTCACGACAGGAATGAAAATTGCAGTGTTTGTTCACGAAGACTCCACATCGCCTACCATTATCAAACAATTACTTTTATCAATATTTGTGCTTCATTTATTACATGACTAGTTACATGTTGGCAGTTCACGCTGTTTTCGCGTCACGTTCAAGTTTGTAGGTGTACTTCGTAATATATAAACAGAAGTTATTTATTTGATCTAATTTTGGAATAATTTATTCGATTAAAAACAAAATAAATACAATACAAACATGTTTAGGCTTTAATTATATTCACATTATCTTTAAATTTACTACACCATCAATACGTAAAAATATAATGAAGGGGTGATTGATCTAGGTGAATCATTAGCTTTATCTTAACGACTGCATCTGTAGTATCTTTTAGAAATCTATTTCGCATTCGTATATTATTCGATGTTGCACATTTTGTATTTCAAATTTTTCGAGTCCCTAACAATTTCAGCGAAATAAGTATAAATATTAAAGCACTTTCCATGGGGATATTTTCGTATATCCTCAAACGTAAGACGAGGGTGATTTGACGAGAGAGTTACTTTTCAATGAAATACTTATTTTAGGGTAAAAAGTATACTCTATTTCTGAACATAATTCACACCACCCAATTTTATACATCTAGCCAAACAACTTTCCAATTTTTTTAAGTCATCTAACACCTAATCTTACAGATGCTCTAGTCCAGTCATTATATCAAATTTTTATATGTTGTTTGGAGGGGGGGGGGGGGGGGGGCAGGAGTGCCTAATTTTAAGTTCTCGAACGAAACCTTTGTGACAATTTTCCGCAATAAATGAAACAGACATGCAATATACACGTCTGTAACTGGACTTGTGCCATGGATTTTTCCATATAGAAGAAAGAAAAAATAGCAGAAATAGATTGAACTTTATGTGAAGAACATTTATAAATTTATGTATTTTATTTTGGTGTCTATTTTATTTCAGACGGGGATCGATATAAATATATTTAATTTTAAGTTATGAATTTTGTAATGTTTGACTTTTGATCCATGCCTGTATATTTAGGGTTAGTCAGATGTTTAATGTCGCCGCTAAGCCGGATATCATATTGTACTAAGATGTATATATTTTCTCTATCTTGATTTATATATTAGGTGGGGATGCCCTTGCGGTTCCTGGAACTTCATTTTCAGAGATTGATAAAAGGTCCTTGAAGATAGGTCGTTATAAGTGAATATTAGACACGACTTAATTTTGTCTGATATATTTAAAATCTGGGTTAATTTCGTTTTAGTTTTTGGTGCGTCGTTTGTGATTTAAAAGTAATTTATCGGGAATTTACAAATCTTGTATGTTTGTAATTTAATTTAATTGATACACCTATCTAAAGAAAAGGAATCTCTCATGTTTGATTGCGATACATTAATTAATGTAGGTATCTATTATAATTATTGTTAATATATTGGAGAAAGCGCTATAATTAACTTGTAAACTTTTGTGAAATTTTTTTATGTATTCAGAATAATATCTAGAAAATTTGTTAGATGGTTTTTATGGAGTGTGGGTTGTTTTTATTCACTTTAAATATTTCAATACATAGGAAGGTGGGGACGAGTTTGTGTGATGTCGTGTTAATGCTTGCATGACAGTCAGATTTTGATTTCGCGCGCAGGGTAAACAATTCTTTACTTTGGCGTTTGAGTTTTGGGTTAATATTTTATTGTTGTTTAATAAATTTTCTTGTATATTATTAAAATTTATAATTTTGATCGTGGTTAGTCAGATTGAGGTTTTTAATGGTTTGTATCTTCATATGATATCCAAATCTTTTTATCCTCTATGCTGTGCATTTAACAGTTCAACGTTACACTTTGTAAAGTTGATTTTTTTTTTGTTTTTATTTTTTTTTAAATATAAATGTAAGGGGGAAAATGTTTGTATAATTTATCTGACACCTCGTGTTTTATTTTATGATATAACCTGCATCCGAGAGGATCGACCCTGGAGAAGTGAGCTCAAGGAAAACTACGAGACTGAACACAGCCGGAAGATTAAGTTGTAGTGTGAACTTAAATTTAATTAGCAAATCAAAAGCACATTCCACTGTAATATGGACATACACCTCGTATTTTCCAGCATTTACTTCTGCTTAAGACACGTGTTTCTGCCATTTACTATTAGGCGTCATCAGTTAAGCTAGTGAAGTAAAGCTTAAACAAATCGCCTCATAAGGTATAGAAAATTTTGTGCTATCAGGTGGCACCATATAATCTAGTGACATCTGACGGACGAAAGAGACTAAGCCGAAATTGGCAATGTTGCCTTAACCGGCTATGTCGGTACAGAAGGAAAAAAAATACGTATATAGGTGTAAGTCCATTAACACGATGCCAGATGGCAGCAAATATACAAAAAAAGTTTAAGTATATCAATACGTTAAGCACGGATTACGCATTTGTTACAAATGAAACAGACATGCAATATACACGTCTATAACTGTACACATGGACAATACACCTCGTATTTTCCAGCATTTACTTCTGCTTAAGACAGTGTTTCTGCCATTCTGTATATTGCATGTCACTAGATTATATGATGCCACCTGATAGGACAAAATTTGCTAGAACTTATTAGACGATTTAAGCTTTACTTACTTCACTAGCCTAACTGATGACGCCTAATAGTAAATTGCAGAAACACGTGTCTTAAGCAGAAGTAAATGCTTGAAAATACGAGGTGTATGTCCATGTATACAGTTACAGACGTGTATATTGCATGTCTGTTTCATTTGTTACAAATGCGTAATACGTGCTTAACATATTGATATACTTAAACTTTTTTTGTATATTTTCCGCTATTTAGAAAATAAGGGTGGATTTTTGTTTACGTTGTAATTCAGCTCCTCGTCATTCTAAGGAGAAGTTGTTTTTGTTCCTTTTTTTATTCTCTACAATTTGTATCATATGACTTTTTAACCTAACATCGTCTGTTCTAGAGATATCGGCGAAAATAGGACAAAATTGGGGTGCGAACTCGATTTTCATTTATTTCTTCTTTATCTTCACGCATAGCGAAAAAAATTTTATCGCCAAACTTGTAGAGCACGTTCGTACCTATCATTAAATATTTTTGTCTTCGCTCCATCTTCAAAATTACGCGTTCTAGCGCGCCGCAAAATCGACAAGTCGGCAAGTCCATGTCTATAGTTCCCGCGATTGTGTAGATATGTTGTAACGGATTCACCGTTCTGAATAGAATTATTGAAAGACAATATAGGTAAAGAAGACAGTGAAATTATGAATCACAATTATAAAATTTATTATGCAAATTTCTTCCGACCAACAAGATATTCATGTCTTCATTCTTTTCGATGGTTCTGCGCGCTAGAACTCGCAATTTTACAGATGGAGGAAAAAAAAAATATCGAAATGTAGGTACGAGCGTGCTCTACAAGTATGACTATAAACATTTTTTCGCTATGCGTAACGATAAAGAAGAAAAAAAGGAAATCGAGTTCGTACCCCAAATTTTGTCCTATTTTCGCCGATATATCGAGAACGGACGATGTTAGGTGAAAAAGTCATAAGATATAAATTGTAGAAAATAAAAAAAAGGAACAAAAAGTAGCCACAGAACTACCCCGTAGAACGACGAGGAGTCGAGTTACAACGGAAACAAAAATCCACCCTTATTTTCTAAATAGGGGAAAATAGTCACAAGGGTTTCGTCCGAAAACTTCAAATTAGGCACTCCTGACCGCCCCCAACAACATATAAAAAATTTGGCTTGATGGGATCTTGTTCCAATTCACGGCCTATTTTCAGACAGAATGACTGGACTACTAGACAAAATAGGCATTACCTTAACTTGTAACGAATTTTTTGCTACAAAAACCGTTTTTCAAGTTTCGGAACAGAAAATGTAACTCGAGGCCAGATCTGGTTAATATGGGGCAGCAATTCGTATCTTAATTCGACAATTTTAGCGGTTGCCATAGCAATTAATGAGAGAGCGGTAAAAAATGCCGTTAATTTTTCTTCAGTTCGTGCTTGAAATGTGTCAGTGCATCAGCATAGTATTGGTCAGTTATTGTACTTTCCTTCTTAGAATAGCCAATGAAGAGAGACAAACATTTTCTTGCTATATATATATATATATATATATATATATATATATATATATATATATATATATATATGGTAAACCTAATCAGTAGGCGATTAAAGGTCTGTATATTACTTCAAAATATACAGACCTTTAATCGCCTACTGATTAGGTTTACCATATCATACCAAGGTCACGAAGTTATTATATATATATATGTATATATATATATATATATATATATATATATATATATATATATATATATAAGTAGACAAAGAGTCTTTGCCGTTAAAACAAGTATGTAAAATAAAAATTGTTGGGGAATCCGGCAATAAAAACCTTTAGTTAGTCAATTAGAGTCCTTTATTTTTTACCTTATATTTCGCTCTGTAGATTTAGAGCTTCATCAGAGGTCAAAAAGCGAAACTATTTTTTGTGAGAGATATAACATTTTTAAAAAAACAAAACCTATAGAGAAACAAGCAGTCCACGTAATACAAATAAAACTTTATATTAATTAAAAATTGTTACTTTAAAAGCTTATTGTTTTTACATATTAAAACCATTTAAAAAATTATTATTTTTTCAACAAACACATCTAAAAAGAAACACACACGTAGTAAAAAAACTACTTGTCTTGATGTAAATTACATTTTAACAATTCAAGTGTCGACAAGGTAGGTATATATATATATATATAATTTAATTGGTGTGAGAGATGACAATTATTCAAATCTCATCTCACATGCAATTGTCGCTTAATTTGTTGCGTTGATTCTACAATCTGACAAGATTACTCCTGCCGAAGAATGTAGACGCAAACACGTCGCGACGTCAGCCATCCGGGTTGTGCGGATAATGAAAATTGTATGAAAAAACCACATCCGTCCAGAAACGTGTAGATATCGATATTTCACTGTCGTTACAGATCATCTCTCACACCAATTAAATTCAATATAATTCGTGTATATACACGAAAGTATACAAATAAAAATCATGTCTATGTCCGAATATCGTGTACTAATGATCTGTAACGACAGTGAAATATCGATATCTGCACGTTTCTGGACGGATGTGGTTTTTTTTCATACAATTTTCATTATCCGCACAACCCGGATGGCTGACGTCGCGACGTGTTTGCGTCTACATTCTTCGGCAGGAGTAATCTTGTCAGATTGTAGAATCAACGCAACAAATTAAGCGACAATTGCATGTGGGATGAGATTTGAATAATTGTCATCTCTCACACCAATTAAATTCAATATAATTCGTATATATATACGAAAGTATACAAATAAAAATCATGTCTATGTCCGAATATCGTCTACTGATGATCTGTAACGACAGTGAAATATCGATATCTGCACGTTTCTGGACGGATGTGGTTTTTTTCATATATATATTTATATATATATATATATTCCCGGACAACCCGGACGGTTGACGCCGTGACACGTTGCAGCTACATTCTTAGACAAAGGTGAGTTTGTCATGTGTAGAAATTGATGCAACGAATTAAAGCGGCAATGGCATGTTTGTGAGAATTCAATAATTATGAGTTCTCATTGGCATTACGTTTATCATATATATATATATATATATATATATATATATATATATATATATATATATGTATATATATATATATATATATATATATATTAGAAGGAAATTGTTAAAATCCTTGGCCGTACTCAAAATACAAGATAGAAATTATTGCTTGAAAGTAGCGGCCGGGTAATCTTGGTCCGAGAACAGTCTAAATTAACGTCCTCCGCATGTATAGTGATACTGAAAGCATTCCACCCATCAAAAAGCTAAAATAAACACATGTCCGAAAACGGTCTACCTGCTAATGCGCAAGTTTAATTTTATTTAGAAATGCGAAAGAAATACATTCAAATATTTTAACAGCACCGATTTAATATAAGTAGATTTAATTTAACATTGTTCTCTTACCATTTTTTAACATTTTAAATAAATATTACAGTATTGAAAAATGTACTATATATAGTACCGAAACGTCAAATTAAATCTTGTGTTAATTACTCGACCGCTACTCCCAAGTCATTTTTTATCTTATAGAAATATATATACAGGGTTAGTTAAAAGTATGGAGACGGCGATTTATTGTCGTTAATATTCATTTTAGGGATTTATGTTCAATATAAAAGTTTGTTAGGATATTTTGATCTACATTTGAGAATATTTGATTTTTTTTTCTTCAATTGTTTTTTAATTACGCCTGAGCGCGCATTTTTTTAAAATGGGAACTAGTAAATTTTACTCTACCATTCGATAGAGTTTTTTTTCTCTTTACAAAATTCTTTTTGTTTTTTTAAAATTCATTTTAATAACTTTTTTATAAGAAAAAGCCGGTTCATGTGTTTAACAGATGTTCGGTACATCGCAGATAGACAGAAGCGTAGCGATAAACAAACTTGAGCGACATAATTTTATCAGTGGTTATTGTGTACGCCAAATCTTTGACAGAAATAATTCATTTGTGCAATTTGTTGCTGTTAATATTAACAATGGCGAGTTTAAGTGAACATGAACGAATTGAAATACTTATGATGTTGGGTTATGGAGATAGACGCAGAAGTTTACAAGACGTTAGTAATTTATTTAATGATACGCATCCAAATAGAAATCCAATTTCTAAATCCGTTGTTGGTAAAACTTTAAGACGCTTTGAACAAACGGGTAGCGTTAAAGATTTGCCAAGGAGTGGTAGACCTAGAACAGCAAAAAGCGATGATAACAAACTGGATATTTTATTGGCTGTATCTGAATATCCCCATTTATCAACCAATCAATTAGCGGCCAATTTCTATATTTCACAGTCATCGATCGTGTCGTTTTTAAAAAGTGAAAAGTATAAACCTTATAAGGTACACCTTGTACACGAGTTAACGGAAGATGATTTTGATAGGAGATTACAGGTTTCTGAAGAAATGTTAAATATTTGCAATAATAATGAAAATTCTGTCAACAATATTCTTTTCTCAGACGAAGCTACTTTTTGCCTTACCGGTGAAGTAAACAGACATCACTGCAGATACTGGTCATCGGAAAATCCCTCTTGGTTTTTGGAGCACCATACGCAGTACCCCCAAAAGGTTAATGTGTGGGTTGGCATTCTAGGCGGTCATATTATCGGTTCCTTTTTCATCAATGGCAATTTAACTTCGGCTCTGTATTTGCAGTTATTGCAAAATGAAATAATACCTGCTAGTGCTACGCTCTATCCTCATGAAAACAATGAACACCTGCCCAATGACAGTATCTGGTTCCAGCAAGATGGCGCCCCACCACATTATGGTGTAAATGTTCGTCAATATCTGGACAACGTTTTTCCCCACAGATGGATTGGAAGACGAGGAACCATAGAATGGCCAGCCCGTTCGCCAGATTTAAGTCCTTTAGATTTTTTTCTTTGGGGATACGTAAAAAACAAAGTTTACAAAGAAAAGCCTGATAATGTCGAAGATTTACAAATCTGAATTACCAGAACGATACAAGAAATTCCCCGAGATTTTTTACAGAACTCTGTTCGGGGTTTTGTAAATCGATTGGGTCATTGTCAAATTACTAATGGACGACAATTAACTGTGTGTAATTTTTTAAGTCATGGAAATATAACCATATACGGACACCACTACGTGATAAAAGACCAAAAAAAAAAGACCCGTGTCTCCCAGTTTTGCCCCAAGTCATGCACTTTTTTTTTTATGGGCCCCCAAAGATTTGGGGCCTCGGTGTCATTTTTGCAAAAAAACTGATCATTTTCTCAGGCTCATATCTTGCAAACCGTTCGGAATTTTGATTTACTCTCTCAGGCAAAGTTGTAGCTCTTGTCATAAAGAACAAAAATTGTGAACATATAAAATCAAAAAAACTTCATCGTCAAGATCAAAATCGCTAAAAACTTTAAAAAATTCGATTTTTTTTTTACCTTTTTTACCCTGTTCAGGTCCATAGGTAGCAAACCGTTCAAAATTCAAGGAAACAATCAACTACAAAAATGTAGCTAAGATCTCAATAAACAACTTTCTAGAACATATGAACTTCCTAGGAATGATTCTTAACACCGTTTAGGTAGCGCTTAGGTAGCCGCAAAAGTGAAAAATTTCCCGAAAATGTTTTAATTTCATTTGTTTTTTCTTTACTTCAACATTGATATACAATGCTATCTATTACAAAAATAATAAAAAAAATATTCGTATTATGTTTATAATGTTGATGGCCCTGGACTTGCAAATCGCACTCTCTTAAGTTGTGGATCCAAATCGTCGTCCGAATCTGACTCTGATTCAGAACTTATGGTGTCCACAGGCTTGTTGCTTCCAGACTGCCCTCCATCATCAGCTTTTTCTTCTTCAAATACTTCATTAACATCATACATTAACATACATTAACGCATACATCATGCGTCGAGTTTTTTGCCTTTGTATCGTTTTTCCATGGGCATTGTGGTTTGGTGAAACCGTTCTCCTTGCTCAACGGATTCGGTAGGGAGTTGTTTGATAAAATCGTCAAAATGAAAATGAAGAAAATGCAGCTTTAGTGTCATCGATGTGCCGATTTTCTCAAAATAATACAGCATTTCTTTCGCCCATTCTCTTGCTTCCGGTTCCGCGTCTCGATCCCCTCCCAAGACTCTGGTGCATACACGCTGAAGGTAAATCCATGCCATTGAATGATTTTCATCAAGCGATGAATCAAAGTTGCTCTTGAATAGCTTTCTAATGTCAGGGCCATTAAGTACGCCAGTTAAATGAAGACAAAAAATAAACACAGAAAATAAAACATTAACATAGTGTAAATAGTACAATGAGGTGAACAAAAATTCGTTTTAAATTTACTACAATACCTTTTTTAATTTTGTCATCGCTACGCTTTGGGAAAACGCTTTTCAAATAGTCGAATGCGTTTGGACAATTTACAACGGCCACTTCGATGAATTTTTTAACAATTCCCAATTTTATGTGGAGCGGTGGCAGCAAGATGTCTTGAGTATTGTCAATTAAAGGTGCATTCTTCAGTCTATGTTGTTTCATTTGTTCCTCCACACTTCCTCTTGGTCTCCACGAATTACATTGGAATTGATTCAGAGGTGAGCGCGAATTCCAATTACAAAGAAAACAAAAGAATTTTGGAAAGCCGCCCTTATCGATGATCCCTTGCAAAATGTTGATGACCTTCAAATCACAGCAAATCTTCCATTTATTTTCGTAGTATTTGATTTTTTTCATTATATATTTCAATGTTTCATAGCTTTCTTTCATGTTAATACCCATTGCTAGCGGAATGGAAGGTTTTCGGTTCGACACATGCAACAACACTGCTTTCAAGCTTGAAACAGAAGCATCAATAAATAATCTCCACTGACTAGCGATGTAGTTCATTCCCATTTTTACCACCAAAGCTTTTATATCGTTGCAGTAAGCGAACGAATTGTCATCATTTAGAGTGTAGAGGCTCTGAAATTCAGCTTGCCGTTTGCGGTACGCCGTAGAGTTAACATTAGCATGTGTGAGTTTTCTTTGCTTTAAAAACGCTGTCAAAAATATGGCAAGTCGCTGCGATAGTCCCAATATAGCCACAATGAAATCCATTTCCATTTGTGTTATTAGTTGTGGTCCATCTCTTCCCTGTTGGGGCTCATAATCGGTATCAAATGGATCTTCATAAGTAACACCACTTGCTCTAGTCATTCCTGTAAATTCTGTCCTACGATCTGGAGTTGGCGGCCTTGGTGGTACAAAATTTTCGGGTGCAAGCACTGGTAGTGTGGCTGTTACAGTTGCTTTATAAATTTTGTTCTTCTCAGCATTTCGATTTAGACGACATGTGTAATTTACGCATGCAGATGCATAGCAACTGGTTGCATCATGATCACCTGGGCGATTAATCCAGATTACCGACTTACAATACTTCATACTATCTTTGCCTCCACTCAACCATCGTTATTTGTTCTTTATGCCATGAGATTGTTATAACATTGGCGACACACTGTATTAGGTGTGTAATTTTCACCGGTCAAGTCTACTTCGTCGAAAAAAAACTTATATGCTCTTTTGAATTCACTAGTTAAAAGATTCTTTTCCTTTTGAAATCTTGTAGAACTTTTTTTTCTGATTTGATGACCGCAAACGTAGCAAAATAAATCAATTTCTTCACACAGCATATTGAAATTGTCAGTTGCCAATGTTGTGTGCGAATTATGCTGTAGCACTTTCTCTATAACTTTCACCGCTGAGCTCTCGTTGACGTCGCGCGGTGTAATGCCTCGATGTGAGCGTCGTGTCGCTTTTATATTGAGTGCTGCGTCCCTTGATGCGTGTGCTGAGCTTACTGCTTTGCCTGTGCTGCTGCGGTCGGTGCGTGATCGCGTGAGTTGTTTATTGAGGTCTTAGGTACATTTTTGTAGTTGATTGTTTCCTTGAATTTTGAACGGTTTGCTACCTATGGACCTGAACAGGGGAAAAAAGGTAAACAAAAATCGAATTTTTTAAAGTTTTTTGCGATTTTGATCTTGAAGATGAAGTTCTTTTGATTTTATATGTTCACAATTTTTGTTCTTTATGACAAGAGCTACAACTTTGCTTCAGAGAGTAAATCAAAATCCCGAACGGTTTGCAAGATATGAGCCTGAGAAAATTATCAGTTTTTTGCAAAAATTACACCGAGGCCCCAAATCTTTGGGGGCCCATAAAAAAAAAAGTGCATGACTTGGGGCAAAACTGGGAGATACGGGTCTTTTTTTTTTTGGTCTTTTATCACGTAGTGGTGTCCGTACATGGTTATATTTTTTCGTGTTGCACTGTTATTTATTTGAACACTTACTTTAATTTACTTTGTTATTAATTTGTTTAATTTTTCTTGTAAAAAAGTTATTAAAATAAATATAAAAAAAACAAAAATATTATTGTAAATAGAAAAAAACCTCTATCGAATGGTAGAGTCAAATTTACTAGTTTCCATTTAAAAAAAATGCGCGGACAGGCGTAACTAAAAAAACAATTGAAGAAAAAAAAACAAATATTCTGAAATGTAGATCAAAATATCCTAACAAACTTTTGTATTGAACATAATTCCCTAAAATGAATATTAACGACAATAAATCGCCGTCTCCATACTTTTAACTAACCCTGGATATAAGACCCGCTTGTCTATAAAAGATAAGATAATTAATATATTCAAAAGAGCGCCTTCAAATATGAAGTAATTGCCAAGTAAATAGCAAGAAATCAAAATAAACAATTACTGAGATAGAAATTACAAAATAAGGTTAATCATTATTTGCATTTTACTCCAAATGAAATTTATTCATAGATATTTAAGCTTAGAACCTGTTGCTTTGAGTGAAAATAGTTGCAATTTCATGTAGAGTCCCTAAAGTGGTAATATATTTACATACCCCAAGTAAAATGGTTGGCGATAGAAGAAGGTCGCTACATAAATGTTTATAACATGATACGAAGCAACGCTCCAGTGTAAACGTGTTAAAATTTTTATTCAGTCTACCATTTTTATTACAATTATGTATACATAAAACTGCATATATTACGTAATTGTGCTAGATATCTTTAATTAAATGCACTTATGAAATACAGTAACACAAATAAATAATGTGCATTAAACAAAGCGATTCCTACGGAAAGAATTAACGGAATTCATTTAAACAGGAAAGGTATATACCTGAGGATAGCAGCTAACAAAAGTGGTGCTGCTGTAGTTTATTAGCTAGTATACTGGCCACAATTTATCAGATAGTTCTAACATCGCACCTATCGCTCACAGGTCAGGCGTCCGCATTATTATTAAACGTTAGAAAATAACGATAGAAAAGCAGACGAACAAGACCAAATTGCTTCTCCGCGGTATTTCGTTTCATTTAGATAAAACACAGCATTTTTACGAAAAGAAATCCAACCGCTTTTATAAGCATTATTTACCGATCTAGTGTTTAGATAATTCATATTCTCCGTGCAATGTCTTATTGGTTTTCCGTCGATCGTCTCTATTTTTTTTCAATTCGTTATTTATTTAACGTCGTAAGAGAACACTCAAACAGATAGATAAGAACTCTGTATTAAAAACGAAAAAAAAAACACAACACGCGTAATCTTTAGAGCGGATTCAACAACATTGGAATGTGTAATTACAATTTTATACAAGTTGACCGTTTATTAAATACTTTATCTTTCTTCTTTCTCTCGTCATAGAACGAAAAAAGGACGGTTACAACTTTGATGCACTATATAGTTTGCAAATTAAATGTTATTAGAGCAATTACCTACGTGGTTCCTAATCAAGTTTCACAATTAACATATCTGTTTCATGGCTAAAGCTAATGTAATGAAATTGTCTTTATAATGTATGTACATAAATAAAGTGTTATTTCATCTAATAATGATTTAAATGATACTAAAGTAATGAATTAATAAACAGATGCATTGAAATTGCGACCAGTGTTACTGATTGTGTAGCGCTTCATCGTGTGGTTGTTGTAAAAGTCGGTATCTTGCTGTTCATATTACCAGTTTTTTAAGATTTGCAATCACATTGATTCTCCTTCTTGGATTTCCTTTATACAGGGTGAGTTTTTTTGAATGTTTAGCATTGGGATCTCAGAAACTACTGGAGATAGAAAAACGCTTAAATGGGGAAAGATGCGCAGTTTTACGAGTTTGATTCAAAACTGCTTTTGTTTCTCCGATAACTTTCATGGCTTACTAGATATTCAAAGAAAACTAAATTTTACGATTTTATTTAAACATGCTTAGCATCGTTAATAGTAATTTTAGAGAAAAAGCGTTCAGACAAAAGTTTTAGATAATTTTACGCCAAATAAAACTATGTAGCTAATATTTTTTTTCGTTCGCCATTATCGAGTTATGACACAAACTTGTGTTTTTTTAAATGGAAACCATAGTTGGTTTTGACATTATTAAAAAGCTTATTTTTTGCTGATTACAATGATGTAAGGTTTGATATGGTTATTTTAAAAAATAAAGAGGATATAGAGATTTTTATGGTTTTTCTGGAAAACAATTGAATTTCGAACTGATAAAATACAAACCAAACGAAAACTTATTTTGAAATCTTATGTAGTAATAAAATGAAAACTATAAGAACTTTTATTAAGGGCACACAACATTATTAATGTTCAAAAATACCTCCATTATTATTAATACACAAATTGCATCTCTTCACAACAGAATTTGTAGCATTGCGGACTTTACGCCTATCGATGTTATTAAAAGCAACTAAGACAGCTTCTCTTAAATCGTCGATTGTTTCATATGTTCTTTTGTATACTGTTCCCTTTAGTACACCCCACAAGAAAAAATCCAAAACTGATAAATCAGGGGATCTAGCCGGCCATTCAATGGATGCATTTCGTCCTATCCATTTATTAGGGAAGTTCAAATTTAAATAATTTCTAACATTCAGTTGATTGTGCGGAGGCGCTCCGTCATGTTGAAACCATTGCAGCATTGCTCGGGTTCTTAAATTTAAATTATCTAATATTTCCTCGAAATCTTGTTGTAAAAAATTAAGATAACGATTGCCAGTTAGTGATCCATCAAAAATAAAAGGAGGAAGAACAGTTGATCCTATAACACCACACCAAACATTAAATCCAAATTTAATATGTGGTCTCCTATGTTCAACGTGAAGTGGATTTGTTAGAGACCATATGTGCTCATTGTGCCTATTTAACATTCCACAATTTGTGAAACGAGATTCATCAGTCCATAATCTGCTAAATTATCCCATAATCTCTTAAAAGTAGGTAGCGACGGCTGACGTCGATCAAAATAATTTTCAAAATAAACTTCAGCAGCTCTAGTAGAATTTTTCTGGCACTGAATGTAACATTCAACCATATCACGCTTTTCTACGTTAGAACATTCCATAGCCAATGCAAACTTATGATTAACGGCCGTTTGCACCGCTTATAGTTAAGTTACAATTAAATTAATTAATAGTTAATTGTCAATGTTTGACAATTAACTTGACTTAAAAATAAAAATTAAAAGCTCTCACTTCTGTGACTCAACGTGAAAGCAATGTTAGTATATTTATCTCGACTGCTCCAACGAACACTATTGTAACTCAGATTTTTCGTTTTTTGAATTACAAAACACCAAACATTTTTTTTTTAAGTTTTTATCTTAAAAAGTGAACAATCATAGAAATGTCTATATCCTCTTTATTTTTTAAAATAACCATATCAAACCTTATATCATTGTAATCAGCAAAAAATAAGCTTTTTAATGATGTCAAAACCAACTATGGTTTCTATTTAAAAAAACACAAGTTTGTGTCATAACTTGATAATGGTGAACGAAAAAAAATATTAGCTACATAGTTTTATTTGGCATAAAATTATCTAAAACTTTTGTCTGAACACTTTTTCTCTAAAATTACTATTAACGATGCTAAGCATGTTTAAAGAAAATTGTAAAATTTGGTTTTCTTTGAATATCTAATAAGCCAAGAAAGTTATCGGAGAAACAAAAGCAGTTTTAAATCAAACTCGTAAAACTGCGCATCTTTCCCCATTTAAGCGTTTTTCTATCTCCAGTAGTTTCTGAGATCCCAATGCTAAACATTCAAAAAAACTCACGCTGTATACATTAGAACTTTAACAATTCGTAATTTGCTAAGTGTCCAAATTTGTACTTGTCTACTTGACTATTGACATGTTGGTGGATATTCAAGTCATGTCGAAGCTTACTAAAATGTCGACATGACTTCAATATTTGCAAAGGTGTTTGACTATGTATTCTATGAGAAACTATATGGCAATATTAAGCTTTTTCTCTCAATTAATCAACATGCTTTTGTTAGAGGCAAATCAACTGTCACTAACTTGGTGGAACTTACGCAGTATATAGGTGAAGCTTTGGATGTTCGACAAGTAGATGTTACTTATACCGATTTTAGTAAAGCGTTCAATACAATTGATATGACAGTGCTGTCGAAGTTACCATTTATAGGCGCTTCATCGGAAACTATATCCTTTTTCAAAACCTATTTACTGAATTGAAGAGTGGAAATGTAAACGGTGTTAAGTGCCAAAATCATAAAGCAGAGTTATTGAAATTTTTTTTTTGATTTATCGTCAAGTGCGAGTAATATTCGCACGGTCCTCGTACAGTTGGAGAACAAAATGCATAATCGTTTTTCCAGGCGCTTCGTGGCCAGGCTTTCGGATGTGTTGTCCAGTTATCCACCGACTAGATTTTATACGATAGCTTATGAGGTTGGATTCTCAACAGAACTAATGCGAAGAGCGTTGGTTCTGTTGACTGACGTTGTCTTCACGCCTCCACGATAGGCAATCGAGAATCTCCAGAAAAAGATAGTTGTGATGTTATCGAAACGTTGAGACAATGTCCGTCAACGAACCAACGCGGGAAACCTTAAATACAGCTTCATACATAGAACATGGGGAGAATAGCACCAAACAAAAAGACAGATAAATGTTAGAAGTAAAATTAATCTACAAGAACAGATGCCTTAATATGCTAAAATAAAATGATATCCATATTCCAAACGTGATCTCACTAATGTGTTAAATAAAGTAGTCAATACGTTACAAAATTCTCCACAGTTACGTATAATAAATCCAAGAGTTTATGTAGCTTGCTTAGACACATTGCTAATATACGCATTGAAGCTCAGTTTCATATCGAAGGTAACGCCGAAGTCTTTAATTGATTCAACACGTATCTGCAAGTTGGTAATTAAAGCTTGTAATATTTAGCCTTTTCGTGAAAGATAAAATCTTACACTTAACGAGGTTCAAAGGTAAATTGTTATTTTTGCACCAAATCTGCATGTTAACCAGATCGGTCTGTAGTAGAAGACAGCAACTTCAAGTCATCGGAAAAGAAAAGGTTATTAAACTCGATCTGTTCTAAAAGATCATTAACGAATATAATAAAAAGCAGTGGACCCAAGTTAGAGCCTCGCGGAACTCCAGAAGTGGTGATGAAAAAGGTAAGGTGAGGAAAAATATCCGTTGTAGAATACACGTTGAGGCCTATTATGTAGGTAGGAAGTTAAAAAGTTAACTGGAGGTTTGCTAATCTAAAACTCGCCAATTTAGCTTGCAAGATAGCGTGATCCATTCTATCAAATGCCTTGGCAATATCGGTATATATATAACATCAACCAGTGCTCCGCAATCCATCACGTCAGCAACGTATTGAGAAAAAAAAGCCGCAAGATTAGAGACACAGATCGCTTTTCCATGAAGTCATGCTGATTCGGTGATAGTACAGGATAATAAGAGGGTGTAATTTTCGGTACAGTGCAATTTCAAAAATTTTTGCGAAGTTCGATGGGACGATAGTTGGTAATGTCCAAAGTATCACCAGTCTTTAAAACGGGAACAATTTTAGTACTCTTCCAAAGCGCGGGAAAAGTATATGTAGGGAGAGCCATATTAAATATCTTCGCCAATGGTGTAGCAAACACATTTCCACAGACCCTCAAAACAAAAGCAGGAATTTGATCATTTCCTGAAGTAAATTTATCCCTATGTGGCTTAGGCTGAGCAGTACATCATCATCACTTAAGGGACGCAAATGGAGAAGCATTGAATTGGTCGATAGGAGATCTATGTTAGAAGATTTATAAATATAATACATAAAATAAAATTAAAAATTCCTCTTAGCAATAAAATTAGTTTACTTTAATTTAAATAAAAAATTAAAAACCCTTACCACAATAGAACATTCAACGAACGTCGCAATTAACCAAGGTGCCTTTTGGAACAATATATAAAATAATTAAGAATAACGCAGGGCCTCGAAAGTAAAGAAGTGACAAAGGAGCACCGAGAAAAATTGAAGAGTATGAAATTAGGCAGCAAGTATACTCCTTCTACAGAGGAAATGTTGTATCTACAGTTGACTGCTTACATAAAGGAATCAATGATGAGCCTATAAATATCCAGTGTTCTAAAGCAACATTGTGGCGGACGCCAAAGAAAGCTGGTTTTGAATTTGGCACTATAGACAAACATCGCACAATTATGGAAAGCCCGAGGTTACAGAAACTTCGATATGAATACTTAACGGCAATTAGAAGGTATAGACAGGAAGGACGATTAATATGTTATTTAGACGAGACGTGGTGTGACACCCATGACACAATTTGCAAAGGTTGGGTGGATAGTTCAAGTATGTGTCAGTTGGACGCGCCAGTTTCGAGAGGGAAGAGAATAATCATTCTTCATGCTGGGTCAGAAAAAGGATGGATCGGACAGCCGCTATTATCTGCTAAAAATGTTAAATCCTCAAGTTTAGATTACCATGAAGATATAACCTCATCTTTATTTGAAGAATGGTTTTGTGACACTTTGCTGCCAAATTTACCAAAAGATAGTGTGATAGTGATGGACAACGCTCCGTATCATTCTCGACAGCAAACCAAAGTTCCTACAAAATGTAATATGTAATAAGAAAGATATTAAAACATTTTTAGAAGCAAATGATTTATATTTTGAGAATCATTATACAAAAAAACAATTAATAGAGGTGATGAAGACATAAGAGTATTTAAAGGATTATTATTTGGATAACAGAGCCAAAGAAGCAGGACATACAATTTTGCGTTGACCACCATACCATTGCATTTTCAATCCCATTGAATTGATATGAACCCAACTGAAAAATTAGTTGAACTGAAATTTAGTGAAAGCAGTGTTGTAACACACATAAAAAATGCTATGGAACATATAACTGCTGTAAATTGGAAAAATGCTGTTAAACACGCAATACGCGCATGTACAAAATAGGAGCACCTTTGATTATAAATTTGCAATAAGATTCAGACGCAGACACCGATTTGCAAGACAACTCAAATACAGATGATTTATGAAATGCGGTGACACATAAAAATTTTATTGTATATTACAAATAAATTAGCTTTATATATCTATATGTATCCACTACACATGTTGCCACACGATTTGTAATTTTTCTTTGTATATAAACCCAATGTACAGATATTTTTTATTATATACTTGAAATTAACAGCGTTTTATTATTATATTATAGGGCCCTAATTTATAGTCAAGTCAAGATTCATACGTTGCAAATAGGTAAACCGTACCCGTTCAATAAGGAGACCAGGTATAATAATTATTATCACAGAAGTTGGTACAACAAAAGCATTAGAGCCGTTCAAAGTTATATTCTTATAATTTGAAATAAACTATAGGTACATATTATTCGTAAATTAGCAAAACGTAGCGCGCTTGACGAGGAGACTAAACGTTCGTATAAAACGGGGAACCCTAAAATAACGTTTTGATAAAAAAAGCAAAAGCACACAGGAACGCACGCATTTGATGGATATTGCGCATGGTAGTGAAAAGCATAGTTATTAATTGTTGAATTAAAAACATAGTTGGTACGTTTTGTAATTAATTCAATAATTCTATTAAATATAATCGTTGCTTTTAATGCAATTAAGTTATTCAATAAACGGAAATTGACGACGACAGTATTTTATCAGATTAAAAAAGCTTCCAAACATTTTATAATTTTTGTATGTGAATATGATCTCTTTTGTTTTTCTTTTTTGAACTATGTAATGTGTTCATTTTATGTATGTATTCTCATTTGTTGTGTTATTTTATTTTAAAGTAAGTATGCATTGTTATAGAAAATTAATAGAATAAAATGCCTGATGAACTAAGCTCTTTAAATATATATTTTTTTTTAATTGGAACCGATCTGATTGAATTTATATGGATTTATATGGAAATAATTGATTAGTTAAAAGTCTTTTCGCTTTACGGGCAACTTTTTGGGAACGTATCTAGGCTGCCAACCGGGTATGGGTGTAATTTACACATTTCAAGAACCAAAACTTTCGAATAACCGTCTTTTCCCTAAAATTCAATTATTCCGTAGACTTAAATATTAGGTTAGCTTAATGAATATCACTTGGCAACTCTTATGTAACGATTTAACCTATTACTAGTAGTACGATATGTAGTTTAAATCACCTAATTAATCTAAGACATAACTGATTTAATCCATGACATACTCTGAAAACTTTTTTGTGGCTCACTCAATATGATAGTATACCCAAGCTCTTTCTTTGGAGACTGTGGTTAAGTAAAAACTTAAAAAAGGTATATAACCCCTTACCACAATTATTAATCTTATCCTAAATACGTATAACTTTATCTTTGGTATTCCCTAGGAGACTTTTGATGGTATTTTCGGACCGAAAGGCAACTTGGACACCTCGTTCTTTCACAATTTTATTAATGCTTTTTTTATACCCAAGCTAATTGAAAGGTCTCAGAAATGTGTTAGGTTTGTAGATGAATATATTGAGAAAGGAAAATAGTTTTGTATTTTTATTTTCGCTCGTTTTCCGCCATTCCAAGAACTTAAAAACGCTTCCTTGTATGTACGAATCCTATTTATATCATTCAGTCTTTAAACTTTAACTAAAAATTGCTGCATTTTTACTATTATAAGTGCGACTTAATTTAATTATCTGTTAGTACATCGTATAATCTTCCTATTTCTTACATTATAATTGTTTTTTTTATTGTATTAACTCGCAAGGAATGTATTAAATGCAACATTTGCTGATACGAACTCACGCACTTGCATGTGTTTATGTGCATGTAATATTGTTGTGGACTTAATGTTTATGACCATGGTCCCATAAATCTTTGATTAATTCTATGGGTGTTGAAAAGCGAATTCGAAAGAGGCGGTCGGGAGAGGGCGTAAAGCACACACACGGGGACTCCGCGCCTGGGAGCCGTCAGAAGGAACCGGAACCCGTGTCATAGTAATTTTGATTGTACGTGTGTGCGTTTGCTTTCTTGGGGACCACTAATGTAACGTATTCAAACCGACGGTCCCGCTTTAAACGATAGATGGGGACGTACGAAACCAGAGTGAAAGGAGAACAGGAGACGAGAAGGGGCAGTATCTATTATTCAGCAGGAGCAAGCAAGAAGCCTGCGAAGAACAGCACAGACAAAGACGACCGGTAGTTCTATAACTTAACATACACAAAGACATCTGAACACATCCAACGCACTCTAGATATCTCGAGGTCACAGAGTTGAGCCTAAGCCCTTACACTACGGCATCGCCGCCTCTTCCGCCCTCTATTCCTCTTCACAGTCCTCATAGGAACTAATTACAATGTATGATTAATTATAGGACGACTGCAAAGTCTGGATGGACCGTAACTTGTCCGCCCTGGTCGCGATGTCTTACTGCAGCAGGCCTGCCAACCACTGTCTTAGCTTGCTAATGTCACCGGGAGGCGGATGTATATATGTATATGTATATACGTATACATATAATATGTATATAGGTCCCTCGATCTCAAACCCCTATCACGAGCCGTATTACGATGTCCGACTGTATTTCGCTTAAGCTAAGCGTCAGTGCAGGTCTCTTTATTAATTACTGTCATTAATGGTTTTTGGACCTTGCCTATCGTTATTATTTATTATCGCAACCGATACGTAATTGATGCGGAAATAAAAGTAACATGACTGTGCTAACTTTATAAATACAATCAAATGATAAACTATTTAAGAAATACAGTAAAACTTCATTATAATGCTCTTCTAAGTTCAAAAGTAAAACAGCGCTATAACCGGGATACCACAAAAACTGCTAAAAATGAAACAAATTTATTTCAAAATGTAGATATATGTACATTCATGTAAAAACATTAAAAGAACTATAAAAGATATAAAAACAAAATAAAACCCATAAATATTTTACTTAGACAGTCCCTGTTTGAAATAGTCTACTTTTTTTTTTATTAAGGCAACTTATCGTTTGTTTAAAGACAGAGTTTTTTAATCTATTGATTTCATTGAAGATTTCATGTTCTACATCCGTATTGCAAGAAAAAACGGTCTTCACAAATGTATGGCCTTTCTCTAAACTATTTCAATGGGTTGCACTCGTCTATATTAGAGTCGTCTCTTACCGATATATCGTCTAAAGTTATTGTTATCTTAATATTTGATGAAACCAGTTTAAAAGTGGGGAATTATTAAGGTCCAATTGGTCATTTAACAATACATCTGCATATTTAAGTTTATTTATTTCTAAGGATTCCAGTAAATTTAACTTTAATCCTTTTTGTTGCGACTGTAAAATTTCAAAATCTGTATTGAAACCATGATTATTTTCCAACAAATGAAGTGCATAATTGGAATCTGTCTTTTTGTTAATAAAACTTTTAAAATGTTCATGTATTCTTTTCTCAAAGCTCCTACCAGTTTGGCCTATGTATGTTTTAGGGCACTTTTTACATGTTAGTTTGTATACTCCGGATTTATTACTTTTGCTTGTCTTGGATTTATTATTTTTTATGAATTTCCCTAAAGAATTATTAGTTTTATAAGCTACATTTACATCTGTTTTTCGTAAAATTTTTCCTATTTTTTCACTTATCGGTCCTATGTATGTTACTAATTTATAACTGCTTGGTTAATCTTTTATTATTGGGTACACCTTTTCTATTGCTTTCTTATATTTCTTTTTTCTTAAAATTATATCTACTATATTTGGGTTATATCCATTATTTTGCGCTATTTGTTTAATGATATTTCATTCTTTAAAGAAGTTTTCATTATTTAAAGGTACTGATATTAATCTGTCTATCATACAATGGAATGATGCTAGTTTATGACTAACTGGGTGACAGGAACTATTGTGAATGATAACATCTGTGTGTGAGGGTTTGTGATATATTGAAAAGACATGTTTATTATTTTGTCTAGAAATTGTAAGGTCCAAGAAGTTTATACTATGATCTAATTCTTATTCTATTGTGAATCTACTGTTTTGGTGTAGATTATTTATGTGTTCAAAAAATTGGTTTAATTGTCTATCTGTGCCTCTGAAACAAGCTAATACGTCATCTACATATCTGTGCCAGTATATAAAATATTTAAAATTGGGGGATGTTCTTTAGTTTGACTTTCTAAATTATCCATAAAAATCTCTGATAATAACGGACTCAATGGGTTGCCCATTATTAGGCCATCATTACACGAATATATCTTACTGTCAAATTCAAAATAGTTTTGATCTAAACAGATAGTTTTGAATTTGACAGTAAGATATATTCGTGTAATGATGGCCTAATAATACTTGTTGTAATGGCATAAGTATACATTTATGCCATTACGAGAAGTACCAGATATCTGAAATCCTAAAACAAAAATATATGGGGCCATAAGTATACTTATGAAAATATTAATTTTTTGCACATTTCGGAACTAAATATGTATACGTATTTCCTTTTGCTTTTGGATTATGTTTAGTGCATTTGTGAATCTAAATGCACATGCTTTGGAAATATATCGTCTTGTACCTCTATTGCATGTGACTACAGATTTGTCAGATTATGTTGTCGATCGTTCATTTTATACCAAAAGATGAAAATCGAATATAGAGCCGTTATAAAGTAAGTACTTTACAAAATAAGAAAGAGCTCCAAAAATTATTCTTGGAGAAATGTTAGCTGTATACGGGAATGATTGCCACGAGTCATGTTTAAACAAAACATGGTCGAAAATCATTGAATGATAGTCTCCGCCCAGATTGCCCTAATGATGTGATCACTTCAGACGTAGTTGAAAAAAGTTTGGCATTAGAAGATGCAAGATTAAAGAAGCCACAATTAGCAGGTTAACTAGGTGTATCAGAAACCAAGGCCTTTAGAATTCTACACGAGTACTTTGGAATGACAGAAGCTAGCGTAATCTGGGGTCCGCCATTGCAAATACGTATCCTGGTAGAGATTCATAGCGCCTTGCGGGAACGAACCAGATTTAATTATCGACCGACTTGTCGCTGGAGATTAAGTTTGAGTCTATCATAGGCAACTGTTTTTTTTTTCGGGAAGTCCAAGTAATTTTGCTTATTGATTATCTGAATAAGGGTAGTGTGATAAACGCAGAGTATTATGCAAGCTTAATGCATAGTCTCGGGTATTCTGAGAAAACTCACCCAACTCAAACTTGGTTGCTCCATGACAATGCATCAGTGCACAAGCCAAGGCTTTCAACAGCTACTCTTGTGCTCTTTGCGGTTTTGAAGAAATTGAATACCCAGGTTTAGCACCTAGTAACTATTATTTGTTTCCAAATTTCAAAACAACAGTTAGGGGAACAAAATTTAGGTACGATGTCGAACTTATAGCAGCTGTATAGAACGACTTTGAAGAGAAATAAAAAGAATATTTTTTCGATGGCTTAATGATGTAACGGTGCAATTATAATTGCAAAATTACCGAACGGATGACGGAACACAGGTTGATATCATATATACCGACTTTGCCAAGGCATTTGATCAAGTTTTTCACGCAATCTTGAGAACTAAATTGATGAGTTTTGTTAGTGAACCGCTAGTTGACTTCTTAACTTCGTAGATATATAATAGAGCTCAACGTGTGTTCTAAAGCCTATTCTTTGCTGATGACTTCAAGTTATTTTCTCGAGTCGCTGACTTGAGGGACAAACCGATATGGCTAGCATACAGAATTGGTGCACAAGAGATAAGATATTATCATTCACGAAAAAAGTAATTAGAACTCTCTAAAATTCACTCAATTCACGATAATTTGCACGTATTTGACCTCCAGCCTGAACAACGGAATTAGACAAAGAGTGTAAACTAACCAATAATATATTAAAAAATCGTTCAAACAAACCCCAAAACACTGGATAATAAATAATTCAAGTAGCTCAAGATGCATAAAATACAAAACTGTATCACTGTTAGTTAATATTTGCTCTCAAAATGTTAATCAGTTTTTGTATTTTAGTAGTGGAAAATTTTTGCCAAAATTGCAATTCCAATATCACTAAGCTTATATTAAAATTAGATATTTTGTTACTTTGGGTTTGTTGGTTATCATTATAAGTTGAATAAACTAATATATTATTCTATTAAATCTTTCATTTCTCAGCTGTCTAACTGGAAATTGTCATTACGATCCGACACAAATCGTATGTGTGGTATTGTACGGTGAAAAAAAACATTATGTAACGCTAATTTGAAAATAAATACTTTATAAATAATTGACGTCAGAATTGCTATACGCTATATGCTTTTGCCTAATTACATGTCAATGAAATGAATAATATTGTATTTTAAAGAAAAAAATTCTTTTATGTAGAGACAACTGTTGAAAACATTGTATTTTACAAATTGTATCACATTTCAAACAATTTGATAACATTAAAATAGCTAAATACAACACCTATACTTTGAAGAAGTTGTATAGTAAGATCAAAAACATAACACCTTTCTTTTTAAATAGTCACGTTGTCTACAGGATAGCATGTTCGGATTGTTGTGGCGTTTATATAGGTCAGATATCACATTGGCTGAAACAGCGCATCACACAGCATAAAAGTGATGTCCGTATTGGAAAGAGATCTTGTGCATTGGTGGATCATGCACTTGATCGTGACCATACATTCAATTTTGTTGACGTTAAGATCTTAGACGTTGAAAATAACCTTAAAAAAAGAACCTTTTTAGAAATGGTCCACATTAACAGAGACACAAATAACGTAAATTATAGATCTGATACTAACGGACTAAGTATAATTTATTTTAATATACTCGGTTTGATGGTTAGTTGACCATCTAAAAATTGTTTTGTTATTTGGTCCATATATTGTTAAATTTATATTGCATTATTTTTTTATATACTTGTGACTTTAGTTTTTTGCTATATGTTTCGTTTCGCATTTTTCATGTTTTAACTTTTACATATACATGTTTTTTAAAGGTTTTAAAGGGTCATATCTATAGTTACTTTAAGTTTTAAATCTAATCAATTTTATTGTCCTTGTACGTCAATTTTATTATTTTTTCAACTCTACATTTTGTAAGTATTTTACTACTGCTTTATACTCTTATTTATTTAATGTTATTTCTCATTAATCTTGTAGTATCTCCGGAAGAAGCAACAAAGTTGTTGCGAAATATAGGGATACTTAATAAATGAGTTTTTTAATTGACAGACCGCTTGCCCGCTTTTAATTTATTTGATTCAATATATTACGATCGATAATTTCGGTCGATATAATTACGGTCGATAATTTCGTTTAAATTAATTATATATACGGGGTTGGGCAGAAGTAACGCATCAGTCTAATAATTCCGTAAATATAAACTTTAGAACAAAATGTTGTCAACAAATGTTTTTTGACAAGTTATTTTATATTGGCTTCAATCATTTGCGTTTTTTTTCATGATGATTCCATATGACAGCAAAAAAAAATTTTTTTTTAAATGGAAATAATATTTTCTTTTATAAAATTCGGAATCTTTATTAATTTCTAAATATGAATATGTACTATTTCATGGGGTTAGATAATAAAAATATTGAGAAAAAAATAAAATTCAATAAACGTACATTTGGACTAGTACAGTGTTTTGTAGATTGCTTTGGAAATTGTAGATTTTTTGACTGTCATTGAATTATTCACGTTTCACAATAAAATAGTTTCCATCGTAAAACTTGCTTTTTTTAATACGTGTTTTGTGTGAAAATTGTCAAATTAACTACTAAAGAAAGAATAGAAATTCTTATGATGGTCGGATATGGTGACAGGCAACGTTCACATCACGAAGTTAGCACTTTATTCAATCATGTTTATTTGGATCGAGATCCTATAGCTCAATTAACAGTTTCGAGATTGGTTACTAGATTTAGAGAAACGGGCGATGTTTGAGATATACCTAAAGCTGGCCGACCAAAAGAAATCACTAATGAAGACCTATCTCTTCATGTTTTACTTGCTGAAAATCCCACTACGTCAACCAGTCAACTAGGATTAGAAAATGATATGAGTAGCAGATCTATTAGACAAATATTAAAAGCGAACAAATACAAGCCCTATAAGATACACTGACTGCACTAACTTAACGAAGATGAACAGGACAGAAGATTACAGTTTTGTGAAACAATAATGGAATTGTCCAATAACGATCCAAATTTTTTAAACAACATCGTATTTTCTGATGAAGCTACATTTTGTCTAAATGGATTTGTAAATAGGCATAACTGCCGTTATTGGGTGACTGAGAATTCACATTGGATGCAAGAAAATCATACACAGCATCGCCACAAACTTAATGTGTGGGCTGGCATTGTTGGGCTACGAATCAGAGGTCCGTACTTCTTGGAACACAACCTAAATGGTGATGGTTACTTACATTTATTGCGTAACCATATTGTACCAGATCTGTTGGTTTTATTTCCTAAAGACAAACAACCAAGCATGCCAAACCGTAATCTATGGTTTCAACAAGATGGAGCACCACCACATTATACTATTAATGTTGGACAGTATTTAGACACAATTTTTCCCGGTCGTTGGATTGGACGTCGGGGTTTTATTGATTGGCCCGCTAGGTCTCCCGATTTAACTCAATTGGATTTCTTTCTTTGGGGACCCTTGAAGTCGCTAGTATACAAGGAGAAACCTAGAAACCTAGAGGATTTGAGACCAAAAATTACTCGTGAGATACAAGCCATACCACCTAATAGTTTACAAAATACAATTCGTCATTTTTGGGAACGTTTAGGACACTGTCAAGTCGTAGAAGGACGTCACTTTGAGCATTTAATTTAATTTTGTAGTTTGTTTACTTTTATTAAATTTTATTTTTTCTCAATATTTTTATTATCTAACCCCATGAAAATAGTACGCATTCATATTCAGAACTTAATAGAGATTCCGAATTGTCTAAAAAATAATATTATTTCCATTAAAAAAAAAAAATTTTGGCTGTCATACTAAATCATCATGAAAAAAAAAACAAATGATTGAAGTCAAAACAAAATAACTTGTCAAGAAGCTTTTGTTGACCACATTTTGTTCTAAAGTTTATATTTGCGGAATTATTAGACTGATGCGTTAATTCTGCCCAACCCCGTATATTACATTAGCAGTACGTACCTACAATGTAGCAAGTAATATCGTGATTGTCTTGAGTATTAAGACATTTCTGTCGGACAATTTCTATCGAAACAATGAAACCTCCGAAATGAACTTAAAATTTCCTTATTAATATATCTCTGACCAGAACAGGGGATAATTAGAAGACAATGATAGAACCAATCTAGCAACACAACCCACCAACCGAGAATATATATGATATCTTATCTATTTGGCGGCCCTCCACAGTTGATATTCGATATCTGGACGTTGTTGAATTGTAATATTCCCTTTACATAACACATCCTCCGGTCCGGCACACACTGATTTCCATACTGACTGATGTTAGTTAGCCCTTCCTTACTGTTCTAAGGTACACTCACAGCTATCGGACATCTCTCAAGTTTGTGTAAGACGACAGGTATACTCTCGGCACCAATCACCTATTGTTCTCAACTTGTGCTCCACATTTCGCATATATTAATTGGATTAGATGCTTATTGATTTTCTCAGACTGTCCGCACGTTAAGTCTACAGATTATAATATGTTAAGTTAAGAGAGTTAAGAGAAATGTGTGTGGTTTATTGTAAATTGTTGAGATTAATACATGAGAATCTTAATTTAAATATTAAGTAACAGCATTTAATTAACAAATATTTATATTGTGTTCACAATAATAATAATAATTATATATTTATTTATTTTGCGTAATAAGTAGTAATGCTGAATATACAAGTGTCTCGTATCGTTATGTTTTAAAATTTTAGAAATGTAATGTAGACTTCATTTCAAGTAACAAAAACGCAAAACTTGTATATCCATTTTTATTTGTTTCAAAGTTACAGATCTATGAATGTGATTGTCAGATCATGAAAAAAAATGTAATCCTAAATTCAATACAAACTAATTTTATTTAAAAAAAGTTATACAATTCAATAAAAGGCTTGTGATTTTTAACGTCGCATAATAAAATGTTATCCTAAAATAAATAAACACGTGTCGTAGTGCATACAGTAATTGCTCGGAGATCTACAGAAAAGAGTTCTGGAAATTTATTTATGATAGAGAAGGTTCTTACTTATTTCGTAAGTTCTGAACCATGAATATCATACAATAAACAAATGTTCAGATGATTGTTAACGTTGCGTTTTTTTAATAAAGGATTACATTACGCTTCAGTTCATACAACAGCTTATTAGTGAATGGACACGTTTTCTTTATTCAAAATGCCCTACCGATTTTCTTCTCAAGAGAATGCGGACATGCATTTTGTGAATGGCTAATGTAACGGCAGTGCACGTCCAGCAGATATTGAATACCGACATTGAATTCCCGATAGGCGCGTTCCTCATTACCAGAGAACGGACACGCTTACCACATGACGCAAAGCCCAGTGCAGTACTGGCGAAAGGCTGTATTTCTAAAATATTTAATTTTATTTATATAATTGGAAAACGAACGGGTGGTGATCTATAAAATTACGAAATACATATTTATTTGTTGAAAAGTTGTATTTATAAGGTTTTTAATTTTATTTCTATAATTGGAACATTTTTATTTGTTCATTTTGTCGTTCAAGTTGAGTAAAGGAGTGTTAATATTGACTAGCAATAGTTTCTCAATGTTTTTTTCTGTCAATTTTGTTCTCTTTGAATTAAGTACATCCTTATAAATAGAAAACGTCCTTTCTACATCGCAACTGGTTATAGGTGCATACTGGAAATATTCTTTTATTTCTTCATATTTAGCCGTTAGTTTTTGTGGAATTGTCTCCATACATAATTGCTGCAATGTAATTAAATCTGGATTTCTATTAAGAATTTCTTCAAACTTTTGCCGAAGGCCACATCCGAAGTCACTTGGAATACTTTTCAAATTATTAACAGCCACATATAATGTGGTTAATCCGTCATTTAATTTGAGATTTCGATTTTCAAAATAAGTGATTAGTTTTGGCAACTTTCCAAAGTGTTCGTCAAGAAAGTACAACTGATTTTTTAAATTTGGGATTTGTGTGAGCTCCTTGCACTCATCAATACTTCTAGCATCCTCCTTTAGCTGTGTTACGAAATGTTTTAGACTATCGAAATTCTCAGCATAATAACTAGTAGCTTCCAGCCATGTTCCCCATCTAGCTATTACTGGAGTGGGAGGCAGTTACAGAGATGGAAATTTTTCCCTGAAAAGAGCTACTCTCAATGGTGCTTTCCTGAAAACTTTTTTAAAAGCTGATACAAGTCTATCAACTTCCGGAAAAGTGTCTCTGATATATTCACAGATTCTGGGGAGAGCATGTGCTACACAAGTAATATGCAGCATATTAGGATATCTTTTCTTCAATAGTCTGCCTGTTTTTAACATATACGCAGCACTATCACTGACAAATAAAAGTATTTTTTCTTTGTACGTGGCGTCCGAATGAAGCATTTTTTGCATATTCTCCTTAATGGTTTCAGCAACTGTTTCCGTATCAACTCTATTTATAACACTTGTTGCTATTACATATGAGTTATAGGGAATAGTTGGATGTAGTACACCAGATACAACATTTACCACACAGCGTCCTAACATATCCACCGTTTCGTCGGCGCTTATCCATATGTATTGATTTAAAAGATGGCTTCTAATGCGTTCTACTGTTCTCGTATATCACCTAGAAACTTAATATTTGTTTGAAGTTGATTCATCAGGAACATTTCGACCAGTATATTTTTTCAGAAATGTCTTCAAAATTGGATTGTTCAATTTAAATAATGGAATATTAGCTGCCATAAAAGTTTCATAGAGTTCTTCGGTAAAATTGTCAGATTCCAACGGGTTCAATTTTTTTTCGTGGTTTAACTATCCTACTTGACGTTTTACGGTTGATTTATTGCAATTTTTCAATAACGTTTCACACACTTCACAATAAATTTCGGAATCACTGGCAATGTACATACAATCAGTATGGCCCTCAATCCAACTCGCCATGATTTCACGATGCCATTCTCGACGCTCTTCCATTGTCTGAAAAAGTAAGAATATTCTAGATCCAAATAAACGAAATTAAATAACGAAATTTTATGCACACTAACGTGAAAATAATTGGAAGATGTTGCTTAAATGAAAAGAAAAGGAATGTACGTGCTATTTCTCTTACGAAATACGATAAACTTATTTATTTTATCTACGTACACGACACCACTGAAAACACTATATTCTCCGAATACAATAGGTGGGTTGTCCATTGTTATCGCTGCGAGACCAGGTGGCCGAGTAAGTCAAACAAATACTTCATTGAATTACGCCGGGTTGTACTGAGCGACGTTATACACAATTCCAATTGCCTATTGGGTTTTATGGAAATTGCATCCGTTCTCGACTCATTACAGAACGTTTCTGGAAGTACACAGACTATTTCGGGAAAGCGGACTGCGTGATTATCTTTTCGACCGAGGAGCAAATTTGACAGCAGGCTTAGAGGAAGAAGCAGTAGCTATTGTTACAAGCGATCCAACTCTCGGTGTACGTCGAATCGCTAGACAACTAGGAGTGCCACGAACAACAGTTTGGCGAATTTTAAAACGTGATGGCTTATATCCATATCACTATCACAGGAGACACAATTTGCTTGAGGCAGACCACTATGCTCGTCCAGTTTATTCAACCTGGATATTAAGACGGTCACGGCTTCATTTTAATTTCTGCAGAACAGTCCTCTGGACAGATGAATCTACGTTCACGAGAAGTGGTGTTACAAATCTGAGAAACCTGCACAGGTGGTCATCAGAAAATCCCAAAGCTATATGCCCATCTAAATTTCAACATGAATTTTCTATTAACGTTTGGGCGGCCCTAATCGATTACTTGTTTATTGGTCCTGTCATTCTTCCTGGGAGTTTAAATGCTGACAATTACCTTTAATTTCTTATTGACGAACTGCCAGGCCTTTTAGAGGATGTTCCACTGAATATTCGACGAGACATGTGGTGTCACATAGATGGGGCACCACCACATTTCGGAATTGCTGTCCGAAATTGGGTTAACGTCAATTATCCAAGATGGATTGGTCGAGGTGGTCTTGTTGGATGGCCACCCAGGTCACCCGATCTCAATCCCTTGACTTTTATTTACGGGGGTACATGAAAAATTTAGTCTACGCGCAAGTTTCGAACACAAGAGAAGAGTTGTTGGGTCGTATTCACCTGGCTGCCGAGCAAATCCGACAAAATAAGTATGAAATTCGGATAAGTACTTCTTCTGTTGGCTTACGCGCACTAGCCTGCATTCAACAGGGAGGTGGACATTTCGAAAATATTAATAATTGAACTTTTTTAAATAAAATCAGTTTTTATTGGCTTTAGGATTACATTTTTTTTTCATGATCTGACAATCACATTCATAGATCTGTAACTTTGAAACAAATAAAAATGATGTACAAGTTTTGCGTTTTGTTACTTGAAATGAAGTCGACTTTACACTCTTAAAATTTGAGCATAACGATACGGTACACCTTGCGTATATATATATATAGTAGGTTTTAGATAGTCGGCGATTTAAGGTTTGTTTTACTTTAAAATGTGTTAATAACCTCTTGCATGTTTCGGCAATTACTGCCATTTTAAAAGAATTTTAAACTATAAATGGAACTATATCAATGTCATATTGATATATGTGATGTTGTAATTGATAAAAATTACATTATTTAAAAATGCATTCAAGTTTAATAATAATAATTCCCGCCTTAGCATTTCTCAAGAGTTTCACGCTAATAACAAGGGGCATTGGCAAGCATTATTATTATTACGTCGCTGCAGACATAATAATAACTCAAAGTAAATAAAAGGGAGTTAGGTATATCACTACAACGCTGCCACTTCATACAATTGCATTATACATTAGATACTTACCTACCGGATAAGGAACTACAACTTTGGTGGACGAATTAAAATATATTTTATCTATTAGATATAAGATATTTTTCTTGGGATTAGCTATTAGGGCTTTATCTAGAGCTGAAGAAAACGGGAATAATACAGAGACAATATACAAGTAACAAACTGATCTTTCATTAGTATATTATTTTGTCTAAAATATAAAATATTACATAACTCCTTTATTTTTACAGATTTCTTGATAGCGATGTATTAGAATTTATTTATTCAGAATCGAGTCATCAGTGAAATTGTTCAAAATACATACAGGCTGTTCCACTTAAAAAAAATAGTGAATATCTCCTCAAAAATATTCAATCATTTTTATGGTTTCATTACTACAATCGCAATGTAAAATCCTACTACTATGTTCACTTAACCGACTTCGTAGCTTCAATAACAACAAATTTAGCAATGATGTAATTAACTTAAAACATCTTGTAATATCCATATAAAACAATAACTAAATAAAGCAGATTATGTTAAGAAACGAACTGTGTATTTAGTCATATTATGTTATTGTTTACAGCAATTACTGTTTCAAAGTTTTTGTGAATTTTTTTTAAGAAAGACAATTACAGAGAAGGGAAATCATCGATGGAAGGTCAGAATTAAGTTTTTTGTTTTATTTTTTGCAAATTTACAAATAAAAATACTAATTCAGTGACTTTACGGAGTAATTATCGGCGCGCGTTGGATAGAAAGTAGAAGTTCCATAATCGGGAGAAAGGTGGTGGTATCTTACAGATTTGAAGTATCGCACAATAGATAAACTTTTCCGAATGGAACGAGCACAAATAAATAACTCGAAGAACAATAAATGAAGCTTTTATTGCACTTCGCAATTATGAAAAATCAATTTTTACAGGGATGGTTATAAAAGAAATAAAGCATCTGCATATAAAAAAAACAAGACTAAAATTAGTAATGTGTAATCTTCTTAATGGATCTGGCAGTCGGTTCTCGGCGAAACATTTTATTTAGATATACTTAATACAACTGATTTTACTCCTGATAAATTTCGATATTGTTTCGGTAACTTCTACCATTCCCTAAAAAAGACCTTATTCAACTAAATGTAGAGGCACAACTTACTATGTAATGTACAGGGTGGCGCAGGGGAACGGCAAATTTTGAAATAATGTCATGTCCACGAATAAATTCATATAACTAGTAATTTATTAACGAAAGTGCATGTATGCAGCATCCCATTTATGTTTCTACAATCAAAATGTTCAAAAGTGTCTCTTTACTTTTTAAAAATGACATCGGAAAGATGTCCTCCCATTCGGCGTTCACACTCTAACAGCCTGTTATGAAAACTCTGGAATGCGCGGTGTAGCAAATCTTGGGGAATGGCAGTGATTTCTTGTTGAATGTTCTCCTTCAGTTCATGGATTGTTGCAGGACGTGTACGGTACACCTTGCCTTTAAGATACCCCCACAGGAAGAAGTCGCACACACTAAGATCAGGGGATGTCGCAGGCCATTCAATCTCACCGTTACGTGAAATAATGCGTCTTCCAAACAATTGACGAACTGCTGCCATCGAATGTCGAGCAGTGTGTGACGTGGCTCCGTCCAGCTGGAACCACATGTTTTCGATGTTAAGATTAAGCTCGTACAGTCTCGGTGTAAAGAATGTTTGAAGCATTTCAACATATCCAGCGGATGTTACTGTCGCTGCACTACCATTCTCACTTGTAAAAAAATAAGGGCCGATATCACCATGACATGATACAGCACACCATATTGTTACCTTCTCGCTATGTAGTGGTCGCTGGTGTAACTCACAAGGATTGTCCTGGGCCCAATAACGAAAATTCTGTTTGTTTACGATACCGTTTAGGTGGAAATGTTCTTCGTCTGATATTCATATGTTACCAATGAAATTCGCGTCCTCGTTAATTTTAGCCAATATCTGCCTACTAAACTCCATACGTGACGCTGGGTCTCGTTCATGTAATTGTTGCACAATCTGCAACTTATAGGGATGGAAATGTAATTCGTGCAGTATTCTTTGTAAGCTTCGTCGCTTAATCCCTAGCGTAGATGCATGCTGTCGAACGGGGCGGCGAGGACTTCTCTCGATTGCAGCTCTAACAGCTTCAATGTTCTCTGGGGTACGTACCATTCGAATGCCACCTGGAGCTTTCTTTTTCAAGGCAGATCCTGTTTCTTCAAAATTACGCACCCACGTTGTAATCGCATGCGCAGATGGGACACGTCCATGACGTCCAAGCTGGTAATGCTGTCGAAATATTCTCTGCGCGGCAGTCGCACTATCACCATTTTTATAAAACGCTCTCACACCTACTGCACGTTCCGCACCAGTCCAACGATCCATGATTACTAAATGGCAATGCCTTCACAACAATTGTGCGACGTTACGAACAACTGCCGGCCCTACAGTGCTGACAACTGTAACGTTCAAAATTCCCCGTTCCCCTGCGCCACCCTGTATAAGTGTATACAGGCTGATTCATTTTCGGCCTTCACCATTAGAAAATGACCTTCGTTATTAAAAAAAAAAAAACACGAAAACCCAATTTTCTTCTTTTACCTGTAGCACCGACATTTGGCCTTGTAGAGAAAAAATAAAATCACATCCTTGTGGCATGTTCTAAACCTCTATCCAGTAGTGTACTCTAAATTTTGATACGGCGTTTCGTTTCTTTCTGGCCATCATCAACTATCTAATTTTTTATAGGCGCCATATTGGATTTAGACATCTTCAGAAAGAGTTTTTTTTTCTGATTTCAACCATGTGCCACATGCTGACTATAGTTTTTGACATTAGGTTTTATTTGAAAGAATAAATTATAAGATTAAATAAGGTAGCCTTTGGAATTTCTATCTGTCAAACATTTCATTTATTGTTCATTAATAATACAAAAATGTCATACACTAACGAAGAGAAACGAGATATGATAAGTATTTTTTATTCTTCGAAACGAAATTCAACAGTAGCGAGTACAAGATAACAAAAACATTAATAAAAATACATAGAAAAGTAAACAATAAACAATTGCAGTAAATGTTCAATTATCTGGCCATCTTCGGTAAATCACAATTGGGCACGCCTTCTGGCATTTTGTACTGCCCTTTGTATAGTTCTTCTAGGAACTGCATCGAAGGCATTCTGAAGTCTTTCTCGTAATTCTTCAATGTTTTGTGGCGCATCTACTTTATAAATATTATTTTTAACATATCCCCATAAAAAAAAAATCAGGTGATCTCGCAGGCCATTCAACAACTCCCCTATTTCCAATCCAACGGTTTGCAAACTCTTGATTTAAGAAATTTCTAACAACAGCTGCATTGTGTGCTGGTGCGCCATCTTGTTGCCACCATAAATATTGTAATTGATTTAATGGGATATTGTCGTCAAGATAGTCAGATACGTATGTACGTAAAATGTTTAAATATCTTTCTCCATTTAAATGTTCTTCATACATAACTGGTCCTAAGAGAAGGTTTGCCAAAATACCCATCCAAACGTTTATTCCAAAACGATGTTGTGGTCTTCTAGCCCTGTTTTGTCGGGGATTTTGTACTACCCAATAGTGCTCCGTATTTCTGTTGAACATTCCAGAATTTGTAAATTTTGTTTCATCTGACCAGATGATTTTGCTTAAAAAATTTTCGTCATTTTCTATCTTTCCCATTAACCAATTACAATATTCTAGCTTTCTCAAATTATCTCCAGGCAGTAAAGAGTGACTAACATGGATCCTGTATGGTTTAAACCTACTTTTATGTAAAGTTCTCCAAACTCTGGACTGGCCCAAATTTAATTCTGACGCTACTTCGCGTGTAGAAATTGATGGATTATTACTTATCTATAAAAATACAAAATTAACATGAAATTTGAAAACACGCTTTTAGTTTACCATTTGTAAAATATCTTGTCGATTTTCATTTAAATTCCTGTTGTCTTGACCATTACGCGGCTTAGTAAACGATCCATTCTCGGCCAAATTTCTGTCGAAATCTAAAAAAATGGTACGATGAGGCTGTTGTCGTTCTGGATATAATTGTAGATATCTTATAGTCGCTACTGTTGAATTTCGGTTCGAAGTATGAAAAATACTTATCATATCTCGTTTCTCTTCGTTAGTGTATGACATTTTTGTATTATTAATGAAAAATAAATGAAATGTTTGACAGATTGAAATTCCATGGCTACCTTATTTAATCTTATAATTTATTCCTTCATATAAAACCTAATGTAAAAAAACTTTAGTCAGCATGTGGTACATTGTTGAAATCAGAAAAAAAACTCTTTCTGAAGATGTCTAAATCCTATATGGCGCCCATAAGAAATTAGATAGTTGATGATGGCCAGAAAGAAACGAAACGTCGTATAAAAATTTAGGGTATACCACTGGATAGAGGTTTAGAAATGGCCATAAGGATGTGTTTTTATATTTTCTCTACAAGGCCAAATGTCGGTGCTACAGGTAAAAGAAGAAAATGGGGTTTTCGCGTTTTTTTTTTAAATAACGAAGGTCATTTGTCACAGGTCTATTTTCTTTACGGACTTATAACAAACACAAAATTTAACAACTTTGCCAATTTAAACCTATACTCTATCTCCAATAATAAGCGAGATCCCCATGTTGAGGGCCGAAAATGAATCAGCCTGTATACTAGTATATATGAGATGCAACCCAGAAATTCCGAGAATTTGAATGTGGTCTTTTTATATGACTGACTTTTGTTTTATGTTTGCTGAATTTTTCACACTGCCAAGCTTTGACCACTATGTCCGAGCTTTGAAAAAGATATGTTCAAGCTAGCAACAACTTCTCTAAACAAATAAATAATAAGAAAATTTAATTTTAGGGTAGTTTTCTTAAAGTCTTGGTACGTTTAAGTTAGTTAAATGTTGCTTCGCAGGTATCTCCGCCGAGCGTGTTCACTTCTATAGTGCGTTATAGTTGGTTGAAATGCTTCTATTTGAGCTGTAATTATTTGACGGTCAATAATTCTCTTCTTGTTATGACAACCATTTTTCTCTGAGTTTACCGAAGTGTTTAATACGTTTCGAAGAAGAAGTCTGTCATTTTTGGCTTCATACCTTAGTGTAGCCAGAAAAACTGTTTTACATACGTTTTCTACACATATTTAAGTAGATATACCGCGCAAAAGAGACGTCCGACACGCGGAAAAATGGGAGCTGCCATTTTTACGTATTTCCTGAAGGATAGACTATCCAAATTGTAAATGTTCTATATTGATTGCATAACTATCTATAAAGTTAACGTAAGTATTTCAGTTAGATGTTGTAATTCTACTCGCATCAAAATCACATGCAAATATATCTTTGAACATTGAATTTTAAAATACCTTTTGATATTTAAATATTGGCACACACCAATTCATTTTAATTCTTAAAAACAACCCCAGTAGATGTAAAATAAAAAGGTTGTTTGCACTTCGACTTAAATTTTTCTCTCGTTTGCTATTGCAACAATTTTAGTTAGTAAAATAGCGTATATCATTTTTCCCGGAATTATAAGAAAAACGGACACACGCTACTAAATAAGAGTATTATTATTTTGAAGTCGAAACTTATATTAAATATAATTATTAAAATATATATCTATATATATATATATATATATATATATATATATATATATATATATATATATACAGTTCATAAAGTATAAGTTTTCAGTTCGTACTGCCCAAGTGTGAACCGCAAATTGTACTTTATCTCTTTCTAACACACATGAACACGCGCTGTAATACTACAGACGTTTGTCATTTTGAGTTAAGACGTACGTCTTTGAAATATTATATTAAATAAAAAGGATAGGTTGTCTAGGAGATAGTCTTATGATATTCGACTTGTCAAATTATTTCAATATTGTTGTTTATTGACTTTGTTTCCGGTATTCTGACTTCTAGGTTAAGCATTCTTCCAATTTGAATATTTAGTTTATCAAAAATTACAAAATCTGTTTTTTTGAGAACAATACTGATAATAAATAGTAATATCAATTAGTGGCAATAAGTACGAAATTGTTTGATTATTACTTTGACATTTCTAACCTATTTATTTTACAGAATATTTCTTAGATGCCAAGTAAACCTCTTGGTTCTCAAGCGAAACAGCTTGTATTAAATCTTACAGCCTATTAACAGGTAAAGGAGAATGGTGGACCATTTATGTCCATCGACCGCGTCCATGAGGTAATTCACATAATCAGTTAGATAAGGCGGTATTATGAAATAAGTTTTATTTTAGAGGGTAGCAGAAGTCCTTAATATTTCTAGTAGAACGGTCTACACTATTAAACATCGTAACATTCAGAATCCAGTCTTATCGTCTCCTAGCAAAGAAAGGTCTTGTAAGAAGCCAAAAACTAAGGACTTAGCAGAAGCAACTAAAATGGAAGTTCGAAATACTGTTTATGACATGTATAAAGAAAGTATGTTTTTAATATATTGTAAATATTTATTACATGTTAAAATTTTTCAGAAAAACATCTTACCTTAAAAAATTTAAGCAATGTTTTGGCTATGAAAGAATTTGTTCATACATGTACAACTACTTTAGCAATATTGCTTAAAGATATTGGTTTTAAATATAAGAAAGAGTGTAACAGGAGAGCGCTCACAGAGAAATTAAATATAGTCTGAATGAGAAATGTATTTTTAAGGGAATATATGAATAACTTAAATTCAACTTTATGTCAGGTTATGTTCCTTGATGAAATTTGAATCTTTTCGAAAGAGAATAGAATGAAATCCTGGCAAAATAATATAAAAAGTGTTAGGAAACCCAAAGACTATGATGGTAAACAGTTTATTATTATACATATTGGCACAGAAAATGGCTTCATTAAAGGAGTTAGTCTGATTTTTACATCAAAAACAATCACTGGTGATTACCGTGGAGAAATGAATGGTGACTCCTTTAAGCAATGAGTAAATGATCAGCTTATACCAAATCTTAAGGTACTATCACTTATAATAATAGATAATGCTCCTTATCATAGCGCTAGTCAAAATAAACAACCAAATACCTCCTCAAAAAAAAACAAATTATGGAATGGTTGAGAAAAAAAGATAGAAGCTATTCACCTGCAATGACTAAGAATGAATTAATTCAATTAGTAAAATATCATAAAGAAGAGAAGATAATTATTATAGGTGAAATAATGTGATTGGACATGAAGTTTTAAGATTACCTCTGTACCATTGTGACTTGAACGCAATTGAAATGATTTGGACTAAGGTTAAAAACTATTATAATTCAAATATTGGAAGAAATGGTTATTCAGATGAAAGAGTTAAAGAAATGTGAAATGAAGCTTTGCAACAGTGTGATGAAATTACTTGGTATAATTGTGCTAGGCATACGGAAAATTTAATTAAAAAATGGCATGAGCGGGAGCAATTTCTTGATAGGGCAGAGATTGCTCCAATAATAATGTAAATGACTCAAGTTTTGAGTCAGAATCAAAAACTGACTAGTTTTCATTCATTTTGTAATATATACTCCATTCACATTAAAAATAACGTACCTATTGCAAATAATACAAGTAATATTTTTGAGGTTTTATTTGGATGAAACAGGGAAGTTTACTTCTATAAAAGTTCACTAAACCATTAATAAGCAGGTAACTATCTTATTTTGACAAAATATTTTTGTATTTATATTTTGTAGAAGTTTAATATGGTTACATTAATACTGCCATAAAAACCATCAATGTGTATCATTTGCATGCACATAATATAAAGCAGCGAAGAAATTACTGCCACTGGTTCAACGAAACATTACATGATAAAGATCTCGTGGCAAAGTTTTATATGAATGAAGTTTGTTTTTTTCTTATTGGTAGTGTACTAACCTGCAAAATTATCAAATGTAGTTATCAGAAAATCCTCATGTGTTTGTTAAATATTATCTTCATCTAATAAAGAATAATATGGATTAGGATTGTATTATTATACCATTATTTTCTTAAGAAACAATAAAATATTAAATGTAGACTATATAAATGTTTATTTTATGTATAATTTTATAAATGTAATTTGACAACATATATTTACAACTTTCAAAAGGTTTTAATTCTTTTTCAAAGAGTTACGAACATAACTTTTACATTCTTTTCCAACATAATTAAATTTATTTAAAATATAAACAATATATAAGTTAAGTAGAAATCTAAATTATTCATCAAATTAATACATTCCCAATCTTCTTAACCCAGATATAGTGCAAGAAAATGATTTTGGTAGGTATGTCATTCTTAAAAATGCAAACATTTTTAACACTAAAGATCTTTTCAATACCTCATTTCACTATTGATATCTGACTTGAAATATTTCTTTTTAAATAAATTTTTGATCGAATATTTTCGTGAGTTTATAATTATAAATAACATTTAAAATAATTTGTTCAAATATTAAAGTAATAATTTCGGCATAGTTTTCTTGGATATAATATATTTATACAGAACTAGAAAAGAAACAACACTTTTGAACTATTAATGTTCCCACTTTACTCATTATTATTATTTTGACATGTAGGTTATGTATATGCTTTCTTTGGCTATATTGCAAGTAACATACTAAAATTTTGACAATATTGAAACATGACGTTTATATTTTATGATGACAAACGGTTGTTTCCGCGATTGAATACTGACTTCATTTGACTCTGCAGTACTGATTTGAATCATATGCTTCGAATTTGACCTTGAACTGAAAACTTATACTTTATGAACTATGTATATATATATATATATATATATATATATATATATATATATATATATAATTTAAACGAAATTATCGACCGTAATATATGGAATCAAATAAATTAAAAGCGGGCAAGCGGTCTGTCAATTAAAAAACTCATTTATTAAGTATCCCTATATTTCGCAACAAATTTGTTGCTTCTTCCGGAGATACTACAAGATTAATGAGAAATAACATTAAATAAATAAGAGTATAAAGCAGTAGTAAAATACTTACAAAATGTATAGAGTTGAAAAAATAATAAAATTGACGTACAAGGACAATAAAATTGATTAGATTTCAAACTTAAAGTAACTATAGATAGAACCCTTTAAAACCTTTAAAAGAAATGTATATATAAAAGTTAAAACATGAAAATTATGAAACGAAACATATGACTTTAGTTTTTTGCTATATGTTTCGTTTCATATCTTTCATGTTTTAACTTTTACATATACATGTTTTTAAAGGTTTTAAAATGTTGTATCTATAGTTACTTTAAGTTTTAAATGTAATCAATTTTATTGTCCTTGTACGTCAATTTTATTATTTTTTCAACTCTACATTTTGTAACTATTTTACTACTGCTTTATACTCTTATTTATTTCATGTTATTTCTCATGAATCTTGTAGTATCTCCGGAAGAAGCAACAAAGGTGTTGCGAAATATAGGGATACTTAATAAATGAGTTTTTTAATTGACAGACCGCTTGCCCGCTTTTAATTTATTTGATTTTATATATATATATATATATATATATTAAATCATAGGCACACATCTGCAGAATCATATAACATAAAATATTTTAAAGTAAAATACAATTAATATTATTATAAACTACAATAAACACAATATAACGTGGATATATCACAATAATCAACGGAATTGAAAAATACGTCACATATATTGAACAGTAAACACTACCTGTGAACACTACTATCAAAGAAGTTTATATACAACGGCAGTGACTGGGTTGCCTAAGCAGCAGAAAGTACTTAAAAATGTCGTCAAATTCTTTTATCTTCTTTTATTCCAAATTCCGTACAAATGCGCAGTGGACCATGAGCGGTATATTTATTTATATGTATGTGGTTTTCTAGAACACCATTTCCATCTTTTAGATTGAAGATAAAGGCATTTTGTCTACTGGAATCCATCCGTCTTTGTTATAGCCTTTGTTGTATTACCAAGCATATTATTTTTTTGGTGGCTTTTTTGACATATTCCAGTATTGTTCCCATCGACCATTAGCTGATAACTGCTTATTGCAGTTATTTTTGCAAGGTGCTTTGACTTCATGTTTTCTTTTAGTGTTTCCTATTATTTGGTTTAGTTCAGATTTACAAAGAGTGTATTTTTTTATTTCGCGTATTTCACGATTTTTAGTTAATTCGGTGTCACTACAGTGTCTCTGATATATTTACAGATTCTGTGGAGAGCATGTGTTACACAAGTAATATGCAGCACATTAGGATATGTTTTCTCACCTATCCGGAAGTTGATAGACTTGTATCCGCTTTTAAAAAAGTTTTCAGAAAAGCACCATTGAGAGTAGCTCTTTACAGGAAAGACTTCCATCTTTGTCACTGTTTCTCCAGTAATAACTACGAAGACGGAGAACATGATTGGAAGCTATGCAGAGAATTTCGATAGTCTGCGAAATTTCGTTACATGTTTAAATGACGATGCTCGAAGTATTTCTGAGTGCAAGGAATTAACACAAATTCCCAATCTAAAAAATCAGTTGTACTCTCTTCAGAAACACTTTGAAAATTCGCCAGAACTAATCACTCATATTGAAAATAAAAATGTCAAATTAAATGACGGTGTAACTACATTAGATGTGGCTATTAATAATTTGAAAAATATTCCTAGCGACTTCGGATGTGGCCTTCTGCAAGAGTTAGACGCAGTTTTGAATAGAAATCCAGATTTAATAACATTGAGGGAATTGTGAATGGGGATAATGCCTCAAAATCGAACTGCTAAATACGCTGAAATAAAAGAATATTTTCAGTATGCACCTATAATCAGTTGCGATGTAGAAAGGACGTTTTCTATCTACAAGGATGTATTTCATTCAAAGATAATAAATTTTACAGAAGAGAACCTTAAGAAGGAATTTCTAGCTAATTCTAATACTCCTTCACTCAACTTGAACTACAAAATGAACAAGCAAAAATTTATTTCGTATTTTATAGATCACCACCCGTTTGTTTTCCAATTAACAGTTAAAACAATAAAGAAAAGAAACTAACTCACCGCACTTTATTTATCTTACGAAATATAAACTAATAAATAAAATAAATTATAAAAGCTCCTCACCCTTCTATCTACGCCCATGAAGAAAGGAATTTAACTGTAATATTGAAGTAATTGCGTCACAATACAACGACAAAAAACAGATGTGCGGTTAAGCGAATGAAAAGTTCTATTCAATAAGTGCGTGTTGTACTTAGCGATGTTATACTCTATTTATATGGTCCATCGTAATTTCGGCCTGATTTATTACTTATAAAATAAGCAGTTCTCTGGGCTATATTGGAGTACAAACCACGCAATTTAACAGGCTGAATTCAACAATACAGTTGAAAACAACAACAAAGTAACAACGTCGATTTACAATAATGTCATCGTAACTACTATTACTAATTGTTGACCGTTAACGGTAATATTATATAGAGGAGTTTGCAATTATTACGGTAATAGGTGGTATCTGCATGGTAAATTTTTACAGATACGACTTCTACTTCTAACGTTTTCAGATACGACTTTTTTAACTAATAACTTTATTAGAATTTAAAGTCGTAAGTCGCCGCATTACAGACAGATATGACTTTCCTTTTTAACATTGCCAGATACGACTTGACTTGCTAACAACCGTATGGAAATTGTAGACACGACATTTACATTCTGAAGTATATATGCCAATCTAATCAATCCCCGATTCGACCTTTTTGTTTCACAGTAAGATAGAACGAAGTGCCGGAAGTTTTAACTTTAAATTTGAAGAAATTGCAGTTACGACCTTAACTTAACAGGGCAGTAAGTCTATACTATGTCAGTCTGTTAAACAGTACTTTGCTAGGTGGTGATATAGTTTTTGTGTTCATATTTCTTGAGTTGTGTTAGTTATTCTGCGGTACTACAAAGTCTGATATGAAAAAGCCTAATAATGCGCATCAAATTCTGCTTCAACTTAACAAAACGGAAACTCTGAAAATGCTTAAACAAGCGTTTGGTGAGGATGTTACTACTAATGAATACCAATAAATTGGTATAAAATTGCATACACGGGCATGTATATGCTTCTTGATTTTATGATGAAAATAGTCATTAATACATTTTTTGTATATAAACTACGTAAAAATAAAAACTACTTAATTAACGGATCTAGATATTGAGTTTAATTACCATCGCCGTAATCGACACAAATCGATTAATTACCGAAGTTTTTGTCGTCTCAATTTATCCATGTAGAGTGTGAGATTTCAAATCGAATTGTCAAATTAACGTGTGTGTTCCTCTTTAAATGTGACCAATGTTTGTGACGATTTTTTTGTAGACGCAAATTGAATAAAAAGTACAGTATGTCGAATTGAAATTCTCGGAATCAAGGGTATTAATTTTTTATTATTTTGGAACAACATTATTTTTTAGCGGAGTAAATTGTGTAAACTTTTAATAATGAGAATATACACTCACATTTTCATATGTATTAAACGATATTTTGTAACTCGTTCTGGTGTAAAACTTAGGATCAAAAATTGTATCTTTTCTATTGTCTTATTAAACTAACCATTAATCCTAAGATGCATAAACCGACCATATCAGGCCGGGAGTGATATTGATTGCTTATAATTTATACAGGCTGGTCCAAAATGACCGAAGGAATTTTAATTCCTTATAACTTTTTTATTATAATTTTTTTTTGTTTTCAGTATTTTGTAAAGAAGACTTGGGGAATTTAAAATGGAACAGTACACAATTGAACAACGTTCCAAAATCGCCGAACTTTATTTCTCAAATCAACCGTCCATTGTTTTGACTCAGCGTGCATATCGTCGTTATTTTAATGTGCGGGTTGGACCCTCAGAGTCACAATAAACCGTCTGGATCCAAATTTTCGAGAACAAGGGGCAGTAAGGAACCTTCCTGGTGCCGGCAGATGACGAACGGTGCACACGGATGACAATATTGAACGGGTACAGGAGAGTATTCGGGAAGATGGAGAAACATCAACCAGGAGTCGTTCGACACAACTTGGCCTCTCAAGAGGGTCGCTGCAGACAATTTTGCATACAATAAGAATGTTTCCATACAAAATTCAGCTTGTTCAACAACTGAAACCGACAGATTACCAGCAACGACTTGATTATGCAATTTATTTTCGTCAAAAAGCAGAAGAAAATCATGATTTTATTTATAATTTAATTATAAACGACGAAGCCCATTTCCAATTAAATGGGTTCGTTAATAGGCAAAACTGCAGGATGTGGGCTACGGAAAATCCAAGAGTAATTCAACAGCGAGAATTACACCCACTTAAGTGTACCGTTTGGTGCGGTGTTTCGTCGGAAAGGATAATTGGACCATATTTTTTGGAAAATGGACACGGTGTCGCCGTTTCCATCATTGGTGTTAGATATCGGACAATGTTGGAAAATTTTTTAAGGCCAGCCGTGGAAAACCATTCGCAAGTATGGTTCCAACAGGATGGAGCCGAAGCGCACACTGCGAAAGACACAATCGCTCTTTTACGCGACATCTTTGGTGAACGAATTATTTCCCGTACAAGCGATTTTAATTGGCCTCCGCGTTCACCGGATTTAACCGCTTCAGACTGTTTCCTTTGGGGTTATTTGAAATGAAAAGTCTATATTAATAAGCCTCGAACCAGACAGCAATTAAAAAATAATATACGCGACGAAATCAACAACATAACACCTGAAGTTTTGCGAAAAGTTATGGAAAATGTTTTGGAAAGAGCACGAACATGCGAAGCAGAAAATGGCCACCACTTGCGAGATATAATTTTTCATAATTAAATTAAAAATATTCTCCATTAATATACTGTATTTAAAATAAAAAAAAAATAATAATTATGTCTTAAATAAGAAGTTATAATGAACTCAAACCCCTTCGGTCATTTTGGGCCACCTGTATTAGATATTTTTAAATTAATCCAGCGTTCTGGTATGGTCTATACAGTTATTCGTTCAACAGTTTTTCAGGTGAAATAATCTTTATCAATTTTTTGAAAATTAGATCATAATTTCTTATCATCACTGTCTTGTATTTACATAAACCTGCCCTCTGAGGTGACAAAATGTATAAATAGTCGTAAAGCATTCTTTGTCATTTAATTTAGTTCTTTGGTTTGCTTTTCGGTACTTAGAAAAACACAAAAGACATCATCTACGTACCCCGCCCAGTATAATATTTGGTTTATGTTTGAAGAATGTTTCCTTGAAATGTACGGTATACCGTGTGTAAAGGCGGTAAGTTAACGGCGAAGACGTGAACGATACCCCACCAGTACACTAGATAAGAGAATAGGGAGGTACTATATCAGGCGCCAGGCGTGTCTGTGCCCAGTCTGATCATGTTTGTTCCTAGTCGACGATGGATACGACAGAAATACGAGATCATATTCAATACGTATGTGTATACCACACCTTCTTCTGACCTATCCCTATTGCTTATCCAATCAAATGCTACGCTATACATTGAATAAACATATCCGGGAAGTCAGGTTGACGAGGACGCGTCTTGCCCACCAGTGTCGTTAAGTTTCCAGGTTTACAGACGGTAGATCTCAGCTAATAGGGGGCTTAAGGGGATCCCTATAAGTAAGTCGTTAATTTGTCTGTCTGTATTGTTAAATTTGAAATAATTATGGGTAATGCATAAATTTATCATGTCCATAAGTTTGGGTTTTTCATCTTCCTCTATACAGGCTGATTCATTTCTGACCATCACCATGAATCTCGCTTATTATTGGAGATTAGAGAGTAGGTTTAAATTTGGCAAAGTTGGTTTGTTATGAACCCGAAGAGAAAATTGACCTGTGTCAAATGATTTTTTAAAAAACGAAAGAAGCTCATTTTCTTCTTTTACCTCTAGCACGTTTATTTGGGGGTTGCAGAGGAAAACTAAACAAACATTCCCGAGGACCGTTTTGATCTACTATCTAATGGTAAACTCGAAATTTCCATATGACGTTTCAGATCTATCTGGCCATCATCAACTTTCTTGTTTCTTATGAGTAATATGTCGGATTTTGACACCACTAGATTTTTCTGATTTAAACCGTGTATGACATGTTCATATAAAGATTTTAATATGCTTTAGTTCACGAAGAATATATTTTAAGATTAAGTAAGGTAGACGTGCAATTTCAAACTGTCAAACATTTCCATTATCGTACATTATTAATAGAAAAATGTCGTACACCAACGAAAAGAAACGAGATATGTTAAATATTTTTTATTCATCGAATCGAAATACAACAATAGCGACTACTTGATATTTACGGTATACAGAACGACAATAACCACATCGTAAACTGGCGGACAAAAAAACTGTCCGATTCATTTTGACGTTTGACAACATTTTAACAAAATTAAGACGTTGTGCATCAGTTTTTTAGTTTTGAAGGTTGCCAAGAAGCAATATGTCAATCTATTAATATTATCTGCCATATGGATCTATTTAAATATTTTATTCATAAGTCATAACCTATTCATATAACATCATAAGTGTTCAATTGAAAAGTCAATCTAGTAGCATGTGATTTACTGAGAACATTTTGAAGTATGTCGTAAATTAAAATTCACTACTTAACCAATGAAGTCGTATATTTTGACAGTTTCATACATACAAATAAATAACAAATAATAGGTATTTATTGAAAACTGTAACAAATGTTGAAAATGTTGTCCTTCAAGATCAATGCACTTTAAAATCCGCCATTCAAAATTTCTGATGATATTCTGCAACATTACTCGATTGTTATTAATTTCCATGCATTTCTGTTCGATTCTCTCTAGCATATCATTCAAATTCAATATAGGTGTTCGAAATATGATATTTTTTAGATAAAGCCACAAAAATTAGTCGCAAGGTGTTAAATCGCATAAACGTGCAGGCCAGGCAATTTCAGTATTTCGACTAATTATACGCTCATCAAAAAATTCTCTTAAATAATCCAAAAATTCTGTAGTACAGTGACCAGGTGCTCAGTCTTGTTGGAAATATGCATTTTGAAGTTCATCATCATGCAACAGATTGACAAATGGTTGTAAAGTTTCCGTACGGTACCTTTGAGCATTTAACGTTCCCTGAAAAAATATTGGTCCAATGATTCGCCTTTGGCTTATCGCTGCCCAAACACCAATTTTCCCTGAATGTAGCGATTCTTTATTAATTACTAGAGAACGGACGCAATTTCCATAAAACGCAATCGGCAATTGGAATTGTGTATAACGTCGCTCAGTACATCCCGGCGTAATTCAATGAAGTATTTGTTTGACTTACTCGGACACCTGGTCTCGCCGTGATAACAATGGACAAGCCAGCTATTGTATTCGAAGAATATAGTGTTTTTTAAAGTGTTTTCATGAGCGTAGATGGAAGCGGGGTTTTTATAATGTATTTTATTTATTAGTTTGTATTTCGTAAGATAAATAAAGTGCTGTGAGTAAGTTTCTTGTTTTCATAGTTTTAACTCTTAATTACATCGTAATTTTTGTGATAGATCCTGTTCAATATCGTTTGATTGAATCTATTTCTACTAATTATTTCGACGTAAGAGTGTGCATTGAATTTCGTTCAGTTTCAATAACTTACGCACACATTTTTAGTTTTCATTTATTTAGCTCTAGAGCATTGTTTAAGTTACTTTTTCAGAGATGATATGGAGGAATGTCGAGAACGGCATTGTAAAACAATGGCGAGTTGGATTGACGGTCATACTGATTGTATGTCCATTGTCAGTGATTCCGAAATTTATTACAAAATCCGTAAAATATCGTCAAAAATTCGTCACTTAGGATCGCAAACACATCTGAACTCTGTAAAACATTTATGGCGGCTAATATTCCATTAAATAAACTTAGCAATCCCACTTTAAAAATATTTCTGAAAAAATATACTGGTCGAAATTACCCTGATGAATCAACTTTACGCAAATATAATGTTTCTAGGTGCTATACGAGAACAGTAGAATGCATTAGAAGCCATCTTTTAAATCAATACATATGGATAAGCGCCGACGAAACGGTGGATATGTTAGGATGCTGTGTGGTAAATGTTGTAGCTGGTGTACTACATCCAACTATTCCCTATAACTCATATGTAATAACAACAAGTGTTATAAATAGAGTTTATGCGGAAACAGTTGCTGAAACCATTAAGGAGAATATGCAAAAAATGCTTCATTCGGACGCCACGTACAAAGAAAAAATACTTTTATTTCTCAGTGATAGTGCTGCGTATATGTTAAAAACAGGCAGACTATTGAAGAAAACATATCCTAATATGCTGCATATTACTTGTGTAGCACATGCTCTCCACAGAATCTGTGAATATATCAGAGAATTTTTCGGAAGTTGGTAGACTTGTATCAGCTTTTAAAAAAGTTTTCAGAAAAGCACCATTGAGAGTAGCTCTTTTCAGGGAAAAATTTCCATCTCTGTCACTGCCTCCCACTCCAGTAATAACTAGATGGGGAACATGGCTGGAAGCTACTAGTTATTATGCTGAGAATTTCGATAGTCTAAAACATTTCGTAACACTGCTAAAGGAGGATGCTAGAAGTATTGGTGAGTGCAAGGAGCTCACACAAATCCCAAATTTAAAAAATCAGTTGTACTTTCTTCACGAACACTTTGGAAAATTGCCAAAACTAATCACTTATTTTGAAAATCGAAATCTTAAATTAAATGACGGATTAACCACATTAGATGTGGCTGTTAATAATTTCAAAAGTATTCCAAGTGACTTCGGATGTGGCCTTCGGCAAAAGTTTGAAGCAATTCTTAATAGAAATCCGGATTTAATTACATTGCAGCAAGTATGTATGGAGACAATTCCACAAAATCTAACGGCTAAATATCAGTTCAAAATAAAAATACATTCATAGATAATAAATCTGAAAAATTATACACTGGCATCCAAATTAAATGTACATACATAAAATAATATAACTTTTCAAAATGTTTGTGGGGAAAAGTCCATAGCAATATGTAAGAAGAATTGTGACCACGATTAAGATTTTATTTTACTTTAAATTGTTGACTTATCCTACGCTATTGTAGTCAAAGGGATGAAAATAAATTATTATTATTATTATTAAATATTACTCCATGCCTGATAAGCTCGGTGTATGCATCTTAGAGTTAAGACAATTTGAATTGTTTTTTAAGTTTAATTTCCACACGTTATAGATTTATAGAATATGATTTTTCACAATTACATATTTCTGTTATTCCAAAAAAGTTTCATATAAATGAACTTACTAAGAATACCGGACATAATACTTTCTATTAAAGAGAACGGAATACAAGTTTTAACTTTAAGGTAAATTGCCATACATTTCAAATTATATATGGAAATTTATTTAAAATAAAAACAAAATATTGAAATCGAAGTCTTAAATATATTGATTTCGCGAATATAAGCGTTTAGGGCAAACTTTCTAAACAAATCAATATATTTATTAAATGAAATCGAAAATGTTGCTTGCTACTTATGTGTGACGAATAACATTTACGACATCAAAGTAAAACGTAACAAATTTATATAATTTGGAGAAGTAAATACAAATCGTATAATTTGTAGTGCTATAATTTAGAATTTGGAAATAAACAGATTCGTTTTTCTTCAAAATGTTGTTAAATTAGTACGAAATTCTAACACAAATATAGACGAATACGCTTTTAATTGCAGTTCATCTTAAAAGTTTCAATTTCTAATTGCAGTAGTTGATTTCTCTTTGAACTAATTTCGATGAGCTATAATCGAATATTTTTATCGCTTAATTATATTTCGAATTCTCTTTAATTCTAATTAAAAGTACATGTCCTCTCTTCCTTTCGTTCTAATTTATATACACTCACCGGCAAAATCAACGCATAATTTATTGAAATGCTTCTTCTTCCAATTTAAATGCTTCTATTTGGCTTATTCTAATATAGAATTAACTTTAGCTGCTTTGTGTGTAGAATAAACTCCAAGTAGGCGCCTGTCGTTAACTAAGACAGCTATTTTAATTCAATCAATCAAAGAAGCGCAGTTGATAAAGACCGTATATATGTCGTAATTGTTGATTTTTAAAGTTGTCTCAATCATTTTGGCTTTTGATTTTGGTTCTGCTATTACTAGAGACTGGACACATCGTGTTGAAATGACGTCGTCATTACGACCGGACGATATAAATAGTCTACAATATCTGTAAGTATCACGTTATTTAATGCACTATTGATCTGGCTACGCCGCACATCTGTTTTCATCGAGAATTGCGATGTTTTTTGTTGGATATTTACAGTTAAATTTTTGTTTTCATGGGCGTAGGCACAAGCATGTGGAGTTTTATGTGTAGATTATATTTCGTAAGATAAATAAAGTGCTGTGAGTTAGTTTCTTGTTTTCATAGTTTTAACTGTTCATTAAATCGTAATTTTTGTGATAGATCCTGTTTAATATCGTTTGAATCAAATTGATGCAATTCGTCGAAAATGTCCAGGCCTACTGACGAGAGGAATATTGCTGCATCACGATAATGCCAGGCCCCATTCGGCCCACTAGACCCCAGGCAAGAATTGCGCAATTAGGGTGGGAACTTCTTGAACATCCGGCTTACAGTCCCGACCTGGACCCAAGCGACTATCATCTGTTCGGTCCACTCAAAAAGCATCTTGGCGGCAAACATTTCGAGGGTGCCAACGATGTTCAACAAGAGGTACGCACGTGGTTCAGACGCCAGCCCAAACACTTTTAGGCAGCAGGCATTGGGGCAGTGATAAAGCGATGGGATAAGTGTATTAATATAGATGGAGACTTTGTTGAAAAATATAACTTGTTTTTGGCTAACTATTTCTCTAATTATTTTTATAATATCTTTTTGTGACCTAATTACTGACTTTCCCTCGTGTATATATATAGTGAAAATGTATAAGTATGACAGTAATATACTGTCATTTATATTTTATATTCCTTGAAAAAGGCATCATTTGCCGAAACATGTAGGATTGTTTTAGACATATACATTTTGAAGTAAAACCAGACCTTAAATCGCCAACAATTGGAATTTACCATAACATACAAAGGTCACGAAATAATTATATATATATATATATATATATATATATATATATATATATATATTGTAACGAATCGGAAGACCTATGAAATATTCAACAGTTTGTAAATACAAAGATTCTAAGTTAAAAATAATTAACTTGGTAATTTTTTATATTAAATTTTGTGAATTATCAATTTTAACTTTAACTAGGTTACTTCAAATAACATATAGATGGAGTTGTACAATGCTTAATTATATGCGCATGATACAAAGTTACATGCTAGTAAACAACTCCATAACATTAACCTTAAAAGTTGTTCGGATGTATAGATTTCTTATAAGCATTAATTAGTGGGCGTAAGTTGTGATTAAGATCCGGCTAAACTCAAGAACAATGTTGACTCTTGTGATAGGGCATTGAGATATGTCCAAATTTAATAGTGCAAGTTCGGTATCTCCAATCAAACACTCATAAATTTCACTGATTTTAAAGTGATAGACTGTTTGTTTCGTTTATATTCTATACTACAAAATAAAAAGGTCGAGATCGGATTAATGAATAACAACTTTAATGAACTGATTATCCAAATATAACAGGTAAGTGAAAAATATACTAATGTAAAGAATTCTTGATATCAAACATGTCACGTGATTAAACAAATATGGTGAAGCTTCTAGATTAATTTAAATAAACACTACATGTGACATAAATAAATTAATGAATAATAAATTTACTGAATAATAATAAAATAAAATAAAATAAAAAGAAACTGTATTCTTCCTTATCTTAGAAATAAAATACCTAGATCTTATATTATGACATTAATAATTATTATCTTAACAGATGTAGAAAATATGATGTATTCTTTATTAATATGTTGATTAATTTGTCGTTTTCAATGTTTATAGGAGATTATAAGAATACTTAAGTAATCTGGACAGGAAAATTGGTGTACAGGATCACTTATAGGTTTGTAAAGGCAAGGTTCTTTCAGCGGCAATTGAACGGCGTCACCCCAGTTAGATGTCCGGTCCAACGAATCTCTTCCCGGCAAACTGCACCCGGCGATATCTTCAACACTGGTGTTCGTATGGTCTTGAAAAAAATGTTAAACGGGAGCTGGTAATATTGGTAAGTTTTTTCCTAAAACGGACGTATGGTTTTATTCAAATTATTTGTATTTTTCTTATTGCTTTCAGAGGGACACTCCAGTATATCGAGGTTTTTTTTTTTAATTGCCATATTTCTAGTAACGCTAACTTTCTTTTTTTTCGTATCCCAATTTTGATTCGTCCATCGGTATGTAATCAATTAATCTCGACATATTTTTATTATGAAAATGACAATTTAATAATTTTAAATATATTTATAAGTAGTAATAAATATTTAATCTATTTTGATGATAAAATGTTTGTTGTTTGAATGTCAAATATAGTACATAATGCTGTTTTTATTGTAGGAAACTTTCCCGCGGTAAACAATTCAAATAATATACAGTTATGCCTAAATAAATGGCGTCATTAATAATTAATCAATTAAGTTGATATTTTTGTAATACAAATTATCGAAATGAAAATACTGATACAAAATGAAATTATATAAATTATAAATGTGAGAATGACTTTTAAAAATAATTAAATACGCGAAATCAACTTTATTGATTTAGCACGTGAAGAATTCAGTTTTTGATATATTTTATATAACTCTAGAACTTATATATTTATACATTCTAAAATTCTGTCTTTTGCTTACTGAGGCATTCCCGAGTGTTAGCTTGACCCACCTCAATATATATATATATATATATATATATATATATATATATATATAAAAGATGAAAAAATATAAATTTTGACTATTATAAAGCTGGAAACTGTTTAAGCAATGTGCGGGATCTGTTTTCTATCAAATATCTAGACAGGCCCATACCATCTATCGGAAGAATTCAGGCGATTACTAGGAAATTTGATTCGGATGGCTGCATAATAAATACACACAGAAAGAAATTAAAAACTCACCCCCCCCCCCAACATTCTTTCAGAAGACCTAAAATTAAATGTGTTATGTTACATTGAAGAATGCCTCAAAACACCTTAAACACGTTAAGTAAAATAGCACAGCAATTTAATATTTCGAAGACGTCTGTATTTAAAATTCTCAGACAAATTTTACAAGTTTTCTAATTTCCAACAATTATTTAATGAAGATAGAATAAGACGTGTTGATTTTTGCACCATTTAATTTATTTAATGAAAATCAGAATACGTTGAAGAAAATACTTTTCATTGATGACGCGTCTTTTTCTTGGAACACGTATTGTTTCTCGATTTGAAAATTTAGCCACTGAAGGTTCCTGGTTTCAAATGGATTGAGTCCCAATTCATTCAACTCCAACAATTACAAATTTTCTAAATTCAAGTCTTCCTGATCGATGGATAGGGAGGTTTATTCCGATAGTTTGGCCGTGCCGGCCAAACAAAAGTCATTTGGCGATAAATCTGGCGATCGTGTCGGATTTATCGCTAAATGACTTTTCTTTGGGGATACCTTAAATCTAAAATTTATGATAATGTAATTTTCACTAACATTGAAGATTTAAGAGCAAGCAAAAGTACAGCCTGCGCCCAATCACGAACCAAACCGGATTTTTTAACACACTCTTTGCAGGAATTTCATAATCGAGTCGCATATTGTATGGAATGTGAAGGTGGATATTTCGAACATTTATGACAAATTAAAGAATTATAAATCAAAACAACATTTTTTTCAATTCACCATAAAATTAATTTTAATATTGTTTGTGTAAGTTAAATGTTAAGTAAATTATTTTCACACGTTGTTGACACTGACAACTAAAATGCCTTATTACGATAAGTGATGACACTCGCATTGTTGGTTGCATAACGTTCCCATGCATTGAAACATTTATTTTAAAGCTGAACATAGGTGTATTCATGTTTTATGTTCAGTGATATAAAAAACTCACGGTATAGAATTGTACACCTAAACGATAAATAATAACACAACAGCAATGCTTGAACAACTGCATAGCATTCAGGAAAATATGCCTCTAAGAAGCGCGCCAGCATTTTTAGTAATTTGGTAGAATGGGGTTCTTTCTTCTACATTTTGGTTTAAATTCATTTTGTAAATTTACGTTAGAAAATGTGTGGGCAAATGCATTAATTGTGTCTAAAGGTTAGGAAAATTTGATATCATTGTCAAAGAGGCTACCAGAAATTCTAGTGGATTTACGTTTATTGTTAAGAAATTTCATAAATCTCTAGGGTTTGATTAAATGTCTTCTTCTACCTTTGCTATGTAAACACTGTTCGCTCGAGAACTAAAAGACTTAGTTAGAGATCTTAAGCGCTTATACTAATTAACAAATACAGTATTTTTTGTAGAATGTAATAGAGAATACTTTAGAAGGTATGTAAGAAAAAATAAAATAAAACTTTAAAAGTAAAATATTGTGTGCTATTGTATTAGATTTAATATTAAGAAAACTTTCCTAGTAATTTCCGAATATATATCATTTATTTTTTAAATACCTAAGATAACATAAATACGGATCACGCATTTTATGTTGAGATTTTTAGACAATTAAGATGTTACATACAATATGTTTAATAAACGATTATTGGACATAAAATAATATACAGAAATAAATGGATTTGTATTGGCTCTCTGTTCAAGACTCCCACGTACCACAAATGTGCCCTGGTAAAATTTGCAAACATACACTTTAGCACTGTAGAGTTGACCCAGGCGGCTGTGCAAATACAAGAACCACCGCCCCCGTTCCTCATCTGCATAACCAGGGGTAAAAACACACGCGTTCGGTCACTGCAAACTGTTCATGGCCCGCAGCATAACTAAGGGTTGTTTTAGGCTAAGCAATCCGAGGGTGGGTCCATTAATCTTGCCTCATCTACGGTCGGGTCCCCCATTGCATATTCACGTCCACACATCACGGATTGCTGGCCAGAGTCTCCGCAGGAGTGAGAAAGGGACTCTTAGTCTAGGAACTGGTCCATGCATGCGAAGATTTACTTAAGACGATCGTTAATATATAGTCGGTTTCTAGCGAGAGAAGCGAAATAAATGTTTATGAGTGACAAAGATGTATGACTGAATTGCTCCTGTATTTCTAACCTTAAATTAGGAATAATGTACATTTCTTAAGGGTAGTGTAAGAAATATAAAAATTGAACTTAAAAAGTTGTTTTAATATTAATTAAAATATAATTTAATTTGAAACAATTATCGCATATTTATTATATTATATGTGAGAACTAAGAACTATGCTTTAAATACATTTCTTCGCAACTAGCTACTTGATAAACAAATTCTACCAAGTTGTTAATTGTCTAATATTGTTAGATACTTATAGCGATTTATTATCTGATAATATATAGGTTTAAACTTAAAAAAAAATTTAAAACCCTTTACCACAATTAAAAATCGTATTCGAAATACGTATTTTGACAACTAAGTTGTCATCATCAGTAGGTAAAACCACTAATGGCAGTGTTGAAGATTGGGCACAGTAAATCTAACACGAAGAATGGCACACCATTTTACAAGGCGTCCACGTATACACTAAATTTAGGAAAACTAAAAATATGGCACACATGTGTTTATCCTCAAAACCTCAGATTGTCTACCTCTTTTATAAAAATGAGAAGAAACAACTGGATGGGCTAGGATCGTTGTCTGAATTGAACGTATTCATTTTGCTTTAACGATGTAAATACTTTCATACATTCCAGCACCCTTGGATTGCTTATATTTTGATAAGTTTTAAACCATCTACCGTGATGTTATGATTAGCTTCTAATACGTGGCTTGTGACACTTGCTTTTCTGGTCTATTGAATTTATATGCGATATATTGCTGTGTACTTTGATTTTCAAAATGGGCGCCGATTATTAAATATGAATCGTCAATTATTAAACATGAAACATCATACATACATATTTTTTTAGTTTAGACTCTTAAAATTGGTCTCGGGTGTTTTCGATTTACAAAAAGGGTTCCTTGCAACTAGGCCTAGAATCTAATGTAATAAGTAGAGAAGTAATACAATGGCATGTTAGGTTTAATACATTTATTATTCACACTTTGCAAAAATATACATTAATTTTCAAATGTGTTAAATATCATGAATTATATTTTTCTTTGGTAATAAAACATGGTATGCAAATCTAATATCTAGTCAGAATATCCTCATATCTATATATACAGGGTGCGGCAAAACAAACAGTGCAGTTTTGATGGGCTATTAAAAAAAATGGCACAACTTACGAAAAAGTGGGTTATTCTGCTAGAGTCAGTACTACACCCCATTTTTTCACTTAAGTTTTAAAGATCACATCAGCAAGATGATGTCCTCCAGAAGCGATGCACTGATGTAGGCGATTTCTGAAGTTTTCAACTGCGTTCTGGCACATATCGATCGGAATGGCGGCGATTTCCTATGGTTGTTATGGAGATTCATAATACTATGTCTTGAGAAGTTGGCTTCATCTGTAAACTATACAGTAGCAGCAAAATTGCGATTGTTTGCAATTTTTCTTAAAAATCATTGGCAATACTGCATACGGAGCGGATAGTTGTTAGGTAGCAAATCTTGAACACGTTGAATATGATATGGATGCAATAAATTTTCTTTTAGAATATTCCAACAGTTTTGTGACTAGCATTTACTTGTTGAGCAATTTTTCTGGTACTCGTTTCTGGATGTCAATAATTTGAAGAACCTTATCTTCAAGTTGTGCTTGTTCTTGCAAAACTTCTAGTTTCTTGTAAACGAAGATGCGGTTTAGTAAACGTTTTAGATCATGGTAAGCGGTTATTTGGATAACACTGGGCATACATACGTCTAGCCTCTAATAGGCTAATCCATACAAAAAATGCATATTAGCTATTTTAGAAGTAGTAAACGCAGGCATAGTCAAAAAGGTTAAACTGAACACAAACGAAAGCAGAACTAGTACTACAACGAATTTAGAATAATGCGTTGGTTTTTAGGTTTGGCACAGTAATTGTCAACATTCCAAAAGCCACTTACAATAAACATGTTCTTTCTTGTTAGTTTTTTCGAAATCATTAGCGTCACTAACAAAAAATTGTCGTCGAAATAAATTTCACTTACAGTCATAGCTCGTTTATTATAAAAAAAAAATTAAATTAAAAACCTTGTATATCATTAACGACAAAATTTATCACACATGTTTATAGGAACATTTCATCTTAAAATTGAATGATGAATCGCCCACAACAAAATTTCAGATTACTTTTGAAACAGCCTGTATATCTTAACCAACTCAATTCGTTTACTTCTGCTATTATCTTTATGGATACTATATTTAGATCGTCTTTATATATCTCGTTTTTATTCTATCTTCTTTATTTTTTCCTTATATCTTTCTTATAAATCCCATGTCTGTTTCCATTTTTTTTTGTTTATCAGTTGTCCATCATTCTTGTAGGTTAGCATTAACTTTCCTTATCACTTTTTTTTTGTTTATCAGTTGTCCATCATTCTTGTAGGTTAGCATTAACTTTCCTTATCACTAGAGAACGGACACGCTTACCACATGACGCAAAGCCCAGTGCAGTACTGGCGAAAGGCTGTATTTCTAAAATTTTTAATTTTATTTATATAATTGGAATACGAACGGGTGGTGATCTATAAAATTACGAAATACATATTTATTTGTTGCTTTTGGTGCTTTTCTGAAAACTTTTTTAAAAGCTGATACAAGTCTATCAACTTCCGGAAAAGTGTCTCTGATATATTCACAGATTCTGTGGAGAGCATGTGCTACACAAGTAATATGCAGCATATTAGGATATGTTTTCTTCAATAGTCTGCCTGTTTTTAACATATACGCAGCACTATCACTGACAAATAAAAGTATTTTTTCTTTGTACGTGGCGTCCGAATGAAGCATTTTTTGCATATTCTCCTTAATGGTTTCAGCAACTGTTTCCGCATCAACTCTGTTTATAACACTTGTTGCTCTTACATATGAGTTATAGGGAATAGTTGGATGTAGTACACCAGCTACAACATTTACCACACAGCGTCCTAACATATCCACCGTTTCATCGGCGCTTATCCATATGTATTGATTTAAAAGATGGCTTCTAATGCGTTCTACTGTTCTCGTATAGCACCTAGAAACATAATATTTGCGTAAAGTTGATTCATCAGGAACATTTCGACCAGTATATTTTTGAAGAAATATTTTTAAAGTAGGATTGCTAAGTTTATTTAATGGAATATTAGCCGCCATAAAAGTTTTACAGAGTTCAGATGTGTTTGCGATCCTAAGTGACGAATTTTTGACGATATTTTACGGATTTTGTAATAAATTTCGGAATCGCTGACAATGGACATACAATCAGTATGACCGTCAATCCAACTCGCCATTGTTTTACAATGCCGTTCTCGACATTCTTCCATATCATGTCTGAAAAAGTAACTTAAACAATGCTCTAGATCTAAATAAATGAAAACTAAAAATGTGTGCGTAAGTTATTGAAACTGAACGAAATTCAATGCACACTTACGTCGAAATAATTGGTAGAAATAGATTCAACCAAACGATATTAAACAGGATCTATCGCAAAAATTACGATGTAATTAACAGTTAAAACTATGAAAACAAGAAACTTACTAACAGCACTTTATTTATCTTACGAAATATAAACTAATAAATAAAATACATTATAAAAACCCCGCTTCTATCTACGCTCATGAAAACACTTTAAAAAACACTATATTCTCCGAATACAATAGCTGAGTTGTCCATTGTTATCGTGCGAGACCAGGTGGCCGAGTAAGTCAAACAAATACTTCATTGAATTACGCCGGGATGTACTGTGCGACGTTATACACAATTCCAATTTCGTATTGCGTTTTATGGAAATTGCATCCGTTTTCTAGTTATCACTTCAACGTTTGTTTGATCAGGTGCATCTTTCTTATCCAGAAGAAAAGCTCTCTGTTGCATTGAAAAATTTCCCGCTTTGGTAAATTTATTCGTGTGATTCGTATTTTATGGTTCCTTCATTATTGGTAACTATTCCTATGTAATTACATATTTTTACTTATTCCAGACTTTATTATTTCACGTGTTGCGTTTCATTTACTCATGCCGTTAAAGTTTTTGTTTTGTATTCATTAGTTGATTATTTATTATTTTTATATTGCGTTAGGTCTCTGTAATAATCGACATGGCATTGCTTGGCTTCAACAATTTCATCATTCACATCGTTCAGAATCCAATATTGTATGTCCTAAACTTTTGCTTACAATATTTTATCACCTGATCAGTTATTAGAGTAGTAAAGATTATTGGGCTGAGGATATACCCCTGCTTTAATCGTATTGAATATAAATTACTTTCTCTATTTCAGATTTTTGTGTTCTATTCAAGCTCCTGATATTTTCTATTAGTTCCTCGTCCAGTTGAATTTTCCAGGCGTGTTCTTTTGTTATATTATAGGAAGCTTGCTAAAATTATTTTTAAGATTCAATAGCTTAAGCATAACTTCGTAGTAGTAAAGAAAATATTTGATATATTTAATTGAGCTTCTTTTATTTATATCTATCATAGCTTATATGTGCCAAACTAGGGAAATTAGATTAATATTTTAACATAAAACTTGTTACAGTTGGTTCGTCCTACTGTAAGAAAGAGGCAATTACCATTTTGCTTTTAAAACCAAAAAGTGTTAAGGGGTGTAGAAACATATTTACATGCAAGGGCGACAAGAAAATATAAATATTTAATCTCCGGATATAACCTAAATTCAGTTACATATTATAAAAGGAAAAGTTCGGATGGGTTGTGTAGTGAGAATATTAAAAGGGATAGGATCAAAACAAATATTACAGAGTGATGCTGGTGTAAGAAGGGAAAAATTAAGGTATGATTATAAAAATGAATTTGTAACAGAAAGCAGAAAGTAAAAGGGAATATAAAACAGCTAATCAAGACTTGGGCATTTTAAGTTTGTAGTGCTTATCATATATATACACATACATATACACAGATATACATGTATTTATATATACATACATATACATATATATATATATATATATATATATATATATATATATATATATATATATATATATATATATAGTAAACCTAATCAGTAGGCGATTAAAGGTCTGTATATTACTTCAAAATATATGTATTTAAAAAACTCTACATGTTTCGGCTATATACGCCTTTTTCAAGAGAATACAAAATATGAATGACAGGATATAAATGTCAAGTAATTAAGTTGCTATGGTTTAAATTATTCAAAGATACATTCTAGTAATAATAATAAATCATGCCTTAGTATTCCAAAAAATAGATAACAAGGTGTGAAAATATGTGTTGTTCGCTGCTAGCAATTTGTGTCTCCTTCTGGGTATGAACTTGTGTGTTGGTTGCCGCTGGCAGCTTGCGTCTCTCTATGGGTGTGTGGTTTTGTGTGAGAGCGTAAGTGTAGGGTTTTGTATGTCGGTGCGTTCGTGCGTGTGTTTAGTGATCGGTCGCATGAATTTAGAGAGGTCGGATAACCAGCCGTTGCGTAGGGCCGCCAACCCTTTCCCGACAACTTCTTTACAATTCGGTGCAGTACTTCGACGGTCTGACCCCCGCTCCAACGAGGCAAGGCGCAGACAGGCGAAGCGCACCCTGTACGGGGTTGCTCATCGCAACTAAGGGAACACTCTTAGTGGCTACCTCGGTCGACGATGGTCACACTTATGCCATCTAAACGTTTTCCGCCGAAGCGGGGGCATAGCACACACGTCGAACGTGTGTGTGCTGTTAACGGCAGCCTAGCCAGGTTGTCGCCCAGGACCGGTCCTAGTGGTGTGTGCATTGCGCGGCGACGAGATAGCGCCGCGTAGCATGGTTCCTCACTCTTGCTGGAAAGGCGGAATGGCACCTGACTGCCCAACGGGCAGACCCCCCTAGAGTTTTGTAGCGCATATGCTAGGCTGCAACCCAGTAGAGGACCACATCAGCAAAAAACAGAAAACAGGGATAGGCAGGGAAAAGCAAGACATGAGTTATTATTACGTATGCGCCCGTGGAGCGACTTAAGATACAAAGTTGTCGGCATTCGCTCAAAACGAGAAGGAAAACCACGAAAACCTGCTCGGACAACTAGACAGGAATCAAAACACGGAACAGTCATCATGATAAGCAAAAGTATATGATATTTAAATGATATTTAGATAACATAAGGTATATAACAAAAAAAATATATAATATGATGGCAAATTGTAGATCGTTACAAAATTAAATTATAGTATATACTGCTTAGATTTTTTATATCATTTCTGTTGTTAATTGAATTTTTTTCCTGTTTAATACTGATCATTTCTTTAATTTGTCTTTTCACTGTGTGTTGTTCTTTATCAATTATCTGTGTGTTTTCAAAATCGAAATGGTGATCGCGTTGTAGTTTGTGTGTAGACAATGCAGTTTTGTCTGTTCTAGAGTATTTGTGGGCTTGTATTCTTTTGTATAAATATTGTTTCGTTTGGCCTATGTAGTAACTATCGCAATCGCGACATGGTATTTTATATACGACATGTGTTTCTCGATTTTTTTCTATTTTAGGTTTAAGTTTTGAAAATAAATGTTTATTAGTATTACTAAGTTTATATGTTGTAGCTATATCATATTTTTTTAAAGTGTGTTTAATTTTTTCCGATAGTTGTGGAACATATGGAATTGTGATATATGTTGTGTCATTGTTCAAATTTTTATTGGTGTCTGCAGTGTTGTATATTTGGTGTACTCTTTTTTTAATAGTTTGGTCTATAAGTTGTGGTGGATAATTATTATCAGTTAGGATTGTTTTAATTTTTTTGATGTTATCTTTTCTGTATTTAGTATGTGATAGTTTTACTGCCCTATCAGTCAGATTATTTATAATCATTTTATTGAATACTGTAGGAGCATTTGAGTGGTAATTCATATATCGAAAAGAAGCTGTGGGTTTATTATACCAATTTGTATAAATAGTACCCTGTCTATCATAGCTCAAAGAAATATCAAGAAAATTAATACTGTTATTAAATTCTTCTTCAATAGTGAATTTTAATGTGTTGTGTTGTGTTCCCTGCCTATCCCTGTTTTCTGTTTTTTGCTGATGTGGTCCTCTACTGGGTTGCAGCCTAGCATATGCGCTACAAAACTCTAGGGGGGTCTGCCCGTTGGGCAGTCAGGTGCCATTCCGCCTTTCCAGCAAGAGTGAGGAACCATGCTACGCGGCGCTATCTCGTCGCCGCGCAATGCACACACCACTAGGACCGGTCCTGGGCGACAACCTGGCTAGGCTGCCGTTAACAGCACACACACGTTCGACGTGTGTGCTATGCCCCCGCTTCGGCGGAAAACGTTTAGATGGCATAAGTGTGACCATCGTCGACCGAGGTAGCCACTAAGAGTGTTCCCTTAGTTGCGATGAGCAACCCCGTACAGGGTGCGCTTCGCCTGTCTGCGCCTTGCCTCGTTGGGGCGGGGGTCAGACCGTCGAAGTACTGCACGGAATTGTAAAGAAGTTGTCGGGAAAGGGTTGGCGGCACTACGCAACGGCTGGTTATCCGACCTCTCTAAATTCATGCGACCGATCACTAAACACACGCACGAACGCACCGACATACAAAACCCTACACTTACGCTCTCACACAAAACCACACACCCATAGAGAGACGCAAGCTGCCAGCGGCAACCAACACACAAGTTCATACCCAGAAGGAGACACAAATTGCTAGCAGCGAACAACACATATTTTCACACCTTGTTATCTATTTTTTGGAATACTAAGGCATGATTTATTATTATTACTAGAATGTATCTTTGAATAATTTAAACCATAGCAACTTAATTACTTGACATTTATATCCTGTCATTCATATTTTGTATTCTCTTGAAAAAGGCGTATATAGCCGAAACATGTAGAGTTTTTTAAATACATATATTTTGAAGTAATATACAGACCTTTAATCGCCTACTGATTAGGTTTACCATATCATACCAAGGTCACGAAGTTATTATATATATATATATATATATATATATATATATATATATATATATATATATATATATAAGAAGAAATTTCTTATTATCATAGGAAAACAAACAAGCAACATTTAATTTAAAAATATTTAATTTTTGAAAAAGTTAGTATACGATGTGTGCCTATAAAATAACGAGACCGATGCTTTAAAACTTTTTATTTATACATATTTAATTATTATTCTCTTCTACATACACTCCGCCTATATCACTACACCGCTTCATGAGAATTTTTCGTTGTGCAAAACAGTGCTGGAAGTCTTTTTCTGTGTGCTCGTTCATGACGCCTGCCACTTTTCTTTTCACAACTTCAAAGAACGGTAGTAATGCCGATTAACAGTCTGACTTTCATGAACTCAGTTAAGATAAGTAGTTCAATGGATGTCGTAGCTTTGAATTTTGATTTGCTCATTTGATGAAATTGGGCTCTTTCACTGCATCGATAGACGTTTAGTTTCTGGATTTATCACATATTGCCACTTTTTCTAAGAAGTGTGGCTCATTCTCAATGATACATAAAGTGTCAGTACAGGAGCTTCTTTTTTTCGATTGCAAGAATTTTCGTCACCACTTGCGCACACACTTTTTGCATGAATAAATTCTTATTTAAAATTTGCCTTACGTATTATTTGTCAGTCGCATGAATAGTTAATGGACGGTCAGATTGTATCAGATTACCCACTCTTTCAATATCTTTATGCGTTTTTGACGTGGAAGGGTGTTCCGGGCGTGCGTCATTTTCAACGTCTTCTCGGCCATTTTAGCACTCACGTGATACATATTCATTGCAATATACTTCTTTTAATAAAACATAAGTCTCGGAAGCGGTTTTTTCCAATTTGCAAACACACACACACACACAAATATATGTATATATATATATATATATATATATATATATGTATATATATATACAGTGCTTCTCAAAAGTTCCCTCCCCCCCTCTTATCTTTGGAACGATTATACATACACAAGTGAAATTTGGAAACTGAATATTATAGGTTATAAACTTCCCTACTAGTGATGATAGATTACGAAATCGTCATAGATGACGTCACAAGGCCATTGTGACCAATAATTTTAAATGAAACGCTACGGCAAGCGACACCTCTTTTAAAAGGTATCGAAAAAACCTATTCAATGATACTAATTTTGTTTGTGTTTGAGGCAGTTTTAATGGCTCATTAGTAAACATGAAAATTTAAATTCCATTCAGTATGATATTAAATACAGATTTAAGAAACAGTATGTACTTAAAGAAATTGCTCGAAGTGACCTCAATTTACTTCCTGACAGTAAAATATCCTATTTTTAAACTCTTCTCGTACTTATTCAAATGTGTCTGCGGAAACAGCCTCCCATTCTGCAACAATACGTTGTTTTAAAACGTCAATATTGTCAAGTTCAGTGGCGTAAACCTTCGATTTAAGGTACCCCCACAGAAAAAAATTCAAAGGTGTGAGGTCCGGTGATCGAGGTGGCCATTCCGTTGAACCTCGTCGTCCAATCCATCTACCAGGATACTCCTCATGCAAATACCGTCTTACTGCACCGTAATAGTGTGGAGGAGCACCATCCTGTTGGAATGTTATTTCCAAATTGCCGAATTCATCTGGATTATCTTCCAAAATTTCAAGGATTAACGGTTCTATTGCGTTTTGCAACATCTCCAGATAAACCTCACCAGTTAAATTAGTATTTAAAAAAAGAGGCCCAACGATGTGGTTTCCCAGGATACCTGCCCAAATATTCACCTTCTGGGGAAATTGGGTGTGTGTTTCACGAAACAGGTGAGGATTTGCGTCACTCCAATACCTCACATTCTGTGTATTTACATTTCCGTTTAGATAGAAAGTACTTTCGTCACTAAAACAAATTGTTTTGACGTAGTCTGGCTGTTGGTTAATTTTAGTTTCCATATTTTCACAAAATTCTAGTCTTCGGTCTGGGTCGTCGTCTGAGAGTTGATGAACCATTTTTAATTTGTATGGGTGAAATTTGTATTTTTTCAACACCCTGTGTACTGTACTTCGAGTAACTTCACAGGTAGATGCAACTTGAGTTGTTGAAGAAGTAGGATTAACTCTTACTTCTGCCAGTATATCAATTTTTTTCTCATCAGAAATTTGTGGTCTGCCAGATCGTTTCGCATCATTAATACTACCCGTTGTTTCAAACTTACGAAGAAGCTCTCTTAAATAAGTCCTCGAAATGGGGCGATCGGGAAACCTCTCATTAAAAATGCGTTCTGCTGCATGAATATTTTGTCTAGTTTCACCAAGAATTAGGACCGCTGCTACTTTATCACCTAAAGCACGTACCATTTCGCTTCTTGAAGCACTTAAACTTTCGACTCACAACAGTTTAGCAAATTATTAAAATGTCCAAAAATATTAAAAGTACCATAAGCTGTAAAAACAGTGAGACGTTCGATCAACAATACACAAATTATTAAATGTACAAAAACTTGGACAATTACAAAAACGTCGAATATTGGAGACTAACAAAAACGTCAGATTATTTGACAACTAACCATAGGCGGAGCTTGAATTTGGAATTTTAGTATTAACTTGACAATTTGACGTTTTAAAACAACGTATTGTTGCAGAATGTGAGGCTGTTTTCGCGTACACATTTGAATAAGTACGAGAAGAGTTTAAAAATAGGATATTTTACTGTCAGGAAGTAAATGAAGGTCACTTCGAGCAATTTCTTTAAGTACATACTGTTTCTTAAATTTGTAGATAATATCATACTGAATGGAATTTAAATTTTCATGTTTACTAATGAGCCATTAAAACTGCCTCAAACACAAACAAAATTAGTATCATTGAATCGGTTTTTCGATACCTTTTAAAAGAGGTGTCGCTTGCCGTAGCGTTCCATATAAAATTATTGGTCACAATGGCCTTGTGACGTCATCTATCATCACTAGTAGGGAAGTTTATAACCTATAATATTCAGTTTCCAAATTTCACTTCTGTATGTATAATCGTTCCAAATATAAGAGGGGGGAGGGGACTTTTGAGAAGCACTGTATATATATATATATATATATATATATATATATATATGTATATATATGTATATATATATATATATATGTATATATATATATATATGTGTTTAGATAATTTCTCAGCCGTTTATTAAATATAACAATTGATAAATTATTGGAGTTTTTCGGCTTTTATATGAAATATTTACAAATATCTAATTAGAATGTATGTAATTGCAGAGTAAGTGGGGATGTAAACATTGCTGTCTACCAATTATAAAGCAAATCATACGAAATTCTTAATTGAAAAATATTGTCTATGTTGGGACGCGAACCCAAGTCTACAGTTTGCCGGACTGTCGCTTTTTACCACTTAGCCACAACAGACCTAGGTTCAAGCTATTTAGAAATGCATTATAAAGTAACAGTGTTAATGAATCAGATGTCAGTTATTGAATGTAGATGTCAAGTTGAAAGCAGAAGTCAGTTTTGAAAGCTGATGTCAGTTTTGATAGCAGATGTCAGTTAGTGAAAGCAAATGTCAGTTATTGAAAGCAGATGTCTGTTTTGAAAATATTTCATATAAAAGCCGAAGAACTCCAATAATTTATCAATTGTTATATTTAATAAACGGCTAAGAAATTATCTAAACACTCATATAGCTATGGAGTAATAATTAGCATTTTCAAACATTCAAATCTGACATCTGCTCTCAAAATACTGACATCTGCTTTCAATAACTGACATCTACTTTCAAAATAGGCATCTGCTTTCAAATCTGACGTTTGCTTTCATAACTGACACATGCTTTCAAAACAGACATCTGCTTTCAATAACTGACATTTGCTTTCACTAAGTGACATCTGCTATCAAATCCGACATCAGCTTTCAAAACTGACTTCTGCTTTCAACTTGACATCTACATTCAATAACTGACATCTGATTCATTAACACTGTTACTTTATAATGGATTTCTAAATAGCTTGAACCTAGGTCTATTGTGGATAAGTGGTAAAAGCGACAGTCCGGCAAACTGTAGACTTGGGTTCGAGCCTCAAAATACACAATATTTTTCAATTAAAAATTTCAATAAAAAAAAATGTATATGATATTTAAATATATTAGATTTAAATTTCATATACATTTGCATATCATGCTGACTGTTACGTGTTTTGATTCCTGTCTAGTTGTCCGAGTAGGTTTTCGTGGTTTTCCTTCTCGTTTAAGGCAAATGCCGACAACTTTGCATCTTAAGACGCTCCACGGGCGCATACATAATAATAACTCATGTCTTGCTTTTCCCTGTTTTTGTTGTTTATCTCAATTATATGACACTTGTATAGTGTCATTTATATTTTGTATCCTTGATAAAGGCATTATTGCCGAAACATGTAGGGTTGATTTAAATATATATACTTTAAAGTAAAGCCAGACCTTTAATCGCCAACTATATATATTATAAAGTATATATATTTAAATCAACCCTACATGTTTCGGCAATAATGCCTTTATCAAGGATACAAAATATAAATGACACTATACAAGTGTCATATAATTGAGATAAACAACAATCAAGGATACATATATATATATATATATATGTATATATATATATATATATATATATATATATAGTTATATATGACGCTGGGGGCTCTAATTTAAAGGGCCTCACGTTAAAGCGACAAATGATAAATAGCTGAGGAGGTGATAAAAAAAGTAATGAAATAGTCCAAAAATAATAATTTTGAAATAAAAAGATGGGCGCCTTTATATAACTCCTCAAACTGCTCTATCTCTGTACAAAATTGCCAACTAGTCGGATTGCATGAAACTAAATTAAAAAGCTTAATTAAATGTAAAATCTCAGGCTCTTCGTTGGTAATTAGTAGTTGTTTCCATAAAAGTAAACTATTAATGTTGAAGTTGACAGAAATAACTGCTACAAGTAAATATTGACAAATAAAAGATTGATATGATAAATAAAATATAATATTTATTGAAATAAAAGGAAACTGTAATAATATAACATGTAAAGCAAAGGGTGAAATTAAAGAGGGAAAGAGAGAATTAAAGAGAGGGTGAAATTAAAGTAAGAAAGACAACAAAGTGTTACTTAAGAGAAAGATGGTTATGTGTGTATTAAATTAAGGAAATGTGGATAACGATATTAATAATCTTTTAACTACAATGGTGAGTACCTTTTGAATTAATATTGCTACTTTGACATGGTTATATTTTTAATAGTTAAACTAGTATAGGACGTTGTTGGTTAGGGTAAACAAAATCGAGAAATTTTATTTGTTTATAAATTTAAAGAATTAAAAATTTTAATAATAAGTACGCTATATCGGTAACCTGTGATTATAGTAATCCTGATGTTTATTTTGTAGAACGTAGGCTTCAAATGGGATGATTCTCGGCGATCGAAAAAGTTCGAATGCTGTACAAATTGTTGGCGGCGTGGGTGACTGTTTCCAATGACGCTTTCGAAGATTTTCTTCGGTCTTGGTCCCTGATGCCTAATTTCTCCCTGCGTTCTTATCTTGCTGTTGGATTACAGGTATCGATGTGGATTAACGATAATCAATTTCGTAGATGTTCTGTGATTGTTTCTTGATAATATTTCTTTAGAATTACTTGTGATTATAGATGAAACTACGTCTATGATGCTTGGTTGTACGTAAAAATGTAAAAATTGGAATATCTAGTAGAATTTCACTTGTCGATTGTGTTTATTTAAAGGCAGGATACTTTTAATTATTTTTTACTAAATTAGCGTTATGAATTAATAATATTTAAGGATTTCTAAGGTGCGGTCTAAAAAATGCGTCTATTACTTAATAAAATTCAAAAGATGATGCCGATAGCACTTGTCTGTTTTACCAAACTTAGCTATCTAATGATGCCAAAAAGTCTCGATGTTTTACCTTATTAACATATTTAAATAGATGGAATTTGACTAATTTTACTATTCTAACAGATTTTAAAAATTATTTAATAAATTAACAAGTTAGGTTAAGGTGAAACTTAATGTTACAAATTGAGTACTGCGCACGATAAATATTTACATTTGCGAGATGTCAATTTGTAGGCGTGTCTTACTAGCGTCGATATAAATTAAAGATGCATATGAATTTGAATATGTGTTTTTCGCGCTAATATTTGAAATTTGAATTAGAAATAATTAATAAGAAATTAATGAAAGAAATATAAATATAGAAATTTAAGAAAATAATGTTATCGTTATTAAAATTCGTATGCACTTCGACACTACTAATACTTAATAATATCACTTATATAACTTTTTATTACCTTTTTTTACTTTGTATATCTTATTTTTCCCATTTTAGATGCAGCTCAATGTGTATGCCTTGCATCACTACAATATATATATTGTTATGATACAAATAGCTCAGTTATTCCGGCTATCTGTAAATGAAAAATTAAGAATGAATACAAGAAATACACTCAATTGAATAGCTACATTTGGTGGACATAACTTGTAAAATTAGTGTCGAAATGTTAATAAATTAATATTACGATAACTTCGTATATTTCAGATTAATTTATATTTATTTTGAAATTTACTTTTCATATTTTTAATTTTCATTTTCATCATTCAAGTCAATTACGCGAAATTAAAAATGATAGTTAATTTATTTACATATGAATTTTATATCGATACTAATTGAACACGCCCACTTTTAAAATTTTAAGAGAAACCCGCGAACAGGTTATTTTTGTATTGGAAATTGTACATAACCTAACATTAAAAAGCCAGTTATTTCTATTTGTTAATTAATATTTTAATTTAATTTTTCTGTCCAAATTAACAATTTATTTACATTTTGAGTATTATAAATAATTATAAAAGTACAAATCAAGTCAATTTTTAATTTCTAATAAGGCTTTTGAAAGAAATAATTGATAGCGAGCGTGGGTGCAGAATTTTTACACACAAGTTGCCTAAAATGTGATACTCCGGCTTTTAAATTAATTAAATGCTAAAATACTAGTGTTAGAAGAATAAAATTATATAGAAAAGGCGTAATAAATACTGATGTAACTTTTGAAACACTTTTTGCAAGAATAATATCCGACACCGGCAAGAAATATACCAAAGCATCTTTTGGCCGCCGAGCGTCGACCGATTTCTACATACAAGAACAAGCTTCTACATACCTGCACCGTATAACCCAAGAATACCTTTCTTGAACCCGTACCGCCGAACATCCTGAATGGCCGAAATTCGAAAAGTACTGAAAATAAGAAAATGACGATCGCCAACATACTAATGATTTATAGTAGAATAGAACACCATATATACCGCTATATTTGTTATTAAATTATTGAAGATTGCAATCATATTCAGTTATTTACGCCGATTCATTACCCGATTCGTACTCATTATCACCTGACTTCGATTACATATATGTTAAGAAAAGCTAAAAAAACATTCCGGGGAAAGTGAAACCCACTCCTGCAAGATATCAAAATGGCATTCTACTTATAAAGATGGAATATTAAGAAAATCTAAGGTTATGAGCTTAAGTTCATGTTGTAAAAACCCCCATTCATTCCATTAAGAAACTGAAAAAAATGGTTTTCAAATACATGTTCGATTCATTTATTAAATAGCATTTGTATTTATTGTGACCATTGGAATATCACAGCGCTATATGAAAAGCAATGGTTAGTAAGTACCTTTATTATGAATATAAGCCGTCGGTATATATAGTAATTGTTCATATAAATTGAATTTATGCAGGTTTTGTTTAAGTTTCTGTTAATATAATATGTTACTGTTGTTGTAGACAAAATGTAAATTATTAAAACTTTCAAGACACATGTTAGTGTAAAGTTGGAACGGTCGAACAACTAGAGACCGGGTATAGTTAAGAAGACGTACGTAGAGAGTAGGGTTCTGACAGGACCTGCCGTCCTTGTGTGTGACTCCGGCAGGACTTGATAAGACCAGGATAGGTCGGTTTGCGAGCCGAGGATCTTAGTTTCTAATTTACATACAGACTTGTACTCGCTGACAGCCCGGTCATGGGCGAGTTGGCTTTAACTTAAACTAAACATATCGATTATTGTCTTCGGCATTCATAATCTACGCGGACATCAAACATATGAACTTCTGTCAGAATATATCGTTTTATGAAATAACACGAATATCTGACAACATTTAATGATGTGGAAATATATACATATACATATATATATATATATATATATATATATATATATATATATATATATATATTTTAGAAGGAATTTCTTATTTTCTTGACCGTAATTGTAAAACGCGATAAAATTAATAATTTAGCGGCCAGGTAATTAAAACAATATTTAATTTGACGTTTCGATACTAACACATTCATAAATTTATGAAATCCCATGAAATTACTGTGAAAGCGTATACATCGGCCAAACAACACAATATCTACAAGAACGTTACCCAAATTTCATAAATCTATAAAATTCCATTCAATAACTACGAAGGCGTATACATCTACTAAACAACACAATATCTACAAGAACTATTAAATGGACACAAATTCTCAAACAATAGCACAGCTCTTATAAAACATCAAACAGACAAAACACTTTCAATTTCGATAAAACTGCAATAATTGCATCTGAGAAAAATAACAAAGGAAGAAATATACTGCATACAAAAAAATTCAATTAATTACCGAACAGATTTAAATTACTTGTCAGCAATATATCTACCATGGAATCATGGCGTCGACGTTGTGAAAAATGTGTACGTCTGCAGGGAGATTACGTCGAGAAGTAACACCAGTTTCATAGTTTTCGGGTGAGTAGTTAGTTAGAAAAAAAATCGGAGGCCTTAGAACTTGATTGCACCTCGTACTTAAATCTTAAATTAAATACATTTTATTGAAAAATACATAATTTCAATTAATTATCCCAACAGGCGTATAAAATGTGCGAAGACAATTTTAAATATTTTTAACAAATTCAAAGAAGATGGATAGTATTTCCTTAAGCTTGAAATACCTATATCTAAAGATAGTAAAATTAGTGTATCAAAAAAGGTAGAAAATATAATAAAAATTATTGTAGGTAATAAATATGTTACTATTTCTTTATTAATCACAATAACATTTGGACTGTACAATTATTTGACAGTACCACTACTGGAATTAAAGTTTGAGGGAGAAAAGCAAGGCTATTTTCATATGAAGGAGGATCAGTTACTAGAGTAGCAACTGTTTAAGAACATTGATTTATTGGGAAAGTTTTCGTAGTACTGAAAATTCCACCGGGGTTACTTCTTTTCTAGATCAAGAAATGTTTAATATTATGAAGAAAGAAGATGCTGAAAATAAAGAACAAATGCCTGTAATCGAAACAGGCATTAGTCCCATCAAAAGTCACTTTCATTATTTGGATTTTTGCAAGAAAGAATAAGAGAAAGTAAAATCAATTACAGCCCATGTAATAATAACTATAAGGCAATATCTTGAAAGGCCAAATACAAATCAGGACATACTCGTAGATCCTCTTTTATTTTGGAAGGTAAGTTTTAAGAAAAAAGGATAAATAAATTTTTTATTTGAATTTTCTTTTAGGTAACAGGAATGGAGCTGAAACCCTTAAAACAATGTGCTAGGAAACACTTCTATATTCGAGCGAGTTCGGCAGAAAGTGAGAGTGTATAGTACCGCTCGTTTAATAATAGCACAAAAGTGTGCAAGACTAAAACCGAAAAATACCGAAATATAATATGGTTCCTAAATAAAAATATTAATAAATAAACTAAGTATTTATTTTATTAAAATTATATTCAACCTTTTCATATTAGCTAAAGATATAACATTTGGTATTGCTTATTGGAAATAATATTTATGTGTTATTTATTTGTTGGACATAACCACACTATTATAAGTATTTAATTCAGCTTCATCACAGCGTTATAATTTACAATTTGACCATTAGAGCCAAGTATTACAGCATACATGTAAAATTTTCTTGAATCAAATAAATGTTCCATATGTAAAATATATAAGTGGTATTTTTATTTATCCATGCTCAGCGAAATCAAATTTATTAATACTGTTTGTGTAATTTTTATAGTCATATATGAGAGTTACTATCCACGATGATCCTGGGATAAGAAGGAAATACTATATCCATTTCATGCTCTCCGCGTCTTCTATGTTCAACTGTGGATATTGCTACCTATTAGCTGTTAGAACTAGAGATGATATTATATTTAAAATTCATAAAAGCGCCCAATTTATTATTAATCTATCAGCATTTAATTATATTTGTATTCACCCACCTTTAACTTTATCAGATCTATAAGGTTCACTACAATATATATATATATATATATATATATCATAATAATCTTTGGCAGCTCACGTTGGACCGTCAAAATATACTAATATTTGAGTCAAGCCAAACGTTGGAGTGCCAAAATATAATATAATCTTTATGTCAAACGTTTACTAAAAAGTGTTTTTAAAGACAAAATATTAAACTTTAAAGCAGAAAATGAATTTAAAATTCTAATTTTTACCCCCGCATTCTGATACACTTCTGCTCAGGTCCAATGAATACAAACAATTATAGTTAAATATTATAACCTCTATAACCAAATAGTACTTTGGTCTTAAAAGAAAGTTTGAAATTTAATATAAAACAACGAACATGAGTCCTCTAATATCTTCAGGGTCGTGAAGATTCTGTCTGACAAAGAAATTAAAAGGTATGTTAGCTCAGTACTAATGATAAACTAATTGAATTCAAACGACTTGTCTTGGTTCTTAAATTCCGTTTATTAAAAGGAAACTCTTATCTTTATAAGTGAATATTTAATTTGGTACAATATATTAGGTAAATATTTAACAAAACATTCGGAATCAACAATAGATTAACAATTTATTTTATTGAAAATTAAAATTATAAAATTTATTGGTTATGTGGAATTTCTTATAGGTTAAAAATTTAATCTACGGAAAGGAGACAAATACTAGGCTACGTAAACAAATAAATCAAATTGCTGATTAAATAAATTTGTATATAACCTTCCTACTTACAATGTTTTAAACAAAATGGTCATTAAAGGGATCTTTATCTACCTTCGGTAAGTAAATGTATCTGTTTACTTAAAAAAAAAATACAAGTAATAAAAAAACATAGCTCAATATTCTATCACAATTATCCGTCTAGTCACTGGAATTAAGTCTTGCTTCCCTGACGTACGGCTGGTATATTTTAACTTCAGGAACAACGGTCACAATTCTGGCAGATCTCGTAGGTTAGGATCCCCCGATTATTCAAAGGTAAACAAACTTTTCTAAATTCTGCTTTTCTAATTTACGGTCACAATCCTGGTAATATAAGGCCTTGTAATGTTTCCCAATATTTATTTAAAGCTGGTACACATCTTTTGTGGCTCATTAAATGATAGCGGAGTATAAGATGAAAACAATTCAAATCTTGGTAATATAAATTATGCTTATTTATTTATATTTTTCAAAAAAATTCGTTTTATCTAAAAACACATTCCCTTAATTCAAGTGCAAAAACTATTCTCTCCAATTGTTTCAATAACTCACTATGGCAACCCAACAGCTTTTTCTGTTTTTGTAGCTCATTGGTCGGTTTAGTTATATAGAATTTTCCAAAATATTTGACATTTAATTTTGATTCCTAATTAATATTATGAACTTATTGGTTTACAATTAAATTTTCCTTCACACATAACCTTTGATAATACCAAACAGTAACAATAGTATACAAAATTAACTAGATTTACATAGTTCTATAATTTTAGTAAATGTAAGAGTCATATACTTTTGAAATTTAATTATAGATTTGACACTCTAAATTAAAAAAAACAATACAAATATAATAGACTTCTAACCTTCTAAGAAATCCCAATAACAGAAATGTAACGAATTAAAGCTAGTGTCTTCAATAAATATTTAATTAATATTTTTATTATAATATATATATATATATATATATATATATATATATATATATATATATATATATATATTAAACCTAATCAGTAGGCGATTAAAGGTCTGTATATTACTTCAAAATATATGTATTTAAAAAACTCTACATGTTTCGGCGGTACGCCTTTATCAAGAGTATACAAAATATAAAATAAATTTTATATTTTGTATAAAGGCGTACCGCCGAAACATGTAGAGTTTTTTAAATACATATATTTTGAAGTAATATACAGACCTTTAATCGCCTACTGATTAGGTTTACCATATCATACCAAGGTCACGAAGTTATTATTATATATATATATATATATATATATTTATTTATATATAGACAGTTCCGTATTTGGATCCCTGACTGGCTGTCCGAGTAGGTTTTCCTGGGTTTCCTTCTCGTTTAAGGCGAATGCCGACAGCTTAACATCTTAAACCGCACCACGGGTGCACCTTTGAGAAAGGCATCACTTGCCGAAACATGTAAGATTGCTTTAAATATTTGCATTTTTAAGTAAAACCAGACCTTAAATCGCCAACTAATTAAATCTACTATATATATATATACCAAAGACAGAGGAGAAAGCGTCAGTCTGGTGAATCTGATCTTATCGATAGTATACAAGTGAACATCGTAACTTGTAATGTTATTGTTATGTATTTATTAAATGTTATTTTATATTGTTCCTTAGTGTGTTATTTATTCTACCAATAAAACAGGTCTCTAGTGAGTCCGCCTCGGTAACGAAGCTATAACGAGTACCAGGAGATTCTTCCGACATCACATGGCGATTCTACCAGGAGCGCCATAAGGGAGGTAAATAGAATATTCAACAAAATTTAAAAGTTTGACTTTTAGCCTAAATTAAAACACGATATCGAATCATTCGTGAGACGATGTAGTGATTGCCAGAAACACAAGCGCTCTATACCTCATAAAGAACCGTTCTACTTCACAAATACAGTATCATACGCCTTCCAGAATATTTTTGTGGATTTAGTAGGTCCCTTAAACCAAGATCAGGAAGAGAACAAATACGATCTGACACTGGCGCTACTGTTAATGTGGTATTTCTAAATTGTTTATCTTAGCAGATATGTATAAAGTTAATAAACATAATATTAAGTTGGTAAGTAGGTTAGTAAGTAAGTAGAGATCATATATATATATATATATATATATATATATATATATATATATTAAAGGCCGAGGAGAAACGGTCAGTTTTGCAAATCTGATCTTATCGATATTATACAAGTGAACATCGTCACTTGTAATGTTATTGTTATGTATTTATTAAATGTTATTATATATTGTTCCCAAGTCTCTTAATTATTCTACAAATAAAACCAGCCTCTAATGAGTCCGCCTCGGAAACGAGAAACAGGGGACATCGCATGACGATCCTGTCAGGATTCTTCTGACATCACATGGCGATCCCGCCAGCCACTTCTGACAATCCAACTGCTGTAAGTGGAATCCGGAACGAACCCCCAAACACATGGTAAGCTAGAAAGCTTTACAATATGGGGAACTACGCGACGAAAGAAGAGGTCATCATAGCAGCTAACGATGCAACCGTTACGAATAACGTGAACACAGTCGACATCACGCCTACAATTGTGCGTGTTAACACCCCCACTCAGTTGAAAGTGCGCCTGGTCGGTCCATAAAACGTTATCCAGTCATTGCGAAGTTTGTTGAATTTGTGCTAATACACGAAGACGAAAATAATACCTACTGGTTTATCCGTTTCGTTAAGTTCAAATGAAACTTGCGTTTTATACAGATACATTTTGTCTTGTGAAAATTCGTCAAACCGTGGTGTAACTTATTTGGAGACGTTTTAGCAACTTGATTAGCGCTACATACTCCGTAGTTATTATTTCCGGGTATTTCTTTAGTCTTACGTAAAACTTTAGCAGCAGTAATAATCAATCGTTACTTTAGGTTTTCCAGATTTTGCTTTATCAGTAGAGTGGACCAATCCGGATCGAAAGGAGAGACGTGACTAACGAATTGGTTCACGATTACTCAGTATGTTGTTCACGGTCATCGTGTGTACACGTATAATAGCAGCAGGAAAGTGTATTCTGTGTATTTAATAATGTTGCACAGCTATGTTGATAGAAGATGCAAGAAATGAGTGTATTTTAAGTAAGTTTGAAAGTCACGCCTCTGCTTTCGCTCCGAATTGGTCCACTTTATTTATCAGTAACGCAACCAGTTTCTTCAAATTTACGAATTAGCTTACGGTAAGCTTGTAAACTGTACAGCCCGTTTTTTAACTTATTGTTTCTTCTGAATTTTCTTATACCCGCTACTAACCTTCTTGCACATTCATAGTAGCAGTGATCAAGACTTAGACGATTTTTAAACGTCAAAACCATTTTTTCCAGGGTGAATATCTGCCAAATTCAGCAAGAAAAGCTAGTGTTTCTACTTTTATCAACAAACTGTTGCGGAAGTAAAAAATATGAACGATGTGTAAACCCCATTATTTTATGAACATAAATATGTTTTTATTTTCTGTATACTTTACTATTTAACAAAACGATTGCTATTTCAAAATGTAAGTCACTTTTGAATAGCCCAATATTTATATTACATTAACACCAAAAGCTCATCTTTGGTCTAAAATTAACATGAAAGACACATAATTTATTAAAACATTATATAACATTCTTTAGACAGCTTTTACTACATTCGCTGCATTACAAAAATCTCTTCAAAAGGTCATTTTATGAGTATGTTACATACATTCGTAGGTCTTAATATTATAAAATTAATATTACATGATTTGGTGTTAGCATTCACAAAGGACAAAAGGGTAAGTTTGAGTCTGGTATGTTAGTAACTTCTATATTTTCTGTAATCTTATTTTTAATTAAATGTAAATACTTAGTAAATTAATAATAAAATACATGAAATTTTTAATTTAATTCGTCCGTCGTCATCCATCCTAATCAACAGCTGACATTACCGCACTGGGACATCACCCGAAATTAGCATTTCTGGCTAGAATCCTATATAATCTACGGAATCATTTAACATATTCTAAGATGTGTCCGAGAATGGAGGAGAGACGTGCCATCCTGCGACCGAGCGAGTCAAATAGAGGTCCACACAAAAGAGAATCCGAATGTTGAGTAACCCCCGAGCAGTCGTACATATTCAGTATGTTCGCTATGTTATAGAGAAGAGAGAATCGGAGAGTTTCTCTTGTGCTTTCTGTTGGTGTGCCTTCGTTCCGCATACTGTGTACGTGTATGTATGTACTAGTACGGTGCAATCAATTCCTTATTCGAACCTACGCCTCTCTGGTCCTTCCTGTTTCCTGGGTCCAGACTCTCTAACCTCTTCCTCCTGTACGTGTAGCGGCATCAGCAATGTGTGTGCATGCTGATACGGTCGTATATGAATCTATTGATTAGAAGCAGTAAGCAACTACTACCCTTAGCATGTGGCCACCTTTCCAGCTACCCACCTCACACTCCACACCAATCCCCTATACTATCCTTGGTCCTTGTTCAGTATACACGTACACCTTACCCTCTAACCCTGAACGTTAAGATGGTCGTATTACAATTTGGCTTTTATTCCATGTGACCCTACCGTGGCTCCAATCGTCGGCAGTGAATTATGACGATATCTCATATTCATAATATTTTGGCAACTACATGCTCACACAGTTAAATTTACAAGTTACTTTATAGGACGCGAAATGCATTCGTACATGCACAAGGTTTCTGATAATAATAATTAGATATCGTACACCAATTAGTAATATTTGGTGAATCAAAACAAAGTATATTAATTAACTAGTAATATAAATTATTATGGTTACAATAATTTATTAAAAGCTCATAAAGAACTAAGTAATTATTTGTTCTTGAGTAAAAAATATTAAAAGCACACAATGTATACGAGGAACGTTCAAGAAAGAGGTGTATAATGTTAGATATTTGAGAATGTAATCGATAAATATATATATATATATATATATATATATATATATATATATATATATATAATTATTTCATGACCTTTGTATGTTATAGTAGATTAAATTATTCGGCGATTAAAGGTCTGGTTTACTTTGATATGTATATATACATTTAAGACAATCTTACATGTTTCGACATATAGTGTTTTTATCAAAGAAATTAAAAATATAAATGACAGTATATCAATACCAAACTTATAGATCTGTAGTTGTCATGGATAAAATTAAAATATTCAAAGATACATTCTAGCTTAATTACAATAATTCATGGTTCAGAACACTAGACAGCAAAGCCATGAGTTATTATTATAGTTAATTGACGAAGGAGATACTTGTTGAAACTTCATTATAACGCTAAGAAATAAGTAATTAAACTTCCAGTTTCAAAAATTCTTTTATTGTAAATACCACTACAATATTGTTTCGCCATACAATGGCTTCATCAGGTGGATGAAATACTGAATATATACAATATAGAGGGGAGTTGTTTAAATCTAGTTGGTCATTTAAAGCTAATCCTAAACTATTGTATCTATTAATTTCTAAGTTTTCTAACAGGTTAAGTTTTTTACTTTTTTCTTGAATATGTAAAATTTTGAAATCTATATTAAATCTATGATTGATATCTATAAAATGACTTGCGAAAGTTGAATCTGTTTTCTTTTCTTTATGGCTTCTCTCGTGTTCTTTCATCCTAATTTTGAATGTCCTCCCCGTTTGTCCTATGTATACCTTATTACAATCTTCGCATGTTAACTTATATACACCAGAGTTTGATTCTTTGTCTATTTTATCTTTGTTGTTTTTAATAATGTTCTGTATAATATCGTGTTTTAAATGATATATGTTCGTTATTAAGTTTTTTAATGAAAGTACCAATTTTTTCCGAAATTTTTCCTAAGTAAGTGATTGAATTATAGGAATTAATTATCTTGTATTTTAATTTTTGATAAACTAAGGAAAGGGTTTTAGATTTTTGTTGGCTATTTAGGATGTTATTGACAATATTTATAGAGTAACCATTGTTTAATGCTATTGTGTATATTCTATTTAGTTCAAGGTCGAAATTACTTTTACTCATAGGTACATGAATTAATCTATATACCATTGATTGGTATGCTGATAATTTGTGGGTTATAGGATGAAAAGAATTAGCGTGTATTGTGGTATCTGTATGTGTTGGTTTATGGTATATTAATTTGCTTTAACGGTTCAGATAGACAATTAAAAACTTTACATAATTATATCAACACTATTCACCCCAAAATAAATTTTACTATAGAAACAGAAATAAATAAAAGCATTAATTTTCTAGATTTAACCATATCACACAAAACTAATAAACACGAGTTCGCTACATACCATAAACCAACACATACAGATACCACAATACACGCTAATTCTTTTCATCCTATAACACACAAATTAACAGCATACCAATCAATGGTATATAGATTAATTCATGTACCTATGAGTAAAAGTAATTTCGACCTTGAACTAAATAGAATATACACAATAGCATTAAACAATGGTTACTCTATAAATATTGTCAATAACATCCTAAATAGCCAACAAAAATCTAAAACCCTTTCCTTAGTTTATCCAAAATTAAAATACAAGATAATTAATTCCTTTAATTCAATCACTTACCTAGGAAAAATTTCGGAAAAAATTGGTACTTTCATTAAAAAACATAATAACGAACATACATCATTTAAAACAGACAATACTATACAGAACATTATTAAAAACAACAAAGATAAAATAGACAAAGAATCAAACTCTGGTGTATATAAGTTAACATGCGAAGATTGTAATAAGGTATACATAGAACAAACGGGGAGGACATTCAAAATTAGGATGAAAGAACACGAGAGAAGCCATAAAGAAAAGAAAACAGATTCAACTTTCGCAATTCATTGTATAGATATCAATCATAGATTTAATATAGATTTCAAAATTTTACACTTTCAAGAAAAAAGTAAAAAACTTAACCTGTTAGAAAACTTAGAAATTAATAGATACAATAGTTTAGGATTAGCTTTAAATGACCAACTAGATTTAAACAACTCCCCTCTATTAAATTTAAGACTGTAAAAATTTTTCCACCACCATTTCCCCAATAATTTTCAAATAAATATTCAAATTTGTATTGTACATATTCAGTATTTCATCCACCTGATGAAGCCATTGTATGGCGAAACAATATTGTAGTGGTATTTACAATAAAAGAATTTTTGAAACTAGAAGTTTAATTACTTATTTATTAGAGTTATTATTATGCCTGCGCCCGTGGAGCGACTTAAGATTTGAAGCTTGAACGAGAAGGAAAACCATGAAAACCTACTCGAACAGCCCAGTCATGGACCTGCCAGCATAATAAGTCAGTGTACAGATATTTAAATATGTGAACTTTGCTCTTAAAAATAAATTTAATTAACGGAATGATTGTATATATAGTTACACAAGCATAATTTTGTTGAGACTCTGTATATTTTGTGTATATCTCTAATTTTCATGCTTATTTAACATTTTCATCGCTGTGTATTTCCATCAATCGTGGGTGTTAATTTTCTGCATTTCTATACGTTGTCTCCCAGTTCATGTATTTTTCCTTTTCGCTGTAATTTCGATATTTGAAAGTTTCCTTATTGAATATTGAATTTTTAGTCTCTTTTTCAACGAATCGTGTTTGATTTGCTAGTTTTAACCCGTAAATTTTACCCAGAAACGATGTCCCGATCATCTTCTTTCTCTCTCTTTCTCCTGGCTTAATTATGTGGTGTCGTCCAGTCCTTTTCTACCCCTCGTAGGCTCTTTGGACGTCTGCGTCGTCTTCATTGAGCATACGTCTCTGCTGAGTATTCCTATTTTGACGTATTGTTTGTTTACATCATAATATTATCGTATTAATTATTTTGTTTGTATTTTTCAATGTTTGTTGACTTCTTATTACTGATATGCTTGTTACTTTTAGGTTTTTCTAGTCCTGGTTTCCTTCTTGCATGGCTTTTATGTTTAATTTACTTGTTTGAAATTGCCCTGGACGTGTCATGTTTACGCATCTGTTTTGGCAAGGTTATGTTTATAACAATAGAATGAATTGAAGTTACATGTGGCTACTAACGTTGTTAATATACAAAGAAAAGACTACTTAGTTCTTATCCTTTTTAATATTGCGGGCAGGTAACACACGTTTTCTCATTTTACTTAGATATTAAGCATTTAAAAATCAAACTAACCTAAAATTTATTGGCATAACGTAGCTTATTTACACATTAGTTCTTGGAATTATATATCTAAAATTTTAACATTACATTGAGATACGATATACGAGGTGTATTTAAAATACACAACCTCGGTCGATTTCTTTTCAATTTTCTTGTTTTAGTGAATTTCATAGCAATATGGTAGTAACTATATAATAACAACATATATTCATTATGGTAAATTGCAGATCGTTACATTATTAGCTTATAGTATATACTGCTAAGTTTTTTTATATCACTTCTGTTGTTAATTGAATTTTTTCTTGTTTAATACCATATGATCATATATTTCTACCCTCTAGAAGGCAAAGACATTTTTCTTTTTTAAACTTAAGTTGGTACCATAATTTAAGTTAACTTATTTTGCAGCGTGTGTGTGATATAGGTTATTTTATACTGATGACAGATTAGGTTTTGTCATTTTGACAAATAATTACATACAAACGTTTCAGTTGAAAAAATAAAAAGTTTAATAATAAAAACAGCTACAATAAATTTTCAAAGTGAGCTCCTTCATTTTCTATGCATAGCGCAACTCTTCGTCTCATATTATTGAAGGCATTCCTTAAATTATGTGTTGTAATTTCCTCACAGACATTTCGGATAGCATTAGTAAGTTCTTCAATTGTATGTGATCGATTCGTAAATACTCTAGTTTTTAGATGTGGATAAATGAAATAGTCCATAATTGTTAAATCCGGAGATCGTGGTGGAAAGTCTACTATTCGATTATCAAAGAATTCATGCAATAATTCCATCGTTTCTCTTGTCTTATGGGCTGTTGCATTATCTTACTGGAAATATCCCTCGCGGAGCTCATCATCATATAATTGATTTACAAATGGTAGCAATAAATTATTACGATATCGTTCTGCATTTATCGTATTATTAAAGAATATTGGACCAATAATCCGTCTACGAGAAACAGCAAGCCAAACGCCTATTTTTTGAGAATGCAAGGGTGTTTCAAGAATTTCATGTGGATTTTCACTAGACCAGATGCGCATTGTTTGTTTATTTATATATCCTGATAAATGAAACCATGCTTCATCGGACCAGAAGGATTTGTCAAGAACGTCATCGTTATTAATCGTACCTAAGAACCACTGACAGTAATTAGCTCTGGTTATATGATCGATTGGTAAAAGCTCTTGCACGCAATGAAATTTGTATGGAAATTTTTGTAAGTCTTTTTTAAGGATTCTCTGGCAGGTCCCATATGACAGTTGTGTTTGTTGTGAAAGCTTACGAATCGATTTCTTAGGTGATTGATTTATTCGTCCCTCAACATCTACTATATTTTCAACTGTCCGCTTGAGTGGTCTACTAGCACCTGGTTTTCGAGACACAGACCCTGTTTCACGGAATTTAACCACTGACTTTTGAATTAATTGCCGCAAACTGTCATATGTTGTTGGAAAATTTGGAAATTCTGCCCGAAATTCTTCTATACAAGGCTGCAAGGATTACGACCATTCTCCATTTTCTAATTTTACACCATTCCTAAAGTATGATTCGATCAGAAAAACTTTATGATTTATTGTAAACAGAACATACACATAATGACAGATGTATTTTATTTGTCACTACCAACACGATATTTTCAAGAAATAATTTCATGGCTTGCTAGATTATCTTTGTGTTTGCGAAGTCAAATTGGTGATCGTGTTGTAGTTTGTGTGTAAATCAAGCAGTTTTGTCGGTTTTGGAGTATTTGTGCGCTTGTAATCTTTTGTATAAATATTGTTTAGTTTGGCTTATGTAGTAACTATCGCAATCGCGACATGATATTTTATAGATGACATTTGTTTCTCGATTTTTCTCGATTTTAGGTTTTGGTTTTGGAAATAGATGTAGTATTACTAAGTTTATATGTTGTAGCTATATCATATTTTTTGAAAGTATATTTAATTTTTTCTGATAATTGTGGAACACATGGAATCGTGATATACGTAGACTACATTTTTGCGAAGTAGTGACACCATTAATCACAGATCAGCCAAATTTTGTAAATGAAATAGTCTTTTCCGACGAAGCAATGTTTTGTGTCAATGATACGGTCTACAGACGCAACTGTCGTTAGTAGTCAACAGAAAATCTGATAATTGTGGAACACATGGAATCGTGATATATGTTGTTTCATTGTTTAAATTGTTATTGATGTTTGCAGTGTTGTATGTTTGGTGGATTCGTTTTTAATTGTTTATTCTATAAGTTGTGGTAGATAGTTATTATCTGTTAAGATCATTTTAATCTTCTTCATGTTATCTTATCTGTATTGAGTGTCTGATAGTTTTACTGCTCTATAGTCAGATTATTTATAATCATTTTATTGTAAACTGCAGGTGCACCTACAGAATACATAATTTTTGTCCAACTGTAAAGGCCTACTGGATTTTAAAAATTGAAAGTAAACTAAAAATAATTTTCAGACTAAGCAGGGCAGAATCCCAAAATATTAAACTCCAATTCGAAAATTATTGGTCCATTATACCTATTGTGAACTCAGTCCGGGGACATACTGTATATGTATATATATATATATATATATATATATATATATATATATATACATATATATACATCACTATAAATAAATACAATAAAAGTTATTTAATGGTAGCGATTTCAGTATGCATTAATAACAGATTCAATCTTATATATGTACTCGGGTAATATACCTTTTCATATCACGCACCGTAAACGATTTTCTGACAGTTTATCTGGAGCCCACCAGAGCTTGAGTGAAGCCTTATTATGTTCCTTTATTGCACTATTTTAGGGTCAACAGTTCACATGTGATTACACTTTATCATTTGTCGGCATTCACTCCTTTAAAGTTATATAAAGTACGTATGCAAAGCTGAACCACGTGAACGAAGTACAACAAATACTTAATTCCAATTCGCAGAATTGAAAACTGTCATGCAATTGTACCGCTATTAAGAAAATAATTTGTGGTAATACTTAAAGTAACTCGTTCAATTTGAAAAAATTCAAAAACTATTCGGCGAATTGAAAGTTTTATACGCATCAGTACAACCTGCTCAAAAATTGAAAGTGGGCGATATTTTTGGTAACGAAAGGATCTTAAGCATCTCTTTTGTCATCCACTTAAGCAGGTGAAAAGGTCTTATGAGGTAGGCTCTGGTGTAGTATTTCTTTGTTTGTGATAGGAATGATATATAGGGCGAATATTCAAAGCGATAGGGGGTAATGCTTTTGTGCATTCATTCAAGAGGTACGAATATGAGCACAATCCTTACGTTAGTTCAAAGGATTTGTACGAAAGTTATTTAATCAGTATAAATGTGCACAAGTTACTGATGCAGAATGCGTGGAACAAAAATAATTCTTAACTATATACACTTCGCATATAGCAAGAATATTATTAATTTTATTATCAGAAAGTGGACTGATGATTCATAGCCCATAGGCGTCTAGTTTGTATTCGCAATAAGTTTGTTTCTGTAAGCGTTTCGTAAGTTTCGAACAATTTGAAACGTGTGGGCACTTGCATAAGTGGCACATACCCACATATTACTATGAATTTTTCCCCACGAATATTTTGAACAGTTAGTTAATTATTTATTTATTTATTTAAACTATACATCCTTATACCGTTAGGTGTCGGATTTTAATACTACATTTCAAGTTACTATTGCATTTATTCTTTCCTTCCACAAGTTTCTGTTCTGTGCCAAGTTCCTTGTTTCACACCATTGTATACCACGTTCTGCGGCTGCCTGTCGTACTTGTTCTTCCCATTGTATTCTAGGTCTTCCTATTCTGTTTTTTCCATGTACTCTGGCTTCATACACCTGTTTTGATGGTCTATTTTCGTGCATCCGGTGCAAATGTCCTAACCAACCCAGCTGTCTTTCTTCAATAACTCTCTTAACCGGTTTCAGGTTCCTTCTTTGTAGTATTACCTCATTTCTAATTCTGTCTTTCCTTGTAATTCCTTCAATTTTTCTCAGGAATCTCATTTCTGCTGCTGTTATTCTGCTTTTGTTTCCATCTGAAATCGTCCAAGACTCACCTGTATACTAGTGAAGGTCTTACTACTTTTTTATATATCTCTGTTTTTATTTCCTTTGATACTTCCTTTTTTCCAAAAAATGTATCCTTAAGCATGTTAAAATTTATTCCTATCTTTCATATTCTCTCTGCTATTGCTTTATCTATCCTTCCATTTTCTTCTATTACTGTGCCTAAATAGTTGAAACTTTTAACTTGTTCTAGTTGTCTTCCCCCTAAGCATATTTTGTGTATCTTTTCCTTTCCTGCCATTATCATCGTTTTTGTTTTGTTTATGTTAATTTTCATATTTATTTTTTTGAATTCTGATTGGCATATATTTAGATTCTGTTGTAGATTCTTTTCTAAATCTGCTACTACAATCATGTCGTCTGCGAACAATAATTCGCGTAGGGCACTTTGGTGCATTCTCCAGCTACCCACTATCAGTTTCTCACATCTCTGTTTACAATTTTTTATAACATCGTCCATTAATATCGTGAATAGAAGAGGGCTAAGAACACAACCCTGTTTTAATCCAATTTTTGTTTCAAATTCTGTTGATTCTTCGTTATGTGTTCTAACTTTATTTTTATTACCTTTATACAGGGCCTTTATTGTATCGATAATATATCCTTCTATCCCCCTGTTTTCTAGAGCTTTCCAGATGTCTTCCCTTTTAATTCTATCGAACGCCGTTTGTAGGTCGATAAAGCAGATATGTATTTCTTTTCCATTTTCCTTTTTTTTTTTTTTTTTTTTTTTTTTTCCTTTTTCTTTTTCCTTTTCCTTTTCCTTTTTTCAGAAATTGTGAACAGTTAGTTAATTATTTATGAGTAAATTATTATTTTGAATATTTATATTTGACTAGCGCAGTTGGTACAATTGGTTTGCATTGCTGTGTACGATACTTATAACTGTTTTTTTATATGAAGTCTACGTGCTTCATGTGGACTAACCAGACACAAGTGTACTCTGGGTTTAGAAAGAAGTGTTTATTATAAGGTAAATCTTTATCTTTGTTCAGTAACTTCGTGATTTTTGATTAATTTGTGGATGGTGTTTGTATTCATTACCGATATTTATACGAGTTAGTTGATCTCGTTTTTGTTAATTTTGTACGCTTTCTAACTCATGTGTCTCGAGAAAATATATGAATATATTTTTTATTTTACGTAAGTAAATTATATTAAAAGATATCTTATTATTATTATTATTATTATTATTATTATTATTTTTATATGGAATTTTGTATTTTTCCATTGTGTTAATTTTGATATACAGGGTGTCCAGAAACTCTCCTGACAAACGAAGACCGGAGATTCCTCTGATAATTTTAAGACAATTAAACCCAAATTCACCTAGTCCGAAAATGCTTCCTAAGGGAGCTAGAGTTCTTTGAAGATGGCGCCTTGTATTTATTTTTTTTTTAATTCCTCCAGAACGCTTCTATTTAGAAAAACAAAAACTGGTATGCTTATTTATCCTCCAGAGATGAATCGATTCCATCAATTGCGAATTTCTAGTACCGGTCATAGGCGTCCGTTTTGGGTAGGTCAACGGTTATTTTAAGGCATAATTTTTTTGTCTTTAACTTTTAAGCATTTAGACACTAGATTATTAAATTTTCAGGTATTCCAGTACTAAAATGTACTCTTACTTTAAGTCGGTAGGATACACCGTTTTCTAGAAAAATCGATTTGTAAATTTTTCGTTTTTTCTTCATTAAAGTTCAATTTATTATGTACCTACTTATTTTTAGCGACGAAGTTGGCTTGGACTATCAAGGCATGGATGAAAATTAATTTAATAAATTAAAAACAAATTATTTATCACAATGGAACGAAACTAACAAAAAAAGAACAAGCATCAAAGGTAGATTGTTACAAAAGTTGCTCGATGTGATGACCATTAGTCTCTATGCATAAGTTTACCCTTTTGCTTAGAGAACGCCGAATTCTTGCAAAAATTCCAAAGTTATTTCTAAATTCGTTGCAAGCATCTTGTATCCTTAGCCAGAGTTGTGCGCGATTTTGTATCGGAACGGAATAAACAAATGCTTTTATGTATCCCCAAACACAATAATCGCAAGGATTCAAATCCGGCGACCTTGCTGGCCAAGCAACTGGACCGCCTCTTCCAATCCAATGGTCTTCGTAGTTATTATCTAGAAAATCTCGTACATTCCTGCTAAAGTGGGCCGGACAGCCGTCCTGTAGAAACCATAAGTTTTGCCGACACAGGTCCAAGTAGGTAATCGTCAACTACTCCTATCCAGACGTTTATGCTAAAGCTGATGCTTAAATTCTTGAACAACGTGGGGATTGTCACCAACGTACGAATAATAATGTGCATTATGTATATTAAAAATTCCATTTTTTGAGAATGTAGCTTCGTCACCAAACAAAATGTTCCTGAAGAAATCTTTATCTTGATTTTTCTGATTTTGTAACCATCTAGCGAATTCTACGCGAGCACGAAAATCTCCTTCTAGCAGTGCTTGCACCTTTGTAAAATGAAAAGGTTATAAATTTTCTTTGTGTAAAATATTTCCTACGGAAGATTTTGAAATTGTGGGGTACATGGCAGATAGTCTTCAAACGCTAATTTCTGGATTTTCCTCAAATTCCATTAAAATAACATCTTCATGTTCTGCTGTTACATCATTATGTCTCCCTGTTTCATTATTTTTTGGGACCACTCAACCTGTTCCTCTTAATCGTTGATGAAGAGCTGTAAATGTTGAGTGAGTGGGATGCTGACGATTGGGAAATTTTTCAGCGTATCTACGTTGCGCCGCTCGAGCGTTACACCTCATTTCGCCATAAACTAAATGCATATCGGCGTATTCCTCATTAGTAAAAAACATTTTTTTTTAAATTGAAATCGTTGTGTTTGAATAACACAAAGTAAAAAATGAGAAGATAAACTTCGCGAACTGACAACAATTTGACAATGAAAAACGTAGGTTTTACTTCTGTTGGCAGTTCAGAGCTAACTATTGCAAAAAATTAAAATTGAACTTTAAAGAAGAAAGAACGAGAAATTTACAAATCGATTTTTCTAGAAAAGGGTGTATCCTACCGATTTAAAGTAAGAGTACCTTTTAGTACCGGAATACCTGAAGATTTAATAATCTAGTGTCACGAATGCTTAAAAGTTAAAGACAAAAAAGTTATGCCTTAAAATAACCGTTGACCTACCCAAAACGGACGCCTATTACCGGTACTAGAAATTCGCAATTGATGGAATCGATTCATCTCTGGAGGATAAATAAGTATACCAGTTTTTGTTTTTCTAAATAGAAGCGTTCTGGAGGAATTTAAAAAAAAATAAATACAAGGCGCCATATTCAAAGAACTCTAGCTCCCTTAGGAAGCATTTTCGGACTAGGTGAATTTGGGTTTAATTGTCTTAAAATTATCTGAGGAAACTCCGGTCTTCGTTTGTCAGGAAAGTTTCTGGACACCCTGTATATATTTTATTCTTAGTTATTTGATTTAAATGACAAAGAACGTTTTTTAAAATTTCAAATATAAAAAATTTCTGTAACTGAGAATTTTGTACGCTTGGGATATCAAGGGCATACTTTTTCATGTGGTTGCACATGTGTTTGTTTCGGTCTGTCATATCAGTTTGTTTATTTTGTTTCTTGTGGGAGAAATTAATAAGCATCTTTGTAATTTATTAGTTTTAATTTTGATCGGCTTTCATAAAGGAAGTTTTTATCGTATGCTGCGATCACTTCCATGCGATATTTTTACCTTGATAATATTGCTAAATGAGGCAATATTAACCTTTATACTTTATAAAGGTTTTTTTTTTAAATTTTTGTATTAAAGATTCATTTAAAGTTTATTGTGTATTATTATTAAACCTTATTTCAAGAAGTTTACAAGTAACTTAAAGAAACATAATTATAACATTTGTCTATACTCTTTTACTGGCGCATTATAAATTTGTAGAAGAGAAAAACCACGTTTTCCAATTGGAACCCTGAGAGGAAAGCAGTCCCATTTTTTTAAAATTAAACCGACTGAGTATCCTTGCTGGATAGATTTATTGCGTATCGAATTTTGAATAAAAATAATTTACAAAGAACAAAACTCAACTATGTATTTTCTGTGAAACATTCTGTGAAAGTGTAAAACATTACTATGAACAACTAAAATTTGTTCAAGGTGTTCCTGTTTTAAATTAGTTCTTTTAGATGTTAAAACATCTTTAAAGATAGAAAATGTCCGTTCCACATCACAAAATATTTATAAAAAATTATAGTATATATTGTTACACATAGCGTATAGAAGTTTAATTCACTTAATTAAACATATATTCGTTTTTTTAAATATCTCATATTAATTATATTTAAACTCAAGACATTTTTCTTCATTTGTACAAACTTTCATTTTCGTTACAAAGAGAAAGTATTTCTATTTCTTTTGTCACCTTCTTATCTTGACCGACGACCCTTTTCTACCTGACTCAGAACCCTAACGTTAATGTCGAATTTCTTCTAGATAAATTCCATATTTTTAAATTGTTCTTAATTTAATATTATTTACATCTTCTTTTATGTGTCGTGTTTGATATCGTTAGGAAGCTTATGTCACAAGGGTTACTCTAAGAATATTTATGACATTGACAGACGACGTCTTCAAGTTGCGCGTTTTAATTAACTATAATTCAAGATATCGACCCCCTCTTCGATACATCATAAAACCAAGCGTTTCTAGACATTTTTCTATCGACGAAAAATACAGTTCCTTCTTCGCTTTCGAACCTTTCGTGAATACACACATAACTCCTCGTGTACTGTCCAAGTCACGACGCTATCACACCGACCAGGTGTTCTTTCGCTTCTAAGGTAATTAATTGTATTGTTCTATACATTACTCTTTTAAGTGAATCCAAATTAATATAAACTAATTAATTTCTTATTCCTCCGGAAAAACATCGCCCTACATATACTTGTTCGAGTATATCTTCAGACCACGTGGACGCCATCGCCAACTTTAAGGTAACTGTATTGTCCTATACAGAGATTATTTTTTATTCATCGTAATTAATTAACCCTTAATTTACTACTCCGTTGAACGTTCGTTTCAGAGTATTTTTATGTGTTAATTTTAGTTACGTAATTGCCGCTCCTCGTGTACATATTACTTTGTTTTAATTGCTTTAAATATATCGAGTTTCAATTTATTATGTAAATATAAATACAAAATTTAAGGACGCCGCTGTGTTTTATTTTATGTATTAAGTTGTTGTATATTTATTTTAATTAACCAATACCACGCACGTCCTGGACCTTTGAAGGAACTTCACCAACACACCAAATTATCTTAATTATTACAAAATAACTAAAATATAATTTTATTATTTATCCTAGAATAATATTTCATTATTAGTATACCTAGCCCAACCCCGTGTATTTGTAATAAGTGGCGCCCAACGTGGGGCAAAATTTGATTTAGTGTAAATCAACGAATCCACAGCAACATGGTGAAGTCAAAGGAACAACAGGAAAACTCTTCTAATTCCAAATCGAATGATTTGGTGGCGCCTAACGAAAACTCATCCGATATACAAGGTTTAATCAATGTTTTACAGGAATTTTGTAGATCAGTTGCAACACCACGTGTATCACCTCCAAAGCCAGATGTTTTTAGTGGAGATATTTTCCAGGACCCTGAAGTCTTCCTCCAACAACTAGAAGCACATCTGAAAGCAGAAACGCTCAGCCCTGCACGAACGATAATTGAAATCGCAACATATCTTCACGGAGAAGCAGCATTATGGTTTGAGCAATTCGATAATCAAATTGATTCTTTTGAATGTTTTAGCGAATTATTTCTTGAACGTTACAAGTCGAACGAACGTAAGGACAAACTTCATGAAATTTTATACGGACATTTTCAGCAAGAGAATGAACGCGCAGTTCCTTTTCTCTTAAAGAAAAAACGATTGTGCAATCGTTTATATCCAAATTGGGATGATACGAAGATCGCAGCGTTAATCAAGAGGCAATTACGATCCGAATACAAAGTGATGTTAGGACCGAAATCTCTAGAAACATCGAAAGCGCTAAGAGAAGCATGCAGGGAAATAGACAACTACATTCATGGCGATCCAGCAGACATTTACGCAAGTAAGATATCGTCTTTATCATCTAATTCAATTTCAGGCAACAAAGTGAAGCAATTAACGACGAAAGGATTACCGCCATGTGATTACTGTTCTGATAATCACTGGCATCGCAACTGCCCAGTTCTGCGAAAGAAACAAGAACCATCGTTGAATTATATACAGCATAATTCATCACCGAAAACACCTCGTATATGTGTTGAAGTCACAGGACACGCTGTCGACGCCATCTTAGACACTGCAGCGACAAATAACTTTGCCGCTCCTGCAATTGTTAGACACATAACTTCAAACAAGGTCAGTACAGCATCATTAGGACACAAATTTGCACACATGACTATTACTGGAACTGGGATCGTAAGTGCACGCATCCAGAATCAAGTAATAGAAGTCCCTGTACTAATTGCACCGGATTTGCGAGAAAACTTAATATTAGGAATGCCATTCTTCGAAACGCAAGAAGCGGTATTAAATATAGGACAACGTTGTTTACATTTTGGTAAGAAAAATCGTAAAACAATTAAATTCTTTACAGCTCCCGAATCTTACCATGAAACCAAATGTAATCCTACAATTAACCCTATCCCACCTCCACGCACAATCGAGTCTGCTTATTTTTCACAGAAAGCAAAATCGCCTAAGTTAACTAGGTCAACGCAGCTACAGCGAAAGAATTCTCCGAATCGACATCGAAGCACAACGCATCAAGAGCAGGTAGAAACGACCCCCTTCGAGCGACGCCGCTGCATACCTCTCTTCGCCGCCGTCGATTTGCAAGACCGGGGACAGTCAACAGCAACCGGCCAACAACGGACAAAAGCCGCAACCGAAAATCCAAGAACCGACGCCAGATATCAACAGCAAGACCGCCGCTACAGGGTGAATAGTACGCGAACGGGTATTTCAATTAAATGTTAGCAATAATGATTTAATCAAATTAGTTAGATATGTAATGATAGATTAGGGCCCATTCTCTTTTTTGTTTTCGTTCGATATTACATATTTATACTACATTGTGTCGCGACTAACACCTAGCGACTTACTAATCAGTTCAGTTTTTTTCTTTTGCATTTAATTAATCGAACACTGATTAATTACTCAAGTCAATTAGTTCAAACTGTACCTCTGATTTTTAAGAGCGCAGACTTGCCTAGTACGGGTTTCCAGGTTTCCCCGTACGCCATACGTAACATGGTGTGGGTACAGTATAGCACAAGCCGCTCCTGGTGCGCTTTTTTATTTTTTATTGTCCTTAAAACAACTAAACGACTAATTAATAAATTCTTACGCAAGACACTCATAGACAAGAAAATGTCTTTCAAAGGGTGGGCGAATTGTTACACATAGCGTATAGAAGTTTAATTCACTTAATTAAACATATATTCGTTTTTTTAAATATCTCATATTAATTATATTTAAACTCAAGACATTTTTCTTCATTTGTACAAACTTTCATTTTCGTTACAAAGAGAAAGTATTTCTATTTCTTTTGTCACCTTCTTATCTTGACCGACGACCCTTTTCTACCTGACTCAGAACCCTAACGTTAATGTCGAATTTCTTCTAGATAAATTCCATATTTTTAAATTGTTCTTAATTTAATATTATTTACATCTTCTTTTATGTGTCGTGTTTGATATCGTTAGGAAGCTTATGTCACAAGGGTTACTCTAAGAATATTTATGACATTGACAGACGACGTCTTCAAGTTGCGCGTTTTAATTAACTATAATTCAAGATATCGACCCCCTCTTCGATACATCATAAAACCAAGCGTTTCTAGACATTTTTCTATCGACGAAAAATACAGTTCCTTCTTCGCTTTCGAACCTTTCGTGAATACACACATAACTCCTCGTGTACTGTCCAAGTCACGACGCTATCACACCGACCAGGTGTTCTTTCGCTTCTAAGGTAATTAATTGTATTGTTCTATACATTACTCTTTTAAGTGAATCCAAATTAATGTAAACTAATTAATTTCTTATTCCTCCGGAAAAACATCGCCCTACATATACTTGTTCGAGTATATCTTCAGACCACGTGGACGCCATCGCCAACTTTAAGGTAACTGTATTGTCCTATACAGAGATTATTTTTTATTCATCGTAATTAATTAACCCTTAATTTACTACTCCGTTGAACGTTCGTTTCAGAGTATTTTTATGTGTTAATTTTAGTTACGTAATTGCCGCTCCTCGTGTACATATTACTTTGTTTTAATTGCTTTAAATATATCGAGTTTCAATTTATTATGTAAATATAAATACAAAATTTAAGGACGCCGCTGTGTTTTATTTTATGTATTAAGTTGTTGTATATTTATTTTAATTAACCAGTACCACGCACGTCCTGGACCTTTGAAGGAACTTCACCAACACACCAAATTATCTTAATTATTACAAAATAACTAAAATATAATTTTATTATTTATCCTAGAATAATATTTCATTATTAGTATACCTAGCCCAACCCCGTGTATTTGTAATAATATATACAATATAACAATATAAAAAGGATTTCTTCAAATACTAATAGTTGTAACCAAGTATCCCTGAATGAAACGAAACCAGAAACAATTCCTTACAGAACGGAATAGAAAATATATTCTCAATCCTGTAGTGCCGTACTACAGGCAAGATATATTCATCTGTTTCCTTTGATGTGACTCAAGGCATCCCCATAAAAGTTTCTAATTCACTAAGCTGTTAGTGCTTTTCTATTCCCGGTTTGACAGGAAATGCTTCCTACTATATTTTTTTCAATGGAACACTCTGTATATTGTTGCAATTTCGGAAAGAGACTTCAAAACTACATTCAAATATGTAAAAATTGTTTCTTCATCCTAAAAGACTAACAGAAAAATTTAAAAGAACTTAATGCAAAATCAAGTTATATTTGAAAGGAAAGATTTTACTCTAATCTGTCAGATTGTTGTCAGCATTTATTGGTGTCAGTTATATTGACTAATTATAAATATTTAAAATGGAATTAAAACTAACAGAATCTGAGCGAAATGAAATTTTGATAATGCGTGGATATGGTGACCGTCAACGCTCATATGATGAAATTCGTGTTTTATTCAATACTGCTTATCTCGATCGCCAAATTAGTAAATGTACAGTGTGCCGAACAATTCAGAAATACGAAGAATTTCGCCAAATAAAAAATTTGCCAAGAACTGGACGTCCAAGAGCATCAACTGGTGAAGACACCAGTTTGACTGTTTTACTTTCAATACAAGAAAATAGTCATGTGCCGATAACGGAATTAGGACAAATCAAATAACATTTCTAAAAAATCTGCCCAAAAAATCCTCCTATCAGCGAAACTGAGACCGTACAAAATGCAAACCTTTCATGAATTATTGGAAGATGATCCAGATCGCAGACTACATTTTTGCGAAATAATGACACCATTAATCACAGATCAGACAAATTTTGTAAATGAAATAATCCTTTCCGACGAAACAATGTTGTGTTTCAATGGAATGGTCTAGAGTCGCAACTATCGTTGCTGCTCAACAGAAAATCATCACTGGATAGAAGAAGTCCATACGCAGCACCCACAAAAAGTGAATGTGTGAGCTGGTATACTGGGACCTCAAAAAATAGGCCCTTTTTTCATAGGAGACACTTTAAATGGTAATAGATATTGAAATTTATTGCAAAACGATATCGTACCACCAATTACAGCGCTAGTTCCAAATTCCAAATAGACTTAATCTACCAAACGAATCTATTTGGTTCCAACAGGATGGGGCTCCGCCACATTTTGCGCGTGACTATCTGGACGAGGTATTTCGTGTACGCTAGATTGGACGCAGAGGAACAATGAAATCTCCAGTCCGTTTGCCAGACTTATCGCCACTTGATATCTTCTTGTGGGGTCACTTGAGATGTCAAATGTATAAAAATAGATCAAATAATCTAGAAGAATTGGAAGGACGAATAACTGAAGAAATAAACTTTATCAGACCGTAAATTTTACATCATTCACTAAGATATTTCGTATATATATTATATCACTGCCAAGTGGTTAACGAAGCACAATTTCAACATTTATTGTAGTCTGTAAATCTATTTATTAATACTTTTTTATTTCACGTCAACTAAATTTTTTTTAAATTTTTCTGTTCGTTTCTTTAGGATAAAGAAAAATGTTTTTACAGCATGTTCTATTAAACAAATTAGTAAGAAGCATTTCCGGTCAAACCGGGAATAGAAAATAAATATGAATGTCATGGGTAAATTCGTAATTTTTAACTATATATCAATAAAAAATTTCAAAAAAATTACTTCTGGAAAAATAAAGTTATGCGACCGTTCTGGGACTTTATACTAACCCTGTATATATTATATTGCAGTTCGTAGTAGACTTATTTATTATTTTTCGGAGATGGGGGCTCTAGCCTATGAGCTACAAAACTACAAAACGACTAATTGTAAAGTGATTCTTCGTGCGACCCATGTTCAACACTGTGATTATTAATTTTATCAACTGAGGATGGCAGCTTAGTTATTGAAATATGTATCTGGGATACGAAATGTGTGGAGGGATTTATACCTTAAAAAACCTTATTACCAGATATTATCAATTTTAAACTAACATAAGAAAGCAGAATTGATTTTGGTTCGTAAAATGATGCGAAATGGAACCAAACAATTTCAGAAATGTAGTGATAAAAAAAAAATTACAGAATACCTGGAGTTCAATTGCCTCGATTATCTTCAAAGTAGTTCCATAGGGAGTTCAAGCGCCGATCCCAACACTTCTGCCTTGAAAAGAAGACAGTCTGGAAGTTTTGTTTTGTTTATGTGTCTAGCACCACGTGTGATTCAACTTCAATTCCGTCTATCGTAACGAAACTTCGGCTCTTCACCAAGATTTTCATCTTTGGAAATAGGAAAACGTTGCAATGAGCCAAGTCAAGGGCCGTACACCGGATGAGGAACAACAATGTTGTTTTTAGCCAAAAACTACTGTACCATGGTAGCGTTATGTAACTCCCGTTATCATGACGGCGAAATTTGCTTCCAGATATTACGAATTTTAAACTAAGTCAAGAAAGTAGAAATGATTTAGGATCGTAAAATGATATGAAGTGGCACTCAAAACCTCCAGAAATGTAGCGATAAATAAAATTGCAGAATACCCGGATTTCATTCACTTCCACTACCTTTAAAGTAGTCCTCTTTGCAATACAAACACCGATCCCAGCACCTCTTCCATGAAAGGTGTAGATTTTGTAAGCTTTGTTTTGTTAATGTGTTCAGTACCGTTTGCGATTCAGGTTCAATCCCTCTATCTTATAAAATCTCCGCTTTTTTAACACGATTTTCATCTTTAGAGAGAGGCAAAAGTTGAACCAAGTCAGACGAGTAAGCTGGGTGAGGCGCAACGCCTATGTTGTTTTTCACCAAAAACTACTGTATTCTGATAGCGGTATCTCATGTTCAATTCTTCCGATAAAATTAAGATGAAATCACATTGCTATAAAATTCTTACGAGGGATAGGCTACTATTACTAATAATAGAAAAATCTAGTTACCTATGAAAAACAAATTGTTGTTTATTAAATAGTGCATTATTTTATCTGTCAAATGCAGTTTAGTTTGTGCAATTCGGTTGAATAGTGTCTGAGAAATAACCTATAGAATACGTTTCTGGTATTGAAAAAATGGAATTATCACGAGAGAACTTTCGGATAATGATTTACTATAATTTCAAGAAAGGCTTGAGCGCGTATAAGTGTGAGGAAAGTTTGAAATCGGCATTTGGGGATCTCGCACCATCATTGGCTACTGTTTATAGATGATATAAAGAATTTGAACGAGGTTGTAACTCGGTTGTATACAGAAGAGGAGCTGGCCCTTCTACAACTGTTAGTAATCCCAAAAGTATTGCTGCAGAGAAGATGACGGTGGAAGAGGACAACTGCATTACCTATACAATGATGAGAGTCTAAACTGAAGATTAGATCCTCGCAAATGAGATCAATAATGCACGCACATTTACATTTGAAAAAGGTTGTAGCTCGGTTTGTACCTCATCATCTGACAGATTTTAAAAAAGCAGAACGTGTTAGAATTTGTTAACAAACTTTAGATATGTTGAATGCTCGAGGCCATGAAATTATTTCTAAAATTTTAACTGGCCATGAAACGTACATACTATTTTTTGATGTTCCCACTCGCCAAGAAAGCCGAATCTGGATACATGAAGATAAGGAAACCCCTACGATGGTGAAAAAACAGCTAGCAATGAAAAAGGTAATGTACGCAGTACGCAGAACGGGTTTGGTGGCCGCAATTAAATTAGAAGATCAGAAGACAGTTACCGCTAAATGGTATGTTGAAAATTGTTTGACTATTGTGTTCAGTAAAGTGCCAAGAAAGGGAATTATGTTACATCATGATATCTCGTCGTCCCATATCACAACTGTTCAGTATTAAGCTGAAAACAAAATCAAAGTTATAGATCATCATCATTACTCACCGGATTTGGGGATGTGTGATTTCTGGCTTATTTTTTGAGCTCAAAAAACATTTACGAGGAAAAAGGTTCCAGTCAGAAGAAGAGATTGATATCGGCGTGAAATGTTTTTTGACAATACCCTAAAGACTGGCTGAATGCTTGTGAACTATGGAAGGCAAGAATGGTCAAGTGTATTATCGTTGATGGCAATTGCTTTGAACATATTTAAAATAAAAATTCTGAAAACTTGTATCAATCTTTCTGTTCTCAATAATTGTGGCTTGCCCCTCGTAGATGATCAGCCTATGATCATTCACAAGAGCAACGACATATTCTGGTGCCATCCGAAACAATGATCGCTTTCAACTGATGTTCGGTCATTTTTGAAGTGTTTAAACCAGTCATGAGTTTCTATTTGACCAAAAGTGTTACACCCGAACGCTTGCTATAACATTTTGTGTGTTTCTGCAACACCCTTACCTAGTTTAAAGCGGAACTTAATACAGATAAACTGTTCTCTCAAATAGGCTATTGAAAAATCACAAAAACACAGGCAGACAATATAATGAAAATTTATCCAGAAATAAAGGACGTTTCCACTTACAATGACGTCGCTTGGCATTCTAACTTATAATAAGCCATGTTCCCCCTCTTGTTAAGATAGGTTCCGGTGGCAATGGAATGCCGGCAAGCATTTCGTTATATAATTGCACTCGTAAGGGCGCTTTTAAAAATACTTTTTTGATATTACTAATTAATTATTTACATCTGGAAACTCTAATCTAACTTTTTCAGCAACCCTATTTAAACCATGAGCCAAACAAGTACAATGGATTAAATTGGGAAACAAAATTTTCAGACTTTGAGCTGATTTTAACATATACGAAGCGGCGTCAGTTACCATTAACAGAAATTTTTCAAAAGGTACTTTGTCGGGTAAAAATAAATTCGCTAAGGACTCATTAATAAACCTGGCTATGGTAACATATTTTTGTTTTGTCTAAATTACCTACATTAATTAAATGTCTTTTAGATTGAGTTGAACCATTTAAGGTTCCAATAATCAAATTAGCAACCTGACAGCCCTTCATGTCGGTAGTTTGATCAACAGAGACTCAAAGATTTTGGTTTTTCAACTCCTTTCTAATACCATCGGTGACATCTTCATAAATTTCGTTGATGTATTTCTTGCGTAGAGTTGAGGAACTGGGTACATAAATGGGTTTATCATCGACTGTGCAATAAGTTTTCAGGAATTCTTGAAATATCGGATTGTCCAATTTATGTAAAGGAATATTACAACCCACAAAAAGATTACACAAATCTTTGGAAAATGCTTCTTGTGGATTCTTCGAATTATTGAGAAAACTTTCCTCCAAAAGTTGCTGCCGCGGTTTATTCAAATTTTCAGAAACCCTGTTCTGATGAAATGTTGTGTTCAAATGTTGCACTACTTGAAATTTCTTCTGGCAGGTAATCTGTGTAACAAATATATATTTTTAACATTCAGTTATAATAATTATTATTAATTACTATATTACTACAAAAACTAGAAAAATAAATTGTCTGCTTTTGTAAAGTTCTCCAGTTGTTTAAATTTGATTGATTTTGGTTATTTTGGTGTTTATGACAAAGAAATATTACAGAGATATATTAGCTTTAAAGAACATAAAATTAAACATATCTAATAATAATTTATTATGAAATTGTTTCATTATATTTATGAACACAAAAAAAAATTCTCATAATTGTAGAACTTGTCATTGACAAAATATTTCAAAATTCAACTTACCCTTTTGTCGCAGAGTGTGCACAAAACACTTTCTTCGTCAATAATTTTTAGTGCACTGCAATCACTTATCCAATTTTTTATTAGATGACTTCGCTTTAGCTATCTTCGGTATTTTCAAAAATTTTTAATTCACTTTTGTTTCACCAAATAGCACAGACCTTAACACGTTTACGAATGAACAAACTATGAAGGAAATTATTTCTTTTTCTTATATTGATATTAGTCGTACGGTATAATATACCTGCATTAATACCTACATTTCTGAAAAGGATTTCTTAAGTAAGCTCTAATTGCCCTGTAAACCGATTATCAGTACAGTTAAATCCTATTTTTGGGAAAGTCCATCTCATTATTAATGAGGTGGACCTTTAATGAGCCATTAATGCAAAGTTGAACGAATTCTAATCCCTTCACGTTTACACAAACAAATTAAATATCTTTAAATATCAGATTTTATTATGGTTCTTATGAAAATGGCGAATATATGCATAAATAAGTAAAATAATTATGAAATATGTACGTGCTATTCAGTTATGGTAAAGTGTCCAAATATGCATTATATGCACTTAAAAAAATGGTAAAAAACGTATTCTGAGGGTGGAAATGGATAAGTACACAGTATAGAAGGAATATACCAAAAAACAACATATATGCATTTTGCATAAAATCCAGTGTCTACTTATAAATGGTGTAGGTATCTCCACATAGCAGTGTTAGATTGCAACCGTGTTCTTTGACGCTCGTTACTGAAACTTTGGAACTTCTGTGTATTACTTTGTACAATATTTCTGAATACGTTAGTACACAGCGAATGGGCTATCCATCCTAAATATTTAAAAAAACTATTTCATAAAGAACGATTTTATAATAATATCGTTTTTAGACATATAACAAGTGTTCATTTGAAAAGTCAATCTAGTAGCATGTGATTTACTGAGAACATTTTGAAGTATGTCGTAAATTAAAATTTACTACTTAATCTACGAAGTCGTGTGTTTTGACAGTTTCATACATACAAATAAATAACGAATAATAGGTATTTATTGAAAACTATAACAAATGTTGAAAACATTGTCCTTCAAGATCAATGCACTTTAAAATCCTTCGTTCAAAATTTCTGATGATATTCTGCAACATTACTGGATTGTTATTAATTTCCATGCATTTCTGTTCGATTCTCTGTAGCATATCATTCAAATTCAATACAGGTGTTCGAAATATGTTATTTTTTAGATAAGGCCACAAAAAGAAGTCGCAAGGTGTTAAATCGCATGAACGTGCAGGCCAGGCAATTTCAGTATTTCGACTAATTATACGCTCATAAAACAATTCTCTTAAATAATCCAAAGATTCTGCAGTACAGTGACAAGGTGCTCTGTCTTGTTGGAAATATGCATTTTGAAGTTCATCATCATGCAACTGATTGACAAATGATTGTAAAATTTCCGTACGGTACCTTTGAGCAGTTAACGTTCCCTGAAAGAATATTGGTCCAATAATTCGCCTTTGGCTTATCGCTGCCCAAACACCAATTTTCTCTGAACGTAGCGATTCTTCATTAATTACATGTGGATTTTCACTACTCCAAATTCTTGTATTTTGTGAATTTAGGTATCCCGTTTTATAAAACCATGCTTCATCAGTAAAGATGACTCTTTGCGAAAGTTCTCCATTATTGTTCATATTTACAAACCAATTACAAAACTGTAGTCTACGTGGGTAATCAATTTCTAACAAATCTTGTACTGCTGTGACACGGTATGGATAAAGTTGCATATCTTTTTTTAATAACTTGTGAGTTGTACCAACAGAAAGGTTTAGTTGTTGACTCATATGTCGAACAGATGTTTGTGGTTCATTTTCCATTATTTCTTCAACACGATTGACAAGTTGAGGTGTACGTTTCTTAACTGCTCCGCTGCCTGACTTTCATAAGAGACTACCAGTTTCAGAAAAAAGTTTTAAAGTTCTATCCAAAGTATTCTTAAATTGTATATAGTCTATTACAAAATGTGGAAACTCAACTTGAAATTCTACCATGCAATCTTGAACTGAATAAACCCATAAACCATCAATTTTATTACAACTTCGAAAATAAGCCTGGAAAATTATGTTCTAAAGTGAAAGCCATTTTAAAACTGAGAAGCAATTTATTTAAACCAGAATCGACGCACGATTATTTTATGCACTAACTGATATTTGTGATTGACAATATCAAATGTCATTTGGATTTACGTTTACGGAACAACAAACACATACTAATATATTTGCGTCTTATTTTATCAAAATTTCAAACTAACCTAGATTGACTTTTCTAATGAACACACGTTACAATAAGTATTGCTATTTGGAAGGTATATTAATTTTTTCCGATATTTCTAAATAAAGTTCAGAATAAACCAGTCTATCACAGGTCATAAATTGCGTCAGTTATATATACCGTACTTATTATTTGCATTTTGTTTACGTGAATCAGATAGCGTGGATACGATTGTACCACGCCACGGGTAATAAAAAGCCCTATGTTAACACTTTAATTATTCCACCAAACAAATAGCATTAAAAGAACTAAAAAGAGTCTAGCTGCTGAATACAAACAACAAAAGGAACTACCCGAATACAGACGTATTCCTATCTGCCGATCTAACTTTTTTTAAGTTTTGGGAATTTATAGGATAGGAACCGTTTTATACGGGTATGTAAATGCATAATGATGTGTAGGTAATATCCGAGAAAGTTTTTCTCCAATATATGTAATTCGTACCGTGTTAAGGTTCATTTAAAGCGGATTTTTGCAATTTACACATGGTACTGGTACAAAACGAAGTTGTAGCGGGGCGAGGGAGATAAAGGAAGATCATTACAATTAGCGATCCGAATCATGCACTTTGCTAATCGAGCATGCAACTCCGGGGTGCAGTTTTAGTGATTGTGGGTGCGTAGATTGCTATAGTGTATTAATAATTATTCCCATTCTCTCTATGATATATAAATGTTTTTCTATTCAGATTTCTGATTTGCATGAAATTACATAATATACAGGGTGTTAAAAAAATTGCAAATGAGACGAGTGAGTGCAAAATTTCTTCCCAGCATTTTGACTCACGAATAGAAGGGATATCATGCGTCACTTTGTATGGAATTGAAGGATCGCATTGATGCAGATCCGTACTTCATGGCAGAAATTATAACTGGAGATGAAAGTTGGGTGCATCGATATGATCCTGAGACAAAAATTCAGAGTTCCCAATGGACAACGAGTGTCTCTCTTCGGCCTAAGGAGGCGAAGATAGTGAGGCCATAGCTCAATCAGAGTTCGTACCAAGGAGAATAACAGTAAACTTCGAATCTTACAAGAGTGTACTGCAACGTTTGCTAAACGATGTACTGAGAGAGAGGCCAGAAAACTAGACCAATGGCTTCCATCCATCATCACAATGTGCTATGCCATGCCTCGCTTCTGATCCGCGAGTTTTTGTCCGAAAAAAGGTTCCTGTCTTTCTACATCTGCCAAAAATAGAAACCGGGCTAATACGAGGGTATATCAAATTTAAATGGGGCCGATCTTTTTCAAGTCAGTGCTTTAGTCTACATTATTTACAAAAATGTATTATCTTTCCACATAATCTCTCACCCTAGTAATTCATTTTTCCCAGCAGATTGGAAGTTTTTTAATTCCTTCGTAGTAGAAAGTTTTCGCTTTCGCACGTAGCCATTGGAGCACAAACTATTGCTTAATTATTGTTGAAACGCCGACCCCCAGATGCATTTTTTTTTAAAGGATCCAAAGAGATGAAAATCATAAGGCAACAAGTCTGGACTGTAGGCAGGATGCTCCAATACTTTCTAGCCCAGGCTGTCTAATTTTTGGCTTGTGACATTTGCTGAATGAGGCCAGCATTGTCATGAAGAAGAATAAAACCTTTCACAGATTTTGTCGTTCTTTTTCATCGCAAGGACAGCTTTGCGGCATCCAGAAGCTTGCAATAATATTCCGCATTAACTGTGCGTCGATCATGGAGAAAATCCACGTGAACAGCGCCGAGCCGATCAAGACAGTTGCCAAAAATTTTACAGTTGACAACCTAGTTTTCGCTTTCACCGGCGCCCTTTCATAGCCCATTCTTCACTCCATACTCGCCTGCTTCGGCGCGGGAGTGTAATGATGCTCTCAAGTTTCGTAACACGTTACGATCGATTCAAAAACGCCTCGCCCTCTTGCCAGAATCGTTTCAACAGACGCTGACAGACCTCTAGCCGATGCAGTTTCTATTCATCCGACAGCAACTGTGGAACCCATCTTGCAAGCATCTTGCGAATCCCAAATCCAGTGTCTCGATATGTTCAGCACTCCCGTAATTAATGCTAAGTTCCTCGGAAATATTCCAGAGCGTCATGCGCCTGTCGTCATCCATGAGTTGTCGAACCGCCTCGATATCAGTTTTGGTCGCGCTTGTCTTCGGGCGGCGATTGTGGCTCTGGTTCTCAAAGCTTTGGTGCCCTTCATAATATTCCTCTTGCCATGCAAAAACACGGGTTCGTCACAAGTTGTTGTTACCGAACGGTGCTTGTAATCTCAGCAAAATTTCACACCTTCCTTGAGACTTGATAACTATCCGTTGCTCCACAGGAACATGCTCACTCATGGTTTCTATAGTAATAAGGTGAGAAAATTGGAGTCGTTACTATAGCCCCCCTAAAGTCCCACCTGAGTTGGAAATCAACCCATCGCGTGTCAGCGACTTCTGTGGAATTTAAAAAAGAATCGGTCCTGTTCACATTTGATATACCCTAGTAGTAATACGTTCTGACACCATTTCTGACATTGAGAGGGCCACTACGGAGCAACTGATAGCCCCTCCGAAAGAAGCCTTCCAGAAATGCTTCAAATTATAGATTCTACGGTGGAATGAGTGCATCGCTAGCCGAGGAGAATACCTTGAAGGAGATTAATTCAAATTTGATGTAAGGTTATTATTTTATTGGTAGAGCAGACCAATTTCTGTGCACGCCATGTGCGCCGATGTGAGGATGATTGTATTACATCAAAACTAATAAAAAGAATTCAGTATATGTTTGGTACTTGCTTAGACTGCATGTAAGTGTAGGCATACGTAATAAAATATCGTCGACACATAAATCGGGAAAACGACCGTTGTCAGACGAAGTGAATAAGTTTATTATGAATTTCCCGGACTTAATATACGATGGCTTAAAAATTAAATGTTTAGTGTGCAATACATATCTAATGTGTTCGTCAAAAACACATTGTAAAGAACACGTAAGCAGTTCGAAGCACAATAATAACAAAAGTAATCTACAACAGTTTATATATGAACTATGTGTAACTATGGTTGTGTGTACACTGCCGTTTACCTGTTAAGTAATGATTCATTTATTTCATTTTGGAATAAATACGCGAATCAAACATTACCGAGAACGACGACGTTACGAAGGAATTTACCATCGGTGCGTAAACAGGTTGAAAATAAAATCAAAGCGGAACTGAAAAATAAAAAACTGTGATTATGTGTGGACGAAACAACTGACAGAAAAAAACAATCTGTAGTTAATGTGATGGCGCGTAATATGGAACCACATCAACCAACATCTTGAATTTTATTAGCATCCAGACGACTAGAACAATGTAATGCCGAAAAAATTTCAGAGGTGCTACTAGATATTTTGGAAAAATTTAAACTTTTGAAAGACCAAGTATTAATGTTTATGACCAATGGTGCCGCAACCATGTGTTCTGTAGACCGGTCTCTTAGAAAATATTGTCCTAACTTGCTACATATTACTTCTAAACTCCATGCTCTACACCTTGTGGCAGAACAGGTACGTAGATGTTATCCAGAGGTAGATGCTTTAATATCGAGTACAAAAGCAGTATTCCTGAAATCTCCAAAACGTATTCGGAAATTTCACGAATTGTGTCCCCATACCCCTGAGCCACCACAGCCGATTCTGATACGTTGGGGTACATTGTTACGGGCGGGGTTTTACTATCATGAACATTTTGAAAAAATTAAGGACGTGGTTTTGTTATTCGATCCGAAAGAAAGTGCAGCTATCAATACAAGTCAGAAAAAATTTCAAGATGCCCAGATTAAAATGGATTTACAAAGTATTCTTGAGAATTACTTGGGACTAGAAGAAGCAATAACAAAATTAGAAAATTCGTCGCTGTCGTTAGAGGAATCACTGCAAATCGTTAAGATGTTCACGCACAACTGTGTGCTGTAGAAGACGCAAAAAGTGAAAGTGTTCTAATCAAATTTGAAAGTGTTTTAGACAGAAATGCAGATTTGGACACCTTAACACGTATTTGTGAGGGCACGTCTACAGATGCGTTAGGTTACTTAAAAAAGTATTTTGATTATGCGAATATAACATCACTAGATGTAGAACGCTCGTTTTCCGAATATATACATATTTTTTCCTCACGGCGGACATGTTTTTCAGAAATAACCTTAGAAACGCACCTTATGTTGAAAATATTCAATCGAGTTTCTCCAGTTTGTCAACACTTAGAAGACGCTTAAAACGGTAAGTGTTTTTTTAAATCTTCTGTCGTGCACACAATCACTGATTTCATACATTTTCCATTTTATTTATAGGTACATACAATGCTGCTATAATAGGTACTATTCTTATTTTTCGTGTGTTTATGTATAATACTTTAATAGCAGAAAACCAAATGTATATTTAATTATTTCTGATAAAATAGATGCCTCTACTTCTATACTTATATCGGTAACAAGCTCATGTTGCGTCTCTATTCTATCGCATATTCTAATATATTACGAATTACACTCCCATATCGGCGCTCATGGCGCGCACGGAAATTGGTCTGCTCTATTATTGGTAATAAAATTATTTGTTGATCACACCTCGTAAATTTACTGCGATTTTTAATATGTCACTAGAAGATGTTTCGGTATTACTATTATTATTGTTATTGTTTTTATTATTCATTAAATTAATGTTAATTCACTTTTAAATAAAATGCCCAAGTATATTCTTATAGGTAATTGTATTCAATTTTACATTCAAAATACCTAGTAGACAATTAACGTCGAAAAACTTTTGAAACATTTACTAGAAACTAATACGGTAAATATAAGTCAACCCTCTTCAGAAACATCGTAGTAAAAGATACCAAGAAAACCGCAGGAAACGATACCGTATACGCAAGTTTCGCACTTCACGACTTTCCATTATTTCTGTCTCTATTCAATTACAATTAGCTAAGCATTCGTAGAACTGAGAATCACACACATTGTATAGGATACATGGTGAAAATGTAAACATACATACCTCCTAAGGATTGATCGTTGTATTCCGAACCGTAGTCAACTATTGAAAACAACGAGCAAACCAAGGTGTAAGCCTGAACATATTTCTCGACATGCAAAACAAATGACCGTGGGAAGTAGCGTTTTACTAAACAATATTGAGATGGATTCGATCCAATAATCAGGTAAATCACTAATAGCCGAGCAGCACAACAATTCTACGCTCACCTAACAGTTGTCCATTAAGTGTACCGAACACGGCAACTAAAAATAAATTTTACACGGAAAATGTTTAACTTGATTCGGCAATAAGAACTTTCTTATTAGCAATAAAGTAATAGATGCGTAATATAAACTCTTTAATTTATATTATTCATTCGAAATAAAATTATTTAATAATGTAGTGCAGAGTTGACCAGAAAAATATTTTTAACAGGGAGGTGATATATCGGGATACATGTATTTATGTAGGTCAGTTTATACGGGTGGGGCAAAAGTCCCGCTACCATTTTGATTGCCTATAACTTTGTTGAAAGAAAAGATAAGTAAGTTTGGTTTTAATAAAAAGTTTATTTGCTCTTTACATTTTTTTTCGTTATGATTGGAAAATTATATCGGCTAAATGGTGACCGCGATTCGCTATGCAACTTTCGGCTCTCTTTAAGGCATTTTTCATGACATCCTGCAACATCTCAGGCGGAATTTCTTCAATTTCTTGACGAATATTCTCTTTAAGATGTTGAATCGTTTGGGGCTTATTCACATAAACTTTTGATTTTAAAAAACCCCATAAGAAAAAGTCAGGTGCAGCTAAATCCGGAGATCTGGCTGGCCATGCTAAATCGCCATTACGCGAAATTAGTCTTCGTGGAAAAAGTCATTCAATAATTGAATTGTTGAAGAAGCTGTGTGTGCTGCGGCCCCATCCTACTGAAACCACATTTCCTCTAGTCCTTGCTCTTCCATTTCAGGCACAAAAAAATTTCGAATCATGTCTTGGTACCGTTCAGCAGTAACAGTAACTCCAACACCTTCGTCAGTTTCAAAAAAATAGGGTCCGATGATGTTTCCAGCATGAATACCACACCATACAGATGTCTTTTGTGGATGCAATGACGTTTCATGAATTAATTGAGGATTCTGTGTCCCCCAAAACCGACTGTTCTGTTTATTGACGTGGCCACTGAGAAGAAAATTGGCTTCATCGCTCATTATCAATTTATACGAAAAATCTTCAATTTCATCAGATAGCCTTAGGATTGCATTACTGTACTCAACTCGTTGATCATGATCTCTCGGTAGCAATTTATGGACTAATTGAATTTTGTACGGGAACATTTTCAAATCAGTTTTCAAAATTCGCCTTAAACTGCGTGCAGACATGTGTAACTGGGAACCACGTCTCCGAATTAATGTTTCTGGAGACTCTGCAACACTATCGCGCACCAGAGCCACATTTTCAGCGTTACGAGACGTCCGTTGTCTTCCAGAACGAGGCCTGTCTGCTGTCGTACCTTACTGTCGAAAATTCGCATGTAAACGATAAATTGTGGTTTTGTGAGGCACTGGACGATTAAGATATTTTTGACGCAATTTCCGCTGAGTGGCAATAATGGAACGATTATTTTCAATAAATATTGTCACTGTTTCTGCTCGTTTTTGTGGCGTATATTTATCCATAATAAAATTTGGACGTCTACACAACACAATGGTTAAAGCTAAACTGAACTAAACGTCACATAACCAAGATGGCGCGCAATCAAAATGGTAGCGGGACTTTTGCCCCACCCTTTAGTTACTTCGTTCACAATAGGTCTGAATATTATGCGATCTGAAAATCCTTAAATTTATTTATAAATTCCTTATAGACAATTCTTATAAACAATAATTAATTAAATTACATTTAATTAGGTATAATCTCCTAATTACGAATACCTACGGTGAATCTTAAAATGTTCTGTATACAGGGTGTAAATGAAATATCCCGACGTACGCTAATATACCGGGTCCTTTTTTTATCATTACACATAGGTATAATGCGTTGATTTTTCTTCTTTTAGCTTTCCACATAGGGATAAATGTACGGTGACATAGTAGGCAAACAGTTATACGCCAGTGACGTATTTTTCCAATTGTCAAATATTTCTGATTCTTAATTCATACTTAAATCTTAAATTAAATACATTTTATTGAAAAATACATAATTTATTTAAAACAGTTAATTATCCCAACAGGCGTATACCTTGTGCGAAGACTATTTCAAATATTTTGCAGACTACAATAAATGTTGAAATTGTGCTTCGTTATCCACTTGGCAGTGATATAATTTATCAACAAATTGTCTTAGTAAATTATGCAAAACTTGCGGTCTGATACTGTTGATTTCCTCAGTTATTCGTCCCTCAAATTCTTCTAGATTATTTGGTCTATTTTTATACACTTGACATTTCAAGTGACCCTACAGAAAGAAATCAAGTGGCGATAAGTCTTGGTAACGGGCTGGCCATTCGATTGTTCCTCTGCGTTCAATCCAGCTTGCAGCCAGATAGTCACGAACATCACGCGCAAATTGTGTCGGAGCCCCATCCTGTTGGAACTAAATAGATTCGCTTGGTAGATTAAGTCTATTTGGATTTGGAAATAGCGCTGTAATTGCTCGTACGACATCGTTCTGCAGTAAATTTAAATATCTTGCTACGACGCTGAATGTCGAGACCATAGATAAGAGAGGAAGTTAAGTTTCGGGCGACGAGGATTGCCTCACCTACCCGCCCCTGCCAACGTCTAGCGGCCCACTCGGCTTTGGAGACTGCCTCAGCCCAAGGGTGGGGAGACCCAAAGGTACTTCAGTACACGAAATAATGTGGTAAAGGGCGCCACCGAATTTAGAACCGCTAGACGCCGCAAAATTCGGAAATATTGAACAACAAAGGTAGGCAAGACGCGCAACGGGTAGGGGATGCCACCAGGCCGTCCGAAACGTAAAGAAAAGAAAGAAATAAAAAGGCGGATTTCAGCCAGATGTAATTAGACTTTATTCTATGACATTAACTTAAAAACAATTTAAAAAAATTAAATATTGCTAATAAAATAAAATTAAAAAACCCTTACCACAATAGAATTTAATGATTCTAAATACGTATTTCTACAACAACGTTGTCATCTTCAGGAGAAAAACAGTGAAATCACTTGAACGCACAAAAACACTCACAGAAGGATTGTTCTGAACGTCTTCTAGTTTAACACTGGTGTTAATCTAGAAGTGTTAAGGGTTTTTTAATTTTATTTTATTCACTTATAAGCCACAGTCTCCGATTTGTTAGTAAATATTGCTAGACACAAAAAAAAAACAAATCAAATATGTAACAGACCGTTTGTACACAGAAGTTCCCAACCCCAACAAAATACGTATTTCGTCGGGCCACAGATATTTTAGAACCAAATAAAAAAGAATGGAAAGTCGGAGAGAGAGAGCTTTTTGAATGTTTAGCATTGGGATCTCAGAAACTACTGGAGATAGAAAAACGCTTAAATGGGGAAAGATGCGCAGTTTTACGAGTTTGATTTAAAACTGCTTTTGTTTCTCCGATAACTTTCATGGCTTATTAGATATTGAAAGAAAACTAAATTTTACGATTTTCTTTAAATATGCTTAGCATCGTTAATAGTAATTTTAGAGAAAAAGTGTTCCAACAAAAGTTTTAGATAATTTCACGTTAAATAAAACTTTGTAGCTAATATTTTTTTTTTGTTCACCATTATCGAGTTATGACACAAACTTGTGTTTTTTTAAATAGAAACCATAGTTGGTTTTGACATCGTTAAGAAGCTTATTTTTTGCTGATTACAATGATATAAGGTTTGATATGGTTATGTTAAAAAATAAAGAGAATATAGAGATTTTTATGGTTTTTATGGAAAACAATTGAATTTCGAACTGATAAAATACAAACCAAACGAAAACTTATTTTGAAATCTTATGTAGTACTAAAATGAAAACTATAAGAACTTTTATTAAGGGCATACAACTTTATTAATGTTCAAAGATACCTCCATTATTATTAATACACAAATTGCATCTCTTCACAACAGAATTTGTAGCATTGCGGACTTTACGCCTATCGATGTTTTTAAAAGCAACTAAGACAGCTTCTCTTAAATCATCGATTGTTTCATATGTTCTTTTGTATACTGTGTCCTTTAGTACACCCCACAAGAAAAAATCCAAAACTGATAAATCAGGGGATCTAGCCGGCCATTCAATGGGTGCATTTCGTCCTATCCGTTGATTAGGGAAGTTCAAATTTAAATAATTTCTAACATTTAGTTGATTGTGCGGAGGCGCTCTGTCATGTTGAAACTATTGCAGCATTGCTCGGGTTCTTAAATTTAAATTATCTAACATTTTCACGAAATCTTGTTGTAAAAAATTAAGATAACGATTGTCAGTTAGTGATCCATCAATAATAAAAGGAGGAAGAACAGTTGATCCTATAACACCACACCAAACATTAAACCCAAATTTAATTTGTGGTCTCCTATGTTCAACGTGACGTGGCTTTGTTTGAGACCATATGTGCTCATTGTGCCTCTTAAACATTCCACAATTTGTGAAACGAGATTCATCAGTCCATAATATTTTCATTGAAAAGTGTGGATCGTTTTGACACTGATCTTTAAACCATCTACAAAAAGCTATTCGTCTGATGTTATCACCTTCATGTAAAGTTTGTGATACTGATAATTTGTAGGGACGAAATTTATGCTTCTTCAACATAGTGCGTTGAGAGGAGCTCATTTCTGTTGAAATTTGTCAGGTCGATGTAGATGGATTCTGAGCGACACTTGCTAATACGTTTATTTCTCTATCTTCATCCATCCCTTTTTTGATTTTGGTTTGACAAAAGAACCATAATCTGCTAAATTATCCCATAATCTCTTAAAAGTAGGTAGCGACGGCTGACTTCGATCAAAATAATTTTCAAAATAAACTTCAAGCAGCTCTAGTAGAATTTTTCTGGCAATGAATATAACATTCAACCATATCACGCTTTTCTACGTTAGAAAATTCCATAGCCAATGCAAACTTATGATTAACGGCCGTTTGCACCGCTTATAGTTAAGTTACAATTAAATTAATTAATAGTTAATTGTCAATGTTTGACAATTAACTTGACTTAAATGTAAAAATTAACAGCTCTCACTTCTGTGACTCAACGTGAAAGCAATGTTAGTATATTTATATCGACTGCTCAAACGAACACTATTGTATTGTAACTCAAATTTTTCGTTTTTTGAATTACAAAACACCAAACATTTTTTTTTTAAGTTTTTATCTTAAAAAGTGAACAATCATAGAAATGTCTATATCCTCTTTATTTTTTAAAATAAACATATCAAACATTATATCATTGTAATCAGCAAAAAATAAGCTTTTTCATGATGTCAAAACCAAGTATGGTTTCCATTTAAAAGAACACAAGTTTGTGTCATAACTCGATAATGGTTAACGAAAAAAAATATTAGCTACACAGTTTTATTTGGCGTAAGGTTATCTAAAACTTTTGTCTGAACACTTTTTCTCTAAAATGACTATTAACGATGCTAAGCATGTTTAAAGAAAATCGTAAAATTTAGTTTTCTTGGAATATCTAATAAGCCATGAAAGTCATCGCAGAAACAAAAGCAGTTTTAAATCAAACTCGTAAAACTGCGCATCTTTCCCCATTTAAGCGTTTTTCTATCTCCAGTAGTTTCTGAGATTCCAATGCTAAACATTAAAAAAAACTCACCCTGTATAGAGAGGTGATGTTACAGGCAAATATTTATTTGTAATAAATTTGTGCAAATTTCGCAGTTACGGTCTGATAATAATTAATTGAAGTTGACGGTAGGATATTATTAAAATAAAAATAAAACTTATTTATCAATGCTTAAAATTGAAATGACGGAATAGGCTATACTAAAATTACTGTACAAATTTTCAAATCTCGAAATCACGTTTAATATTCACAGAATAACATCCACGATTTCTATATTAAAGAAAACGCAGCAAAAAAAAACTCTTTAGATATTTACGAAGCAAAAATTAGTTCTTGTCCCCGAGAGGAACATATGTGTAAATCAAATAAATCTCCGTCGAAATAAATTTTACAAACAAAAAAAACTAGTTAAATTATTAAGCAAAGACAAGTTGAGTCAAAAAAAAAGGCTCAACAAAGAAAACTAATTGCAAACATTTAGTTCACATTAATAAAATAATATTTAAAATCTTAGCTGGTGTCCGTTTTTCTTCATGCAGGCGGGATATTCGTACGCGTTGTCGGTTTTCCTGCGTTGAACGGCGTTTGCTTCGGTAGAGGAAAAAAAACCTGTTATCGAGAACACTGGACAAAAAAAAATAAAGAACGATTAAGATAAGTATAATTAATAAATGAAGTACAAAATTACGTACCAGGTTTGATGGTTACGACGCAATAAATGTATCGAGAGAAAGAGTCAATCGGCTAAATCGTCCTCCAGAAATCCCCTGTCGGGTAATTGTAGTACAATTAAAAATTGTAACGACTAAATAAAACCTGGTACTAACGAGAGGGCTGCCAAAAAAAAATACCCAGAATACTGCTTAAACAATCAGGCCCTACAACAAGTCGTTACAAAGCAAAAATGACGAATTACAAACTTCGACCTTATCTCTATCGATAGCGATAGCAGACTCTTCTCTGTAGAAGTTATCGCCACTCGAGAATCGAGGCGGAGAAAGACCACGAAGAAAAACTATTACGTAATTATTGCCTGTGCACAACATAAGTACTACAGTGCGGTTCAAAATAAATATAACGGAATTGTAAGTAACACTTACAATATTCCAACCAGTGCGATCGGTTCGTTACAAAAAAAGGTGTCGGGCTCCCGATATCACATGTTACACAGAATGCGTGATTTTGAAAACCAAAAGAAACGTTACTTGAAAAAGACTGAAAAATAATAAAAGTCGAAACGTCGTAGAATAAAACATCATAATTCAATAAAAGGTCGCTAAACCAATAAAAAGTCTATTATGTTTAATATTAAGACACGGCCAATAAAATAAATAAGAAAAATAAAATTCTTATAAACACTAAATATATATATATATATATATACATATATATATATATATATATATACATATATATATATATACATATATATATATATATATTTATATATATATATATATTTATCAAAAATTTATTTAAATTCGGGTAAGCGGTCAATTAAAAAACTCTTTTATTAAATTACCCTATATTTCGCAACACTTTGTCGCTTCTTCTGGGGTAACTACAAGATTAATGAGAAAAATAACAAAAAATAAATAAGAGTATAAAACAGTAGTAAAAATACTTACAAAATGTAGAGTTAAAAAATAATAAAATTGACGTACAAAATATAAAAATGATTAGATATAAAAAATAAAGTAACTATAGAAACAAGCCTTAAGAACTTTTAAAAAACATATATATGAAAAGTTAAAACATGAAAAATAAAAAAATATAATGCAATATAAATTAAAACAGCATATGGACCAAATAACAAAACGATTTAAGATCGTCAACTAACAGTCAAACCCAGTATATTAAAATAAATTATACTAAGACCATTAGTATCAGATCTATAATTTATGTTATTTGTCTCCCTGTTGATGTGGACCATTTCTAAAAAGGTTCTTTTTTTATGGTTATTTTCAACGTCTAAGATTTTAACGTCAACAAAATTGAAAGTATGGTCACGATCAAGTGCATGGTCCACCAATGCACAAGATCTCTTAGCAATACGGACATCACTTTTATGTTGAGTAACGCGCTGTTTTAGCCACTGTGATGTCTGACCTATATAAACGCCACAACAATCAGAACATGCTATCCTGTAAACAACGTGACTATTTAGAAAGAAAGGTGTTATGTCTTTTATCTTACTATACAAGGGAATAAAAAATATAAATTTAAAATAATATAGATAATTTATATTTTTTATTCCCTTGACAAAGGCATCATTGCCGAAACATGTAGGGTTGTTTTAAATATATATATTATGAAGTAATGAACCAGACCTTTAATCGCCGACTTATTAAGTTTACCTTATCATACCAAGGTCACGAAAATATTATATTTATATATATATATATATATATATATATATATATATATATGTTGTGGCAATAATTTGCTTTGGTAGTATTCTTAAATATGATCCGCGCTATAGAATCCGTAAGTGGACGTGTGGGCGTTTCTTTTCCGCCTTGAGCTTTCGGTAGATTCGCTGCTGTCGTCTTTATGACGTAGTTGTTTAACACGAAAATCAAGTTTGAACTTGAATTGCAAAATAACACCGAAAATTCCTAATTAAATTTATCAACTAGAGGAGAGCTAATAAAAATGTCCCTTTTCGAAATTAAATGAAAATAAAATTCCTCAAATAAAACTCATAAAATGAAAATGGAAAATATGAAAAATAAATTCTACGGTACTGTTAAATACTGAAGATTTTAGTAAATAAATAAGTAAATATAAAATAATAGTAAATAAGTAAATGAAGTCACTTTTATTACGATTATCAAATTTGAAGCTCAGATATAATAAAATGTCTTTTATTTGTACAATTTGTCAACAAAATTTCAAAATAAAGAAGCAAAGTTATCGAAAACGCCTTTAAATTCTAATTCTGATATAATCAGTTACTTTGGGAAATTAATACGTTAAACTTAACCTATCGTAGAAGGTCCTCTTCTGCAAAATTTGTTCTCCTTGAATGAAATACATCCTTGTAGATAGAAAACGTCTTTTCTACATCGCAGCTGGTTATAGGTGCATACTGGAAATATTCCTTTATTTCACCGTATTTAGCAGTTAAATTTTAAAGGCATTGTCTCCATACACATGGAATATTTTTCAAATTATTAATAGCCACATCTAGCCAATCTAATAAGTGATTAGTTTTGGCAAATTTCCAGTGTTCCTGAAAAAACTTTTTTAAATTTGGAATGTGTATTAGTTCCTTGCACTCAGAAATACTTCGAGGATCGTCATTTAAACAGGCAACGAAATTTTGAAAAATATCGAAATTCTCTGCATAAAAACTAGAAGCTTCCAACCATGTTCTCCATCTAGTTATTACTGCAAAGGGAGGCAGTGCCAAAGATGGAAGTTTTTTCGAGTAAAGAGCTGCTCTCAATGCTGCTTTTCTGAAAACTTTTTTAAAAGGGGATACAAGTCTATTAATTTCCGTAAAGTTGTCTCTGATATATTCACAGATTCTGTGGAGAGCATGTGCTACACAAGTAATATGAAGCATATTAGGATATGTTTCCTTTAATAGTCTGCCTGTTTTTAACATATATGCAGCACTGTCACTGACAAATAAAAGTATTTTTCTTTCCACCTGTCGTCCGAATGAAGCATTTGGTGCATATTCTCGTAAATGGTTTTAGCTACTGTTTCAACATCAACTGTATTTATATCTTTTGTTGCTATTGCATATGCGTTATATGGAATAGTTGGATGCAGTACTCCAGCTACAATATTTACCACACAGCGTCCTAATATACCGACAGTTTCGTCGGCACTTATCAATAGGTACTGATTTGAAAGATGGCTTCTACTGCTTTCTACTGCTTTCATGTAGCATTTAGAACCATAATATTTGCCTAAGGTGGATTCATCAGGAACATTTAGACCAGTATATTTTTGGAGAAATGTTTTGAAAGTGGGATTGTTAAGTTCATTTAATGGAATATTTGCTGCCATTAAAGTTTTATATAGTTCTTCGTTAAAATTGTCAGATTCCAACGGATCTAATTTCTATGTATGTGTTTGCAATGCAAAGTGACGTTTTACGTGCGATTTCTTGGAATTTTTTAACGATATTTTACAGACTTTGAAATAAATTTCGGAATCACTGGCAATGGACATACAGGGTGGCCCAAAATGACCGAAGAGGTTTGAGTTCATTATAACTTCTTATTTAAGACATAATTATTAAATTTTTTTTATTTTAAATACAGTATATTAATGGGGAATATTTTTAATTTAATTATGAAAAATTATATCTCGCAAGTGGTGGCCATTTTCTGCTTCGCATATTCGTGCTCTTTCCAAAACATTTTCCATAACCTTTCGCAAAACTTCAGGTGTTATGTTGTTGATTTCATCGCGTATATTATTTTTTAATTGCTGTATGGATCGAGGCTTATTAATATAGACTTTTCTTTTCAAATAACCCCAAAGGAAACAGTCTGAAGCGGTTAAATCCGGTGAACGCGCAGGCCAATTAAAATCGCTTGTACGGGAAATAATTCGTTCACCAAAGATGTCGCGTAAAAGAGCCATTGTGTCCCTCGCAGTGTGCGCCGTGGCTCCATCCTGTTGGAACTATACTTGCGGGTGGTTTTCCACGGCTGGCCTTAAAAAATTTTCCAACATTGTCCGATATCTGACACCAGTGAAGGAAACGGCGACACCGTGTTCATTTTCAAAAAAATATGTGCCAATTATCCTTTCCGACGAAACACCGCACCAAACGGTACACTTAAGTGGGTGTAATTCTCGCTGTTGAACTACTCTTGGATTTTCCGTTGCCCATATCCTGCAGTTTTGCCTATTAACGAACCCATTTAATTGGAAATGGGCTTCGTCGCTCATAATTAAATTATGAATAAAATCATGATTTTCTTCTGCTTTTTGACGAAAATAAATTGCATAATCAAGTCGTTGCTGGTAATCTGTCGGTATCAATTGTTGGACAAGCTGAATTTTGTATGGAAACATTCGTATTGTAAGCAAAATTCTCTGCAGCGACCCTCTTGAGAGGCCAAGTTGTGTCGAACGTCTCCTGGTTGATGTTCCTCCATCTTCCCGAATACTCTCCTGTACCAGTTCAATATTGTCATCCGTGTGCACCGTTCGTCGTCTGCCGGCACCAGGAAGGTTCCTTACAGCCCCGTGTTCTCGAGAATTTGCAACCAGCGGGTTTATTGTTGACTCTGAGGGTCCAACCCGCAGATTAAAATAACGACGATATGCACGCAAGTCAAAACAATGGATCGTTGATTTGAGAAATAAAGATCAACGATTTTGGCACGTTGTTCAATTGTGTACTGTTCCATTTTAAATTCCCCAAGTCCTCTTTACAAAATACTGAAAACAAAAAAAAATATATAATAAAAAAGTTATGAGGAATTAAAACCCCTTCAGTCATTTTGGGCCACCCTCTATAATCAGTTTGACCGTTAATCCAACTCGCCATTGTTTCACGATGCCATTCTCGATGTTGTTTGATATCATATCTGAAAAAGTAACTTAAACAATGTTCTAGATGTAAATAAATGGAAATTAAAAATGTATGCGTAAGTTATTGAAACCTAAGGAAATTCACGGGACACTTACGTCAAAATAATTGGGAGAAGTAGATTCGGTGAAACGATGTTTAGCAAATTTTGTCCTATCAGGTGGCACCATATAATCTAGTGACATCTGATGGACGAAAGAGACTAAAGCAGGATCTATTACAAAAATTACGAAGTATGTAATTATGTAATTAAAAGTTAAAACAATGAACAAAAGAAACTAACTCACCGTACTTTATTTATCTTACGAAATATAACAAAATAATTTGAAACATACATGAGTGGGTAAAAACCACACCAATTTGTATAACACAAAAGTATTTTTAATAATATAAAATATTATTAAAAATGGGGTGTGAAGAACACAATACGAGTTATATATTTGTGAATTTATCTCCTCTCCAGAGACGCAGATACGTATTTCACCATTCTTTTACATTCACAAATATATAACTTGTATTGTGTTCTTCACACCCCATTTTTAACAATATTTTATATTATTAAAAATACTTTTTTATTAGACAAATTGGTGTGGTTTTTACCCACTCATGTATGTTTCAAATTATTTTGTTATATACGCATTCGGTTAGCCCGACAAGTAGTGAAGACACGATAATACAGTTTTTTTATAGATTTGGTTGTTACCGTCTATAGAAACACGTTGCTTAGTTCGGCAGTTATTATGTAGACAGCGCTGAATATTCTTTCACGCTCTGTCTTAATAATTTCTAGTTGATAGCAAGGTAGTTATGTTTGGTTGAATGTATCTCTTCTCCAGCAGGGGCGTACCAACGATCCTGTAGGAAGGTGAAATACGTATCTGCGTCTCTGGAGAGGAGATACATTCACAAATATATAACTTGTATTGTGTTCTTCACACCCCATTTTTAATAATATTTTATATTATTAAAAATACTTTTGTATTACGAAATATATAGACTAATAAATGAAATAAATTATAAGAACTCCTCTCGCTTCTATTTATGTGTTGCACTTGGCGATGTTATAAACTATTTATATGGTCCATAGTAATTTCGGCCTCTCGTCTCCGATCCCTGGTTATTACTATTGATTTACAGTATTTAATTAAGTCCAAAATGGTTTATAGACGTTTAATCACGTTGGTATTGTTATGACAGGTTTAGAACTATATCTTTAATGAATACCTAGAATTAGGTGAAGTACTAGTACTATTTTGATATGTAATTTGCTAATCATCTAATAGAAAATAAAGCGAACATGATAATGTTATCATTTACGAGAACTGCGTACGATAGTACTGTTACAAATACATATTAAATATCTGAAAAGCATTTAGTCCATTAGAAAAACAATTGACCTTTATTAAATTTCATAATATAGATCGAATCAATTCCAAAGTAAAACTTCTGCTACCACAGATACGTTAATTATTATTAAATTTAATCTTGACCACTAATTATTGAAACGAGATGTAATACAAGCCTTAATGTCCGGCCGAACTTGAATCAACAGGGAAAGTGAAACAGGCAAACAAGAGAGAGAATAGAGATACTAGCTTGGCCGCAACTGGAGCTTCATACCTGACTAGAATAAAGTATTTATATGTGCAGTGAATGCGGTGGAATTATTTAATTTGTCGACTAATTTGTAACAGGTGCGGTGAACTGATTTATACACATGATTATTACGGCACTGCACGAGATATTTTTTTGTGTATATGAGTTTGTCTTTTATCCATACGCGAATAGAGAAACCACTTATAATGTTTTAACAATTTACTCCAAGAACAATGTTGATGCTTATCTAATTGTAACGTATTGAGATAGTAATACTTCAATACTTATTTAGCAAAGGTAAAGTCAAATAAATAAAATCGTAATGGTATATAAAACTTTTTACAATAATTCGCCATTATTTTCAGACATAGGCCGAAAATATTTGGCGCTCGTATGTCTGAAAATAATGGCGAATTATTGTAAAAAGTTTTATATACCATCACGATTTTATTTATTTGACTTTACCTTTGCTAAATAAGTATTGAAGTATTACTATCTCAATACGTATGTATAATGCGTATGTATAATACGTATGTATAATAATACGTATGCATAATACGTATATGTAGTATGTAGTATGTAGTATGTAGTATGTAGTATGTAGTAGTATGTAGTATGTAGTATGTAGTATGTAGTATGTAGTATGTAGTATGTAGTATGTAGTATGTAGTATGTAGTATGTAGTATGTATAATACGTATAATACGTATGTATAATACGTATGTATAAGTCTGTCAGGCCGAAAATATTTGGCGCTCGTGACAGACTTATACATGTTCGAACGTGCTCAAAGTATATTGTGCCATAGTTACACATACAATCGCCACAAAATATTTAATTTGTTGAAGAATTGGTATTAAACGATCGCCGTTTGAAACTGAAAGATCTATCAATGACTAGTATTTACGAAAGAAGTTTCCGCCGAATTTTGTATGACCACTAATATATGATTAACATTAGTGGAAGAGGGGTGCAACACTTTCTGTTTCCCAACGGAAACGCCGTGTTGAATATATGAACAGCTCAATGCAAAAAGTACTCACGTAACATAATTAATATTTAGAGTTACACGTTTTTGAAATAATAAATTCCAAGTTTGAAAACAGAAATATAAAACTATTTCTCCGGCGACATTTTTCAAGCCTTTGAACAACACACTTCACATTTCGGTTAAAATGTTTCGGTACAAAAATGTTAATCACAGCCCCTATAATTTTTTTTTCATTTCACTTAGGTATTTTTTAATTTTAATAAATTCACAATAATGTTTCAAAAAAATAAGTTTATTCATGTCATTACAGAAACAAAGAATTAAAATTCTCCAAAAATATGTTCTATAACTAGAGAACGGATGCAATTTCCATAAAACGCAATCGGCAATTGGAATTGTGTAGTATAACGTCGCTCAGTACATCCCGGCGTAATTCAATGAAGAATTTGTTTGACTTACTCGGCCACCTAGTCTCGCAGCGATAACAATGGACAACCCAGCTATTGTATTCGAAGGATATAGTGTTTTCACTGGTGTCGTATACGTAGATAAAATAAATAAGTTTATCGTATTTCGTAAGAGAAATTGCACGTACATTCCTTTTCTTTTCATTTAAGCAACATCTTCCAATTATTTTCACGTAAGTGTGCATAAAACTTCGTTATTTAATTTCGTTTATTTGGATCTAGAATATTCTTACTTTTTCAGACATTGGAAGAGCGTCGAGAATGGCATCGCGAAACAATGGCGAGTTGGATTGAGGGCCATACTGATTGTATGTATATTGCCAGTGATTCCAAAATTTATTGTGAAGTGTGTGAAACGTTATTGAAAAATTGCAATAAATCAACCGTAAAACGTCACGTACGATCGTTAAAGCACGAAAAAAAATTGAACCCGTTGGAATCTGACAATTTTAACGAAGAACTCTGTGAAACTTTTATTGCAGCTAATATTCCATTATTTAAATTGAACAATCCAATTTTGAAGACATTTCTTAAAAAATATACTGGTCGAAATGTTCCTGATAATCAACTTTACGCAAATATTATGTTTCTATGTGCTATACGAGAACAGTAGAACGCATTAGAAGCCATCTTTTAAATCAATACATATGGATAAGCACCGACGAAACGGTGGATATGTTAGGACGCTGTGTGGTAAATGTTGTAGCTGGTGTACTACATCCAACTATTCCCTATAACTCATATGTAATAGCAAAAAGTGTTATAAACAGAGTTGATGCGGAAACAGTTGCTGAAACCATTAAGGAGAATATGCAAAAAATGGTTCATTCGGACGCCACGTACAAAGAAAAAATACTTTTATTTGTCAGTGATAGTGCTGCGTATATGTTAGAAACAGGCAGACTATTGAAGAAAACATATCCTAATATGCTGCATATTACTTGTGTAGCACATGTTCTCCACAGAATCTGTGAATATATCAGAGACACTTTTCCGGAAGTTGTATCAACTTTTAAAAAGGTTTTCAGAAAAGCACCATTGAGAGTAGCTCTTTTCACGGAAAAATTTCCATCTTTGTCACTGCCTCCCACTCCAGTAATAACTAGATGGAGAAACATCAACCAGGAGACGTTCGACACAACTTGGCCTCTCAAGAGGGTCGCTGCAGAGAATTTTGCATACAATGAGAATGTTTCCATACAAAATTCAGCTTGTCCAACAATTGAAACCGACAGATTACCAGCAACGACTTGATTATGCAATTTATTTTCGTCAAAAAGCAGAAGAAAATCATGATTTTATTCATAATTTAATTCTGAGCGACGAAGCCCATTTCCAATTAAATGGGTTCGTTAATAGGCAAAACTGCAGGCTATGGGCTACGGAAAATCCAAGAGTAGTTCAACAGCGAGAATTACACCCATTTAAGTGTACCGTTTGGTGCGGTGTTTCGTCGGAGAGAATAATTGGCCCATATTTTTTTGAAAATGAACACGTTGTCGCCGTTTCCATCACTGGTGTTAGATATCGGACAATGTTGGAAAATTTTTTAAGGCCAGCCATGGAAAACCATCCTCAAGTATGGTTCCAACAGGATGGAGCCACAGCGCACCCTGCGAGGGACACAATGGCTCTTTTATGCGACATTTTTGGTGAACGAATTATTTCCCGTACAAGCGATTTTAATTGGCCTCCGCGCTCACCGGATTTAACCGCTTCAGACTGTTTCCTTTGGTGTTATTTGAAAGGAAAAGTCTATATTAATAAGCCTCGGACCATACAGCAATTAAAAAATAATATACGCGACGAAATCAACAACATAACACCTGAAGTTTTGCGAAAGGTTATGGAAAATGTTTTCGAAAGAGCACGAATATGCGAAGCAGAAAATGGCCACCACTTGCGAGAAATAATTTTTCATAATTAAATTAAAAATATTCTCCATTAATATACTGTATTTAAAATTAAAAAATTTAATAATTATGTCTTAAATAAGAAGTTATAATGAACTCAAACCCCTTCGGTCATTTTGGGCCACCCTGTATTTTTTGCACTAAGCAGTTCGTATGTGCTTGTTTTTAAATGTACAGGATGTCCTTGAAATAAAGAGACAACGTGTGAAAAATGGAAAGATATCTCTTATTTAGAATAGAAATTCAAAATATTTTTCCAAAATTCCCTTTCAAAAGCGAGAAGAAAATATTTGACACGCTACTGTGCGACCTACTATATCATAAAGAATATCGTAGACGGTACTTAAAGGTGTGCGACAATAACAAAAAGAGTAGTTTTGTTATTGCCCTTCAGTCTTAAGTATCGTCTCTGATTAAGTCAGCTGTCAATCGCTACATGTGTACGTTTGATATGATTTACATTTACGTCTTTGATTAAAGGTAGATTGCTACCAAATTGGAAATGAACATCACATCTTCTTTTAAAATGTTTTTATAAACATAGCATTACAGCCTAGTGTTTTTTATAGACATTCTGAATCCATATTAATAATTTATATTTGTTAGTTCTCGTAACAAAAAAAAACATTAACACGTGAAATGATGAAGATGTATTCTTTTTCTATAGTGAATTTAATTGTAGGGAATTTCGAATTTAATTCTATTAAAAAATCGTCCAAATTACATCGTTTAAATCATGTAACTCATTAAAATCACTTTTAGGTAACACCAAGGACAAAATTGAGGTAGAACATAAATCTGGTATATATGAAATAAATTGTAACGATTGCAGCCAAAAATATATCGGCCAAACTAGACGTTCAATTTGAACTCGTTACAAGGAACATATTTCCCACTTTAGATTCAACAGACCCGAAAAATCTAGCATTGCCCGACATATTTAGAATTAGATAGTTATGAAAGTATTTATATATATACATATAGAAATAAGAATAAATTAATGAATTTTGACAATGGACCAATCCCTCAGTCCAGTTTGTATGCTTTATTGTGACAATAGCATTATTTTTACGCTTCATGTATTCACGCTTCACGGTTCCCTAAATTTCACGCTAGGTTTAAGTAGTATATAAGTGTTATTTCGATGTTAGGAATTTAGTGTTATCCCATTGGCGATTTGGTGAAGAGCATATCTTCTAAGGTTTACCTTAGCCAAAAACGCTACGTTTAACATTTTTTCAGTTTTTAAGGTTATTCTACTGAAGATGGCAATTTAGTTGCCTAGATACGTATATATTATTTATTGATATATATTGAGGTTAGGGTGTTTTTCTTATTTCTGTTTCAATTTTTAAAATGTTCTAAAGAAATTTCTTCCAAAACTTTTGAGACATCCGTTACTATCTTAGCCTGAAATGGTTAGTAAAAAGATGATTGAATATCGCCTGATAACCACTGATTGATTTCTTAGTTGTTATGCAGTAGTGCTGTTGTGGCCATAATGTTGAATGAATATGATTTATAAGTAAATGTATATAAATCCAACCAAAAGGATATTTAATAAATTAGTAGGAGTATGTAGAAAGAGAAACAAAAACAAAGCATATCAAATCGTCATTAATGTTTAAGGAAGGGAAACAACGGAGTAACTACCCTTCAGAAATCCCCAATCGACCGCTCAGCTTCCGACTTACTTTGCCAATTAAAAAAATATGTACTGCGAGAGCATAATTCCATATCGAGTCCCAAATGAGCATAAAACAGTCAGCGAATCGCTGAAAAATTTAAAGCTCGTAGCTTAAGCGATCTGAACAACACGTATGCGAAAATACTGAAATCTCCCTTTATTAATTTTATACTTGGCGGTGTATGAGAGTTTGCTTTCACGTAAGAGAATTCAGATATTTCCCAGAACAACATTCTCCTTCCCTAAACAGATATACGGCGGTAAATTTTTAAATAATTGGCCATTTGAAATGCTAGAAATCCCCAAACGGCAAGATATTGTAGATATATTGTAACATTGCCTTCGCTTTATTCGTTCAGAATTGTAGAGATAATCCTTACCATTTAAGAATATCGTTTGAAATTTATTAAATATAAGAAATCTACCAGAAATCCATAAATAATTAAAATGTATAACTTTTATGATACTTTAGTGATAATAATGTAATTAGCAAATAGTATATTAAGATACAAGTTTCATAAGACATGATTTTTGCGCACGAGTTCAAGGTTTAGAAAACGAGCCGTAGGCGAGTTTTCTAATGAAGGAGTGCGCAAAAATGTCTTATGAAACGTGTATTTTATACTATTTTTCTATTCCGCCTTTTAAATATTAAAAAATGTTTAAAATAATAGTCATGTTCAATACGAATATTTTAGATATTTTATTCTTTTGACGTTGGGTACACTGACTTATAATTTTAACATTTCAAATATTTGAAATATTGTTGTGTTTTGAAATTTAAATATTAGACTAATTTATGTTACTATCTAACAACAAATTGGACGAAATAAGTAATTGCACGCCGCCAGGGCTTGAAAATTGCAGAAGACAATTTGGAAAATCTTCTGCCAAATAAATCCCGACACATTTATAAAAAGGAATATAACTGGTGTAAAGAAAATAACATCGTAATTATTACATAAAACGTTATGATTGCCTATTTTGACAAAGAAAGTAAAATAAAAAAGGCATCTTCCTTGCGGTCCAAATATTCGATGTTAAAATGTTGTTTGAATATTTATAAAAATACAGATATCTCAAAATTTTCTCAACCAATAGCATATTTACACTAAAAAGATTGTCTGAAGGCTATGAGCTTAAGAAATCTAAGATTCTAGAAATAGAGCACATTAACCGATTTATAACAGAAGCCGATGATAAAACATATTTAGCAATGAAAGTAAGTAACAAAAACATAATTATAGTAATATTTTACAAATTTTGTACACTATTTTGTTATAATAGTCATATTAAAATTATGTAATTATGTTATTGGAGCTTGCCGTCGTGAAGAAATAACAAACATGTTTATAGATGATATACAGTTTAAAAATGATGTCATAATGGTTGACGTGCTAAAAACTAAAACTTATGTTCCCAGACAATTTATTATAACTCAAAGGTTATGGATTGATTTGGTGAAAAATTATTATCATCTTCGTCTCAGTCATGTTACACATAGGCGTTTTTTCCTGCAATATACAAATGGTTTGTGTGTATATATTCCAATAGGTATTAATACAATAGGAAAAGTACCAAAAAGTATTGCTACTTACTAGAAATTACCTAATCCTGAACTCTTCACTCGACATTGCTTTAGACCATTGATTCCGAAAGTGGTCCAGGTGTCCCAGGGGTCCACGGGAGACTCGACGGGGGTCTACGTTGGCGGGACAAAAAAATGGGGGTTCACAATTCGCTTACGAATTGTGAACCCCCATTTTTTTGTCACAATTCGTTAGCGGGGTCCACGAAAATTTATCTAGTTTCGATAGTGAAGAACTAAAATGTTGGCTTGAGTTCACCTATTAATTTAATGACATTAACTTACAATTACAAGGGTCAGCCTCAATTTAATAAAAACAAAGGGTATAATTTCAGCTTTTCTTGGAAAATTGAAATTTATGAAGCAAAATATTAGTCGGCGCGAATTTTCCCAGTTTTCAAACTTGTCACAGGTAGAATGCCTTGATGAGGATATTCACACATACGTTCAACATTTGATTGCCCTGCATGATGACTTTAAAATAAGATTTTAAGATATTCTGACGATGGAAATACCACCATGGAACATAAATCCACTTGATGAACCGGAAGTGGAGAATGTGATATTACAAGAGGAGCTACTCGAGCTTAGCACTAATGAGGAACTGAAGGTGAAATTTAGAAGAGGGTATCAAACATTTTGGCTGCAGGCAGAAATACACGAAAAATATCCTGGACTGTGGGGAATTGCGAGAAAGCTTTTGATAGCGTTTCCTCGTCATATCTTGTCGAGAAAAGTTTTAGTGTCGTTACAAACCTTTTAACAAAAAAAAAAGGAGCAGATTGAATATCACAGAACGGGGAGATTTGCGGTTATTCCTAACAAAACTGAAACCAAATACTGATAATTTGCTGTCAATACATCAAGTACATCCCTCCCACTAAAATTATGACTATTTTGTGATTGTCATTGTAGAAGTTAGGTTACGTTATTAATATTTAATTTTAATTATATTATGACTGTTATCATATTACAATGTAATATGATAACAATAATAATTAATAGTGTAATAATTACATATTTGAATAAATACAACACAAGGAAATATACTATTTTTCTTTTTATTTTTACCACTCCGAATGGGGAGTTTTCTAAATAAAATATGTGAGAATTGATTGGTTTCTTGTGCTGTGAGTAGATGTCAAAGGAGTAAAGTTGGATGGAATCACTTTTTTGATTGGCTAACTTTACTTTTTTGACATCCACTCACAGCACAATCAATTATTAATTAACCAATAACTCAGCCGCAAAGCAAATTTCCATAGTTAGATCTAATCTTCACATTTTTTGTCGAGTTTTGGGAATATGGTAGAAATCTAGCTGCAGGGGGTCCACCGGAACCAGCAAAACTTTCAAAGTGGTCTATGAGAAAAAAAAGTTTGGGAGCCTCTGCTTTAGACGATCCAGTGATACAAAATTTGGCTAATAGTGGAGGAGATTTAATTACAATTAAGCGCCATGGAGGATAGAAATCTACCACTGTGGCTGAAGGTTACATTGATAATTCCATCAAGAGAAAATTAGACGTTGCCGAAATACTATCTAATACTGCACCTAATACGTCTACTAAAATCACGGATAATCAATCAACTTCTAATTCAATGGACAGTGATTTATTAGTTAATGTGAATCAGCAGGGATTCAAACAAAATATAGTGTGTTCCCAGAATCTGCCTGGAATATCTATTAATGCCCACGAATGTTCTAGTGTTACAGTAAAAGAATATAACAACTACAGTATTCACAATGATAAGTAATCTCGATAGAAATATTTATAGCGTCTAGCTTTGTTAACGAATTTATAGATACACTCCTTTATTAGCAAGAGTCTAATAAAGTTTTGGCAAATGTCTCTGCTATTCTCTCTATAATTTTTATTTACATTTATCACTGCCAAACGTTCATATCCAACTTTAAAAATGATTTAGTTACTTATTACACTTGTGACAAACTTCGAAAAAAAATAGAGTGCGGTAAAGTAATACGTTACGATACTGTATAATCAAGCAACGGGGTATCGTAATTAGCACTTTATGACACCGGAATAGAAAATAGTATATTAAAAAACACGTTTCATAAGGCACCATTTTGCCGCACGAGACCAGTTTAGAAAACGAGCCGCGATAGCGGCGAGTTTTCTAAAGAGCGAGTGTGGCAAAATGCCTTATGAAACGAGTAACACATGATTAGAGCCAATGGACACAAAAAAACGAAGCAGTCGAAGCATATTTCACTAGATATAAAAAACTACAAAAAGATGAAAATACATTCAAATTCATTTAATTGGACATACATTTTATATGCATTGTATTTTTAACTCTAAGTACAAAAATGACAAAAAGGAAAAAGAATACGCATTAAAGAAAAGGAGCAAATTGAAAAAAAAAATTAAAATACATTAAATTGTTATTGTAACAGGAACTTATAATTGTTTAATAAGTTAAAATACATATGAAGCACCACATGCGACAGGGTTCATAACATGCTGCGTAGCAGAGTAGTTCATGCCCAAATGCAAAACAAAACGATCTCCATGAGGACAACAAAAGGGTGTCCTCAAGGAGGCGTATTGTCACCGCTACTATGGAGTCTAGTAGTGGATAATCTCCTCAGGACATCAAATGACCAGGGAATATGGTCGCAGGAGTTCGCCGATGACATTGTCATAGTGTCCCAGGGGAAATTCCCGGGGACAGTGGCGAACATCATGCGAAATGCTCTGGGAATTGTAGAAAGATGGTGCCTTGAGGAGGGATTAACTGTCAATCCTCAAAAAAACAAGTTGGTAGCCTTTACCAACATGAGAAAACTAAATGATCTGGGCAGCGTGAAGATGTTTGGACAAGAGTTAGAACTAACCAACGAAGTGAAGTATCTAGGCATAACACTTGATGCGAAACTGAATTACAGCAGACACCTAGCCAAAGTGGCAGACAGGGCGGCGCAGCTCTTCTGGAGATGCAGAAGAGCTGTTGGCAAGACCTGGGGACTAAGACCAAATGTGGTACACTGGTTGTAAACAGCAGTAATAAGACCAACGATTAGCTATGGGGCAGTTGTCTGGTGGAGGAGGACGGAGCGGACATCGTCGGTGGGGCTCCTCACGACTCTCCAGCGACAGACTCTGTTGGGAATCACGGGAGCTATGAACAGCACGGGAACCGCTTCCGTGGAGGCCATCGTGGGTCTCCCTCCGCTGGAACTATTTATAAAGGCGGAGGCGATGGCTGCGATCCTGAGGCTGGAGGCCAATGACGTATGGTGTCCTAACAAGGTTGTAGGGAGCCATACAGATATCACAGGAACTATACTGGAAGAGCCGATATTTCAAATGCCGGTGGACAGTATGGCACCTCAAATTATGTTTACAGCTAAGCTGAACATATTTATACCGACCAGGGAACAGGCAAAAAGTCGCTCGATCGATTGTGGTGCCGGCACCTGGTACACTGACGGATCACAATCTAGTCAGGGGGCAGGTGCACGCATATGCCCTAGAATGAAGATATAGATATGTCTGGGCAAACATACTACGGTTTTGCAGGACGAATTGTTAGCAGTCGCAGCCTGCGCCGATGAAATTCGGGAAGCCGGCTACGCAAGCAAAAAAATTAACATAATGACTGATAGTCAGGCGGCTATTAAAGCCATTATGAACCCATCTACCGGTCTAAGCTGGTGAAATATTGTAAACAGGTCCTCAATAACCTGGCACAAGACAATACAGTGTCGCTGATATGGGTGCCAGGACATGAGAGAATTAAAGGTAATGAGAGCCGACAAACTGGCCAAAGAAGGTACTAATAGGAACTTCATAGGACCAGAACCTGTATGTGGAATCACTAAAGGTTCCGCTAAAAGGGAGATCTGGTTATGACTAGAAAGAGAACATAAAAATAAATGGCGGTTAACGGAAGGTCAACTCCGTACCAAACCACTACCAAGGGGGCTGGACGGAAAGTTTTCAGCCAACCTAATTCGTAGTAGCAAAAAAAAATAATTACCGGGTTAATAACCGGACATTGTCCTTTAAGGAAGCATTTGTACACCATGGGCTTAGTTAGCGAGCCCTGGTGTAGGAGATGTGAAAAACAGGAGGAAACTAGCCTTTATGTAATATGCACGTGTGAGGAACTGAAGGAATTCAGACAGAAATATTTCGGGAGGGATCTATTGGATCCTTCGAGTGTACTCAAACTTCCCCTGAGGAGGATAGTGGCTTTTATCGAGGACACAAGACTAACCGAGTGGAATTGAGAGATCTATTGGGGATAGTACAAAGAGCAGTGTGCTCAAGTGCCTGGACGGGGTGGCGTCCAACCCAAAACAGAGAAGAAGAAGAAGATACATATGAAGTCATTTAAGAAAATGGCTTTATTATTTGTTTAATAATATAATTAACATGAGTATATATACAATAAAAAAAGGAAATATACAAATATTTAGAAGATAATACAATAGTCGATGTTAAAATAAATTTGAAAAATGAACATTTATTAATGTAGCTCTGTATGCACCATTTTCATTTTGCATATTTACTTCTGGCTGCTCTTTGTAGATTTCGATGTCTTCATCAATGACCCATTCAAAACATTGTGTTGTACTGTTACTGCTACTATTATTGCTTTCAAGAGTTCCACATTAAATCTCATACCATATATGAAATAAGTTTGGAAAAATGTTTAAAACACCAAAAAATCTTTTAGTTCAGTTTCTGGTTCTAATACGAAATTAATCGTACAATTGTTCAGCTCGACTTTGAGAATTTGCCAAAGAGGTTAATAAATATTTTGTAATACCGTAACCAGTATCACCAAATATAACTGAGTCATTGAAACGTTCATTTTTTTAGTTTTTTTAATTGTTGATGCATTCAAAATTATTTGGACATGTGTAGATCCTGGCTATCTAGTTATGATGTCACAAATTCTTAATGGAGAATCTCCTATTACCTGAATATTCCATGAAAAATATCCTTTTCTGTTTCGGTACAACTCAGTATTATTATCACCAGGAGATTGTATTCTTATGTGAGTGCAATCAGTTGTACTTACTACATTAGGAGATCTAGCTACCTGATAAAATCTGTTTAGTTTCTTGTAATTCTTCTACATTTCTAGGGATATTTAGATAAAATTGTCGCCATAGACAGGCAATTGCATATATAACATTTTGTATGATTATTGGTATTATCATTGTACCCGTTGCATAAAATCTTAGAGTCAATAAAAGTTTAATTTCTGCGTTTATATGTTCTAAAATATTTCTTGAAGTATTTTTAGTTAATCGAAATCGGTTTTCGGAATTCTTCATCCGGCAAGGTGTTAAAATTATTGACTCTGCAACAAAACAATATATTAAAAACATATGCTTATTGTATACTCTATAAGCCTGCCTGTCCTTAAAGGCATTACGGCTCCGAAAATAACGCACACGATAGCTAATTTGCTCATCGCTATCTGAATCAAAGATATTCATATCCATTTTAATTTATAAAATGTGTTGTAGAAAAATGAGTCTAGAAAACTAATATTACATAAACAAGAAATCAGATGTTTATCAGAATAATTGAAACATACATGAGTAGGTAAACCCCACCAGTTTTGTATAATACAAAGGTATTTTTAATAATATAAAATATTATTAAAAAGTTCACAGAAAATATTAATAGTGAACCTGCATTTGTGCTCTTCACACCAGATTTTTAATAATATTTTATATTATTAAAAATACCTTTGAATCAGATGTTTGCTAATAGTTGTCACTTTTACTGCCAATTCAAGAAAATTTGATATATTTGGCGGTATAACTATCTGTGAACTAAAAACGACGTGTAGAGCGTACGCTGGCGGAAATCTCGGGTTATAATATGGAACAAGTTAAAACATGGGATAGCTAACTGAAGTTTATCTGCGGTTGTGTAGAACCGACCCTAAGAATAGAACGGTAAACCTCCATCTCTAATGTACTTATCCTCAAGTAGGCTTTGATTTAACGTTTGACGTGTGCATTTTTTTCTCTTCTCCCTATCTACACTCACAAAGAGTGTAGACAACTCCACGTAGCGGCGTTTTAATGTAACTATGTTCATTTACGCGCGCGAATCTAATTTCATCAATTTTAGAGAACCGCCTCGTATCTATCTTATAACGAGTGTTTTTTATAGAGGTATGAAACTTTAACGTGGCAACACTTTTTTAACTGGCGGCCATTTTGTCAGCCGTCAGGTGATTTAGGTTTAGTTTGGTTTGGCATTTCAACATGAATAGACTGACGCCTGAACAACGCTTCCAAATTGTGCAAATTTATTTTGAAAATCACGGTTCTGTTCGAAATACGTATCGCGCACTACGTCCATTTTACGGTCAACATAATCGTCCATCAGAGCAATTAATTCGATTAACTATGGAAAGTTTTCGCACCACGTTTAGTCTAAATGATAATACGCATCCACAGAGACGTCGTACAGTGCGTACAGAAGAAGTCATTGCTGCTGTAGAGCGTAGCGTAGAGGAAAACCCGAATCAGTCTATCCGCCATCGTGCACAGGAATTGGATATGTGTCCATCCACGTTATGGAAGATTTTGCGGAAAGATCTTGGTTTGCGTGCTTACAAAATCCAACTCGTGCAAGAATTGAAGCCATACGATCACCTAGCAAGGCGTAGATTCGGTGAATGGGCCCAAAATAAGATTGCCGTTGATCCCGATTTTCATAAGCGAATTTTGTTTAGTGATGAAGCTCACTTTTGTTTGAATGGATACGTCAATAAACAAAACTGCCGTATTCGGAGTGATGGTAATCCTCAAGTGTATGTTGAGACACCGTTACATCCAGAAAAACAGACTGTTTGGTGTGCTTTATGGGCTGGTGGAATCATTGGTCCGTACTTCTTTAAAAACGATGCTAGTCAGAACGTTACAGTCAATGGTGACCGCTATAGAGCCATGATTACTGACTTTTTCGTTCATCAATTGAACAACCATGATGTGCAGGAGCTGTGGTTTCAACAAGACGCCGCAACATATCACACAGCTCGTGCCACAATTGATTTATTGAAGGAAACGTTTGGTAACCGCATAGTTTCACTTTTCGGACCCGTGAATTGGCCTCCAAGATCGTGCGATTTAATGCCGCTAGACTATTTTCTGTGGGGATATGTGAAGTCGCTAGTCTACGCCGATAAGCCCGAAACGATTGACCACTTGGAGGACAACATTCGCCGCGATATTGCCGATATACGGCCACAAATGTTGGAAAAAGTCATCGAAAATTGGACCTCAAGATTAGACTACGTCCGAGCCAGCCGTGGCAGTCATATGCTAGTAGTCATATTTAAATTATAATGCCAGAAGATTATTTTTCGAATAAAGTAAATTTCATGTCAATTTAAAAAATTCATCTTTGTTGTATTCCATTTCAAAGTTCTATACCTCTATAAAAAACTTTATATAAACAATCTTTAAAATGTAATCGAATTAAAAAAATATTACCTAATTTTATTAAAAAAATAAAAACAATATTTTGATTAAAATAAACATAAAAAACAAAGCCGTGGAAGTAAACGTAAGAGTATAATATATACAAATTATTTTTACTAATAAAAATTAATATGCATTCTCTGACTTATGTAAGAAAACAAATTTGCAATGCGCCTCGTGAGATATAGATAATTACAATTTTTCCTTGAATCAATCGATTTACTCGATTATTTATGCAGAATGAACACAATAATTTTGACTCATATACTTAAAATAGATTTTTTTCTCCATTCGTTGTGATTTATTGGTTTGACTTTCTTCATTGTAATTACCTTGAATCGAAATTGTCACTTGAGTAGAAGAAACTCATTGTTTTTTTTTTCGGTAGATACAAAATTAGTGTTAAAAACTCTAATTGGGTGAAGGTAAATTGATAAAACATTCTAAAAAAAGTAAATTATTTTTGTTTAGTAATATACTATATTTGTACAACTTAATTTTGGTAACAGATTTTTTTATTATATATTGTTTAGTTATTAGATATTTATGGACTGTAAAAGGAGCTTTTAAAATTTATAAAATAAGATTACCTACTAAATAAAGAGTACATAGTAATAAATAAATATACTTGAATGCCCGGTGGGTAATATCTAATAACTAGAGAACGGACACGCTTAACACATGACGCAAAGCCCAGTGCAGTACTGGCGAAAGGCTGTATTTCTAAAATATTTAATTTTATTTATATAATTGGAAAACAAACGGGTGGTGATCTATAAAATTACGAAATACATATTTATTTGTTGAAAAGTTGTATTTATAAAGTCTTTAATTTTATTTATATAATTGGAAAACATACGGGTGGTGATCTATCTATCTAAAATTACGAAATACATATTTATTAATTAATTTTATTTATATAATTGGAAAACAAACGGGTGGTGACCTATAAAATTACGAAATACATATGTATTTGTTGAAAAGTTGTATTTTCTAAGTTTTTAATTTTATTTCTATAATTGGAACATTTTTATTTGTTCATTTTGTCGTTCAAGTTGAGGAAAGGAGTATTAATATTGACTAGCAATAGTTTCTCAAGGTTTTCTTCTGTCAATTTTGTTCTCTTTGAATTAAGTACATCCTTATAAATAGAAAACGTCCTTTCTACATCGCAACTGGTTATAGATGCATACTGGAAATATTCTTTTATTTCTTCATATTTAGCCGTTAGATTTTGTGGAATTGTCTCCATACATAATTGCGGCAATGTAATTAAATCTGGATTTCTATTAAGAATTGCTTCAAACTTTTGCCGAAGGCCACATCCGAAGTCACTTGGAATACTTTTCAAATTATTAACAGCCACATCTAATGTGGTTAATCCGTCATTTAATTTGAGATTTCGATTTTCAAAATAAGTTATTAGTTTTGGCAATTTTCCAAAGTGTTCGTGAAGAAAGTACAACTGATTTTTTAAATTTGGGATTTGTGTGAGCTCCTTGCACTCACCAATACTTCTAGTATCCTCCTTTAACAGTGTTACGAAATGTTTTAGACTATCGAAATTCTCAGCATAATAACTAGTAGCTTCCAGCCATGTTCCCCATCTAGTTATTACTGGAGTGGGAGGCAGTTACAGAGATGGAAATTTTTCCCTGAAAAGAGCAACTCTCAATGGTGCTTTTCTGAAAACTTTTTTAAAAGCTGATACAAGTCTATCAACTTCCGGAAAAGTGTCTCTGATATATTCACAGATTCTGTGGAGAGCATGTGCTACACAAGTAATATGCAGCATATTAGGATATGTTTTCTTCAATAGTCTGCCTGTTTTTAACATATACGCAGCACTATCACTGACAAATAAAAGTATTTTTTCTTTGTACGTGGCGTCCGAATGAAGCATTTTTTGCATATTCTCCTTAATGGTTTCAGCAACTGTTTCCGCATCAACTCTATTTATAACACTTGTTGCTATTACATATGAGTTATAGGGAATAGTTGGATGTAGTACACCAGCTACAACATTTACCACACAGCGTCCTAACATATCCACCGTTTCGTCGGCGCTTATCCATATGTATTGATTTAAAAGATGGCTTCTAATGCATTCTACTGTTCTCGTATAGCACCTAGAAACATAATATTTGCGTAAAGTTGATTCATCAGGAACATTTCGGCCAGTATATTTTTGAAGAAATATTTTTAAAGTGGGATTGCTAAGTTTATTTAATGGAATATTAGCCGCCATAAATGTTTTACAGAGTTCAGATGTGTTTGCGATCCTAAGTGACGAATTTTTGACGATATTTTACGGATTTTGTAAAAAATTTCGGAATCACTGACTATGGACATACAATCAGTATGACCGTCAATCCAACTCGCCACTGTTTTACAATGCCGTTCTCGACATTCTTCCATATCATGTCTGAAAAAGTAACTTAAACAATGCTCTACTCTAGATCTAAATAAATTAAAACTAAAAATGTGTGCGTAAGTTATTGAAACTGATCGAAATTCAATGGACACTTACGTCGAAATAATTGGTAGAAATAGATTCAATCAAACTATATTAAACAGGATCTATCACAAAAATTACGATGTAATTAACAGTTAAAACTATTAAAACAAGAAACTTACTCACAGCACTTTATTTATCTTACGAAATATAAACTAATAAATAAAATACATTATAAAAACCCCGTTTCTATCTACGCTCATGAAAACACTTTAAAAAACACTATATTCTCCGAATACAATAGCTGAGTTGTCCATTGTTATCGTGCGAGACCAGGTGGCCGAGTATGTCAAACAAATACTTCATTGAATTACGCCGGGATGTACTGTGCGACGTTATACACAATTCTAATTGCCGATTGCGTTTTATGGAAATTGCATCCGTTCTCTACAAATAACTAGAGACTGGACACATCAGGCCGAAATTACGATGCACCATATAAATAGTCAATAACATATTTAACTACAACACGCAGTTATTGAATAGCATTATTCATTCGATTAACGGCGCATCTGGTTTTCTTTGGTCGCTGAATTGTGACGCAATTACTTCAATATTACACTTAAATTCCTTTCTTCATGGGCGTAGATAGAAGGGTGAAAAGTTTTAATAATTTATTTTATTTATTACTTTATATTTCGTAAGATAAATAAAGTTGAGTTATAGCAAAACGCACGAAGCAATCCACTTTCGTCATCAACCAAAAACAGTGACATCTGTATTGCCAGTTTTATAACAACAAAAATAATAGTCTTATATATTACCAAATTTATAATTTAATTAATCTGGAATATATTATATGTATATAATAGTAATTGTAGGATTATTTCGATGAATAATATTAATTAAAAATTATAATTTTGTGGATTTCAATTTGCTTTATAAAAGGTATTAACATAAGATGTTGGCTATCATGAAAAATCGTTTACAAGTAACTGCCGAATCATTTGACGGTATTTGGTTGTTAAAATAATAAACTTAAAAATGTAGTTTTATTGACTTATATGTAGTCACAAAATACATTAACTTGTTATTTATCTTATTTAATGAGAATGTACTTAATTTGCTCTTAGAAAATTTGGTCAATTTAGGTACAAATATAACTTTTAAACTTCACCGTAAATTTTATAAGTTGACACAAAGCTCACATACATGTATTACAACTATTACCTCTTAGATTTTAATGACGAAAGTGGATTGTTTCGTGCGTTTTCCTATAGTTTATTTTTTTCATTGTCTTAACTGTTAATTCGAAAACAAACGGGTGGTGATCTATAAAATACAAAATACATTTTTATTTCTTCATTTTGTAGTTCAAGTTGAGTAAACGAGTATCAATATTAACTAGAAATACTTTCTCAAAGTTCTCTTCTGAAAAATTTGTTCTCTTTGAATGAAATACATCCTTGTAGATAGAAAACGTCCTTTCTACATCGCAACTGGTAATAGGTGCATTCTGGAAATATTCTTTTATTTCAGCGTATTTAACACTCAGATTTTGGGGCATTGTCCCCATACACAATTGCTGCAATGTTATTAAATTTGAATTCCTATTAAAAACAGCGTCAAACTTTTGCCGAAGGCCACATCCGAAGTCACTTAGAATATTTTTCAAATTATTAATAGGAATTTGTATTAGTTCCTTGCACTTAGAATTACTTCGAGCATCGTCATTTAAACAAGTATCGAAATTTTGTAAACTATTAAAATTCTCTGCATAAAAACTAGTAGCTTCCAACCATGCCCCCATCTAGTTATTACTGGAGAGGGAGGCAGTGACAAAGATGGAAGTTTTTCCCTGCAAAGAGCTACTCTCAATGGTGCTTTTCTGAATGCTATTTTAATAGGGAATAGAAGTCTATCAACTTCCGGAGAGGCGTCACTGATAAATTCACAGATTTTGTGGAGAGCATGTGCTACGCAAGTAATATGCAGAATATTAGGATATTAAATCTGCCTGTTGTTAACATATTGCTATGAACTTTTCCCTACAAATATTTTGAAAAGTTATTTAATTATTTATGAGTGAATTATTATTTTGAATATTTATATTTGACTAGCGCAGTTAGTGCAAGCCGTTTGCATTGCTGTGCACGATTTTTATAACTGTATTTTTTTATGAGAAGCCTTCGTGCTTCATGTGGACTAACCAGACACAAATGTGCTGTGTCGTAAGAAAGGTGTGTTTATTTAAAGATATTTTTATCTTTTCTAAGTAATTTCAGTATTTGTTGTTTGATTTAATTGTGGTCTGAGCTTGAGTTTATCATTACCGTTTTATTTACGAGTTTGTGAATATCATAATTTGATTATTAGCACTTTCTTACACACACGTGTCTCGTGTAGATGAATATATTTTTTTTACGTAAGTAATATATTCTTTAAAAAGATATCTTATTTTTATATTGAATGAATTGAATACTGTATTTTCTAATTGTATGAATATTATCGTATTGAAATTTAATCTTAGTTATTTGATATAAATGACAAAGAAGGTTTTTTAAAATTTCTAGTATAAAAAAACATTTTCTGTTACTGTAAAATTTTAGTACGCTTGGGATATCAAGGGCATATTTTTTTTGATGTGGTTGCACATGTGTTAGAGTTTGCTTCGGTCTGTCAAGTATAGTTTGTTGATTTTGTTCTCTAGGGAGAAATTAAAAAGCATCTGTGTAATTTATTAGTTTTAATTTTGATCGGATGTCATAAAGGAAGTTTTTTATCGTATGCTGCGGTCACTTCCATGCGATATTTTTACCTTAATAATATTGTTAAATGAGGCAATATTAATCTTTATACTTTATAAAGATTTTTTTTTTATTTTTTTTATTTTTGTATTAAAGATTCATTTAAAGTTTATTGTGTTTCTTATTATTATTAAACCTTATTTCAAGAAGTTTACAAGTAACTTAAAGAGAAATAATTATAACATTTGTCAATACTCTTTTACTGGCGTATTATAAATTTGTAGAAGAGAAAAACCACGTTTTCCAATTGGAATCCTGAGAGGAAAGTAGTCCCATTTTTTTAAATTAAACCGACTGAGTATCCTAGCTGGATAGATTGGTTGTGAATAGTGGTGTTACCTATTTCAAAACCACTATTCATAGCAATATGTATATGCAGCTCTGTCACTGACAAATAAAAGTATTTTTTCTTTGTATCTGTCGTCCGATTGAAGCATTTGGTTTATATTCTCGTAAATGGTTTTAGCTATTGTTTCCACATCAACTGTATTTATAAATTTTGTTGCTATTACATATGCGTTTTATGCAATAGTTGGATGTAGTACACCAGCTAGAATATTTACCACATAGCGTCCTAATATATTTAAAGTTTCGTCGGCGCTTATCCATAGGTACTGACTTGAAAGATGACTTCTAATTCGTTTTACTCCTTTCTTGTAGCACTTAGAAACATAATATTAGCGTAAGGTGTATTCATTAGGAACATTTCGATCAGTAAGTATATTTTTGGATAAAATTTTTTGAAGGAGGGATTGTTAATACAACAGTATTTTTAATAATATAAATTATTATTAAGAATCTGGTGTGAAGAACACAATACAAGTTCATGACCAATATTTTTGTCAACGTATCTGAACATATGCCTCCCCATAGACGCAGATATATATTTCATCTTTCCACAGATTCGTCAGTACACCCCTGCTGAGGACGGACATATTCAGACACTTTCACAAAAAAAAAACAAATTCTCTCACAGAAATTATTAAAACCGAACGTAGAAGTACATCCAGCGCTGCATATTAGCAAATAGCCGAAGTAACTACCCCTTGTCCACTTAATAACTGTCGAACTAGCAAAGTGTTTCCCATCAGATGGCACTGCCGTATCTCTGAAAACTGTTTTTATAGTGCCTTCACGTCTCCTCACGCGGTAACCGCAAGCGTAATGTAACAGAAAAATTTGAAACATACATGAGTGGGTCAAACTTCACCAGTTTTGTATAATACAAAAGTATTTTTAATAATATAAAGTATTATTAATTCATTTGAAAAGTCAATCTAGGTTGCTTTCAAATTTTGATAGAATAAGACGCAAATATATTAGTATGTGTTTGTTGTTCCGTAAACGTAAATCCAAACGACATTTGATAATGTCAATCTCAAAAATCAGTTAGTGCATAAAATAGTCGTGCGTCGATTCTGGTTTAAATAAAGAAATTTTGAACGGAGGATTTTAAAGTGCATTGATCTTGAAGGACAACATTTTCAACATTTGTTATAGTTTTCAACTCCGCCTGCAGCACCCTGGGGTGGATTGAGTAGCTCCACGAGTGCTGTTGCCGGTCCCAAGCGCGGATAAAGGAGGAGGGTTGATGGGCAAGGTTAGCAGCCTACCCGCCGCAAAAAAAACACCTACCGCTCAAAGAACTACTGGCGCAGCCTCGGACAAAGCCGGACAGATTTTACGGAACACCGACACGGCGAGACAACGGAAAAAACGACTATGGAAATCGCAGAGACTACGAATTGGGAGCTGGAATATAACATCATGGCACACCAGGGACCAAGAAGTTATAATGGAACTGGGAAAACACAATATCGATATATGAGCATTATCGGAATTAAAAAGCAAAGGCAATGGAAATAGAAGATACCAGAACTACATACTATTCTATAGTGGGAAGGAAAAGGATCGGAGAGCACAAGCTGGAGTGGGAGTTCTGATACATGAAAGATTTGAGAACTACATCGATGAGGTGAAATACATAAACAGTAATATCATGTACATTTCTCTTAAAACAGAAAAAACAATAACGTACTTCATAAGCATATGTACACCAGATATAAACAAGCCTAGAGAGGAACGAGCCGCTTTCTTCGAGGAACTTCAGCAAATTATGAACGAACTACCAGAAAAATCCAGGATCTTCATAATGGGAGACTTCAACTCCAGGATCGGCAATACACCCCTACCGGGTGTAATGCAAAGATTTAATGAAAACGTCATCAATAACAATGGAGAAACGCTAGTAACACTATGCGTGCAAAACGAACTGCGAATTAATAATACATTCTATGCACACAAAAACCAACAAAAATATACCTTCGGCAACACAAGAGACCAAAACTCAAAGATCGATTACATTATCACCAGCAGGGCAATACACCCGGGTCAAATACTAGACTTAAGGACACTCACGTCGGCAAATGTCGGGACAGAGCACGGTTTAGTCCTATGTAAATACCGCCTCAAAACTAACCTCCAAAAGAAAAAATCACCACTGTACATCCAGAAATTCAACGTGGAATCACTAAACAACACCTCAACGAAAACATTGTATCAGAGTAGACTGAAGGAAAAAATGACTAGGCACCAAATGACCGAGGACGAGGATGTCGAACAAATGTGGTATAAGATAAAAGCCAATATAACGGGAGGTGCTGTAGAGGCACTCGGAGTGAGGAAGGTAAACATAAATGGTAGAGAAAATAGAAAGCAATGGTTTACAGACGAAGTGAGAACGCTGGCAGAGCAAAAGAAAGAAGCCTACGTCAGATATAGGAGCAGAAGAACAGCAGAGGAATACCAAAGATACAAAACGATCAGAAACAGAGTGAATGATGCCATAAAGGAAATAAAGAAGACATACTGGGAAAAATTTTCAACCGACTTGGAACATGACCTATACGGAGGACAAAGAAGGATCTGGAACACACTGAGGAACAGGAAAAGAGCGGTAAACGAAGAAGTACAAATAAACATCATTACCCCAGAGAATGGGAAAGGTATGTAAAAGGCTTGTATGAAACGCGGACAGACGACAATGGAGAGAATGAAGACAACACCTACACAGAACAGATCCTTGAAGAGGACAACATAACACGGGAAGATGTACATGAGGCACTAATAAAATCGAGAAACCGGATGGCCCCGGCCCAGACCAAATCGTAAATGAAATGCTCAAGTACGGGGAGGCTGAATTGGAAACAGCAATCACATTATTATTCCAAAAAATAATCTCAACCCAAAAAGGGCCTAGTGATTGGAAAAACAACATCACAATACCGATCTACGAAAAGGGAAATAAGAACGACCCGGAAAATTACAGAATATCTCTCCTACCTAGCATAAGCAAGCTCTTTACAAAAATCATTGCAACAAAGATAATGAAGAGAATAGCAATAAACGAAGAACAACAAGGCTTCAGACAAAATAGATTGACATTTGACGCAATCTTCATCCTTAGACAAATGATCGAAAAATCCCTAGAATACAACAAGCCGCTGTTTCTCTGCTTTGTAGATCTCAAAAAAGCGTTTGATAGAGTACATATAGCCGACATCATAGATATACTCCAGCAAAGCAAGACATCCGTGTCGTACATTAACATAATAAAAGACCTCAGTAAAGGTAATACAACTAAGATCAAAACACCAAAGGGACTCACAGAACAAGTACCAGTACTGACGGGCGTATGCCAGATACTGTGCTACGCTGGCGACGCAATCCTGATGGCGGATAACGAGGACGACCTTCAGCGACTGCTATATCGGTTCCAAACAAAAGCAAAGAACCTTAACATGCAGATATCAGTGGAGAAGACAGAATCAATGGTCATAGCAAAAGAACCCGCTAGATGTAAACTGGCTGTAGATGACAAACCCATCCGACAATGTATGCGATGCACGTACCTGGGAGTCGAGATAACAAGCTCCAAAAACCTACAACAGGAAGTCACAACATAAATGAATAAAGCCTCAAGAATTTCTGGCTACCTAAGGGACCTCATATGGAGGAATAAATACATGTCAATCGAAAGTAAAGTCCGCATATATAAAACAGCCGTGAGACCGGTGATTACATACGCAGTGGAAACCCAAGCGAACACAACAAAAACGAAGAGCATGATGAGAGCAACGGAGATGAGGACCTTAAGGAATATCAGAGGAGTAAGCTTGAGAGATCATGTAAGAAGCAGGGATATACGAACAGACCTTAAAATTCAAGACGTGGTGCAATTTACGGGAGAAATACGAAGATACTGGCGAGACCACGTCGACCGAATGATGGGGGGCCGATGGGCAAAATTGGCAAAGAACGAAAAACCGAACTCAAGGAGACCTCCAGGCCGACCTCCCAAGAGATGGTGCGAGAGCTGGACATCTGCTTCCCAAGAGGCTGAACAAAATTGAAATAGTAGAAGAAACAAGACTAAGTCTTAAGGAAAGAGAAAGAAGAATAAGAAGAAGTTATAGTTTTCAATAGATACCTATTATTTGTTATTTATTTGTATGTATGAAACTGTCAAAATATACGCCTTCGTAGGTTAAGTAGTAAATTTTAATTTACAACATACTTCAAAATGTTCTCAGTAAATCACATGCTACTAGATTGACTTTTCAAATGAATACTTGTTATGGTATTGTTTAGTGTATTTAATGGAATATTTGCGCCATTAAAGTTTCACAGAGTTCTTCGTTAAAATTGTCAGATTCCAACTGTTCTAATATCTATGTATGTGTTTGTGTGCCAAGTGACGTTTTACGTGCGATTTATTGGAATTGTTTAACGATATTTTACAGACTTTGCAATAAATTTCGGAATCACTGGCAATGGACATATAATCAGTTCGACCCTTAATCCAGCTCGACATTGTTTCACGAAGCCATTCTCGACGTTGTTCCATATAATGTCCTAAAAAGTAACTTGAACAATGTTCTAGATCTAAATAAATGAAAATTAAATATGTATGCGTAAGTTATTGAAACTTAACGAAATTCATTGAACACTTTCGTAAAAATAATCGAGAGAAGTAGATTCGATGAAACGATGTTAAACACGATCTATTATAAGAATTATGATGTATGTAATTAACGGTTAAAACAATGAAAAAAAGAAACTAACTCGCCGTACTTTATTTATCTAACGAAATATAAAATAAATTATAAAATCTCCTGCCGCTTCTATCTACGCCCATGAAGAAAGTAATTTTACTGTAAAATTGATGTAATTGCGTCACAATTTAACGACAGAAAGGAGATGTGTGGTTAACCAAATGATTAGTGCTATTCAATAACTGCGTGTTGTACTTAGCGATGTTATAGACTATTTACGTGGTCTATCGTAATTTCGGCCTCTTGTGTCCGGTCCCGAGTAACGATAATCGAATAATGCTTACAAAATTATGAGGTGCATTCAAGTTATAACACCCCCCGAATTTTTTTCTCAGGACTGGGAACAGATAGAAAGATGCGGTTTGTTTCAAAATACGCGCGGACTCTTCGTGAATTTGTGACAGAGATGGCAGCACTGTATAGCAACAGGACTTTAGCGTCGTTTTTATTACAAGAACAGCGTCTAATCATTCGTTTTCTCCATTTGCGTGGTGTAACAGCTATTGAAATTCATCGCTAATTGGTGGTCAGATGGACCTAGGTCTGGTGAATTTGGGGGGGGGGGGGGGTTGCGGTACTAATTCGAACCTTAATTCTGCAATTTTTTTGTAGCAAATGTACTGGAATGCACGTGTACATTATCATCGTGTACGTTTAATTATTTATCTATTTTCTGACAGTTGTACATGAAGGACACTCTCATCTAGTGTATGTCACATATCATCATGGATTTGATAAAGGACATGCTGCTACCGTGCGCGCGCAGGCGCAGTCTTGGCGTATTGAAGATGTTTGGAAAATGTCGAGATCGGTAGTTATAACGTACAATCTAAAAGAGAGCCTGTATTTATTGTGTATGTCAGTAGAAACGGTCGTGAATTGACTAAACAGATGTTAGGCGGCGCCACTTAGTTTTACGTACGGAGGCTCGGGACTGAAAACTACGAAAAGTGTTGCGCATTCATAGGCGCATGCGTGTACTACTGAAAATTAAACAAAACGACGAGCTGAACTAAATACAAAATAAGGAAACGAAAATAATTAATTCCTATATTGATAAAGTGGCTCTTAAGCCGCAAATAATAAAATAACCTGACCCAGAAATCTCCAAATTTAAGTAGAAATAGTATGACAATTAAAAATAATGAACCCTCGGTATACTATGACATTATAATATCAACATAATTCAAAATTTTACATAAATTGTATTGAATCAGCAATTTGTTTCAAAAATAAAAATTAATTGAATTAAACGGCAGAATGCAAATATGATAATTTAATTAATCAAGTGATTACCAATTACCTAAAATTCAAAATTTTAGTTCTACCTCAGATCTGTAGCGGAACGTTATAATAAAATTACACACATTGTGTTACCTAGGCAATAGTATAATGGTTATCCAAAAAAATAAAAAATTAAAGTTATTAGAAATTACAATTTATCAAAATCTTCTCGCACGCCTATGTTTGCGTGGTGACAAAACAATGCAATATATATCAAGGATGTTTTACAAAATTGCTGTTAAATTACTCACATATTATACGAAATCAACTAAAATAAGCATTTATTTAAACACATAATTATATAAATACAGAATTATTTTTAAGTAAATTTTATAATCTTATATTGAACAATTATCTTCTTTAATTTAATACATGAGTTACGTTATAATTTATCAAAGTACCAAGTACATATACGAATATAACTATAGATGATCTGCCGATGTAATTGACATCAACTAATACAAAAAAAGTAAGAGAAGAAATTCGTCAAAGATCCAATTTCACAAAATCAAAAGTATATGCTGAAATACCTCAATCTGCTATATGTGTGCGTCAGAGAAGGATGGAACCACAGCTTGTACGGATCTTGTAACCACATATTCGGTGAAGTCCTCGCTCGTTGCGAAATAAATATACCCCGTTCGCCGGTGAAATAAAGTCTATGCCTAATTATGTATAATTGCTTTGCAGTAAGACGCCCAAATTCATTAACGGTAGCAGGCCTAATTATGTATAATTGCTTTGCAGTAAGACGCCCAAATTCATTAACGGTAGCAGGCTTTCTAGTAATTACCACACTCTTTTTGAATCTGCTTTATAGCGAAACTTACCATTAAAATTAAGGTATGTAAGGCTTTTTACCTCGCCTGATGGAGCGCCCAAGACATAATTTACGCACTCGCACTTTCCACGGATTAATCTTTTGTAAAATCTGTCTCCATCGTTGCGAAATAAATATATTCCGTTTGTCGGACAAATAAAGCCTATGCCTAATTAGGTATAATTGCTTTGCAGTAAGACGCCCAAATTCACTAAGAGTAGCAGGCTTTCTAGTAATTACCACACACACCCTTTTTGAATCCGCTTTATAGCGAAAATTACCATTAAAGTTAAGGTATAGCGTGGCCTTTTATCTCGCCTTGCGGAGCGCCCAAGAAATAATATACGCACTCGCAAGTCTCACAGATCAATTCCTTGTAAAATCGCACCGCGCGAAGCGGGGTCAAATTCAGTCAGACAACCCATTCTAGACGGCGCCGTCGGAATCAGAAAGAAAATAACGAATATAATGAACTAAATTGGATATATAACTTAATCTACATGGCGGTAAAACTTAGCGTGAAAAATAAATATAATAATGCCTTTCAAATTTCAAATATACTTCATTACACGATGTTGAAAATGATACATTTACACTTAATTAGTAGCAGGGTAAAATTAAAAAAATTGCCTACGTAACACGTTTTGTCACAAGTTAACACTAACAGTAAACTGACAAGGCATCGTTTGTTAAAATATGATGTGTATTTTTATATTTCACGGTCTACTCTAGGTGATCGCGTGAATAAGCAAGGCGTCCTCATAATCAATTTGTAATTTGTATCGGTCAGGCAAAAATAAAATGCAGGTCAAATTTAAGACACCCTGGTGTTATTTAGATATAAATAATTATATGTATTTAAAATACAGTAAGCTTATGTTTGTACTTTTGGCCAAAACTCTTGTATTTCTATTTTTATAGTACATCATAATTCAATTGTATACACTTTTCAAAACAAAATTAAAACCCATGTCTTATACGGCCACATTTTGGACTTCCGAGTATACCGGTCATAAAATGAAATCGTTTAATTTTTTTTCGGTCAATGTTGAACAAATTTAATTCGATTCGGTCGGTATTAGATCTTTCTTTATGTAATGTTGCACTCGGATAAAATAAAATGTACGCGCTGAACTTTCTCAAAAATAGACGAATATTTGTCACGGACTTATTGGACTTATTCATGTACGTACACAAATACACGATATAGCGCTGTGAATATGATGATGAGGACGGTGATGATGATGGTGAAGTGCATGAAAAGCACAATGAAATGGAAGCGGAATAAAAACTAGAGAAATCGAATTTTATACACACCAGTGGTCTTCTATTCACAAATACTTCGAAGTTATGAATGAACTTGAAATAAATATTATATATTTTATTTTAAGGTCTACAAGTAAAAAGCATGTTCAAATAAAATTATGGTTATGGTTTTAAAATTCCTAAAAGTGGAAGCAATACAGAATATTACGCTATTTATTATTCGCATGTTCACGTATTCTAAATCTTTGAACTATTTATATTGAGTTAAAACAATATTTTAGGTGATTTAAAATGAATAGAATAATGACAATATGAAGTAAGTCATAATAATAATAATAATAATAATAATAATAATAATAATAATAATAATAATAATATTTAATGTCCAACATAAAAATTCCAAAATCTTTCTTTGGAGACTGTAGTTAAGTAAAAACTTAAAAAAGGTATATAACCCCTTACCACAATTACACAGGCCTGCATAAAATTTGTGATGACATGATTTTTGTTTGTTAAGCTCAGTTTTTATATAGCAATAACTAATTAAAATACAGTTGGTCTCTACCACCCACAGATTTTTTTTTGCACAAAAGAAAAAGAAAAAAATATATAAAAAATCTTATAAGAGGCGTTTTAATACATTTTAAAATGAATGTACTATTTCAAATTCTAGGTATTAACCCAAAAATGATTTTCTGTTGTGGTTTTAAAGAAATTTGTTAAATAGGCTCTCATTACCTGTTGTAAATCTTTTATTACATGTATTAAGTTTGGACAAGATTTCCGGGAATTTTTACCTGCTAAATCCTATTTATTATGCTTTCACTTTATTAGTACTGCGAAGAAGGATTTCAAGTTTATCACTCCAAACAAAATGTATATTTTAATGTCATTTACTTCATTATAGCTCTGAGTGTCGATCAGTAAACAAGTAAAATTAATTTGTCTTTAGTGTTGTGCGTGGTATTTGATAAATAAACATTGCTTAAAAATATGTCTAGCCGGTGTTGCAAAAACAAACCAGATGATTTCTGTTATATTTGTGGATATTTCGTCTTGAAAATGTTTTAGAGCCCAATTGGTGAATTTGTGAAAAATGCATATTATGCTTATCTCAAAATCAAATTAGAAGAGGTTTAAGACATTGGACCAAGGGGCACAGAAAAAGCCTTCCTTTTGGAATACCGATGGTTTGGAGAGAACCGCAAAATCATCAAGAAGATTGCTACTTTTGTCTTTGTGATATAAAGGGGCATAATAGAAAAACTTTTGAAACATATTTTGTACCCAAACAATATTAAATTAGCTATCAGAGCAGTTCCTCACAGTGATCATGTACCTATACCTATACCTCCCAGAGTACTACAAGAAGATATTGAAACCTCTTCAACTTCCGGTTCCGTACAGATGGATAGTGATTTTGAACCATCAACCTCAGGTCAAAACCAACCTCAACTATTTTCACAAGCCGAACTGAATGATTTAGTAAGAGATTTGGGACTTTCAAAAGATCTTTCTGAAGTACTGGGGTCTAGGTTGAAACAAAAAAATTTGCTTGCCCCAGAAACTACCTTCTCTTGGTATAGAAATCGTGAGGCTGGATTTGTAAAATATTTTACATAAAACGGACCACTCCTGTACTCCCAAGCAATTGCTGATCTACGTACTTTCCTCGGAGCTCCTGAGTACACACCTTCTGACTGGAGACTTTTCATCGACTCTTCAAAACGGAGGCTTAAAGCTGTTCTTTTACATAATGGCAATGTTTTTGCTTACGTTCCGGTCGGCCATTCCGTTCATTTAAAGGTAAACTATGAAAATTTACAGGAATTACTTTTAAGAATACAATATGAAAATCACAACTGGGAAGTGTGTGGAGATTTAAAAATTTTAGGCCCTCTCTTGGGTCAGCAGTCTGGATATACTAAATTTCCATGTTTCCTGTGCGAGTGGGATAGCAGAAATCGAGAACAGTATTGGATAAAAAGAGACAGGCCACTGGGTGACTTTAACACCTGGAACCAAAAATGTAATTCGCGAAAGTCTTATTGACCCTCAAAAAGTGTTACTTCCACCGCTTCACATAAAACTTGGACTTATGAAACAATTTGTTAAGGCATTAAACAAAGAAGGAAATTGTTTTAAATATTTGTGTAAAACATTTCCGACTCAGTCAGAGGCAAAATTAAAGGAGGGAGTCTTTGTAGGCCCGCAGATTAGGAGCTTGGTTGAAGATCAAGAATTTGAAAATGTAATGGAAGATAAGGAAAAATATGCATGGCATGCTTTTAACGAAGTTGTATATAAATTTCTAGGGAATTATAAAGACACAAATTATGTTGAGATCGTTGAAAATATGCTGGAAAAATTCAGGATTCTTGGTTGCAATATGAGCATAAAAATTCACTTTTTACATTCTCATTTGGACTATTTCCCAGAAAACCTTGGGGACGTGAGTGAAGAGCAAGCAGAAAGATTTCACCAGGATATTAAAGAGATGGAAAAAAGATACCAAGGGCGCTGGGACACAAAAATGATGGCCGATTACTGTTGGTCATTGAGAAGAGATCTTCCTTTAGCTGAATATGACAGAAAAACAACCAAACAAAGCTTTTCTGAAAAACGAAAACTTTTTTTTAAGAAGCATAAAGAATAAATAACTATTTCTAATAGTTTCTATGTGTATATTTTTGTATTTTTTTTAATATAATATAAAACTAGCTTATAAATGAAATAAATCGTGTTTTTTCTATATTTTTTGATTTTACTGGTTTGAAAAATAACCTTACGAGATACAAAAAGAACAAAAGCAGATTTGAAATCAGCGCTACCCAATTACTAGAAAACAGTTAAAATTTTTAAATCAACTTTCAAAGTGTTAAAAAATGCAGGCCTGTGTTATTAATAGTATCCTAAATACGTATTTCGATAGCTAAGTTGTCATCATCAGTAGGTAAGACCACTAATCAAGGTGTAGCACATGGGGCACACTAAAGTTAGCACAACTGATTACGCAACAACTTTGCACGGCGTCCATGTATACACTAAATTAAAAATACAAATATGTCGACTAAAAATTACAACAAAATTACCTCTCTTAAGGAAACGGTACCCACATGTGTTTATACTCTTTTTGAACAGTGTACAAACTTTTTACCTTCTTTTCTAAGAATGACAAGAGACAACTGTAGGCGATTTGTTCCTTGTCTCCGTTCATCGAGTTCTGTTTGTCTTTAGCGATATGAATGCTTTCGTATGCGTCAAGATCGCGGAATTATTGATGGCTTTGACAAGAATTTGTTCAATTAATTGAAGATTGTGAACTGCAAGACATGTTCGTTAATCAGTTAAATTCGAAATTTCCGACGATTAAATTTACTGTGGAAAAGGAAAACAATTACAGCATACAATTTTTAAATACTTTACTGATTAGAAATAAACATAAAATAGAAATCGATATTTTTCGGAAAGAAACCAATGTTAATAGATTCATCATCGCACATTCAAATCATAGTTTTCAAACATAAGACAGCTTCTTTTAATTTCTTAGTCAATCGGTTACTAAATTTTCAGTTAACAAAAGAGAGATATGAAATAGAACTAGATTTCATTAAAAATATCGCGAAATATAATGACTTTGACCTAGAAATAATCAATAAATTAATTATAAAAACAAAATTAAAAAATACAATCCGTGAATCCACAAGTTTGGTATCTCAAAGTATCCAGGAGAAAAAGAACATGTGTTTACCATACCACCATATCACCAAAAACATTATTAAAGTTGGGAAAGAACGAGGTCTCCAAGTTGCCTTTCGGTTCGAAAATACTACCAAAAGTCTCCTAGGGAATACCAAAGATAAAGTTAATTTTAATTCGAACGTATGTACGAAATTAATTGCGATGATTATAATTTGAAATATATAGGCCAAACAAAACGATTAACAATAACCCGGTTTAAAGAACACGTATCACATATTAAATACATAGACCAGAAGAATCTAACGTTGTCAACCATGCTTTAAATACACTACACAATATGTCGATTAAAGGGTTAAAACTTGTCAAAGCCATCAATAATCCCCGCGATCTTGACGCATACGAAAGCATTCATATCTCTAAAAACAAACAGAACTCGATGAACGGAGACAAGGGACCTATCGCCTACAGTTGTCTCTTTTCATTCTTAGAAAAGGAGGTAAAAAGGTTGTAGATGGTTCAAAAAGAGTATAAACACATGGGAGTGCCGTTTCCTTAAGAGAGGTTATTTTGTCGTAATTTTTAGTTGATATATTTGTATTTTTAAGTTAGTGTATACGTGGACGCCGTGCAAAGTTGTTGCGTGATCAATTGTGCTAGTTTTACTGTGTCCCATGTGCGACACCTTGATTAGTGGTTTTTACCTACTGATGATGACAACTTAGTTGTCGAAATATGTATTTAGGATACGAGTAAAAATAAATATAATCGCCACATATAATTATGTGTTAACTACAACATGTGACGCTATTGTATTAGGTTACTTTTATGTAATAAATCAATTTCACTATTGCCAACATTTTCCTAAATTATTCTGCAATTAAATACTGTTTGTTGGTCTTCTTAGTAGAATAACTTCACAGCAAATTTTCGCAATTACGCTATTATAATAATCTAATTATGCAATGTCCAGTAACATTTAGGATTGTCGAAGTTACGATTTTATAACAGTTTATCTATTTATAATCTGAAATCAACGCACATAAACCATAAATATCGCTTTTATCGGACGAAGCGAAGCGCGGTAAAATTAGCTCTTTCCAATAACTTTTTGATTCGAATCGCCTACACTTTTTTCTTTCGATATGTTCTAATACCATAACCAGCTAAATTATACCCATAGCTTTTCCAGCAAATTAATCAAACTATTACCAATTGATTATTACAATTTACAGTCAGTGCAAGAAAACCATAACAACGGATAATTCACGTTTGACAAGCGTTCCTTTTCCCATCATGTGACTTACGAATTGTCCGTTAAATTCTTCCACTTAGCACGTACTTAAATTCACCAAACTTGTTTTTATTGTAACTTGAATTTATTGTTAAAGACCGTTATAATCAAAAATTATAGATTATAAGCCAAAATAAATATATTTGCATTTCCTTTTACAGCTTTTATTTTCAATTGTTTTGTTTTGCATTTATAGTAACTTGGAGTGCTATGGAAAATAAGATGGAGAAGTGGTATTATATATAGGCTGTCCTTGAAATAAAAAACCTACATATGAGAAATGGAATGATGTAATTAGAATATAATTCCAAAATATTTTCCTCTCGCAAGAGAAAAAAAAATGACAAAGATATTTCAAAAACTGTGCAACCGACTGTATCATATAGAGTAATGAGCTGTAACATATAACGTCTCTGTTCAAAAAGCCAATAACAAAAACAGTAGTTTTGTTAATGTCGGTCGCGCTTAAAGTAACGTCTCCGATTCAGTCAGTCGTCGATCGTTACATGTGCATATGTCTACGTACGATATAATTTACATTTACGTGTTTGATCAAAGAAAGATTGTTACCAAATTTAATGTGAAATGCCCGTAAAAAACACATCTTACATCTTCTTTCAAAAAAATAACTTTCGAAACTTTCTAAATAATGTTATCTTCTAGAGTTTTTATAAACATAAATATAACAGCGTGTAAATTCAATAGCCGTATTTTTTATAGACATTCTGAATCCATATAAATATTTTATATTTGTTACTTCTACCAACAAAAACAAACATTCAAGGAATACACATGAAATGAAGAAAGCGTTTATAAATGATTCGCAACTGCTATTTTGGCAAGCAATCGTATTGAAGTGACTGAACCCTAAAGTAAATGTTTCCAATAAAAAGTACTTGTAACGAGCCATCGAAAAAATGCATAATTGGAGTAGACTGTGAAATTGGGTTGGTACTTTAGCCACTTCCACATAATGACATTTATTATTTGACATTGAAACTATAAGTTTGTGTCAAATTTTTATTAACTCTTATTAAGTTGGTTGGTTTGTGTTTAGATGTAAATGGACAACATTTTCAACAACTTCTGTAGCTATATGTAAATTTTGATTATGATTTCGATACTAAATAAATTATTTGTTTTCCTTTTTTGTTGTAGTATCATTTCAATGCCATAACCTTTTTTTTTACAATGAAACCAAATGAAACTGTCAAGCATCAAGTAATGTGTCATTATGTGGAAGTGGCTAAAGTACCTACTCAATTTCACAGTCTACTCCTGTTGGGGCAACTAGTGTATTTGGTCGTCGCTCCTATGTTGACTCACCGCGCACGGGTTGTAAGGCCGTATACGCACTAATTTTTTAATCTTCGGTGACAGTTATTAATGAAATGCGGCACATCCAATTTAACACCTTTATTTACATATTTACATTACTTGATACATAAAATTTGTTGTATAATGAAAGACGTTTGTCTTTTGATAAAATATGAGACTGGTGTCTCTTGATATTAAAAGTCGATTGCTGTCTTGAACATTGTTCTTACGACTGTTTGTCTAGAACTTTATTATTTTAAGACTTGCGACTGTTAGTAATTTATGTAGACTGTTGTCTTGAACATTGTTCTTACGATTGTAAGAACGTTGTTCTGTGGCAAATAGCTACTGACGACTTGTCTTAGTGACTTGCGTTCGCGACTTGCTGCTGTTGTAGTCGCGCGCTGAACTATTTACAAACTTTTTAAACATTGTAAGCAAAATTTACCCTTCCCTTCAATTAACAAAATAGGCCACATGCGGCTAAATGACGAACAAAGGTCGGCAAGTTACAAAGAAACGCCTTGCTTGTATACATTGTGCCTACAAAACCAGCAAACGTAGCATCTAGTTTTTGAATCTAACTGTATACATGTGGAGGCACGTTAACTAATAAATATAACTTGAAACTTATCTAGAAAATGCAGCGATAAATAAGCGCCGGTATAATAATAACATTGATGACAAATATGTATGCGACAATAAATAAGTACCGGGCATGCATATCTGATGACAAATATGTAATACGCGGTATCATAAATTTTATAGTGAAACGTTTGCATCTTAATCCAATAAAAAAATATAATAATTACATATACAGAAGGTTTTAATTTTGTTTCTGACTCTTATATTTAAATACTATAATCTATTATTTCTTTATATTTAATGTGTAATATTAAAATGAATAATACTTATATTTTAATATATAATACAAAATTAATAATATTTATGTTTATTATACAATATATAAATTCGTTTCGTTTATAAGACGAAACAACTCCAATTATGAATTTTTTCGATGGCTCGTTACATACCAATCAATGTTAAGAATACGCGTACAAAATATATGTTAAAAACTTTTGTAATTTAACGTATCCATAAAGCAAAGTATCGCCTACGTATTTATCGATCGGCAAAATTGAAATGGTATGTATTACTAATTTACTTAAGGCCTTCGCGAAATAAAGTTAAGTAAATTAAAAGAAAATCAGAAAACAAAAAATCTTCGGAAATTAAAGAATATGTAAGGTTTCTCAAAGTTTTAGTATGACAAAATGAAACAATTTTTCAGGAATAAGGCAGAAATAGTAAGTAGGGACCAGACACGAGATACCGATGACTCATCGCCCACGGGCGTACTATTGAAAATGTGTATTTTTAAAGAGGTTTTAATTTTCTTTATATAATTGGAAAACAAACGGGTACGAAATACATTTTTATTTCTTCATTTTGTAGTTCAAGTTGAGTAAAAGAGTATTAATATTAAGTAGCAGTACCTTCTCAAGATTGTGATTCTGCAAAATTTATTCTTTTTGAATGAAATATATACTTGTAGATAGAAAACATCCTTTCTACATCGCGACTGGTTATAGGTGCATATTGGAAATATTCTTTTATTTCAGCGTATTTAGCAGTTAGATTTTCAGGTATTGTCATTGTCCCCATACACAATTGCCGCAATGTTATTAAATTTGGATTTCTATTAAAAACTGGGTCTAACTTTTGCCGAAGGCCACATCCGAAATCACTTGGAATATTTTTAAATTTATTAATAGCCACATCTAATGTGGTTAATTCATCCTTTAATTTGAGATTTTTATTTTCAAAATAAGTGATTAGCTTTGGCAAATTTCCAAAGTGGTCCTGAAGAAAGCACAACTGATTTCTTAAATTGGAATTGGAATTTGTATTAGCTCCTTGCACTCAGAAATACTTCGAGCATCGTCATTTAAACATGTAACGAAATTTTGTAAACTATCGAAACTCTTTGTACAAAAACTAGTAACTTCCAACTAGTTACTACTGGAGAGGGAGGCAGTGACAAATATGGAAATTTTTACCTGTAAATAGCTACTCTCAAAGGTGCTTTTCTGAAAACTTTTTTAAAAGCGGACCGACAAATAAAAGTATTTTTTCAACACTATCGAAATTCTCCCCTTAAAAATTAATAGCTTCCAAACATGTACTCCATCTAGTTATTACTGGGGAGGGAGGCAGTGACGAAGATGGAAGTTTTTCCCTGTAAAGAGCTACACTCAATGGTGCTTCCCTGAAAACTTTTTAAAAATCGGATACAACTCTAGCAACTTCCGGAAAGGTGTCTGTGATATATTCACAGATTCTGTGGAGAGCATGTGCTACACAAGTAATATGCAGCATATTAGTATATGTTTCCTTTAGTAGTCTGCCTGTTTTTAACATATATGCAACACTGTCACTGACAAATAAAAGCATTTTTTCTTTGTCCCTCGTCCGAATGCAGCATTTGGTGCATATTCTCGTAAATGGTTTTAGCTACTGTTCCCACATCAACTGTATTTATAACTTTTGTTGCTATTACATATTCGTTATATGGAATAGTTGGATGTAGTACACCAACTACAATATTTACCAAACAGCCTCCTAATATATCCACAGTTTTGTCGGCACTTATCCATAGGTACTGATTTGAAAGATGGCTTCTAATATTCTACTGCTTTCGTGTAGCACTTAGAAACATAATATTTGCATAAGGTAGATTCATAAACATTTCGACCAGTATATTTTTGGAGAAATTTGAAAAAGCAGACATAGATATCTTAGGAGTAACTGAAATAAAAATTAAAGGCAAAGGGGAAAAAGTAGTACAAAATGGCCATCTCTTAATATATAGTGGGGTGGAAATGAATCAAAGAGCGAAAGAAGGAGTAGGTTGTATAATAAAAGAAAACACTATTAAATATATGAGAAAGTGGGAGGCCTTATCAACGAGGATAATGAAGATAGAAATGGAAATTGAAAAACAAGCAAGCACAACAATAATAATTGTGTACGGACCTAATGAGGATGACGCAGCAAAGCAAAAAGAAGAGTTTTGGGAACAATTAGAACAGGCAACAGAGGATGTCAATGCAAGACTAATTGTATTGGGCGATTTTAACGCAAGAGTTGGGAAAAAGGATGAAGAATCAGGAAAAGTAATTGGAATGCAGGGGGAAACAATACGAAATAATAATGGCAAAAGACTTATCGACTACTGTTTAACTAATAATCTAATAATCACGAACACATTCTTTGCCCATAAAGAAATACATAAATACACCCGAGAAGTTAGAAGCAGGGGTGAAAAATCAATCATAGACTATGTACTAATAAACCAAAGCCATAGGAAAGAAGTCGAAGATACTAGAGTGCAAAGAGGTCCAGAAATATACTCGGATCACTACTTGTTGCTGTCAAAAATATTCATTCCAGGAAGGAAAAGCCCAATGGTGACTAAGAACAAAAAACAAAAGACAAAAGTGGTTATAAGAAACTATAAACTCAGACAAAATGAAATAGCGACAAAATACAAAGAAAAAATTGAGCAAGAAATGGAAGAATTAAACAAACTGGACACAGACAATAATGTGGAAATATTATGGACAAATATAAAAAGCAAAATACATAAAGCTGCAAAGCAAGCGTGCGGAATTATAAAAATAAATAAAAACAAAAAACAAACAAGCTGGTGGTGCGACGAAATAAAGGATGCGATAAAATATAAAAAACGTGTGTGGGCGAAATACCTCAAAGTGAAAACAGAAGAAAGCTACGCTGGGTATAAACAGCAAAGAACAAGGGTAAAAGAACTAGTGAGAGCAGCAAAACAAAAGTCATGGGAAGAATTCGGGGAAAGAATGGAAAGTGATAGCCACGGAAATCAGAAATTACTTTATAAAGTATTGAAAACTTTTAAAAGGGATACGAACTACAATAGCAAATACATAAAATCAAAAGAGGGCAAAATACTTGAAGATGACAAAGAAATAATGGACAGATGGAGAGAATACTTTGAGGATATGCTTAATATAGAAAAAATAGTACAAGGATATAATGAAAAAGAAGAACAAATAACCACCCAAGCAACAGATGAAGGTGACCAAGAAATAAAAATAGAAGAAGTAAAAGAAGCAATTATAAAAATAAAAACAGGAAGAGCAGCAGGCCATGATTGTATATCACCGGAAATGATCAAAAACTTGGGTGAAAAAAGCATAGAAGTTATAACTAAACTGTTTAACAAAATATGGACAGAAGAGAGAATACCACAAGATTGGGAAATAGGAGTGATATTACCCATCTTCAAGAAAGGAGATTACCGTGAATGTAAGAACTATAGGGGAATAACAATGATGAGTATAATGGCCAAAATGTACGAAAGAATACTGGAAAAAAGATTAAAAATACAAATAGAGACACAGCTAGAAGATTCACAAAGCGGTTTTAGGAAGGGAAGAGGAGTACAAGACCACATATTTACTATAAAACAAATAATGGAAAAAAGACAGCAAAGCAATACGTACTTGGCGTTTATTGACCTAGAGAAAGCGTTTGATAGTGTACCAAGGAAAGCGATATGGGAAAGCCTAAAAAGAAGAGGTGTAAATAAGAAATTGAGAAACAATGTGGAGTGTATGTATAAGGTCACAAAGAATTATGTACGAACGAGAAATGCAGAGTCACAGATATTTGAAACTAAAGAAGGATTGAGACAGGGTGGTGTACTGAGCCCAGCACTATTCAACATAGTGATGGATGACGTACAAAAAGAGATAAAGCACAAACTGAAGAAATTACCAGTGGGTTATAGAAATATGGAAATAACGACAATAACTGACTGCGTCTTTGCAGATGATTTAGTAATATTTGCAAAAAACACGACAGACCTGCAAGAAAACGTAACAATATGGAATGAAGCCCTTCAAAACAGAAACTTAAAAATTAACATCGATAAAACAAAGGTAATGGTGATTGGGAAAGGAAACGGGCAAGCATCAATAATACTGGACAATACAAAAATAGAGGAAGTAAAGACGATGAGATACCTGGGCGTAAATCTACAGAAGAATGGTAAGAACGAAACTGAAATAAATGAAAGAATAGAAAAAGCAACACGGACATACTATGCTTTGAATAACAAATTTATAAGAAATAAAGAAATATCAACTAAGACAAAAATCCTAGTTTACAAGTCTATACATAAACCAATATTAATGTATGGTAGTGAGAGCTGGGTGTTAACAAGGCAGCAAAAAAGTAAAATCCAGGCGACTGAGATGAGATTCCTGAGAGCAGTTAAAGGCATTACAAGAAGAGATAGAATACGGAATGAAACAGTGAGGGAAGAACTAAGAGTGGAATCGATTTTAAAGAGCATTGAAAGGCAGCAACTGAAGTGGTTCGGACATCTAATAAGAATGGAAAACCAGAGACAACCGAAACGGATATGGCTGGCAAGGACACAAGAAAAGAGGACTAGAGGAAGACCGAGAAAAGAGTGGAACAGTGCAGTGGCAGAGTGCTTGGAAGCTAGGGGAACAAAGTGGAAGGATGCAGAAGCAATGGCAAGAGACAGAAGGGATTGGGCAATGTTTTGTTCGTAAATAAAAAGTTTTTAGACGCCTTAACACCTTCGGGTATAATAAGGCTTTATCGATTATATATATATATATATTTTTGGAGAAATGTTTTGAAGTTGGGTTTGTTAAGTTTATTTAATGGAATATTTGCCGCTATTAAAGTTTCACAGAGTTCTTCGTTAAAATTGTCAGATTCCAACGAGTCTAATTTCTGTGTTCTGTATTTGCTATGCTAAATGACATTTTACGTGCGATTTCTTGGAATTTTTAACGACATTTTACCTGCTTTGCAATAAATTTCGGAATCACTGGCAATGGACATACATACAATCAGTTTGACCCTTAATCCAACTCGCCATTGTTTCACAATGCCATTCTCGGCGTTGTTCCATATCATATCTGAAAAAGTAACTTAAATAATGTTCTAGATCTAAATAAATTAAAATTAAAAATGTATGCGTAAGTTATTGAAACATAATGAAATTCACTTTATACTTACGTCAAACCAATTGGAAGAAGTAGATTCGATGAAACGATATTAATCAGGATCTATCACAAAAATTACGACGTATGTAACTAACAGTTAAAACAGTGAAAAAAAGAAACTTATTCATTGTACTTTATTTATCTTACGAAATATGAACTAATAAAGCGATGTTACAGACTATTTATATGGAACATTGTAATTTCGGCCTCTCGTGCCCGGTCCCTAATAACAAGACATAATATTGTTATTCTTTTATACCGGGCTGAAAAAAGTTGTAAAAAGTGCTCTTCAAAATATATATTGATTGCTGCAGGATTTGCCCGCTAGAACAAAAATGCAAATAGAAGTGGGAGTCGGGTAATACACCCACGCAGACCGGACTCAGTAATAACTCTATTGCTAGTTATGGAGGACCACTGCAGATCTTAACTTGTACTTTATTGGTTGATATAGAACATACTGTTTTTTTCATTCGTTAGGAAACATATTTTTGTAATACATTTTCAATATTATCTAAATCATACATCTTGTTTTCTTCTGTTATAACGTGATGAATGCTATTTTTCCATGCGTCAGCATCAACCATGTCTAATCCTTCTAATAATAAATTTCTTACTTCGTCCAATTTAAAATGTCTTCTTATTGGCCGCAATATGATGCTTGACTTGAGCCCATACAAGTTAAATGGGGTTAAGATTACAGTGATATGGAGGGAAATGTAAAACTGTACGGCCAATTTCTCTAGCTATTTCATCGACCACGTATGAAACTGGATGACAGGATGTGTAATTTTTTGCGAGCTCAAACAATTCAATCTTTAGCATAGAATTATCAGCTAAAATTCCTTTTGTTAAAAGCCATTCAACGAGTGCCTCCTTTTTCCTGATGAAATTGGTGACTTTTCTGTTTTAGTAGAATGATAGGGCGCATTATCCATTACTATAACACTAAGAGAAGGTAATATATTTTGTATTCATGCGATGAATACCTCATTATACATATCTTCATGGTAATCTGCAGTTTTCTTGGATTCAAATAATATCAAACCCCCATTCATAAAACAAGTTTCGCTACCAATGTGAAGTACAATTAGTCGCATTCTTTTGCCAGATGGATCTTTTAAGCCAGTAGAAAGACCATCAACAAATGCTTGCCTTGGATTAAGTACCATTGTATTTTTCCATATTTTTGCTTTTGTGTAACCCGCATTCACCAATGTTTCATCTAAATAATAGATTTTGCTCCCTTCTGCACGAAACTTTCTTATACTGTCAAATAACGACGTCTCCATAAGATAATATCATTTCGTTCAATTAATATGTTATTTCGTGTGCGTTTTTCTCACTTGAATCCTAGTTTCTTTATGATTCTCCAAAGTGATGTTCGTATTAAAGGAGGTAAACTGGCATCACCTTTAATAGCTTCACATATTTTTGTGCAAGTTGGTAGATCGTTTTTAAAGAAAAATGAATGCACGTGCCTTCTAATCGTACTTTTAGGTACTTCATCTAATTTATTATAAGCATCTCGGCAACTTCGTTTTCTTAAAGGAGAATGTGTAACTGCAGACATTTCAATTATCTTAATAATATCAAACATAGTATTCCTACCTATCCCTACTTCCCTTGAAGTTTGACGCACAGCAGCTGTTTTGGACATATAAGCTTTGTTCTTAAAATACACATTATAAGCCATCTGCCTCTGTCCACCTTTTACATATTTTCCTTTACGATTTTTTTATGGACCTGGTAAAGTTGCGTCACCCATGCTCTAAAACTAGTGCGATTAAATAAATGAAATAAATTAATAAGTGATAAAATATTTTTTAGAAAATGAGGTTTTTGCTTTATAATCTCCATAAAGAACTATCTTTAACGAATATTAATAATAAATAGCACAATAAACAACTAGTAAAACACGCAATTGACTAGCACTGGCAGAAATACCGGTCAGTGCTGACAGCAAAACGCTAATTTGATAGAACAAATAAACGTAATTTTGCCTGTATAAGAGCGGCCTCTATTTTAGCCAATCACAAGCTCTTATTTTAAACCCTAACTTTCTCAACGGTTTATTCTTATTTGGTATGCCGTATAGCTACTATTGAAAGAAAGTGTCGACTTAAATTTTGAATTTCTAGTTAAAATTCTGTCCGAATATAAAATCTGGTAAGTGTACACACATGTATTTCATACATTGTATATATTTTCTTTAAAATTTAATTGGAAGATTTCAATAAAATTCAAATTCAAGAATTATATTGTCTACAAAACAGTAGTCCAAATATTCGATATCTTTACAGAATTAATTAACAAAATGCCACGAAGGAAATTGAAGTTGGCTTGAGCTTCTCCGTCTAAATTCATCAACAGGACATTAACAGTATTCAGTTGTAGACGTATTTTGTCCTCGTGATTCTTTTGTTCATTTTTCCCCATTCCACGGACGTATTGATTGAAAGAAGTGATGTAGTAGAGGTAGAAGTAGAAGAAGAAGAACAAGAATATACGGGGAACGTCTAGTTTTATTTTGTTTTCGCATTCGAGCGCGCAATCGGTGCAGTCTAATAAATCAGAACAAGGAAGGACAGCATATCGAACCGACTGGATACAGCTGCATGTTTATTAATTGTATTCACGCGAACTCTTTGCTCAACAACCGAAATAGCCGAATTTAACGTTGTGGCACTGTTACATGTCTCATGTTTTTCACATGCAAAATGTAGTGGGGAACAACCATAAAGTTTAGGTAATTATTTTCGAATGTTCTAAAAATAAATTTAGGATAAAAGTAATTCCTGTAAGTACAATATTCATTATACTGTAAATATAGTTAAATAAAAATAAAATGAAAACAGTTCTACTATTATCGAATTTTTATAAATAAATTTACATATTTAGGGTAAACATACAAGTGTCCCGTATCGTTATGTTCAAATTTTAGGAGTGTAAAGTAGACTTCATTTCAAGTAACAAAAACGCAAAACTTGTATATCCATTTTCATTTGTTTCAAAGTTACAGATCTATGAATATGATTGTCAGATCATGATTAATCTATACATTATTTTTGTTTAATCAAACTTAAGAAATTATTACATTTTTAAACTAAAATAATAAAAAATAACAATGTTATTTAGTAATAAGTGGGTCCGCCGTGATTTCTTATGTAGAAATTTGAATGCAAATAATTACATACGAAACGTTAACTCAACACATTTTCTAACAAGACAACGCACGTCCTCATACAGCAAGGGTTACTTACTACAAGGTTCCCAGAAGAAAATAATATAACCCTACTACCATAGCCTGCTCGCGTCCCAGACTTGTCACCAATCGTGCACATCCACCTTACAGTTGTTGTGTGAAAAATGAAAGGTGTGAGCTGCTAATTACAATTATGTGTAAATAAATTAATAAGATTGCCAGCGCATAACTCTAGCTCTTCTCCTTATGAAGTCATTAATAAATGACGAAATATTGAGAAAGAATATTTGAGTTTTAATGTAACAGAACGATAACCCAAATATCATTGAATATATATATATATATATATATATATATATATATATATATTGTTATGGTTCAAACTGCACTCATATATCTGCATCTGAAACAGAAAAACAGATAAAACAATGCAAATAACAATTATAAAAAGGGTGAAATTAGCGAATTAAGATTGTAAAATTAGTATCAACATGTTTATAAATTAATACAACGAGAACAGTAATTCAAATTAACTTATTTTTATTTTTTATAACTTATTTTATATTTCTATTTAAATTTCATAATTCAAATATTTCGCGCGATACTACCGGTATCTAATTTATCCACATTGAAATATTGTATTGATACTGATTAGACACGCCCTCTTTTTAAATTTAACCTAAACACGCAAGAATGCAACTTAGAACACATAATAATGACATAACCTACATTTAAAAGTAAACAAAGTGTATTTGAAAATTATTTAAAAAATTTTATAATTTGATTAGGAATGTAATATCAATTTAATTCAAAACACCAACGATGCTATGATAATAAAGTTTCGAGGCTATTTGCCAATATAAAAATAGGCCATGAAAAATAAATGAACGTAGAGGACGCCGAAAAAGAATTTTACAATATATGGCCGCGTTTGTGCATTTATCCAAGTTAAAAATTAAATTACCATAATCAAACTCAACAGATCTCATCGAAAATATCTATATTTGAAACGCAGAAAATTAGCCAACCTTTTTAAGTAAAAACCAGCCTCTCATCATCGAAGGTACGCTGAATATTGACGATAGCATCTTTACAAATATCCAAACAGCAACGCGTGGGCCATTTGGACGATCGGACGACGCCAAACCCATATCCAGAATTCTAACGCCGAACTTGCTGCTGCTCGACTACAACGCCTCCAGCTTGAGCCAACACCCAAAATCTTGGAACACAGGTTCTTGAATGATCCATTTATAATTTCATTGCCTATAAAATTTACATATCATTAAACAAGTTCATAATAACCTATATAAACTTTAATAAAACTTCGGTATTTATTATCTATGTATCGTTTACCCTAGCTTAATAAATACAAGCATAATTTAACATCCATATAACACCGTAGTACTTACCATATTAGTATAAACAAGCCAATATATTCTTTAACTTAGTTTTCTTTGTTCACCAACACTATATTAATAATATTATATTTACACATGTTTAGATCGTAATTCTCTGTATAGACACAGGTCTATGTTATGATAATTGTTACAGTTCTCTAATTTTTGTTTCAATATATTTTATTTTTATCACTTTAAACTGTTTTATTTGTTAGCATTTAGTTGTCGAGTTAAACATATTATATAGACACCTAACTACAATTAGGGAGATAATTCACAGACCGACTTTGAACCTGAGGTATTTTACTATATAATCTATTTTATAATCATGCTTTCCGACTGCTGCTAGTGCATTTGTATGTACACAGAGGACGTAGTTATATTTGTGATTAATTTAATCACTGGCGCCCATTATTTGAAAATTCAACATGTACAACATTACATATCATTCATTTTTATTATAATTCGATATAACGACCCATTATCTATACATCAATTGGCTAGTCCAACGTAGAGGCCTTTCACAGTAATACATCAATATATATATATATATATATATATATATATATACAAGGTGTCCTTTATCGTTATGTTCAAATTTTTAGGAGTGTAAAGTATACTTCATTTCAAGTAACAAAAACGCAAAACTTGTATATCCATTTTTATTTGTTTCAAAGTTACAGATCTATGAATGTGATTGTCAGATCATGAAAAAAAATGTAATCCTAAAGTCAATAAAAACTGATTTTATTTTAAAAAGTTCAATTAATAATATATTCGAAATGTCCACCTCCTTGTTGAATGCAGACTTGTGCCTGTATACCAGTACTTATCGGAATTTCGTACTTATTTAGTCGTATTCCCTCGGCGCCAGGTGCATAGGATCTAACAACTCTTTTCTTGTGTTCGAAACTTGCGCGTAGACTAAATTTTTCATATACCTCCATAAATAAAAGTCAAGGGGATTAAGATCGGGTGATCTGGGTGGCCATGCAGCAGGACCACATCGACCAATCCATCTTGGATAATTGACGTTAACCCAATTTCGTACAGCAATTCCGAAATGTGGTGTGAAACCACAAGTCTCGTCGAACATTCAGTCGGACATCCTCTAAAAGACCTGGCAGTGAATAAAAAATTCAAGGTAATTGTCCGCATTTAACCTCCCAGGAAGAACGACAGGACCAATCAGCAAATCATCGATTAGCGCCGCCCAAACGTTAATAGAAAATTCATGTTGAAATTTAGATGGACTTATAGCTTTGGGATTTTCTGATGACCACCTGTGCAGGTTTCTCAGATTTGTAACACCACTTCTCGTGAACGTAGATTCATCTGTCCAGAGGACTGTTCTGCAGAAATTAAAATGAAGCCGTGACTATCTTAATATCTAGGTAGAATAAACTAGACGAGCATAGTGGTCTGCCTCAAACAAACCGTGTCCCCTGGCGATAGTGATATGGATACAAGCCCTCACGTTTTAAAATTCGCCACACTACCATTCGTGGCACTCCTAGTTGCCTAGCGATTCGACGTACACTGAGAGTTGGATCCCTTGTAAAAATAGCTACTGCTTCTTCCTCTATGTCTGCTGGCAAATTTACTCCTCGGTCGAAAAGATAATCAATCACGCAGCCCGCATTCCCGAAATTGTCTGTGTACTAGAAACGTTCTTTAAAGAGGAATGCGTCTATCGGGAAGCCTATGTCGGTAATCAATAACTGCTTGAACTGCACTGCCGTTACAGTGGCCATACACAAAATGCATGTCCGCATACTCTTGAGAATAAAATCGCTTAGGCATTTTGAATAACGAAAAGATGTCCACTAACTAATAAGTTATTGTTTGAACTGAAACGTAGCATAATCCTTTATTAAAAAATGCAACGTTAACAGTCATCTGAACATTTGTTTATTGTATGATATTCATGGTTCAGCATTTACGAAATAAGTAAGAACCTTCTTTATCATAAATCAATTTCCAGTACTCTTTTTTGTAGATCATCAAGAAATTACTGTATGCACTACGACACTTGTTTATTTATTTTAGGATAACACTTTATTATGCGACGTTAACAATCACAGGCTTGTTATTGAATCGTATAACTTTTTTTAAATAAAATCAGTTTGTATTAACTTCAGGATTACATTCATAGATCTGTAACTTTGAAACAAATAAAAATGGATATACAAGTTTTGCGGTTTTGTTACTTGAAATAAAGTCTACTTTACACTCCTAAAATTTGAACATAATGATACGGGACAACTTGTATATATACCAAGATAATATTCTGTTGCACAAATTTATATTAGCTACAAAAAGAAAAGAGAAAAAACGACTTTTAGAAAAACGTTTATTAAGAAATATTCAATAACTTTTAGTGGAAACAGAATTAAAAACAATAATAATAATTTTTAAATGCCCAGCAGATCATATCCAGAACTGAGCAGAAACAGAAATTCTATAGTTAATACATAAGCAAGTATATATTATACATATTGTTGTATGGAATCTTAATTTGAGAAAGAAATTCTGTTAGATTCAATTTGATATTGACTGCTTTTGATGTAAATTATAATTACTGTGTATATGCCAAATATAGGTGTCAGAAAGAGAAAAATGATGACATAAGATTGTCGTTGTATTAGGAATGTGAAAAGTACTATTAAAATGAGATTTGTATTAAAAAATAAACAGGCAATGGGGATTTTTTAAAAAAAAAAGGAGAAATGATTATTCTATTGATTATAATCAATACAATAAAATACAATATTAGTCACGAGTATAGTATACTATTAAAATGAGATTTATATTAAAAAATAAACAAGCAATTGGGGATTTTTAAGAAAAAAAAGGAGAAATAATTATTCTATTGATTATAATCAGTTATAATATCACAAGAGTATAAGAATAATCGATTACATTTCCGATTCAATAGACGTATTTCTGCGTATTCTGTCGTATTCTGTGTTTTAAGGATATACGTCGAGTGAAGAGGTTATATAATGGATTATTTTCGTTTGCTCGAGTGGTATTCGTTACGATTATACACTGTGTCCATAAAGTATGGACACAAGCCCGTAATAACGTTATTGTGCATTATTTGACAAAATGCAAAGATATGTCGATTAATGTTTTTTATTAGCTATATTTAGATGCTACCATTTTGTTTTTTCCGTCGACTTTGAATAAGTTATGACATCATTGATAATTTTTTTAAATGTCAACCCCATTTTTTTTTATGGATTTTGAAAGTTTTTACAATTCTTTATTCGATGATTTAAACATTTTGGTGTTAGTGTTACATTAGAAAAGTCTATGCGACACAACCGGAAAATTTGGACGTTTTACGACAACGCATCATCTACGAAACCAGACTAATCACTTCCGAAATATTACAGAATGTGCGAAATGGAATTTATCATCGCTTAGGATTTTTTCAACAAAATGAAGGAAAACATTTTGAGCATTTGTTATAAATTTGATACTGAAAATGTCAAAAATAAAACTTAGAATTTCAACACAGTTTACTCAAAAATTTTCTAATGTAACATACCAAAATTTTTACAACATCGATTAATAATTGTAAAAGCTTTCAAAATCCACAAAGAAAAAGTGGGGTTGACATTTAAAAAAAATATCAATGACGTCATAACTTATTCAAGCCCGACGGAAAAAATAAAATGGTAGTATCTAAATATAGCTAATAAAAAACATTAATCGACATATCTTTGCATTTTGTCAAATAATGCACAATAACGGTACTACGGGCTTGTGTCCATAATTAATGGACACAAATGATTACTCAAAAATTTTCTAATGTAACATACCAAAATTTTTACATCATCGAATAAAGAATTGTAAAGGCTTTCAAAATCAACAAAAAAAAATGGGGTTGACATATAAAAAAATTATCAATGATGTCATAACTTATTCAAGGTCGACGGAAAAAACAAAATGGTAGTATATAAATATAGCTAACAAAAAACATTAATCGATAATATCTTTGCATTTTGTCAAATAATGCACAATAACGTTATTACGGGCTGGTGTTCATACTTTATGGACACAGTGTATAAAGAATTACCTAACGAAATTTTTTTATTTGTTGAAATTAAAACCAAAAAATTAAAAAAACGTTATGAAAATTGCTGAATATATTTTTGACATTTATCAATAAACTTCAAAACACTTGTTACCATGACAAAATTCATATTGTTGGAGGAAGCGAAACACCAAAACGGTTATATCACGTCGTCAAGAGTATATTCACTTATCAATACATGGTATCTATGTAAAATTTGTAATTGCTATTGGCTAAATTTCAAATGAGTTATATAACCAATACAATACATCTCGAGTATAGTGCAAGTATTTACACAATATTCATTAAAAATTACAAGAGTATTTGTAAAACGGAAAACAAAAAATCAGGGAATAAATATTCGTTTGTAGTACTTTCACTGTGTATTTTGGTAGTCGGCCATCATATAAAGATCCCATCTTCCTTGGTACCGAGTTTCCATGATTTTTAAATTTTGATGAAATCTTGTTCATCACTTACATCACCTAAATTTTCGGGTAACCTATATAGATGACTATGAAGGAAATAAAGCTTTATGCTCATGTTACAACCTAGGCGGTGAAATTTTTTAAGCGTTGATTGTGCTAGATCTTTATAATTGTAGGCTTTTTTGTTTCCAATAAAATTGTTCGCGACCATCGTGAATGAAGTCGAGGCTTCTTTCTCAGCTTCGTTCACAGAGTTGATGAAATTTAGATCTCTCATTAAAGTTCTAATTTGAGGTCCATCAAATACCCCAGCTTTAATTTTTTCATAACTTAGTCGTGGAAACTTTTCGCACATGTACTGGAAGCAGTTACCTTCCAAATCTAGAGCTTTAACATATTCCTTCATAAGACCCAATTTGATGTGAGAGAGGTGGAAAAATTACTTTTTCTCTATCGACTAAAGGTTGACTTGTAATATTCTTTTCTCCAACATTTAGGGATGTTCTGTGAGGCTAATATTTCTGAATTCAGTGTTTAAGCAAAAAGCACGGAAATTTTGTATATCCTCTTTGAAAGCCAAGTAAGAAGTTTACCATTTTGGGATCCACACAGAAGACCCATTTATGATATGTATGTTTTACTAACTTTACAACCTTCTCAATGTCGTCATATGTTTGATTTAATTGAACGGGATATCCAATAGGAATTGAACCGAAAATATTCCCGTTGTGTAGTAGGACACACTTAAGGCTTCTGCTGAATCTGTCGATAAACAAGCTCACTTGGGTTATATTGTACAACGCCAAATTTAGTTAGCAAACCTGACACATTCCTACAATAAACAAATTCACACTCTTCTTTAAAATACAGTAGAAACTCGATTCTTGCTCGCAATGAAAACCGGGCTCGGTGTAAATTTTGAGGTTGTTGCAAGTACCGAACTTTCTCATACAATTAAATTAAAAAAGCGTTTATATAGATCTTTTCAGGGCAGAATTTATTTTTTTTGTAATTTCGTTGAATACACTTGTAAAGTTTTAAGTATTTAAATTTTTTATGTAATATTTAAAAAAAAATCGATTTATGTCAGTACTGCGCTGCCTCTAAGCCTCTGGAGTATCATAACATCCTTCAAGGAAGCATTGTTTTGCTCTGCCCATTCCAAGCAAATATTAAATACTGATATAGCTTAATTTTTTTCAAATTAAGCACCACGTCACCAACTTCTTCACCGACAACTTCGTCATCGTCGATGCAGTATTCTTCATATAAAGCTGTAGTATCTGTAGTGTTCTCAGTAATCCACTGCTCGATTTCAAAATGAGTCATTTACTGCAATTGTTCTATTTCCTGAAGTAAGGTTGTAATATTCTGAAAATTAGATGCATCATCAACTAGCTGTACACGTAGCTCTGAAGGAGGAATGATATCTTCATTATCCCACTCAGATGGTTTTTTGAATAATTTTTGAAACGAAGTCCGCATAGAAGTTTCCTCAAGAGCATTCCATGCACTAGCTAAAAAGATTAATGCAGAGACTCATCAATAGTTTGTCCACGACCGACAATATGACTTAAAAGGCTTTTCTTGTAGCTGAGCTTCGTAAGCCTTATAACATTCTGATCCATGGGTTGTATTAGAGCGGTGCAATTTGGAAGAAAGCACATCACCGATATGACTTAAAAGGCTTTTCTTGTAGTTGAGCTTCGTAAGCCTTATAACATTCTGATCCTTGGGTTGTATTAGAGCGGTGGAATTTGGAGGAGAGTACATCACCGATATTTGGCCATCGTGGCTCGTCAATTCGCCATATTTTGGGTGGCATGGAGCATTATCCATGGTCAGAAGTGCTTTCTGCGGTAGGTTTTTGCTACGAAGAAACTCTTTCACCTGTTTTATGAAATTTTACATTGAAAAAAATTTTTTTTTACGAAAAATTTACGTACTTCTGGTACAAATGTTTTGTGGAACCATTCTTCAAACAAAGCCAATGTCGTCCAGGAACTTTTGTTTCCTTTGTAGACAACAGGAATATCAGCAAAATTTTTTAATGAAAGTGGATTCGCCGATTTCTCAATCACCATTAATTTAACTCTATGATTTCCGGCAGCATTAGTACATGCGAGAAAAGTTAACCTTTCTTTGTTTATTTTATGACCTGGTGCCGAGGTTTCTTCTGAACGTACAAGAGTTTTATAAGGTAAAAGTTTCCAAAATAATCCAGACTCATCAGCATTATATATTTGCTCCTTTGATAAACCAACATCAACAATTTTCTTGTTGAATTTATCCAAAAACGGATTGATAGAATTACTCTTGTTCGACAATTTTTCTCCACGTATTTTGAGCCTTCGGATGCCTTTTTTTTAAAATTCGCAGCCCAAGCATTGCTGGCTTTTCCTGAATTTTTCCTTCAGCATGCCACTTGTTATTGGTAAGTTTTTTGTTATTTCATTTGCAAACCAATTGAACAAGGATTTTTCCATTTTCGGAAACTAGGAGACCTTAAGCGTCTTTCCTTTACCTGGGCCGGATTCAGATTGTGTGATAAACTTCTTTATGAATGGTTCACTTTTCTTGATGCGTATTACTGTTGTTCTATGCACGTGAAAAATATTAGCTATTGCTTTGATAGAATACCCCGCATTTAATTTTTTTAAAACATCTGCTTTTTCTTTTATTGTAAGCACTGTAAAATTCTTCTTTGCAATTTTGCAACCAAATCACGCACAATTCAATTCTGGACTGATATAATATTCAAATCGTCATCTGTTTTATACTACTTCAATTCAAAACTCGAAATACATACATGCATTGTGTAAGTGTCTAACAAATAAACAAAAAAATCTACACTGAGAAACGCATGTGAAAAAGAATGTTGCAAGTATTGAGGACAAAATTTTCGAATTTTGCAAGTACTGAGTACGCAATGAGAAAAATTTTCGCGTCGCAAGAATCGAGGCATGCAAGTAGCGAGTATGTGCAAGAATCGAGTTACAACTGTATTGCACAAGATCACTTTCCCTGTTACGATAAAAAGTTATCTTCGTACTTTTCTCGAGTAAGTTCTTTTCATTTAATCTTGACGCTGATTTCTTTGATAGTTCCAAATCTCTTACTAAATTATTTAATTCTTCTTAAGTAAAACGTTGTGTTCTTTGATTAGAAATTATATCTCCATAGTCACAATCTGCGTATGAATTGTGCTCCTCAATACTATCTGCCATGTCTTCAGGATACGAGTTTTCAAGTGAAGGAGGCTTTTCCTAAACTGGAACGCTTAAATATTTAATGAACTAATTAAGTAATAAACAACTATAAAGAAATGCAAGTCTATTAAGCTAATGCTGGCCATTAAAACATTAGTTACATGTTAGTTTTTAGGGATGAAAATACATCATGTCTACAGCAGACCGATTTTCATGTGGCCGGTGGGAAAATTTGTACGTGCGTAAGTAAGGGTCAGTATTAGATAGAGACAGTATTCGGAAAAATGAAATGCAAACTCTTTGTGCGAGTCGTGCATTGGAACGTAGTAAGGGAAAGTAAGGGATGCCAGAGGTTCCCCTACCTATGAATTTCGTGCGCATCTCGAGGGCGGTACTTCTAACCGGCCACATGAAAATCGGTCAGCTGTACATCATGTGTAAATAGTGCCGATTCATTCTGCTACATTTGTGTCAGCTTTAGTATACAGTTTAATTTTGAAGTGATACGCAAAAGCTAAAATGATTTTCGGATTTAGCACACCCAAATTAGTAAAAAGTCTCGTTTAGAAGTCAGCAAAAATCGTGTTGGCCAGTGTAATACGCGTTTCAAATGAAAGACAGAACACACGTTTGATGTTTTAACATGAAAAAATTCAATTATTTACTGTAGAATTCAAAGCTATCTAGACATAGACTATAAATTAATAAAAGTAATAAATAAACTAAATTTACTAGTTTGCCGATGTATGTATTATAATTTGGCTAATATCTAGTTGACTAATGAAGATACAGTCAGGATTTAATATCAATTAATACTAAGAAAATAACTAGTACATTAATGTATATGAATGAATACGTAATACCTAGGAAACTGACCATAAAACGTCGAAAACAAGACATTCAACACGCCAACAAACGAGTCAAATATTTCGCCTCCGTTCTTTGTTATATCCTGACATATTTATTGGCCGAGAACTTTCGTTTTCCAACGACCAAATAACCCTTCGGTATTTTTTGCTCTGTTCCTTGCCAACGCACTCTCACTGACCATTTTTAAGTCATCAACCCTTGCGGTAGGACAGGTACAACAATGGGTCGATGAACTAGTCGCGGATTATGGTTGAAAAAAGGTAAAAACACAGGTATCGACTTCGTGAATTCGTGAGGGTTGTTAGGGGATACGTCGAAATAACGTTTCCTAGAATGGCAGGAGGATGTACCTGTTAATATATATGATGCGACGAGTAACTTTTACCTTCTAGGTATTTTAAAAAATACGTTATTTCAATTTTTTGTTCCTTTTTTTGTACCTCGCTTCCCTCTATATTGTCCACAAATTGTTATGTAATTTAAAAATTGAAATTATTCAGTAACCATTACAGATATTACATTCAATTTTCTTGATAAATTATATTGGATAATACTGAATATATTTTTACGTAAATAAGAATATATATATATGTATATATATATATATATATATATATATATATATATATATATATATATATATATATATATATATATATATAAGGAGAGTGTTATCCGGAAAGAAGACAGTGGCCGTCCAAAAAAATGTACGGAAGAGCTAGTTGACGATGTAACGCAAATTATGAATGATACACCAGGAACATCCATACGAGTATTCTCTCCACGAGTGGGTGTTTCAATTGGCACTTGTCATACAATTTTGAAAAAAGACTTACATTTATTTCCATATCGCATGGCCTATTATCAAGAAATCAAAGAAATTGACTATCCTAGAAGAACAACATTTTGTCAGTGGTTCTTAAATAATTTTGATAATGACATTCTTGACAAAATTTTTCTCAGATGAAACATGGTTTTATCTGAATGGATATGTTAACTCACAAAATATAAGGATGTGGAATACTAAGAAACCGCATGACTGTTATGTTGTTCATCCACAGAAAATTGGTGTATGGTGTGCGATTAGTCGAAGGAAAATCATTGGCCGTATTTTCTTTAAAGGAGAAAGGTATCGACAAGAAATTATTATGACATTTATTGAACAGCTTAATGAAGAAGAAATAAATCAGGGTTACTTTCAACATATATATATATATATATATATATAAGGTAAACTTAATTAGTCGGCGATTAAAGGTCTGGTTATTACTTCAATGTGTATATATTTAAAATAATCCTACATGTTTCGGTAATGAAGCCTTTGTCAAGGATATAAAAAATATAAATGCATTTATATCAATTTTATCAATAATAACAGAGATAGCAATGGTGCGCACTTAATTTGAATCAGCCTGTATATACCGGGTGTTTCAAATTCGACTCTCGCCATTGGGATCTCGGTAACGGTAAGAGATACAAGGTGGCTTAAATTAGGGCAAATTTGCGTATCGGCGAGTCCAATACGTTTAAAAATTAAAGTTATCTTGGCTACTTCCGGAAATATGGCGGAAAAACTGAATATTCCGGTTTTCGTTTTTATTTTTGTACGACTTTATTTCAAAAGTTAGCCAAAATATATAAATACGTCCTCATTGGAACTTTTTGGGCTTCATCTTTTGGCGAGGTCAAAAATCCCTTACGACGTTTCGTTTTTCTCAAACCATCATCAACTTTATTTTTTCTTATAGGCGCCATATTGGATTTTTTCAGTTATGAATAGCCCGTTTTATTACTTTTTTAATGATGTATCACAAGTTACGCTTGTATTTCCCCAAATCCAAAATATTGAAGGAAAACTTTTTTACCAAAGTAAGCTTTGATTTTCTTCAATTTGTCACATGTAAATGACATTTTGATACATTGTGAATCTCTGTGTCGTTAAAAATGGAAACATCGGCAATGTATTTGAACATGTAAAAATATGGAGACAGAATGGATGAGGAAACTAAGGACAATTTAGTCAATGAGGTAAAATTAACGTTAAATTATCGTATAATTTTCAATAAAAGTAGATAGATGAGAGGAGAGACCTCAAAATACATTGAAAAAACTAACCATAATAATAATGACTAAATAAAAATAATAATTACAACAGATCCTCAAAATGTCCTCCGTGATTCTCCAAGCAGAACTCTACTCTTCTCTCTATGTTGTGCACTGCGCGATGTATTTCCCGTCTCCGTAATCTACCAAACTCCCTAATGATGTTGATTCGGAGCTCCTCGATATTTTGGTACTCACCCCGCCCGTAAATTCTATTTTTAAGTGTACCCCATAAAAATGTGTCGAGGACACTAAGATCTGGAGACCTGGCTGGCCATCTTACTGGTCCATTATTCCCGATCCATCTGTCACCAAACCTTTCGGTAAGATAATCAGATACCAGTCTTGAGTTGTGAGGTGGAGCACCATCGTGTTGAAACCAGATGCTGTTGTAGTGGATCACAGGTAAGTTATCTAAATAGTCTTCGAGAGTTGTCGCCAAAAACTGATGATAAGTTTCTCCATTCAGAGTGCCGTTAAAGAAATGAGGACCCAAAATTTTGTCTTTATAAATACCTGCCCACACGTTAAGACTGAATCGAACTTGTGGCCGAATTTCTCGAAATTGCCTAGGGTTGTTTACGCTCCAGATGTGTTTATTGTTCCGACTGAATATTCCACAATTCGTAAAAGTGCTTTCATCTGTCCAAACCACATTTTCTAGGAAAGCTGGAAAATCGGGTCTCCTTTGTACCCAACCACAAAATTGTAATCGCCTTTCGGAATCACCTGGATGTAATTTTTGTGATATGTGAATTTTGTAGCATTTGAAACAACTTTTTTTTAGGTGTCTCCAAGCACTCGTATGAGAAGAAGCATCTACATCGGAGGAAACTTGGCGTGTGGATTTGCCCGGGTTCATATTTATCTGCAAAATATCTACTTTTATTGAAAAGTATACGATAATTTAACGTCAATTTTACCTCATTGACTAAATTATCCTTAGTTTCCTCATCCATTCTGTCTCCATATTTTTGTCTTGGTTTTTCAAACGAACCAAACTCAGCGAGATTTTTATCCAATAATTTAAACAAAGTTCGATGAGGTTGTCGTCTTTCGGGATACATGTTCAAATACATTGCCGATGTCTTGACACCGTTTCTATCGTTTTTGTAATAAATTTTCACCATTTCTCGTTTTTCTTCATTGGTAAACTCCATTTTGAACTACATAGAGATTCACAATGTATCAAAATGTCATTTACATGTGACAGATTGAAAAAAATCAAAGCTTACTTTGGTATAAAAGTTTTTCTTCAATATTTTGGATTTGAGGAAATACAAGCGTAACTTGTGATACACCATTAAAAAAGTAATAAAACGGGCTATTCATAACTGCAAAAACCCAATATGGCGCCTATAAGAAAAAATAAAGTTGATGATGGTTTGAGAAAAACGAAACGTCGTAAGGGATTTTTGACCTCGCCAAAAGATGAAGCCCAAAAAGTTCCAATGAGGATCTATTTATAGATTTTGGCTAACTTTTGAAATAAAGTTGTACAAAAATAAAAACGAAAACCGGAATATTCAGTTTTTCCGCCAAATTTCCGGAAGTAGCCATGGTACCTTTAATTTTAAAACGTAAAATTATTGGACTCGCCGATACGCAACTTTGCCCTAATTCAAGTCACCCTGTATCTCTTACCGTTACCGAGATCCCAATGGTGAGAGTCGAATTTGAAGCACCCGGTATATATATAAGGTAAACTTAATAAGTCGGCGATTAAAGGTCTGGTTCATTACTTCAAAGTATATATATTTAAAATAACTTGAGTTATTTTAAATATACATATATACTTTGAAGTAATGAACCAGACCTTTAATCGCCGACTTATTAAGTTTACCTTATCATACCAAGGTCACGAAGATATTATATATATAAAAAGCGTTCAAATAAATTTTACCTCTAGTAGTCCATGACAATAAAAATGTTTGTCGTAACTTGTACTATTTACATTTGCATCAGTTGTCAATTTGACAGACTATTTATTCTGATGTATACTTAGTTGGAGCTTTTTGAAATTGCTTTGTAATTTAAAATTGATTTAAAATGGTTTTCACTGTTCAACACAAATCATTCATGGTTGAATCTTATTTTTGGAACGGACGTAATATTAACGGACAATGGCACTATTTTCTTGAAGAATGCTTAGAGGAATTTAGAAATATGTTTCCAAACTTCGTCTTTGATTTTGATAGTTTTTGGTATACAGTTAAATATTGCACTAAGGTTTTCAGAGAAACAGAGAGTGTTATCCGGAAAGAAGACAGTGGCCGTCCAAAAAAATGTACGGAAGAGCTAGTTGACGATGTAACGCAAATTATGAATGATACACCAGGAACATCCATACGAGTATTCTCTCCACGAGTGGGTGTTTCAATTGGCACTTGTCATACAATTTTGAAAAAAGACTTACATTTATTTCCATATCGCATGGCCTATTATCAAGAAATCAAAGAAATTGACTATCCTAGAAGAACAACATTTTGTCAGTGGTTCTTAAATAATTTTGATAATGACATTCTTGACAAAATTTTTCTCAGATGAAACATGGTTTTATCTGAATGGATATGTTAACTCACAAAATATAAGGATGTGGAATACTAAGAAACCGCATGACTGTTATGTTGTTCATCCACAGAAAATTGGTGTATGGTGTGCGATTAGTCGAAGGAAAATCATTGGCCGTATTTTCTTTAAAGGAGAAAGGTATCGACAAGAAATTATTATGACATTTATTGAACAGCTTAATGAAGAAGAAATAAATCAGGGTTACTTTCAACAATACGGAGCTAGAATGCACACAGCTTGTGAAACAATTAATATGATACGGAAATTTATCAAAATCGGTTGATAAGTTTAAACATCGAACATGAATTTCCAACAAGATCTTGTGATGTTAACCCCTGTGATTTTTTTCTGTGGCCATTTTAAAGAACTCAATTTTTTGGGTACAGATACCTGATCTTGCAGACCTTCAGATCAGAATTGCTGAAATAATTAACGAAATCGACGATATGCTACTACAAAACGTTTTCTCCTTCATTAGAAGAAGATGTTAGAAATGTCTCGAACAAGGTGGTGGCCACTTTCAACAATTTTTATAAAATGTTACTTGTTTGTTGCAAATAAACGTATCTCATTTAGTTAAATATTTTAATTTTATTATTTTGACATTTATCATGTCATTCAAATAGTTCATAACCAACAAAATTCATATTAAGAACTTAAGTAAAAAGCTAAGATATACGTATAATTTCCATGGGCAACTGCGAGGTAAAATTTAGTTGAACGCTCGTTATATATATATATATATATATATATATATATACTTTAAAGAATTAGTAAATGCAATATTTATTTTGTATTTACCTATAATAATAATAATAATAATAATAATAATAATAATAATAATAATAATAATAGAAATAATAATAAACCCGTACAGGGTAGCCTAGAGCAAGGTTACTTGGGACTAGCGACCCCACGGTTTCCTGAGCTAACCGTTGGGTTGGGATAGCAGCCCCAATCAGGTACACTTGCTCCAAACACTGGAAGAAAGAGATACTGTGGTAGGTCGGAGGAGCAGAATGCAGGTAGGAACCGTCGTGATGATTAACAAGCAAGAACTGAAACAGCGAATTGGGCATGAAACACAAATATGGCATGATTCAGTAGAAACAAAAGACTCAGGCGAGGATGTTGTTGACATACATTCATTTCAACCCACTTCGTCAACATAACAACTAAAGCCCCGGACCCTCTGGGCCGAGTAAATGTAACCCCCCCTACATGGGAGAGGTGTTATTAACTGCTTACTATGAATGAAGCATGCCATTTGTAGTAGAGCCGCATAGATAGATTACGGAAAAGCACCTTGAAATAAGAAATAATAAACAATAATAATAATATTATGACAGTTATGCCAGCCATCTTGTTCTCACGAACCGATGGGTTAACACACTGGCAACCAAGGACAAATTGAATGTTCTTGTGAATGGAGGAAATAATAATAATAATAATAGTAAGAATAATATTGGCCTCAAGTTAGACTCCTGAGGAACACGAGTATCCACTTTAACATACACATTTGGAATAATTAGATGAACACAAACAGACCTTAATAATTAGGGAAACTCAAAAATGCAAGTGGAAAACCCAAAAATATGCAAATAATTCAGTCAAAATATACACAAAACTGTTGAAATTGAATTATTGTCTCCAGAAATTTATTGTCTAAACTAGACATCCATGTTTCTAATCGTCGGTTTATATATATTTCAACATTTGTTTTACCGAAAGCGAGAACTAATTTATTGCTAAATTCACCTACCTACAGCATGTATACGTTTATTACAGATATATTTCTCATAATTTTAGACGAGATTGAAAGATATTTCTTTGTTGGTCCAATAGATACATTCCAATTACAAGACAATATAAAAAAATGTGAAGTATGTATGTTAAAGAATTAAAAAATGAAAGTAATATCTGAAAACAAAAGGAACAAAAGTCTCAGGTATTAACTCACCGACTTATTTGGTTTCCAAATAGTTAGTGAATGAATTTAAAAATTTACCCGTGAAACTAGAAAGTTTGTCAGTTAGTAATTCCTTAGAATTTGTTCAATTAATTAAAGATTGTGAACTGGAAGCCGGGGAAATTTTAGTTTCATTCGATGTAACGTTATTATTCCCTTCGGTACCTATTCCAGAGACTATGAAATATTTAGAAGGCTTGCTCCATAAGAATAACATTGAACCTTCAAAAATAAAAGAATACATGAGATTGACAACTCTGTGCATGACGCAAAATTCTTTCCAAGTAGGAGAAAAGTTTTATGAACAGAAACAAGGCACAACAATGGGTAACTGCCGATCTCCTTTCATAGCTAATTTATTCATGAGTCAATTTGAAGTAGAATTTAAAAATTACGCTAAATATTTCCCAAGAGTCTGGATCAAGTACGTAGATGACATTCTCGCGATTTTTGATACACGGAAGTGCGAATTAGACATGTTCGTTAATCAGTTAAATTTGAAACTTCCGACTATTAAATTCACGGTGGAAAAGGAAAACAATGACAGGATACCATTTTTAGATACATTAGTACATTACTTATTAGAAATAAACATAAAATAGAAATCGATATGTATTAATATGACTCCAGTGGCTTACTCAATATTTAAAATTTGTCATGACTGTCATTACTGTCATTGCAATATCTGTCACCGTAATATTTGCATTTATTAATCTGTGCTACTTAATTAATAACTGTTCAATTAAATAATGCCAAACTATGTTCTTACGGACGCTGAAAAGGGTTTTGCTATTGCAAAACTGGGTGGTCACTGCAACGCGTAGCAAATGAAATTGATTGCGGCAAAAGGACTATTTTCAATTTAAAACGTAAATGGCTGCAAACACACGACTTAGGTAGGATAGTTGGTTCTGGAGCCCCAAAGAAGTCAACTCCAGAAATGGACAACAATTTGATTGATTATGTAAATGAACATCCTTTTACTACTGCGAAGAAAGCATGTGAAGAAATATTTTTTTCAGCATCATTAAGGACCGCTAGATAACGATTAAGAGATGCAGGTCTTTTAAACAGTGTAACTGCAATGAAACCACGGTTAAGTGATGGAAATAAATTAAGAAGTCAGTTCGCCAACCAATATTTAAATCAGGCACCGAATTTTTGGGACAGTATAGTGTTCACAGGCGAGAATGTATTTGAGTCAACATACAACGGAAAATTTAGATGTATCGTCCAAGATGTCAGAAATTCGAGGATAAATTTATACAGAAAACAGATAGTAGTGGAAGGTTTTCCGTCTATGTGTGGCGCTGGATATCAGTCCATCAGTCAGAGCGTTGCATATTATTGATGGCCATTTAAACACTCAACGATATATTGATGTAGTTAACAATGTGATGCTTCCGTCCGTGCAAGATAGGTTTCAAAATAATTTTATCTTCCAACATGTAATATTATACAAATTCATTTTGATATGTTGCTAAACAGTAATAATCCTTTTTATTTTTAGGATAACTCACCAATTCATACAGCTCATATTGTAAGGAATTGGTTGAAATAAAGTAATATTATTGTAATTCCGTGGCCAGCTAGAAGCGCCGATTTAAATCCAATTGAAAATATTTGGGGATACATGACCGGAAAAATATTTAGTTATGAGCTTCGACCACAAAACAAAATCGAATGGCATCACTTGCGCCAAAATTACAACATACGAAATTTAATCGATTCTTTGCCCAAAAGAGTAGGAATTGTTTTAAATAACCATGGGGGCTCTACAAAATATTAAAACATTTACTTTTCTTACTTTTGTGATGCGCAAATAGAGAATACAATCCCCAGCATGTTTTTCAATCCCGGGATTACGGGATTTTTAAAGCGTAATCCCGGGATTAGACTATTTGGTTTCTAATTGGGCTCAAATGAAAAAAAACTTAAGTAATTTCTTAAAAATTATTTATTATTATTGTTGCACAACACAATACACAATATACTGTGATGACTCATCCTACAACGCGCGTCATATTAGTCTCGTGTTATCTGGAGCGTTCCACATACGCCGAGAACGCGAAGCGCGTGACACTGACCCGGGATTTTCTACAGTATTCTCCATGCAGCGGGAACATATGAACGACGATATATAAGCCACGTCGAAGAAGGGATGGACATTCATTCGATACCCAAGTCTCGCGAAGTAAACATAAATATAGTTACATAAATATAAAATACATAAATGTACTTGTTGTTAATAGTTAGTTTTATATTGTTATACGTTTTAATATTAATATAGTGTGTGTGTCTAAAGTTATTGTTAGTTTTATTTAAGAACCCGAAAAGACAAACTTTACAATACTAAAATAAGGAACAAAAAAGACAATACAAAAAACTATTTAGAATTTCGAAAATACAATCGCAGAAATATCAAAGCATCCAATGTTTGACTTCCAAGCCTGCTTCGTAGTTTACTACCAACATAAGCAGCAGCTGAAAACGCTCGCTCAGGTTCTAAACTGGTTCGAGAAATAGACAATAGATATTTATATGCTAATTCTAAATGACATCCACGAACTCCTCCATTTTCGTAAAGATTCATTTCCCGTACAGTACTATTTACCAACCCCGGATTTATTTTGTATTTCAGGATTTGGGGATTCCATGCTCTTATTAATTTCCAGCTGTAACTTTTCCTTTAGTGTCAATTTGGGTTGGGAGGTTTGTTGCCTTGGCTCATCACCTATTTGTGATCCTGGCCTTTCTTCCTCTTCCGTGTCATCTCGCCTATTTAGTCTTTTAACAATACTCTTTATTTGCGCCCTCACTAAAGCCTGTGTAGGAACTGGAAATAAGTCAAGCCATTCCAAATCCGATAATAACTGATTTTCATCATCTTTTCGTGGATTTTGTAAATAATTCAACACACCAGTTAAATCATAATTTCGTCGTTGCTTTATACGTTCCACTAAGGATATTTTCATTTTATTGGCGAGTGCTGAGTTTTTGTTAGACAATTGTTTTATAAGAAATTTCAAAGCGGTATCATCTGTGCATAAATTAGCATCTCGTCGACAGATTTCTTCTACTGTTAATTTAATTGGGGTCAGCACATCAACAATTTTATTTACCAAGTCAAAATCAGCATCTTCTGATCGGATTGGATGATTGAGATCTATAAGAGCAGGCGCGGCTCGTGATGACGTAATTGGGAGGGCACGCACAATGATGTGAGCGCTTCGTGTATTCTCGTGTGCTAACTGTTGCGTTTTCTTAGTAAACACCGAAAACACACGAGGCACTCGCATCATTGTACGCGCCGTCCCAAATACGTCATCACGATCCGCGCCTGTATAAGAGCTTTGTGAATGCAGATTTTTAAAAGAGAAAATCGTTCTAGCATGATTAAAAGACTATTCCACCTGGTTTTGCAGTCCAAAAGAAGTGACAGCTACATATTTTTGAAGTACTGTTTCATTTTTCAATGGGGATCTTTTGAAATCCACTACAACTTTGCGGATTTTCTTTATCAACTCATTAATGTTTTCATCTTTCGTTAACTCTGGTATGTGTTCTCGCGCAAGTTCATTTTGTTACATTAAGATTAGACCTGATTCTGGACAGTCTAAATCTTCTAAATTTTTATCATCATTCCTATCGTTCATATAATCAACAGTCACAGCTGGTTCATTTATAGTTTAATCTGAGTCTGAGGTAGGGCTGCCTTGCCTGTCTTGAAGATAATTCTTTATTTTATAAAGCACATCACAGACGGCCAAATTGATACCATGTGCGAGACACAGTTCAGTGCAAACAAGCTGTCACAGCTTTATAATAACGTTTGGTCCATCGGTTATAGTAGCCACTATATCAGTTTCCAGTTAAATATCAAATTTACTTAGATGCTCTTTCAATATACGAAGACAATTTCCATCCGTCATACTTCCATGGATAGGAACGAGTCTTAAGCTCCTATTTTTTTTATAGGAATGAACGTTGACAGCCATATATCGTTTATTGGACGTTGATGTCCACTCGTCTAAAGATAGAGTGAATATTTCACTTGCACTTTTCAAATGTTTTAATTTTGCAGTTACTTGCTTTCTGATTTTTTCACTATAATATATAAATAACACGCTTTCGAATTGTGACAGCTGATTTTTGAAAATCCGTGTATTTCGCTAAGAGCAATTTTCTCAAATCGTCTGAAGTTATGAATACACTGAATGGAAATCCATCTGATGCAATCATTCTTGCCAAAACATCACCCAAGCTATCGTGGGCACTTTTAGTAAAATAATCTTCTAACTTTCCTTTACCTGGCGGCGGTGCTGGGTTCAGATTTTCAGAATCTTGACTTGTTAAATCTCTTAAGCGATTAACGTCAGCTAAAATCTTAATGTTGTGTTTTGATGACAAATCTGTATGTAATCCCTTAGTCGATTCACCCAAAGTCTTGAGAATGGCAGGGCGTCGTTTACATTTAACACTATTCCCGTCTTTCGCAACTAAAAAGTATCTCCACGCTGACGACGTATCACTGTTTTTTTTTATGTTGAAGAAAGTCTCCCGCCATTTAAATCCATCGCAACAATATTATGATATATCATATGAGATGGTTTGAATAAAATTGTTTAACTGATATTCCAATTTCATTTTCGTTGTTTATTTCGAAGTAGATGATTAATTATGCTGAATTCTTTGCTTATGATTTAACCTTGGTAATTTCTTTTTAAATCATAAGCAAATTAACGTTAAAAATAATAATTAATTTTAAAACCGTAGTTCGTTTACATAGAAGAGTTTCTTTGTCCTCACGATAGATGGCGCTCTGAAGCAATCGAACAATTTTCCATTAGCTTCACATTCATTGTTGGCCCGTTGGGGAATTACTTTAACAGTATTGTATTGAAGTATGCCGGGCGGGGAAGTCCCTTCTAAGTTACATATTATTTAGGCTGTACCTGTGTAGCTATTTTATCGTACGGCGTATATAAGGTTGATTTTTGTCTTTATGTGATAAGTGCCCTTAATATAATCTAGGTAAGGTTATTGTCAAGGCAACGGATTACGGAATGCAAATTGGCAATCCCGAAAATCCCGTAATTAGCCAAGTACTGTTCCGGGATTTAAGGGATCAAAACCCGGCCGGGATCCCGAATGCCGGGATCTCGGGATCCCGGCCGGGTTTTGATCCCGTAAATCCCGGAACAGTACTTGGCTAATCTCGGGATTTTCTGGATTGCCAGTTTGCATTCCAGTTTGTATTCTCTATACGCAAATGATATTCTGTCAGAATATTGTGAATGTCAAGAGTGACACAAAAAGTTAGGTTTGCGGCAGGGATTTATTCAAAAAGCAAAGCAACTTGATTGCAAGTAGTGCCAAGTTTGACGGCCGCAAAGTACATATATATATTTTCTATAATGTATTCCCGTATAGCATTATTATAAGTATTTATATTTCTTTGGTTAAAAATATGAAATTTAATTGGTCACATCAATTTCTACTTAAATTGATGTTTTTATATTTTAGGTACGTCTATTTACAAAATATTTTATGAAAACATTATTCACCTTTTTCGATTCTTATACAGGTTGAAACTCAACCTCAGTTTAGTCCGCAAAACTACATAACTACTTAACAAACGAGACACAGTTATTAAAATAAATATCATAAATAGAAATCTTGAGTGTTGAGTTCTATAAACAAACTTAGTTTAAATAGCTATATTATTTACCTATACAATAATAATTTAATATCACCAGTAACATTTTTAAGTATTTTCCTTGGGCAGCAAATTAAATTGGGAAACACATATTCATTATAGATCTTTAAAATTAGTTCTCTAAATAATAAATTATCCATTTAAATTCCCTAGAAATTGTTTACTTTCAAGAATTTTATTATGAATTTCTATTAATGTGGAGGCCGCTCCATATTTACAGGCTCTTTAATTCTTAGCTTATTGTTCGATGTATAAGATTGCTTCCAGGTATTGAGTATTTGACAAACTGCAAAAATTATGTTTTATAATACGTGATTTTACTCGTATATAACAACTGAGAAAAATATAATATAGTGGTAATATTTAATTAAAACCTACGAACTCTCTTTCATTAACATACATTTATAAGAATTTATAAAGAATTTTGAGAATGATAGTGCAAGAATTCTAATTGAGAATAGTCAAATAGCTGGCAAATAAGAGAAAGTACTGTTTTAATTAACTCCTAAGGTTTCAATAACTTCTATCATCTTCATCAGGGCTATATGAAAAGGAAACTTATTCCAAGTAGAAAATCGAGTTATAAAAATTAGCGTAGTGGGATTTAAAATTAGTTATTATTTTCAAAAGTCTTTCTTCTATGGTTTATTTGTTAACTCTCCCGCTATAAATTGTTACAAGTGTAAATATGTCAAATGCTTATGATAGAAAGATAAAAATTATGACATTAGGTGGAACATGAAAAATAATGTTATGATAAAATTTATAAAAAGAATAAACAAGTAACTAAGTACATTTAAATAAGAAGAAGAGATTATTGATCATTATTGTTAGCAACGTAAAAAAAATTGAATCAGAAGTTATAAAATTGAGTAAAAAATTTATAAATTCATTATTTTAATATATTTAAAGTATTATATCAGAATAATTGACACATCCATGAGTAGGTAAACCCCACCAGTTTTGTATAATACAAATTTGTGTTCTTCACACCAGATTTTTAATAATATTTTATATTATTAAAAATACCTTTGTTTAAAGTATTAAATGAAATAAAAAGTAAAATATTATAATTAATAATACTTTATAAAGTTATAAAAGGTTTGTCAATATATATTCTTATGAAAGGGATTTATAAATTGGAAATATGAAAATTTTTGCTATAAGGAAAAGATATAAAAGTCAATAAAGATAAATGTGGTGAAAGAATACTATTATAAAGACACAATTTAATGACAAAAATATTGGAGAGAAAAAAGCATATATTACATTTAAAATTGAAGGAAGACAAAAATATAGAATAGGTGATTTTATATATATATTGTTTTCTACATTTATATACAAAATGTCCCGTATCGTTATGTTCAAATTTTAGGAGTGTAAAGTAGACTTCATTTCAAGTAACAAAAACGCAAAACTTGTATATCGATTTTTATTTGTTTCAAAGTTACAGATCTATGAATGTGATTGTCAGATCATGAAAAAAAATGTAATCATAAAGTCAATAAAAACTGATTTTATTTAAAAAAGTTCAATTAATAATATTTTCAAAATGTCCACCTCCTTGTTGAATGCAGGCTTGTGCCCGTAAGCCAACAGAAGAAGTACTTACCCGAATTTCATATTTGTTTTGTCGGATTTGCTCGGCAGCCAGGTGAATACGATCCAACAACTCTTCTCTTGTGTTCGAAACTTGCGTATAGACAAAATTTTTCATGTACCCCCATAAATAAAAGTCAAGGGTATTAAGATCGGGTGATCTGGGTGGCCATGCAACAGGACCTCGACCAATCCATCTTGGATAATTGACGTTAACCCAATTTCGGACAGCAATTCCGAAATGTGGTGGTGCCCCATCCACGTGAAACCACATGTCTTGTCGAACATTTAGTGGAACATCTCTAAAAGACCTGGCGGTTCGTCAATAAGAAATTGAAGGTAATTGTCCGCCTTTAACCTCTCAGGAAGAACGACAGGACCAATCAACAAGTCATCGATTAGGACCGCCCAAAACGTTAATAGAAAATTCCTGTTGAATTTTAGATGGGCGTATAGCTTTGGGATTTTCTGATGACCACTTGTGCAGGTTTCTCAGATTTGTAACACCACTTCTCGTGAACGTAGATTCATCTGTCCAGAGGACTGTTCTGCAGAAATTAAAATGAAGCCGTCACTGTCTTAATATCCAGGTAGAATAAACTAGACGAGCATAGTGGTCTGCCTCAAGAAAACCGCGTCCCCTGCGATAGTGATAGTGATAGTGATAGTGAAGCCCTCACGTTTTAAAATTCGCCAAACTGTCGTTCGTGGCACTCCTAGTTGTCCAGCGATTCGACATACACTGAGAGCTGGATCCCTTGTAACAATATCTACTGCTTCTTCCTCTAAGTCTGCTGGCACATTTACTCCTCGGTCGAAAAGATAATCGCGCAGTCCGCATTCCCGAAATTGTCTGTGTACTTCCAGAAATGTTCTGTAATGAGGAATGTGCCTATCGTGAATCCGATGTCGGTATTCAATAACTGTATGGCGTGCACTGCCGTTACAGTAGCCATACATAAAATGCATGTCCGCATACTCTTGAGAAGAAAATCGGTAAGGGATTTTGAATAAAGAAAACTTGTCCACTCACTAGTAAGTTGTTATATGAACTGAAACGTAATATAATCCTTTATTAGAAATTGCAACGTTAACAGTCATCTGAATATTTGTTTATTGTATGATATTCATGGTTCAGCACTTACGAAATAAGTAAAAACCTTCTATATCATAAATCTATTTCCAGAACTCTTTTTTGTAGATCTCCAAAAAATTACGTGTTTATTTATTTTAGGATAACATTTTATTATGCGACGTTAACAATCACAGGCCTGTTATTGAATCGTATAACTTTTTTTTAAATAAAATCAATTCGTATTGACTTTAGGATCACATTTTTTTTCATTATCTGAAAATCACATTCATAGATCTGTAACTTTGAAACAAATAAAAATGGATTTTCAAGTTTCGCGTTTTTGTTACTTGAAATGAAGTCTACTTCACACTCTTAAAATTTGAACATAACGATACGGGACACTTGAATATATATATATATATATATATATATATATATATATATATATATATATATATATCTATATATGGAATATCTACGGTTGTCGCCGTCTCTCCGTCACCAGTTTCCATGTCCTTCTGTCGTAACACATGTCTTGCTCTAAATTATTTACATCCAGAGCTTCGTTGATGTCATCTCTCCAAATTCTTGTTGGTCTTCCTCTCTTTCGCTTTTCTGGAGGTATCCATTCTAACACTTTCCTTGGCCATCTCGTATCATTCATTCTTTTTGTGTGTCCGAACCAAGTCAATTGTTTTTCTCTATGTCGTTATTAATATTCCTCTCGATGTTCATCCTCCTTCTTATTTCTATATTTCTAATCCTTTCGAGTCTCGATAATCGACAGCTTCTTCTTAAAAAATTCGTTTCTGTGACCAGCAGCTTCCTTCTATCAGTTTTATTCAAATCCCATACTTCTGAACCATATGTCGAAATACTCTTAACAGTTGAGTTGTAATTACGAAGGTTTGTGCGCGAAAATGGTATTAGTATTCACCAGGTCGAACTGGTCACAGAGATTTATTAATCTGTTACCGTTATCGTTAACTGTTTCTTTCCCATGTTTGCCTACCACGTTACTATTTCTTTGTCTTCCGACTCGACCATTCAGATCGCCTCTTATGATGATCTCATGACTACACAGGATTTGATAGATTATATTTCTAAGAGTATCTCCAAACTGATCCTTGCCACAACATATAAAGCATCGTTGTTTGGCGCGTATACGCCGAGAATTGTTATAACCCTTCCCCTCCCTTGGATCGTCATTTTAATTAGACGTTCATTCATTGGTTCCAAGATTTAATGTATCTTTTTAGTTTTTTATGAATTAGTATAGATACCCCAGCTTTTGCTCTTTCGTGTTTGGCTGCTCCCGTATATAAACGTATAAAATCGTTGATGTTTTAGATTCCGTTTCCCTTTTTCTTTGTTTCTGAGAGGATTGCTATATCGATGCGACGTTTGATAAATTCTAACATAATTCCTTTCTGTTTATTTCTTATACCTTGTATGTTTCATATGCCTAAATCCATAGTCCATTTACGTTGATGTTTTCGTCTAGTATTATAACAAGTGTTCATTTGAAAAGTCAATCTAGTAGCATGTGATTTACTGAGAACATTTTGAAGTATGTCGTAAATTAAAATTTACTACTTAACCTACGAAGTCGTATATTTTGACAGTTTCATACATACAAATAAATAACAAATAATAGGTATTTATTGAAAACTATAACAAATGTTGAAAATGTTGTCCTTCAAGATAAAAGCACTTTAAAATCCTCCGGTCAAAATTTCTGATGATATTCTGCAACATTACTGGATTGTTATTAATTTCCATGCATTTCTGTTCGATTCTCTGCAGCATATCATTCAAATTCAATATAGGTGTTCGAAATAAGTTATTTTTTAGATAAAGCCACAAAAAGAAGTCGCAAGGTGTTAAATCGCATGAACGTGCAGGCCAGACAATTTCAGTATTTCGACTAATTATACGTTCATCAAAAAATTCTCTTAAATAATCCAAAGATTCTGCAGTACAGTGACAAGGTGCTCCGTCTTGTTGGAAATATGAATTTTAAAGTTCATCATCATGCAACTGATTGACAAATAGTTGTAAAATTTCCGTACGGTACCTTTGAGCAGTTAACGTTCCCTGAAAAAATATTGGTCCAATGATTTGCCTTTGGCTTATCGCTGCCCAAACACCAATTTTCTCTGGATGTAGCGATTCTTCATTAATTACATGTGGATTTTCACTACTCCAAATTCTTGTATTTTGTGAATTTAGGTATCCCGTTTTATAAAACCATGCTCCATCAGTAAAGATGACTGCGAAAGTTCTCCATTATTGTTCATATTTACAAACCAATTACAAAACTGTAGTTTACGTGGGTAATCAATTTCTAACAATTCTTGTACTGCTGTGACACGGTATGGATAAAGTTGCATATTTTTTTTTAATAACTTGTGAGTTGTGCCAACAGAAAGGTTTATTTGTTGACTCAAATGTCGAACAGATGTTTGTGGTTTATTTTCCATTATTTCTTCAACACGATTGACAACTTGAGGTGTACGTTTCTTAACTGCTCCGCTGCCTGATTTTCTTAAGAGACTACCAGTTTCAGAAAAAAGTTTTAAAGTTCTATCCAAAGTATTCTTAAATTGTATATAATCTAGTACAAAATGTGGAAACTCAACTTGAAATTCTACCATGCAATCCTGAACTGAATAAATCCATAAACCATCAATTTTATTTCAACTTCGAAAATAAGCCTGGACTAAAAAAATTTTATGTTCTAAAGTGAAAGCCATTTTAAAACTGAGAAGCAATTTATTTAAACCAGAATCGACGCACGATTATTTTATGCACTAACTGATATTTGTGATTGAGATTATCAAATGTCATTTGGATTTACGATTGCGGAACAACAAACACATACTAATATATTTGCGTCTTATTCTATCAAAATTTCAAAGTAGCCTAGATTGAATGAAGACTTGTTATTTGTCCGATATTCGAGGCTTATTGCTGCTGGGTGTTTTAGCGTTTCCAAATGTTTTCCGAATGTAAGGTTGCTGGCCTTACGACACAACCCTCATACTTGGCTGACCAGTATTTTAAATATATAAAATGACAAATGTCAACCTGACATTTTCTACATTTTACGACGCTAATTAATCGAGTTTTTTAATAAGAAAAATCGCTCTTCGCAGGATTCGAACCCACGAATTTTTTCAATTAAAAAATTCGATTAATTAGCGTCGTAGAATGTAGAAAACAATAATATGAATTTATTCTATTACGAAAGAAAAATATATAAAATATCAAATGAGAAAACAATAGAAATACTTACATGGTAGAACAATTACAAACTAATATTTTTAAAATTAGGTACTTACTTAAAAAGAATAATAATTTGAAAGTAATTGTACCTACATATTGCAGTATCGTAAGTTCTTTATTATCATATTGTTCGATTTTCTTCTTTTGTCTGTGTTCACTGGTTTTGTTTATTTACACTTTGTATTTGAATATAATTTTCAGCTTGATACTAACGCAAAACTTCTAAAAAGACAAATATGTTTGGATGGTAGAAATTAAAACTCTTATTTAGATGTGAATGAAACGATTTGCATGCGTTGGTCGTCCTTGAGCCGCTAGCACATTTAGCCGCCCAAATTTTGGGAGGAAATATTGAATCCTCTTCTATATAAGTTTCCACTAGGTAGTCCATAAATGCTTGTAGTTTATCATTATCTGGTGCTATGGACAGTAGATCAAATACGAAACAGTTGCCAACGTTCTCAGGTTCTAAGAAAAGCAAACCGAAACAGTATACAATCTATTTGCCAATGTCTATTTTTTTGTTTTGTGAGTCCTAGCTCTTGTATTTTTCGCCACTAAGCTTGAAAGATACGAAATCGGCAGTCAATTATTTTATTATTCTACCATATGGAACTGACAGCTTTGTGTATCGACATTTCAAAGTCAATAACAACCTCCGCAGGAGGAAATTGCAACGAAAATTTTTCACATTTTTACTTACAAATTTTAAACAGTGTTTATAGGTTTCTGAACCTTTATCTTTGGGTTAACAAAATAGGGGTATGTAGTGCCCGTTATATTGTCGATAGATGGTAAATATTTAAATGTTTCGTCCGTAAATATCTTTTTGCATTTACACAAATGTTGCAGGTTTGACTTACAAGAGAATATTACTATACAATGGTTGCTTTCGTTCACAATCAAAAATTCTTCTCTGTTCGTACTAATTTCGGATTTAATAATTTCCAATATTTCAAACATTTCTTTTATATTTTTGGGCAAACTCGGGAATGTCTTCTTTCACCATAATTACTTCGTTTCACCAATTTCAAGTCGCCAATTGTTAATTCACTATTGTCCCATTTTGTTAACAGCGACTGCACAATTCGTCTAGGTTGGACATTAAGTTCTTCTGTAGCTTTACCTTTTGCCGCCGGTACAAGAAATTGCTTTCGTACTGGTGAAGCGCTTAATTTAGAATAGGCAATTGTTCAAATTACAACGTGATATCAAATTGTCTTCACCCATAGTGTAAACAACAGCAGTATATTTTGGTGTCCGACATCTCCACTTGACAGTTTTTCCTCAAAACAATATCGAAAGTTGTTCACAAACGATACTTCTTTACCACTCTTACTGACACTTTTTCTCACATTTAAATTGCCTATGTGGCACTTTTAATAACCTGTAATAATTAACTGAAATGTAGTGTTTCTAAGTAAGTACATGATTCGGTTGGATGTAAATTGGGCACTAACCTACCTGAAATTTTAATCTCGTTGGTAATTCGGGCAGTAGCTAAAAATGTACTCGCAGAGGGTCTATGTAAACTGGGCACCGTATAAAGCAAACAAAAACAATAATATAGAAATAGTGTATTTCAAGTTGAAGTACAGCAAAAAGATAGAAAATAAAAAATATGTACTCATATGAAAACAATAATAAAAGCAAATACTTAATTACATAAAAACTATAATAAAAAATAGTGTATTTGAAGTCATACTGATGAATAAAATGATATACACTTCACAAAGTGTAATCGTGATATTGTTCCATTATTTAGTTGTTCACACAGTTCATTTAGAGTTCTTAATTTTTGTTTTGCGCGTGTGTCTTTAACTCTTGCTGGTGTGTGTACACTTTGAATTTTAACATAAGTGTCTATTTGAAATTCCTTAAGCTTTTCGATAAAAATATAAATAGATGGATGTGTTGAATAAAATGACTCATTTAGTTTGGAATGAAACGCTTCGCATGCGTTTGTGGTGTTAGTGATCGATGGAGTTGCAGTAGCCCACATATGTGGAGGAAAAGGAGCATCGTCTTCTATGTATGTCTCCAATAAATAATCGGCGTATTCGTCAGCCTGTGCATGAGCAGGTTTTCCGGCAAACAAATCTAAGGCGAAAAACAATTGCCTACTTCGCCAGGATTCAAATACGATAATCCAAATGTATATCGCACCCATTTTCCTACTTCGGAATCTGTGTTCCTAAATTCTGCTGTTAAACCCAAACTTTGGATTTTCCTGAACCACGATTGGTGCAAATGGAAATGACAACCATAGATTTGTGCTGATGACCATATAGCGCGAACCGCTGCGCTGTGTGAATGCTTTTCTCAAAATCTACAAAAACTTCAGCTGGTCGTAATATTGTAGAGTGACGTCGAAAGATTTCTTTTGTTAGCATTTCAAATAATGTTGCATACGTTTCACTGCGTTTATCAGGCAACAAACAAAACATCAATGGAATATAATGTCCATTATTAAGTCCGTGGATTGTAAATAATTGTAAAAAATATTTTGTAGAATACGAAAATGTACCGTCCATGTACACTTTACGCATTCCACATAAACTTCTAACATTCGTTTCACAAGAAACTACTGTGATATTGCTCACTGGACAGTTTATAAAAACGAAACTTTGATCCTTGCTTGTTTTAACATTAGCAGCTTCCACTATATCATGGACTTCTGTCTTATTTTGTGGTAACGGCCCAGGAAGAAATTTTCTACTTGCATTGTACAAATTTCTTCGAATATAAGTGAAATCTGTTATCGTAATTGTTTCCGGCAGTTCCTTAGCTAGTTCACGACGAATAATTTTCGCTGGTTTTTCGGAAATATCATCAACGGCTTTACGTTTACACGCATTTGAAATCACTTTTCGGTTTAATTTACTCTGATTCTGTTCATGATTATGTTCTAGCTGGCTTCTGCTCACTAAATTTTCTGCACCAAGCGTAAACACTTTTGCGGGACATTTTAAGGATTTTTTTGCACAACGCCAAAACACTGCGCCACTCTTCACCACTTTCTGTTTTGAAAAGGTGTACTTGTTAACCACTAGCAAACATTTTCCGTTGTTACTGTCCACGAAAGAGACCTCCATAATTCTTAACAGTGTGCAACAAAACTCGAGACTGAGAAGCGGATCTAATTTCTTACTTTAAGCAAACGCCGCAAACAAGATAGAAATAACTAAATACGCAAACTAAATGTTTCTTTATATATAGAATATATTATAGCATAATACAATAGAGGCCCGCCTACAATAGATGTACAAATAAAAATACATTTGAAATAATCTATTTGGTCATTAGGAAATTCCTTAATTTATTAACATCTAATTTCTTACTTTAAGCTTTAAAGCGATAATTACCCGAACGGTACTGGTGCCTAGATTGCCTGTAGGATTAACCATTCTTTTTTGCAGGGCAGGTAAATCCATATACTTGGTGCCCAGTTTACATCCGCCCCATAATTCATATGAATTCCCTTTGGTGGGTGAGGGTAGCAATAGTAGAATTATGATATTTGTAGGATTTCACAAATAATAAGTATCAATTGGTAACCGTATTACAAGAAAAGTATTGGTTACAATATAATACCATTAGAACAACTTTAATCTTCTCCTTTATCATCGCATATCGGCCGGATGAAACTGTATCCCTAATTTAAGCCTGTTTTACTGGCCGGACGAAACTGTATATTATAATTTATGCAAATCTGCTAATCGGACGAAACTGTAATCGCCGCACTGAGTCATTTTAAATTTTCCTAATTTTTCAAAGCTAATTCTGGGACAAACATGAAAAATGTACTGAAATAAAACAGTTATTTACTAGTTAAACCATAACGTTAATTATGCGTCAACCGATATATGCAAGCTTTATGCGAGCAGTAAACAAGAATTAAATTAATTAATTTAAATAAATTTTAAATTACTTTACATTTTCCATTATTAATTATATTTATCATTTATTATCAATTAAGTATTCCATTACTCATCAAGTTAATTTTTAAAAATTAATTCGCGAGTACATGATTATGTAAATTACTACAGTTACGTAATTATTATGATTTATACTACAATTATGAATAGTCAAAATGAGAATATAAAAGTATCCCATATCTACCGATGCACAAAAAATATTCAGACCAGCTAAGGAGTCGTGGTCAATAATACCTGTCATCGTGGAGCATAGAGTCAAACCTCGATGCAACACACTTGATCGCGTAAGCATAACAATCACAACAGACAATCACATTAATGTAAGAATCTTAGTGGTCGAGCTGGCGGGCAAACCCAAAGAAGGCGGTCTCTATTACCTGCCCATGTCTTGTACACAGGTACATTACTTAGAGTGGATCACTTCACTCGTAGTTTCTACACTTTGCGCATCTTTTACTAAACGGGAAACGAGTCGTTTACATTTAAGACGCCGGCGCGTTTTCTTGTGATTGAAAGTACGGGCTGTGAAGGGCGCTAAATTTTGATTGTGTCTGTTTCTTGCCGGTGAGACGATCTTGTACTTAAAAAAAAAGTGTGAAGAGCGGCTTTAATTGTAATGTTGTGAGCGATCATAGTGACAATTAATTAGTACTGTGTAAAGTGATTTTTAATGCAAGTGACTATTTTGTTTGCCTTTTATTACTTCGACACAAAAATTCTTGGGGTGGATATATTTGCTAAGGTAATCGTAAGTTTTGATGATTAATAGTATATCGCTTACTGGTCTTGTGATGCTTCACAAAGTGTTTCAAATTGCAAGCAACATTAAGTTAAAAAGAATATTCAAAATATTGAAATTAAATTTGGCTCCATGTATACTTTATGGTAATATGAGGTTTATTAAGTTTGTGGTATATATATATATATATATATATATATATATATATATATACCAGATAAAAAATAAGTGTTTCTTGGGAATGGCGACCGGGTAATGAAAACAATATTTAATTTTGTTTACGTTTCGGTTCTATATATAGAGCCTTTTTCACAACGGAAATGTTTATTTAAATGTTAGAATGGTGAAAGTAGTGTTAAATTATATGTACTCACATTATATTGTACTGTTTGGTTACATTTCTACTATTGACTAATTACGTTATATTTCATGTCAAAATACAACTAAAGTTCTTGGTGACCACGTTTGGAACGTTTGTTTATTATCGCTTTTGACAGGTGTAATGTAGGTAGTATCATCACAACATGCAGGGGGGGGGTTGTTATACAACTGGCAGGTCGACAGGTTGTTTATATCTGTTCTGTTAATAATGGAATTTTTGTTTATTTTGTTTATGGATGTTTTCTAATATATTTCTTGCTTTGTTATTTTTTTCTGATGTAATTGTTCAGATTTTATCAAATGGAAAGTGTGTTTTGTTTGTGTTATATGATTTTTGGGACTATTTCACCATATATACACAAAAGTGAAATTAAAAGAACGCATGTCAGAGTATAAATTAAACTAACTCTCTGTATGTGGTGACACTAACTACATTCCAACTGTCAAAAGCGATAACAAACAGACGTTCTATACACGGTCACCAAGAACTTTAGCTGTATTTTGAAATGAAATAAGTATAATGTAGTTAGTCATAGTTGAAATGTAACCAAAGAGTACAGTATAATGCAAGTACATTTAATTTAACACTGCCTTCACCATTCTAACATTTAAATAAATATTTCAGTTGTGAAAAAGGCCCTATACATAGAACCGGAACGTAAACAAAATTAAATATTGTTTTAATTACCCGGCCGCCATTCCCAAGAAATACTTATTTTTTATCTGGTGTTATAACCACCACCAAGAAAATAAGAAATTCCGTCTTGTATATATGTATATATATATATCTATATATATATATATATATATATATATATATATATATACGGATAATTATTTCATGACCTTTGTATGTTATGGTAAATTCAATTTGTTGGCGATTTAAGGTCTGGTTTTACTTCAAAATGTATATATTTAAAACAATCCTACATGTTTCGGCAAGGGATGCCTTTTTCAAGGAATATAAAATTCCTTATAATATAATATATAATATAAAAAATATTTTACATTTTGAAGTAAAGCCAGACCTTAAATCGCCAACAAATTGGTATATATATAATGTACATAGGTACATAAGGTACATATATAATGTAATTATAATACAAAATAAAACTGGTGTTTCTTATGGAGTAGGGGCCACCTCCAGTGCCATTGCACAGCTTGTACTAGAAGAGCTAGAACAGAGCATAATTTCAAAATTAAATTTTAAAACCCACATTTTTAAAATATACGTCGACTATTGCATCCCCTCAGATAAAACAAAATATATACTAAAGAAATTTAATTTATTTAATCCAAAACTACAGTTCACTATAGAAAAAGAAAATAATTCAAATCAGAAACCAACTGCATCTGATCGTTTTCTAAATTTCAATTCATTCCAATTGCCAATCAATGTCATACAAAAACAACGTAACAACGGGATTAATTAACATAGCAATTAAACTAACAAGCACAGACTTCAGACCAGAAATTATTTCATGAACAAAATCGTAAAACAAGAATTATCAACACTACAATACATATAGAACAAATACCACCAAAGAAAACAACCTTTACACTACTTATAAATATGTTAGCATCATATTATATAAAAGTAGCTCACAAAATCTTCAATAATCTCAACAACTTACCTTGAAGATTAGAAGACAAAGTGCCTATATTAAATAAAACAAAAGTTATATATGAAATTCCATGTAACGGCTGCATAGATGTATACATCGGACAAACAACAAAATACTTACAAGAACGTTTAAATGGTCGCAAATATTCCAGAAATAGTACAGCCCTAAAAAAGATATCAATCAAACAATAAAGACGCACTCTCAATTACGAAAAAACTTTTATAATTACATCTGAAAAAAAATAACTAAGCAAGAACTATATTAGAGCATCAATATACAAAAAAAAGCAAATTCCATATATGACAGAACGGACATAAATAACCTCTCAACATATATCTGCTCATTATATAACATTCCCTATATGGCCACACTGAAAACATTTCAACCCTTCGAAAATAAAAATGAACACATGTCCGAAAACAATCTAAACCAGTTAAACACATAGTTAGTTCTATTTAGAAATGCAAAATAAATACAGTCCAATATATTAACAGCACAAATTTAATGCAAGCAAATTTTAATTTAATATTGAACTCTTACGATTTTTAATAAATATTACAGTTTTGAAAAAGGTACTGTATATAGGACCGAAACGTCATCATAAATTAAACATTGTTTTAATTACCTGGCTGCTGCTATAAACACTTAGGTTCCAGTTTAGATAAAATGTAAAAAATTTCTTTGGGACTAGCGGCCAGGTAATTAAAACAATATTTAATAGCGATGTTTCAGTCCTAAGTATAGGACCTTTTTCAAACTGAAATATTTGTTGGTTCACATTAGTAAAATTAAAATGTTCATGTTGATTGATTTACATAAATATTGTTCTTTTATTAATTTGAACCAATGAGTATATCAGTTGGAAAAAGGTACTGTACATAGGACTGAAACTTCACGATAGACTAAATATTGATTTAATTATCTGGCCGCTACTCCGAAAGAAACAGCTTGTATTATAATTACGCCCAAGAAAATTAAGAAATTTCTTCTATTATATATATGTTGTGTATATGTTATGTAATAATAAACCTATCTACGAAACAATTTACACACAATTTAGAATTTCGGTGACGTCTAAGATGACGTTCAATTTTCTAAGAGTCTGATTTAACATTTGGCAGTTCGTTCTGTATCTTACTGCATTCTGTTTTTAATGACCTAGGAATTCATACGATTTTAGGTTCGGTTGCATCTCCTTTTGTGATTTTAAGAAAAAGAAAAGATGTACCCTAACCTAAACATTTAAATGAAACATTAAATCTTTAGAATTTTAAAAGGCCCAAGAGGGGTGATTTTAAACATCTCCTGTTGTTTTAATTACCATATCCCAGCAACTAGAGTAAAAAAAATGTTCTAGTCCTTATTGATTATGGAAGGATAGAAGCACCTGTTTGTCCGTTGTTATTACCTGAATTATATAACCTTAACAGAATATAACTTAAGATCATTGACTTTAAATAAGAAAGTACTTGAATTGTTTTTATTTAAAAAAGACAAAATAGCATTTAGAGGAACTGCCTTATTACAATTATTAATGGATATGTAACTGTCATTTTCGAACAAAAATTGGATCCCGTTTTATGTTTTCGTATTTACTATATTCATATATTATAATATTTATTCATTTTAATATTTCGACAGTTTCGACTGATGAGGTTTTGCCTTTATTATTGCAAATAGAGGCTGATTATACCTCCGGTCACGATGGGCTTCCTAACTTTTTCATTAGAGATTGCGCACGAGTACTTAGTGAACCGCTAGCTTTTTAATTTAAGCATCAATATGACTACGTTTCAGGTCTTTTGGAAACTAAGTCGTATAATATCAATTTTAAAACATGAGGATAAGAGCTTTATCATCAATTATCGACCCTTAAGTATTTCATCTACTTGCCCCAAAATTTTTGAACAACTTCTATACTTGAAAATACATGCCTCTGAATTAATTTATATTTCCTTAGACCAGTATGGCTTTAAATTGGGAAGATCGTCAGTAACAAACTTTGTTGAAATTACACAGTATATTAGTCAATGCTTGGACAAAAGAGAGCAAGCAGATGTGCTATATACAGATTTCGCTAAAGCATTTGATACGATTGTCCACAATAAACTCACCACTAAAATGTTCTCTTTCGGCTTTTCGTCTGATACCGTAAAGGTAATTGATTCTTATTTGGATAATAGATCGGACTATGTTTGTTATAATGGATATAATTTCATATCCACTGCGTCTTCCGGTGTACTGCAAGGGTCCAATCTAGAGTCTCTACTATTTATAATCTATATAAATGATATTTTAACCTCAATTGATTGCAATTGAATATTTTTAAAAATATCTACCATCTCGGACTGTGAAATATTGCAAAGAAACATCAATATTATTACCGCTTGGGACCCTACAAATAAATTTAAATTAGGTATTAGTAATTGTGCTATTATCATTTATTTCAGGAGGGAGCAACTTATTTTTACAATTATGTTACTGAACTGTTAGATAATAAAAACTATTATTATTGAATATTATATTTTCATTATTTATAATATTTTTTTATCATTTGTCCGTACTATATCAGAAGTCTTAAATGTTGAGAAATAAAAATCACGTGATCTCGGAGAGAATCAAAAGTATTCAAGAGCTTGTTCAAGATATTGTTCTTCATTACTTTATAGAATCTTATTGAACGCAATCATTTATAACCCTTTATTATTTAGAAGGTTCATAAATGGTTCACTAATATTATTAAGATCATATTCTTCCTTCAGATTATCTTAAGGTTTGGGATCGATAATTTTTCTTTGTACCAGAGGTGTATTTAAATTCGCCACAAGCAAAATTGATAAAAGTAAGTAAAGTGTCTTTCATTGTATAAAAATCTACAATCATATTCCTACTAACATAAAAGACAAACCTCTTAAAATTTCTCTTCTCTTAACCCTTTCAAGATGGTTTTCTTTCATGCAGAGTAGCCCTTAATTATTTAACTTTTTCATGTTTGTATAGTAAGAATAAGTCGTTTTTTCGAAAAAAATTATTTTTTTTTCTCCGGACGGGGTGGGATAGTGGTAAACGTATGTACCACTGGTCCTTCTATGAGGTACGTATACCGTATGTGTTAAATATCATTAGGCATAGAGAATCAATGTATGAGTACATATAATGTATACTGACTGACGATTGTCTCCGATACCGACATGCTGGCAAGTCTGCAATGGAGTGCATGAATTTGTTTGCGCTGACTTTTGCAGACCGTTCTGTACCTTGCAGACAAACAATTTATAATATTATAAATAAATTTGAAACTTGTTTCTGTCTCAATAACTGTACGAAATGCAAACCAAGAGAGGTATCACCACAAAAAATTGAGGAAAGAGAACGGCAGGATGTATTAATTTGTAGTATTGTGGAAATTGATAACACGGGATTTACTAGAAGTGCTGCCGAGGAATTGGGTACAAGTAACACAACTATTTCACGTATTTGGAAACGTAATGGTTTAAAATGTTTCAAATATTCGAAAACTCAAGAAATATTACCCGAGGACAATTTCCGGAGAACGGAGTTTTGTCAAGACGTTATGGAAAAGATACATCGAGATGAAAATTTCGTTAAAAATATTCTCTTCACCTATGAATCAACTTTTCCATTACACGGAAAGCACAATCCCTCTGTTCTTCGATATTGGACTTCGGAAAATCAACACCGGCATTTTGCAAATCGCACTCAGTATCCTCAAAAACTAAACGTTTGGGCAGGTATTTTAGGTGACCATTCTATAGGCCACTATTTTATTGATGGTATATTAAATGCCGACAAGTATCTCGAATTACTGAAAAATCAAATACTTCCCGCCATTTAAAACATTGGAATAAATCAGGAAATCGTTTGGTTTCAACATGATGGCTGTCCAGCACATAATGCAGTGAGGGTAAAGGAATTTCTAGGAAATACTTTTCCTGAGCGTCTTATTACTGGAACAGGAAACATTAAATGGCCCCCGCGATCTCCTGATCTATCTCCAAATGATTTCTTTTTGTGGGGATATCTAAAAAATATTGTTTATACTCATGAAGCTGGTAGAGCAGAAAATCTAGTTGCCTTGAGAGAAAAAATAACTGAGGCTGCGAATTCCTTAACTGCCGAAATGTAATAAATGTAAGAGCTAATTTCTACGAATGTCTTGCTGTGCAAGAAGGAATTTTTCAACCTCTTGTATAATTTATTATAATTTTTAGAATCATTTTTTATTTATTTTATTAGGATTATTCCTTAATTTTATTAGAATTACGCTTTTGTTTATGCGACGCACCGCAGCTTAAAAATTTCCTGCATCTACTGAAAGAAATAAGAAAAACAAATCCCTAGCAATTCGTAAATGTTATTTTAGAACGCATTACAAGTACCTATGTTGATGGTTAAATGATTACTGCTAACTTGTATTTGCGAAACAATCGGAGACAATCGTTGCCGGCCGTCGCGGTCTTCGCCGCCATTGGATCGGCTTTTCCATATACACATACATCGTATGTACTCATACATATTCCCTATGCCACATGATATTTGACACATGCGGTATATACCAGTAGTCCGGGTATTCCCATAAAAACAACAAACAATTATTTTGAACAAAATGTGTATATTTCCCATATTATTAAGTGCGGTATATCGCAAAACAGTTTTTACAAAGAGTGTCGCTTTCTTGACAATATGTTTTTGTACGTGTCTGTATCTTCCTCTCGGCACATCTTCTACACCTTCTTCTAGTTGGACCTTCGAAGGGTAGATGAAGAGACACGGTTGCAAAGCTTTTTCGTTTTCTTGAAAGTCTACCACTTCTTGTAAACCGTTGTGTTGCCGCTGTTCTTTTCCCCTCGCTTATCATCTTTTCTATCAAAGGCAATAAAAATTGCAATAGCGAATGCTCTTTTTTATGTAGTTCGCTATAGATGATCCACAAATTTACAACTGCCATCATGAAGAAACTGTAGAACAATTTTTTCCGTTTAGTTGATTTCCTGTCTAAATCGTAAAGACCCGCCATCTGGTCTGCTAAGTCGACGCCCCACATAATTTCTCTATAAAAAGCTATCATTCTAAGACAAGCCACATCAATTTTGGAACCATCTTTCATTGTTTTTTTCACAGTCACAACCTCATCACTATGGAAATTACTTAGCATAAGAACTTCTTTAGTATCTTGCCATTTCACAAACATCAGTCCATCACTGCTACATCGAAATACATATCCACCTCTATCTAATTTGTCTGTAACCTTAGGTATATTCTTCTTGTTCTGGTTACAAGTACCAAGTGCTGCATATTCTAAATTTTGTAGTAATAATTTCGAAGTGAATAAACGATCAAAGCCAAATGTTATATCCTTTCTTTAGCTGTGGCAACAAGTTTACGTACAACACGCTCTCCTAGTGTACCACTAAATACTTCAGTTTCTCGGCCTGTGTAAATATTGAAGTCGTACGTATAGCCAGTGCACTATAGGTCAAATAGCCACTTTTTCTGTGCTAAATTAATAACTTCTTCAAAACCATGATATTCAAACTAAAACCTGTAGGAATTTACTACGTAAGAATATATCTATTAAAAAATGCAACTTAACCCATTAGCGACCAAAATTAACCCTTTTGCAACGATTAATGCAAACATTATACGTAGTATTCATTTACTTATTTTAATTAAACTACAATATTCAGTAATTGCTTAAATCTAATTCGTTTTGTAAATTTAAATCAAATAGGTCCTCTTCAATTTCATTAATTTCATCGTCTTGGTTGCTAAGATGAATTTCTTCTATGGTTTCGCTGCAACATAACAGTTCAATTGCTTCAGGTGGAAGAGTAGAACGTTTCCGCTTTTGCAAGCGCCTATTTAAACATTTTGTGGAAATTAATGGATCTGAAGTATCGACAGCTCTATTAAATACGTCTAGCAGGTTATTGGTACGATTGTTTCTGCGGGCGTGATGCAATCTATCGGCTTTGTATATCTTATGTCGCGATTCAGCTGCTTCTTCTGCAAAATAACCCATTGGAAGTGCTCTATTTTCTAATATTTCTTTTGAATGTATTAGTACTTTATGTACTGTGGAAGTCATTGGCAACCAAGGATATAGATTCTGAAAACATTTTGCTGTTTCAAGCGCAATATGTTTCAAATTTACATGAATTGATTGCAAACTGGCAGGATAAACAAATCAAAATGATTTTGAATCGATATATTTAATCTTTGTCGACATTAGTTATTTCAGAAAAAATAACATGCTCAGTAAAAGCTCGACGAGCAGTGTTTCCGTCATTTGTGGAACCGGAGCCACCTACTCTGGGCATGTCGACACGAAGCCCGAGCTTTTTCCAAAAAGCGTTTTGTATGTCTGTTTTTCTTTTTAAAATAATTAACTTATCAACTCCTCGTACTTGCCACTTTTGTAATTCGCATTTATAGCCTAAATGTAATACAAATTCAAAAAATCTAATCCAGCAATGAAGGGGACTTCCAAACTTTAAGTTTTCATCTTTTGCCCGGAATATTTCACTTTTGTAATTAAATATGTTCATAAAGTCCTTCGGCGTAGCAGCACAAATGGGACAAGCCTGGTTTGATCTAGTTCCAGTTATAATGTTTAAAGCTTTTCCATCAATGAGTGTTAAAAATAATTTAATTGATAGTTCAACAAATTTTCCATCACCAATTGATATTCTTACGCTTGCCAGAGCGTCAATTTCTTTTTTTAAATCCAGGTCTTCCTTTAAAACAACTTCTTTTGTCTCCTTTATGTACTGCAATTTTATGGGCCGACAAAATCTTACAGACTGTTGTGTGCGGTTGTTCCAAATTGGCGTTCCTGATAAGAGCAGTAACCTTAAAGAGAGGCATTCCAGCTATTTGACGAACCAGCCTCATTAAAAGTTTGTTTATATTGCGACTGACCAGTGCTGCTATCAAATCCATAGCTTAATATTAATACCGATCCCAAAAAATTCGTCTTCTCCGCTTCCATTACAGTTTGAAAAAGTTCTTTTTGGAGGTCAACAATTCTTTCAGCCGTATGCAGTAAAATAGTTTGCAACGAAACTTTGGCAAGGGTCTCATTTGCTAGTATACCCTGAGGTCGACATTTCAACTTTGCAGCTGTAATTTTCCTATAATGTGGATATATATCGCAATTACGTAATTTGTTTTCGTGGCGTATTGCATTATATTGTTCTTTGGAAAAATTATATTCAAGAAGAAAAGCTAAAGCCTCATCCGCAGATAGTGGAATTGGCTTTTGGAGATCTTGATAGCAAGCCTTACGCATTTTTGATGGTCTTGTTGGGCTTTCAATACTTTCTTTTAGCACTGAAGCTAAATCAGCATCACCGTGCTTACGAGCTGATATTGCTGCTGCACGAACGAGAAGATTTGTATCAGCTTTCTCATTTGAAAGGTCTGCAGCTTCTTTTCTTTTCCCAAATTCTGATTTTGCGTTGAATGGCACACGTGGACGACCAACAACTTTTTCGGTACCATTCACCACAAAATTTAAATCTGAATTTAACCACGCATGATTTTGATCCTTAAACACATGCATCCTTCTGTGACATTTTTCCAACTTTTGAGCCAACTTTACGCAAAAAAATGTAATGTTTGCTTTATATGTTTCTCCATTTTATCCGAAATCGTATTAGCTTCAATTCTTTCAACTACATGCTTGAAAAGGGCATCAAACTTTTCTTTTTTTATGCATTTTTTTTCGCCATATTTCTAACAGTTCAATTTTATTAAAACAAAGGTTACCTGAAAAAAAGAGGCATTACTCGTAAAACGCAAAAAATAGCAGCTTGAAATTAATTCCAAATAACTCACTAAATATTGCTTAATCTACGTTTTCAATTTCAAAGAGGTCAAATTCGGTCAAAATTTTTTTCAAACATTTAGAGAAATTGCATCATTTTAAGGTTATGTACTCTGATGGGTAATTTTCAAGTATACCGACGAAAACATAAAGCAGTATCAATGACACACATTTATACTTACTTGTCTCTTTATTTTGCATTTTACAGAAATTAATTATCGTCAACACAATTCGAGAAACACACAGTTAAAGTTGACCAATAAATAAATACTGATCTCGCTAGCACATTTGTAAAAATATTACTTCGAATGACTTTGACGTATATATAAAACGGTGCTTTATATTTAGCACAAACAAAAATTAGGTATATTTGTTTTGAATGGTTTCCAATTAGAAAACAACAACAACGAAAGTAAAACTGAACTTTGATTTTTTCACTTTTACACAGAAAAAGCGGCCGTTTGACCTAATGTGCAGTGGCGGAATCGGACCTAAGCCACATTTTTATGCCTTTAAAGACATATATTGTTTCATTGACGGGCGACCTTTGAATTTAGTCACAGACTCGTCAATGCTCTGAAAGCAACAATCTTGACGACACTTTTGGATTATGTATTTCAAACACTCAACGACATCATCTATATAATATGTCTTTGAGCATTCAGGCGGTATGCGTGGTGACGCGAAATACATCTTTGAAGACAAAAATTTAAATCTGTCTCTAGATATTGCTTTCTGTATTGTAGTTTTCTCCATCGAGGGACGACTTGGCCAATAATCGCTGATTTGTGGGACATGATTGTAACACATCACCAGCATGCATCCAAGAACAATTTTTATTTCGCCCTCATTGGTTTCCTTCAAACGTGCATCGCATTTTGTTTCCTTGTAAATTCTTATTGTTTTGTTTGTACACTGAGCAATATATATAAACAATGAGCGTGGAAACATTTTCTGAAACAATTGAAAATGTGTAAGATTCCTGTCAAATTCAGGAGATAAGCTGCACTTCCGTTTAGAGGATATTTTTCGATTCGGTATAAATAATTCATCAGGTTCAGTAAACAGCATAAAAGGATATGAAAAAGAGGCTACAGTTTCTGCAAGTAACGGAGACTTTGGGGTATCCCTCGAAGAGCATTCAGGCTGCAGGTCATCTTGAGACCCCGATTCAACAATATTCGCATCAGATTCTTCCGCTGAGTCAGTAGCATTTTAATCAGATTCCTCATTAGAAGGCTCGTATAGGTCATCACTATCATCCGATCCCGATGGATAGTCAGACAAATTGTTGGCTATCTCTTCCAGCTCAAAATACGTTAGTGGCCTTTTCCAATCCATATTAGCAAACAAAATATCTTTCTACATACTAAACTACTGGTACACAAACGAACCACTGCATAAGCCTGATGGTACAGGGCAACCACCCATTTCAATATTTTTGAGCACTAAATAATAAACAAAAACAGACTTACCAAACACAAAGTGGATATAAATGTCGCTTATGTACAGTTTTTAATACAAAATACTAATTTTTCGCGCAAATACTTGCAAAACGTTAGCAGAAGCATGCGAGTCGAGCAACTACTTACGGCAAATGATCGAAAAATGAGGTTATGCGATGTCTCCCGTGCGTGTTCTGACAAGAAGATACTTATCGAGACTGAGCGGTACAAATATTCACCGTTTTAAATAACAAAACTATTTTTAGTCCTGTGTTACTAATTTGTGGTACATATTGCTGTGAATAGTGGGTTTAATTGAAGGGTAGTCCACTGTTCACCACAATATGTCCGAACTTGAACTCAGTCAGCTTTTTCTTTTAATTGAGACTCTTCTTGATCCAGGGCCTCCCGCAAAGGAATGTGGAAAATTTAAAACCAGTAAAAATACACAATTCTACATTATCCCTTATTTAAAAAAAAAATTAAAAAAAACTCTTTATTAAGTATAAAGAGAGCTAATGCATCATTTAACAAAAGCACAGAGGAAAAGGATTGTGTGATAAATAACACGTAGACAATGAAAACCTCACATGAAACGCGAGCAAAATTAAACCTAATAGATTGTTTAGAAAACTTTCAATTTCAAAAATTAATTAACCCCAAATTCAAAAATAAACAGATCAACTGTCAAACGCGTAAATAACTTTCACTCATGCGCACAAACACGAGTATAAATTTCCCTCCAAACCTGAATTTCAAAACGTTCTAGAATATCTTGACATACAAAAACTCCCTTATAAAAAATGATAGTTTTCTTCACTATCTATCTATTAAACTAATATAACAATAAATCAATAAATATAAATCATCAAAATTACAATCAAATTACAATGAAAAGAAATCATATAAATTTTGTATGAAAAAGTACTTACACTAAAAAATTTTTTTTTTCCCAATGTAAATATACTGTATTTTCCCAAACATATGGCCTGGCCAAACTAATTTTAAAACGAAATAAACAATATCATTTCACCACCAAAACATTCAGTTACACTAAATATTCCGAGAAAGGCAGTTCGACCCTATAAAAAGGTCGACATGTCTGACCATACATCTTACACAAAATATGTGTTTTAACACGAAATAAATTGGTGAGTTTTGTATCCTTTAATTTTCCTTACTTTAATTATTATTTTAATTTTAAATTCATTCATACAAATGAATACTCTTTAATTTTCCTTACTTTAATTATTATTTTAATTTTAAATTCATTCATACAAATTGTAAATATATTTCTTACCTTTCGTTGTATTAATTTTTTAGTTCTAATCACTTGAAAATACTTAATTATATAAAAAAAGTCGAAACGTCGTAGTAAAAAACTGAAATTCATTAAAGGTCGCTAAACCAAGAAAATGTCTATTATTTTAATATATATATATATATATATATATATATATATATATATACATATATAGAATAAAATAAATTAAAAGCGGGCAAGCGGTCTGTCAATTAAAAAACTAATTTATTTGTTATCCCTATATTTAGCAACAACTTTGTACGTAACTTTTATTATTTTTTCAACTCTACATTTTTATCTCCGGAAGAAGCAACAAAGTTGTTGCGAAATATATAGATAACTAATAAATGAGTTTTTTAATTGACAGACCGCTTGCCCGCTCTTAATTTATTTTATTCAATATATAACGGTCGATAATTTCGTTTAAATTATATATATATGTATATATATATATATATATATATATATATATATATATTTATATATACCGATAGGTCCAACTCGCAACGGGCCATAGGGAACAATATACGTATGGAACGTAATGCGATTTGGCAACGTGTGTACGATGCCTATATTGAGTGACTTTCTTAAAATTAATATTTATTTTGCAGAATTATTGTTTTTTTTACTTTTATCTTTTAGAAAACGTTATTGTTTTTTTATTACTTAAAATTACTTTATATGAAAAATAGTATACCATAAAATTGTAAACAAAGACAGTATACATTGAAACGAATATTCATTCAATTGTATTGTCATGAAATTGAATTCGTCAATCGTTGTTAAATTTGTTAGAATGAATAGATATTTATATTTATCCGAAAATACTAATACTTAAAGCAAACAAATTCCATTTCTTCCTGCATATTGATTATGCAGCTGATGCTTTCGTAATATGCTCATATTTGTATTATTTCAACTTATACTTCGGTCGATACATATCGACTTCCTTCAAACCAGGAGGAAGCTACAGTTGTAATTAAACTATATTTCCTTTTTTTTATTACCTACGGATATTCACAATTCCAAAATACGTTACAATGTTGCTTATTTTAGATTGTAATTAGCTGAATGCTGTCGCAAAACTGATCTCTGCATTTTTAAAAATGCCAGAATAAAATTAACCCCTGCCCTTATTATAATTTTACAAAGGAACAGACACGTACTTCAATTTCTTCGAAAAACTAAGCCTACAGTTCATGTATAATACAGTGATAATGAAGACTGGAGCGTTTGTCGACCTACGAAGTTGTACTTTACTTGTTTATTGTTAATAAAAGGCTGATGGAAATATTACGTGAGATTTTGGTATCTGTATTATAATAACATCACGATAATAGTAGAAATACAAATATGAGCATATTACGAAAGCATCAGCTGCATAATCAATATGCAGGAAGAAATGGAATTTGTTTGCTTTAAGTATTAGTATTTTCCGATAAATGTAAATATCTATTCATTCTAACAAATTTAACAACGATTGACAAATTCAATTTCATGACAATACAATTGAATGAATATTCGTTTCAATGTATACTGTCTTTGTTTACACTTTTATGGTATACTATTTTTCATATAAAGTAATTTTAAGTAATAAAAAAACAATAACGTTTTCTAAAAGATAAAAGTAAAAAAATCAATAATTCTGCAAAATAAATTTAAATTTTAAGAAAGTCACTCCAATATAGGCATCGTACAGACGTTGCCACATCCCATTACGTTCCATACGTATATTGTTGCCTATGGCCCGTTGCGAGTTGGACCTATCGGTATATATAATAACTTCGTGACCTTAGTATGATATGGTAAACCTAATCAGTAGGCGATTAAAGGTCTGTATATTACTTCAAAATATATGTATTTAAAAAACTCTACATGTTTCGGCAGTTCGCCATTATCAAGAGAATACAAAATATAAATGACAGGATATAAATATTATATCCTGTCATTATATAAATATTTATATCCTGTCATTTATATTTTGTATTCTCTTGATAAAGGCGAACTGCCGAAACATGTAGAGTTTTTTAAATACATATATTTTGAAGTAATATACAGACCTTTAATCGCCTACTGATTAGGTTTACTATATATATATATATATATATATATATATGGTAAACCTAATCAGTAGGCGATTAAAGGTCTGTATATTACTTCAAAATATATGTATTTAAAAAACTCTACATGTTTCGGCTGTATACGCCTTTTTCAAGAGAATACAAAATATGAATGACAGGATATAAAAGGCGTATACAGCCGAAACATGTAGAGTTTTTTAAATACATATATTTTGAAGTAATATACAGACCTTTAATCGCCTACTGATTAGGTTTACCATATCATACCAAGGTCACGAAGTTATTATATTTATACTTAGCACAAGGCGTGTAGTGCTAACCAAATGGAACAATTACATTTATATCCTGTCATTCATATTTTGTATTCTCTTGAAAAAGGCGTATACAGCCGAAACATGTAGAGTTTTTTAAATACATATATTTTGAAGTAATATACAGACCTTTAATCGCCTACTGATTAGGTTTACCATATCATACCAAGGTCACGAAGTTATTATATATATATATATATATATATATATCCAGTCCAAAGGAGTGGACGGTTCAAACTAAATTTATTGCAATTTGTTCAGTTATAATGGCTAGGAGTTTGTTACAAACTAGACGGGCGGTTCAATGCTGACAACTATAGCCATATATTAGAAAATGTAATGCTACCATCTGTTCGACAATTATATCCGGAAAATTTTGTTTACCAACATTATAATTGTCCTGTACATACGGCTAATGTTGTTAGAACATGGCTATATAACAATAACATTGAACGTTACCGTGGCCCGCTAGCAGCCCAGATTTGAACCCCCTTGAGAATATCTGGGGTTCATTAACTAAAAAATTATATTCTCAAAATATTAATTTTCTAAATGTGAATCACTTTTGGGACTCTATAGAAAATGCTCGGGAAGAATTAGCGCCAGATGAAAATTACATGCAGCAATTAGCAAACTCAGTGCTCCATGGATTGAATAGAGTCATTGAAGTAAATGGTAGTATGACGAAATATTAACGTTTTCTTGTAATGGTTTCATATTTATTTTTATTTGTATTTTACTTTTCATGTTAAATATTAAACAATTATGTAATATGGTAAATTTTTTTTATACGCATACTGACATAAGATCATACAAAAATTACTAACCTTGATAGTTGTATAGAAGATGAATAGAATCAAGCATTTTGATAACTAATGTCAATAATGAAGGCATTACCTAACTTTTTAAATATGGGAAAAATAAGCCGTTTTCACAGTGATAAAATAATGCCAGAATGAGCAATAAGACATGTGCACCAATTTATTGCACAGAACTGTACATTAAAAGTATCACCTTAAAAATATAATACTCGTATTACAACAAACAATTCTCACAAAAAAAGAATTCTTTGTCATCTACATAATACAATACCAACACATATACATATGTATATAGGTCACATATGTGGTGTAAGAGATCAAATGGTAGACCCAACTACGTAAATTATGGAAATTCCACAATTTTTTTCATTCCTTCTTTTTTTTTTCTTTAAAAAACTTCCATGAATATATAATTTCTAACATATTGAAAGATGAAACAAATATACAAACATCAAGAATTTTATATATTTAAAAAACGTAGATATAGGAATCTATATTATATTTTTCTATATGTAAATATTCTTATTCAGCTAGAATCATTTGTTATATTTATATAGAAACGCAATGCCGACATAGGTATACAGGTTAGTTAAAAGTAAGGAGATGGCGATTTATTGTCGTTAATATTCGTTTTAGGGAATTATGTTCAATATAAAAGTTTGTTAAGATATTTTGATCGACATCTGAGAATATTTGAATTTTTTTTCTTCAATTGTTTTTATAGATATGCCTGTCCGCGCATTTTTTTTTAAATGGGAACTGGTAAATTTAGCTCTACCATTCGATAGAGAATTCTTTTCTCTTTACAATAATATTTTTGTATTTTTCAAATTCATTTTAATAACTTTTTTACAAGAAAAATTAAACAAATTATTAGCAAAGTAAATTAAAGTAAGTGTTCAAATTGTCGTCCATTAGTAATTTGACAATGACCCAATCGATTTACAAAACCCCGAACAGAGTTCTGTAAAAAATCTCGGGGAATTTCTTGTATCGTTCTGGTAATTCGGATTTGTAAATCTTCGACGTTATCGGGCTTATCTTTGTAAACTTTGTTTTTTACGTATCCCCAAAGAAAAAAATCTAAAGGACTTAAATCTGGCAAACGGGATGGCCATTCAATGGTTCCTCGTCTTCCAATCCACCTGTGGGGAAAAACGTTGTCCAGATATTGACGAACATTTATACCATAATGTGGTGGGGCGCCATCTTGCTGGAACCAGATACTGTCATTGGGCAGGTGTTCATTGTTTTCATGAGGATAGAGCGTAGCACAAGCAGGTATTATTTCATTTTGCAATAACTGCAAATACAGAACCGAAGTTAAATTGCCATTGATGAAAAAGGGACCGATAATATGACCGCCTAGAATGCCAACCCAAACATGAACCTTTTGGGGGTACTGCGTATGGTGCTCCAAAAACCAAAAAGGATACCAAGAAGGATTTTCCGATGACCAGTATCTGCAGTTATGTCTGTTTACTTCACCGGTAAGGCAAAAAGTAACTTCATCAGAGAAAAGAATATTGTTGAAAAAATTTATTATTATTATTATTACAAATATTTAACATTTCTTCAGCAAATTGTAATCTCCTATCAAAATCATCTTCCGTTAACTCGTGTACAAGGTGTACCTTATAAGGTTTATACTTTTCACTTTTTAAAAATGACACGATCGGTGACTGTGAAATATTGAAATTGGCCGCTAATTGATTGGTTGATAAATGGGGATATTCAGATACAGCCAATAAAATATCCAGTTTGTTATCATCGCTTTTTGCTGTTCTAGGTCTACCACTCCTTGGCAAATCTTTAACGCTACCCGTTTGTTCAAAGCGTCTTAAAGTTTTACCAACAACGGATTTAGAAATTGGATTTTTATTTGGATGCGTATCATTAAATAAATTACAAACGTTTTGTAAACTTCGGCGTCTATCTCCATAACCCAACATCATAAGTATTTCAATTCGTTCATGTTCACTTAAACTCGCCATTGTTAATATTAACAGCAACAAATTGCACAAATGAATTATTTCTGTCAAAGATTTGACGTACACAATAACCACTGATAAAATTATGTCGCTCAAGTTTGTTTATCGCTACGCTTCTGTCTATCTGCGATGTACCGAACATCTGTTAAACACATGAACCGGCCTTTTCTTATAAAAAAAAGTTATTAAAATGAATTTTAAAAAAACAAAAATATTATTGTAAAGAGAGAAAAATTCTCTATCGAATGGTAGAGTAAAATTTACTAGTTCCCATTTAAAAATCTGCGCGGACAGGCGTAACTAAAAAACGATTGAAGAAAAAAAAAATTAAAATATTCTCAAATGTAGATCAAAATATCCTAACAAACTTTTATATTGAACATAAATCCCTAAAATGAATATTAACGACAATAAATCGCCGTCTCCATACTTTTAACTAATCCTGTATATAAAGAGAGAGATCATTATTTCGTGACCTACTATATATATATATATATATATATATATATATATATATATATATATATATATATATATTTATATATATATATATATATATATATATATATATATATATATATATATATATACAGGTTGCCCATTTTCTATCTCCGTATATGGGTAACTCTCTTAGTAAGGAAGATACCGGATCTGTTAAATTAGAAAAATTGCTCAGAATCTTGATGACTATTATAGCATTTTCAGATTTGTAATATGTTGTCAACATTTTGGGATATTTAAGGAAAATTGAAATTTGACAAAATTTTCAGTTATACAATCAGATTCGCGTAAAAATCTTCAAATTCTGTGCTGACTTCACCATATATATCGCAGCATTCGATAACATCAGTAATACCTTGTCACTTGGAACGGCATTCGGCAAATAAAACCTCGTTAAACTATCGTTTATAAATTTTGTTATAGTTAAGTCATTTGTTTTCTCCAATTCTTCTGTACAAATTAAAAAGTATTGGCCGGCGTAATTTTCATTTAAATGTCAATCCATAAGTTGGAAATACAGCATCCACAACTATCTGTTGTCTCATCGACTACGAAATAAATATATTGTTTACGGTGCATTTTTAATCTCGTGATAATTCTTTCATGGAAATCAGTTCCTACATGCTGCATTAATTGAATTTTTTGTCGCATCGAATCTACAATAATTAATTGCAGGTATTAAAATATGAAATTAAAAGTAAACAAATACAAACTTACAATTTTACTACAATACTTACAAAACACTCTGCGATTATCTACACAAAATTCAGGATAATCTTTTATCCAGATCACATGTGAATATGATTCCGACATATCAAAACTAATAAGGTAAAATTACGTGTACATATACTTTCGAGAACTAACTAAACACAACTGGTGGTATGACTGACCTATATGTCAATCTCAGTGCGCGTAGATTCACAAATCTGAGAATTCCCCCTGCATGGAAATGCTCGTATTAGTGTAATTTTGATATATTATGAATAAATGGTTTTATATATTTTTTAGGGTGCACTTTAGAAATAAATTATAAAATATGAACAGATATGCAATTTTATATGAAATATGCTCAAAGCAGTATTTATAAGCAAGATTTGCAAAATAAAAATAGTTGCAAATGCTTTATTTTTACGCGATCCGTATAGATATGCAAGAATTTTGGTAACCATATCATAAATAAAAAATATGCATTTTTATACAATCCCAGCTTTAACTATTAGTATTTGTAGTATTATTATTGAAACATTGTATCATAAAAGTGCCTTATCTTGAATTTATAGAAACTCTAAAAGTGTAGGATGTAGTTAATATCAACCGTATCCCCTTTCCCTTTCTAAATTACCCCAAAATTTTGTTATTCACAAATATTACGGTAGAAAACGTATTGAAAAAAGTCAGTGGGCTTACTGAACCGCTACGAAAATTCATCATTTTTTGCGTTCAAAATGTTTGAGCCCTCTATTCATTCGGGTAGTTGATGTATTTAATTATTTCTGTATAATGATTTTGAAGCACTGTCTTTATTATGAATAATACTAACAATAAACGAAAAATAAAACTTCACGTGGAAATTTTAAATATTATTTATCTTTGAATTTCTCCCTTTGTAATGGAATTTAAATTAGCGTACTTGAAGTTAAAACGACTTCAGTACTGCAATATTGCTTGGATACACTAATTAATCCTCGATTACGAAAACTTATTTGAGAATGACGTTGTTAGACAACGTTTATATTAAAAAAAATATTGGAGCACTTATTTTATGTTATTGCTAAAAATATACATGTGAAAATAGAATTCAGTTACCCTCTAACACTGGGTATGTGGTTCCTAACTCTCTTAGTAATAAAAGTGATGTGTTATAGTTAGGGACCGGACACGAGAGGCCGATGACACATCGCCCATGGGCGTGCTATTAAAAATTTGTATTGTTAAAGAGTTTTTAATTTTATTTATATAATTGGAAAACAAAAGGGTGGTGATTTATAAAATACGAAATATACTCGTATTTTTATTTGTTTATTTTGTAGTTCAAGTTGAGTAAAGGAGTATTAGTATTAACTAGCAATACTTTCTCAGGATTCTCTTCTGTAAAATTTGTTCTCTTTGAATGAAATACATCCTTGTAGATAGAAAACGTCCTTTCTATATCGCAACTGGTTATAGATGCATACTGGAAATATTCCATTTATTTCAGCGTATTTAGCAGTTAGATTTTGATGCATTGCCCCCATACACAATTACCGCAATCTTATTAAATCTGGATTTCTATTAAAAACTGCGTCTAACTTTTGCCGACGGCCACATCCGAAGTCACTTGGCATATTTTTGAAATTATTAATAGCCACATCTAATGTGGTTAATTCATCATTTAATTTGATATTTTGATTCTCAAGATAAGTGATTCGTTTTGGCAAATTTCCAAAGTGTTCCTGAAAAAACTACAACTGATTTTTTAAATTTAGAATTTGTATTAGTTCCTTGCAGAAGTACTTCGAGCATTGTCATTTAAGCATGTACCGAAATTTTGTAAACTATCGAAATTTTCTGCATAAAAACTAGTAGCTTCCAACCATGTTCCCCATCTAGTTATTACCGGAGAGGGAGGCAGTGACAAAGATGGAAGTTTTTCCCTGTAAGGAGCTACTCTCAATGGTGCTTTCCTGAAAACTTTTTTAAAAGCGGATACAAGTCTATCAACTTCTGGGAAGGTGTCTCTGACATATTCACAGATTCTGTGGAGAGCAGGTGCTGCACAAGTAATATGCAGCATATTAGGATATGTTTCCTTTGGTAGTCAGCACTGTCACTGACAAATAAAAGTATTTTTTCTTTGTACCTGTCGTCCGAGTGAAGCATTTGGTACATATTCGTAAATGACGATCGAGAGCTGATTCAAACGGAGACACTTAAAGCGAGACCGACAATAATAACACCATTCTTTTTGTTATTGTTTGTCAGCTTTAAAAGATATCGTCTCTGAATACTCTTTATAATACCTATAGTCCATCGCAGCGTAACAAAACTTTTTTAAATATTTTTGTCATTTTTGTATCTCACTTATCAGAGGGAATTTTAGGAAAATATTTTGGGTATATATTCTACATAATTTAATCTTTCTATTTTTTATATATTGTCGTTTTATTTCATAGCCGTTACAGTACACCTTACGAAAGCACAAAAAATAATAGTCCGAAACCCCAAATTTTGGATCTTTGGTTGCCGGTAATAAATAATGCATCTCTATAGAAATGTTTTAATATTACCTTTTACGCAAGATATTCTAAATACTTACCTTTCAAATCGGATACCATACTCATCCATTTTCTTAAATGTATTTTCAAACACAGTAGTATAAAGTACTAACATTTCCATGTTAAGACTTATTAGAAGTATTCTACACATAGTTATTAGGTATTTCTGGGTTAATAAATTTTATTGTCTACATAGGTGTAACAGATATCTTGCTTTACACCATGAACACAAAAATAGTATTTTTCAAATTATATAAAAATAGTACACTTTATAAAATAAAAAGTAGATTTTCATTATAAAAAGCTATTTTACAAAACCGTTACTAATACTGATACGTGGCTAAGACTGCTACATATTTTCTATATAAACTAACAATTCGTAATATGTTACTACCGAAATGCTAAATCTAAGTTTCTTTGATAATAAACGTCCAGGGTGGATTTAATTTTTGCTTGTATAGGAATTATGTGTGATGTAATAAATGGTCTATACAGGCTGATTCATTTACGGCCCTCACCATGGGGATCTCTCTTATTATTGGAGATAGAGTATAGGTTTAAATTTGGCAAAGTTGTTAAATTTTGTGTTTGTTATAAATCCGTAAAGAAAATAGACCTGTGACAAATGACCTTCGTTATTTAAAAAAAACGCGAAAACCCCATTTTCTTCTTTTACCTGTAGCACCGACATTTGGCCTTGTGGAGAAAAAATAAAAACACATCCTTGTGGCCATTTCTAAACCTCTATGCAGTGGTGTACTCTAAATTTTTATGCGACGTTTCGTTTCTTTCTGGCCATCATCAACTATCTAATTTCTTATAGGCGCCGTATTGGATTTAGACATCTTCAGAAATAATTTTTTTTTCTGATCTCAACCATGTACCACATGCTGACTATAGTTTTTGACATTAGGTTTTATTTGAAAGAATAAATTATAAGATTAAATAAGGTAGCCTTTGGAATTTCAATCTGTCAAACATTTCATTTATTGTTCATTAATAATACAAAAATGTCATACACTAACGAAGAGAAAGAAGATATGATAAGTATTTTTTATTCTTCGAAACGAAGTTCAACAGTAGCGAGTACAAGATAACAAAAACATTAATAAAAATACATAGAAAAGTAAACAATAAACAATTACAGTAAATGTTCAATTATCTGGCCATCTTCGGTAATGCACAATTGGGCACGCCTTCTGGCATTTTGTACTGCCCTTTGTATAGTTCTTCTAGGAACTGCATCGAAGGCATTCTGAAGTCTGTCTCGTAATTCTTCAATGTTTTGTGGCGCATCTACTTTATAAATATTATTTTTAACATATTCCCATAAAAAAAAATCTAGCGGACTTAAATCAGGTGATCTCGCAGGCAATTCAACAACTCCCCTATTTCCAATCCAAGGGTTTGCAAACTCTTGATTTAAGAAATTTCTAACAACAGCTGCATTATGTGCTGGTGCGCCATCTTGTTGCCACCAAAAATATTGTAATTGATTTAATGGGATATTGTCGTCAAGATAGTCAGATACGTATGTACGTAAAATGTTTAAATATCTTTCTCCATTTAAATGTTCTTCATACATAACTGGTCCTAAGAGACGATTTGCCAAAATACCCATCCAAACGTTTATTAAAAAACGATGTTGTGGTCTTCTAGCCCTGTTTTGTCGGGGATTTTGTACTGCCCAATAGTGCTCCGTATTTCTGTTGAACAGTCCAGAATTTGTAAATTTTGTTTCATCTGACCAGATGATTTTGCTTAAAAAATTTTCGTCATTTTCTATCCTTCCGATTAACCAATTACAATATTCTAGCCTTCTCAAATTATCTCCAGGCAGTAAAGAGTGACTAAAATGGATCCGGTATAGTTTAAACAAACTTTTATGTAAAGTTCTCCAAACTCTGGACTGGCACATATTTAATTCTGACTCTACTTCGCGTGTAGAAATTGATGGATTATTATTTATCTATAAAAATACAAGATTAACATGAAATTTGAAAACACGCTTTTAATTTACCATTTGTAAAATATCTTGTCGATTTTCATTTAAATTCCTGTTGTCTTGACCATTTCGCGGCTTAGTAGACGATCCATTCTCCACCAAATTTCTGTCGAGATCTAGAAATATGGTACGATGAGGCTGTTGTCGTTCTGGATATAATTGTAGATATCTCTTACTCGCTACTGTTGAATTTCGGTTCGAGGAATAAAAAATACTTATCATATCTCGTTTCTCTTCGTTAGTGTATGACATTTTTGTATTATTAATGAACAATAAATGAAATGTTTGACAGATTGAAATTCCATGGCTACTTTATTTAATCTTATAATTTATTCTTTCAAATAAAACCTAATTTCAAAAATTTTAGTCAGCATGTGGTACATGGTTGAAATCAGAAAAAAAACTCTTTCTGAAGATATCTAAATCCAATATGGCGCCTATAAGAAATTAGATAGTTGATGATGGCCAGAAAGAAACGAAACCTCCTATAAAAATTTAGAGTAAACCACTGGATAGAGGTCTAGAAATGGCCACAAGGATGTGTTTTTATTTTTTCTCTACAAGGCCAAATGTCGGTGCTACAGGTAAAAGAAAAAATGGGGTTTTCGCGTTTTTCTTTAAATAACGGAGGTCATTTATCACAGGTCTATTTTCTTTACGGATTTATAACAAACACAAAATTTAACAACTTTGCCAAATTTAAACCTATACTCTATCTCCAATAATAAGCGAGATCCCCATGGTGAGGGCCGAAAATGAATCAGCCTGTATATAGTACATTAGGCATATCTGGGTTAACAGAAAATTATCACATTATCAGTAACAATATCATCTAACGTCTTTCACGCATAATCACTTAATCTATCGTCACAAGCAAAGAAGATAAAAGAAATAAGTTCCGCATCTTTTGTTAAATGATTTCTTTTGATATTCAATGATAATGGTATGTTCGTGTACATGAAATGCGAATATCTCTTTGGTAAATTTTAGAAAAAAGAAGCAAAGCAAGAATCTCTTAGATATGTTTTTTTTATTAATTAATTTTATGAAAAATAAAAAAAAAACTATGCATCTATCCACTAAGTATTGCATTTTGGAGTTAAGCCAACCACTAATCATTTATCGAGTTCTTAGTGGTGGTCAATAGTGACCTTTTTTATTAGGTATTAATTTGATTTCACACACATTTGACTATCAAATCAGCAACATTTATTATCTTTATATGTTCATTTCTCAAAACATAATGTTAATGTAAAAAAAAGTTAAAAACATCAAAATGCTAATAGTATGTAGAGTCTAGTTCGAGTGATGCATTTTTAGTGTTACATATAGCCATAAAATCAAACAGTGGATCGATTCAAATTCCTTTATAGCTTCTCGAATTATTTTCCACAAAAATTTTTATATTTCTGCATTCGTTCAAACCAATTCTTGAAGCAGTTATTCTAGTCTGGTGCCGTTTTGAAGGCATCTCCTATTTCTTTTGGCGACCGAAATCATTGACGACGCATTCCATTCTTGATCTTTGGGAACATAAAAAAATCGTTGCGACTTAGTGCGAGACTATACGGAGGATTATCTAATAATTCGATATTTTTCTGCTCCAAAAACTCAATTACCTTTCAAGCTGTGTGTGAACTTGCATTATCATCATGCAAGATAATTCGTTGTTGTGGGTTGGTGTCTTGGAGCACTGCGATTATTTCTGACAAACAAGCGGTTGTGTACCAACCCGCATTAACCGTCCTTCGATCTTGCAAAGAAATTGTACTTACATGACTAAATGTTGAGAGAAATATTTCGACACACTTCGCGAACGGATAACTTTTGTCGGATTCTCTTCATCTTGAAACACTTAAACAGCAGACTGACTTTTATTTTCGGGTTCATGGGAATAAATCCATGATTCATCGCCACCCACGATGCTAAGTTTCCGTTATTGAATCGGCTTAAAGTTTTTCGGCACCAATTAACGCGAGTCGACTTTTGCTCCTCAGATGCGAAATCCAACTAAAAACTAATTTTCTCACAACCAGTTTATTATGTAGGATCGTTTGATTGAGATTTTTGAAATTCCATGGGTGTCTCAATTTCACAATATTGATAATTTTACAATGTCAATCTTCCTTAATCAGGCAGCGCATAGCATCTATGTTCCTCCAGATGAATACTGTTCTTGGCGGGCCTGCCCTGGGATCGTCGTTGACTCTGATATGTCCATGCTGGAATTCACAGTACCACCGTCAAATTATCGATTGATGTGGTGCTTTTAAAACAGAAACCAACTCAGCAAGATATTGTTGAGTTAACCCTCTCCGAAAGTTGAAACAATTCTGAACGAAAATTTTTTAGTCTCAATTCCATTTTTCGCCCAACTTATAAACTTTAAAAATTATCTCTGACTAAATTACTTTCCGTATCTTGATGAAACTGTAGATTTCGGTTAACGAGAGATTGAGATTAACTTTGACACCTGACGTGTTATTATATGCAAAACTATCAAGACAACCCTCGTATTACAAACTGTTCATCTACAAATGTGTATGCCATCCAACAACGTAGCGAATAAAGGATACGATATTTTAAACTAAAGTAATATGCAAACTTAATTAATTAAGAATTCCACTAATCGATTTCTAGTTTTAGTTTTGCTCTGCGTAGTTGATATCCCATCTTGTATAATAATCGAGATTATATAAACAGAAACTTGAGCTTTTTCTTTGTTGTTTGTAAGTTTGAAACATGCGAACGACTTACACTGTTTTCAGAATATGTGAAATTATTCCCTTATTGATCATAAACTACTTTAGATTTTCTTTCCCCCTTTTTCAATACAGTGCAACATGACTATGTTAAAAGTAATTTTACACTTAAGAATTTACTTTGAAAGCAACGTTATTTCTTATACGTGCTAAATTAGTCCTTAAGGTTGATATTTCGTGGTGTTATTATTACAGTATCAGTTAGATTAGAAAGTTAAGAGTTTATTTTTAATTTATTTAATTATATTTATAATTTAAAACAATATTTAATCTTAAGTAAATTTAAAAATTATCTTAGTGTTAATTAAAATGAGCTACAGGCAGCTCATTTTTTTTTATAAATACGAGAAAGATATTGAAACTCTTCGTAAGATATCATCGAAAGTCGAAGTATGCAATAGCTATTATAAGGTCACTTTTGAAAGATAACAGACATTGATTCCATTCAACATTCCTTGTAATTTTGTACCTGCTGAAGTGGGCACTTTAGTGCATCGCCTTAATAATTGTATCATCTACATAACTAAATAAATAAGGGCTAGCCCAAATACACTGCCTAGCGTAATCCAGGTCTTGTACGATTTAGTGTTGCAAAGTTAGTTTCACTATTTTTTTGGTGTGATTCACACATATCTCTACTTCATATCTATAGTCTAAATTTATATCTATACTCTAAATTTATAAAGATAATTTCGATATTGTAAAGTAATGTTTATTATGACACGCGGAAGCTTGGGTCTCTACAGATATAAGAAGCATTGTATGCTAATAAAATGCAATAATCAGTGTAATGAATCGTAACGAATCGACTACGAAGATTGTTCGGAAACTACGTGGCCTAACACAGAGATGGCGTGAATTCGCAGTAATCTTCTTTACCGTTCTGTAGAATCATATTTTAGTAGGTCAAATATGATAGTACTGAGCTATCTACCAATTAGTCTGTTTTTAACAGTACGCCAAAGTGAGCGTATCGTGTGACTTTGTAATAATGGAAAATTAATTAAGAGAGCAGTGCTAAAGTACTTTCATTTGAAAGGCTTAACACCAACTGAAATTAAAGCAGAGCTGGAGTTAACACTATTAGAATCCACTTCTTAGTTTTCAATGGTTAACAACTGGGTTGCCGTATTTAAGCGTCGTTGTATGAGCACGAATGATGAACCCCGCAGTGGACGTCTTAAAACTGTTACTGTTCCGGATACGATTGAAAAATTCCACCGTATCGTCTTAGATAATCGTCGAGTAAACATGCTCGAGATAGTAGACATTGTAAGTATTTCAAATGACAGTGTGCACAGAATTTTGACTGAGGGATTGGAAATGAAAAAATATACGGCGCGTTGGAAGCTGTGATTACTCAAACCGGAGCGTTTAATTAATTAATTAATTAACTTAATAACGAATATACAGGCTGATTCATTTTCGGCCCTCACCTTGGGGATCTCGCTTATTATTGGAGATAGAGTATAGGTTTAAATTTGGCAAAGTTGTTAAATTTTGTGTTTGTTATAAATCCGTAAAGAAAATAGACCTGTGACAAATGATCTTCGTTATTAAAAAAAAAAAAAAACGCGAAAACGCCATTTTCTTGTTTTACCTGTAGCACCGACATTTGGCCTTGTAGAGAAAATATAAAAACACATCCTTGTGGCCATTTCTAAACCTCTATCCTCTACGTCGTTTCGTTTCTTTCTGGCCATCATCAACTATCTAATTTCTTATAGGTGCCATATTGGATTTAGACATCTTCAGAAAGAGTTTTTTTTCTGATTCCAACCATGTACCACATGTTGATTAAAGTTTTTGACAATAGGTTTTATTTGAAAGAATAAATTATAAGATTAAATAAGGTAGCCATGGAATTTCAATATGTCAAACATTTCATTTATTGTTCATTAATAATACAAAAATGTCATACACTAACGAAGAGAAACGAGATATGATAAGTATTTTTTATTCTTCGAACCGAAATTCAACAGTAGCGAGTACAAGATATCTACAATTATATCCAGAACGGCAACACCCTCATCGTACCATTTTTCTAGATCTCGACAGAAATTTGGTCGAGAATGGATCGTTTACTAAGCCGCGTAATGGTCAAGACAACAGGAATTTAAATGAAAATCGACAAAATATTTTACAAATGGTAAATTAAAAGCGTGTTTTCAAATTTCATGTTAATCTTGTATTTTTATAGATAAATAATAATCCATCAATTTCTAAACGCGAAGTAGCGTCAGAATTAAATTTGTGCCAGTCCAGAGTTTGAAGAACTTTACATAAAAGTAGGTTTAAACCATACAATTGAGATAATTGAGATAATTTGAGAAGGCTAAAATATTGTAATTGGTTAATTGGAAGGATAGAAAATGACGAAAATTTTTTAAGCAAAATCATCTGGTCAGACGAAACAAAATTTACAAATTCTAGAATGTTCAACAGAAATACGGAGCACTATTGGGCAGTACAAAATCCCCGACAAAACAGGGCTAGAAGACCACAACATCGTTTTGGAATAAACGTTTGGATGGGTATTTTGGCAAATCGTCTCTTAGGACCAGTTATGTATGAAGAACATTTAAATGGAGAAAGATATTTAAACATTTTACGTACATACGTATCTGACTATCTTGACGACAATATCCCATTAAATCAATTACAATATTTATGGTGGCAACAAGATGGCGCACCAGCACACAATGCAGCTGTTGTTAGAAATTTCTTAAATCAAGAGTTTGCAAACCGTTGAATTGGAAATAGGGGAGTTGTTGAATGGCCTGCGAGATCACCTGATTTAAGTCCGCTAGATTTTTTTTTTATGGGTATATGTTAAAAATAATATTTATAAAGTAGATGCGCCACAAAACATTGAAGAATTACGAGACAGACTTCAGAATGCCTTCAATGCAATTCCTAGAAGAACTATACAAAGGGCAGTACAACATGCCAGAAGGCGTACCAAATTGTGCATTACCGAAGATGGCCAGATAATTGAACATTTACTGTAATTGTTTATTGTTTACTTTTCTATGTATTTTTATTAATGTTTTTGTTATTTTGTACTCGCTACTGTTGAATTTCGTTTCGAAGAATAACAAATAATTATCATATCTCGTTTCTCTTCGTTAGTGTATGACATTTTTGTATTATTATTGAACAATAAATGAAATGTTTGACAGATTGAAATTCCATGGCTACCTTATTTAATCTTATAATTTATTCTTTCAAATAAAACCTAATGTCAAAAACTATAGTCAGCATGTGGTACATCGTTGAAAACAGGAAAAAACTCTTTCTGAAGATGTCTAAATCAAATATGGCGCCTACAAGAAATTAGATGGTTGATGATGATCAGAAAGAAACGAAACGTCGTATAAAAATTTAGAGTACACCACTGGATAGAGGTTTAGAAATGGCCACAAAGATGTGTTTTTATATTTTCTCTACAAGGCCAAATGTCGGTGCTACAGGTAAAAGAAGAAAATGGGGTTTTCGCGTTTTTTTTTAAATAACGAAGGTCATTTGTCACAGGTCTATTTTCTTTACGGATTTATAACAAACACAAAATTTAACAACTTTGCCAAATTTAAACCTATACTCTATCTCCAATAATAAGAGATATCCCCATGGTGAGGCCCGAAAATGAATCAGCCTGTATATAATTTAAAACAGACAATACTATACCGAACATTATTAAAAACAACAAAGATAAAATAGACAAAGAATCATACTCTGGTGTATATAAGTTAACATGTGAAGATTGTAAGATAGTATACTTAGGGCAAACGGGGAGGACGTTTAAAATTAGTACGAAAGAAGACGAGAGAAGTCATAAAGAAAAGAAAACAGATTCAACTTTCGCAAATTACAGTTTAGATATAAATCATAGTTATAATATATATTTAAAAATTTTACATATTTAAGATGAAAGCAAAAAACTTAATGTTAATCTTCCTGGTTTGAAGGAATTTTCGGAATGTGTTTGACCGAAATATGTTTTAGAATAATACAATAATTTGAAATAACATTAATAAATTGAATCTTGAGGTTCCATTAAACATAGTATAATTGTATAAATCTGGTCTAAATAGTAAAGGCTGAGAAACTGGCTAATACATAAATATATTCTTGAAACGAGATCGCTGAGATCTGGGTTGAGACTGATTTTTGCAAAGAAAGTTTTGCCCCTGCCAGTTACAACGGAGGGAGAAAACAACTAAAATAATTATAATTAAATTGCGTGGCAAAGATTTTACTCTTTTTCAAGGAAAGGTAGATGATGCAGTTTATCAACGTCATAAGCCGATTAAATACTGGGAAATTAAATGAATACTCAATACTAAATACAGAATACAGAATACAAACAATACAATTGTTGCAGGTATTTAATGGCAATGTACCGAGTACGTAAATTACAATAAACAGCAAGTGGGCTAAAGATAAAGAACAGTCTTCGAAGAATATAGGAAGAATGCAATAAAATGTAATTTCTAAACCTTATCCTAAAATATGAATACATTGTAACATTCAATATAATAAATACAATAAACGAAATATAACAATAAAACTTATGCTATTATGTAGGTTTACATCTGCAAATGAACGAATTTACAGATAAGATTCTACCTGTATTGTGTAAAGAGTTTTATGACCGTAGGAAACAAGACAATGCATAAGCAATATAATACCTGATCACTTACGAAATTAACAAATTAGATATTTGGGAAACTCCAAGACCTTTCTATACACTTAATAATTACAAATAGTCTAAAATTAAAACCTATAATTTAATACGTAAAATAAATACAACTAAATCTATTTGATTATATTTAAATAAAACTAAAATACAAATTAAATCTATATCGACGTAACTTGTTAGAAAACTTATAAATTAGTAGATATAATAATTTAGGATTAGTTTTAAATGATCAGTTAGATTTAAACATCTCCCCTCTTCTAAATTTGAGATTGTAAAAAAAATTTCCACCACCATATTTTTCTCAATAATTTGTACATAAATATTCAAACTTGCATTTTAAATATTCAGTTTTTCATCCATCTAATGAAGCAATTGTATGGCGGAACAATATTTCAATGGATTTACAATAAAAATGTTTGAAACTAGAAGTTTAGTACTTATTTCTTATTGATATATGTAATTGTATGTCTTATTTTTTTACTACTGATAGTGTTATGAAAATTACCACTCGAAAATGTAGTTAATAATTGAAACCTATTGTTGCGTAGACTAAAAGAAAAATATTCAAAATTCGAAAATTTTATTAAAATCTAGGTAGCCGTATCAAAGATCTTCGAGTGGATATGCAGATATGCAGGCACGTTTTTCGACCTGCTATAGACTCATCAGTGCGTGATGCTGGAATATAGAAATTTAACAGCTACGTCTTCCTTATCGCATACAGTTAAAACATAAAAGATAACATGAAAGAAAACTCAAAGCTGCTTATTGACTAATATCATCACCACGAATGCTAAACCAATCAGCGCCAACCTCGTGATGAATGTAATACGTGGCAAGTGGTTTCCACAGGGTGAATACAGTCGTAATAGACGGAAAACTATATTAATGTGTCTCCACTATAAGTCAAACAGCGTCGACAGCGTACAAAACAATTTGAAACATATACGAACGGGTATAACCTCACGATTTGTATAAAACAAACACATTTTTAATCATTGAAAAAGCTGAGGCCTTGCCCACTCAAGTATGTTTTAAATTGTTTCTGGTCGTAACGTATTTTAAATTACATCATAGAACTTGTAGTAAATACCATTTTATGATGTATACCAACATCGCAATATCAGCGGTGTAACACCGAGCTCATAGCCTCAGATATGTGGGTAGAGTGGAATGTTTCCGTCAGGCAGTCTGAGGAAGTATGGTTACAGGTTGCGGAAATGAGAGGTAACTCGACGCCACAATAATACAAACCACACACATCCTCATGACAAGTAATGTGTGAGCCAAAAAGAAGTTTTTCAGAGTATGCCATGAATATAATCACTTGTGTTTTAATTTGATTCGACTTAGAGCTACCTGTCGGTTTGTTTAATCGGGAGTCTATAAGCTATCATGCGGATCATGTTCTGAAACACTAAACTGCTTAGAGTAATTAGAAATTAATAAACTCAAACATTCTGATATACTATGAAATGATAAATTAGACTTGAATTCTTTTCCGTTGTTAAATTTGTATGTCCTGTGAAATGGGGTTTGCCAAATCGTTCTGTTACTTTCTTAAATTCTTTATACTTTCCCCCTTTGTAAAATTTCCTGTTGTTAAATTTGTTAGATCTGTGAAATGGGGTTTCACCAAATTGTTCTGTCACATTATTAATTTTGTACTTTCCACGAATTTAGATACAGTTTAGGTTGACATATAGCAATTAAGATAATAGTTTGAGGTAACCCAATATGGTTTTGTTGGATATATAGTAACATTAGTTTAATGTTATACTTGAAGAAGCTGCTGTGTAATGAAACAGCTGTCATATGTATTTTTTAAATATAGTGTAAAACTACAAACATTATTTGTTTGTTTTAATGAGAGTTCAAACTAAATAATCTATTTTTAAAATATATATTCCAATTTAATTATAATATCAGCAGATGAAATATTTCTCATAACAAAATAAATAATAATCGTCTATAAAACTAAATATGATTATGTTGAACAAAAAATATAGAATGACAAAATAAAAGAAAAAATGAAAATATAATCTATAAAATAGTGTTATAAGGTCACCACCCACATTTCTGCAGAGAGTAATTCTTTTAAGCGAACATAGAACGAAGAATTTTTGGTGTATTATAGATTTCTTCTATCTTGTTAGTGATGCTTTGTTTTAAATCGTCAAGATAAAAAACGGGTATATTAAAAATCGAATTCTTTAAATGTGGCCATAAAAAGAAATCACATGATGTTCACAATATCGTGGTATAATGGAGTCTATATAAAAAAGTGTGGATAATCTACGCTCCCACATCCTCTCATATTTTGAGAGTTCAGATACCTAGAGAGGTGGAACTACGATTCGTCTGTAAACATAACTTCCGGCGATATTTTATCGTTGTTATTGAATTGTTCAATAAATCGTTGGCAAAATTCTTGTGATCGTGGCCTATCAACAAGAAGTATCACATGCGTTACTTGTAAACGGTGAGGATGCATATTTAGATCATTTTTATGAATACGTCAATAGGTACCGTAAGAAAGATTTAATTCTTGCTGTAAATGTCGTATAGAAGTTTGTGGACGTTCATCGACTACTTGCCTTACTGCTTCTACAGTAACTTCATTTCTGACTGGTATTGATCTACCACTTCCTATTTTTCGATTCACACTTCCTGTTTCTCTGAATAAATTCACAAACCAACTAATGGAAACACAGAAATGGTCATATAGGACAGTGCCATTTACAAATTCGTTGAACAAATCTTCACCATAACATATTCACCATTAATTTTTCTGTTATTTCTTAAATAAATCTCAACCGTGTAACACCTGTGCTGTTCATTAAATACATAAGCCATTGTTTAATGATAAATTTGTAAGAATGATCGAAGATATTAGCAGATTGTCAATTTAATCAATGAGTGACACATGACATTTCAACAATTATGTGGCATTTCAAATAAGAATCAACCCTTGAGAAAGATAGGGCTTAAAATAAGAGCTTGTGATTTAGTAAAATAGAGGCCGCTTTTATGCAGGAAAAAATCAAATTTATTTTGTTCTGTCAAATATTCTTTTTGCTGTCAATACTGAACAGTATTTCTGTCGGTGCTAGTCAACTGCATTGTGCTATTTATTATTAATATTCGTTAAAAATAGTTGTTTATAGAGATTATAAAGTGAAAAACTTATTTTCTGAAGATATTTTATCAATTTGTAATCGCAACCGTTTTACAGCATCGATGACGCAGCTTTACCAGGTCCATAAAGAAAAATATGTAAAAAGTGGACAGAGGCAGATTGATTTTAATGTGTATTGTAAGAACAAAGCTAATATGCCCAAAACAGCTGCTGTTCGTTAAACTTCAAGGGAAGTAGGGATTAGTAGGAATACTATGTCTGACATTATTAAGGAAATTGAAATGTCTGGATTTACATATTCTCTTTTAAGAAAACGAAGTTGCCGAGATGCTTACAATAAATTGAATGAAGTATCAACAAGTAAGATTAGAAGGTACGGGCATTTATTTTTCTTTAGAAATAAGTTACCGACTTGCACAAAAAAATGTGAAGCTATTAAAGGTAATGCTCCTTTAAAACGAACGTCAATTTGGAGAATCCTGAAAAAACTAGGATTCAAGTGGAAAAAACTGACACGAAACAACATATTAATTGAACGAAATGATATTATCTTATGGAGACTTCGTTAAAATTAAAACTTTAATCAAACCATATTCCCGATAAAAGCAAAAAAAAATAATTGTACGATAGCAGCAATATATCCCATACATAGCAAAAAAGTAAGTATTAATCAGTCATAACTTGGAATAAAGAAACAAACACATGTACTTTGGGCCGTAAACTGTTTTTTACCCTTTTTAACATGTACTTACTTATTTTTGTAAAATGAAAATATTTTTAAATACCTTTTTTAGATGTATAGAAATTTTTATCTAAATTATATACTTCATTTTTATGTCTTCTTTTATGTGTTATTTTCAAAATTGAATGCGGCGATGGAGAAAGTGTATGAGCGGTCTGATTATATAGTCGTATGTGGTGATTTTAATGTGGACAAGTGGATGCTCTGATGGATATATTTGCGGGCTTCAACATGGGAAACGTGACAAACGGTCCTACAAGCGTTTTCACAAAGAGGAATGGTGTGACGTCGGCATCGGCACTTGATTATATGGCTACAAGTATTCCGAGTAGTATGATAGCTGGTAGGATTCTGCCAGTGAATATGGCTGATCATTTTGCACAGGTGCTCTTTGGCAGTGTGGAAGAGTTGAGTGTGGCCACTGTCTCGGAGGATGAATTTATGGAGATTAGAAGCTTGCATCCTGGCAATATCGGCGAATTATGTTGTTTGTTATGCAGCAATGACTGGTCTACTGTTCTTGGTTGTCGGGACTTGGAGGGTATGGTTGACGGATTTGTTGGGACTTTGGATTGATGCCTTGATGTCTCTTGTCCTTTCAGGAGGGTTAAGTTTAGGAAGCATGAAAAGGGATGGATTACACCCGAGGTTCTTGCGAGTTCCAGGAATTTGAAGGACCTACATTGGTTGAGGACTCAGGTTGGTGACGGTGGAGTGGATAGACTGTACGCTGAGCGTAAGAATATGCATAAAGTTTTAATTGAAAAAAACAAAAAGGGCTATCACGATGCGAAATTTTATAATTCTTCGAACAAATCGAAAACAGCTTGGGATCTTGTAAATAGACAGAGAGGAAAATGTAAAGATAACAGAAAAGATATTACTTTGGAAATTGACAATGAACTTATTTCAGATCCAAGAACTGTTGCTGATAGTTTTGCGAGGTATTTCTCTACTGTTGCTGTACGCCAGGTGTTGGCTGCATATGGTGGTCCTGGACAGTTGCCCGTTTGCTGAACAATATTTCATAAGACCTTTTGTTTTCGATCGGTGGATGCGGCGATTGTGAAGCGATATATTGGAGAAATGAGGAGTAATAAGTCATATGGAACTGATGGGATAAGTAACTTTATCTTGAAATCAGTGAGGGATGAAGTGTCCGAGGTGCTGTCACATATAATAAATAGATCTTTTGGTGAAGGAAGGTTTCCATCGTGTCTAAAAGTTGCAACTGTTACACCTTTATATAAAAATTGAAAATTATAGACCTGTATCAGTTTTAAGTTCGATATCCAAACTTATTGAGAGAGTGGCTCATGATCAAGTGGTGGATTTTGTGGATAAGTATGGGCTCTTTACTCACAGCCAACATGGATTTAGGAAGCATAGATCTACTGAAAGTGCCATTTTTGACTGTTCTGAGTTTGTCCACAGATCTATTGATGATCACAAATACGTAGCGGGGATATTTTTTGATCTATCGCGTGCTTTTGATTGTGTTGACGTCGGTATTGTAACTGATAAATTGTACAATCTAGGAGTTCGGGGAGTTGCATTGGATTGGATTTCCTCCTATTTGAGTGGCAGAAGGATGATTGTTTGGGTGGGCCATTGTGTGTCTCTGAGACGGAACTTGATCTGGGTGTTCCGCAGGGTTCGGTTCTTGGACCGTTGGTGTTCTTGCTGATGGTGAATGACCTGCCGCATGTCTTTTCGCATGAATATCCGGTGATTTTCTCAGATGATACCTCTGTGATGGTGACTGGGTCGACGATTGATGAGCTTGAGCGGCGGTTGGACGAAACAGTTAGTGAAATGGGTGTGTGGTGTGAGTCTAATCGTTTGCTTTTGAATCGTGATAAAACAAAATTCATTTATTTTCATAAACGCAAAACTGTTCCGGATAATGTGTCAACAAAAAATTATGAAGACAGTGTATTGTCACTGCGTGTGTATATTGATGCCAGACTTACGTGGAACCTGCACCTTGACAGCGTTTGTAAGAAAATGAGTAGTTCATATTATGTGATAAGACAGTTAAAGTCGTCGCTTAGTGGTGATAGGTTGCTTGATGTTTATTATGCATTGATATATTCCGCTATGTCTTATAACGTCATTGTCTGGGGCGGTGCAACGGAGTGGAAGAGAGTATTTCTAGCACAAAAAAGAATTATTAGGTTAATCTATGATATACCGCACAGGAATTCATGTAGAAATATCTTTAAAAGTGAAAGAATTCTTACATTCCCTAGCATTTTTATCTATAAGGCTGTGCTATATGTTAGGGACAATTTGAATAGATTTGTCAGAAATGGTAATTATCATCAATATTTTACTCGACATCGCGATAGGATTGCTGTTCCTAGGCATGGTCTATCTTTATATGAAAAGTCACCAGTATATATCTGTTTGAAAATTTATAATAAACTGCCGAAACAGATACAGACAGAGAGTTGCTCTAGAAGATTCAAAAGAAATGTGAAAGAGTTTCTTCAAGAGAAAGTGTTTTATGAATTGGGCGAGTATTTTAATATGTAGTTGTTTCTGTTGCTTTGCAATTTTACAATTTTGTAATTACTGACAATGTATTTTATTGTGTTTCTTGTTGTACTTTTTTTTGTATTTTTTTTTTGACGTTTCAATCCATAATATTGGCTTTTGAATAAAGATATATTATTATTATTATTATTATTATTATTATTATTATAAAACCATGTGCAGTTAAATGAATTTCCTTATTGCTCTCTCATTAAAGATAATATTAAAATAACTGCATTTTGTAAAATGCTATATTTGTTAAGCAAGTACTAATGTTAAACCATACACAAATATTATGATAATTATAATACACTGTCACCGTCAATCCTTTAAATTTATTAGTTTAACATCTACACAATAGTTTTGTTCTCTAGTAAAATAAGAGTTCTTGCTTGAATAAAATTATTAAGGTGTAAGCTTTCTTAGTAATAAATATTTTAATAAACAAACGCCAAAAAATAATCTTTTATATAGGTTAGTAAGTATATAACCTCGCGTATGAAACCAATCATATAATCTACTTTTTTGAAATTCCTGTGTATATTATACTCAAATTGCAGCCCCATCCGTTCCATTTTTATTTGGAATCGACATTAGATATGAATTATACTCCGACATAACTGCTATAGTTATCTTTCTCGTTCATAATCTACTTGAAAACTTTTTTTAGCTCACATATTATAAGACTTGGCAAGGTATTTCTATAGAACGAATACAGTCATAACAGACTGTCTCCACTATAAGTCAAACAGCATCGACAATGTACATACCAGAAATCAATTTGAAACATACATGAGCGAATATAACCTCACAATTTGCAAAAAACAAACACGTTTTTAATAATATCAAAAGGTGAGGTTTTACATACTTAAGTATCGTTCAAATTATTTTTTTCTTGTAATATATTTAGCAAAATTTCGTATGTATCGTATCAGTTTTCAATTTAACCAATTTAAAAGTAAATGGATTAAGACACGGGTTAACTGCATATAAATTGAAAATATTGGTTAAAACACTGTTGGGAAAATAATATAACGGTACGATGTTAATGCATGAAGTGGTACAATGCCAATCGAAAAAAAATAGAAGTAATTTATTAGAAATACGTATGAGAATAACGTAACACTCATGTGTGTTTTCTAGTTAATTATGTATAATGCATGGTTCGTCACGCGGAATTAAACAAATTCAAACGAAATTAATCCAATCTACTTTCAACGAAATGTGTGTATATGTACATTAAGAAAGTGTTCGATATATTCTCAATTTATGCACCAATATATATGTACACTTGTAGCAATTCCTTAATCAATTCAATTTGGTATATGTTACGCTAAATTTCAATATGAATTACATGAATGACTGCATATGTGTACATAACCTTCACGGATAAATTAGGATTACAATTATTATGAGAAAATTTTGTCAGGTGAATTTCATCATAATATAGCTATTACACAGTACGTGTTGACATTAGAGAAACAATGAGCATATTTTAGTTACTAGATTTCTGAAACCTTGTCTTTCTTATACAATGTTCTTAAGTGAGAATAGTCAGTTTCTGATTAACGGTTAAAACTATGCTTTTTGAAAGTAAATAATCTACTAATTAAAATGTTTTTCATTAAATAGTGTTGTTAAATAATGAGTTCCCCAAATTGTGTATCTGTCCGGATAGTCATTTGCATCGCTTGTAGGAACCGCGAAAGAAAAATTTAGGAGAATCAGAAATCGGGTGTATAAGAAACTAAATGTCACATTTTCAAATTGAAATGCATTGTTCAAACAAAACGCTCAATAGTAATTCATTATATAGAACATACAGTGTTGGAAAACAGTGACGAGCACATCCTGTATAATCTGAAGAAGTGGTTCTAACGCAATGAAATTTGGTATGGAAGTAGTACTAACGTAGCATAATTTACCCTCATCTGGAGAGCGGCGCAGCTCTGCTTGGAAGGGATGCATTAATAGCGGGAGTACCTCCGCGAGCGGCGCGTATAATCGCTAGACGACGAGGCATGGAGTCAATAAGTCGTTGTATGGTAGCGGGAGGGATGTCCAACCATGCTGCTTCAACTCGCCTCCATAGTTTCTCAACGTTACCCAAGGGAGCTGTTGAAGTCTCCGACCGATCCTATCCCAGCCATGTTCGATCAGGAGAACGTGCCGACCATGGAAGCATCCGTATATGGTTCTCTTCCACAAAGTTCTGGGCAACACGTGCAGAGTGCGGTCGGGCGTTGTCGTGCATGTATAGAAGGCGTGGGTGCCGTCGAAGGTAGGGAAGCACAACAGGCCGTAGCACCTCATCTACGTAGCGGCGAGCCGTCATCGAATGCCGTATATGCAGCAGACATGTACGTCCACCATGTGTAACAGCACCCCCTAACATAATGCCCTGCTGGCGGTGGATAGGGCGTGGTTGGATGCACTACTCGAGGTGACGCTTACCACGTCTCTGATGAACCAAAATTCGCGCGTCACCGGTGCTCAATTCGAATCTCTATTAGTCTGAAAACAAAATGTGCCTCCACTCGACAACCCACTGATGTCTAGCCTCCCGTGCGCTGTGTACGGCGGTGCTCGTGAGTCAGTGAAATCCGCTGCTACGCACAACACAGCGGACTCGCAGTCCGCTTTCTAGCAAACGCCCCCGTACAGTTCGCGTAGTAAGTACGCTTTCCCTTCCTGCTGGCGAAACGGCGCCAAGTTGCCTTGACGAAGACGTACGCGACGCTAAAGCGCTGTGCACAAGGGCGCAATCGTCGCGTTATGTGCTCGCTCGGGGCCGTCCCGCTCTCTGCTGAAGGCGCGTACCATCCATTCTCGCCATGCCCGCTGCACTTCCGATAATGACCGCTCGAGACGGTGCGCGCTATCACCGAAGAATACTCCTGTCATGTGCATCCCCACAACCATTCCTCGCTCAAACTTACTCAGATAATGGGAACAGCCTTCCATCGCGCACAAAGTACTACTACAATTACCCGCTTCCACCACACTAACAATAACCGGTTTCTCCCTCCCCGCATCGGTCTCCATGGAGACGACATATTGCAGCTGTCGGTGGTACTCAGTAAAAAATGCAGCTACAGAGAAAGTCAAAAATCCATCAGTGTGTATCTCATATTAAAATCAATACACCAGATAAATCGAGTGTTGATCATCCTACATTAGAAATCAATCGGAATATACATGTGTCACCACCGCTTTCAGCTAGTATGGTTGAAGCACTTCTGCGGAAACAATATCCTGTGAATTTGCGATTGGTAATTTAACAAACTCAGTAATCATTCTAGATATTTTGCCACTATCGGTTGCGAAATATATTTGGCTGTGATAAGTAGGAATCGGCAGTCAGGGGTACATGGCGTCAGTGCCAAAGACAGACAGAGGACATCATGAATCCTGATTTAACATTTTTCACAAGCGAATAATCAAAATACGTATAGAAAAACACTTATCAAGTAAGAGTAAATTCATCTTCTTAAGAAGGAATATTTCAAGGTTTATAAAACATATCACATAATTCAAATGATACTAAATCACTAGAGATAGATATTCTCGGTCGGATTACATTCTCGGTCGTTTGGGTGATTCAGAGCTGTTCTCGGCTCAAGTTGTGCGTCTTGCGTTTTCCACTTTAGTACATAAACAGCTACCATAATGTGTAGATGTATACGAGTACGAATACGCGTATGTATAATTCGAATGCAAACCATTGAAAATGTCGAAAGTTCATAGATATGCATCAACTCGCTTGTTTATTAACAGGGTAAACAGATTTTTATAGCAATTCCCAGGCTTAAGAAATAATGCTAAAGTAGTGAGGTGCTTAGTTTTGTGAGAAAATTTATTATGTTGGAAATTCACGTTTGTGTAGGAAACATGTGAATAGTGTGACGCACAAATCTAAAAAAAATCGGAGAGAGACAGTATAATAAATTTCTCTGTGATTTAAGTATGATGTTAGTGCATGTAATATACCGGTTGAGAAAATCGGACAAAGAATTTTTCGTCAGTTTTGGAACAAATACAATCCTACGTGGAAATAGTCAATTCTTAGGACGCTATGTAGGTATTTACCGACGGTGAGTGAAAAAAATGGATAATTATGTAAAAGCGTGTAGCTCACTATAAATGCAAATACAGATACAAAAAGAAGTTCCATTGTATCGATCCTTATACGGACAATGACTTTCGCAAGGATCGCCACACCCTTATTTGTTAGTCTGTAAAAGACTGCAAAAATGTACTGCTGAAGCACTTCATAATGTATTACTTAGAAAATTACACAACTTTGAAATTTGAGACTCTTAATATACGATACCTGTAGCAATTTAGAATATGCAACTTTCTAAATTTACATAACTTGAAAGATAAAAACAATCTTGGCTAAAAAATATATAGTATCCGGTGCCCTTAACATAAACTCCTCAATTTCCTTGCATTGAAGTACCCACGACTTGCTAGATTCGTCATGCACGGAGTTAGTCTTCACATAATCTGTAACCATGAGAAATCTAGAGATATCCACGTTTTCCTTAATTTTTAACATCTTCTTGAGCTAAGAGTAGGCACACTAAAGAGATGAAGCTTGGAAAACTTTGTACTACAGAAAACGAAACAGAATTTACAAAATAATTTTTTTAAATACAACAAGTATGCCTTCGCGACTTCTTCATCGCAATTGCTAACCTCATACAGTTCCTTTGATTTGGAAAGGATCAGTTTTATCTAAGCGGCTTCAAAATCTTCTAAGATTTCTTTTGAGTAAACGTTTTCCGGATTTTAAATTTTCATTTTAAAAGCGAATTGTTTAATAGACAAACAATATTCAACAGTATCCATTACAACTGCGAAATAAACAACTATTTACACGATCAACACAACACCAAATTTGGCATCGGCATAACTTACACGAACATATTGACATTTGCCGCAAATACTAAATATTTCTTTTTAGTGTTTTAGAAATTAAAATCGAATAAATTGTAAATTTTCACGTACCGGGAGCATAATTGTCAATAATGGCCTTCGGGAAGTTAAAAGCCCTATATCGTCGGACTTTAAACATTCCCTGGTGCCATAATCTCCTAATTATTCCCTTAATACATAAATAACAGTTATTTACTGATAACCTAATGTATGTATTACTCAATAAATACATGATTTCACTTATGATTTCGGAAACGGAAATAACTCAAATCGGAATAATACAACTGCAAAACAATTTTAGATTCTGGGGTCAGAAGAAGTACAGATTGAACATTGAAGAAGAAAAATATTTTATTGCCGCATAAATACTGGTTTTGAAACGATACTTAACTCATAAAAGATATTAATCCTATAAAAATAAATGGAGAAGTAAATTTTATAAATCCATAAATTCCCGTAATGCGTATACAAATATTTTTTTACAAGCTCTATTAAATATTTCACCAATTAGATTTGTTTCTGTAATTTCAGAGTCGCAATTTTTGATCGTTTATTAACCACATTGGTTAAATTCTTCAATACATTATATTTTATAATGCGTAAAATTAAAATTGTATAGGAGAAGACTATTTAGTCAATGTAACGGGCATTTATGTACTTACGTCTGAAATAAATAATCTTTGAACTTTATAATTTTTATAATTTTGTTCGGTAGGTACACTTATATTTGTAAGACTCAGGGGATAATTGTATTTTTATTAGATTCTAGATTTATTGGAGAAGTGTTTAACTTTAAAGGTTTACACAGTACGAATATCTGGAGGTAAAATCTGCGAAGATGGAAAAGATGACAAAGATATAATGACAAAAAAAATGGGCAGACGAAAAAAGATGCATCCAATACGAATAAGAAACAAAAACATGAAAGAATATATTTTATATTATAATACTGCCAGTTATGACATACGATGCGGAGGTATAGATTTTAGATACAAGTATGAATCAGAAGTAACTCTTAGCCGAAATGACTTATTGTAGAAAATGTTATGGCCTTACACTGTATGACCACGTCAGAAACGAAGATATAAGAGGTAGAATGAAAGTTAAATATACTATAACAGACAGAAACAAGAAAAATACCTAACTAAAATATAAATTAATAAACTCTAAATATGTATTTCGGCAATTAAATTGCCATCTTCAGTAGGACAATCTGAAAAAGAAAATAGTGTTAAACATAGTGTAGGTACAACCTTTGAAGATGTGCCCTTCACGAAATCGTCAATGAGATAACACTAAATTCCTAACATTAAAACAAACCCTTATTTATAAGACTGTGATAAGCCGCTAATTTGTGCTGTATCGGATTGCAAGAAATATTATGAACAGTTATATCTGTATCTGTATCTGTATTTGACGGTTTGTGGTAAATTGCAAGCGTAATAATTAGTAAATATAGAATTAGCAACAATTTATCAGAATTTATAAAAAATAACAAAGATTCGACAAATAGCAATAAAAAGTCATGGGTCTATAAGTTAACTTGCGGTAGTTGCCCATGACGTATATTGGACAGACAGTCTGATCGTTGAAAAACGCAAAAAGGAACATTTTTATTAATTTAGAAATAATATGCGTCTCATATTAATTTAGCAAACCATAACTTTACCAAAGAATTTAAAATATTACACATAGAGAATAAGGGCAAAAAGCTTAATTTATTAGAGTCACTTGAAATTAATAAATTAAAGGTCTTCAATTATCAATTAGAAACTAATACTTTGCCGTGACTTAATTTACTTATCTAACCATTCAAACTGTCATACATTGTGCTGCTTTACCTCTGTTTAACATAATGTAGACCCTTAAGGCCCCATCGATGGCCGAGCATGTTGAGAACGAGCGGCTCGTCCAAGATATCATATCGTTGATGTGCTCGCTTTCAACATGCTCGACGGATTTGTTGGGTTGGACACTCGGATTGGTAGCTACCTCCAACTCCATCCGCGCGCCCAACATGTTGGACCGCGGATTGATAACCGTCAAGCGGACCGCCCGACACGGCCTCACTTCTCAATCCATCTTCTTCCGCGTAAGGTAGTATATAGTATTGTTATTTGAAAGTGCCGTTTAGTGACAACAAACAGTTCTGGACAGAGTTTATAGAACTTTATAGAGATCAAGGTTCGTTGTGGGATGTTAATAGTAAAAATTACTGCTATGCTGATTGAGAAAGCAAAGGAATTGTTTCCGGAGAGCGACGAAAAGTTCGTGAAAGCTAAAATAGAGTCTCTTAGAGCGTCCCTTCGAAGAGAAAGAAAAAAAACAGGACAGTCGAAAAACAGAACGGGCAGTGACTGGGATGATGTATACGAACCGACTTTCTGATATTATCAACATTAACATCAACAATTGCGGCGTATGTTTCTGATATAATTCGTCCTATCGTTTACGCTCATATCGCACAACTGAATTTTAGGTTTTCATAGCTCCTTTCACTGGTTAAAAACTGAAGTGTGTCAACAAGACGCTCCTTAACACTGACACATTCTCTCGTATTGGTATTTTGCTTTTGAATAAGGCTGCTAACTCGTCCAAGTAGCTTTTGAAAAGTTTCCTCATTCATTCGCAGATAGTTTTGAAAATCTTTTGGGCCGTTGGTGGCCAGTTCTGAGAGCAAAGGCATGTGATTGAATATGTTTCGTTGTAAAAGCCACTGCTTTGCATAGACGCGGTGCTTTCCTTTTTTTTCTTTTCATATAGGCACAAAAACCACCAACCCAGCTACAACCGATTCGAAATCCATCGCAATACTGACGTTGGACCAACGTGCTCGATCCTGAGTTCGACCGTATATGAAGCCCTGCCAACATGTTGGGTTCGGCGTTGGGTTGGACGTCAGGAATAAGTTTGGCCAAGATGTGCGACCGTCGATGGGGCCCTTTAGTTTTATGCATTGTATAAACCGCATTAAGTAATAAAGGCTAACCATCCCTTCTAACTATCCAAAATATATGTTTGTTACGGTATATTTATGTAAACAAATGTTCTGTTCATAAGTTAGTTATATGTCTGATGAAACTCCTGTGTAAGTGAAATGATCGTTACCTTGTGAAGTTAAAAATAGTGAAATTCATTAAAATTTGTTTTATTTTATCCCGATAATTATAATAGTTAAATTTAACTCTATCTAGTAAAAAGTCTAAGTAGTATGGTATAACCGCGTATACAATGCTACAGAACTGAAAAACTACATAAACTCTAATTAGTCAAGTTCTAGTTTATACGTAATTTCGTACATATTAAAACTAGATTTAAAATAAAATTAGTACGTGTTGAAGAATAGAAAAACCTGCGGTAAATACCGAGTCCGCAGATTTTCCACTGACACTTGCGCAGATACACGTTTTGACCAAGAATTAGGTGGTATATATTATTGAGAAGAGATGAAGATATTAATTAAAATATCGACCACGTGATTATTTTCGAATATTTCGCGGTAATTTGTCACTTGTCCGTCAGCCGTTTTGTATTGTTTATATTTGTTGTGTCATTTTTTTATATTTACGTCATTATTTTCTTTTATTATATACCAGTTTTTTTCAAAATACACCGTATTGTTATGATGCTAAAAGGTACTATAATGCGTTATAGGAATTTCATGTATTAATTTGTACAATTTAATATTTTTAGAGGTTATAATGTTGGAACGGTCAGCATCTGCTCTTTCTAGCGAAGGCTCTGGTGCGATTATGAAAAAAAAAATTTTCTCTCAAGATACTCAAGAAATAATCTGGTATCTTTACAATTATTTAAAAAAACTGTCTACACCAGGTGCATTATTTATTTCAATCTAATTATAATACGGCCATATTTATCTGACCAATATGTTATTCTTGTAAAAGTTGTCGAAACAACTGGAACTTCAAAGAGCACAGTAGTACGAATTGTTGGTGTAGCTTGAAGCTTGAAGCTTGGACCTTGAAGCTAGAAGCTCGATTGAAACAGGAGAAAAATATGCATTTCTATCATCATACACAACAATTCAAAAAACTTCTTCAAAATTCACAGTTGATGAATTTGCAGAGCAAGTAATTCCACATACAATATATAATTTCCATGTTACTGAAAAGCTAAAAATCTATAGTGCAAGGAATTTTGAACAAACTTAGAGATAACGTGTTACTTTTACTGAAAAAGTAACTTCATTGTTACAAAAGTTAGAATTCAGGTGTGTGTATTTAAATGAAATGTAAATACTTTTAGCAATAATCAATATTAAATAAATAGTTTATACAAAGTGTCCCGTATCGTTAGGTTCAAATTTTAGTAGTGTAAAGTAGACTTCATTTCAAGTAACAAAAACGCAAAACTTGTATATCGATTTTTATTTGTTACAAAGTTACAGATCCATGAATGTGATTGTCAGATCATGAAAAAAAATGTAATCCTAAAGTCAATACGAACTGATTTTATTTAAAAAAAGTTATACGATTCAATAACAGGCCTGCGATTGTTAACGTCGCATAATAAAATGTTATCCTAAAATAAATAAACACGTGTCGTAGTGCATACAGTAATTTCTTGGAGATCTACAAAAAAGACTACTGGAAATTGGTTTATGATAAAGAAGGTTCTTACTTATTTCGTAAGTGCTGAACCATGAATATCATAGAATAAACAAATGTTCAGATTACTGTTAACGTTGCATTTTTTAATAAAGTATTACATTACGTTTCAGTTCATACAACAGCTTATTAGTGAGTGGACACGTTTTCTTTATTATAACTGCCTTACCGATGCAAAATGCGGACATGCATTTTGTGTATGACTACTGTAACGGCAGTGCACGTCAAGCAGTTATTGAATACCGACATCAGTTTCCCGATAGGCGCATTCCTCATTATAGAACGTTTCTGGAAGTACACAGACAATTTCGGGAATTCGGACTGCGTTATTATTTTTTCGACCGAGGAGTAAATTTGCCAGCAGACTTAGAGGAAGAAGCAGTAGCTATTGTTACAAGGGAACCAACTCTCAGTATACGGCGAATCGCTAGACAACTAGTAGTGCTACGAACGACAGTTTGGCGAATTTAAAACGTGAGCGCTTATATCCATATCACTATCGCAGGGGACACGGTTTGCTTGAGGCAGACCACTATGCTCGTCTAGTTTATTCTACCTGAATATTAAGACAGTCACGGCTTCATTTTAATTTCTGCAGAAAAGTCCTCTGAACAGATGAATCTTCGTTCACGAAAAGTTGTGTTACAAGTCTGAGAAACCTGCACAGGTGGTAATCAGAAAATCCCAAATCTATACGCCCATATAAATTTCAACACAAATTTTATATTAACGTTTGGGCGGCCCTAATCGATGACTTGTTGATTGGTCCTGTCGTTCTTCCTGGGAGGTTAAATGCTGACAATTACCTTCTATTTCTTAATGACGAACTGCCCGGTCTTTTAGAGGATGTCCCATTCTGAATGTTCGACATCCTGTCCGAAATTTGGTTAACGTCAATTATCCAAGATGGATTGGTCGAGGTGGTCCTGTTGCATGGCCACCCAGATCACCCGATCTTAACCCTATTGACTTTTATTTGTGGGGCTACATGAAAAATTTAGTCTACGCGCAAGTTTCGAACACAAGAGAAGAGTTGTTGGATCATATTCACCTGGCTGCCGAGCAAATTCGACTAAACAAGTATGAAATTCGGATAAGTACTTCTTCTGTTGGCTTACGGGCACAAGCCTGCATTCAACAAGGAGGTGGACATTTCGAAAATATTATTAATTGAACTTTTTTAAATAAAATCAGTTTTTATTGACTTTAGGATTATATTTTTTTTCATGATCTGACAATCAAATTCATAGATCTGTTACTTTGAAATAAATAAAGATGGATATACAAGTTTTGTGTTTTTGTTACTTGAAATGAAGTGTACTTTACACTCCTAAAATTTGAACATAACGATACGGGACACTTCTATAATTAGCTTTAACAAAGTGTTTCCTTTACATGAATGTAGATATTTCACATTTTAAATTCAAATAGCTGTGCTTTTCATATCTGTGTTATGTGTGTAGGTATTTATTAATGCTTTACAATAAAAAAATATTGTATTTGTATTGTTTTCCTGCACAATTGTTTAGAAAATATATACTTCAAATCTTTTTCTTTTGTTGAATACATGAAGAAACAAATTATAAAGTATAATTATTTCTATATTTTCTTTTGGTCACATGTAATATGCGAGTAGAATTTGTTTAATTCGTGACAATAAATTCTTCGTAATCAATAAAAATGCATACATACAAGCTGTAAGTATATTAGTTTATGCATGTATTATACTTATAAAGTATATTTGCTTGTTTCAGAAGCAATTTTTTAGTTAAGAACCATAATTTAGAAGTATAAAATGTATACATTATTTTCTGTATATATAAAATTATTCTAATTAAGAATATATTTAAATTAATCACTTATGAGCGCATCCTACAACGATATTTTTTGGACTGTCTGTAGCACATTTTTACTTTATGTATTACTGACGTTTATATTTTCGCGCAGGTTGATGCCAACAGAAAACGCGTGAATTCTACTTCCTATTTTATGAATATCATTATTGCGTCTAACAATCTATGCGTTTTAACATATCAATACTTTCTACTTGTTCCATTATAAATAATGATCGTTAGGAGACCACAGGGATTGGATGTATGGATTTTAAATCACACGTTCACACATAACGTTAACCTTGAAATAAATAACATAAAATCAGAAAGTGGTTTGTGCTAAATCAAAGTTTTTTATTTTCGCATTATTTCATTAAATTGATTTTGCAATTTTAATTTTCTGCATTTTTGCGTATAGTTTCTTATACTTGCTAAATTATTACTATTTTTTATTTTATTTTGCATTGGTAATTTTGAATTGTAATTTAAAAAACAATACCACTTTGTTTATGTCTCATTTAGATTTATATATAATGGACGAAACATATCGATAGTTATAACAATATTAATAACAATACTAGGATTTATACAAAAAGGTTTTGTTTAGTATGACAATACGTTAAGCACGTTAAAGCGTTTGTACAATATGAAACAAACATGTAAATAATTTACATATCTGTAACTATGCACATGGACAATACACCTCGTATTTTCAGTATTTACTTCTGCTTAATACATATGTTTCTGCCATCAAGGCGTCCTCAGTTAAGCTAGTGAAGCAATATCAAATTAATACAAACCTGTTATAAACAACTGGTTTGTATCTGTATTCAAATTTACTGAAATAGCCCGCATAGATCAAGCAAGTTCCGTCCTATAAGAAGACAACTATTTAATAATTGACATCTTACGGGGAAAGAGACTTTGTCTGGAGGGCTACCTATCGTTCGAACAGCTAAGCTGCTACGGAAAACGATAAAATACGTATGTAGATGTAGTCCATTAACAACCAGCCAGATGGCGGTAAATATACAAAAAGGTTTTGTTTAAGTATGACAATACGTTAAGCACGTATAAAGCGTTTGTACAATATGAAACAAAGATGTAAATAATTTACATATCTGTAACTATGCACATGGACAATACACCTCGTATTTTCAGCATTTACTTCTGCTTAATACATATGTTTCTGCCATCTAGGCGTCCTCAGTTATGGGAATGAGTGTCACAATGGATTTCCAGGCTGTTCAGTCCCGAACAAAAATTGTGTAAACAACAAATTTGTGAAGTGAATTTGACTGTTTTATCTTAAGATGAGGACTTCTTAAATAGAATTGGGACTGGTGATGAAACTTGGGTACACCACTGGGATCCTCCCATGAAACAAGAGTCCATGCAATGGGTTCAAGAAAGCAAAAGTTCAATGAAAATGTGATGGCCATAGTCATCTGGGTCGCGGGGAGGATTCTCTTAATTGAGAATATGACAATAACGGGAAATGTCTACAAAGACACAATTAAGAACTTGAACACGACTACATGCAAAAAAAGACCTCACAATTTTGCTCAGAAAACTCTGCTTCTGCACGACAACTGCAGGGTGCAGTAATAAATCAATGCAGCTTTGACAAATTACAAGATCCACCCTACAGTCCCGACCCCGCCCCCTGTGACTGTTATCTCTTTCCAAAACTCAAGAAACACTTGAGAGGGTGTAACGTGCCGAAATCGCCCCTCATTTTTACACATTGATTCAAAAATTTTTTGAACGGACCTGTATCATCGAATTTCGCTTATATTTTTGTAAATATCGATATTTAAAAATTTGTATTAATATTTTCTATTGCGAATAAGTATCTTATTGTTAGATTAAATTAGAAATGTCATTATAGTAATTTTTCTGAGTAGATTTGAATTTAACTAAATTTGCGATATATTTCCCGTAGATCTTGGCAACTTTGTTTTAAGTATAGGTTTAGTTTAGTATGTGGTTCATATTTTGTGCGTGTAGATGGCGTTGGAATTCGCACTAGATATCATAGAGTTGGTCTAGTGTAAACAGTTATTTGGTAATCTGTTAATCTGTACCAGTTTTAATGCAAATTATTATCTTAAAATTCATTAGAATGTTTTTCGGCATTGTCTGTAGTAAATTCTGTTAGAATTGTCATTAGTATTTTCATTTAAGATCTCCTTAGATAGTGTAGCAACAGAGTCATCTCGTGTTGATTTTTCTACACTATAGTATTTGATTAAGAATTCTTAATAAAATGCGTAATTAATTTATATTCTTTGTCAGTTATATTCCAAATTTTATTGTCCTAATTTCGATGTAGCGAAATAATTTTCTAAATATATATTTCATCATTCATTTCTTCTCTACAGTAGCTTCCTCTGTCGGTTAGTTTCGTAAGAACTACTTACCTTTTTCGTATACAAGACCGAATTGAGAAATTCTCGCCCGCTCTTTTGCCGTTAAAGTTTCATCAATTAATACGTTGTACTGAAGACGTTTGGTGCGATTATTAATGACGTCTTATAAGTAATTTTTTACTTGCTATGCGGGTTTTGGAGACATTATTAGTTTATCTGTATGCCTGATAGTCCTTTTGAGTAATGGAAAGGCCGTTTTTGAGATGTTTTTACACGAGATTGGTGTTCATATGGAGCATGTGTTTAGAGGCTAGCCCTATATTAATTAGGTGAGTTTTTTTACGATGTCTCTGTTAGGGCATTGTTTCTCTTTATTATTTTATTTTGACACATTATTTTTTTTGCAATTTGAACTTGGTCGCTTTTCTAGTACATGGTCGCTTACTAGTACGATGTCTTTTTCTAGTACCTGGTCGTTTGCCAGTATGTAGTACTTCTTAAGCACGTGGTATTTGTGTAATTCGAGGTATTTGTACATGTTGAGGCTACATTTTAATCACGTTGTAGTTCATTTTAAAGCACGAGCAAGCAATCAATAGTTTAATAGGCTAGGCTGGTGATCGTTTTTCCCAAGACGTTATAACAATCTAAATCATTTTTCTGCAACCCACAGGGTATGCACTGTGTACATATTTTTTTCGGAAAGATACAGACAGTCCAAAACTAACTCTTTCAAAAGATTTATTAGTGTCTATTGGATAAGATTATTGTAACGTTAGAGACATAGTTTTTTATTAGTAAATTTAAAGTTAATCGATACTCCTTAATTTTGCTTACACAGGGTAATCAAAATTTAATTACGTATTAGGGTCATGTCAATTTTTTTTTCGATTAATTGTTGATAACGTAATGAACTTTCTAAATTTTAAATATTATCACTTTGTAGACCGGTACAGACCAACGTATTGCAGTGAATTGTGCTTTTGAATTGTTTTAACTTTTCTTATTTACTTATGTGCACAATACACAGCAGTCTCGCCGAACTAGACTCAATCTGGTGGGCACCTTCCTTGAGCTTCTTCTGCAGGGAAAAATCCACTGCACATCCCCAAAATTATCCGAAAACAAAGTCAGGACGCTTCTAATTTTTGTTCAAGGATAATTTTCTGCACTTTCACTTACGACAGTATCGCACTCTGTCTTACTTCCCCGCACTAACATGTTGCATGGCTGTCCAGCAGGGTCATTCTCCTCCTGGTGCAACTTTGCAGCGAACAATTACAGCATCTCCATATATTTTACAAATTTTTAAAAAACAATGTCTTATTTGACTTTAGACATTATTATTGCTTATTCTCTATGTCATTTAGCTTGACAGAATTTATTTATGTCATTTTGACTAGACATAATTTGAATAGGCTTCGTTACATGCATCGTAGACGAAGGAACACGCCGAAGTAACAGTCATCATCGTAGTATATTCGAGCACTTCCTCGATTTCTTGGACATGGACAACTCCAATGAATTTTCATAAATAAAAGAAAAACATAATATTAACATCTCATATACCAAATCATCATAACAATCAAATTCATAAAACCATTAATCAACAACAATAATAATAATCCCATATCATAACTTTAATTTCTTCTTCCAATACATTGTCTTCTTCTATAGTATAATTTTATTTTGGCTTACAAATCAATTCCCATAATTAATAAATTTTTATATTCGCAAATAATTTAATTTCTTTTCAACTTCATCAACAATAACTTTATTATAAAATTCATCCTGTATATTCCAACTTTGCTTAATCCTTATCATTACCTTGTCAATCTAATCCAAACTCGTTAACCATCATAATCAAATATCATACTCATTTTCCTTTTAACATGCCAACAATTCTTTTTATAAATTTATTCATTATCACCATAATTTTATTTAAATATATATCTATCTATATTTTTATCATAATAACTTTTTCTAACCATAGCTACTGCTATACACTTTTTCTTATAACGACGAATTCTTTATAAATTTTTATTTTCATTCAAATATATCATATATCATCGACGAATTTTTTATAAACCTTTTCCCATTCAAATACATCATATAACTTTTTATCTCGACGACTTTTTGTAAACACATTTTTATTTCATACTTTTTCTATAACCATAATTATCCAAATACTTTATCGTAGTTATTACTATCATCTCTTCTTATAATAATTTAATTTTAATTATCTCTCCTACGTTTAAATTTATTTCAATCTCAAAATCATATCCAATAACTTTTCCGAAATTTTTATATACTCTTTATTACATCGAATTCCAATTAATTATATCAAAGGCAAAAATCATTATTTCTCGCATATTCATCTTTAATAGTATACAACAAAATTTTATTATTATGTTGGGCCTATCTAAAATATCCGACTGTAAATAAGTTCTGGTTTAATTTCATCTTTACCTTTATTCTAATGTTAAATGTGGGTCTAATTATTTTAAATTTAGTACCCTTATGTTTCATATTTTTCAAAGTACTGTGTTTTATAAAATTATTGTTGACATTGATATGATTTTCATAATTTGAAAAGCAATTGTATTTTAAAATATAATTACAGGAATCATTGTATTTATCTACTATATAATTATTCAAATTATAATTATAAATTCCACTTGAAGAAGCTAATTTCCTTTTAATTTCTATTTGGTCATCATTAATGGTATTAATGACAACTGCCTGATTTATTTCTTCATTTACATGCTTATTTAATTCATTAACCATTCTTAGTTTTACATTTTCCATTTTTAAAATTATGTTGTTTACATATAATTTTATTTTTGTAAATTTTCTTCGTTCGCTGTGACGTTGATTTACTTCTATTATGCGATATTCGCGTCACACGTTGGGTTCGCCAAATTTATGCAGTGATTTGTGCTTTTGAATTGTTTTAACTTTTCTTATTTACTTATGTTCACAATACACAGCAGTCTCGCCGAACTAGACTCAATCTGGTGGGCACCTTCCTTGAGCTTCTTCTGCAGGGAAAAATCCACTGCAGTATGTCTAAAATTTATAACATATTTTCACTGTTCAATTTTCTTTGTTACGATTAGAAATTGTACATTGCTTTTTTTATAATTAATAATCTAATTAGTATTCTGAAAGTAATGTGAGATTTATTGAAAGATCTCTAAATAAATTAACCACCATTTATTTAGAGTAAACATTACTATTTAGAATTATGGGTTAATGATTTATCTACTGAGATTTCATAGCTTCCGTTGTATAAATTTCATCAGTATATTTTTGATTCAGATTTATATATATTTTATACCAAATTACTATACTGGGTGAACCATTTATTCGGGTCACCTATTTACTTTAATTCATTTTTTAAATTTTATTCGTTAAACATCTTGGTCACTGTTATTATTGAACTATATTACATTATTATATTGTGACTAGTAAGCCTTAATTAGATTTTTGGTACCATTTTGTGATGCGTATTTAAGTTACTATAGCGTTGTTCACTTATATGATTATTGATTTTTCATTGCTTTGTTTTCTTGTTGTTAATAAACTATCTCTTGTTATTGTTTTATTATTGTGGCAACAAATGTACACTTATTTACCTGTGATTCAGAACTTACTATCGGTGGTGTCTGTGTTCATTGTACCGGCTTAGGAGTATAACCACGGTGGAGCCTATTTGTAAAAAAAGAACCTCCCCTAGCTCACCTCTTAACAGAGCTGGTGTCTGAGGTGAATATCTCCGGGCAATCGTGTTATTGAGGTAAGTTATTGAATTAAGTCGGTTTTACGTTTGTGAAGGAAAGGCGCAGATAACCAGGGCGCCGATTTTATCGAATGACGACGTGGGAAACCCTGTGGAGGCGTATTTTGCGGAATTACCAAAATATTTTTTTTTTCAAATGCCTAGCATTATTAAAGAAATGTTGGAATAAGCGCGTTAGTGTTATTGGTCCTTATGTTGAAATTTTTTTTATGTTCTGACTTTTTCTTTCATATCTAGGTAGATAACACAAAAATCTCCCTTCGTAGTTCTTTAATTTACAAATTACTTATTATTAGAGAACGGATGCAATTTCCATAAAACGCAATCGGCAATTAGAATTGTGTATAACGTCGCTCAGTACATCCCGGCGTAATTCAATGAAGTATTTGTTTGACTTACTCGGCCACCTAGTCTCGCAGCGATAACAATGGACAACCCAGCTATTGTATTCGGAGAATATAGTGTTTTGCAGTGGTGTCGTGTACGTAGATAAAATAAATAAGTTTATCGTATTTCGTAAGAGAAATAGCACGTACATTCCGTTTCTTTTCATTTAAGCAACATCTTCCAATTATTTTCACGTAAGTGTGCATAAAATTTCGTTATTTAATATCGTTTTCTATTTATAAGGATGTACTTAATTCAAAGAGAACAAAATTGACAGAAGAAAACCTTGAGAAACTATTGCTAGTCAATATTAATACTCCTTTACTCAACTTGAACGACAAAATGAACAAATAAAAATGTTCCAGTTATAGAAATAAAATTAAAAACTTTAAAAATACAACTTTTCAACAAATACATAGGTATTTCGTAATTTTATAGATCACCACCCGTTTGTTTTCCAATTATATAAATAAAATTAATTAATAAATATGTATTTCGTAATTTTAGATAGATAGATCACCACCCGTATGTTTTCCAATTATATAAATAAAATTAAAAACTTTCTAAATACAACTTTTCAACAAATAAATATGTATTTCGTAATTTTAGATAGATAGATCACCACCCGTATGTTTTCCAATTATATAAATAAAATTAAAAACTTTATAAATACAACTTTTCAACAAATGAATATGTATTTCGTAATTTTATAGATCACCACCCGTTCGTTTTCCAATTATATAAATAAAATTAAATATTTTAGAAATACAGCCTTTCGCCAGTACTGCACTGGGCTTTGCGTCATGTGGTAAGCGTGTCCGTTCTCTCCTTATTATGTCTAATAAATATATATAAAATTGGTTTATCGCTCTTCGAAAGCAAATAACACTTATCAAATAAGTTTGGACAATACCGATGGAAATATAAGTATGTGAAAGTGTCTGTTCCTTTTACAAATATGATTATAACTTCTTAACAATAATTCAACCGAAATTTATTAGCATAATTACCATATATGCTCAATTTGCATATTCATATTCATACATAACAGTTAGTCAGTCTGCCTCTAATTAATTTTTGCAGATAATTTGCCTAATTTTAATTTATAATCTTAATTACCTTTAATTGAAATACACTTTGGTAGTGGTTTTAAAACAATTGTTTTGGTGTGGCTGAATTGATATTATGTTGAGTCGTGTATTCTGAAAATATTCCTAGTCATTTTTAACTCTCATAATTAATATCTATTTGCTAAATTAAGTGAAGATTATCTTTCAGAAACTTAAAATGAAATGTTTCTGTAATTACGTACTTATTTAATCATATGTGAAATCTAGGAATAATTTAGGAATTAAATTGAATTTATCTCTAAGAAATTATTCTCACAGGCAAAATCGTTGTCGTTCGGTAATGTTTCAATGACGTTAGCATCGTATCCGTTTAGTATTATTCGTGTATCGTTCGCCTATAATTGACGAGCATATATCTCCGATGCGTTGTCTAATCAACCTGTTAGATTGTAACGCTGTTAATTTTCATAGAATCCATCAGCGAATTAAATTGATAGCCGGAGGAAGTTCTTAATAATTATTAATAATTTAAATGTGAAATAAGAGAAATAACATTAATTTTAGTACACTGTCCGACATATAAAACCCGTACACTAACATATTATCAATGTAAGCCAAATTTGGAATGTCTTATTTGACTTGTCAAATTTTACTTAAGTTATAGGTATTAGCAATGTATGTACAACCTATGAAGTCTATAAATAACAGTATTAATATATTTGTCCCGTTTACGCAACTAAAAAACTCATGCTCATAAGAGTTGTACGGGTTTTATATGTCGCGCAGTATACGAGAAGAGTTCTTTTAGTGCAGTAAAACAATATTTAATTTCAAAAATATATTTTTTTCTTTTAAAAGAACTCACTGAGGTAGCAATAAACTATATTACATATATACGTGGATTGTTCGGTAATTACGTGGCTTAATACAGAGATGGCGCGAATTCGCAGGAATCTTCCTTACCATTCTGTGGAATCATCATTTTATAGATTAAGCCTGGAACGCTACACTTATTTTCAGGACTTAATTTGCTACAGTGGGGTCCAGTTGTACCCCAAATAAAAGTTAGCTAATTTTTGTCAATAAATGTGTTTATTTAAATATAACGCAAAAACAAGTTAAAATAACTTTCTACATTTGGGTTTATTCAGCAAAATAGTATTTTATTATCACTCCGCACAAGTTGGACAAATTTTCTTTTGATGTTGTAAACAAATAAATTTTCTGCATATATCGCAGTTGACCCTCGATTTGCGGTCTTGGTTTCTGTGGCAAAATGAACATCTACCGGTGGTAGCAGGTGGCCTTGTTAGTACTTCTACTGGAGGGGTTATTTTTAGTACATTGCATATAGTTTGACGGAGTTCACGCCTCATAGTTGAAGTTTGCAAGCGACTTTGCATATGAGGTTTCACTAAATCAAGTGCAAGTTTTTTCAGGTAATATCTTCTGTTTTTGACAATTTCTTTATTTGGTGCATTCGAACCTCTTAAAAGTACCAACGAGTTATATCCCACAATATTTAGCAAATTATAAAACAGGCATAATGGCCAACGGCGTGTTTTTCTACTAGTAGAATAAGTGTCGCACAGTTGGTCCAAAGTGTCCACTCCTCCCTTGGTGGAATTATAAAATTCTATAATTTTTGGTAATTTGGTGGTATTTGACTCATCACCTTGTTCATGCATTGTTGAAAGCATGATAACAGTTTTGTTCTTAGTTTTTGGTGGACAATATGATAATAATGTAAGTTGCTCACTATAGCAAAACCTGGCGGAGTTTATCTGCCTCTCCTTGAGGTCCAAGTATGATGGAGGAATTTCTGTTTTATTTTTCTTCAGTGTACCTACAACTGCAATTTTTTTTTCTAAAAGGTTTTTTGCCGTCGGCACAGATGTGAACCAGTTGTCCATTGTCAGATTTCTATTGGTTCCTTGAAAAGAAGTGGTAAGTTTATCGCAATAATACTGGGCAACAGGAATATTAGATGGTGTGGAGGTTCTGCCTATATAAACTTCAGCGTCGAGTACATAAGCCGTTTTAGCATCACAGCACATCACAATTTTAATCCCATATTTATCGGGTTTTGAAGGAATATACATTTTGAAAGGACATCGGCCACGAAATCCAACCAATTGTTCATCAATGGTGGTGTACTCCGAAGGTACATATAAGTTTTTCATTTTGTTTATAGATCTCTCAAAAACTTCTCGAAATGCTGCAAGGTTGTCGATTCCTCTTCTTTCAGCTCTGGTGTTTTTATCGTCAAACCGGAGGCAGTTTACTAAAAATCTAAAACGTGCTTCGGGCATTGTTGCTCGAAATATGGGTATACCATTGTCTTTATCAAAGAGTTCTTTTGTAAATACTCCATTCATCTTCATTACGCCGGCATAATATAATAAACCAAAGAGAGCCATCATTTCAATATTATCTGTGTCTCTGGTGTAGGAAGGTTTATTAGCTTATCTTGGTCTGCAAGCTGTATCTGTGCCAAGGGTACATCGTCCTCAAAATCATAGACGTGTGGTAAGGGATCCTGAGGTTGGACTGGAATAGAGGAAACTATTGGGTCGTCTTCAGTTTCAGACTCTTTGTCCTCTTCGGGGTCCTCTCTAAAATCTGGTATAATAACATCGTCCTGATCGATCTCGTCCTGAGAACCCTCGGAATCAGAATCATAAAGAATACGGTGTATTTCAGCTAGATCATCAGGATTTGTTAGATCGAAAATCTTATTTCGAGAAGCCATTACTTGCGTGATCTAAAAAACAACAATTAAATTAAAAAATAGCATAAACTAGGTATGCAGTAAAAACATTAATAATCAAATAATTTAGTAAAACAAATATATACTTACAAGCGAAAATAAATTTAATACAGTGTTATTCTGCTACACTGGGGTACACATGTACCCCAACTATCAAATATCTCAAAGATGCAAAGGCGCTGCCTTTCACCAATATCGCACATGAACTGTCGCATCGTGTGCTGAAACTACTCAAAAGCCCGCGAGCGCAGCTCCATCTATTTTCGATTAGCGGGATTTTTGAAGAAGGTTGGGGTACTTGTGTACTCCAAATAGCATTTCAGGGTTAAATATGACAGTACAGAGCAATTTGTCAATAAGTCTCTTTTTGACAGTACGTTAAAGTGAATGGAAAAATAATTAATTACGTGTTAATCTAGCAAGTATTATCACAAATATAAAATACAATGCAACATAACAACAAATTTTTTTTTGCACTACATAACAAAGTTTATTAAAAAATAAATAATTTTTTCTATTAGGAATTATTTATTTACTAAGAATGTTCCAAAAGAATTATATTGAGCAAAATGTTAGCGGTTCGGCATAGAATTTTAGTTTTTTTTTTGAAAAATATCCTAGCGTAGTGCTATTCCGTTGTCACCCACAACTATATTCCTATTACTGTGACAAATGTTAGTTAAACGCTGCTAAGTCTGAATATTTTGAAATAAAATTTCGTACATTATTAGTCACCATGTAATTATTTTTACGAATTATTGCTTTACTCATATTTGCTACTAAAACACGGAAATGTCGAATGAATTGATATCTGCAGACAGATATTCTTTACGTGATTGTTAAGTTTCTCCTCTCTTTGGCAGATGTGTAGTACATGGTTTGATTTCATTTTAGCCGAATATAATCCGCCTCTCTACACTCGAGCACGAGCATTGCTAAACTTAATAATTATATTACCAATAGATTTCGATTGGATTTAGATCCGGTGACGAGGATAGCCACTGGATTTTTAAATATATTTTTCGTCGAAACCCGAAAAAGTATTTACAACTCTGGTGGCATATTGGTGGCATACTTTCTTCTGGGTAGAAATACATCACATTCTCCAGTATGTAGAGATAATCGTTAGATGTCACAGTATTTTTTATGGGTAGTGGCCCAACCTCATATCGGAAAAGACAAACCCTCGCCTTAAGATTGTCTTAGTCGTGTTTGTTTTTCTTTTTCTTTTTTTGTGAGGCGTTACGAGTACTATGTGAACTTCTTGGTCATCGGACATGTTTTCCATTAGAACATATTAATCTTGGCAAATATTAATCGGTCTTTTTTAGTTATTAGACTAATAAAAGGCGTTTTTCTTGCCAATTTTGCTAAAAGATGATGTATTAATAATCGATTGGTTGCTGAAGAACTAATTTTAATACCTTTTTAATTTCTTTACTAGTACACATGATATTTGTTGCACCTTAAATTACAATTTTGCGTTTTCTGTCTCTTGTTTCAACATTATTTTGGTATATTAAGGGCATTAGTTACGAGAGATGAACAGTATTTATTGTCCATAGCATATCTTCTGTATCATCACCCTGTCGTATGATTTTGTAATAATGGAAAAAACTAAGTTGACAGCTGTGATAAAGTACTTTCATTTGAAAGGCTTAACACTAATCGAAATCAAAGCAGAGGTGGATTCAACATTATTATAATCCGTTCCGTCGTTTTCAAAGGTTAAAACTGGGTTGTCGAATTTAAGCGTGGCGTATGAGCACTAATGGTGAACTCCGTAGTGGAGGTCCAAAAATTGTTACTGTTCCGGATATAATTGAAGAAGTTCAACGTATCGTCTTGGATGACCGTCTAGGAAAAGTTCGCGAAATAGAAGACATTATAGGTATCTCAAATGACAGAGTGCACTGAATTTTAACTGAAGAATTGGTAATGAAAAAATATTCGGCGCGTTGAATACCCTGGTTAGTCACACCGTAGCAAAAACCCAATCGTTTGAGTGTTTCTCGCGACATTTTGACATGTCTTCGCCGCACTCTGGAGGACTTTGTACGCCATTTCATTACCGTCGATGAAACCTGGATCCATAATTATACTCCTGAAACCAAAGAACAATCCAAGCAATAGACGAAAAAGTTCTCCGCCACCAAAGAAGGCAAAAACGATTTTGTTAGCAGGAAAGGTTACAGCGACCGGCTTGTTGGTGATTCTCATGGAATTATCTCGGTCGACTACTTAGAAAAGGGGAAAGCAATAAATTGGGAGTATTATGCCAAAAGTCAAAGAGAAACGACCTCATTTGACAAAGAAGAAAGTGCTTTTCCATCAGGACACCGTACCTAACTACAAGTCTGTGATTGCAATGGCAAAATTTAATGAATTGGAATTTTAATTAGTGCCTCATTCGCTCTATTCCCCTTATTTGGCTCCAAGCGATTATCATCTCTTTCCAAACCTGAAAAATAGCTTGGCTGTAAGAGATTTTTATCTAATTCCGAGGTAATCATAGCTGTAAATAACTATTTTGAGGACTTGGATTCATCGATCTTCAATGAAAGCATTACTAACTTGGAATATCGTTGGAATATGTGTGTTGAGCGAGCAGCAGACTATAATGAAAATTAAAAAGTTTTTTGTCAAAAAAACTTGCATTTTCTTTGTTAAACGACGTAGTTTCTGAACCACCCTCGTATTTATGTTATTTTAAGAATTATATAATTTTCGTCGCAATAGAAGGTTGTCCAAATTGTTTTAATTCCTAAGCCTGACAAACCTATAGAAGAAGCAACATCATACCGCCCCATTAGTCTCCTGTCTACCTTGTCAAAAATTCGAGAAATTATTCTTGAAAAGTCTGAAGCCCTTAATTAACGAACTGGCAATGATCAATGATTATCAATTTGGGTTCAGAGAAATGCATGTCACTATTGAGTAAGTGCATCGTTTGGTGGAAAACATTACTATCAGATTTCGAAAAATTATCTTACTGATAGATATTTTCTGTATTTTCAAGTAACAAGATGAACTGACAATACTGACACGAATAGAAGCTGGGATACCCCAAGGCAGTATTATTGGATCTATCTTCTATCAAATTTATATTGGCAACTACCGCGACATTTGCTGATGATATTACTATTATTTTCGGTAAGTAGTTATCCTACAGCGACATTGCGTTATCTGAAAAAAAAATGTGAGATTTAATACTATATTAACTATATATACCCGAAGTATAGAAGTGGAAGTCATGTCTGTCTACGGGACGCTGCGTATTAACGAGCTCCAATAAGAGCGAAATACATCCACACGTTCCAGGATAGATGTGACTTTTCACAAATTTTGAATTATGCTTATAACCAGGAAGGTTGGCGTCGTGATGTGTATCATACTGCATACTGGTATAAACTTAGTGGTTTGTTGAAGTGTAGACATTAACGCAACACATTACATCTAAAGTGAGATTTAATACTAATTGGTTCTCATTTGCAGTACGTTCAATATATTAACTATATATATGTGAAATATTGAAGTGGAAGTCATGTCTGTCTCCGGGATACTCTATGTTGACGAGCTCTAATAAAAGCGAAATGCATACATTCCGGAAAAGATGTGACTTTTCACGAACTTTTCATTATCGTTTCTTTTTCAGGTAGCTATTCGTAATTCTCGTTTAACCATAACGCTATTCGATTACTCTCATCTCAATTACCTTCGTCATTTCTTACATTAGTTACGTCATTAATTATTCGAAAATAGATCTAATTAATGTAAAGTCTGCTGATTTAATTTGAGTGGCCTACGCATATAAGATATTAGTCTTAACATCAATAACGAGTGAAGAGGAACTTTTTCGGAAGCCTTAAATAAATAGGTATAAACAATATTTATCTGACCGTTCATCAAGGGCGCCTGATACATACTATACTGCATCATAAAAATCAAATTAATAAATTTACGTTTTACGAATACATGGTGAGTGTCTGTAAGTTCATTAACAATTTCTGATTATATACAATCAGAAAAATTACCTGTTGGTAGTACTTCTGTTTTGAATTCGCTATGTAATTCATAAATATGTAACATGTATTTATTAAAATAGTACTAAAACTAAATAGTTAAAATCTTCACTTTATTAATATGTGATCGCAAAACGAAAATTGTTTCACAAACACACTGGCTTGGTCAGATATGTGCTAGAGCAAGTTCAAACTAATATCGGTAATACATAAATACAAATAGGTTAATATTATTATGCACATTGTATACGTGTTTTGATCATCATGACGAGATCTTTAATTTGGAGTAAAATTCGATGCGGTTGAATGAGAAATGAGGGAGTTATGGCGTTTCGAAATTTTCGCGATTTTTTTTAACCTTAGGCGATGAAATTTAAAAATCCAAAAATGGCGACTGTCGATTTTCCCTGTCTTGACGCCAACTTTATATGTAATCGGACCGGCTGATTATGATACAACAAACTAGGGTTCGCTATCTGCTTTAGTTCTCGAGATATTTACGAAAAAGTGTCGACAGGTCAAAAGTAAAAAACTAAATAGCGAATTCTCAGCGGAAAATCGTTCAGACAGTTTTATTTAGCGCCCCCGAAAATATTAGGGTGGATTTTTGGTAGAAATTCGAGATTGAAAATTTTTCATAATCGCGAAAATTTCGCCGAAATATGATGTTCGATTTCGACGCCTCTCTGCTTTTCGGAAGCCAGCTGGCTCCAGATGACCTATTCTATACTACCCGACGCATTTTGACACGCTGAATCGACTGGTCCAAACCAGAGGGCACTCGGTCGCCTACTTCTTGAGTTATGCCAGGAAAACCGTAAATTTCCTAATCGAAAATGTCGATTTTTCGAAAATTCGCGTGGCCCTAGCGGCCAAACGGTTGGTCCTAGAGTGGCACATTTTGATTCTCATGACGATGTCTTTAATTTGGCGCAAAATTCGCGGAGATTGAATGAGAAATGAGGGAGTTATGGCGTTTCGAAATTTTCACAATTTTTTTGAACCTCAGGCGATGAAATTTAAAAGTCCAAAAATGGCGACTATCGATTTTCCCTGTCTTGACGCCAACTTTATATGTAATCGGACCGGCTGATTACGATACAATAAACTAGAGTTCGCTATCTGCTTTGGTTCTCGAGATATTTACGAAAAAGTGTCGACAGGTCAAAAGTAAAACGAAATCGCCAATTCTATTATTTTACAGTGTTAAGATTTGAGAATTTATACAAATACTGGAGTAAAAATATGTAACTTACATGATCAGTTCTTACTGTTACGATGGGGTATTGACATATTCTTACCCTACTATTGAAACAATTTAAAGTCGGGAATATTTTATTATTCAACATAGTCTCCTCTTAAATTAATACACTTAATACAGAGCGATCCTGCAACGCCTTTAACTCCAAAAAAAATATTCTTGTTGGTCTGCAAAACAGTCCTCCAAAACTTGTATTTCCTCGTCGTTACACAAAAATTGACGTCCTTTTAAACTTTTTTTCAATAGAGTTAATAGTCTGAGAGGGAAGTCTGGGGAATAGGGCGGGTGTTTCAATAATTCGGACGCATTCATGGTAATATACAATTTGTGTGCAGGATCATTATCCTACGAAAATAGCACACCTTTCGCTAACATTCCACACGCCTTTCCTTAATTTCTTAATCTTAATCTGGTTTCCTTAATTTTCTCTCTCAGAGTGGGTAGTGATTTAGAACAAGAATCTCCAGTGATGGCCTGACCCTCCTTTAGGTAATTGATCATAATTCTTCCAAGGATATAGTAAAAAAACTGAAGCACTGAACTTTTCGAGCGGATTTTTGGACTCGAAACATCTTAGCTCTTGAAGAACAATGATGCTTCCACTCCATCGATTGCTGTTTTGTTTCGGGGCCGTAAAAATGGACCTATGTTTCATCCATAGTCACATGACGGTTCAAAAAATTTGGCTCCCCTTCAAAACGGGCACAGACGGGCACAGTTTGTGTTCGGCGTTCCAACACCTAGGAATCCATTTTGTAGAAATTTTTTTCAAATCTTAATCGACGTAGACTGTATGATTGACGCATTTATATGAAATCTTTAGTACTTCAGCTATCTGTTTCAGTCCAATTCGACGGTTTGATAATATCATTTGATGAACGGGGTCAATATTTTCGGGAGTGGACACCGAAATCGGTCTTTCTGGTCGTTTCTCATCTTCCATGGGTACAAATAAAGAAACGTATGCTATAGCGCTAATTCTATTTACAAACTAAAACCAATCGATTACCTTCAAAATAAGATAAAAGAAAAACAATTTATTTGTTTATAAAAAGGATCCACACAATACTTATTAACAATCTTAGCCATATGGTCAATGGGAGCTTTAGCCAAAAAATGTAGCCGACGAACGTGTGTGGTAATTTGGTACAAAAAATTGTACTTCGACAAGTAACTATGAGGAATCAATCTTGTTTGGAAAAATTTTAATTAAAAAGTTGGCACTAGAAACATTCCTTCGTTCGGACAACGACTCCATGCCATACTCGTTTAAAATCAAAATACTATCGTAGTCTACACAATGGGGTGGATATATTTCATTTGTTCTGAAAGAAAGACATTTCAAGAACCTCCTCTGAACTTTCTCCAAGCCAATCTGCAGGTAAGTACACCGTAGTCGACAAATTTTAATTTCTGTATGCGTATATAGTGTATGCTTGTTATATCCAACGATGCCTGCTTTCAAACAGTGGAGGGAGAAGCAGAGTGGTGGACACATATACACATTTAACGTGTCTTATTCCCTAACAAACAATTACCGGGTGTACAACACTTATTTCTCTACGTGCATATATTAATAGTTTATTTCAACATACGTGTTTTTACAACTCAAGAAAAGACACAAATCATAAAATGGTATTATGCCGGTAGACACGTCAATATACCTGTACATACTCGATATCCACAAAAATTAAATTTAAGGGCTGGTATTTTAAATATTTCAGTTGTCGATTCTTTCTATAGGGACGTATCAACCAAAGAGTTTACAGTAATTCCCAGGAAAGAATGCATAATATAAATGAATTGTCAGAAAATATATTGAGAGCATTTTTAACTTTAATAGCTGACAAGCGCCAAGAATTTTATTATAGGTTGGCATACTGCCAAGAACAATGTGGTGGATTGTTTGAACCTTTAATTTAGAATATTTATTTTTTATTATTATCGGAGAAGAGTTAATTTATTTTCTTTTCATAAGAGTTACATTCATTTTTTTTTATATAATTTAGAATTAATATTTTATTTTATTTATACGCGGAAAATATAAGCTTGTTGTCCATCCTCATAAAAGTAATACACCATGAAATAAATATTTTTTTGTAAATATGCGTGGCGACTTTTATACGTATTTCTAAGATGTGTTCTACAACCCTCTAAAGCAGCGATGCACATACCGCGGCCCACTGTCGATATTTATGCGGCCCGCCAACAAATTTTAGAAATTGTTCGAAAAACTACAAAAGTAGGTAAAAATCCATTCAAATCAATATTTCTTAACTTTTTATTTTATTCTAACTTTTGTAATTGTTAGTAAGATATGTATCTTTAAGTACCTACTACTTTCTTGTTCAGGTTTACTACGTAGAACAGGTATGCTCCTCGTCGTTCCAAGCATATTGTTACGAGACTAGAAATCTGTCGAACCAACTAAATTACTCGAAGATTTGCGAAACACGTCGGTATTATCCCCGAACAATGTGGTAGGTTCTCAAAGTTAGGTAACTCGTATAAATACAACGCATTGCCCGCTATCGGGGCAGTTAAGTTTTAACTAAGGACAAGCGAACGTTATATTGTTTGAATTGTAATCTGTGAATGAATATTTCGTCCTTCGAACTTGGCATCTACCTACGTAACAATATAATATCAATTTTGATATGGATAAACCAGGTCCCAGTAAAAAAACGTAGTCGTAAGGTTGAAGATGAAAATCGACAGTTTCAAGATATTTGGACCGAAAAATACTTTTTTATTTCATCGCATAGCAAAAGTGTCTGTTTCATATGCAAGAGTACAGTTTCTATTCCGAAGGAATATAATGTGAAAAGGCATTATGAAACCCAGCATCATACTTTTACCAAATTAACCGGGGAAAATCGAACGCAAAAAATTTCCACTTTACGAAGGGAGCTATTAGGCCAGCAAGCTATGTTTACAAAACTAATTCAAGATGCTGAAACAGCTACTGAAGTTAGCTTTGAAATATCTCGAATAATAGCGAAAACTTGTCGGTCTTTTAAAGATGGTGAGTTTGGAATTTGAAAATGTGAAGAAAGTTGTAGTACCTACTGTAAACTTTATAAAATCACGAGGTCTCAATCAGAGACAATTCACACAATTTCTCGATGATATTGAAAGCGAATATGGTGATCTCGTGTTTTACACTGAAGTAAGGTGGCTAAGTCGTAGGTTGTCACTAGAGCGGTTTCTTAACTTGATTGAAGAAATAAAAATATTTCTTGGGGAAAAGAAAAAGGACATTTCCGAACTCGACAACCCTGATTGGCTGTGTGACTTAGCGTTTCTTGTAGACATCACAAATCACTTGAATGTCTTAAATACGCGACTCCAAGGCAAAGATAAATTGATTTCGCAGTTATACTCTCATGTTTCGTCCTTTCAATGCAAGTTGAGTCTTTTCAGGACACAAATCAATTCAGCCAATTACAGCCATTTTCCGAACTAACTAAACTGATGTCAATTTCGCTTATGTTGAAAAAATTGATATTTTAATACAAGCTTTTCATGATCGTTTTCTAGACTTCTAAAAAGTTAAACCTCTATTAGACATTTTCAGCAATCCTTTTCAACATTTCACCCGAAAATGTACCGGAATCAATACAGCTGGAATTGATAGACATGCAAAATGACGATAATTTACGAAAAAAGTTTAATGAAGGTAATTTACTCAACTTTTACCGTTGCGTTGACAAAACCGCTTATAAAGAGTTGCGAATAAATGCATTGAAATGCGCAAGCTTATTAGGATCGACGTATATTTGTGAGCAAACGTTTTCAGTGATGAAACTTAACAAAACAAAGAATCGAAACCGTCTGGCAAATGAAAATCTCGAAGCAATTTTACGTGTGGCGACAAGTAATGTGGAGCCAAACATAAACAAAATTGTTAGGTCAATGCAATGTCATGCATAAAAATAATAAAACATGAAATATTACATTGTAATGATTAGATGACATTACGATTACATAATTACAACAAACATTTTTGAATGTTCTTTTATTTTTATCATTTGTCGTAATTCATACTATTTAAAAATGAAAATATTTGCGTTAATAAGTATTCTTTGTAGTGGCCCGTCCTTGGCTTATAATTTTCCCGAGTGGCCCTGTTCCCTATAAGTCTGTGCATCCCTGCTCTAAGACGCAATAGACTTACTGACTAGCTATAATCTGACTGAACTTTATCGTACCCCACTTAATCTACTTGTACACATTCATTTGCAATCTCGCTATATGGCTTTCTTTACTTTTCTCCGTCGCGCCATTTTCCTCTTCTACTTACGTACCAGAAATTAAAATTTGTCGATTACAGTATGTGAAATACCATACGTCAGAAGCATATTCAAGTCTAAATCGGACCAAATTAAAAAATATAAAGTTTTTAGTGTAAACACTTTGGGGAACCCCCTGAACGTTCTTATAAGGAAACGATCGAAAAGCAGAGTTGAAGATTGCTTCTAGGTGCTCAGTAGATTCTAGCTGTGCGTCAAATAAAACACCTAGATCTTTAACTACCAGCTTTCTTTGAATAGCAGCGTGTTCGCCAAGGTAATTGTAAGAAATAAGCAGTAGATTTAAAGGGCTGCTCATTATTTATTTGGCGTATGGCTACACATGGATTCATAGCTAAACAACGCTACATGTACATATACTGGATGATGAGGATTTTATATCCCACTACATTCTTTATTCCTAATATGGCTTGATGCTTGTATTGTTTCTCCGAGACTTCCAGTCGTTTGGTTCTGAGAAAGGCCATAGATGAGAGGCTCTAGGATACGTGGATCCATGTATAGTGGCCAGGAGATCCGAAGATATTCTCTGGCTGCTGAAATTTGCTCTAGCTCATTTAGCGTTACCCAGGGTGCACGTGTAGCAATTTGCCACGAACTCGAGCTAGTCTGCACCCCGGTTACTCATTATTTGTCCTTCACTACAATTGTATATTGGATTATTAATTTGGAAGTAAATTTAAAGTAAATAATGGATATTCGTCAAGTAAAAGTCGAATAAATCCAATTATATATTCATTAACAAACTGTATATGAACACAATCGTAAACTGGAAGGTCACAAGAAATATTCTTCTTATGTAATTTTTATAATACGTATCTCTTCTCCGTACATGCTACTGTTACACTAAAATCATATCACCAGAAAATTTAGCCTCACTGTTATTTTTCTTCTCTTTAAACGGTGCAATTAATCACCCGCAAAGAAAGACAAAAGCATGGTTTCTCCGATCTCGAGGTGAATGACGACTTTATGTATATATGTAATCCATTGAACCGCTCACTTTTTCTACACATCATCCGGCAGAAAAGTTATAATAACATCTAATGCATGTAATTCAACCGCTGTGATATTTAGAAGTGTTTTTAGCGCTAAGACATTCTATATCGACAGAAAATGCATGATTATATCAACTCGCTGCAATAACAACTAATGATAATAATAAGAATAATAATAGACATACACACACAGATACACACAGTCTTTACTTACATTAGTCTCTATAATATGCACAAACATTTATACGTTTTATAATGTGCACATGTCCATTAAAACTGAACATAATAATGCAGAAAATTGTTTCCGTTTGGAAAAGTACGTGCGATTATATTTCGCGGTAGTAATTAATAGGTAATTTGTTTGTCATGAAAGTCTTATTGAGCTAAATTATCAAACATATAATGAATCTACACTGATTTTCTACTAAAAAAATTGTTTATTTCACTTACCTTAACTTCAGGCTTTCTTCAATATTATTATTTGCTGGGAAAATAAAATCGAAAAAAAAGAATTTCGATATATAAAAGGTGTCTTTTACAGAGGTATAGAACTTTGAAATGGAATAAAACAAAGATGAATTTTTTAAATTGACATGAAATTTACTTTATTCGAAAGATAATCTTCTGGCATTACAATTTAAATATTACTTCTGGCATATGACCGCCACGGCTGGCTCGGACGTAGTCTAATCTGGAGGTCCAATTTTCGATGACTTTTTCCAACATTTGTGGCCGTATATCGGCAATAACGCGGCGAATGTTGTCCTCCAAGTGGTCAATCATTTCGAGCTTATCGTCGTAGACTAGCGACTTCACATATCCCCACAGAAAATAGTCTAGCGGCGTTAAATCGCGCGTCCAAAACGTGAAACTATGCGGTTACCAAACGTTTCCTTCAATAAATCAATTGTGGCACGAGCTGTGTCACATGTTGCGCCGTCTTGTTGAAACCACAGCTCCTGCATCATGGTTGTTCAATTGATGAACGTAAAAGTCAGTAATCATGGCTCTATAGCGGTCACCATTGACTGTAACGTTCTGACCAGCATCGTTTTTAAAGAAGTACGGACCAATGATTCCACCAGCCCATAAAGCACACCAAACAGTCAGTTTTTCTGGATGTAACGGTGTCTCAACATACACTTGAGGATTACCATCACTCCAAATATGGCAGTTTTGTTTATTGACGTATCCATTCAAACAAAAGTGAGCTTCATCGCTAAACAAAATTCGCTTATAAAATCGGGATCAACGGCAATCTTGTTTTGGGCCCGTTCACCGAACGCCTAGCTAGGTGATCGTGTGGCTTCAATTCTTGCACGAGTTGGATTTTGTAAGCACGCAAACCAAGATCTTTCCGCAAAATCTTCCATAATGTGGATGGACACATATCCAATTCCTGTGCACGATGGCGGATAGACTGATTCGGGTCTTCCTCTACGCTACGCTCTACAGCAGCAATGACTTCTTCTGTACGCGCTGTACGACGTCTCTGTGGATGCGTATTATCATGTAGAGTAAACGTGGTGCGAAAACGTTCCATAGTTAATCGAATTAATTGCTCTGATGGACGATTATGTTGACCGTAAAATGGACGTATTTCGAACAGAACCATGATTTTCAAAATAAATTTGCACAATTTGGAAGCGTTGTTCAGGCGTCAGTCGTCTATTCATGTTGAAAAGCCAAACCAAACTAAACATAAATCACTTGACAGCTGACAAAATGGCCGCCAGTTAAAAAAGTGTTGCCAACTTAAAGTTCTATACCTCTATAAAAACACCTGTTACAGGGTGTAAGGAGTATGGCTGCCGTTTTAAAAATATACATTTTTTACTTTATTACTGCATCCAGTAATAACTATGTGCAAATATGTTTGGAAGCTAGTAGTTTTTATGTAGAAAATTTTGATAGGAGAGAAATTCCAAATTTAAAAAATCTGTTGTACTTTCTTCGGGAATACTTTGGAAATTTGCCAAAACTAATCACTTACTTTGAAAATAAAAATCTCAAATTAAATGATGGATTAACCACATTAGATGTGGCTATTAATGATTTGAAAAATATTCCAAGTGGCTTCGGATGTGAACTTCGACAAGAGTTAGACGCAGTTTTTAATAGAAATCCAGATTTAATAACATTGCGGCAATTTTGTATGGTGACAGTGCCTCAAAATCTAACTGCTAAATACGCTGAAATTAAAGAATATTTCCAGTATGCACCTATAATCAGCTGCGATGTCGAAAGGACGTTTTCTATCTACAAGCATGTATTCCATTCAAAGAGAATAAATGTTAGAGAAGAGAACCTTGAGAAGGTATTGCTACTTAATGTTAATACTCCTTTATTCAACTTGAACTACAAAATGAACAAATAAAAATGTATTTCGTATTTTATAGGTCACCACCCGTTTGTTTTCCAATTATATGAATAAAACTAAAAACTCTAAAAATACAAATCTTCAGTAGCACGCCCGTGGGTGATGACTCATGAGCCTCTCGTGTCCGGTCCCTAATTATTATAAATTTATAACATTTTGTATTTAAATTAATAAAATAAAAATCTATCAAATACAGTTTAAGAAACTAACTATTGTAGTTTCTCTAATACAGTTATGACAACATGCAAACCTCATCAATAACGTACAATTGGACTTAACGCGTTTCATTTATATGTAGCTCTTTATTGCTGTCAAAGTGACAAAAATGTCATCATCAAATGGACATTTTTATATAGGAGTTAACTTATTGAAAAACAGAACAATTTATTGTTTCTAAAAATATTCGCCTTTAAGTGTTAAGTACTTTTGTATTCGAGAAAAACAGTTGTCGAAACTTTTATTCCAATCGGAAGTGGGTGTCTCAGAAACACGTCTTTTAAATATTTCACTGACTTCTTCCGATGTAGAAAACCGCTGATCACCAATTTGTTCTTGACAAAAGGGAACAGAAAGAAGTCATTAGGTGATAGTGATAAGTTACGCGAATACGGACATTGAGTCATTAACTCAATTTATTTACCTTTAAATAATCGACTCTTTGATGTGCTGTGCGAGAGCTGGCGTTGTCGTGGTGAAGGATGATGCGCCGATGTCTACTGGTTTTGTTTCATCGAACACTTCAAGCAAACAAATTGTTATATACCGATCAGCGTTTACTATTCTTCGAACAACAAGAGCAACAGTAGCAACAGGCCTAGTTTTACTGAAGAAAAAAGCAATAATTTTATTGTAGCGCTTCAGGAACGAACAATTTTTGTTGGTCTTGGTTCACACCTAAACAGTCGATTATTGTTTCTATTCTGGTTCGTATGAATATATCCAGATTTAGTCGCCTGTTACAATACTGCATACGTTCGCAGAAGCACCACGATTGAATGTTTGAAGCATTTTTTGCACCAACTCACATGAGCTTGGGTTAAATTGTGTGGAATCCAACGACTGCAAAGTTTCTTCACAACTAAATGCTCAAGTAAAATCATTTGAATATAATTTTTGCCCAAGGATGTCTCTGTCCCTCGATATGTCACATGTCGATCCGCTTCAACCATTTTTCGCGGAGCATTTTCCTACTTAAATTCCTAAGTGCAGTGTATGCCTATCTCACCTTAACAGCTGTGGCCATCTCCCCTGTATACCTTAGGAGAGATGACAGGACTCACCGTTTACTTTTTAAGCCAATATTTTCAAAACAAGAAAAATGACTGACTTAGATGTATTCAATATAGAATAACCTTGTCCGCAACACTGTACCAAAACTCAATTTTATTATGCTGCTGGTTTTCATACAATCGCAAAAATAAAAAATTATGGTCATCTATCCTAGGTTTCCCCTGTGTTTATTGCATTCACATACAGTATTTCCATGAATTACGTGACATGAGATTGACAACTCATTGAAAGGCTATTTATTGGCCTGCTTATAAAGTCTCAAACGATTATTTCTTGTGTGTTCTGTTCAGAAACTTAGCTGGGGGGGTCATTCCATATTAGCATTATTCTCTTTAATTCGCTCCGTCAGATTTCCATCTCTCTGGCTCTCTATCAAACAACCTTCCACGAATCTCCATCATTCTCTATTTGTTGGAACAACAGCAGTTAATGGGCGAACTTCAGGAAATGCATCACTGACACTAGTACGTCGACGTTTTAGTTCTGCAAACCAAGTTATAAACTGTAGTTTTGGATGGTGCTTTATTACCAAAGGTAGAATGAAGTCAATCGATGCATTGTTGTTGAGTTAGGCCACATTTAAAATCGCAAGAAATCATCGCACTAAAATATTCACGAGAAGTGTTCATTTCTTTCACTAAATTGATTTTTTGAAACACTATTAATACAAAAACTAGGCAGTCGACTGTTTTTCCGTCAATGATGTTTATCAGACCAAATGTCAAATGCCATGTGCCAAAAGCTTAAGACAATAATATTGAAATATACGGCAACTGCCATCTAGTGGTCATTTCCGGAAATTTTTAGGATACCCTTCATATGTAAATCCGCCCTCGTATATTACCTACGATAAGATCACTTAGTTAGGAATTAAAACTACGTCCTCACGTCTTTCACTTTCTAAGTTACATTTATGATAAAAATTATTAAACTAAGTACTGTTTAGTATCTGTGTGTAACGTTTGTAAAAATGCAGTAAATGTTTTATCGTCAATCTCTCGGTAGAAGATACACAATAGCCTTTTACATCGAACGAGTGTGGCTGCAGAGCTTAATTGGTACAAGAATATAAGAAGTTCTACTAAATACATTAAATATTGCATCTCGTTTGACGCGGTAAGCTGGATGAATTATAGCTGTAATAAATTCCATGATAATTAGCGAAAACTAATATTAAGACTAAGCGTGCTTTTTATACAAGTTTAATAAAATATACTTACCACATGTGCGTAAGTACATTTTATTAAACAACCTAGTACTGGATAAGTATATTGCTTCCGCTTTTGTATTCACAAAATTGAAAGTTAATTAAAATTTAATTCTTTTAAGAAGTGTGTCGTAAATTACTTGTTATTATAGAGTTACTAACGTAACTGAAGGATATAATTATTTACTATTTTGACTTAATCAATTTCTGACAAAATTAATTATAGAATAAAATTTTTAAGGGGAAAAATTGAGAAGAAAAATGAAAGTGTTTGTCTACATAATGCGTTTAATATATAGAAAGAGAATGTATTTGAAGTTTATAATATAATATGTTACTCAAAAATTACCTTGTAAAGGAGGCAATAAATGAATACTTATTTGCAGTATTTTCAACGATATTCCACTTTTATAGGAAATATTTTTAATACTATTCAATATTCAGTACATCTAACATAGCTACATGTATGATACGTAATACAAAATTATTATTATACCATCTGGAACTGGGGTGAGAGAACGACGGAGAGGTAAACGATACCCCACCAAGTACACTAGATAAGTGAGAAGGGACGGTTATAGCACCAGGCGCCAGTCATGGCTGTGCCCAGTTTGATCAGATACGTCGACAATAGATGTGCAGAGTAAATATACGTAGAACATTGCTTGTAATGGCAAAGTATACACGACCAGAAAAAAATTATTTAACTCATGTTTATTCTTTATCATACCAAATAATTGCGCTTTTAAGTGCAGCATTTTATTTAGTTACGTTAGCATAGTTTTACTTTTTTTCATTTGTTTTCCCCCTAGATGTAGCGTTTGTACATTACCGGAATTTAATTATGTATGCAATCACAGGTTTGTGCTATTTATATTTTTTTATCGTACTGTATTTGTGCATTTTTATAATTATTATCCATTTTATCATTATTATTATGTATACTGCACCTGCTTCTGACGTCCCATTGCTTATCCAACCATAAGTATGTGTATACCGCACCTACATCTGACATATCCTGTTTACGCTTATCCAATCAAATGCTACACTATACATTCAATAAACATATCGAAGAAGTAAACCGGCTGGGACGCGTCTTGTGTAGGAGTGTCGTTTTCTTACCTCGTTTACACACGGTATACACTTTTTGATTAATAATAAATTAATCTTAACTCATATGATGCTCGAATATATTTCCATTCTGCTCTATGCACATTCTCAAACTTCTCTATATGGACTGCCTTACATTTTCAGTCATATTTTTCCCGAATAAGTGGATAAAAGCATTTCTTATACGTTCCTTCATGTTTTCTGCGGTTGAGGAGGGTGTCAGGTAAACTATGTCTTTTTATAGTAGGCCACAGAAAAAAATCACAAGTGGTGAGATCTGGTGATCGAGTTGGACCTTCTCTCCAAATCCATCTACTAGTGTAGGTGCGCTCTTGCAACAGCTCCATAATGTACGAATGCACCATCGTGTTCGTATCACGATCTGTCCAAGAAGTTACCTGGTAGGCCTTCAAGTGGTATTGATAAATTATTTTGTAGTGACAGTCATTCACTATCTTCTGTAACCAAAGCTTTTATTCTTAAATGTTTGGGGTAATTCACTGAGCCCGACCGAAGAAACCTTATCAACAAACTGTCAAAGCTCTTATTATCCGACGTTCTACTGTTAGGGTTTTCCGATGCATACGTTCTCGATACTAATAGTGAATTTCTGGCGTAAGCTCTAAGATCAAAATTTCATATTTATGAGTTCCCCGTTCGAGAAATTCATTTTTAGTAAATTAAAGTAAGCCAAAATAACGAGAGTGAAACGGTATAATTGATAACCAGATTAAAGTAATACGTAATAACTAATGACAAACAACTAAATAATTAAAATTGCAATAAACAAGCAGTGATAAAATTGTAACAAATATTAAAACGCGGTGATGACAAAGAGAAACTGCATAAAATGACTTGAAGTGGAAATTTTCAGCAGAGATTTGACGTTTCGTTAGATTTGTTTGAAAATCATGGCCATCTAGCCATATTGGGTGTCCCGCATATTGAATAGTATTAATCGTAAAAGCAACCATTTCCAATACATAAGTTTTTATTCGAAATCTGTTTATAATAAGCCTTGGTGAATATTAATTTTATTAGGGTGAAACTTAAGAATTTTTAAAATTTTTTCCGTGCTAATGGTTAGAATTCCATGTTATTTCAAAATTGCCCTTGTAGACACGTGCTGATTTTCAGAGATTTGGAGATTTCAATGTGTGAGGTTCAAACTCGATTAAGCTATGTGAACCGGTCTTAATTTTGACAGGTTTAGTGACAGCACCGAAATGTATGGCATTTTAGAAACTAGACTTCAGTAGAATTTTCACCATGTCTCAGTACACACTAACCGAGCGTTCTGATATCGTAGAATTATACATTGAAAATCAGAAGTCAATTATTTTGACTCAACGTAAATTTCGTGTAAAATTTCCTGGAAAAAAAGCACCTAATCCGAATATAATTCGAGCATTATATTCAAAATTCAAGTCCAGTGGTGTACTAAGTAATGTGTTGCGTGGCACTATACAGCGCAGAGCACGGTCGAACACAAACATCGCCATCGCACAGGATCTTTTAGCTGAGAGCCCAAATGTGTCGACTTCGCGCCATGCTCAGACTTTGGGCATCAGTAAATCGTCAATGCGACGCATCTTACGGTATGATTTAAAGTTGTTCCCGTACAAAATACAAATGGTGCACGAACAGAAGCCAGGAGACTACGCCAGACGATTGGAATACGCTAAAACAATGCGAAATTTGGAGAGAAGTGAAGATGATTTTTGGAACAAAATCATCATGAGCGACGAAGCACATTTTGACTTGAATGGCAACGTAAACAAACAGAATTGTCGTATTTTGGGCGACACAAATCCAGAACAATATCGTGAGCAGCCTCTCCATGACAAACGAGTGACAGTTTGGTGCGGAATGTGCTCAGATTGCATCATTGGGCCGTTCTTTTTCGAAGATGACGATGGCGAAGCAATTTCGGTGAATGGCGCCCGTTATCGGGCTATGGTGAACGATTTGTTGCGTCCAGAGGTCGAGAACAACGGCCTGGAAGACCACTGGTTCCAGCAGGTTGGTGCTACGGCTCATACATCTCGTCTAACCATCGAATTGTTGAACGAAATGTTCCCAGGCCGTTTAGTGTCAAGAAATGGTGATTTCTTCTGGCCGCCGCGTTCACCTGACCTGACGCCACTGGACTTTTTTTGTGGGGATATTTGAAGGGAAAGGTGTATGCTGACCAACCAAAGACTCTCGAAGCGCTCAAACGTAATATTCGACGAGAAATCGCTGCCATATTGACCGAAACATTGAAAAAAGTCATGGAAAATTCCAAAAAACGAGCCCAACTTTGCATCAAAGAAAAAGGCAAATATTTGCCCGATATCATATTCCACTGATGATGTAAACAAATTGTATTGAGCCCAACTTTATAATAAAACCGGCCATACTTAAATTTATTGCGTATTTTTTCATTTACCGACAAAAAACATTGCTTAATCGAGTTTGAACCTCGCTATATAATAAATAAATTGGTTTTGTAGCAATTTACTAATTTCTGTGGCCTTACACGGTGCAATCGGATTGTTAACGACAATGGTCGCCTACTAGATCAGGCATGGTCACATTCGGAGGTACAAACTGATAAAGATCTTCCCTTTGTAAAAGAAGATTCCCATCACATTGCACTTAACATCACTTTTTGTATTGATACTACACTTCCTACTAATTTTCCTTTAAATTCAATTAACAATGCGGCAATTTTGCTTATTAACAAACTTCTTCAGCAAAAAATTCTTCACATCGCTCAACACAACTTTGTTATAAAACAACGGATCAGTTTCCAATTGCTCTACTTTACAATCGGTGATTGTCATGTGTATTTCCTGTACCAGCTAAATGGTATAAGGGTGTAGGCCAAAACTTTTACGAAAAATTTTCCAAAAATTGCCAAACAGTGCCCTAATTTCCGTGACCGATGGCGAATGGATTAAATTCTAAAGCTTTTTTTTTAAGCGGCAATATTTTCTTCAATACGCACATTCCTTCGACGTGTTTTTACATCGTTTGGAGAGAGTATTGTACGAAATCGATCCACATTTCGACAAAATGGCTTCCTCAAATGTACAATTATATGCGCTATAAAAATTTACAAATTGCGTAAATCGACGACTGATTTTCCAAGTAAATTTCAATAATTTCGTAGCGTTCTTCAAGAGTGAGTCCATTCATGATAATTTGCCAGAATATACTGATTATAAATGTCGAAAAGTGAACGCTGTATAACAACTCTTTCACAGTTAAAGCTGCAGCAAGTTCTGCCAAAGAAAAGAAAAATATCCATTAAATCTCATAGATTTTAGATTAATAACACTTGTTTACACCGAAAATGTACATTTGATGAGAGATAGATTTCCTTATGTACTTTCTTCCGCTGAATTCGAAAATCAAGGTTAAATTTTTTTTTTATGGAACAGTTTTTGAGATATTGTAATTTTTTCAATTTTTCGACCTTTTTTCACTTGACAAATCATATCTCGAGCTAGAAATGTCCGATTGGGTCGTTCTTGGCACCCAAATGCAAGGTATTGAGATGACGAACAAATATGTATAATCGGATCTTTGATTGGTAAAGCTGTTCAAAATATATCGATGAAAATAGGGCACATTTTCAAAAAAATAATTTTACAGTGATTCTGTGCCGACAGAAAAGTACAAATCGTTAAAAAAAAGTCTGGCTTCTGTTCATGTACGTAAAGATGATACTTTTACGTAAGAACTAAGACCAACCAGAAGAAAATCGACCCAAAAATGAGAAAGTTATAAGCAATTGAGTGAATAAATCCAAATCCCATATTTTCCGAATATTTCATTTTTTCGACAATTTATTGGGTTTAAACGCTTGCAATACATTCTTGACATTTTTGTGTGTTAGAAATAGTTGTGGCTCTTGCTTTGTCTTCGGTTGCTTTTGGGATCCGTTTCTCTTGTGAGAAACCATACATAGTCTCCCAACATTGCTTCATCCCAAAATCCTTGATAGCGCCGCTCAATGGTCTTAATTTGTTGGTGAAATCTCTCGCCTTGTTCGTCACTTACGTCACCAAGATTGTCCGGAAAGAAATTCAAATGCGAATGCAAGAAATGGATTTTTAGAGACATATTTACACCTGTAAGAAATAAATAAAATGGTAAAAACAATACAATAGAAAACAACCAGGAATGAAATTAAATAATGGCATTCCGTATCCATCTTGTTGTAGTTCTTCAGCAAATCGGTAATAATTCCCTCGTAGTTAGGGCTTTTATTGTTCCCAAGAAAATTGGTAACAACCCGCTGAAATGAATTCCAGGCCTCGTTTTCAACGGGTGTTAAATATTTTGGAAAATCTGTGCTTTTTACCAATTTCTTTATGTGTGGACCATCGAAGACGCCTTCCTTGATTTTTGCTAAAGAAAACTGCGGGAAAAGGGTTTTAAAATAGGAAAATACTTGACCTTCCTTGTCTAAGGCCTTCACAAAATTTTTAATGAGGCCAAGTTTAATGTGCAACGCTGGAAGGATTATATTTTCTTTTTTGACAAGAGGCACATATTTAATATTGTCTTTGCCCACTGTGACGTTCTCCCTTTCTGGCCAGTCTTTTCTTCTATAATGATGTTCATGAGCACGACTATCCCAGAGGCAAAGAAAGCGGCAATATTTTGTATATCCACCCTGCATTCCACACAACATGCCGACGACTTTGAGATCGGAACATATTTTCCAGTTGTGATGCTCATATTGAATGTATTTTAGCAAACTGGCCATTGTGGCGTATGATTCTTTAGTGTTGATGGCATGAGCGATGGGGATAGAAGGTTTTTCATTTCCAATATGCAGTAGGACTGCTTTCAAACTCTCCTTACTACCGTCAATGAACAAGCGCCACTCATTTGGATCATAAGGCTCTCCGAATTGCTCAAACAATGCAGAATATCGTTGCAGTAGCATATGTCGTTTTCCTTCTTAAAATGTTGTGCGTAAGGTTTATCACGGTTTCTGTAAAATGTTCCATTTACTCCCGGAGCCAAACAGTTCCGTTGCTTCAGGCGAGATGCAAGTAACTCCGCTTTTTCCTTTGACAGCTCGAGATCTCTCACCAAATCATTCAGTTCAGGCTGCGTAAAATGTTGCAATTGCGAATCCTGTTGAAATTCATTATCACTGCTTGTGTCTGTCTGTAGTGATGATTCGAAAAATTCAATCGTTGAATCGGGGCACTTAGGATGAGGAAATTCACTTGAATGTGGAACTGGAAGCGAAGCAGATGCTACTGTCGCATAAACCCATTTGGCACTCTTTCCAAAATCAGTGCATTTGCTCAGGCAAAAGTAACAATCAACCGAATGGCAGAGCGGCTCTCTCCATATCATCGGTACACCGAATTTCATGTATCGTCTAATTTGGAATAAAAATTCACTTTATTATTAATTCATTTGTATATATAAATTTATTACTGTGATGAACCAGAAGCCCACGCGGCAAGAGTTATATGGCACGATAAACAAACATTATTTGGTGTCCATTGCTCATGAAAAGTTGCAGGTGCTATTCCAAAATATTGCAGATAATTATATTGTAATGAATCGGTGAATCTACGTCTATTTGGTTGGGGGACAAAATTGCCACACACGTAACAGAAATTATTTGGATTGTTTACGTACTTAAATTCTCGTTTTCTTTTAGGCATTTTGGTGAACACAATGAAATATAATTTCAATCAAATTTGTGAGTTCCTATAATATACAAACAACCGACACTACGTTTTATAGAAGATGTCAAAACGTATCAAAAGATCAATCAAAATCAATCAAAAGATGTAAATGTGATGTGTTGTTGTTTTGATTGGAATAAAATCTAAGAACTCTAGCGTCAACGTGAGAACTAATATATTGCCAATATACCAACAGGCTATCGATATAAAATCATGTTCCTATACCAAAGACATATAAATATCAAGATATAGCAAGAGTCAGCTGTTTATTGGTACGAATACTAATTTTTATTATAATAATAATAAGAAAGTCAAAATACATAAAAATAACAAATAATAAATTCAATATATTTGAGTGTGAGCAACCGAACTCATAAATTGTCGAAAAAAATAAAATATTCGGAAAATATGGGATTTGGATTTATTCACTCAATTGCTTATAACTTTGTCATTTTTGGGTCGATTTTCTTCTGGTTGGTCTTAGTTCTTACGTAAAAGTATCATCTTTACGTACAGGAACAGAAACCAGACGTTTTTTTTAACGATTTGTACTTTTCTGTCGGCACAGAATCACTGTAAAATATGATTTTTTTGAAAATGTGCCTTATTTTTATTGATATATTTTGAACCGCTTTACCAATCAAAGATCCGATTATACATATTTGTTCTTCATCTCAATTCCTTGTATTTGGATACCAAGAACGACCCAATCGGACATTTCTAGCTCGAGATATGATTTGTCAAGTGAAAAAAGGTCGAAAAATTAAAAAATTACAATATCTCAAAAACTGTTCCATAAAAAAAAAATTAACCTTAATTTTCGAATTCAGCGGAAGAAAATACATAAGGAAATCTATCTCTCATCAAATGTACATGAAAAAAATTTCATTTTGTAAACTAGTGTAACACTTGTTGTAGCACAACCGTTAACGTAATTATATTCTCCTTTAATGGGATTCATCTGTTGAATAATACAGATTATTGCTGTTACCATCTTCGGTCCTATACAAGGAGAAAGGATATACACAACTGAAAAAAATCTAAATATTGAAACATTGAAAAATATGGGTTAAAGTAATTTTCTCTAAAGTAATATGTTAAGTTAGGGTAAAAACGAATAAATATACGAGAGTGGTTCGGAAACTACGTGGCCTAACAAAGAAAGTGCATGTTTTTTTGACAGAAAACATTTTATTTTTCAATATAGTCTCCTGCTCGCTTAACACACTTATTTTGACGATCTTCCAAATTAGCAATGCTTTGGATTCATCGACCTACAATGTGGTAGATGAATCCAAGTCTCCGAAATAGATATTTACAGCAGCTATTACCTTGGAATTAGTCGAAAATCTCTTACCGCCAATCTATTTTTTCCATTATTTGCAAAGAGATCATAATCGTTGGGAGCCAAATCTGGGGAATATGGCGAATGCGGCACAAATTCAAATCCAAATTTATGTATTTTCGCCATTGCGATCGTAGACTTGTGGGCAGGTGCGTTGTCCTGGTGGAAAAGCACTTCTTTGTTAAATGAGGCCGTTTCTCTTTGATTTTGTCGCTTAATTGTTACAACAAATTGGTATAATACTCCTCATTTATTGATTTCCCCTTTTCTAAGTAACTGAATAAGATAATTTCATAAGAATCCCAAAAAGACAGTTGCCATAATCTTTCCTGGTGACAAAACCCTTTTCCATTCTCTGGTGGCGGAGAACCTTTTTTGTTCATTGTTTGAATTGTTCTTTGGCTTTGTGAGTGTAATGATAGACCCAGGTTTCAGCTGCGGTAATGAAACGGCGTCAAAGTCCTCCTGGTTGCGCCGAAAACACCAAAGGTCGCGAGAAACACTCAAACAATTCAGTTCTTGCTCCGGTGTGAGTAATCACAGCACCCAACGCCCCGAATATTTTTTCATTTCCAATATTTTAGTAAAAAATGTGTGCACACTATCATTTGAGAGACCTACAATGTCTGTTATCTCGTGCAAGTTTACTCGACGGTTACCTAAGACCATATGGTGGAATTTTTCAATCGTATCCGGAACAGTAACAGTTTTTGGACAAACACCACGAAATTCATCATTTGTGCTCATACCACCACGCTTAAATTCAGCAACCAAGTTTTAACCATTGAAAACGAAGCAGCGGATTCTAATAGTGTTGAATCCACCTCTGATTTGATTTCGATTAGTGTTAAGCCTTTCAAATGAAAGTACCTTATCACTGATCTGATTGATTATACAGAAAAATAACCGTGTTTTATATGCTAGGGAAAATAAATACTGTTCATCCCTCGTAACTATTGCCCTTAAAATACTAAAATAATGTTGGATCAAGAGACGGAACACGCAAAGCTGTAATTTAAGATGATAAAAATATCATGTGTACTAGTAAAGAAATAAAGAAGCGGATTAAATTTAACTCTTCCACAACCAATCGGTTATTAAAAAATCACCTTTAAGCTAAATCGGCAAGAAAAACGCCTTTTATTAGTCTAAAAACTAAGAAAGACCGATTAATATCTACCAAGATTAATATGTTTTAATGGAAAACATGTTCGAAGACCAAGAAATTCAGGCTTCACAAAAAAGAAAAAGAAACACAAACACGACTAAGGCAATTGTGGGTACTGTAAAATATTTGTCCTTCTGGGTTCTTTTTAAATAAAACTAACGGTAATTTGAACACACACTATATTAACAAATAAACAAAATACACTATGTAACAATTACAAAACTATTAACTAACAATAAAAGCATTTATTTCACAATATGTATTTATATATGAATATTTACATTTATATAATATCGCACCACGGCGATTACTCGTTAAATGCCTTGCCTCTCTTCATTTTCAGTTTTTATATAGGTCTATAGACCTTCGAGAATATGCATAATTTCTAGACCTTTCTGGAGACGGGTGGTATGTTCAGCGCATGATGTCATCGCCAGATCGTCGCCTGATGTATTGCAGATGACTCACATCACAGTACTATGACATCTAACGATTATCTTAAATACTGAAGAGTGTGATGCATTTGTACCCGGAAGAAAGTAGTTATATGGATGTAACGACAAATATACCACCAGGGTTGTGAACACTTTTTCGGGTTTCGACGAAAAATATATTTAAAAATCCTGTGGCTAACCTCATGACAGGATCTATATCCAATCGAAACCTATTGGTAATTATTAAGGTACGCGAAGCTCGTGCTAGGCCACAGGCGTGTAGAGAGGTGGATGATATTCCGCTGAATCTGAATCAAAACATTTACTACGCATCTGCCAAAGAGTGTAGAAACTTAACAATCGCGTAAAGAATATCAGTCTGCGGATATCAGTTCATTCTACATCTCCGTGCTTTAGTAGCAAATATGAGTAAAGCAACAATTCATAATAATAATTGCGTGGTGACTAATTATCAGAGAGAGGACTGACGCGATTGAATGACCAATTGCCCCGATAAAACGTTGTGGCGATATTAGATATAGTATGCATGTTATGACAGCCCCACTATTTGCTTGCTCGATTGCTTCGATTCTTCGTCCAGGTCGTTATGAATAGTACATTGTGTCTATTCCTTCATAAATTCAATACAAGAGTGGCGTATAAGAAGGATTACACATTTATATATTATTTTGTTAGCCTTCGTTGAAATAATCAATTAATAATAAATTAAAAAAATATATCCCCTAATTTCCGAAGGGTTTTCTCGTGTTTACACGTTAATATACATGCATATACATATATGTTGTTTACTGTACTTGAGATAGTTCAGGGTGGCCCAAAATGACCGAAGGGGTTTGAGTTCATTATAACTTCTTATTTAAGACATAATTATTAAATTTCTTTTATTTTAAATACACTATATTAATGGAGAATATTTTTAATTTAATTATGAAAAATTATATCTCGCAAGTGGTGGCCATTTTCTGTTTCGCATATTCGTGCTCTTTCCAAAAATTTTCAATAACCTTTCGCAAAACTTCAGGTGTTATGTTGTTGATTTCGTCGCGTATATTATTTTTTAATTGCTGTATGGTTCGAGGCTTATTAATATAGACTTTTCCTTTCAAATAACTCCAAAGGAAGCAGTCTGAAGCGGTTAAAACCGGTGAACGCGGAGGCCAATTAAAATCGCTTGTACGGGAAATAATTCGTTCACCAAAGATGTCGGGTAAAAGAGCCATTGTGTCCCTCGCAGTGTGCGCTGTGGCTCCATCCTGTTGGAACCATACTTGCGGATGGTTTTCCACGGCTGGCCTTAAAAAATTTTCCAACATTGTCCGATATCTAACACCAGTGATGGAAACGGCGACACCGTGTTCTTTTTCAAAAAAATATGGGCCAATTATTCTTTCCGACGAAACACCGCACCAAACGGTATACTTAAGTGGGTGTAATTCTCGCTGTTGAACTACTCTTGGATTTTCCGTAGCCCATATCCTGCAGTTTTGCCTATTAACGAACCCATTTAATTGGAAATGGGCTTCGTCGCTCATAATTAAATTATGAATAAAATCATCATTTTCTTCTGCTTTTTGACGAAAATAAATTGCATAATCAAGTCGTTGCTGGTAATCTGTCGGTTTCAATTGTTGGACAAGCTGAATTTTGTATGGAAACATTCTTATTGTATGCAAAATTCTCTGCAGCGACCCTCTTGAGAGGCCAAGTTGTATCGAACGTCTCCTGGTTGATGTTTCTCCATCTTCCCGAATACTCTCCTGTATCCGTTCAATATTGTCATCCGTGTGCACCGTTCGTCGTCTGCCGGCACAAGGAAGGTTCCTTACTGCCCCTTGTTCTCGAAAATTTTCAACCAGACGGTTTATTGTTGACTCTGAGGGTCCAACACGCACATTAAAATAACGACGATATGCACGCTGAGTCAAAACAATGGATCGTTGATTTGAGAAATAAAGTTCAACGATTTTGGCACGTTGTTCAATTGTGTACTGTTCCATTTTAAATTCCCCAAGTCTTCTTACAAAATACAGAAAACAAAAAAAAAATTATAATAAAAAAGTTATAAGGAATTAAAACCCCTTCGGTCATTTTGGGCCACCCTGTATATTGTAAGGAATTGTTTCTGGTTTCGTTTCTTTCAGTGTTATTTGGTGTCAATGTTTAGTATTGAAAAAAATTCGTTTTATATTGTTATATTGCATATTTATCCTATATATAATGAAGAGATGCTAAGGATCGCTGACTAAGTAAAATAAATAAATATACGAATAAAGTGAGCGTTAAAACTAAAAAAATGAATGGTGTAAGAAAAACTTAAAAGATTTGAATTTGAAAATTGGGCGCCAAGTTTTAACGTACTTAGTTGATCCAACGCAATCTGTTAAATACCCCACTAGCTTTCGGGAGAGCTTGAGTACTTATGCTTTATTTTCTATCTCAGGTTTCAAAGTCGGTCGTTTGTATCTCCCGTAAATGCAATGTAAATGGTATATTAATTCGGCACAAACTCAACATTTAAACAAATCAAATAAAAGATCGAATCAAAATCAAAGTAATAAAATTTATTAGAATTAAAAACAGAGAACTGTAACAATTATTACATGCGAATAAGAAATCTGTACATATGCTCGTATTATCTGGACTATACGGTAAAAATCGGTATTGTGTAATTTTGCACATGTGTTTAATAACAATAGTTAAGGTTATGTATAATGCAACAGTGCAAATAGATATTAAAAGTTACTTAAAAATAAACACACAAAGGTAAGTTACATATAAAAGTTTTATAAAAGATTAAGAATGAATGAATAATTATATATATATTTAAATAGATGTTTAGAAATGTTGAAATTCAAATATTATATTTTGATGCAAACAATGTTTGATATTGTGATGTGATATAAATTTAGTATTAACTTTAAATGATGTTCTAGGTTTTATGGGAAATAATTGGAAAGAACCTGGTATTTCTCCTGTGTCTAGGCTTGGATGTATTCTCTGGGCTCGCAATTGTGGAATAAATCAGAGTTCGTCTGCTCCAATGGAAGTCCGTGTCGGAAGCGATTCGATGTTGGCTTTGTCGGTACGATGTAGTTCCAAGTCCGAAAAGATGCTTCGTTCAATATTTATTATATTCGACGTGCTGCGGATCCAATTCTTCTATCAAAAGTTCGGCCTGATTACAAGGTATTAAATGTATATGGTTTTCGTAGGATTTTCTTGAATTTTAAATAGTAATTTTAATTAAACTTTTTGTGATAGCAAAAATGCGGCCATTCGTTGTGAAATTTTAGTAACAGACGCTTTCTTTGGCTTTTGTTTTTCCCACAAGCCTGTGTTAAATGTCGGCAAAAGCCTCTAACTTTATGCTTTATTTGCATCTAATATAATATGAACTTTCATAATATTATAATTTTAACATAATAGAAAAATTAATTAAAGAATTTACAAATATTTATAATGTGGTTTTCAATGTTAGATAAGTTCAAAAATGCATCGTAAAAATCGCATTCGCGGGGTTCGAGACAATTTTAAATTAGTGGGCGTGGTTAACTCGCTTCGATATAAATCTTGATGTGGGTAAATTAAATACCTGTAATATGGCGCGTATGATTTGAATTTGAAATGGAAAAATATAAATATAAAAAGTAAGTTTAAAAATCAAAATAAGTTAAATATCAATTTTAAAGTAATCGTCGTATTAATTTATACACATCTCGAAACTAATTTCACAAATTACGTCCACTAATTCGATATTTATACATGTGTTTATGATATGTAATAATCTGCATTTCCTTTTATAGAGCTGGAATAAGTGTGCTGGTTGAACCATATATATATATATATATATATATATATATATATATATATATATATATATATATATATATCCTCAGTTTTTTCCATTATTACAAAATCACACAAGACGTGTACTTTGACGTACTACCAAAACTAACTGACAGATGGTTCTGTACTGTGATATTTAGCCTATTAAATGGTGATTCTACAGAATGGTAAACAAGATTCCCGTGAATTCACGCCATCTGTGTGTTAGGCTAAGTAGTTTCCGAACAATCCTCGTAAAAGGTAGAATAAATCATACAATTAATTTCTTTTAGCTTAATTGTTAACACTATTTTGGAAAAGATATATTTCCTTTGCCATTACACCTAAATATATCAATTATCAACCTCTCAACTAGGTTTACGCCTATCAACAAAATGTAATATTTACCTATTGCTATTATAATTGCGGCTGAAGAAAGTGTAATCTTTCCGAGGCAATAAAAAAACGAAAGAATTGAAAAATTAAACACATAGGACTCCTCGTGCGTTGTTCCACACAACTTATAATTTAAATACCAATTCATACACCGACTGTTTGTCGATTAAATAAAACTTATTACCGTAATTATTATTATTAGGCGCTGATTAAACGTCGAGACCATTACTTGTCCGTGAAAAGAGAACACTCCGGATGTTATAATACGTTAAATTATACGCGTTAAGTTCATGTTTGTGAGTTGAAAAGAGGACCAATAAAAGCGAAATACCTCCACCTATCCAATCTAAAGTATGTAATTATGTGAGAGCATGCGTTCAAATATTCTACACTTCACCAGAGAGATCTCAGATAATACGTCAAATTAATAACGAACGCGATGATTTCTTCGGTCGTATGCAGCGACAAGATCAAAGACTAGTAGCAATACATGCACACGTTCAGTCAAACGATCTTTACAATCGAAAAGACGTAAGAGATAAAAAATGATAGACACTTGACAGATATAATAAAAAAGAGACGTGAAAATAAATGCGGTGGAAGAAAATTTTTGACGATGTCGACAACAAAACATATTGACAATTAGTGTACGTCTTGAAGCAACCGATCAGGTAAAGATTAAACCGGGATCTGGAAGCATGGGCGCTTGTACTGTTTAATTCTCTAATTTAGTCACATGTCAGTGCGATGTCGTTTGTAATGCGTGCGTGTTGGCCCGGATTAAACAAGTTAATACAGGACTGGGGAAATCTGGAATTGGTAAATTAAACGGGTTTTATATAAAGTAAGTAGAAGTTATGAAGTATTCTCTTACGATACAACCAAACTTGTTTTAGATACATTATTGTTGTGTTCTTTTATTATACATTAAAAAATGGTGAAAATAATAGGAACCATCAATAAAAAAGTAAAGAAACTGGTACAATAATAATAATAATATTAATATTAATATCTTATATTTACTATAACAGTTATAACAAAATAATTTGAAACATACTTGAGTAGGTAAAACCTCACCAATTTTACAGTCTTTTTCTTTTGGTTTTCCCCTTTTGTCAATTGTGTTTCACAATTTGTCAAATGACTTTCCCATTTTTTATAATATGGCGGCGATGTGTCAAATAATTTCCTTATTTGTCAAATGTGTTTCACTATATGTAAATTGACTTCCACGAAGTGTGTTAATCATTTTATATTCATCTATTATGGAGAATCGTCGAATTAATAGTAAAATAAGTAATGATTTAAGAGCTTTAATAATTCGTTCTATGAACAATGGGCTCACGGCAAATAATATTGGAGAGCAATTTGGAATTTTACCCAATACTGTAAGAAAGATTTATTCTACATACCGGAGAACCGCTAATATTCATAAAAGAAGTGCTGGTCACCGACCAAAAAAATTATCTGTGTTACAAATAAATGAAATTTGCAATTGGATTGATGAAGATTGCAGTTTATCACTTCGTCAGTTAAAAGAAAGATGTTTGACGCAGTGGCCACTTCATCAAATATCGCTATCGACGATAAACAGAGCACTAAAAACTTTCCATTATTCGTTGAAGAGAATCTCTTTCGTTCCCGAAAGAAGAAATACACCACAAATCATACAGACTCGCTTTGAATATGCTATCCGGTACAATAGAATCATGTTCGAAAGGGAAAAGATTTTTTTCATTGATGAATATGGAATTCAAGTTAATTCTCGAACTTCATATGGAAGATCAGTTAAAAATACTCGAGCAACGAAAATAAAAGCTCAACTAAGAGGGCGTAATTATTCTGTGGCTGCAGCAATGAATGTAAATTCACTATATTTGTTCCAAATCCAAGATAGACCATTCAATACAGTTCATTTCTGTGAATTTATTACAACTCTAATTAATCATTTACATAATGATAACATACAAGGCGCCTTTTTTGTTAAGGATAATGTTAGATTTCATACAAATGAAGAAGTTGTCAATCTCATTAGAAGTCATGAGCATTTAGAAGTTTTTTTACCTGCTTACAGTCGTCCATTTTTAAATCCGATAGAGGAATTATTTAATCAATGGAAACACATAATAAAGAGAACTCAGCCGACAAATGAGGATGAATTATATGCAGCAATACACAATGCTTCTGAACAAATAACTGCAGATAATTGTCTTCATTATGTTCAGAATTTGGAAACATATCTGGGTGATTGTTTAGAACAAAATGAAATATTAAATTAATTGTTTCTTCATTTATATATTTCGATAGTTTGTACTGTGCATATTTGTGATATTTGAAAATGTTTTGCATACATGTAGGTATGTATCAATTTCTATGTACATTACACAAGAATAAATTAGATAACTTAAAATTTCAAATGTATAATTTATTTTCAAGGGTACGCCAATAACTAAATGAAAATGATGCACAGCTTGGTAAGTAGTTATTAAGCAAAACATATAATTTACATACATGGGAAAAATAATTGATATAAAGTGAAAGAGATTTGACAAAAAAAGAATTTAATTTGACATATATGTCAATATGACAGGAATTGGGAAAGTCATTTGACAAATTGTGAAACACAATTGACAAAAGGGGAAAACCAAAAGAAAAAGACTGTATATAAACCAAATGCCTAAAACAAAATAATAATAATAATAATATTTATTGTCCAACAGATAATTCTATTTCTAAGACAAATACATAAAAAATGTAAAAAAATAGAAGAAAGAAACAGATGTTTGCGAAATAATATAAGAAATACAAAATATTTATGAGATAAAATAGGTAAGTATACTAATAAACTAAAACAAAAACTTAAATCTAAACACCTCCCGTCAAAACGTCACCATAAATAATATCCGCACATTGGTACATAAAATTAATTGGAGCTCTTAGTAGTGCGTTAGTTCTAATAATAATAATAATATATTAGTTTATTTCAAATTATAAGAATATAACTTTGAACGGCTCTAATGCTTTTATTGCACCACCTTCTGTGATGATAATTATACCTGGTCTCCTTATTGAACGGGTACGATTTACCTATTTGCAACGTATGAATCTAGGGGCCGTATTGACTATAAATTAGGGCCTTATAATATAATAATAAAACGCTGTTAATTTCAAGTATATAATAAAAAATATCTGTACATTGGGTTTATATATAAAGAAAAAATTACAAATCGTGTGGAAACATGTGTAGTGGATACATATAGATATATAAAGCTAATTTATTTGTAATACACAATAAAATTTTTATGTGTCACCGCATTTCATAAATCATCTGCGATTGAGTCGTCTTGCAAATTGGTGTCTGTGTCTGAATCGTATTGCAAATTTATAATCAAAGGTGCTACTATTTTGTACATGCGCATATATTCGTCCTCTTTTGCTATTGCGTGTTTAACAGCATTTTTCCAATTTACAGCAGTTATATGATCCATAGCATTTTTCATGTGTGTTACACTGCTTTCACTAAATTTCGGTGCTTGATTTGTTCGTCTTATGGTATTTTTTATGTGTGTTACACTGCTTTCACTAAATTTCGGTGTTTGATTTGTACGTCTTATGGTATTTTTCAGTTGGGCGCATATCAAAACAATGGGATTGAAAATGCAATGGTATGGTGGTAAACGCAAAATTGTATGTCCTGCTTCTTTATCTCTGTTATCTACGTAATAATACTTTAAATATTCTTTTGTCTTCATCACCTCTATTAATTGTTTTTTTTTGTATAATGATCCTCAAAATATAAATCATTTGCTTCTAAAAATGTTTTAATATCTTTCGTATTATTACATTTTGTAGGAACTTTGGTTTGCTGTCGAGAATGATACGGAGCGTTGTCCATCACTATCACACTATCTTTTGGTAAATTTGGCAGCAAAGTGTCACAAAACCATTCTTCAAATAAAGATGAGGTTATATCTTCATGGTAATCTAAACTTGAGGATTTAACATTTTTAGCAGATAATAGCGGCTGTCCGATCCATCCTTTTTCTGACCCAGCATGAAGAATGATTATTCTCTTCCCTCTCGAAACTGGCGCGTCCAACTGACACATACTTGAACTATCCACCCAACCTTTGCAAATTGTGTCATGGGTGTCATACCACGTCTCGTCTAAATAACATATTAATCGTCCTTCATATGATGGCCGATTACTGTTGGCGTGTTCAAAGGGACTGTCTAACCAAAATACAAAGGAGAAAGTTCCAGAAACGAAAATTTATACCCTGATTGCTGTTTTTCCTTTTACGAAAACTCTTGTAATTTTTTAATGATTATTGTGTAGATACTTGCACTATACTCGTGATTAATATTGGCATAAATAAATGAATTACTAAATTTTATACTTTGTTTATGACGTAACAGTTCTTATGTAAGTAACTACTTAGTCGCATTAGTGATTCTTCAAAGAGTACAGTATACAATTGAATTTTGACGTGATACGCAAAAACTAATACGATTTTCGGATTCAGCACACCCGAATTAGTAAGAAACAAGTCTCGCTTAGAAATCAGTAAAAATCGTGTTGGCCAATGTAATCAAAGAATTAGTCATGTAATAAGAAGGACAATATTAATTATAAAAGTCTTACCTTCTAATGTTTTATATTGAGGCATAATTTATGTAAAATTTACGGGAAAATGTTTAACTAACGACAGCTTTTAGTGTATAAACATTTTAAGAACATACATATATTACATAATGTTACGCACCGTCAAACCTAATACAGAAATTAAATCACCTTAATTAATAAATTCTTCTCCGACAGCTTATTAAAACCAATCATATGAATATAAATCAATGAGCTTAAGCACCGATTTGTTTTTTGTCTCACTTTATTTTCACCTTTCGTCTTTTATATGTACTCCTGGCTAATACCTTCATTATAATACTGTTCGTCCAATACAATGACTCCTGCATAGAGCTTTGTTGGAAATATAAACTTTTGTGTATCTTCTGTCATCCGAATAATAGTAAATCTTCTCTTACAAATGTAAATGTAATATTTTAATAATTAGTATATTATTTTCTCTCGCTTCTAGTGACCGACGTGTGTATTTGGAGATTAAGTTATTTCGAATGGATTAGGAACTAAAAAGAAGTCTAGGAATAAAGAGTAATATTCTGTTTGTATAGTTCTCGGTATTGTTTTCTAGCAAAAATTTGAAAATAATGCAAATAATGCAAGCGTGTAGTTTCGTTACTAAATCTGTTACTTTTAATGCGAATTGTTTTCATTCTCATTCAATTTCAATTATATATATATAAATATAGATAAAATAAATTAAAATCGGGTAAGCGGTCTGTCAATTAAAAAACTCCTTTATTAAATAACCCTATATTTCGCAACAAAATTTGTTGCTTCTTCTCGGGATACTACAAGATTAATGAGAAAAATAACATAAAATAAATAAGAGTATAAAACAGTAGTAAAAATACTTACAAAATGTAGAGTTGAAAAATAATAAAATTGACGTACAATAAAAATAAAAATGATTAGATTTAAAACATGCAGTAACTATAGAAACAAGCCTTTAAAACCTTTAAAAATAGTATATTATACTATAAGGGAGAGAAATGCGTTATTTTGGCAGAGGTGCAATTTGAAGCCCGAGGGCGAAGCCCGAGGGCTACAATGCACCGAGGACAAAATAGCATCTCTCCCGAATGGTATATACTATGTTTTCCACGGTCTCATTAACTTAAAAACACATATTTTGTCATTATGAAGTAAGTAGCACCAGAATTATTGTATTCAGATTTGAGCATTTATTTAGTAGTCGTTGAGTTATTGTCATAACTGCAAAATAAACAAACAAAAAGAATTGTCAAATTAAGGTGCTAGTTTGGTTTAGTTTAAAGTTTGTTTAGTGCACAATGAATAATTGTGAGTCGGAAGAGATTGTGGAAGCTGCATATATTGCAATAAGCAATTTGCTGCCTACGAAGTCAAGATCTTTATACGATATAGCCTACAATCGGATCAAAAAGTGGTGCGCCGAGAAAAATGTTCAAGTATACAGCGAGAATGTTTTGTTGGCATACTTCAGTGAAAATGCAAAGAATTACAAGTCTTCCACATTATGGGCGCAATATTCTATGGTTAAGTCATGCTTGATAATTTACGACAACATAGATATAAGCAAATTCCCCAAGCTGATCGCATTTTTGAAAAGAACCGGTGACGGATATCAAGCGAAAAAATCGAAAATATTGAGAAAGGGTGAAATCGACCGTTTTCTATCAAGTGCAGATGACAAAGAATTCTTAATGATGAAGGTAAGATTACTTTTGTTGTTAGGTATTTCAATTATTAAGTATTTTGATTTTTTATAGGTTGGATTAATTCTGGGGATTGCCGGAACTTGTCGAACTGATGAACTAGTCAATTTAACTGTAGATGATATTGAGGATGTAGGCTCTTCCTTGATTGTAAAAATTTCAAACACTAAGACAAAGATTCCACGAACCTTTGTGGTTACCGATGTGGAAAATATGCTTGAGTTGTTTCGAAAATACCTGTCCCTTCGTCCTCCCCACGTCAAGCGTAAGCGCCTTTTTTTGTACTACAAAGCAGGAAAATGTAGTTCGCAGCCAGTTGGCAAGAATACCATGGGAAAAATTCCGAGTGTAGTAGCTTCGTATTTAAAATTACCTGATGCTGCATGTTATACTGGTCACTGCTTACGAAGATCTTCAGCGACATTACTGGCAGATGCTGGTGTGGATATCACGACAATAAAGCGTCATGCTAGTTAGAAATCAACGACAGTCGCTGAGGGTTATGTCGAGAACTCCATTGAAAATAAGATCAAAATTGCTAATCAGGTTTTAGTAGGTACCACTACTAGGGCAATCACAAAAACTGTAAATGTAAGCGAAAGTAATATTCCTTCTAATATTAATTTTGAAAATTGTACAAATGTAACATTTAATTTAAATGTCAATAAATAATTTCAATGTTATCTTTTTTTTGCATGAATCACAAACGTTCTCCATAATGTGAACTCCCTTGGGAGCATTATACTCCCTTGGGAATAATCGACTACTTCTGTTTTAATTTTGATGTCATAGAAACTGATTTCTACTCCCGATCGTGGAAAAATATGTATATGTAAAAGTTAAAACATGAAAAATAAAAAATATAATGCAATATAAATTTATCGTATATGGACCAAATAACAAAACAATTTAAGATGGTCAACTAACCGTCAAACCGAGTATATTAAAATATATTGTACTTAGTCCATTAGTATCAGATCTATAATTTATGTTATTTGTGTCTCTGTTAATGTGGACCATTTCTAAAAAGGTTCTTTTTTTAAGGTTATTTTCAACGTCTAAGATCTTAACGTCAACAAAATTGAAAGTATGGTCACGATCAAGTGCATGGTCCGCCAATGCACAAGATCTGTTGACGTTAAGATCTTAGACGTTGAAAATAACCTTAAAAAAGAACCTTTTTAGAAATGGTCCACATTAACCCTAGAAGGTATACCGGGGTTACGAGTGACCCCAACAGAATTGAATTTTCCCACTTATATTCTTATTTCGCGCTTGGTGGCGCTGATAATTTAGGTAAGGTTAGTCGATTGTGAATAGTATAAACACGTGAGTGAACCTTACGTTGCCGGTTATCGCTTTCTCAATAAAAATTATTTGGGGCTGTGAGTGACCCCAGGATACGTTTGCGTATTGTGAAATAATACTGTTTGTAATTTCGTGTGATAGAATATTTGTGAAACATGTCTAAAAAAACCGTTATTGCTCTAGATCAGGACTTTGAAAAAACTCTCTTACAATGGTACGATGAAGCAGAAAGCGATATTGAAGACAATTTTGCAGAAAGTGACAGTGAGGACGAGGTGGAAGAGTTGTCGGAACACAACGACGACACTTCTTCTGAAGATGATGAGTTTGAAGAACGTCCACTTCAACGTGAAGGAATTTTGAAGGGCAGAAACGGTTTTGCATGGAGTTCACGAGAACCTGCAAAAAGCAGAACGCCTTCAAGAAACATCGTGGTAAAGGTACCTGGAATAAAGAGTGCACGTGTAATTACCACAGAAATAGATGCTTGGGCCATTTTATTCACCCCTACAATTTTAAATGAAATTATAACTCATAAAAATGAAGAAATAGAAAGACAAGGTGTCAAATACCAGCCAGTACGAAATACGTACATCCTACAGATAATGTAGAAATCTATGCCCTATTAGGCCTTTTGTACATAGCTGGTGCTCGAAAAGATGCACATCTATCTGTAGAACAAATGTTTTCTTCACAAGGACCTCTAATATATAGATGCATTATGCCTGCAATACGTTTCAAATTCTTATTGAATTGTCTAAGATTTGACGATAAAGAAAAAATAAATCGGGAAGAGAAATTTTCACCCATAAGGCAAATATGGGAGGATTTTATAGAAAATTGTACAAAGAGTTACTCTCCTCACTGCTATGTAACTATAGATGAGCAGCTACTTGGTTTTAGGGGCAAATGCCTGTTTCGTGTATATATAGGATCTAAACCTGACAAATACGGAATTAAGGTTGTATGTATGTGTGATTCGCGTACATATTACATGATAAGTGCTATTCCATACATTAGAAAAAACACCAATCCAACCAACGAATCTGTTCCAATGTATTTAGTGAAAGAGTTATCCAAATCTATTCATGGAACAAATAGAAACATTACAATGGATAACTGGTTTACGTCTGTTCCATTAGCCAAAGAAATGCTTAGCAACAAAGGTCTAACAATCGTGGGAACAATAAGACATAATAAAAGAGAAATACCACCTTCTTTTTTACCTTCTAAAAACAAACCCGTACTAACTTCCGAATTTGCTTTCTCAGACAATTTGACGTTGGTTTCGTTTACACCAAAGAGAAATAAATCTGTCACACTAATCTCGACCATGCACGCTGACAAGAATGTTAACGAGGTTTCGAAGAAACCAGAAATTATTGAGTTTTACAACTCCACCAAAGGTGGAGTGGATACATTCGATCAGATGGCTCACAACTACACCGTATCCAGGAAAACAAGAAGGTGGCCACTTAGATATTTCTATGGGATGCTTGATCAAGCCGGGATAAATGCCTTTGTGTTATATAATGTGTCGGGTAACGCTAGCAAAGTTACCGAAATAAATTTTTGCAATCACTCGGACTGCAAATAGCTAAACCTTGGATGGAAAGTAGGCTCTCCAAAAAGATATCCGGTAAACTGCAAAGTGAAATACGAGAAGTACTGGGACAAACACATATTCCAGAAGAGGAACAGCTTGGTCCAGGGCCAAAACAACTCAAATCGTCAAGATGTTATGTATGTCCTCGTTCACGTGATCGAAAATGCAGAGTTGTATGTTATGTGTTCCAACAATGCATGTAACGAACACCGTACTGATATTTGTCTAAACTGTAAGAGAAGTACTTAAAGTTGCTATTGGCTTCACTAAATATACGTTTTCAAAAAATTTTTTTTTTGTTTTATTTTATTCTGATAATAGATATTGAAACTTGTTGTGCTTTCTGAATATTTGATTTATTTAACAAAAAAACACTTAAACCTAATTTATTAAGGTAATCTCATAAATGAAACACTTAATGTAAACTTAAAACTTATATTATATGAGACTGTATGTCTATTATTGTTGAAATGATACTGCTTTCTCTTGTTGCTACTGTGAGACTCTGATGAATACTGTTTGATATGAATGTTATGAAGAGAATGTGTGTGTTGATTTTCAGTTGATGCCGTTCTGTTTTCTACTGTTTTACAAGTAGGTATAAACATACTACTACCTCTAAACTAGTACATAATTAAAATCCATATATTGGTTATATATTGTATTAGTTGACGTCATAACGGGGAATTTTTCCGTGTGCAATTCGTAAAAATTCTACCTACGGGCAGCAACATCTAGGTTTACGATAGGGTCTTAAATCTTAATACTATGTGCTACATTTTCGCACTACCTACAAAATCTGAAAATTTACACAAATTTTCAGATTTTTTAAAACCGGAAAATAATACGAACTCTGTTGGTTTCATATTTTTAATTTAGTTTGTAACGTGCTCTTTAGCTGTAAGTACCTGATGAAGCCACTGTTACTTTTATTTCTATTTTATATTATGGATCTTTATCAAGTAAAAGCCGAAGCAATTCAATTATTTATATGTTAGATTATTTCGAACGTAATTGATTGCTATTACTTGTTCTACAGAATAAATTTCAATATACCATGATTGTCTGCTATACGCTTTACTACGTTCGTTATAGGTACATTAAGGACCGATTCACTGATACAGCCACCGTTGTACATATGTGTAGGATCAGCAATATGCATACAACAGTAATATCTTCGATGGTAAACTGAGCATGCAAAACTAAAATTAAAGCTATTTATGTGTATAATATTTAATCATTAATATTTCAATATTATCACGTTTTTTCCTTTTCTTTTTCGTTTTCTTAAATTGACTAATTGTTGAAGGTGAATGTAGCGTGAATTGTATTCATTTATTTAATTTGAGTTGACACATTGCACCCTCTATTCCAAAAATAAATAGAATGCCTCCATTTTAACGAAATTAATGACATCTAGTGGGGGCTTCATAAAGCGTTAATATTCTTATATATTTTGCAAAAATTTCTCGTTTTGAGTAAGTATACTGTCCGGATACATAAATAGCTGCTCTAGCTATTTATGTTTCCCGCAAGTATACTTAGTCAAAACGATTTATCATATGAATGCTATTTGTGACTTTAATATTCCATCTCAGTCAAGAAATGAATATTTTTGCGCGATTATTTGCTACGATCTACTTCGACATTTGGCGATGAAGAGCCACTTAAAACCACTATGTATCACTGATTTAATGAATTCAATGGTTCCCGTCGTTCGCTCATGGAAGAATTTAAAGAAGGTCGTCTAAAATCGATTGTCGTGTCAGACATTGATACGTGAACTGATAATGGAACATCATCATGTAACATACCGTAAGATTAAGACATCCCTGGGCATTGGTATGGCAAGCATGCATGAGATATTGTATGAATATTTAGCAGTGAAACATCTTTGTGCACGTTGGATCCCTCATAATTTAACAATCACCAGAAATAAGACTTATGCCGATTGGTGCAACGAAATGCTCAAAAACAAAATCGCTGTTTGGCAATAGCCCTGTATAACATATAGAAGGTTACAATTGAAACAGACACGTAATATACATATCTGTAACTGTACACATGGACAATACACCCCGTATTTTCAGCATTTACTTCTGCTTAAGACACGTGTTTCTGCCATCTAGGCGTCATAAGTCAAGCTAGTGAAGCAATGTATACAAAATAATACAGATCTGTTAAACAACAGATTTTTATCTGTATATACATTTACACTGAAATCGCCTACAAGATAAAGCAAGTTTCGTCCTATAAGGTGGTACTATTTAATAAGTGACATCTGACGGACGAAAGAGACTATGTCGGAAAAGGCGACCTTTCGTTCGACCAGCTATGCTTGTACAAAAAAACTAAAAAATACGTATATCGGTGTAGTCCATTAACAACGAGCCAGATGGCAGTAAATATACAAAAAGGTTTTAAGTATATCAATACGTTATTATATATATAAGTATATCAATAACGTATTGATATACTTAAAACCTTTTTGTATATTTACTGCCATCTGGCTCGTTGTTAATGGACTACACCAATATACTTATTTTTTCGTTTTTTGTACCAGCATAGCTGGTCGAACGAAAGGTCGCCTTTTCCGACATAGTCTCTTTCGTCCGTCAGATGTCACTTATTAAATAGTGCCACCTTATAGGACGAAACTTGCTTTATCTTGTAGGCGATTTCAGTGTAAATGTATATACAGATACAAATCTGTTGTTTAACAGATCTGTATTATTTTGTATACATTGCTTCACTAGCTTGACTGATGACGCCTAGATGGCAGAAACAAGTGTCTTAAGCAGAAGTAAATGCTGAAAATACGAGGTGTATTGTCCATGTGAACAGTTACAGATATGTATATTACATGTCTGTTTCAATTGTAAGAAAAGCGTTATACGTGCATAACGTATTGAAATACTTAAAACCTTTTTGTATATATAGAAGGTGACGAATTTTTGGCTCTATGCGTATGAACTCGAATGCAAACAGCAGTCGACGGTTTTGGTGTTCAAGATGCGGCTAACCCAATAAAAGTTGCTCACTGACGAAGCATTTAGAAGTAAATTGTCGCCGGTTTTTTGGGAGGAAAATTAATATGCGCGTACAGTGCCACTAGAGCATCGTAGAACGGTGATTTCTGAATAATAACGATTTGTTTGTCAGAAGTTTTTAGAGAAAAAAGCAACCACCGCCACAAAGTCGTTCGTCACAATGGGTACAAACAACTCAATATTTACCCGGTAAAAACATCGAATTGATGAGACATTTGCCGCACACCCCTGATTTAGCATCCAATGATTCCTTTTGTTCCCATATGCCAAGAACAAACTACAATAATTTTCAACTCAAGAAAATGCGGTTTGATGGTGCTAAAAATTCATGTTTTAGAAATACCTTAACTCGAAAGGAAAAAGTGCTGTAAAAATTAGTACAAATATATGAAAATGACTCAGAGAAGACAAAAAGGATGTAGATAATGATAAGCCTTCAGGTCGGCCAAGTGAGAAGATGGTTGAAGGAAATATCGCGGAACACTCAAGGTTAATAGTTCATGACATATAAAATAAACCAGAGTAAAAAAATATTTTGGAAGATAATACATCATAGAAAGGACATAAACAAGATAAATCCTTAGCCACAATACAAATCAATAAACTCTAAATACGTATTTCGGCAACTAAGTTGCCATCTTCAGTAGAGCAATCCGAAAAATAGCATTAAACGTTACGGTTAAAGTACAAACTTTGAAGATATGCTTTTCATCAAAACACTAAAATTCTAACATTAAAATGAAGAAACTATTTAAAGCTAGTGTAAAAGTTAAAGCAACATGAAACGTGAAAAACCTTGTAGTATAAAATTGAAGTATAAAAAGTATAAAAAGTATAAAAAATATAAAAAGTTTAAAAATTATAAAAAGTATAAAAAGTATAAATAGTATAAATAGTATAAAAAGTATAAAAAGTATAAAAAGTATAAAAAGTATAAAAAGTATAAAAAGTATAAAAAGTATAAAAAGTATAAAAGTATAAAAAGCATAAAAAGTATAAAAAGTATAAAAGTATAAAAAGTATAAAAAGTAAAAATTGAAGTATAAAAATGTTTTTAACGGCCCCAAAGTTACCACAGTCACAAAGTTGAATTAATTCAACTCATTCAATCACTTCTAAATAAGACAAAAATCTGGTATTTATGAAATAAATTGTAGCGATGGACCAAAAATATAGCGAACAAACTAAACGCTCAATTTCAACTCATTACAAAGAACATATTCTCCATTTTAAATCAAATAGACCTGAAAAATCCAGCGTTACCCGGCAGAGAAAATTCTATTGTTTTTGACGGATGCTGCGCCATACCTGGTGGAGTAACTTTCAACTTGAAATCTTTAACCAAATTTAATTCACAAAACTTGCTTGGCGCACGAACTAAATCATGTTGCAAAAGAGCTCAGAAACAATTTTCCCTAAGTAAATACTTTAATTAGTAGTGTTAAGAAAGGCCCCATTAAAACCCCAGTAAAACGAGTTCAGTTTTACAAAAAACACCTACCCCATGTTCCGCTTCCTCCTCAACCACTAATCCCACGATGGAGAACGTGGTTGGAGGCTGCTATTTTTCATGCAAATCATTATGAAGGAATAAAGACAATTATTATGGATCTTGATAGGTATGCACAATCTCTGATAGACGCCCAAAAGGTGTATTCGAGTGAAGAAATACCTCAACAGTCGGCGTTTATTAAAGCCAATTACAGTTTTATTTCCACTTCTGTGTGGCAGTTAGAAATACAATTTATGGCGCTAATCGAAAGCGTTGAAATAATAAACAAATTTGAAAAGTCATGTTTTGATGTTAAAGGAGGAGTGGGACAGTCCGTGTATGAAAAATTTTTAAGTGTAATATTGTGTGACATTGCTAAAATCTTGTGTGGTAATTCAATAGAAAATATTGAGCTGACAATAGATGATATTTCTAATTTGAAATATGCTCCTATAACAAGCGTCGACGTAGAACGAACCTTCTCAATATATAAATACATGTATTCAGACAAGCGTCACAATATTTCTGTTGAAAACTTTGAGAAATATGAGATTGTAAATTGTAAACATTCCTCGTATTTTTTACCTGCATCTTTTTCATAAGGAACTGCATATTGAGGCTGAAACATCTACATATTTATGCGCATATTTTCAGTTTTTTTTTGCATATAATCCAGCCTTTAGTTATTATTATTGAAAATTGTCTTATTTTGTAGACAGTATTTCATTTTTATAAATATGTCTATTCATATATAAATATAAATATAGTAGAGCTTCGGTTATCCGGGCCGGCTAGGACCGGGAGTTTGCCGGACAATCGAAAACACGAATAATCGAAGCACATGGATATTTACATTTTAATGTTTTTTATTTCGACAAATACATATAGAACAATCATTAAAAATTTATGGTTATAGTGAAAACATAAGAACATTTGCTTTTTCACCTGTGCACCCAACCAGAAGACGCAGAAAAGTTTCTTTTAATTTTCAACTGTTTATGAAACTTTTGTCGGTCACAAATAGCTTTTGCACTGTCTGCTTTAGCTACAAAGCTCTGTAATTCGGTTTTTTTCCTTACAATATCACGCACCGATTGCTTGCCTATATTCTATTCTTTATCTAGTTGTGCAACACCTGTCCCCTTTTCAAATTGTTGAAAAATATTGATTTTTCGTTCTCTAATCAAAATATTGCGCTTACGCCTTTGACGTTGCATTTCGTCAACTAATCTATACACATTTGTTTTCAGTTCGCAACGCGACTATTCCTCCGAAACCCTTGAGTTTCCTCGAAAACCAACCGTTAAAACAGTAGCGTGGCTGCTATCAAGCCGCTGTTGTCAGCCACGGATAATCCGCGCACGGTTAACCGATCATAAATTTATGCACCGATAATCCGTCGCGTGGATTAACCGCACACGGTTAATCGGGGTTCCACTGTAGTAAAAGAATAGAGATGAACGATTTTTAACTCGAGTAGTCGTGTCAAGCGTAGAGCATCTGATGAGGACTTTGAGGGCATATAAGTGGTATAAGTAATTCGTAATATAACAAAACTAGAGGTTGTGTTCGAATATGTTCATGTCAATAAGTTTTAAAGTTTCCTTAAAGCGCTAAAGTAACACCTTCGGCAGCTTTAACTTAAAGTTTCCCTAATGTGACAAATAGGAGTTATGAGTTACTCATTTCATGTTTAAAGTACACATTTATATTTAAAGTATTTTTGAAGTTGATGATGAAACCGGTCCTAAGTTTATTAATTTAAGAGGAGTCTCAACTTCAAATTGTTTCAATAGTAGGCTAAGGATATGTCAATACCTCCTCGTATAAAAGACTTTGTTTAATGTTAGGAATCATTGGTAATTCGATGACGAGCATATCCTCAAAGGTTGTACCTTAGCCAAAAACGTTACGTTTAAGACAATCTTTCTTTTTCAGACTGTTCTGCTGATGATGGCAACTTAGTGGCCGAAAGACGTTTTTAGAGTTTATGGATTTATATTTTGATTTTTGTTGTCTATTTCAGATTTCAAGTCGCAGTCTGCACCAATTTGGATAAGCATGATAAACTATTAAATAAAAAAATTGCATCGACATTTACTATGCCAAACTACCATTTAGTTTTAAGTAGAAAACACTTCTTTCTACAAACACCGTTAAAAGTTGACATTTTGACACGGCTAACTTCACTTAAAATGCGATTTTATAGCGTAGCGTGTTAAAAAGGCCACTTTTAACACTTGTGTTAAAAGTAAATGACAGTTTGTCAAAAATGACAAGAGAAAATTCCGTACATATCAAATGATTTTTATTACAATGAAAATTACATATTCTTTGGATAATTAATATTAAATGTACAGTTTGTGCAATTGGAGATATTTATTCCATGTGTTGATGTACTTGCAGAATTATTATTTGCAGACAAATAGTTCATAGGAACTAAAATATCGTGATTTAAATTATCATTTGCAATAGAATTATTAGATAGATCTGGGAAGATGGAGTGAGCAATTTTGTTTTTATTTTCTAGAGAATCCTCTAGGTAACCTTCAGCAATGGTGGAACTTTTCCAGCCTCCATGTCGCTTAATTGAGCATAAGCTTGCACCAGAATCTGCTAGCAAAGTAGCAGATGAACGTCGGAAGCAATGTCCCGTATAAGATTTTGGATTCGGCAATTTCAAAAACATTGCGATAATTGCAGGCATCTTGCCAAACAAATTTATTCCAACCGCTTGACTTGTGCATTTATTATTAGCGTATTTAATAAATAAACGTCGATGTTTTATATTAAATGGACGTAATACTTTGTATTTGCGATACAAGTTTATATATGAGCCAATAACAGTAAATATTCCTTGAGTATTGGTTTTAGTATCTGGTATAGTAACTACTAACACATTTCCTCTATCTTCAATGTCATCCACAGTCATACGGCATAACTCTTCCCGGCGACAAGCGCCAAATATACCCATAACAACAGCTACTTTGAACAGCATATATTTTTCATATGATGCTTCAGAAATAAATCTATCAATTTCTTGTCTTGTCAATATTTTTGATTTTCTTGGTCGGTAACCTTCTCCTTTCTGTTTCAAAAATGCAATAAGTTTATAATATTTACTAATATCATGGTTGTCTTTTATATTTAGCAAAAGTTTTATCATCGAAAAATGTGACCAAAGAGTAGAAGATTTCCAAATTTTAGACCTTTCTTTAAAATATGCTAGTAGAACATTTTCGCAAAATTTACCTATCACATTATTGCATCTGCACCATTCCATAAACCTTTTGTACGCAATTTCATATTGTTGCCTAGATTTTGAGGGCAACAAATCTAATGTCGCTTTATCAGCGGCTTAAATTATTGCACTCGGTATTACTTCATTTTCTTTATTAATACACGAACTCATCTTTTGTACAAATTGTAACAAATTAATTTGACGTAATTTAACGGCTGCGTCCAGTTGTGTCAAAACGTATTCATGAGCTGTCAAATTTGGTCAGTGGAGTTTCATTATATTTTATAATAAAATTTGTGTTTGTAGAAAAAATGTTGTACGATACACATGTTAAAAATGCTATTTTATTTCACTCGTAAACTTTTACTAGTGAAATAATATCGCACTTTTAACAGTTGTATTGTAAATAACTATTTTTGTCTATTATTTTATCAACTTATGTAAAATTCACATTTGTTTTAGTAGGTACTCGTATCATTTTACCTTATTTATATATTCAAAACTCCCACATTCTTCAAGTTCGGAATAAATAAAGTTGTAATCGTAAATACCTCTATTAGGAATAAGCTTTGCTTCGACTCAATATTTACTTCACATACACATTCGTTCTTTAGTCGGCATAAGTTACTAATTTGTCAGTATGAGTAGGCGTATTCCATTATAAGTCTGTTGGACTTATTAAGAACGCGATTCGATTCCATTAATGCCGAACTCATACCTAAATTTAATCTCGTGTCTCTAAATATGTCTATCTTTCTTCCTTTTTCCTTCGCTTAAGCTATGCATTCTGATATAGAACTACTGCTCTTTATTCTATTTTTCCGCGTATGAATTAATAAAGATCAGCAAGGCAACGATTAAAAGTCACATCAGAGGTATGTACTTTAATTGGTAATAAAATTCATCCACACGTAAATCTTTGCAACATATGTTTTGTAAGTCGGACAACTTAAACACCGCGAGAGGCTACGGTACCGTGAAATATTGAGTTTATTTTATGGTAAAAAATAAAAGGAAAACCGCTTTTTAATTTATGGCGCATTTTAATTAGATTTTAAACTGTTTGCGTATTTAACTAAAGTGTTGGAATTTATTCTTTTTAAATATAGTACGTATGTATTACAATGCGTTGTACCCATAACTAGTTGTTCTTTCATCCTTTACACTTATTGTTGTTTTTATGTAAGTTCCATTTTTGTACAGCTTGTTAATCATATCTGGTGGTTTTTGATAAAAAGTGGTATCGATTCGGTTAGTGAACATTACTTTCTAGTTAGAATTTCATATTTTATATGAATTATATAATAAGAAACATGTAATTAACAAAAGGGTACACATGTATTATAATTTAAAAGTAATTTAAAAGTTAATAGATACGTAGATTCATAAAAAATATACACGAAAACACTGGCTGGCTGAAATTATGAACAAAATATTAAGTTCGTACACATGAAATATTGGATTTGATTAGAAAAATTTAAAACTATTTGATGTCTAAACAACACACTACTACTGTCAAATACTAACGAGGGCATAAATACCATTAAAAAATTAATTCTCTAAACCTGATGAGGGAGTCTCTAGTGCTTTCACCATTTCTTTGAAATTACTTTTTTGTAAAGAAGACGTCTATATTTTTGATAAGATAATCCTTGAAATATACTACCTGCGAGATGTTCTATCTTATCTAAATACTAGCTCAATATTTGAGTACATATATAATATATATATATATATATATATATATATATATATATATATATGCATATGTAGATTAAATGAACACACTTGAAAGTTTAATATAAATTATTGTATTTAGTTAAAATCACATATTTACAATATTATGGAACTTCACATTATAAAAGTAAAAGCAAGAATTTAAATAAATCCAGTTTTAAAAACAACGGCACTCGAGCCTGTATGCGGACCGCATTTCTTGCCTCCTGAACTTCAATATGAGAAGTACTGTCACGTGGTGCCATCTACATTTAAATAATACTACTGCTACCATTGATACTGTATTATTAGGCCCATAACTTTCTTTCTACTGGTCAGATCGATGATTTCAATAGCTTTAATCCTTCTCCAGACAGCGCGGATCATCTTGCAAAAAGTCGCACGCAAAACAGTTCAGCAGTTCTTGGGTCTATAAGGGACACAAATACGAAGATTGCCTTATATATATAATTTAAAAGAAATTATCGACCGTACTATATTGGATAAAATAAATTAAAAGCGGCCAAGCGGTGTGTCAATCAAAAACTTATTTATTAATTATCTCTATATTTCGCAACAACTTTGTTGCTTCTTCCGGAGATAAAAATGTAGAGTTCAAAAAAATATATATAAAAGTGACGTACAACGGACAATAAAATTGACTAGATTGTCCGTTGGACGTCACTTTTATATATTTTTTTTTAACTCTACATTTTTATCTACTGAAGAAGCAACAAAGTTGTTGCGAAATATAGAGATAATTAATAAATGAGTTTTTAATTGGCATACCGCTTGCCCGCTTTTAATTTATTTGATCCTATATATATATATATATATATATATATATACATATTAAAATAATAGACTTTTTCTTGGTTTAGCGACCTTTAATGAATTTCAGTTTTTTACTACCAAGAAGAAGTCTATTATTTTAATATTATGACACGGCCAATAAAATAAATAAGAAATAAATTTTAATTCTTATTAACAATAAATATATATATATATATATATATATATATATATATATATATAAATATATATATATTGTAATGAAGCTAACCCATGTACATAGGGGGCCTAGAACAAAAATACAGAATTAATATTTAAATTGTTAATTTAGAATAAGTCATTGTTAGAACTGCATTTTTCTCATGCCATATCAATAAAGTTAATACCGCGTTTTTAATTTATCAAATTTGTATCACATAATTATTGAATTTCTTGTAACCATTCACCTTAGTCATTTTCATATACATTTTTATTTCCCCGAAGATATTTAAGTTAATTGATTGGAATTATATGTCACACATTATGGTTATAGCTGTACCTATTTTGAATCAGATAAGGCGGGAATTATCCCCAAATGTAAATAGGTATTTAGCGGAAATTGAACATTTAAAATAAACTTTTATCCATTGTAAAATTAATACAATAATTTAGGTGAAATGTCAAAACGATTAGTAGTAGTAATCTATTTTATTTTGACAAAATTATGGACGAGATTAAATAAATATAAACAACATTAAAAATAAGATGCCTGGAGAATTAACAAAAACAATAGAGAGTTACCTTGTGTAATTAAAAATGGTACAACGCGTCTAATTTTTATAAAAGTGTGTGAAGGAATAAAGTGATAAAAATCTAAAATAAATTAGCTAAACCTTACCAAAAAGATATCCTATAAGTTCCTGAACCACTAGCATCGTTTTTACGAAGGTTACCTCATCCTGAACCCGCTGAGCACTGATAACCAAAACTCCAACTTCTAAAGGACACCAACCAGAATTTGGAACAAAACCAGCTTTACTCCTACACCTGAACTCGCTTTTCCTGTGCATCAAGATCCGAATAACCATCATCCATGCAGAAAAACAACCAGCATCAAAATTGAGTATTTATTTAATAATCTCCTAAAATATAAAATTTTTATTAGTTACATTTTGAAAAGGATCGTTTATACTCGTATTTCATTTAAATTCCTAAAATGTTAGCATTTGATCACTATACAGTTTAATACCGAAAAATACAGTTCTTTTTAAATTTGAATTTGTGTTACCTAATTTAAATGTTTGAGTTATAACTATTTCATTAGAACATTTAACCTTACTTTTATATTATATCCAATCACGTTACTTTTCATGCAAATGTTATACTATATGGTATTTAAACTTACCTTTTATGCATTGAGAATCTGAATAAACCAGTGATATTTACAATTCATCCACTTGTTTTATTCTTCTTTCAACTTTGGAAGATCATTCACTTAGTATAACTTAGTTTAAACGAATAACTATCTTCTATCAATACACCGAACCTACATTTTCGTTAATCTTGTTCACCATAATCTGAGCTAGCCACATCTTGTTTAAGATACCCATAGTATACTTAGTAATAAGTTTTGCACGTAAAGGAGGCAGATTAAGTTAAGTATAAACTGTTTATATTATTGTATTCATGTTCAAATAAATTTCACCTGTGTCAACTGTATAAATATAACTTTAACGCCATCTATAAATCACATTTATAACTCCGTACGTGTATATTCAAATAATTTGTATTTTTCAAAGTAATCAATTAATTTATTTTACGTTAAATTATAATCAATAAATTTTGTATTATTTATTACACGCTCTATATGGCTTTTTAACAATTTGACAGCCCAACTTTGGGACAATTAGAAGTACAATTGTAAGGCATAATTCACTACATTTTATTATTTGGCTTTGTAATTATTTATAAGGTCAATTCAGTTTTTCTACATATTGTCGGCGAACGTAAGGCTCTATAGCCTTTTAACAATTTGACGAACCAACGTGAGGCCTTTATAACAATATATATATATATATATATATATATATATATATATATATATGTATATATATACATATATATATATATATATATATATATATATATAAATATAAATACTACTTACTATATATATATATGTATATAAAGATAATTATTTCTTGACCTTTATACAATATAGTTGATTTAGATATTCAGCGATTGAGGGTCTGTTTTACATTAATATGTATACATTTAAAATAAGCTCTTACATCTTTCCGTACGTATTACCTTTATCGATGACAGATATTAATGTCAAAGTTATATAAGTGATGGAGTCATGGTGAGAGATACAAGTTCATAAATACATTCAATTGAATTAATAATAATTCATGACAGAACAGTTTGATGTCAATAATAAAGAGAATGGTAAGTCATGAGTTATTAATATTGAATTGAAGTTATTTATGAATTTGTATCTCTCACCATGACTGAATCACTTATATAACTTTGACATTAATATCTGTCATTTATAATTCTTTTATAAAGGTAATACCGAAACATATAAGAGCTTATTTTAAATATATACATATTAATGTAAAGCAGACCTTCGATCGCCGTATATCTAAATCAACTATATATATAATTATTTTTTGACCTTTGTATGTTATAGTAGATTCAATTACTCGGCGATTTAAGGTCCTTTTTACTTTAGTATGTATATATTTAAAATAATCCTACATGCTCCGGCAAATAATGCCTTTTTTAAAGAATTTTAAATTATAAATAGTCGACTAATTGCATCTACTATGTACTACTTGTATGTTATAGTAGATTTAATTAGTTGGCGATTTAAGGTCTGGTTTTACTTAAAAATGCATATATTTAAAACAATCTTACATGTTTCGGAAAGTAATGCCTTTCTCAAGGAATTTAAAATATAAATGACAGTATATTAATATACTAGCCGAAACATATAAGATTGTTTTGAATATATGCATTTTTAAGTAAAACCAGACCTTAAATCGCCAACTAATTAAATCTACTATAAATATTGGAGTTTTCAGCTTTTATATTAAATATTTTAAATATTTTCAAATTAATATGTTATTTTGAGAGGTAAATGTGAATGTAAAGATTGCTGTCTACAAATTACAACGCAAATCATACCAAATTTATTTGAAAAGTTTTGTCCACCCAAGTCTACGGTTTGCCGGACCGCCGCTCTAACCAACTAAGCTACGATAGACCTTGGTTCAAGCTTATTAGAAACGCCTTATAAGAAGACGATGTTAATAATTCAGTTACCAGTTCGAAAGCTGTCATCACGTATAAATCACGTCACTACATCAAAAAATCTTTAAGAGAATTTCAATAAAATTTCGGTTTATTAACTTAATTTCTATTGACAAAAACAATAAAAATTATGTTAATGAACTAATATCTGAACATAGGAAAAGAAACTTCTCCACATATTTGTCTAAAGAATTTTAGCAATCCTAGGATTATAAATATCTAGGAATATATATTTTCAGCATGGTATGAAATTCTGAAACAAACACGAACTCACAACTGACACTAAAAAATATTTTATTAATTTGTAAACCAATCATTAAACCTATTTGTACATATGGCGTACAGTTATGGGGCATTGTCCGCAAGTCCAATAGAAATCCTACAGATATCAAAATAAAATGCTCCACACCAGTATTAAATATTGTGAAAGGTTAACCGCTCACCCCAAATGTATTATCAAATAGGCTAATATCCAGTGAAAGTGAAGTGCCTCGCTTAAAAAGATTCAGTCACACGGACCAGAGTGTTAGATTTTCTGAAATATTAATGTAGGACAAGTTTCTTAACCATGTGAACATACAAATATCTTTTGGATAGGAACTACAGTGGAATATTCTCAATGGAGGAAATTCCAACAAGCTCATTTCATACTTACTTAATAATTTACTAAATAAAACACTTGGTATATTTGTTTCACAAAATGTATTTAAAATATATCTGACATATGTTTCGACTTATACAGTCATTCTCAAAGAGTCATGTAAACTAAGTGAAAAGAATACTCCAACCGATATTTATGGCTTATTTTTTAAAAGTTTTATTACAGCATCGATTGTGGGGGTATTTGAAAAATCCAATTGCGTGTTTGTGACCTGTCTGTTGAGTTTTATGGTTTTCTTTTATTTCTAAAATTTCTAAGAAGTCAAGCCTTTTACCCTTATTACAAGAGTGTAAAAGTTTGAAATTATTAGCATTAAACAGATGAGAATTATGAATACAGTGTTCCGCGAATCCCGTGGTCATATTGCCATGTAGAATAGAACTTCTGTGCTCTTTGATACGTTCTTTTATAGAGCGTCCTGATTGGCCATTTATCGGTAGGAGTATTCTTTTCACTTAGTTTACATGACTCTTTGAGAATGACTGTATAAGTCGAAACATATGTCAGATACATTTTAAATACATTTTGTGAAACAAATATACCAAGTGTTTTATTTAGTAAATTATTAATCATGTTTCACCAAGAGCCAACCGTGAATTCTATACATTATATTACTTACTTAATGTTCTACTTCTGAACAAATTGGTACATAGAGACAACAAAAGAACATAATAATTATATTTAGTGTTAATAAGAATTAAAATTTATTTCTTATTTATTTTATTGGCCGTGTGCATAATATTAAAATAATAAGCTTTTTTTTTGGTTTAGCGACCTTTATTGAAATTCAATTTATTTATCTAACGACGTTTCGACTTTTTTGTATATAATTAAGTCTTTTTCAAGTAATTTAGAACTAAAAAAAAATTACAAACGAAAGGTAAGAATTATATTTACATTATATGAATGAATTAAAATTAAGATAATGATTAGAGTAAAGAAAGTTAAAATTTAAATTTAGAATTTAAAAATTTAAAATTTAAAGGATATAAAACTCACCAATTATTTCGTGTTAAAACACATGCCCAGTGCAATATGCATGGTCGGAAACATGTCGACCCTTCACTACAGGGTCCGACAGCGTATCTCGGAATCTTAAGTGTAACTAAATGTCATGTTATAGAAATGAAATTTTTATATTATTCCGTTTTAAAATTTGTTTGGTCAGGCCATGTGTTTGGGAAAATACAGTGTGTTTACAGTGGGAAAAAATATTTTTTTGTTTTTTTGTGTGGGTGGGGTTGTCTTCTATTGTTTAATGAGCGGATAATACAGTTTTGAAAGTCCATCAATCTCGTTTCGGTCGGAGATTGTTTTGTTATTTTTGAAAATGCTTTGATGTGCTATTTTAAAATTAAATGGTTTAACTATATTGTTTAGTTTTTCGGATAATCCAGTTATATAGGGTGTAGGGATATATGTTAATTCATTGGTTGTTTTATTTATATTTTGGCACTTAGTTTTGTTATATATTTTATTAAGTCTTTGTTTTATAATGTTTTGTATAAATTGTGGTGGATAATTGTTTTCTGTTAAAATAGTTTTTACTTTATTCAGTACTGTTGGTCTGAAAACTGGATTGGTGAGATTTAAAGCCCTGTACACTAACGCCGTTACAACATTTTTTTTTGTGGGATAGGGGTTGGTTTGAATAAAAGTTTACGTATCTGCCGGATGTGATTGGTTTAGTGTACCATTTTGTTTGTATGTTATTGTTTGTTTTTATTAGTGTTAAGTCTAAGTAGTTTATGGAGGTGTTATTTTCAATTTCAATGGTGAAGTTAACGTTGAAACCTGCTTATGTGCAGTTTGGTTGTGTTAGTCGTCGTGCTACTGTGTCCGCGCGCTTGTTGTCTTCGTTGTTGCATATTTTAAGTGTTCTAGAACGCATAAATATGGAAAGAAGACATTGTGTGAACAATCCGAATAACTTTTGTTATATCTGTGGTAGTTATGTCGTAGTAAAGCAGAGGCAAACTATAACTTCGTTTGTGAAAAATGTATACCACGCATATTTTGGTGTAAAAATTGGCGACCAAGACAAGTCCTGGGCTCCTCATACTGTTTGTTCCGTTTGCGTTCAAGCATTAAGAAACTGGCAAAAGGTAGGAAGAAATGTTTAAGCTCTGGTGTTCCTATGGTATGGCGATAGCCTAGAAATCACAGTGATGATTGTTATTTTTGTTCGTGTAATGTTCAAGGATTCAACAGAAAAAATAACAAACAAATTGTGTATCCCAATCTTGACTCTGCTATTCGACCAGTTCCTCATGGACCAGATGTACCGATACCTACCGCCCCAAAAGCACTAGAAAACGTCATATCGTCAGAATCAGAGGAATCTAATTGCCACCCAGATGACTCAGATTTCACACCAGATTTCAGAGAGCCCGAAGTGTTTAACCAGAGCGAACTAAATGATTTAATTAGAGATTTGCACCTTCCAAAGGATGCATCCGAATTGTTAGCCTCCCGACTTTGTGAAAAACATTTACTGGCACCTGGCGTCACATCAAGCTTTTACCGGGATCGCGAAAAAGAGTTATGTCAATATTTTACTCAAGACGGACCGCTAGTGTATTGCAACAATATTCCTGACTTAATTTCAAAATTAGGAAATGTGCCGTATGTAAAAGAAGAATGGCGCCTGTTTATTGACTGAAGTAAGCGTAGTTTAAAAGGCGTTTTATTGCACAATGGTAACGAGCTGGCCTCGGTTCCCGTTGCCCATTCGGTACATTTAATGGAAACGTATGAAAATCTTGAACTTCTTTTAAAGAAAATAAACTACCAAGAACATCAGTGGCTGCTTTGTGGTGACCTTAAAGTGCTGTGCATGCTACTAGGATAACAAGGAGGTTTTACAAAATTTCCATGCTTTATTTGTGAGTGGGATAGTCGAGCAAGGGATAGAAATTGGATTCAAATAGAATGGCCCTCTAGAACAAGCCTTACACCTGGTAGCAAAAATGTATTAAGAGATAGCTTGGTTGACCCCAAAAAAGTTTTACTGCCTCCTCTCCATATCAAACTTGGCTTGATGAAGCAGTTTGTTAAAGCCCTAGACAAAAATGGACAGTGTTTTAAATATTTGTGCGAGACATTTCCAGCCTTATCCGATGCCAAGTTAAAAGAAGGTATTTTTGTTGGGCCGCAGATAAGAACATTATGCAAAGACAAGGATTTTCAAAACACAATGACCAATGTCGAGAAAAACGCCTGGGTTTCATTTAAAGAAGTAATTTATAAGTTTCTTGGGAACTCTAAGAACGAAAACTACGAAAATATTGTTCAAAATATGTTACAACACTTTCATCGTCTAGGTTGTAATATGAGTTTGGAAGTGCATTTCCTGTTTTTACACTTGAACTATTTTCCTGAAAATCTTGGAGCAGTTAGCGAAGAACAGGGAGAGAGGTTTCACCAAGACATTAAGGAAATGGAACGGCGATACCAAGGCAGATGAAGCATAACGATGATGGCGGACTACTGCTGGATGTTAAAACGGGATATGCCCTTAAAAACATACAACCGAATGTCCGGACAACGCAGCTTTCTGACAAAAAGACAAAGATTTCACTTATTCGCTATTGTGTACATTACTTATTTCCTTTTCTGGTAACATCATTATGCAATCATCGACATATCTTTTGAAAAAAGTTGGTTTTATTTTTAGGGATTTAATAACATTTTCTTCGATGTTATACCAAAAGGTCGCTAAACCAAAAAAAAAGCTTATTATTTTAATATAATAATTATAGATACATAATTTAATTTAATTTTAATTCTTCCAAAATAAATAAATTAATTAAATAATTGATTTTTTTATAATAATCTTTCTATGCTAATCAGTAACAATCTCAGTAATATGTTTATCGTAATTGTAATTTGAAAGTAATCTACGACAGCCTTTCGAATAGACGTGTTAAATGTGCTTGAAGTCATGTATTTTAATATTTCCCTATCTGGAAATAAACTTTGTAATACAAGAGATTCATTCTCTAGTATTTCGTATTCATATTACAGATTTCTCACATAATATTCCGGGCAAACCCACTATACGAAATCAACCTGTGCCCGCCCTGAGGACACATAAAGACTTATCCTCTCATCCGAGTGTGAAGTCATCAACAGGTTGTTAGGGATGCGCGGCTGGGCGGAAACCTCCGCCACAAAACGCTGCTTTATGTCATTCAATCATCAAATTAATCCATTGAGAGCGTAACTCGGTAGCTTCTACAATAGTGATGATGCTGCAGCTATCTTCCATACCTCGAGAGATATAACTTCAGATGAGTGTACCAAGACACTACTCGCATCAATTCCTCTATATTTATTACGCATACCATTAGTGTCAAATTGTTACTGTGTAGTCGATGTACAAATATTTTAATTTGCTCCTTTTGAGCATCAACGATAGAAACACGATGCACAAAATAATAAGGAATATAATAATGCAGTGTTAACAGGTGTGTACAGGTGCAAAACATACATTACGTCCATATGGAAAACAGTTACGCATTGCAAAAGTTGAACAATTTATAATTATATTGGATTATAAGGAATTTATTTTTAATGCTTTATTATTAAATAAAGAAATAACTGTTCTTTAACTTATTTTATAAGAATATAATCGTAGATTCTAATTATTTAGAAGAGAATTAGAGTAAACTGTATTATTTATATATATATATATATATATATATATATATATATATATATATATACATATATATATATATATATGTATATATATATATATATATATATATATAAGTGTTTAGATAATTTCTTAGCCGTTTATTAAATATAACAATTGATAAATTATGGAGTTTTTCGGCTTTTATATGAAATATTTACAAATATCAAGTTAGAATGTATGTAATTGCAGAGTAAGTGGGGATGTAAACATTGCTGTCTACAAATTACAAAGCAAATCATTCGAAATTTTTAATCGAAAAGTGCTAAGTGGTAAAAGCGACAGTCCGGCAAACTGTAGACTTGGGTTCGAGTCCCAACGTAGACCATATTTTTCAATTAAAGATTTCGTATGATTTGCTTTGTAATTTTTTAGACAGCAATGTTTACATCCCCACTTACTCTGCAATTACATACATTCTAATTTGATATTTGTAAATATTTCATAGAAAAGCCGAAAAACTCCAATAATTTATCAATTGTTATATATATATATATATACAGGTTTATTCAAATATTCCGGAACACTTAAATATGTTTGAACTCGTAGAAATTTTCAAAAAATTTTTCAAACAAAAGTTTTTGGTTTTAAGCAAGCTATTATAAGAACATATTTTTAATCTACATGTTGCTCGTGTTATTACGGAAACTGTATTCAATTTGACTTTTTTAAATGAAATACCCTATATATTTTTTACATATCTGAAATCCTCGTGAGATTTTAAAATGCTTTTGTGTATAAAATTATATCTCTATTTTGCTCCAATCTTGAGATATTTACTATTATTTGAAATTTTTACCAAACTGAAACGTTTTTAAGTTATTTGCAAATAATCATCTCGGCAATTACGCTGTCACCAATATGCAGTACGTTTATTTACAGTCTCACCAAGCAACAATAAAAAGCAACAAATTAACAAAAAAAATTTAAATCACTGTATTAAATGTTCGAATTCTAAACCTTGGGCGATTTGATAACGTACTATACTCTCCTCAAATTCGCGTAAACAGTTTCCTAAATGATCTACACTAATGTCCCACGCTTCCTGATGAATCCTGTCTTTTAATTCTTCTATATTTTCTGGCCACTTGCCATATTCTTTTGATTTAAGATGTCCCCAAATGAAGAAATCTAATATTTGCAAATTTTGGTGGCCATTCGATAAATCCTCTCCTTCCAATTCATCTTTGTGGAAAAACTGTCTTTAAATAATTTGAAATAAATAATAATATTCAGTGTTTTAAAGCAACCTTATGGCGGACGCTAAAGAAAGCTGGTTTTAAGTTTGGCACTTTAGACAAACGTCGCACAATTATGGACAGCCCGAGGTTACAGAAACTTCGATATGAATACTTAACGGCAATTAGAAGGTATAGATAGGAAGGACGATTAATATGTTATTTAGACGAGACGTAGTATGACACCTATGACACCCATGACACAATTTGCAAAAGTTGGATGGATAGTTCAAGTATGTGTCAGTTGGACGCGCCGGTTTCGAGAGGGAAGAGAATAATCATTCTTCATGCTGGGTCAGAAAAAGGATGGATCGGACAGCCGCTGTTATCTGCTAAAAATGTTAAATCCTCAAGATTAGACTACCATGAAGATATGACCTCATCATTATTTGAAGAATGGTTTTGTGACACATTGCTGCCAAATTTACCAAAAGATAGTGTGAAAGTGATAGACAACGCTCTGTATCATTCTCGACAGCAAACCAAAGTTCCTACAAAACGTAATAATAAGAAATATATTAAAACATTTTTAGAAGCAAATGATTTATATTTTGAGGATCATTATACAAAAAAAACAATTAATAGAGGTGATGAAGACAAAAGAATATTTAAAGGATTATTATGTGGATAACAGAGCCAAAGAAGCAGGACATACAATTTTGCGTTTACCACCATACCATTGAATTTTCAATCCCATTGAATTGATATGGGCCCAACTGAAAAATACCATAAGACGAACAAATAAAACACCGAAATTTAGTGAAAGCAGTGTAACACTCATAAAAAATGCCATGAAACATATATCTTCTGTAAATTGGAAAAATGCTGTTAGACACGCAATAGCAACACGAATATATGCGCATATACAAAATAGTAGCATCTTTGATTGTACATTTGCAATGCGATTCAGACACAGACACCGATTTGCAAGACGACTCAATCACAGATGATTTATGAAATGCGGTGACACATAAAAATTTTATTGTGTATTACAAATAAATCAGATATGCATCCACTACACATGTTGCCACACGATTTGTAATTTTTTATTTGTATATAAACCCAATGTACAGATATTTTTTATTATACAGGGTGTCCAGAAACTCTCCTGACAAACGAAGACCGGAGATTCCTCTGATAATTTTAAGACAATTAAACCCAAATTCACCTAGTCCGAAAATGCTTCCTAAGGGAGCTAGAGTTCTTTGAAGATGGCGCCTTGTATTTATTTATTTTTTAATTCCTCCAGAACGCTTCTATTTAGAAAAACAAAAACTGGTATGCTTATGTATCCTCCAGAGATGAATCGATTCCATCAATTGCGAATTTCTAGTACCGGTCATAGGCGTCCGTTTTGGGTAGGTCAACGGTTATTTTAAGGCATAACTTATTTGTCTTTAACTTTTAAGCATTTATGACACTAGATTATTAAATTTCCAGGTATTCCAGTACTAAAAGGTACTCTTACTTTAAGTCGGTAGGATACACCGTTTTCTAGAAAAATCTATTTGTAAATTTTTCGTTTTTTCTTCATTAAAGTTCAATTTATTATGTACCTACTTATGTTTAGCGACGAAGTTGGCTTGAACTATCAAGGCATGGATGAAAATTAATTTAATAAATTAAAAACAAATTATTTATTACAATGGAACGAAACTAACAAAAAAAGAACAAGTATCAAAGGTAGATTGTTACAAAAGTTGCTCGATGTGATGACCATTAGTCTCTATGCATAAGTTTACCCTTTTGCTTAGAGAACGCCGAATTCTTGCAAAAATTCCAAAGTTATTTCTAAATTCGTTGCAAGCATCTTGTATCCTTAGCCAGAGTTGTGCGCGATTTTGTATCGGAACGGAATAAACAAATGCTTTTATGTATCTCCAAACACAATAATCGCAAGGATTCAAATCCGGCGACCTTGCTGGCCAAGCAACTGGACCGCCTCTTCCAATCCAATGGTCTTCGTAGTTATTATCTAGAAAGTCTCGTGCATTCCTGCTAAAGTGGACCGGACAGCCGTCCTGTAGAAACAATAAGTTTTGCCGAATATTTAAACGCACCTCATCTAACAAATCAGGTAAAATATTTTGCAGGAAATGTAAGTAATCAGCACCATTTAAACGAGCAGGTAATTCCACAGGTCCAAGTAGATAATCGTCAACTACTCCTATCCAGACGTTTATGCTAAACCTATGCTGATGCTTAAATTCTTGAACAACGTGGGGATTGTCACCAACGTACGAATAATAATGTGCATTATGTACATTAAAAATTCCATTTTTTGAGAATGTAGCTTCGTCACCAAACAAAATGTTCCTGAAGAAATCTTTATCTTGATTTTTCTGATTTTGTAACCATCTAGCGAATTCTACGCGAGCAGGAAAATCTCCTTCTAGCAGTGCTTGCACCTTTGTAAAATGAAAAGGATATAAATTTTCTTTGTGTAAGATATTTCCTACGGAAGATTTTGAAATTGTGGGGTACATGGCAGATAGTCTTCGAACGCTAATTTCTGGATTTTCCTCAACTTCCATTAAAATAACATCTTCATGTTCTGCTGTTACATCATTATGTCTCCCTGTTTCATTATTTTTTGGGACCACTGAACCTGTTTCTCTTAATCGTTGATGGAGAGCTGTAAATGTTTAGTGAGTGGGATGCTGACGATTGGGAAATTTTTCAGCGTATCTACGTTGCGCCGCTCGAGCGTTACACCTCATTTCGCCATAAACTAAATGCATATCGGCGTATTCCTCATTAGTAAAAACCATTTTTTTTTAAATTGAAATCGTTGTGTTTGAATAACACAAAGTAAAAAATGAAAAGATAAACTTCGCGAACTGACAACAATTTGACAATGAAAAACGTACGTTTTACTTCTGTTAGCAGTTCAGAGCTAACTATTGCAAAAAATAAAAAATTGAACTTTAATGAAGAAAAAACGAAAAATTTACAAATCGATTTTTCTAGAAAACGGTGTATCCTACCGACTTAAAGTAAGAGTACCTTTTACTGGAATACCTGAAAATTTAATAATCTAGTGTCACAAATGCTTAAAAGTTAAAGACAAAAAAGTTATGCCTTAAAATAACCGTTGACCTACCCAAAACGGACGCCTATGACCGGTACTAGAAATTCGCAATTGATGGAATCGATTCATCTCTGGAGGATAAATAAGCATACCAGTTTCTGTTTTTCTAAATAGAAGCGCTCTGGAGGAATTTAAAAAAAAATAAATACAAGGCGCCATCTTCAAAGAACTCTAGCTCCCTTAGGAAGCATTTTCGGACTAGGTGAATTTTGGTTTAATTGTCTTAAAATTATCTGAGGAAACTCCGGTCTTCGTTTGTCAGGTGAGTTTCTGGACACCCTGTATACTTGAAATTAACAGCGTTTTATTATTTTATTATAGTGCCCTAATTTATAGTCAATAGTCTCAAAACATTAGAGCCGTTCAAAGTTATATTCTTATAATATGAAATAAACTATACTTAGGGATGTTAGACTATTTAGATGATCCATCGTAATTTCGGCCCAATATATCTGTATTTTGTGTAACATTCTGTATATATTCCAAAATAATAAATGTAAAAATAATAAATAACGTTAATAAAGTGGGCGCCATATTTATATTATATTGTTATTCCTACTGCGAAAGTATTTGAGATTAATTAAATATTTAATTTCTTGTTATGCACATATGTTCATTTAATTTTTATAATAACTTTAAATGATTCATATTTCATAGTTACCGTATTAAGGAGCCTAATAAAAACATTAACAGTAACTAAATTTAAATAACAGCAATTGTTTCAGACCTGCAGACTGAATATGGTAGTCAAGTCTTAAAACGTAATTACCGGCTGTCAGAATTCGTTTCATTTATTAGAACGTTCCTTACGCCTTTTGTCCACATTCTTTTTTAACACTCATTTTTTCAATAACAATTTCATTATGGTCGATACAAGAATCGGTGGCCACGTCTTCATTATATGCTTAATGCAGGGTGGAATGATCCAATTACTACCGACAGGTGGACAAAGATGAATTTTAGGTCTGCCGATAATAGTTGAAATAAAAACGGACCTCGTAATCTCTCTAAATGTAATCTTTAATCAAAGGAAAATAGTGTAATAGAATAATTGGTCGTTTTGATTAGATACTGTTAAAGTGTTATTAAGTTATTTTATTCTACATCCCGTGCCTAACAGGCGATAGTTTTTCAGGTGTTTCTTTATTCTATTATGATGCACTATTTTATCGGCGTATAATAGATTAGAATATATAATGAGGAACATAGAATCTTCACACTTTATTCTAAAAGATTACAAAAGAGTTCCACAATAGGCTAGTCACAGTTACAAACACTTACTAATAAACTCACTGACAAAAATATTGCATATTTTTTAATTTTTTTTGTTTATTTTTTCTGTAACATTTACACACTGTATGTTGGTAAGTCTACTTTTTTGACTTGTTCTACGTATATCAGTATATTATTACAACTAGAGAACGGATGCAATTTCCATAAAACGCAATCGGCAATTGGAATTGTGTATAACGTCGCACAGTACATCCCGGCGTAATTCAATGAAGTATTTGTTTGACTTACTCGGCCACCTGGTCTCGCACGTTAACAATGGACAACTCAGCTATTGTATTCGGAGAATATAGTGTTTTTTAATGTGTTTTCATGAGCGTAGATAGAAGCGGGGTTTTTATAATGTATTTTATTTATTAGTTTATATTTCGTAAGATAAATAAAGTGCTGTGAGTAAGTTTCTTGTTTTCATAGTTTTAACTGTTAATTACATCGTAATTTTTGTGATAGATGCTGTTTAATATCGTTTGATTGAATCTATTTCTACCAATTATTTCGACGTAAGAGTGTGCATGGAATTTCGTTCAGTTTCAATAACTTACGCACACATTTTTAGTTTTCATTTATTTAGATCTAGAGAATTGTTTAAGTTACATTTTCCGACATTATATGGGAGAATGTCGAGAACGGCATTGTAAAATAATGGCGAGTTGGATTGACGGTCATACTGATTGTATGTCCATTGTCAGTGATTCCGAAATTTATTACAAAATCCGTAAAATATCGTCAAAAATTCGTCACTTAGGATCGCAAACACATCTGAACTCTGTAAAACTTTTATGGCGGCTAATGTTCCATTAAATAAACTTAGCAATCCCACTTTAAAAATATTTCTTCACAAATATACTGGTCGAAATGTTCTTGATGAATCAACTTTACGCAAATATTATGTTTCTAGGTGCTATACGAGAAGAGTAGAACCATCTTTTAAATCAATACATATGGATAAGCGCCGCCGAAACGGTGGATATGTTAGGACGCTGTGTGGTAAATGTTGTAGCTGGTGTACTACATCCACCTATTTCCTATAACTTATATGTAATAGCAACAACTGTTATAAATAGAGTTGATGCGGAAACAGTTGCTGAAACCATTAAGGAGAATATGCAAAAAATGCTTAAATCGGACGCCACGTACAACGAACACGAACACTTTGGAAAATTGCCAAAACTAATCACTTATTTTGAAAATCGAAATCTCAAATTAAATGACGGTTTAACCACATTAGATGTGGCTGTTAATAATTTGAAAAGTATTCCAAGTGACTTCGGATGTGGCCTTCGGCAAAAGTTTGAAGCAATTCTTAATAGAAATCCAGATTTAATTACATTGCAGCAATTATGTATGGAGACAATTCCACAAAATCTAACGGCTAAATATGAAGAAATAAAAGAATATTTCCAGTATCAACCTATAACCAGTTGCGATGTAGAAAGGACGTTTTCTATTTATAAGGATGTACTTAATTCAAAGAGAACAAAATTGACAGAAGAAAACCTTGAGAAACTATTGCTAGTCAATATTAATAGTCCTTTACTCAACTTGAACGACAAAATGAACAAATAAAAATGTTCCAATTATAGAAATAAAATTAAAAACTTAAAAATGCAACTTTTCAACAAATAGGTACATATGTATTTCGTAATTTTATAGATCACTACCCGTATGTTTTCCAATTATATAAATAAAATTAAAAACTTTATAAATACAACTTTTCAACAAATAAATATGTATTTCGTAATTTTATAGATCACCACCCGTTCGTTTTCCAATTATATAAATAAAATTAAATATTTTAGAAATACAGCCTTTCGCCAGTACTGCACTGGGCTTTGCGTCATGTGGTAAGCGTGTCCGTTCTCTAATTATAACACACCTGGATATGTAAAAATACCTGTGTTTGTTAATTGCATTATTTTACAATTATGCCAGCATAATTGTAAAGAGTGTTTTGCTGAGGCAGGATGATTGCTCTTTTGTTTTACATTATCAGAGTGAAATTTCTAGTGTTTTGTGAGTTGATTCTGAGTTTTTTGTTGGTAAAATTAGTTGCAGTTAAAGTTAGCTAACGAAGGTCGCAAGCAAGAGGATATTGCACGAATGCTGAGAATACATCAATCGACTGTTTCTCGTGTTGTAAAACGATACAGGGAGACTGGGGAATACAACCGGTGGCCTGGACAAGGACGCAAAAGGTGTACGACGCAGAGGGATAAAACGTGTTGAAATCGACCCTTGCTCATTTTTACTCATTTAATTCGATATTCTTCGGCCGAACCTGTATATCATCGATTTTCGATTATATTTTGTAAATTTCAATATTTAAATTTTTGCTAATGTTTTTCTTTTGCGGATGATTATCCTAGAGTTAGTTAAAATTGAGATTTCATCACAGTAAATTTTCTATGTTAATTTAAAATTTAATTAAGAATTTAGGATATAATATTCGTTGATGTAGGCAACTTTGTTAGCTTGTAGTTTTGGATCGAGAATTGTTCATATTTTGCACGCGTAGAGGGCGTTGAAGTTTCAATAATATGATGGAGTTAGTTAATGTTTAGCAATTAGTTGTTAATTGGGTTAAAATACAACAGGTTTAATGCGAATTTTTATTGTTAAAATTATTAGAATATTTTTCGGTTCTGTCCGTAGCAAATCCCGTTAGATTTATCAGTATTTTCATTTAAGATCTCCTTGGGTATCATAACGGCAGCGTTATCTCGTGGTCTTTCTTTTTAGGCTAGAGTTATCGATTAATAATTCATTAATTAGTACGTAATTAATTGATATTCTTCGTCCATTAGATTCCTAATTTTATTTTTTTAATTTTGATGTAGCGAAATAGTTTTCTAATCTTATACGACGGGCGTATGTAGACGGTCGGAGATCTCCGTTATCGGTACAAAGATATACAAAAATAAAAATGCGAAACATAAGATACTTTGTACATATAAACATAATCAGCAATAAATACAAGTCATAAGGTATTAAAAACGATAAAAAAAAGAAAATTATATATAATATTGAGTATAAAGGTTAAGTTGTATAATGGAACTAAGGCAACTGAAATTTTATTATTAAAGAAGAAATAAGAATTAACTACAGTATGCAAATTTAAAATATAAAACAAAAATCAAAATTATGAGAACATCAATGAATTAATATATTAATTATTTGTATGATTAATTAATCGTAACCCACGGAAATAAATAATACATATAACGCGTGTATTAGGAGAGTGAACATGAACAAACCGTAGCGAGAAAATGGTGTTTCTTACCGTTTTAGATGTTTGCGAACTTATATCGAAGACTGTGTGTGTTGACACCAACAGAAAGTCGAAGCCAAAAGCAACAGAAGATTCGGGCCAAATATCCACCTCAACAGGTGTTCTATTCGCAATTTGCACGATATTCCCAATACTATACAAAGTATAAAACGGCCTTAAATCTTTTACACACAGTCATTTTGATCACTTTATTGTAAGTGTCGCTAAAAAGTCGCTATTTAATTTTACCTACTTCACCAAAATCTCAATACGCATGCTCACAGAGCTAAGAGTATTCCGCGTCTCTTATTGGTCGAATACGTATATGAAGCAATACATTGTATGCGAGGGTAGTTGGTAAAATAATCGTGACACGTTACACCACGATCTTCTTAAATAATTCGACGTACAGCACTGATACTTTTTGCAACCAAAGGTGTTGCAAGACGCTCTTCCCTCGTTTAATTCTCAAGCGAAATATAATTCCTGAAACCAGACATATACCGTTCTCTATGATGGCGCCTCATCATTAAATGCAGGAACTAAACATTCTAGGCACTGATATTGAGTTAAACCATAACAAAAATCATAATAGATCATAGCGCCAACATTTTCACAAGTTAACTTCATTTTCAATGCGATTAGCAAACTTTAAAACTGCACTCAGCACAAACTGACGAATATTTATCAAATTAAACAGTTTTACCAGATTTCCTAAAGTTCTCGACTGTCCCTCATATTACCTAGTCGGAAAATGTAAAATCGATCTCTCGTATTATAACTAGAGACCGGACGATTCAGGCCGAAGTTACCATGGATCATATAAGTAGTCTATAACATTGCTAAGTACAGCACGCAACTATTGAATAGCATTATTCATTCGGTTAACATCAGTTTTTTGTGGTTGAATTGTGACGCAATTACTTTAATATTACAGTGAAATTACTTTCTTCATGACGTAAATAGAGGCGTGAGGAGTTTTTGATATTTATTAAATTTATTAGTTTATATTTCGTAAGATAAATAAAGTATAGTGAGCTTTTTCATTGCTTTAACTGTTAATTTCATACTTTGTAACTTTTGTAATAGATTCCGTTTAATATTGTTGCATCGAATTTACTTCTCCCAATTATTTTGACGTAAGGGTCCAGTGAATTTCGTTAAGTTTCAATAACTTTCGCACACATTTTTAATTTTCATTTATTTAGATCTAGAACATTGTTTAAATTACTTCTTCGGATATGATATGGAACAACGTCGAGAAAGGCATCGTGAAACAATGACGAGTTGGATTAAGGGTCATACTGATTGGATGTCCATTGCCATTGATTCCGAAATTTATTGCAAAGTCTGTAAAATATCGTTACAAAATTGAAAGAAATCGCCCGTAAAACATCACTTAGCATCGCAAACACGTACATAGAAATTAGATAAGTTGGAATTTGACAATTTTAGCGAAGATTCACAGAGTCTTTAGAGAGAGCTTTAATGGCGGCAAATATACCAATAAATAAATTTAACAATCCCACCTTCAAAACATTCAAACACCTTCATACCTTCAAAACATCCACCATAGGCAAATACTATGTTTCTAAGTGCTACACGAAAGTAGTAGAACGTATTAGAAGCCATCTTTCAAATCAGTACCTATAGATAAGTGCCGACGAAACTGTCGATATATTAGGATGTTATGTGGTTAATGTTGTAGCTGGTGTAGTACATCCAACTATTCTGTATAACGCATATGTAATAGTAACAAATGTTAAAAATACAGTTGATGCGGAAACCGTAGCTAAAACCATTTACGAGAGTATGCACCAAATACTTCATTCGGACGACAGGTTCAAAGAAAAAATACTTTTATTTGTCAATGACAGTGCTGAATATAACAAGTGTTCATTTGAAAAGTCAATCTAGGTTACTTTGAAATTTTGATAGAATAAGACGAAAATATTTAGTATGTGTTTGTTGTTCCGTAAACGTATATCCAAATGACATTTGATAATGTCAATCACAAATATCAGTTAGTGCATAAAATAATCGTGCGTCGATTCTGGTTTAAATAAATTGCTTCTCAGTTTTAAAATGGCTTTCACTTTAGAACATAAATTTTTTTTAGTCCAGGCTTATTTTCGAAGTTGTAATAAAATTGTTAGTTTATGGGTTTATTCAGTTCAAGATTGCATGGTAGAATTTCAAGTTGAGTTTCCACATTTTGTAATAGATTATATACAATTTAAGAATACTTTGGATGGAACTTTAAAATTTTTTCTGAAACTGGTAGCCTCTTAAGAAAATCAGGCAGCGGAGCAGTTATGAAACGTGCACCTGAAGTTGTCAATCGTGTTGAAGAAATAATAGAAAATGAACCACAAACATCTGTTCGACATTTGAGTCAACAAATAAACCTTTCTGTTGGTACAACTTACAAGTTATTAAAAAAAAGATATGCAACTTTATCCACACCGTGTCACAGCAGAACAAGAATTGTTAGAAATTGATTATCCACGTAGACTACAGTTTTGTAATTGGTTTGTAAATATGAACAATAATGGAGAACTTTCGCAAAGAGACATCTTTACTGACGAAGCATGGTTTTATAAAACGGGATACCTAAATTCACAAAATACAAGAATTTGAAGTACTGAAAATCTACATGTAATTAATGAAGAATCGCTACATCCAGAGAAAATTGGTGTTTGGGCAGCGATAAGCCAAAGGCGAATCATTGGACCAATATTTTTTCAGGGAACGTTAACTGCTCAAAGGTATCGTACGGAAATTTTACAACCATTTGTCAATCAGTTGCATGATGATGAACTACACAATACATATTTCCAACAAGACGGAGCACCTTGTCACTGTACTGCAGAATCTTTGGATTATTTAAGAGAATTTGTTGATGAGCGTATAATTAGTCGAAATACTGAAATTGCCTGTCCTGCACGTTCATGCGATTTAACACCTTGCGACTTCTTTTTGTGGCCTTATCTAAAAAATAACATATTTCGATCACCTATATTGAATTTGAATGATATGCTACAGAGAATCGAACAGAAATGCATGGAAATTAATAACAATCCAGTAATGTTGCAGAATATCATCAGAAATTTTGAACGGAGGATTTTAAAGTGCATTGATCTTGAAGGACAACATTTTCAACATTTGTTATATTTTCAATAAATACCTATTATTTGTTATTTATTTATATGTATGAAACTGTCAAAATATACGACTTCATAGGTTAAGTAGTAAATTTTAATTTACGACATACTTCAAAATGTTCTCGGTAAATTACATGCTACTAGATTGACTTTTCAAATAAACACTTGTTATGTTAAAAACAAGAAAATTATTTAAGGAAACATCCTAATATGGTGCATGTTGCTCGTGTAGCATATCAGTGACAATTTTTGGGAAGTTGATATACTTGTACCCGCTTTTAAAGAAGTTTTCAGAAACGCACCATTGAGAGTAGCTCTTTACAGGGAAAAACTTCCATCTTTGTCACTGCCTCCCTCTCCAATAATAATTAGATGGGGAACATGGTTGGAAGCTACCAGTTTTTACGCAGAGAAATTCGATAGTTTGCAAAATTTCATTACATGTTTAAATGGCGGTCCTCGAAGTATTTCTGAGTGCAAGTAACTAATACAAGCTCAAAATTTAAAAAATGATTTGTACTTTCTTCAGGAACACTGAAAATTTGCCAAAACTAATCACTTATTTTAAAAATCAAAATCTCAAATTTAAATGATGGATAACCACATTAGATGTGGCTATTAATAATTTGAAAAATATTCCAAGTAACTTCGGATGTGACCTTCGGCAAATGTGCAAATGTTAGAGGCAGTTTTTAATAGAAATCAAGATTTAATAACATTGCGGCAATTGTGTATGGTGACAATGCTTTAAAATCTAACTGTTAAATACGCTGAAATAAAAGAATATTCCCCGTATGCCCTATAACCAGTTGCGATGTGGAAAGGGCGTTTTCTATCTACAAGAATGTATTTCATTCAAAGAGAGCAAATTTTACAATAGAGAACCTGCTAGCTAGTTAATATTACAAAATGAACAAATAAAAATGTATTTCGTATTTTATAGATGACCACCCGTTTGTTTTCCAAGTATATAAATAAATCCTTAAAAATACAAATTTTCAATAGAACGCCCATAGGCGATGAGTCATCGGCCTCTCGTGTCCGATTCCTAATACAACTATTTTTACTGAATCTGTATTAATACTTTAAAGAAAGTAAAAAAGCATTTCACTGAAAATTGAAAGTATAGAGGTACGACAATTTATTCTGTAGTAGCAAAATGCAATTAATTTCATATCATTATAATTATAATACAATATCCTTGCATGCATTAAGAAGTGCATGATTTACACAAGTAATAAATTGCTTCAACCAGGAAATTGATGTGTTGGCTGATTCTGTGAGTAAATTAAAATTTCATAAATAATTACATATTTTATAGCGAAACGAATAGTACTAAAAGATTATCTTATATTATCAACTTATGTAAAAATACAATAACAAAACTGTCAGTCAATTAAAATCAAATAATGTATAATTATGCCGACCCAGAATACGAATTACAACATGCAGCACCAATGCACACACATGCACACACGCATTCTTAAGTACATATACAAAAATAGGCATAAATTCTGAATAATATTACATTAAAATATGGTGTCTAATAAATAATTCAGTGTTATTTTATGTAAATAAGACAGTGGCGGTTCACACGTCGCACATCGAGATTATAGGGAGATATTAACGCCGCTGCTAATTATATTAAAGAGCGCCGCCGGAATTAACAATCATTTCGGATTCTCTACGCTTCCATCCACATTCATCCATCCATCGGTAACACATAAATGTACCTACTACACTCCAGACTCTCATTCTAATTAATTAGTTCTTATAAAACTGTATTTATCTATTCATCAACGTCGCTTGCTTGTTCGACTCTTCACATCTTTAGTTAAGGATCTACGATGACGGCTGCAGAACGATGATACTCCCGACGTTCTCTACTGTTTTCCCCTTGAAATCTACTTGTGCATGTTCTGAGGATGCGCACTTGTCAAAGAAAAAAGTAAAATTAATTTCGTTTCTGTTTTTTTTTGGCTCAATACGAAGGGCAGAAGGTATTGTCTCTTCGGTCTGTTTAAAGTAAATAAATATGAAAATAGAAGTGCTTAATTATGAGTCTCAATATCTTTTCTGTGTTGTAGGGTTCAAAATTATAATTAAAATATACAGGGTGGTCCTTAAGTTAGTCGAGAAATTTTAGGGTGCGATTTCTTGGGTTATCTCGAGAGAAATAGTTCCTATAAACATATGTCCTAAAGTTTTCCGTTGTAGAGATACAGGCTGCTTAATTTTCCAAAAAAAAAAAAATTTTATTTAAAAAATATAAGAAACGCTTACAATAAACCCTAAAGGTACTGTTGAAAATGACCACCAACAGCTAATATGCAGGTTTCTATCCTCCTATTCAATTGCATACTAACACGCTGAAGAAGTCCGGGAGTGTTTCGAATTGTTGCGCATCCAACAATTATGCGATTTCTTAGGTCATCTAGATCTTGAATTGGCGAAGTATAAACAAGTGATTTTAAATGTCCCAACAGAAAGAAGTCTAGAGGGTTCAAATCAGGTGACCTTGGAGGCCACGGCTGATTCGGAACTTCCACTCCTCGACCTATCCATCTATTTTGATATGTCCTATTTAAAAATTGCCTAGCTTGTAAACTAAAGTGTACTGGAGCGCCGCCATGCATAAACCAAAGTTCATTTCGGATCAAAAGTGGAATATCTTCTAAAATCTTCTAAAAGGCCAGGCAACTCGTTTTCAAGAAATAGCCGATATGATGCACCATTAAGTCGTATAGGAAGGAAAAACGGACCAATTAAATAATTATTAATTATCCCCGCCCATGCATTTAAGGAAAATTGCTCTTGAAAGTGCATCTCCCTTATGGCATGCGGATTTTCATCTGACCATAAATGGTTGTTGTGGAAATTCCTAATACCATTACTGGAGAAGTTCGCCTCGTCAGTAAATAGAATGTAGGTTAGAAATTGTGCATTTTGGGCAATTTTTTGTCGGAACCAATCACAAAGGACTAAGCGTTGCGGAAAGTCACGCGGAAGAAGAGCCTGTACTCTCTGAATATGGAAAGGATATAATTGTTGATCGTGTAATATCCTTAAGATGGTTTGATGGCTTGCGTTTACCGTTACACCAATCTTTCTTGTACTGGTTTCTGGATGTTCATCGATTAGCTGCAGAACAGCTTCCTCTAAATCGGGTGTTCTTTTAGTTTGAGGTCTTCCCGGAGTATTTTTGTTTCTCTCAAATGTACCAGTTTCTGCTAGACGACGGTGAATATTACTGAAGGTTTCCGCACAAGGTACAAGTCGTCGAGGATATTTTTGTTGGTAAATACGCCTTGCTTCATAACTATTTCCATTAGCTAGACCGTACACAAAATGCATATCTGCCATTTCAGCATTTGTATAATTCACCATAATTACAAAAAAAGATTTGTAGGTACGAACTTTCAAATTAATTATTGTTTGACAATACTTATGACAGTTACGTAAGTACAAATAAATGCTGTAAACATGACAACCAACACAACAGTTCCCTAAATCGATTTCTAAATTTTTGAAATAAAAATTTTTTTGTTGAAAAATTAATCAGCATGTATCTCTACAACGGAAAACTTTAGGACATATGTTTATAGGAACTATTTCTCTCGAGATTACCCAAGGAATCGCACTCTAAAATTTCTCGAAGAAATTAAGGACCACCTGTATACGAGGTGTAGTTGTAAAATAAAGAGACAAATGCTACCACAGACCTGTTCTTCAGTTATCGCTGTAAACATTGAGAGAGTGAGACGTATGAACGATGAAGATCCAAGATGCACCTATCAAGCGATTGAGACAATTCTTGGTGTTGGATTCGCAACAGTAAATTTAATTTTACGTTGTCATCTTCGGATGAAAAAAAATGTTACTCGTTGAGTGCCACACGCGCTTAACGATTTCCGAAAAGCAGAACGAGTAAGAATCGCTCGAGAAACGTTAGACATGTTAAATAATGGTGGACATCGCATTATATCAAAAACAGTAACAGGTGATGAAACTTACATCCCATTTTACGATATTCCTACCCCCCCAGGAGAGCCGTGTGTATCCACGCAGATGCTCGAACACCAATAATGGCCAAAAAGCAAAGGGCTGTCAAGAAATTTATGTACGCAGTTTTCTTCCTTCGCACTGGATTAGTAAAAGCAATCAAGCTGGAGAATCAATGTACAGTCACATGGTACACCACACAATGTTTACCTGCAGTTCTTGAGTCAGTCAACTTTCTCGGGTTAATGTTGCATCACGACAATGCATTGTCACACGGTGCACAGCAGAATTTTATTCGCCTGATTTGGCCATGTGTGACTTCTAGTTGTTCTTTAACTTAAAGAAGTATTTACGTGGTCGACGATTCACGATGGAGGATGAGATAGATGAAGCAATTCATCTATTTTTTAGAGCATTCCAAAAGATGACTGGCTTCAAGCTTTTACGTTGTGGAAACTTTGGTTACAAAAGTGCATTGATGCAGGAGGTGATTATTTTGAACATAAATAAAATCATTTTCGTAAAAAAGACTTGTAGTTTACTTGTGTCTCAAAATATGGGGGAAAAATACGTGGGATATTTAAAATATCCACAATTAAATATTTTATTACAATATACATTTTTTTGCGTTTTATAGTTATTTATGTACCTAGGTTCGTAAGTACAGTTTTATGGTCGAGAATACGATTGCAAACCGAGACCCGTAGGGTTGAGGTTTGCATGTATTCGAGACCATGAAAGTGTACTGTACGAACCGTGGTGCATATGAGATTTTTTGTCATAGCTATGTTTTTTTTAAATAGACGAATTTGAATGATTTTCCACTTTACTTTTACAATACAATACATCCTTACATTGTCCCACGTAAAATGCAACATATCAATATAATTTGACATTATTTAAGTCAAAAGTAGCAGTATTTCTATTTCGATATTAGCTTAGTATGAATCTTAAATGATATACACAAAGGAAGAGAGAACTCAGTTAGTGACATGGTATCTTTCGGGATTCAATTCAATAAACTATATTTATCGGAAATGTAGTTTTAATCCTAAATCACTAAACTGAATTGAATAGGCTTTACTGTCAATAATTTGACAAAACAACCATGACAGATATCATATCGATCATATCATAAATCATATAAGTTATCATAACATAACTATTACATATTGCAGTTTATGTGGGACAGTGCAAGTGCATAGTATTTTCGTATCTATGGTTACTACATTCATATATTGTAAGTTACATGAAACTCTCTGTATGTATACACATTAGTCACATTACTACATTAGTAACATCAAGTCGGGAATATTTGTCGTATCTATGGTAACCATGTTTGTGTCGATATAAATTTATATTTTTGATAAATGTCAAAGTATATGCAATAGATTTTCAAAAGTTTTTCTTTCTAAATAAAATTTATAAACATGAATCAAATAGAGATGGATGCTATTATAGCTTGTACTGAGATTTTGCCGGAGAAATCTAAAAACAGATACAATGAAACCTATAAAATGTTCAAAGATTAGTGTCACCAGAGGTATGTGGAGAGTATTTCAGAAAGTGTAATGCTGGCATATTTTCGTGATAGATCTATGAAGTTAAAATCACCAAACAGTTTATGGTGTGAATACTCCATGTTAAAAACTACCATATTTATTAACGAAAATGAAGATATTTCAAAATATCCTAAATTGAAAGGATTTTTGAAGCGTAAAAATGATGGTTTTAAGACTAAAAAGTCTAGTATCTTTACAAGAGAGGAAATGAATAAATTTCTTATTGAAGCTTCCGACGATACTTATTTGTTGATGAAGATAAGTTTACAGAATGATTCTTTTTAATTCGTATTCATTCTATACTAATTTTTTGCAGGTTGTTATGATTATGGGAATTGCTGGGGCTTGTAGGAAAGATGAACTAGTTAAAATGAAAATTCAAGATGTGGAAAATAAAAATGATGTAATAATAATTAAAATACCGGATACTAAAAATGGATTAAAACGTTCTTTTACAATTATTGCGAAGGATGAATATCCAATTAATTTTATGCTAATTATTAAAAAATACATTAGTCTGAGATTAGAAAATATTACCAATGATAGATTTTTCTTAAAGTATAGTTTTGGTAAATGTCGAAATCAGCCTGTAGGAAAAAATACTCTCGCAAAAATTCCTAGCCAAATAGCAAAATACTTGTCGTTGGAGAACCCCACTACCTACACCGTACATTCCTTTCGAAGGACCTCAGCAACATTATTAGCCGATTCAGGAATTGATGTTCTTGGTCTGAAAAGACACGGCGGATGGAAATCTTCTACCGTAGCAGAATGCTATGTTTCCGATTCAATGATAAATAAAGTACAGATAGCTGACCGAATTTTATATAAACAAAATATTACAGAGGCTGTTTGCTCAACTGTGATACAGAAAAATGAGAAGAAAGTTGATGATTCCATTAGGAATCCAACCATTAATAATGTTGACATTATTGAAAATATAAACTTGCCTAGTAGGAAAGAAGACTCTATTGTTCAGATAGCTAATTGTTCTAATTGTTCGTTTACATTTAATATTACAAAATCATAAGTTTTTGTAAAAGATTCTATTTTTCCTAGTTATGTTAATTAATCATGTTTGAAATAAATTTGTCATAAATTTTCTAATATTGCTATTATTTCCCTATGGTCGTAATAAATATTTCAGCCCGCTACCATAGCAACTGTCAATACGGTATGTAAAGTGTCACTTACGTTTCAAAAAAGGTGTCATAATTGTTTACTTACGCAGTAGGTGTGACGAAAAAGTGTTTTACTATACAAATTCGATTGCTAAAGTATGTTATGAAACTGAAACAAGTATTATCTGTCTTTTTCCTCAACTACTTAATTTCCCCATTTTAAATCAATACTTCATGTTCACATTACACATGTATATTCATAGTTTATTCATAGACGGCATAACTTCAATCATCTAATTAGTCATTGGATTGCTGGGGAAATATTGCTAGATTTATTCCTTATTAAATTTTCAAACGCCGAGACTATAACATATGAAGGTATATTTTTAAATTCTACCGGCAATCATACATGAATTGAAAAAGTGTACAAGAACAACTGCTTTATGAATAGCATATAACCTGTAATTTTAATAATTTTTTGTCTCGTTCTAACTTAACTTGAAGTAAATTGTATCTCATATATGGAGGAATAATTTCCAATTAATAAATAATTAGGCGGGTAGAAGCGCATCCTAACAAAGAGTTAGGCCTCCATTGTACACGTGGTAATCATTTTCAATGGTAGGAGCTGCCACATGTGTCAGTTTCCCATAATCTATTATGGGTATACAATACATCGTTTTTAATTCATATGGAACAGAGTTCTAACAATACCATTTACTCCATACAACACTACATTTATTTCATACAACGTTACATATACACAGATATACGTGGATGTTATGTGTATGTCTTAATCAGGAAACGAATTTATCATGCAGGCAGAGATGACGAACTTATAGTAACAACCGTCATATATAACAACGTAAGAAGATAAAACATTCACAATCACAATAACGAAGGTGCATAGCATCAAGAATCGAAAAAATTTAACTAAGGTTTTATATACGCTACGATACATAGCATTAATTTATTCGGTATTAATAAGTTGTGATGTACGGACTATACGTGTGAATCGTAAAAATAAATGCGGGATTTATGCTCACACACACAAAATCTAGTCAACTTTTGTGTTGTATTAATAAGACATCTGCACGCTTTTATTAGGGTAGGATTAGAAATTATGTTGTGTCATTGGAATTGCTCGTTATTCTCTAATTTATTATTTTTATGGTTGATATGCGTTCGGATTAAATAAGATGTGTGCATTCGGCGTGATACACGCTGTAAAGATGATGATATTCCATTAATGTTATTTCATCGTCACAAAAAAAGCATAATCTATTCTTGTATGCATATTTACAAGTGTAAAAGCTTTTGTGTAAAATATTTTAAGTACTTAACTAAATCTATCCAAATAGTTAAGCTAAGGTTGAAGAATCTGCCTAATCTACTACCAATTACAAAATCGATAATTTGATTGATTCGCAAACATGTAGCCCAGAGGTCTTCAGAATTTTAGGGATTGCGATCTACTACAAAACATTTAGGTGACAAGCGATAGGCACACACGACTACCGACTACTAGAAGTTGCCTGGTTACAATAAAGACAAAACAGATTTATGAAAATTATTTATTGCAATTACTTATAATTAAAGGCCGGATTATATGCAAAAAATCCTGAAAACATGCGCATAAATATGCAGATGTTTTAGTCGAAATATGGATTTCCTTATGAAAAATATGCAGGTAAAAAAATACGAGGAATGTTAGAAAATGGAATACTGTAGAAAAAAATATTCTATTATGTTTACTATAAGTTTATTTACAACATTTTCCAACATAATTAACTATGAAAACAATTTAAAATCACATATTTCTCAAAGTTTTCAACGGACAAATTGTCAGAAAACATCTATTTATATATTGAAAAGGTTCGTTCTACGTCAACGCTTGTTATAGGAGCATATTTCAAATTAGAAATATCATCGATTGTCAACTCAATATTTTCTATTGAATGACCACACAACATTTTAGCAATGTCCTTTAGCTTTTTAAAACCCTCATTTTTTTCTATTACTATTAAAAATTTTTCATGCACGGACTGTCCCACTCCTCCTTTAATATCAAAACATGACTTTTCAAATTTTTTTATTATTTCAACGCTCTCGATTAGCGACATAAATTGTTTATCCAACTGCAATATACAACGAGACTATAAATGATTGTAAATTTTCGACTTAAGTTGGCAACACTTCTGTAATTTTATGTTAGCACACCTGATTTTTAACGCATTCATATGATACAAATGACATAACCTACAAAGTTGTACCTATATACGAATAACCAGGCAAGCCAATTTTTCAGTGTTGCCAAAGTAAATATTTGTTACAAACATTTATAGTCACGTAGTATAAGTGGAAATAAAACTGTAATTAGATCTTAATAAACGCTAAGTTGCCATGGCAACCAGGCATGAAAACTTTGTCCGCACGATACGTACACAGTGTAGCTAATTAATGATGAAATATGTCGAAAACACATATAAAATAACACTTTGTGTGCCCTTAATTAAAAAAAATAAATAAATATAATTTCATTGTATAAAATTTTTTTTACGCACCATGGTACTATTTCACTTTTAAGGAGTGCCCACACTAACATAAATTGTCAAGTTTAGGAAAATGACAGAAGTCAAAAAATTAGACTTAGACAACTGTCATAATTACAAGGTAATACAAAATCGTATTATATTTGCGAGCAATACTACTCGACTATCTACACATTTTTAATTAATCGTATTATATTTGCAAGCAAAACTACTCGACTATCTACACATTTTTAATTAAAGTGAATAAATAATGACATCTATTTGAGTACATTACATATTTAAAGGAAAGTAAAAAGTGCGCAATATTTTTAAACATATTTAAGATAATTATTATGATTTATTATCACTTTCCAAAAAAGATTTAAAAAACACAATGGCTCCAACACTATAAAATGATTGATCACTAGAATCATATTTAGTATCCAAACATAAAATAGCTATAGAACATTTTAATTGGCGAGAGAATATAATAACAAAGTTACAGGAACGAAATAAACTACAGACCCCATTTCAGAAACTTATACACCAAAGTAAGTATATTATTCATTCATGTTGATACTTCATACTATATTAATAAATTAATCTGAAAAGCTTAAAAATTATATTGCTAACTCATCACAATACAACAAAAAGAAACTCTTTACCTATTGCCATAATTGAATACATTAATGAACCAAAATAATAAATCAACCTTGATTGTGACAATAATGTAAAACGTAAAACTTTAATTACTTACATATACACAAGAGACACATCTTTTATAAATTTTTATTTAATTACAATTCTATAGATAATTCTTTCAATGGAGACTGTGGTTAAATAATAATTTAAAAAAGGTATATAACCCCTTACCACAATTATTAGTCGTATCCTAAATACGTATTTCGACAACTAAGTTGTCATCATCAGTAGGTAAAAACCACTAATTAAAGTCACACGGGGCACAATAAAGTAAGATAAACGCTTCCGCACAACTACTATACACTGCAACCCTGTAAAGACTGACTGTCTTACTTTATTGTGCCCCGTGTGACTTTAATTAGTAGTTTTTACCTACTGATGATGACAACTTAGTTGACGAAATACGTATTTAGGATACGACTAATAATTGTGGTAAGGGGTTATATACCTTTTTTAAATCTATAGATAATATACAGAAGAATGACAATTACATACTATACAAAACAAGAATTTATTTAAATTCGGTAGCTGCTTTAACTGAACTTTTTCGGCAAAACAGCAGTATACTTGAATACTTTGTATTCGTTTTTGACCATGTGACACATGTCATGACATGACACATTAATATATATGAAGATAGTTTACCACCGTAAATGTTGGGGCAAATTCGCCGATGTTGCTAGGAATTAGTCTAAACAATCAGTTAATAAACCCACAGTTATCTTACGTTGGTAAATTTCACCTAAACTTAATAGCGCGGCTGAGCTTATCGAACTGTTGGTTAACTAGTTGGCTTTAATAAACGCCAACTGTTGAAGTATTTCTTTACTCGAATACACCTTTTGGGCGTCTATCACAGATTGTGCATCCCCATCAATATCTATAATAATTGTCTTTATTCCTTCATAATGATTTGCATGAAAAATAGTAGCCTCCAACCACGTTCCCCATCGGGTGATTACTGGTTGAGGAGAAAGCGGAACACCGGGTAGATATTGTTTGTAAAACTGAACTCGTAAAAGGGCGATTAAAAATACTTTCTTAACACTACTAATTAAAGTATTTACTAAGGAAAAAGGTTTCTGACTTCTTCTGCAACACGATTTAGTCCGTGCGCCAAGCAAGTTGTGTGAATTCAATTTGGGTAAAAGATTTTCAAGTTGAAAGCTGCCTTCACCATGTATGGTGCAGCATCCGTCAAAAACAACAGAATTTTCTCTGTTGCAATCGGTTTCTCGGTTGCAATTCCGGTAAGAAGACAGTTGCCAGTTCTTCCAGTATTGTTCGTATTTGTTATTGTCAAATTATTTGCCTTTTCCAACTGTTTGAATGAAATTAAATAAGATTTTGCTGGAACCGATACGTTAAGGATACCAATCATTAAATGAAGTATGTTTCGGCCAACACTAGTAGTTTCATCTACGCATATATAAAGATAATTGTTTTCAACAATCTTCTTAATGCTATTCACTGTGTCTGCATAGATACAGCGAATATAATTTTTTCTTAACGTGCTCTCGTCGGGAATGTTATATTTGCTGATGTACTTTTGCAAAAATAACTTGCCTTTAAATTGTTTAATTTATGTAGTGGAATATCTGCCGACACAAACATTGACACAAATCTTCATTAAATTGTTCTTGTTCCGAATTTTTTGGAAGTTGATGGCAAACATTGTGGTAATGTTTGCTGACTCTTCGCCAATTTCATCTTTGTTAGTTTTACAGCATGAGATGTAGTTTCCATATGTTGGTCGACTTGGAACTGTCTCTCGCTTGTAATCTGCAAAAAAAAATATCACATCATCGGTTGTTTTCTTATAAAATAAATTTTAGTAAAAGATACAAGGAATAATTAAAAACTTAATTAACAATAGGAAATAAACTTAAAATTTTACTCACAATCTTGCAGCATGCTACGCAAAACACTGTTTCTCCATCTATATATATATATATATATATATATCTATGCAATTCTGAATAAGGCGCAATCCATCTAGGTACACTCGCTATTTTCGGCATTTTTGCTATTATATATCACAACTCACAAGTTTACACTTCGAAAAGCCAACGTAGAATGACGTTTAAAATAAAATTACTTTCGAATATGGGAATATATTTCAACGAATATCAAAGAAACACATATACTCCTAATTTTCTGGTAAAATGTATTTTTGTATTTATTTAGAAGTTTTAAGTTATTAGATTTTCCTGGAATTTTGTTTCGGCCTGGATGTATGGGGAGAGCATTAATACATTCTTGGAGGCGCTTATCGGAAAAGTAATGGGTTTAATAAAATGCTATTTTTAATTTAAAGAGGGCTGTTTAATTTTTGTTTGTTTGTTACGTCCCCGATATATTTTTAGTAATGCCTATAATAAATTTGATTTAGTAAATAAATAAAACTCGGATACTTCAAATATGCAAAAATGCTGAATTACTACAAAATATGTAAATAATATACAAAATGCATATATTACGCAAATATGCAAATTTATGCAAACTGCATATAATCTGGCCTTTACTTATAATATATAAATACAAAGTACAAAGAATTCAAATAAATTTTACCTCAAAGTAGCCCTTGGAAATTATGATTATGTCTTAGCTTGTTACTAATTTTAATAGGAATTTTGTTGGTTATGAGATGAGATATTTGATTGAAATGACAAATGTCAAAATAATAAAACGAACATTTTTAAGTGAATGAAATATGTTTATTTCCAACAAACAAGCAAAATTTTATAAAAATTGTTCAAAGTGTCCACCACCTTGATCGAAACATTTCTCACATCTTCTTCTAATGGAGGAAAAAGTGTTTTGTAGTATCGCATTGTCAATTCCATTAATTCTTTCAGCAATTCTGATTTGAAGGCCTGCAAGATCAGGTATCTGTACTTGAAAAATTGAGTTCTTTAAGAATGGCCATAAAAAGAAATCACATGGGGTAATGTCACAAGATCTTGGTGGAAATTCATGTTTAGTGTTTAAACTTATCAACCGATTTTGAAAAAATTGCTGCAGAATATTAATTGTTTCACCTGCTGTGTGTGCTCTAGCTCCGTCTTGTTGAAAGTAACCCTGTGTTATTTCTTCGTCGTCAAGCTGTTCGATAAATGGCATAATAATTTCTTGTCGATACCTTTCTCCTGTTAAGGTTCCGTTAAAAAAAATAGGGCCAATAATTCTCCTTCGACTAATCGCACACCATACACCAATTTTCTGCGGATGAAGTGCGGTTTCAACAAAAAAATTATGTGGTTTCTCATTAGTCCACATCCTCATATTTTGTGAGTTCACATATCCATTCAGATAAAACCATGACTCATCAGAAAAAAAGGTTTTGTCAAGAAGGTCATTATCAAAATTATTTAAGAACCACTGACTAAACGTTATTCTTCTGGGATAGTCGATTTCCTTGATTTCTTGATAATAACAGGTCATGTGATATGGAAATAAATGTAAGTCCATTTTTAAAATTGTATGACATGTGCCAATTGACACACCCACTTGTTGTGATAATGCTCGTACGGAAGTTCTTGGTGCATTATTTATAAATTCTCTTACATTATTAACTAGCTCTTCTGTACGCTTTTTCGCCCGACCTGCGCCTTCTTTCTGTTTAACACTCCCTGTTTCTCTGAAAACCATAACGGAATGTGTCACTGTGTGCCGAAAACTGTCATAATCAAAGATGACGTTAGGGAACTCATTTCTAAATTCTTCTAAACAATCTTGAAGAGAATACTGCCATTGTCCGTCAATCTTACGTCCGTTTCGAAAATAAGATTCTAGCATGAATGATTTGTGTTGTATAGTAAAAACCATGTTAAATCAATTTTAAATTACAAAGCAATTTTTGTCAACTATGTATCTGTCTAATTGACAACTAATGCGAATTTAAATTATTAATAATCATACGTTTTTAAAGGAATGGCCTACTAGAGGCAAAGCTTATTTGAACGCTTTTTATATTATACTTGTATAAGTTAAGCGTCTAATAAAATTGCAACCTTAGAGATTTTCTTTAGTCACTGCTTTTATTTAAAATTTAAATGTTGACCCGTGGCACTGCATATCATTCACAAACTTATCGAAGGACGTTCGTAATTACTGAGTGCCAACCGCAGGCATTCTGAGAGATGTTCGTCAGTTAGTCGATTGCGATATTTCGTTTTAACAATTTTCATATCTGAAAATGCAAGCTCGCACAAGTATGTTGATCCGAAGAATCCTGTTAACTAAAGAGCTGTTTGTTTCAAACGCGGATATTTCTTTTCGGATATGAAAGACCAAAATTTGGCATCATTTGTTCTGGCTTTAAGATGTATATCTGAAATTATCTGCAATACCTCATTTTGTACTGAAGAGGTCTCCATATTGAAAATGTTTTATATTTCAGTAGCAATTTTTTCAACGTCTTCACCAGAAAATTGATAAGCCATGAAAGTTACAATATCCGTCAGGTGCTTAAAATCAGTGAAGCGTCTTTCAAATTCACTCTAGATGTTTCTTAGTTGTGTATCGTGTCATAATTTGAGTGAGAAATTGCCAATCTTTTCAAAGCTGTAAAATGTATATAGTCCTTTTTATTTAGCTGATTAATGAACAGCTTCAATTTATTTATAAAAGCGTTTGTTGCGCTAACCATATATCGATAATGGTTTTAATTTTTTCCTTTTAGTTCCAAATTAATGAAATTCAAATGATTTGTCACATTCGATTGGAAAGCTAAATCACGGAGCCATTATTCATTTTTAAGTATCGCAGTGTCGTCATCTCGTTCGTGATGAAAAGAAATTATTTCAGGTAATAGTTCTTGAAATCTCTAAAAATTTTCTGCGGCTTAACCATCTTATGTCTGTATAAAGATGTAAACCAGTGTGCTCGGTAGTTACTAGCTTCCAATTAATTGTATTTTGAAGAGGCATCATTGCAAGCTTCGCGCGTGGATTGAATTCACGATCTTTGACGACAATATCCACATTATTCATATTTAAAATTTTTGAACATAGCAGTAATGTTTCTAATTTCTAATAATTATAATAAACGTGAACAGGTAAAGCGTAGTTGTGGCGGCGCTCCATCTTTACAGCATATGTCATCGACAACGTTCAAAAAGAATTTCTTAATCTCCTTGGCTATTGTCTGACTGTTAACGGTGCTCAATTCGAACATTTAATTTAGATGATTATGTTTTCATATTTAATTTTTATGATAATATTATTTCAAAATTTCCTTATTTAAACACAATCTAAAATTACTTTGTCGTATGTAAGCAAATCTGTCACTTCAAATTCTGTAACAAATATGGGTGTTTATATAAAAAAAAAACGTCACATCGGTTTTCAAGGATATATTTAAGTTTTTTCACGTAAGCAAACTCTGAGGGTTTTTTAAAAACTTCCCCTTTAATTTTGATTGAATTTATCGGCTACTTTATGAATGCACTGCATATATATATATATATATATATATATGTATATATATATATATATATATATATATATGTATATATATATATATATATTGTTACGTTCTCACCACCCCGTTCGATAGTAGATACTTACATTAATATTCTAATAGTTTTATCTCGGGTCCTATAGCTTGGATTCAATGAAAAATTATTGAGGCAACACAGACTTTTAATAAAAAATCAATACATGTCAATTCGTTCAAAAAAATAACATAGCGGTTACTATGGTTACAAATTAATAAAATCAACCTTATCTTCACCCAATGTAATCGTTGAACTTTAAATCTCGGCATCAGCAATAACAAATGTTCATTTGAAAAGTCAATCTAGTAGCATGTGATATACTGAGAACATTTTGAAGTATGTCGTAAATTAACCTGCGAAGTCGTATATTTTGACAGTTTTATACATACAAATAAATAACAAATAATAGGTATTTATTGAAAACTATAACAAATGTTGAAAATGTTGTCCTTCAAGATCAATCCACTTTAAAATCCTTCGTTCAAAATTTCACTGGATTGTTATTAATTTCCATGTATTTCTGTTCGATTCTCTGTAGCATATGATTCAAATTCAATATAGGTGTTCGAAATATGTTATTTTTTAGATAAGGCCACAAAAAGAAGTCGCAAGGTGTTAAATCGCATGAACGTGCAGGCCAGGCAATTTCAGTGTTTCGACTAATTATACGCTCATCAAAAAATTCCCTTAAATAATCCAAAGATTCTGCAGTACAATGACAAAGTGCTCCGTCGTGTTGGAAATATTCATTTTGAAGGTCATCATCATGCAACTGATTGACAAATGTTTGTAAAATTTCCGTACGGTGCCTTTTTATAAAACCATGCTTCATCAGTAAAGATGACCCTTTGCGAAAGTTCTCCATTATTGTTCATATTTACAAACCAATTACGAAACTGTAGTCTACGTGGGTAATCAATTTCTAACAATTCTTGTACTGCTGTGACACGGTATGGATAAAGTAGCATATCTTTTTTTAATAACTTGTAAGTTGTACCAACAGAAAGGTTTATTTGTTGACTCAAATGTCGAACAGATGTTTGTGGTTCATTTTCCATTATTTCTTCAACACGATTGACAACTTGAGGTGTACGTTTCTTAACTGCTCCGCTGCCTGATTTTCTTAAGAGACTACCAGTTTCAGAAAAAAGTTTTAAAGTTCTATCCAAAGTATTCTTAAATTGTATATAATATATTACAAAATGTGGAAACTCAACTTGAAATTCTACCATGCAATCTTGAACTGAATAAGCCCATAAACCATCAATTTTATTACCACCTCGAAAATAAGCCTGGACTAAAAAAATTTTATGTTCTAAAGTGAAAGCCATTTTAAAACTGAGAAGCAATTTATTTAAACCAGAATCCACGCACGATTATTTTATGCACTGAAATTTGTTATTGACATTATCAAATGTCATTTGGATTTTCGTTTACGCATATTAATATAACGGGTGTTCATGTTGAAAAGTCAATCTAGTAGCATGTGATTTACTGAGAACATTTTGAAGTATGTCGTAAATTAAAATTTACTACTTAACCTACGAAGTTGTATATTTTGACAGTTTCATACATACAAATAAATAAGAAATGTCATTGACATTATCAAATGTCATTTGCATTTACGATTACGGAACAACAAACACATACTAATATATTTTCGTCTTATTCTATCAAAATTTCAAAGTAACCTAGATTGACTTTTCAAATGAGCACTTGTTATCTTCACCAAATGTAATTTTTGAACTCCAAATCTTGGAATCAGCAATACATACAATATCCATCCTCCTGCCTTAAATCCACTACAATATGTATATACAAGGTGTGTATAAATTGGCGGACCCACTACACGTGGCGACATTCTTGGTCAAATTTTGAGTTAAAAGTCCTAATCCTAAAACGATGTATCAGGCTTCCTTTGTCTTCAGAATGAATTTGAAAGAAACATACATTTGGCAACATTGAACACGCATGTGCTAGTTATAATTTTCGAAACATTTTTACACGTCGTCATGTGAATCTTACATTTTAAATTAAAAAAGGAAACAAACGAAATAAAATTGGTTTCTTAGATTATATATTTATTACGAAAATATTACAAAGTTTTAAAAATTTTTGTTAATATTGACTAATTTTTGTACATCTTCTTGATAGAAATCAATGTAATCATTACCTACATAATTGTTCGAATTGAAATCCATCAGTTTGTAGACAAAGCTGCAATCTTTGTGGTATCGTTTGTACTATTCGCTCAAGTCTTTCTGGTGTGATTTCTAATACAGCGGCGTCAATTCGGGCTCCAACTTCGTCGGGGTCTTGAGGAGCTGTAGCATAAACTGTACCTTTAATGAAACCCCAAACAAAAAAATCTAATGGATTGAGATCGGGGGATCTCGCAGGCCACAAAAGGGGACCGCCACGACCAATCCATCTGTCTGGGAAGTGTTCAGTCAACCAGTCTCTTATATTACGAGCAAAGTGCGCATGAGCTCCATCATGCATGTAAATCATATTACGGCGTACGTTCAGCGGTATCTCATCAATAACTTGTTCTAAAACATTTAAATATTCACCGGCATCTAGGCGATTTGGTAAGTAAATTGGTCCAACTACCCTGTGGTTTATTATACCCAGCCAAACGTTAACAGAAAACCTTCTTTGGTGACCGTATTCGCGAAATTCATGTGGATTTTCATCTGCCCAATGATGAAAATTATGAGTATTAAACACACCATCTCTGGTAAACATGCACTCATCACTCCAAAGAATACGTCTTAAAAAGTCACTTTCTTCCTGAATTCTATTTAAGATTGTATTGCAATAATTGATTCGTAATAAGTTATCATTTCCGTAGAGAGGCTGAACTTTAGAAACATGGTATGGATGAAGCAAGTTTTCTCGTAGAACCAAATGAACAGTCTTATTACTGGGAATATTTAGTGTAGAAGCTAATTGACGGGTACTCGCAGAGGGATCTTCCTGTATTGTGGCTAGAACTTGCTCTTCTAGTTGCACGGTACGCCTTTGCCTTGGTCGACCTGCGTTCGCATTTCTTGGAATAAACGAACCTGTTTCACGAAGTCGTTGGTCCAGCCTTCAAAATACATTTTTACTTGGATGCCTCCGATTTGGAAAATGCATTCGATATTCCTGCCCTGCCATGCTAGCATTTCCACCACAGAAACCGTATATCATGTACTATCGTGAGCAATTGAAAGTAAATGCACTATTATAGCTGCGTAAATTTTACCAAATTGTCAAGCTAATGTCATTTATGTTGTGATTAAATGCTGACACTGACACTTCAAAAGTACTGTATACATTAGATAAATTTTGAAATTTCGACATGCCAACATAATAAAGTGTGCACTTTCATTTGCTCACGATAGTACATATCGGCATATTCGTTGAATGTAAAATTCATAATAAACAAACAGAACAACTAGTAAACACGAAAACCCGAAAACTGATTAAAACTATACAAATAAATACGAAAACTAAACAAAATTATACAAATAAACACGAAAAATAAGCAAGTCGAATGAAATAGGTAGATTACATAAGTGTCAAAATTTGACAGTAGTAATGTATTTGACTAGAACAACATTAGGCTACCTACTTATTGTTTTGCAACGCTGTCAGATGTGTTTTTCGTCAAAATAAGTTAATAAACAAATATTAAAAACAAACTTTAAAATCAAAAAGAAAACTTTAAGGAAAGGATAATAACAACAATTCTTCTTTCTTCTAAATTGTAGCTCTTTCTACAGTATTAGATATTCTTTCATTGACTTCACTTTCCATATCTCCACCTTTTTCTATTAACAACCCTCAGAACTTGATGACATCGACTTGTTCTATTTCTTCTTCATTTATTTCTATATTAACTGCTTTGTCTTCCTTTCCTATTACCTATATTATATTCTGAATTGTTGTTCAGTTATTTTTTTTAAGAAAAGTTTTTTAGTTTCTAGAAGTGCTTTATTTTATATTCCGCTATAAATAGAATTTAGTTATTTTGCTTCTATACAAATACGTTATTTTTAATTTTATAAAGTCACAAATTAATATTATGTTATATTATTACAATATTTAGTTTTTCCTAGAGTAAATTTGGTAAATTTGCTTCTTCTCAGTAAGCATTGAAAATACGTCTAACGCTTGTTTGTCGTTTGTTTTGTGTAACGTGCGATATACAGGGTGGGGCACATAAAGTGTTACAGAGCAATAGCACTCAAACGATTAATCATATCGAAAAATGTTTCAGACAAAAGTTTCAGTGTTCGGGAAGGCGGTCATACTGGGCCACCCAGTTTTTTTATCGGTGTAGGCGTAGAAGCTACGTCAATGTCAACTCCAATTTTTTAAATGGAACCATGTATTTTCTTTCATTATTACTGATTTTAAGACGAATTCAGCGACCTACAGCACAAGGTCATTCTAGTCACGTAAAGTATGAAAATAGTCGAAAAATCGAAAAATTTCGGAATAATCAGCATCAACTGTCAACGCATACGGCTGTCAGTTAGTCAGTTAGGCTGTCATTACCTTCTATTGTGAGTACATCCGATCGCGAAAATGAACGATTATCAAGAATATTTTGTTATGTTAATGGTGCTGGGGGAATGCCGCAAACATTACAGAAACGCTGAGCAGTTGTACGCGGCTCGTTATCCGGACAGACAACAATAATCGCACATGGAATTTAAGCGATTAGCTGACCGTTTCTGTCGCTTCGGTACAATGAAACAAACACGAGCCAAACGTCGACCGATTGTTGATGAAAATGCGGCTGCTATCTTAGCTTTTACTGCACAAAATCCCCATGCGGGCACCAGGCAAATGGAAAGAGAGGGCGGAATTAGTCGGCGATCTGTATTAAGAATATTACATCAACACAAATTACATCCGTATTGTATGTCACTGCATCAGGATTTGTACGGCAATGATTTCCAAAATCGCGTCAATTTCTGTAACTGGATTCGTCGAAAAATGCACACGGATGTTTCATTTTTGAGTCATGTGCTTTTTTCTGACGAAGCTAACTTCACAAATACGGGAAATGTGAATAGACATAACATGCATTACTGGGCAAATGCGAATCCTCGATGGACGAGAACTGTACGATATCAACATCCGTGGTCCGTTAATTGTTGGGCCGGCATTGTCGGCGATCACGTCATTGGTCCACATTTTTTTGAAGGTCACCTAAGTGGGCAAGTTTACGCAAACTTTCTGCAAAACGTACTCCCCGAATTACTGGAAGACGTGCCCTTGCTAGTTCGCATAAACATGTGGATGCAACAGGACGGTGCACCATCCCATTATGATCTATGTGCAAGACAAGTGATGAATGAGATTTTTGGTGAAAAATGGATAGGACGAGGCGCTACTGTTGCTTGGCTACCTCGTTCGCCAGATCTAACACTAATGGATTACTTTTTCTGGGGTTTTGTCAAAGGACACGTAATGGCGGAAGCACCTACCACGCCTGACGACATGAGAGAAAGAATACGCCGAGCATGTACCGAAATTACACAACAAATGTTGGCTAACGTTAGACGGTCGTTTCCTCGGAGAATTAATCACTGCTTACAAGCGGAGGGTGGTCACTTCGAACATCTTCTGTAGGTAGACCCAAACCAAAGTTAGTGGATCCTTTGATGCTGATTATTCCGATATTTTTCGATTTTTCGACTATTTTCATACTTTGCGTGACTAGAATGACCTTGTGTTGTAGGTCGCTGAATTCGTCTTGAAATCAGTAATAATGTTATTCAAAAGAAAATACATGGTTCCCTTTAAAAAATTGGAGTTGACATTGACGTAGCTTACACCTACGCCTACACCAATAAAAAAACTGGGTGGCCCAGTATGACCGCCTTCTCGAACACTGAAACTTTTGTCTGAAACATTTTTCGATATGATTAATCATTTGAGTGCTATTGCTCTGTAACACTTTATGTGCCCCACCCTGTATAGGGCCATGCCTGCAACCGTTGATTTTGTATAACATCGGGTGACTATAGGACGCTCGCTCATACGGTATATATGTGAAATAAAGTTTTTAGATTATTCGTAAAACTTTTCGGTGCTGTAGATAAAAACCAGTCAAAATTTGAACCCAATTAAATAAATAGACACTTGCATAAAAGCGTCATGAAATACTGTTTGCAATTTCGACACATTTCTACATAAAATTAATAGCAGTTATTGGCTATTATAAATATTTGCCGGCACACAAATTATTAATAAAAGCTCTCGCATTATATAAGTAATAAATACATAATCTATACATGTAAATTACACCCACACTGAGAAATCTAAAGTATCGGCACATTATTATTATGTACCTTTATCTATATTATTATTGGAACAAGTACATATGTTAAAAGACCACTCCTTTCCTTGTAGAGACGATATTATTTCTGCCTACAATAGAAAAGATATCTATTGTTTGTTATTGTTTGCGTTTATTTAACATTTAATCGTTCGTGTCCTTTTTTCTTGTTTATCTCGACGCTTTCTTTTGTTTCTGTTGCATTCATATGTTTTGTTACTTTAATTTGCGCTATCTGAACTAGTAATGTTGCTGTGTGTACTATAAAAAATTGTACAAAGGCTTTAGAAACTGCAGTTAACAAATAATATTTTGTCTGCTTGCCTTTTATAGAAGTTTAAAGAGAAATCAAATACAATGCGTATACACCATTTTCACAAAATAGATAAGGGACTACAAATTACAAATTACTACAAAATAAATACGTTTTCAAATTAATCGTACTAGTGAATAACTAAAATGAAATAATTAGTAATTTAATATATTTAAATTTAATTAATTTAAATTCAAAAATTAATTAAACTCGAATAAACTGGTAACTAAACTATATTTCTGAAAACAATGTTACAGTAATTGGCGCCCAATATATTGACATTAACGATAACTAGGGACCTGACACGAGAGGCGAATGACTCATCGCCCACAGGCGTACTATTGAAAATTTGTATTTTTAAAGAGGTTTTCATTTTATCTATATAATTGGAAATCAAACGGGTGGTAATCTATAAAATACAAAATACAATTTTATTTGTTCATTTTGTAGTTCAAGTTGAGTAAAGGAATATTAATATTAACTAGCAATACTTTCCCAAGGTTCTCTTCTGTAAAATTTGTTCTCTTTGAATGAAATACATCCTTGTAAATAGAAAACATCCTTTCTACGTCGCAACTGTTTATAGGTGCATTCTGGAAATATTCTTCTATTTCCGCATATTTTGCAGTTAGATGTTGTGCCATTGTCACCACTGTCACCATACACAATTGCCGCAATGTTATTAAATCTGGATTTCTATTAAACACTGCGTCTAATTTCTGCCGAAGGCCACATCCAAAGTCGCTTGGAATACTTTTCAAATTATTAATAGCCACATCTAATGTCGTTAAACCATCATTTAATTTGAGATTTCGATTTTCAAAATAAGTGATTAGTTTTGGTAAATTTCCAAAGTGTTCCTGAAGAAAGTACAACTGATTTTTTAAATGTGGAATTTGTATTAGTTCCTTGCACTCAGAATACTCCGAGCATCATCATTAAAACATGCAACGAAATTTTGTAAACTATCAAAATTCTCTGCATAAAAACTAGTAGCTTCCAAATATGTCCCCCATCTAGTTATTACTGGAGAGGGAGGCAGTGACAAAGATTTTTCCCTGTAAAAAGCTACTCTCAATGGTGCTTTTCTGAAAACTTTTTTAAAAGCGGATACAAGTCTATAAACTTCTGGAAAGGTGTCTCTGATATATTCACAGATTATGTGGAGAGGATGTGCCACACAAGTAATATGCAACATTTTAGGATATGTTTCCCGTTTCCTGTTGTGTCTGTATATTTTTTACATATTCAGTACTGTCGCTGGAAAATAAAAGTATTTTTTCCTTCGAATGAAACATTTGGTGCATATTCTCTTAAATGGTTTTAGCTACTCTTTCCGCGTCTACTGTATTTATAACTTTTGTTGCTATTACATATGCGTTATATGGAATAGTTAGATGTAGTACACCAGCTACAACATTCACCACACAGCGTCCTAATATATCGACAGCTTCGTCGGCACTTATCCAAAAGTACTAATTTCTAAGATTGCTTTTAATGCGTTCTACTGCTTTCGTGTAGCACTTAGAAACATAATATTTGCGTAAGGTGCATTCATCAGGAACATTTCGAATAGTTTATTTTTTGAGAAATGTTCTTTGGTGTGATTGTTAGGTTTATTTAATGGAATAGTTGCCATCGTTTAAGTTTCACACAGTTCTTCGTTAAAATTGTCAGATTCCAAAGGGTCGAAATTCTATGTATGTGTGTGCGATGCTAAGTGACGTTGTACGTACGATTTCTTGGAATTTTTAAACGATATTTTACAGACTTTGCAGTAAATTTCGGAATCATTGGCAGTGGACGTACAATCAGTATGACCTTTAATTCAACTCTCTATTGTTTCACGATGCCATTTTCGACGTTGCTCCATATCATATCTGAAAAAGTAACGTAAACGGTGTTCTGGATCTAAATAAATGAAAATTAAAAATGTGTGCGTAAGTTATTGAAACTTAACGAAATTCACTATGTAATTAATAGTTAAAACAATGAAAAAAGAAGCTAACTCACCAACTTTATTTATGTTACGAAATATAAACTAATAAATAAAATAATTTTTAAAAACTCCTCACCCTATCTGCGCCCATGAAGAAAGGAATTTAACTATAAAATTGAAGTAATTGCGTCCCAATTCGACGCCAAAAAAATAGATGTGTGGTTAAAGCAAAGAATTGTGCTATTCAATAATAGAGTATGTACAGGGTTGGCCATTTAAGGTTGCGGTTTTTGAAGTCATATTAAACATACAAAACATTAATTTAAAAAAATGATTTATTTGTGCAATTAAACAACAAGATCTGCTGTTTAATAAATCAGGTTTTGGAAGTGATAACATTTCGCAGCCTCGTCTCAAATTCTCCACAAACTGCCTGAAGTGTGGCGTACGGTATCGCTTCTATTCGCTGTCGTATTGCCATTTCAAGGTCATCCAGGGTGTCTATACCATCGCGATATACCGTATCTTTTAATGATCCCCACAGGTAGAAATCGCAAGGATTGAGGTTTGGACTATATGGTGGCCATGTTATACCTCCGCCTGTAAACTGTTGAGCGTCAAGACCAATGATTCTGTTACCGAAATTTTCTTCAAGAATGTTGAAAACTTCTTCCGTGCGATGCGAACGAGCCCCGTCTTGCATAAACCATGCATTATCCACCATATTTAATCCATGCGCCACAGGAATAAAAGACTCATTAAGCATTTCACAATATTTTTGCGAAGTAACGGTTCCATTGACAATCACGGGACCGATAATTCCTGCCGACGAGATAGCACACCATACAGTCAACCGTCGAGGGTGAAAAGGACGAACAATTGCTAGATGTGGATTTTCTGTCCCCCAATGTCTCCAATTTTGCTTATTCACATAACCGGATACATCAAAATGTGACTCATCCGACCACCACACTCGTTCCAATGACATGCTGCCATTTTCAATGCGTTCGATGATTTCGTTCGCAAAATTGTAGCGTCGCTCCATATCAAACGGTCTCAACGGCTGATCGATCTGGATTTTGTATGCTTTCATCTTTAGATCTTGCTTTAGGATCCGCCTTAGTGTTGTACGGGGTATTTCAAGTTCTTTAGATGCTCTTGAGGTCGATGGGTTGAGCTGTAAAGTGCTCCTGTACTCGTTCTATGGTTTCCGGTACCCGGATGGTTTTTTGACGTTCTCTAACAGTTGATCTTTCGTCTTCCGCAGATGCTGTTGCTTCAAATTTCACTACAATCCTAAGATATTGTCGGATTAGTAGACATGGAAACACGATAACGAATACTTTGTTACTTTTCTAAATTTATCTTTTTTTCCTTACCTTTTTATAGTGTCTTCCGTTGGTGCGTTATTTCTCCCAAATAGATTACGCAAGTGTCTTGCCGTAGCTTCAAAAGATTCCACATTTCTATAATAATATTTTATTAATTCCACACGCACTTCCGTTGGATACGACGCCATCTTGAAAACTGACAAGGCAAATTTTTCATATATTTATTGTAAACCGCGCTTGGTCCTGTAGTGTAAAAAATATATATTATATTAATTTCTATATATACAAGGGAGTAGCCCGATTTTTAAAACCGCAACATTAAATGGCCAACCCGTTATATGGTTCATCGTAATTTCGGCGCGATGCGTCCGGTCTCTGCTCATGATATGGGTTAGATAAAGTGTACAATAGTGATTTAAATGCAGTTATTAAAATATATCAGTTTTACTACAGGGTCAGTATAATTCGACACGTAGAAAAAATAGCTTAATAATAAATAAAATTACTAATTAAGACAATTAGAATAGAAGTTGTATGTAATTGATTAATAACTAAATTAAGCTAATAAAATGGAAATTTATAACGAACAGTGGGGAACGCCTGGGTTTACCGTTCGGTAGATAATTCTCTTAGGGCTGTCATTTATGACCAGTTTAACCCATTAAGGCCTAAGGGTAAAAATATCTAAAATCTTGAAGAAAACGATTTAGTTTTATTAAGTATCCACAAAGATAGAGACACATAAACAAAAAAAACTGAAAAACTTTAAACCTAAGGCTACAATAAAATGTTGCGTATACGGAACCGTTGGGCGTACCCACTAGCGTTTGTGAAAACTTTCAAAGCAGGTGGGATATAAATGACAGTTACATTTTTTGCACATATAGATCGTGGTACTTTTACATTGTCTGCATCTACGTCTAGCTTTATTTTCTTGCTCCACAATGATATGTTGATATTTATCAAACTGGACTTCGGGTAAAAGAGCAAATTTTGATGGTCGTCCAAGATTAGGTTTACTTGTTCCAGTTGCTGTTTCAGAATTCTCACCTTCTACAAAAGCGTCTTCACTTTTTATTAGAGCGACAGCCAGATACAAACGGAAGTTAAATTGAGACATTTTCTCATTATTAGCCCTATTGTACACTTTCCATGAATTCACTATCACGCTATCAACCACATTGATGAAAAGTGGCCACCACCACTTTTTGCCTCTAACACGAATTCTATAGTTGGCGATGCCATTATCATGTAGGTCTACACCACCCATATTTTGATTGTAGTCGTTTATAACGTTAGGCTGTTGCACAGAAATATTGCGTTTTTCTTTTCTGATGTACCTTTTCACAGATACAAGAGGTTCTCTAGTACCATTGGTGGTCGCAACAGTGACAACAGAATTGTCGTTCAATCTTACAAGCGTAATTTGGTTTGAAGAATCAAAAGAATAATCATATGATCCGCGATCTTTCTTTTTCACAATTTTGCAAGACTCTAAGGATTATTAGATGTTCTGTTTTCTCTCACTGTGCCGGTAGCAAAAAATCCGTTTTGACCCAATGAACACAAAAGATTATGCGATGTAAAGAAATTGTCGAAATAAATACGGTGACAAGACGGATTTTTTACGACGGACAACAAATCCATTACTACTTGTTCCCCTAAATTTAGTTCTCTTTTTTCTGTGCTTGCTCCACCATAAGGAATAAATTTGTAAAGGTAGCCATCAGAACTGCACAAACACCATAATTTAAACCCAAATCGTATGAGTTTACCTTTTATGAACATTTAATATCCAACTGAAACAAATCTTATCAAAGCACGTTATTTGACACTAGCACGTCTAATCTTGTCGGAACTCGCAGACAACAAGTCTTGTATTCCCAACGTTGCGTACGCGCAACATTATCTTTAAAGCTGATTTTCTAAGAGTTTTGTCATTTGAATTGGAACGAATTTTCGTCTATGAAAGAATAAGTGTCTAATATGTATATAATTGTAAAAAACTTAGCTGTAGGTTAATATATAAATATTTACGAATTTTTTAATTTCTGCAAATTCGCAAATACGATTTTAACGGTTTTATAAAAGTAATAAGAATTTAGTTTCAATACTGTTCCAACGTATGTACCCACGAAGAGCTGGGATATGGTTAAATTTATAACACAATATATATTCAAAGCGGTTTTATTTAAGTATTTATAGAAAAAAAAAAAAAATTTCTAAAATGTTGCGTTTACGCAACGTTGGGTAATAATGGGTTAATACAAAAGCAATTTTTTCTCTTGAAAATAATACGAATATATATGACACGAACCGTCTGGAAATTTTAATATTTTAATTAGATGTAATTGTAAATAATATAATTTAAAAATAGGATTAAAAACACCCTTAATAAATGCGAATTGTAACAATTCCTCGTTATTGAACTAACATTATCCTAAGATTTGTCAAATAATAGATTCCTAGTAGTATAAATAAACGAAATGTTAGAAGACTATATTAAGATCGGTTCTTTGTGTGATGTACAAGTGATTTAAGTTTCCAGCCCCACGTATGTCTGTATTTATGTGTATAAACAGTGTAAATATATTATTCACTCTTTCCTCCATATATTAGTGTAGCTGCATACATCACGAGTAGATTCAATGCCTTCGGCTTGTCTTTCATAACAATTTGAAAATCTCAGGTGTGTTACGACAGGAGTGCAAAAAAGAATAGAGGGCGTGAATGTTCTACTTTTCTATCTTCGTTGCAGCTTGAAAGCCTTTCCTAGTGTGTTTCAGACAGACACGAATAATTGCTTAAGTACTCGTTGATGAACGTGTACATAATATAACGATACATAAGTATTTTTGTAAATAGGTAATATTATAATACGATCATTACACGGACAATTAAAATTATTTGAGAGAAAGTAATAAAATGTACTCGTGATTATTAATTTAAGCTTGGAAATATATTTAAACCTTATTTTACACTATCCTTCAATTACTTTCAAACATTAACAAATATACGAGGTTGAATTGATGGAAGAATGTTTTTTCGAAAGTTGGCAATACTTTCACCGTAATGACGATATTCTTGTGCCATGTTTTAGAGGGCTTACTCTTAACATTTCGCCCAAATCTACAATCTTACAATCGTTTAAAGTAAACTATTTGTTTCTGCGTCAACACATTAACCCTAGGCCTACCAGGAAAACGGTCTATCGATACTTACCGCGCGGTTCCATTGGACCCGTATTACTAACGGGTGTTTTTTATAGAGGTATAGAACTTTGAAATGGAATAAAACAAAGATGAATTTTTTAAATTGACGTGAAATTTACTTTATTCGAAAGATAATCTTCTGGCATTATAATTTAAATATGACTTCTGGCATATGACCGCCACGGCTGGCTCGGACGTAGTCTAATCTGGAGGTCCAATTTTCGATGACTTTTTCCAACATTTGTGGCGGTATATCGTCAATAATGCGGCGAATGTTGTCCTCCAAGTGCTCAATTGTTTCGGGCTTATCGGCGTAGACTAGCGACTTCACATATCCTCACAGAAAATAGTCTAACGGCGTTAAATCGCACGTTCTTGGATGCCAATTCACGGGTCCGAAACGTGAAACTATGCGGTTACCAAAATCCAACTCGTGCAAGAATTGAAGCCACACGATCACCTAGCAAGGCGTAGATTCGGTGAATGGGCCCAAAACAAGATTGCCGTTGATCCCGATTTTCATAAGCGAATTTTGTTTAGCGATGAAGCTCACTTTTGTTTGAATGGATACGGTGTGCTTTATGGGCTGCCAGCCCATAAAGCACACCAAACAGTCAGTTTTTCTGGATGTAACGGGGTCTCAACATACACTTGAGGATTACCGTCACTCCAAATACGGCAGTTTTGTTTATTGACGTATCCATTCAAACAAAAGTGAGCTTCATCGCTAAACAAAATTCGCTTATGAAAATCGGGATCAACGGCAATCTTGTTTTGGGCCCATTCACCGAATCTACGCCTTGCTAGGTGATCGTGTGGCTTCAATTCTTGCACGAGTTGGATTTTGTAAGCACGCAAACCGAGATCTTTCCGCAAAATTTTCCATAAAGTGAATGGACACATATCCAATTCTTGTGCACGATGGCGGATAGACTGATTCGGGTCTTCCTTTACGCTATGCTCTACAGGAGCAATGACTTCTTCTGTACGCACTGTACGACGTCTATTTATACGACGTATTATCATTTAGAGTAAACGTGGTGCGAAAACGTTCCATAGTTAATCGAATTAATTGCTCTGATGGACGATTAAGTTAATTAATGGACGTAGTGCGCGATACGTATTTCGAACAGAACCATGATTTTCAAAATAAATTTGCACAATTTGGAAGCGTTGTTCAGACGTCAGTCTATTCATGTTGAAATGCCAAACCAAACTAAACATAAATCACTTGACATCTGACAAAATGGCCGACAGTTAAAGAAGTGTTGCCGACTTAAAGTTCTATACCTTTATAAAAAACACCTTTTATATGCTGGGTTTGAGGTAATATTCGGAGATTATTTTGAATTAATCATAACGTAAGCATTATTAAATTTGACTTTTATTTTATTCAACATAAGGAAAGAACATTAGAATAAACCGAAGCAGTAATAATAATAAGACATAAATATTGCAAAATAAAATATATAAATGACTTACATAAAAGTAAAAGTGGGTTAAACACATTTCTTACATATAACTACTACGTGTAAGTTGTTCCTGTTTTTTGAAGATGGACATGGACTTTCTTTGAATCTCAGAACTAGTAGATGCTTCAGCTCCTTCTTCTGTTTCTGGTTTTTCCTGGTCCTTGTATTCTGCTAGCTCCTTTCCTTGCTCAATTAGAAAGTTTTTTCTCTTTTTCAAATCAAAAGCTGAATTAGGTTTCAAGAGCTTCCATAGTATGTATGTGGTCATGGCGCTGATGTCTATCATGTTATAAAAAACTACAAGAGGCCATCTCTTCGTCATCCTTCTAACAGTGTGCGATCGTGTCATTTTGTCCATGTTGTCTACGCCACCTTTTGTTTTATTGTAGTCCAGGATTACCTGAGATTTCTTTTTTTGGCCATTATCAACATTTTTCTCACTGTGCAGAGTACTCAGCAACGTTACAAGCTTGCCTTTCTTTGGGTAATAAGAAATAATTATCGCATCGTCTGTAAAACCAAACTATGTGGAAATACTGGACGATTTTTTGGAACAACAAATGAAGATGGCAATTCAATAAACGTTTTACAACCTTTTCGCCTTGATTCTTGTCTCTTTCCTCTCCCTGCTTTCCAGGATAAAATTCCAGTTTCATGCATAGGTTGTTACACTATCACGAATGGCCCAAAATTTTGTTCCATATCGTCCAGGTTTTGATGGAATATATTGTCTAAAGGGACATCTGCCTCTGAAAGTTACAAGCCGTTCATCAACCGTCATACACCAATTTGTACAATAAATTTCTTCAATTCTTGAACATCCACTTTTATACAATTTTTGCCGAAAACAATATCTCCTTCGTCATTTGTTCACTTTAGGATAATTTCAAAAAGAGGTTTACAAAAATAAATCAAAAAAGAAGAAACAGGTGTATCGATCTCGCAATTTCCAAAACGTGTTGGGCCTGAACGTTTTCGTAAAATATTGTGTCGTGGATGTCTTCTGTGATTAGGTAAAATAGGACCTTTGTACCAAACAACTTGTTTGTTCTTTGATATAAAAAAATTAGCTCCAGGCGGATTTCTGTTGTGGTCATCATCGCTGCTCCCAGCAGATTCTACGCCATCTGATTTTTCTGCTGTGCTTGTATCACCTCCATCGATGAGGCCTTCGGCTGCATCTACCTCTCCATCGTCGCCTCTAGCTTCATATCCGCTATTGTATTCAACGTCACTCATTTCGCCTCGAGCTGTTGTTGTGTAAGGTATTCCTTATTTCTACGATCCATTTTCCGTAATGAGGATAGGTGTTATAGCACTTTACAAGAAATCTAACAAGCCATTAAAAAATACAACATTCCATTCAAAATATCAAAGTTGGCTATCACTTCTGGTATAATCGAAAGTGGTTCATAAGTGTAAATATTTTATTTTAACACATCAAGTATTTAGACTACGTGCCACAAATTTTCAAATGTGTGCTAAGGCATTAACATAGAAAACTTCTTAAGAACGGGTTACGTGAAAAATCCTGTATATATAGATAGATTAATAATTAATAATATCTAATAATAAGTATATCTATTTACTTATGACTTATGATGTATGACCTATTCAATTAAGGACTATTAAAAAATTAATAATTAAACTACTCAAAAATCAATAGGGAATTAGATATTTTTTTAACAGATCTAATTAATTCGATTAAATTTAACGTATTTTCTCAAACTATAGATAAATTAGAAGGCCCACAGTCGTTTGTGGACATTTTATTTGGTAAATGTCTTTTCTGTGTGATAAAATATTGAATCTTGTATTTTAACCTTAAATTAATTTAGAATACAAAATTATAAAAATCGCATTTTTTTACACGTATTATTCATTTTAAACGTCATTTCACATTTTCACGATGCCAAGACGTCATTTAAATAAAGAAACTTTTGATTTAATTGCGTTATTGCATCAGCGAGGGCAATCTGGAGCAGAAATTGCCGCAATTTTTGATGTGTCTCCAAGTGTTGTTAGTAGGGCTCTAACAAGATTCCAACAGGTAGGATCTGCAAGGAGAAGACCCGGTAGTGGATCTGAGAGGAAAACAAATCAGAGACAAGACCGCTACATACGAATTCAGACAAGGATTAAACCGTTTAGAAGTGCTGTATGGTTGCAAACACAGTTACGTGCCGCCACTGGAGTTAGAATTTCGGATCAAACCATCAGAAACCGTCTGAGGGAAATGGATCTTCATAGCTGCAGGCCTGTGAGACGCCCAAAATTAACTAATAGAATGGCTAGAAGAACTTGGGTTAATCAACGACTAGCAGAAAATTTTCAATGGGAGCATGGTTTATACACCGATGAATCCAGATTCTGCTTATTTAGTGATAATCGTAGAGTATGGGTCTGGAGAACTCGAGGAGACCGCTATAGACGCGAGTTTACAAAAGCAGTGGTGCCTTTTGGCGGCGGTGGTATCATGGTGTGGGCGGGCATTAGTTTGAATGGACGTACGAACCTCCATCTCTTTGAAAACAATGACAATGGACACATATACAGAGACGACATTATTCAGCAATATGTGGCCGACTTTCGTGAGGCTGTGAATGAAAACATGGTTTTTATTGATGATAACGCAAGACCTAATCGTGCACAAATTGTAATGCAAGCAATAAATGACCTCCACATTAACCATCTACCTTTACCACCAACGTCTCCCGACTTGAATCCAATTGAGCACATTTGGGACAGACTTCAAGAACAGCTCAACGAACATAATCCATCCCCAGTTAACGTGCAACACTTGCGGGAAATTTTACCGCTGTGTTGGAGAAGAGTGTCACAAGAACACATTAATAATTGCATTATGAGTATGCCCCGAAGATGTACAGCTGTGAGAGATGTCCGTGGCCATTATACCCGATTTTAGAATTAATTGTTAAAGAAAAATGTTTATTTTAGCTATTGTTAAAAATGTTGCTTATTTCATTTTAGATCATTTCTTAGTAATCTAACGATTTTTCTGAATAAATATACTTGAAAATTTTAAATTGTTGTGTACAATTATGTATCTAATATAATACACTACAAATATTTACCCATACTATCTAAAAAATACAAAAAAGTAAAAATTCCTTATTCATTTTTGAGTAGTTTAGATGCTTTTCTCAATTTTCTATTTTAAATTAATGTTTTCTGTCATCCAGCAAGTGTTTGAATGTGGAAAGAGATCGCTTAACATCGACGGACGTAATTGGAGCATAATACTTTAACTATTACATGTTTCGGCACTTTTTTGGCCTTTTTCAAAGAGTTTTTTTTTCAATGTGAACATTCAACTACATATAATTATAAAAAAATAACAGTGTATAATATTTTGTACTGTCATATTTTATATGTTACGTTGTCATGTTTTTTATATAAAGATTTAAAATTGCATTACGATTTTTTCGTATAAAAATTCATGCAAATTTCACATATTGTTAATTTTTTTATATTTTCCGATAAAATTTGAAAAAAGATATGATATCAACCTTCCACACAACATAAGGAACACAAACAAAAAATTTGATCAAATTCGATTGTGTAGTTTGTGAGTCTATAAATAACAAATTAAATGTTTTTGATTTTTATATGTATATATTAGGGTGGTCCTTATTTTTCAACGTTGTTGTTTCGACCGTAACTACCCGTCAAAATGTTCGCTATAGTATAAAAATACGGTGTGCAAAAAATTATCACGATTGGACGAGGTTAAGACGTGGCGCATTGCTCTTAAAATTTGGTTCAAAAATATTAAAAATAAAATTTTCTTGGTTGTAAAAAATATATTTAAAATATATATTTGACTTTAATTTTAACATGTTTTAAATTTCCTTGAGACGATGTCGTCTTAAAGCTTCTTTGGTTTTCATTTAAAACCAAATTTTTAAGGACTAGAATACAAAGTAAAATCTACATATTTATATACATATATGGTGACATATTTTCTTAAGAAAATAAATGAAAATTAATAAAAAGATAGAAATGGCTTACATTTGGAAAACAGAGTTAATAAATAGGAAAAATATAAAACATTCACTTATTCCTTGTGGCAGCAAATTTGATAATGTTACAAGATCTCTGTCTGACAAGGGATAAATAAAAACGCTTTGTTTTTAATTATTTATTTGTTATTTTATCTCAAAAAAGAATATTTGTTCACACTGGGGTAGAGTTTCCGATAATCTGCAACAATTTGCATTATCAATTGCTTTTCTTCTTCATCTTTGGATAACACTAAATTAAAATCTTCCATTAGCTTAACTACTCGTTCTGCGAGTCATTAACAACATTCATATTTCCAACAATATTAAGTCCAACGTTAAAACTAGGTTCATTTACCCACTCCTTTGGATCTTTTGTTAAAAAGTCCGTTGGAATAACAAACCTTTTAAAAAAATTACGTGATTTTTAGGTTATAAAATATTCGATGTTCTTATTAAGATATTGGCTTATAGTATGAGGAGTTACGATAAATTTTGTTTTAATTCGCAATCAGTAGGGTTATCCAGAGCTTGCACCATAAGATTCTTGGACTCATATGTAACATTTGGATCATAAAAAGACAACGCTGCTGTTTCTGGGGATAAATACCACAAATGATTGCTTCATTTGCTTAGTGACGCACGACTAATCTTCTCATCAACAATTTTATAAGCATGTAAATCTTTTAGCAATCTTAAATCCTGCATAGGGGGTTCTGCTGCAACTGGTGCTTGTATCCAATTTTTTAAGTACACCCTTACAACAAAGATGTAAATGTCACGAATACTAGTTATCTCCAATTGTGTCATTTTAAATTCGTTTCGAAATAAATATAATTTAAGGCAATAAATAGCTTTCGACATACAACGGGCGTTATGAAATGCTCCAGGCTTTTTGAAGGTAAATTCCGGAACTGTACCACCAAGAAAAACTATACTTAATTGAAGAAGCTCTTTATAATCATCACGTGGTTGCTTTACTTCAAGATTTTGAGATGCAAATTTTATAATCTCGGATACCTACACTCCCAACTGCATCCTTCACAATCTGATCTTCAACACCACTCATAAAGTTAATTTTGTCAATTTTGATCCAGGCGTCTCTAAATCTGCTAAATATTTGTACGTTAGGGCCTGACGATTTTTGCATTTTTTAATCGAAAACACTTCTTAAAATTATTTCATAGATGTGATGACGACATGGTAAATATAAAAGATCTTTTCCGATCGCTTGCTCTAAAAGAACACAAGAGCCTTGAAGTCGGGCTAAGTTAGAAGCTGTGGTATCGCAACATAAAGCTTCTACTTTTTTAATTAGGTTCCATTCTTGCAATAGGTCATACACTACTATAACTACTGGAATCCAATCAATAGATTCTTTTCCTATTAACGATGGCAAAATTTTACCACCCTAGTGAATTTTAATCAATTGTCATTTTATGAAGTCCCTTTTTAATTTTCTTAAATGCTGCACCACAGTGATGCCAACTTAACAAAAACGCGTAAGAGTATTCGAAAAAAAGGATAAAATGCTATATTTAGAACTCGTTGGCTTAAGAAAATACCTATGCTTGTAAACTATTACACGACCTTACAAAATGACATTTTTTTCATGTACATTTGATGAGAGATAGATTTCCTTATGTATTTTCTTCCGCTGAATTCGAAAATCAAGGTTAAATTTTTTTTTATGGAACAGTTTTTGAGATATTGGAATTTTTTCATTTTTTCGACCTTTTTTCTTGACAAATCATATCTCGAGCTAGAAATGTCCGATTGGGTCGTTCTTGGTACCCAAATGCAAGGTATTGAGATGACGAACAAATATGTATAATCGGATCTTTGATTGGTAAAGCGGCTCAAAATATATCGATGAAAATAGGGCACATTTTCAAAAAAATCATATTTTACAGTGATTCTGTGCCGACAGAAAAGTACAAATCGTTAAAAAAACGTCTGGTTTCTGTTCATGTACGTAAAGATGATACTTTTACGTAAGAACTATAACCAACCAGAAGAAAGTCGACCGAAAAATGACAAAATTATAAGCAATTGAGTGAATATATCCAAATCCCATATTTTCCGAATATTTTATTTTTTTCGACAATTTATGAGTTCGGTTGCTCACACGCAAATATATTGAATTTATTATTTGTTATTTGTATGTATTTTGACTTTCTTATTACTATTATAATAATAATTATTATTCGTACCAATAAACAGCTGACTCTTGCTATATCTTGATATTTATATGTCTTTGGTATAGGAACATGATTTTATATCGACAGCCTGTTGGTATATTGGCAACGTATATTAGTTCTCACGTTGACGCTAGAGTTCTTAGATTTTATTCCAAACAAAACAACAACACATCACATTTAGGAACCTTAGAACCCTGACATTTTGTTTTGACATCTTCTATAAAACGTAGTGTCGGTTGTTTGTATATTATAGGAACTCACAAATTTGATTGAAATTATATTTCACTGTGTTCACCAAAATGTCTAAAAGAAAACGAGAATTTAAGTGCGTAAACAATCCAAATAATTTCTGTTACGTGTGTGGCAATTTTGTCCCCCAACCAAATAAACGTAGATTCACCGATTCATACAACATAATTATCTGCAATATTTTGGAATAGCAGCTGCAACTTTTCATGTGCAATGGACACCAAATAATGTTTGTTTATCGTGCCATATAACTCTTGCCGCGTGGGCTTCTGGTTCATCACAGTAAGATTAAATTTACATATACAATTGAATTAATAATAAAGTGAATTTTTATTCCAAATTAGACGATACATGAAATTCGGTGTACCGATGATATTGAGAGAGCCGCTCTGCCATTCGGTTGATTGTTACTTTTGCCTGAGCAAATCCACTGGTTTTGGAAAGAGTGCCAAATGGGTTTATGCGACAGTAGCATCTGTTTCGCTTCCAGTTCCACATTCAAGTGAATTTCTTCATCCTAAGTGCCCCGATTCAATGATTGAATTTTTCGAATCATGACTACAGACAGACACAAGCAGTGATAATGAATTTCAACAGGGTCGCAATTGCAACATTTTACGCAGCCTGAAATGAATGATTTGGTGAGAGATCTCGAGCTGTCAAAGGAAAAAGCGGAGTTACTTGCATCTCGCCTGAAGCAACGGAACTGTTTGGCTCCGGGAGTATATGGAACATTTTACAGAAACCGTGATAAACCTTACGCACAACATTTTAAGAAGGAAAACGACATATGCTACTGCAACGATATTCCTGCATTGTTTAAGCAACTCGGAGAGCCTTATGGTCCAAATGAGTGGCGCTTGTTCATTGACGGTAGTAAGCAGAGTTTGAAAGCAGCCCTACTGCATATTGGAAATGAAAAACCTTCTATCCCCATCGCTCATGCCATCAACACTAAAAAATCATACGCCACAATGGCCAGTTTGCTAAAATACATTAAATATGAGCATCACAACTGGAAAATATGTTCCGATCTCAAAGTCGTCGGCATGTTGTGTGGAATGCAGGGTGGATATAGAAAATATTGCTGCTTTCTTTGCCTCTGGGATAGTCGTGCTCGTGAACATCATTATAGAAGAAAAGACTGGCCAGAAAGGGAGACCGTCACAGTGGGCAAAGACAATATTAAATACGTGCCTCTTGTCAAAAAAGAAAATATAATTTTTCCAGCGTTGCACATTAAACTTGGCCTCATTAAAAATTTTGTGAAGGCCTTAGACAAGGAAGGCCAAGTATTTTCCTATTTGAAAACCCTTTTCCCGCAGCTTTCTTTAGCAAAAATCAAGGAAGGCGTCTTCGATGGTCCACACATAAAGAAATTGGTAAAAAGCACAGATTTTCCAAAATATTTAACACCCGTTGAAAACGAGGCCTGGAATTCATTTCAGCGGGTTGTTACCAATTTTCTTGGAAACAATAAGAGCCCTAACTACGAGGGAATTATTACCGATTTGCTAAAGAACTACAACAAGATGGGTACGGAATGCCATTATTTAATTTCATTCCTGGTTGTTTTCTATTGTATTGTTTTTACCATTTTATTTATTTCTTACAGGTGTAAATATGTCTCTAAAAATCCATTTCTTGCATTCGCATTTGAATTTCTTTCAGGAAATCTTGGTGACGTAAGTGACGAACACGGCGAGAGATTTCATCAACAAATTAAGACCATTGAGCGGCGCTATCAAGGATTTTGGGATGATGCAATGTTGGGAGACTATGAATGGTTTCTCACTAGAGAAACGGATCCCAAAAGCAACCGAAGACAAAGCAAGAGCCACAACTATTTCTAACACACAAAAATGTCAAGAATGTATTGCAAGCGTTTAAACACAATAAATTGTCGAAAAAAATAAAATATTCGGAAAATATGGGATTTGGATTTATTCACTCAATTACCTATAACTTTGTCATTTTTCGGTCGATTTTCTTCTGGTTGGTCACGTAAAAGTATCATCTTTACGTACATGAACAGAAACCAGACGTTTTTTTAACGATTTGTACTTTTCTGTCGGCACAGAATCACTGTAAAATATGATTTTTTTGAAAATGTGCCCTATTTTCATCGATATATTTTGAACCGCTTTACCAATCAAAGATCCGATTATACATATTTGTTCGTCATCTCAATACTTTGCATTTGGGTACCAAGAACGACCCAATCTGGCATTTCTAGCTCGAGATATGATTTGTCAAGTGAAAAAAGGTCGAAAAAATGAAAAAATTTCAATATCTCAAAAACTGTTCCATAAAAAAAAATTTAACCTTGATTTTCGAATTCAGCGGAAGAAAATACATAAGAAAATCTATCTCTCATCAAATGTACATTTTCGGTGTAAAGTAGTGTTATCAGGATATGTAAATAATTTAGTTGCCGCCGCAATTTTTGAAATTTGATTCCAATTAAATTTTTATAATCAATTTCTTGTTAGAAATCGTGGCAGTTACCGTAAATTTAATTAAGTTATAATAATAAAGTTATAGGTATATTGTATACTAAAAAATATAAATACATAAAAAAAATTATATTTCTGTTCATTTTACCAACAGGGGTCGCCTTGGGAGGCGGTGCGCCACGCCTTCCCTTTGTTCGATACGCATAATTTTTTGTATACCGTATTTTTACACAAAAACAAACATTTTTAGAGGGAGTTACGATCTATAACTTAAAATTTTTTTTTTCCATACATCTAAAGACCACCTAGTATATATAGATGAGAGAAGTTATTGTATTTTTTATTTAATTACATAAAGCAAGTCATTATTAGATTTGTTTTTTCTATTATTTGAGACAGATTATTTATTTAATGACCGATCATTTCGAAAATTTGCATTGATTGAACCAGCTTTAACAAAATGGTTACATAACTTTTGAAATTCATCAATATGTATTTCCTTCAAGCACCGTTGTAAAAATTATACCAAATTATCAAACTCTTACTATTATTTTAAGACAACATGGCAATTAATGTTAGTTACAATTTGATTAGAAACAGTTTCTTCGATTCATTTTCACATAATTGTCCTCAAATGATAGATATTTATCGACTGCAAAGCCAGGTACTTAAAAGGCAGATAAAATCTACTACGTTGACCCCATAAAAAACACAATTACTCGACGACCGTGTTATTAAATAATAATAAAAATGGTAACACACGTTACTGCGGGAGTACCGCCCGTGAGAAAAACCCGTTATGCTCCTTACAGTTACTTAAAAAAAATCACTGAAAAACGATTGTCTTCCACCTGACATTACCGTCAGCGCAGATCTTTTGCTCAGATGTGTAAAAATTCAAATGAATCGACTGTCCGTGATAATAGTTTAGGGCCGTTTAGTACTAATTGTGTACGGCAAGCGAGAGAAAACTTCTCACGCATGCCAAAATTACAACCGCGAATTAAACGTTTCGTGTTACTCTCTATGGCGAGAGGACGAACTAATGCAGTCAAGAGGCGGAAGATTGATGGAACGGAAGCAAATAATAATAATAATATGTGAAGACGTAGGAAATTCCATTGTTTTTGAAGATAAATCTTAGATACATGCATGCATATGTGTCTACGTTATACGCATACAGAAAATTTTATATACAGTCTGTACAGTAAATAACTTTTTTTGAATAAAATAGATATCACATTCATGCGCTCATAGAGGGATTAATGATATCTAGGATGAGAGTAAAAAAATAATTATTAGTTATATTAGTTTTAGGCAACTTATTTTCATGTCATATAATTTAACATTCTGAACTTGCGGCAAATGAGAATTAATGAATATTAAATCTCATTTTTACATGTCATGTTTGTACTAGCATGTATAACACACCTCGTCGCGACTACGATCTTACTGGTTGTTAGGACATTTAAAAATTACTGAAAAGCCAACTCCATCAACGGGAACGTACAGACGCGTTTCGCTCTAATTGAAGCTTATCAATGTACGGTACCTCGAAGACAGATATGGCTTTTCACTTCTCTACTTTGTGTATATACAAGGTGTGTATAAATTGGCGGACCCACTACACACAAGTCCTAATTCTAAAACGATGTATCAGGCTTCCTTTGTCTTGATGAATGAATGTCTTGATGAATGAATTTGAAAGAAACATACATTTGGCAACATTGAACACGCATGTGCTAGTTATAATCTTCGGAACATTTTTACACGTCGTCATGTGAACCTTAAATTTAAATTTATAAAAGAAACAAACGAAATAAAATTGGTTTCTTAGATTACATATTTATTACGAAAATATTACAAAGTTTTAAAAATTTTTATAATATTGACTTATTATTGTACATCTTCTTGATAGAAATCAATGTAATTATTACCTACATAATTGTTCGAATTGAAATCCATCAGTTTGTAGACATAGCTGCAATCTTTGTGGTAACGTTTGTACTATTCGCTCAAATCTTTCTGGTGTGATTTCTAATACTGCGGCGTCAATTCGGGCTCTAACTTCGCCTTTGCCTTGGTCGACCTGCGTTCGCATTTCTTGAAATAAACGAACCTATTTCACGAAGTCGTTGGTCCAGCCTTCGAAATATATTTTTACTTGGATGCCTCCGATTTGGAAAACACACTCGATATTCCTACCCTGCCATGCTAGCATTTCCACGACAGAAACCGTATATCATGTACATATCGGCATATTCGTTGAACGTAAAATTCATAATAAACAAACGGAACAACTAGTGAACACGAAAACCCGAAAACTGATTAAAACTATACAAATAAATACGAAAACTAAACAAAATTATACAAATAAACACGAAAAATAAGCAAGTCGAATGAAATAGGTAGATTACATAAGTGTCAAAATTTGACAGTAGTAATGTATTTGACTAGAACAACATTAGGCTGCCTACTTATTGTTTTACAACGTTGTCAGATGTGCTTTTCGTCAAAATAAGTTAATAAACAAATATTAAAAATAAACTTTAAAATCAAAAAGAAAACTTTAACGAAAGGATAATAATAACAATTCTTCTTTCTTCTAAATTGTAGCTCTTTCTGTCAACAAATATCGAGTAATAATGCTTATTTCAAGACTGAAAGTTCGAACTTTAGGAACCTCGTGCAAAGATATGGAGCATGGTACAACATTTTCGTATTAGGATTTTGGACTCCGAATTTAGCGAAGAACATCGCCGCGTGTAGTGGGTCCGCCAATTCATATACACCTTGTATAGTTAACATTCTGAACTTACTGCAAATGAGAATTAATGAATATGAAATCTCATTTTTACATGTCATTGTCGCCTTATGTGATGCATTAATAACTACAATCCGACAAACCAAGTTTGTACTAGCATGTATAACACACCTCGTCGCGACTACGATCTTACTGGTTGTTAGGATAACTAAAAATTACTGAAAAGCCAACTCCATCAACGGGAACGTACAGACGCGTTTCGCTCTAATTGAAGTTTATCAATGTACGGTATCTCGAAGACAGACATGGCTTTTCACTTCTATACTTTGTGAATATATAGTTAACATTCTGAACTTACTGCAAATGAGAATTAATGAATATTAAATCTCATTTTTACATGTCAATGTCGCCTTATGTGATGCATTTATAACTACAATCCGACAAACCAAGTTTGTAGTAGCATGTATAAAACACCTCGTCGCGACTACGATCTTACTGGTTGTTAGGATAATTAAAAATTACTGAAAAGGCAACTCCATCAACGGGAACGGGAACAAACTTGGTTTGTCGGATTGTAGTTAATAATGCATCACATAAGGCGACATTGACATGTAAAAATGAGATTTAATATTCATTAATTCTCATTTGCAGTAAGTTCAGAATGTTAACTATATATACACAAAGTAGAGAAGTGAAAAGCCATATCTGTCTTCGAGATACCGTACATTGATAAACTTCAATTAGAGCGAAACGCGTCTGTACGTTCCCGTTGATGGAGTTGGCTTTTCAGTAATTTTAAATTATCCTAATATCATATAATTGTTTAATTGAATAGTTTATGAAAATTTATGTAAAGATCGTATTAATTACACTGGCCAACAAAGTACGTTTTTTTGTACGTGTAGCTTATTTCTTTTGTCATGTTGATTCTGAATTTGATTTAAAATTTTCTCCATCGCGTCAGGATTTTTAGATATTTCCTTAAATAGTTTCTTAAAAAAACGCATTAAATTTTACAAAATTTCAAAGTTACTTTTGTATAAGTTCTGTCGAATATTAAGTGGACATATCTGCATATTTCCTACGTCAAAGCACTTCGACAACGCACATTTTTGCTCTGGAACGAATCAAATTCAGAATTGGTAGATATCTGGCTATGTTGATATACAGGCTGTCCAGCGAGGTAGTTCTAGGTTTTTGTATAGTTATTCCTTGGTAAAAAATTAGAAAATAACTTCCTATAAACATGGGTCGAATTCACACTGTTATAGAGATATGCATGGTCAAAGTTGCCCTATGTAAAGGATCCGGTAGAAAGAATGCATGGATTTCGAATAGCTGTTGCTCCTACGTTGGTGAGGATAAAAAAGTTTGGTGGAGCTTTGTATGAACGCTAACTCATAAGGTTTCAGTATGCCACCGGGCCTTGGTCAGGCGAATAGCGTGCGTTCATTGTTGAAACTTATTTTTAAAATGGCGGTTTTGTAATATCAACATAACGAGCGTCCAGGCTACGTTTCAATATTCGCGCATTGGATTCAGTGCCAGATCGTAATGCGATTATTCGTTGGATAGTTAGTTGCCTTTCGCGAAACATGTTCAACACTAAAACAAAAACCACCTGGCAGGCCATGAAATGTTCGAACACATTGAACGCAATGAATCCAATGGCTATTTTGCAGTTGTCCGACCGAAGTGTGAGGCGAATGTTGCATCTAGACCTAAGTTCCATCCTTCCTAGATGATCTTGTTCATCCGATACACGAAGATGTCTTTCAAAAGGGTGTGCATGCGTACCAGACCATTCTTCGAAACGTGCCGAGAAATGCAATTTTATTGACCAGTGATGAATCTCGTTTCCACATATCCGGTTTTGTGAATAACCAAAATTACTGTTATTGGGCAGCAGAACCTCATGAACTTCATGAAAACTCCTGCATGGCGATGGAACTTTCGGAAAGGTGTCTCTGATATATTCGCAGATTCTGTGGAGAGCGTGTGCTACACAAGTAATTTTCAGTATATTAGAATGTTTCTTCAGAGACACCTTTCCGGAAGTTGATAGACTTGTATCCGTTTCTAAAAAAGTTTTCAGAAAAGCACCATTGAGAGTAGCTCTTTACGTGAAAAAGCTTCCATGTTTCTCACTGCCTCCGTCTCTAGTAATAACTAGATGGGGACCATGGTTGGTAGCTACTAGCTTTTATGCAGAGAATTTCGATAGTTTACAAAATTTTGTTACATGTTTAAATGACGATGTTCGAAGTATTTCTGAGTACAAGGAACAAATTCCAAATTTAAAGAGTGAGTTGTACTTTCTTCAGGAACATTTTGGAAATTCACCAAAAGTAAAATTTCAAATTCAAAGATGGATTAACCACATTAAATATGGCTATTAATAATTTGAAAAATATTCCAAGTGACTTCGGATGTGGCCTTCGGCAAAAGTTTGACGCAGTTTTCAATAGAAATCCAGATTTAATAATATTGCGGCAATTGTGTATGGGGACAATGCCTCAAAATCTAACTGCTAAATACGCTGAAATAAAAGAATATTTCCAGTATGCACCTATAACTAGCTGCGATGTGGAAAGGACGTTTTCTATCTACAAGAATGTATTTCATTCAAAGAGAACAAATTTCACAGAAGAGAACCCTGAGAAAGTATTGCTAGTTAATATTAATACTCCTTTACTCAACTTGAACTAGAAAATGAACAAATAAAATGTATTTCGTATTTTATAGATCATCACCCGTTTGTTTTCCAATTACACAAATAAGATTAAAAAAGCTTTAAAAATACAAATTTTCAATAGTACGCTCGTGGGCCATGAATCATGGTCCTCTCGTGTCCGGGCCCTAATTATAATTAATGTCGAGCATATTGAAATTAATCATTTTCAGGATTAGAACTTGAGCCTACTGAAAATTCTGAAGACGATCCTGTATTTACATTAAAAGACAAATTTTCTACCATATTGTCAAAGATATTTTCTAAATTACACATTTTATTTTCTTCTGTGATGACATGAATGTTATTTTTCCATCAGCAACAATAGAACTATATTTAATTAATATTAATTAATTGTATAAATAGCACAATAAACAACTAATACAATAAGTAAACCAGGAGTTATTACAATGAACAACATTTTTTGCGGAATACATTACGCAAGCAACATCTTGATTTTGCCTGCATAAATTCGTTCTTTATTTTAACCAATCACAAGCTTTTATTTTAAGCTCTATCTTTTCCAACATTTCTTTCTTAGAGAGAATGATGTATATATTTTAAGAAATAATCAGATATTAGGTCTGCATAAGGCGAAAGCTTAATAAACTTAAAAATATAATTTCAATGTTCAAAAAAAGGAGTTACTTATCGTCCAATACTTTAATTTCAGTCTGTCATCGTATTACATAAACTCGTATTAATTTATGTAATGTATTGGCAACAATCTCTATTGGTAATCTGACCACATGTGGGCCCTTTAATAACAAAATGTCAAACGCAAATGCCGGAAATAGCACACGTTCTTATATAAAACATATTACGTAGTCAATAACGTAAAGCACTAATCGAATATTTTACGTGTTTTATCTTTCCCTGTCACTTGTTACGGGATAACATCATAAACAGACAAAGAATTTTACGATTATGTTGTTTCCGTTTGCAAAATACATCCAGCAGCATGTGAGTATGTAGTTAATAGACCTCTGGCTTACTCTCTTGAGCAGTAACGTGAAATCGTGAAATATGTTTTCGTAACTTCAGTTGACAGACATGTAGCGAATTCTTATATTGAGGGAAGGCAATTATATTCGATATCTAGATAATAGATAGATCAAATATGTTAACTTATTTACCAATCATATCAAATTGCGTTTGTCTCTTACGGAAGGCCTTGCAGAATGGATTATATAGTTTAGTTAATTCATAGCCGCCAAAATATCGCGTACCTAAATTTCTCCCTAACAATACATAATTGTAGTACTTCGTTTCGACGCTATTATATACCGTGTGTTACACAAAAATTTCCAAAGGCTGTAACATCTTTATCTATTATCTGTTTTTAATGATCTGAACATCAAATTAAACGGTTTCGGAAAGACTACATACAGTAACGCGAATCTTTTTGTCTCATATAATTTACCAGAAACGTGAGTAATTTTTCCCTCTGAAATTGAACTGCTTTTTTTTTCTTGATTTCTACAAAAGAAAATTTTCTACAGATTCAAGTAACGTACCTAATAAAAACACTTCTTCTTCTTCTTCTTCTTCAGGTGCCATCTCCTCTCAGAAGGTTGGCTATCATCACGGCTATTCTCATTTTTGATGCTGCGGCTCTGAATAGTTCAATGGAGCTGCATTTATACTACTGTCTCAAATTATTTAACCAGGAAATCCGTCTTCTTCCTATATTTCTTCTTCCCTGTATCTTACCCCGAATAATTATCTGTAGCAGAGCATATCTTTCCCCTCTCAACACGTGGCCCAGATATTGTAGTTTTCTTATCTTTATTGTGTTCAATATTTCCTTCTCTTTCCCAATTCTTTTAAGTACTTCGCTATTCGAAACCCTATCTATCCATCTTATCTTCAGGATCCTCCTATATGCCCACATTTCAAATGCCTCTAGACGCTTATTAGTGTCTTGCTTTAGCGTCCAGGCTTCCATCCCGTACAGCAGCACCGGGAACACGTAACATTTCAATACCCTGATCTTGAGACGCAGACTAAGGTCATTGCCACACAATACATTCCTCATCTTGTTGAATATATTCCTGGCTTGGCCGATTCTCGTTCGAATTTCTTCTGTATATTCATTTGTGTCGGTAACAGTTGTTCCCAAATATTTGTATTTATAAAAACACATACTTGGATAAAGAAAAATCCAAGAAAATCAGAGTTTTTTGCAAATTTTTGTCACTCACATTGGGCCATGAGTTGGTGTAGACAGTTGCACACTGACAACGTCTAGGTATTAATCACTTACTGTCACTGTCAGTTTATGTGAATCTTGTAGTAGTATTCAAAAACACTATTAACAGTAATAATAAATAACTTTTTCTTAACCCCTGTTTTCATCACCCCGGGACCGTCAATCAGACTTTCTTCTTGAGTGATGGGGATGTCTTTCTTTTTTCCTACCTCTCCCCTCCCTTGTGGTATTCGAGGATTAGGAGTTCGGGAATTGTTCTCTAGATCTTCTGGTCTTCTGGAGTTAACTAATTTTGTCATGTTTTCGCTTGTTTTGTTTCTAATATTGCTCTCGCTAATTGCTTCAGGATGTCCCAGGTCACTTTGTCTCGAGTGATAATTGCCGCGAAGTTGGTTACCATCAATTCCCCCCCCCCAACCTGGAGCAAGACTGTCGTCTCTCTGCTCTCCACCTAATGCAAGAGAAAAATGTATGCTTCGGCGAGTCTTGTTCTGCACAGTAGCCACACATGTCGCTCTCTATTTATCCTATACCCTTTGCATATGTGCGAAATTGTTTATGCCCTGTTAATATCTGGCACATATAATAGTCGACATTTCGGTGTCTTTAGTCAAACCATGTCTTTACGCTAGGTATATCCGTTTTGGCCCACTGCGCTACAGCTCGGTTTTCTTCCCACACTTCCTGCCACTCGCTAATAATAGATAGTCTCACACTCTTTTTGACGCTGCCCAGATTTTCTTGGCTTCTTTTTTCTGTGAGGAAACTCTCTTTGGCCAGCAGACATATGGGTATCACCTCCGCTATAACTTGTAACATCTTTACCGACACCGTCTCATAAGCGCACACACACCTTAGCAAGACCTTTCTTAGAGTTCTTTCCAGCAGTTTTCTATAGGTCTTCTTCTGAAGGGCACAATACCATACTGGTGCTCCGTATAACAATGTTGATGACATAACACATATAGTATCGCCCTCTTCCCACTTCTGGGACCCCCGATATTTGGATATTAATCCCATCAGTCCTGCTGTCCTTCCTTCCGCCTTTTGTGTCACTACTTTGAGATGTTCCCTTAGCATCATCTTGTCATCTATAGTTATACCCAAATATTTAGCGAACTTGCTGAGTTTGATTACTGTCTCTCCTATTACGAAACATACCGTATCCCTCTTTTTTGGCCCTTTTAAAATGATTGACTCCGTTTTCTGTAGTGCTAGTTCCAGTTGATGATCCCGCATCCACATATCGATGCGTCTCAAAGATTCATTTACCCTTTATATAAGTGTGAGCGCCAAATCGTCCGCAAACCCTATCGCCGCAGCCCTCTCAGTTAAATCCAATGTAAGGACTCCATCGTAAAGCACGTTCCATAGAGTTGGTCCTAGTATGGAGTCCTGTGGAACTTCAACTGTAACGTTTGTCTCCAGTCGTCCTTCTATACTTATTTTTCTATCTTGGAAGTAGCTGCAAACGACATTCGTTAAATATCCCGGAATGCGTCTTTTTCGGAGTTCCGATATGATTTTACTCCAAGGAGCTGTATTGAAGGCATTCTTCACATCTAGTGTTATAAGAGCACACCATTTATCTTTGCTCATATTCCTTTTTCTTACCACGTCCTCCATTGCTTGTATTGTGGATCAGCCTTTTCGGAAGCCATAATGATGCTGTGGCAATATAATATAGTCTTCCAGCCTGCTCCGTAGTAATGTCTCATAAATCTTGCTTAAAGTATTGAGTAAGGATATTGGTTTATACGCCGATTTTTAACTTCCTTTTGGTATCAATACCACCTTGGCTACCTTCCAATCTATTGGGAGCTCTTGCTTTCTCAATAAGTTATTCACGCCCTGTATCCAGGTAGGTGCCAATTTTACTGCTACCCTTATCGCCACCGGTGGAATGCCATCTGGTCCAGGGGCTTTTCCAGACTTCATATTTTTTTACAGCACTACAGATCTCTTCCAATGTGAAAGGTGCCGCCTCTTCACATTTTTCTCAAGATATCGCGATATCATTTCTTCGAAGGAAATGTTCATTCCCAATTTTCTCCTTTTCATCAATTGTTAGATCAAATAATAAATAACTAATTGTGTGTAAGTTTTCTTTATTTTGTTTCTTATTAATATTTATAAAATATGAATTTCGAATATTTAACGGACATGCTTCAAGTTTATTTTGATTATGGTAAAAGACCCCGTCACGCTATTAGAATTTATCAAGAACGTTTTCCTCATAGGCAATCACCGCATCATCAGAAATTTGCGCAACTTGAAGCTAATTTGAGGATGTTTGAATCTTTTAAAAAGCCAAGGAAAGGAGTGCGGAACATAGATGAAAATTTAAGTTTACATAACCGTTTTGTTGGGCGTACAAGAAAATCCCAGAACATCCGTTAGAGAGATTGCTAGCAATGTTGAATAATCTATTATAACCGTACATTCTATTTTGAGAAAAAACACAAAATGAGACCGTACATATCTCAAACAATCCATCATTTGCTGGAAGACGATTATCCGCGCAGAACGCAATTTCGTGACTTTTATTTAAATAAATTACAGGAAGATCCACTATCTTATTCTGAAATTCTGCGGTCGGACCAGTACACCTTTACCAATTACGTCGTGTCTAATAGGAACAACCATAAGTATTGGAGCGACGAAAATCCTAGAGTTATTGTTGAAAATAATACCCAGAAAAGATTTACCTTGAATGTTTGGCGTGGGATTTTAGGCAGTAGAGTAATTGGACCATACTTTATTGATGGTAACCTAAATCAACAAAAATATCATACGTTGCTTGAAGATATAGTGGAGAATTTAGAAGAATTACCTTTTAATCAATATGCACAACTACACCTCCAGCAAGATGGAGATGTTCCAAATAATGCTCTTAGAAATACAGAATTCTTAAATAGACAGTTTGATCGAAAATGGCTAGGCATTAACGAACCTATTAAATGGCCCGCCCGTTCACTAGATCTTCCACCTTTAGATTTATTTCTATGGTACCAAACTAGAGAAATTGTTTGTTTATGTAACACAACCTAAAAAGGTAGATAATCTACTAAATAGAATTATTAACAACGATAACAAATAAGTACTAAACTTCAAGTTTAATTTTTTTTCTATTATAAATCCACTACAATATTGTTTCGCCATACAATGGCTTCATCAGCTTCATCAAAATAACATTTAGTATAGAAACAGAAATAAATAAAAATATTAATTTTCTAGGGTTAACCATAACACACGAAACTAATAAACAGGAGTTCGCTGTATACCATAAACCAACACATACAGACACCACAATATGCGCTAATTATTTTCATCCTATAACACAAAAATTATCAGCATACCAATCAATGGTGTATAGATTAATTAACGTACCTATGAGTAAAAGTAATTTCAACCTCAAACTAAATAGGATATACATAATAGCATTAAACAATAGTTACTCTATAAATATTATCAATAACATACTGAAGAGTCAACAAAATTCTAAAACCCTTTCCTTAGTTTGCCCAAAATTAAAAAACAATATAACTAATTCCTACAATTTAATCACTTACTTAGGAAAAATTTCGGAAAAAATTGGTACTTTCATTAAAAAACTTAATAACGAACATATATCATTTAAAACAGACAATACTATACAGAACATTATTAAAAATAACAGATAAAATAGGCAAAGAATAAAACTCTGGTGTATGTAAGTTAACATGTGAAGATTATAATAAAGTATACTTAGGACAAACGGGAAAGGCGATCAAAATTAGGATGAAAGAACACGAGAGAAGTCATAAAGAAAAGAAAACAGATTCAACTTTCGCAAATCATTGTTGAGATATTAATCATAGATTTAATATATTTGAAAATTTTACATATTCAAGATAAAAGCAAAAAACTTAATTTGCTAGAAAACCTGATAATTAATAGATATAATAATTTAGAATTAGCAAAAATATTCAAACTTGTATTTTAAATATTCAGTTTTCCATCCACCTGATGAAGCCTTTGTATGGCGAAACAATTTTGTAGTGGATTCACAATAAAAAATTTTAAAGTAGAAGTTTAGTACTTATTTCTTATCGTTATAATGAAAGTTTTAACAAGGATCTCCTTCGTTAGTCAATGATTTAGAATTATTAATGCTTGTCGACAAATATCGCCCAACAACATATTAAATGCAATTGGTTTTGTAGAAAAGAGAGTTGCAGACTATAGATTAGTCGAATTGGTGTAAATTTTTCATTCTTTATTCCTTATTAAAGTTTGTTATTTTATTACTGAGAATTATAGAAAATAAATATGCACCTATTCAGTCAATTTAATGTTGTCATCGTGTGCAACTACTGGCACCAACACATGGCCCACTGTTGTGAAAAAAAAATAAAAAGCAAGAAAAAAAAGTTCATTTCGAAAAGGAAAAATTCAGTCACGTTCCTGGTAAAGTATATCTGACAAAAAGATAATTCGATTTGCTGTATGTAGTCTTTCCAAAACCGTTTATTTTTATGCACACATCATTAAAATCAGATAATAAATAAAGACGTTATAGCCTTTGGAAATTTATGTGGAACACCTGGTATATAGTGAATAATAATTCAAAATGGGCAAATGGTCTGTAAATTGATATTAATTTATTTTCAATCTCTTTATATTTCGCAACAAATTCGTTGTTTCCTCAGGTGGTGCTACAAGATTAATAAAAACAAGACGCTCAATAAATGAATTTATACGGCAATAACAAAATACTCACAGAATCCAGAGTTAAAAAATAGAAATGACGTAAATAGACATTTGAAAATATATTACATTAAAATTTAAAATATTAAGTGTACTATGACTTCAAAAAATAAAATTCGATTTTCGTAATCATCAAAATTATTGAGTTGCAAATACGTTTAGTTTTATAGGCTAATAAAGTAGTTATATTAATCGGTAACTTGTACGGGAATCAAATCTTTGTAAAACTGTTGTATTTGATCCCCATGTAAATGGCAACAAAAAGAATACAAAATTTAAATCTGCATTTTGAAATCCACAATGGCAGATTGTTGATTCGATAACACAGGTCTACAGTGATTTTGATGTTTGAAAACTGTTTGCTAATTTGTATATGTTTGGGGGCCCTTATTCCAAAAAACGCCATATTTTTGCTCTATCACGTAAATTTTTTTTATAGCGCTCTATATCTTAAAAATGTTAATTTATTAATATACATACCTATGACAAGAATATGTTTGTTCCATGTTAGGCATGATTTTTAAATGAATTGATTTTTATGAAATTAAATGTGATTTGGCAACACTGATTAATATTAGATTTCTCAGCAAAGCAACAGAGTCGGCGCAGAAGCGTCAATGCAACGTTGAAACCTGCTTATGTGCAGTTTGGTTGTGTTAGTAGTCGTGCTACTGTGTCCGCGCGCTTGTTGTCTTCGTTGTTGCGTATTTTAAGTGTTCTAGAACGTATAAATATGGAAAGAAGACATTGTGTGAACAATCCGAATAACGTTTGTTATATCTGTGGTAGTTATGTCGTAGTAAAGCAGAGGCAAACTATAACTTCGTTTGTGAAAAATGTACCAAATGCGACCAAGACAAGTCCTGGGCCCCTCATACTGTTTGTACCGTTTGCGTTGAAGCATTAAGAAACTAGCAAAAAGGTAGGAAGAAATGTTTAAGCTTTGGTGTTTCTATGGTATGGCGAGAGCCTAGAAATAACAGTGATGATTGTTATTTTTGTTCGTGTAATGTTCAAGAATTCAACAGAAAATATAAGAAACAAATTGTGTATCCCAATCTTGACTCTGCTATTCGAACAGTTCCTCATGGACCAGATGTACCGATACCTACCGCCCCAAAAGCACTAGAAAACGTCATATCGTCAGAATCAGAGGAATCTAATTGCGACCCAGATGACTCCGATTTCACACCAGATTTCAGAGAGCCCGAAGTGTTTAACCAGAGCGAACTAAATGATTTAATTAGAGATTTGCACCTTCCAAAGGATGCATCCGAATTGTTAGCCTCCTGACTTCGTGAGAAACATTTACTGGCACCTGGTGTCACATCAAGCTTTTACCGGGATCGCGAAAAAGAGTTATGTCAATATTTTACTCAAGACGGACCGCTAGTGTATTGCAACAATATTTCTGACTTAATTTCAAAATTAGGAAATGTGCCGTATGTAAAAGAAGAATGGCGCCTGTTTATTGACTCAAGTAAGCGTAGTTTAAAAGGCGTTTTATTGCACAATGGTAACGAGCTGGCCTCAGTTCCCGTTGCCCATTCGGTACATTTAATGGAAACGTATGAAAATTTTGAACTTCTTTTAAAGAAAATAAACTACCAAGAACATCAGTGGATGCATTGTGGTGACCTTAACGTGCTGTGCATGCTACTAGGACAACAAGGAGGTTATACAAAATTTCCATGCTTTATTTGTAAGTGGGATAGTCGAGCAAGGGATAGACATTGGACTCAAATAGAATGGCCCTCTAGAACAAGCCTTACACCTGGTAGCAAAAATGTATTAAGAGATAGCTTGGTTGACCCCAAAAAAGTTTTACTGCCTCCTCTCCATATCAAACTTGGATTGATGAAGCAGTATGTTAAAGCCCTAGAGAAAAATGGACTGTATTTTAAGTATTTGTGCGAGACATTTCCAGCCTTTTCCGATGCCAAGTTAAAAGAAGGTATTTTTGTTGGGCCGCAGATAAGAACATTATGCAAAGACAAGGATTTTCAAAACACAATGACCAATGTCGAGAAAAACGCCTGGGTTTCATTTAAAGAAGTAATTGATAAGTTTCTTGGGAACTCTAAGGACGAAAACTACGAAAATATTGTTCAAAATATGTTACAACACTTTCATCGTCTAGGTTGTAATATGAGTTTGAAAGTGCATTTCCTGTTTTCACACTTGAACTATTTTCTTGAAAATCTTGGAGCAGTTAGCGAAGAACAGGGAGAGAGTTTTCACCAAGACATTAAGGAAATGGAACGGCGATACCAAGGCAGATGGAGCATAACGATGATGGAGGACTACTGCTGGATGTTAAAACGGGATATGCCCTTAAAAACATACAACCGAATGTCCGGACAACGCAGCTTTCTGGCAAAAAGACAAAGATTTCACTTAAAAAAGACTGAGTAAAGTATTTTTTTCCACTTTTTTAACTTGTATTCCACCTTTTTACTCAATAAACAAATAAATTTTTTTAGAAATATCGTTTTTTTTCATTTAATATTTGCAAAAAAACCTTACGTGATACAAATAAATGCATAGAATTTTTGAAATCAGCCAAAATTATATAAAATCAGTTTTCAAAATAAAAACATCTGTCAAAAAGTTTAATTTTGTAGACCTGTGTAATCGATACTGTGTTGTAAAACAATTTTCATGCAATAATACTTTAACTTAAAAAGGTATATAACCCCTTACCACAATTATTAATCGTATCCTAAATACGTATTTCGACAACTAAGTTGTCATCATCAGTAGGTAAAAACCACTAATTAAAAAGTCGCACATGGGGCACAGTAAATCTAGAAAACCGCTAACGCAACAACTACTTTACACCGCGTCCACGTATAGACTCCAGTCTATACTTGTTTGTTCAATAAAATATAGCTTTTCTAGCAGATCGTAATTCAATTTTGTTATTAAATTATTTTGTTAATAATCTTATGAAGAATACAAAATTTAAATTGTTTGAGAAATATGAATAAATAGTTTTTGTTTATATCTCGTACCACGACAGATTTAAAGAGATTTATATAAACGTTGTATAATATAAATAAGATCCTTATGGAAGTAATTAGTAATTAGTATTATATTTCCATATAATGTGTTCCTGAATATTGCAAATAGTCAATACTTTAATGGAATATATATTCAGCAATGCCCATTTGCCTTTTGCAGGAAATCTTCGAAATTATCGCCACCTTATTCAAATCGCAGCACAATACGGTCAGGTGGCCGTTACATGTGTCGCGGCCGAGTTCCAGTAACACAGCGCGAATATTCAACGATTCATTAATTCTTATAACATTTTCATTTATATCGATCGCATCGTTGGTCCATCCGAAACCACGCTCCTCCCAGCATTGTATGAAATGCCATTAAAAATTTCACATAGCACTTGCTCTTTGTGTAGCTGATGGCATTTTCAAGTGGGGGTGCCGTACGAGGGACCAGAGCCTCTGTCCACGGCAATATACGATGTGCACTTCTTTTCATCCACTCGTCACGCTCGATAACCTGTGAGACATTTTCTAATAACATAATGTTGGTGGTAATTGTGTTGTGTGTACTATATGAGTTGATAAATCAATTATCTACAAGATGTTAAACAATGTTCAAATAGTCCCTAAAGTGTAAAGAGTTTTAAATGTTCTGAAACGATTTTTCGTTTTTTCCAAATTCCATTCTTTACAATACGAAAGAGAATGCGTAGTAATGGGTATTATGAATGTACAAAAACAATAATTATATTTAAAACTAAGAATACGAGAGACAATCTGAATTTATTGCGAGTAAGAAAATCTAGTAGACTGTGAAAAACAATCAAACAGTGTTTATTTAGAGCAACTCCTTAATCTGTCATTTGACGTTTAGTTGTTGAAGTTACGTTCGTTATAGCTCAGCTACTTATTTTTTTAAAATTAAAAAATAATTCGGAATTAACCAAAGGGCACTTTCGAATTTATTACGATTTTAAAAGAGGTTTAATCCTTAACTGGTGAGCCAGGGTCTATTAGACCCTAGAGTTAAGTTGTTCCAGTATTACTCTTAAGGACATGCGCAAATCTTTCTAACCTTATAAGTAGCTTCCTAATATTTAGTCTTCGTCAATACGCCGTTGAAAGACGTGTTACGAGTGCAGTTATCTATACATTGTAGTTTAAGGGTCTATGTGACCCTGGTTCACCCTAACTGAAAGTAATTTTAATTAAGAATGTCTTTAGAAAAAAGTGTTCGTGCTACTGATTTGAATTTTGAAGAGACCGTATTACGGTGGTATGACGAAATTGGTTCAGAAAGTGATGAAGATAGTAATATAGATGATGAATTTATTATTGAAAGTGAGCATGAAACAGCCTCTGAGGAATCAGCATTATCAGAGGACGAAGCTTCTTCAGAAGAGGAATTACATGTGCAGGAACAATGTGAATCTACAACCAAAGGATATTATGGCAGGAACAGGTTCAAATGGTCAAAGGAGCCACCGAACCCACGCGTACGAACGCGAGCACACAACATTGTTACTCATTTGCCTGGGCTAAAAGGTGCTGCTGGAAATTTAGGTAATAAGGCTGACCCGATAGATGCCTGGAACTTTCTGGTCACCGATGATATTCTCGATGAAATACTCACATGGACAAATGAAAGGCTTGGCGAGTACGTCTCAAATTCAAAGAACCTAATAGGCCTGAATTGAAAAATGTTGTTCGAGAGGAGTTCTGTGCATTTCTCGGATTACTTTTATATACTCCAATTTTCAAGTCAGGTCATGAGAGACTTCAATCTTTGTTTGCTGCAGATGGCACAGGAAGGGATGTATTTCGTTGCGCTATGTCTTGTAAGCGTTTTTTTGTTATATTAGCTTGTCTTAGGTTTGATAATTTCCGGACCAGGCATGAACGTTTATCTGAAGATCCTTGTGCTGCGATATCTTTTATTTTTACAACATTCGTCAAGAACTGTCAGAGTGTCTATACAGTGGGTAATTCGGTTACTGTAGATGAGATGTTAATTGGCGTTGTCGATTAAAAATGTATATGCCTAATAAACCGAATAAGTACGGGTTGAAACTTATTTGTCTTACTGATGCACGAAATAATTATTTTTATAACGCATATTTGTACTGTGGAAAGGCAAGTGATGGAGCTACTTTGTCTGAAGAAGAACGAAAATTGAATATTCCTACGCAAGCAGTAATTAGACTTGCTAAACCAATCGAAAAAACGAATCGAAATATCACCTGCGACAACTGGTTTACTTCTGTTCAATTAGTCCAGGAGCTACTCGATCGTGGACTAACTTATGTAGGTACGATAAGAAAAAACAAAAAAGAAATACCGCCACAATTTTTAGCATCAAAGAAGCGACCAGTTTTGTCTACAATGTATGGTTTCATCAAAGATACGTCTTTGGTATCATTTGTGCCAAAAAAGAATAAAGCAGTTGCTGTTATTTCTAGTATGCACCACACTGCTAGTTTAGATGAATCCACTGGAAAACCAGAAATCAAAAGTTTTTATAATAGCACCAAACTAGGTGTCGATTCACTGGATCAAAAATGTAGCGTTTACTCATCCTCGCGCCGCACTAGACGATGGCCTATAGCCATTTTTTTTTACAATTGTGGATATTGCTTCGTGCAACGCTTTCATTCTTCATCAATCCTACAGAGATTGTGTAAAATTACAGCGGTTTGAGTTTATAAAAAGTTTAGCGGATGTTCTTGTAAAACCCTTTATACACACGAGATATAACAATCCATCTATACAAACAGGGTTAAAAACAGTCATGGGAACTATTCTGGGCATTACTGATACTATACCGAATCTGCAAGTTGAAAATGGTACCTCAAAAAGGAAAAGATGCTACATTTGTCCATATTCTAAGGATAGGAAGACAAAAACACATTGTGTACGGTGTAGGAAGCCAGTTTGTTTGCAGTGCAGTAAGAATATATGTAATAACTGTTTATAAAAACTCTCGATAAAGTTTGTTGTTAAAATTTTCAGCATTGTGATTTTGTTATTTTTGTATATGGTGTTCGATTTGAAATGTTTATGTGCAAAATATAACATACTTTTATATATTTTAGGAAGCTAAAAACATTTCAGATAATTGTTCTGTTCCGAAAAGGTTTCGATTTAGTTGAATTTCTGTAATAAATATTTTCTAATACAAGCGATCTTTTATTGTTCATATTTCAATACAAATACAGAGAATGATATGGGATAAACCGATATTATCAAAAATTTTCAAATAAATAGTCTTATATATGTAAATCTTCACATAGGGTCTGTCAGACCCTGGGTCACCACGAACGTAACGTAAATGACGCTCACCAGTTAAGGGTTAAGCGTTTATGAGTGCAGAGAGAGTTTACATTCAGTTTTTAGTGAACAAGCACCTTCCATAGCTACAATTTACTGATGGTATAAGGAATTTGAGGACGGAATATGGAAATGGGATGACAAGGAGGGAAAACTGAAAATAGTTACAAAAAACGGATAGAAGAGGATCGAGAAGAGGAAGAGCTAGATAATAAAGATAACGACATGGCTAAGTTAAAGGTTATGATAAACCGGAAAAAAAGTAATAACAAGGAAAATTCAGGAAGAGTAGAAAACAGAATCGAAGACGAGGACAAGGGTTGTATTGGGGTATGGAAAATATGGACATGGAACATCAAAAGCTTAACAGGAAAAGAGAGAGAACTGGAAGATGAGTTTGAAGAAATGAAATTAGATATGTTGACTATAACAGAAACAAAGAAGAAAGGACAGGGATTGCTAAAAATGAAGAAGGGACATACACTTATATACAGTGGGGTTGAAAAGCACGAAAGAGCGACTGCTGGTGTGGGATGTATAATACATAAGAAATACGAAGCACAAATATATAACTGGAAAGCATGGTCGGAGCGGATACTGAAAGTGGAGATAAGAAAAGGAAATGATAGACAAATGAAAACAATAATTGCTGTATATGGTCCAAACGAAGACGGAAAAGCCGAAGTTAAAGAACAATTTTGGAAAGATTTAACGACAGTAACGGAAGAAGCGAAAGGAGAATTATACATAGCTGGAGATTTTAACAGCAGAGTAGGAAGAAGAGATGAATATACAACAAAACTCTAGGAGCACATGGAGAATATGTTCGAAATAACAACGGGAAAAGAATGCTAGATTTCACTGTAATGCAAAATCTAATAATTACAAATACGTTCTTTGATCACAAAGAAATACACAAGTATACTAGAGAAATGAAAAGGAGAGGGGAAAAGTCCATAATTGACTACGTTCTAGTAGAAACTAACAATAGAAGAGCGGTAATAGACACAAGAATAAGACGAGGACCGGAAATTGGTAGCGACCATTACTTAGTTATAACGAAAATTAGAAAGAATTCTGAAAAAAAAGAGGAACACTGCACCAAAACAAAAAGCAATCCATTCTGAGAAAAGAAGAGTCTATAAATTAAGAAGTAATGATATAGCAGCAAAGTACAGCAAACTTATAACAGACACTCTAGAGCAGACACGAATGATCACAGAAGATAAGAATGTAGAGGAGTTATGGAACCTATTGGAAAATACGATGAAAGCCTCAGCAAAGGAAATATGTGGAGTAAGTACGAAAAACAACAATAAAAAACAAACAGCATGGTGGACAAAAGATATCCAAATACAAATAAAAACAAAGAAGGAGGCATGGAAAAAATATCTATCACACAGGACAACAGACAATTACGACACGTATAAACAAGAACGAAAAAAAGTAAAAGAATTAGTAATAACGGCAAAGAAGGACAAATGGAAAAAGTTTGGGGAAGAAATAGAAAAAAATAGCAAGGAAAATCAAAAACTATTTTATGGAGCACTAAAATCGATAAGAGACGGAAAAATACAAGAAACAAGGTACATCAAAAGCAGAAACGGAAATATGTTGACAGAACCTAAAGATATAATCAACAGATGGAAAGAATATTTTCAAGAACTTCTGACTGAGCAAACGGAGAAGGATCTGAATTGGGAACATGAAGAAAAAGTGGAAGAAAATTTAGAAGATGAGATAACTATGCAAGAATTAGAAGACGTAATACGAAAATTAAAGAACGGAAAGGCACCAGGATATGACAAGATAGCAACAGAGATGATCCAAAGCATGGGAGAAACAGGAAGGGAGTTGTTCTTGAAAATTCTTAACAAAATATGGAAAGAAGGGAACTTCCCAGAAAACTGGCACCGGGCCTTAATAGTACCAATACATAAAAAAGGAGACAGGAGAGACTGTGACAACTACAGGGGCATAACACTACTGAGTACAGCCATGAAGATATTCGAGAAAATTTTAGATGGAAGAATTAGAAATATAGTGGAGAGTACATTAAATGAGGCGCAAAGTGGATTCAGAAAAGGGAGAAGTGCGCAAGATCACGTTTTCACATTGAAACAGATAACCCAGAAAGCCATATGTGAGAAAAAAACCGTATTTCTAGGGTTCATAGACCTGGAGAAAGCGTTCGACAAAACACCGAGGGAAAAAGTATTAAATATTTTGAAAGAAAGAGAAGTAAGTGTTAAAATAATAAGATTGATACGAAAAATTTACAGTAACAACGTTAACACTACATAAATAATAATATAGAATCTGAAACATTTACAACTGAAAACGGTCTGAGACAAGGAGGCAGTTTAAGCCCAACGCTTTTCGTAACATATATGGATGACGTAATAAAGAAATGTACCACAAAAACTAGCAAGTACAATGTTGGACACTTACAACTACAAAGAGTAGATATCTCGGAGGGAGTTTTCGCAGATGATGTTATAATCGCTAAAAGTGAAAAAAAATTACAACAGAATCTAGAAATATGGAACACAGAGCTGGAAAACCACAGAATGAAAATAAACAGAAAAAAAACAAAAGTGATGACGATAGGAGATGCACCAAAAAGCATAAATATAGAAATAGACGGGGTAAAAATAGAGCAAGTGAAGACTTTCCAATATCTTGGAGTCCCAATAGACGAAAAGGACACACAAGAAGTAGAAATAAACCAGAGAATAGAGAAAACGTTAAAGCTCTATTATATGATGAACAAGAAATTCATAAACAATAAATAAATTTCGCGAGACACAAAAATGAAAATATTTAAAGCGATATTTAGATCCATACTAACATTTGGCTGCGAATCCTGGGTTTTAAGCGAGAGGCAAAAAAGCAAGTTACAGGCTGTCGAGATGAAATACCTGAGAAGAGTCCGAGGAGTTACCAAACTAGATAAAATAAGAAGCACGAAAATACGAGAAGACCTGGAAATAGACTCAACACTCAAATTCATAGAAAAGAGACAGTTGGGTTGGTGGGGCCACTTGCAAAGAATGGAAGGCGTAAGACCAGCTAAAAGAGTGTGGGAGGCAAAAAAATACTGAAAAACAAAAGGAGGGGTAGGCCAAAAACGCAATGGGATGGAGTAATAGCGAAAATACTGGAGACAAAGGAAAGAACAATGACAGAAGCAAAAAAAATGGCGCAAGAAAGAAAAGGATGGAAAGAATTTGTAGACTCCTAGAATAAAAAATACAGTTTCGTCCCGACACCATTATATGGTAGAAGGGAATTTAGATTAATTATTATATTATAAGGAATTTGAACGCGAAAGAAATTCTGTTCAGCATCAAAAAGGAGCTGGGCGTCATCCTACGGCAGTTACCTGCAAAAACATTGCTGGTGTTAAAAAAATAATTGAGGAGGACAATAAAGCCACTTATGCGATAATTCAAGATTGGATCCTCAACTGTTAAAACAATCATACACGATCACCTGCATTTAAAAAAAGTAGCAAGTGGTTTTGTGCCGCATCACCTTTCTGACTTCCAAAAAGCAGAGCGTGTAAGAATTTGCAATAAAAGTTTAAATTTCTTAAATAATGGCGGGCATTAAATTTTTTCCAAAATAGTGACAGGTGACGAAACTTATATTCTCTTTTTCGACTTTCATACTTGCCAAGAGAGTCTTGTATGGATTCAGGAAGATGGGGAAAACCCCTACAATGACTAAGAAGCAACGAGCTATGAAAAAGCAGCTATATATGCGGTATTCTTCAGAAGTACGGACTTAGTAAATGCAATTAAGCTAGATGAAGAAAAGACAGTTACAGCTAAGTGGTACACTAAAAAATGTGTGCCCGAAGTGTTCAGTAGAGTTTCAGACAATCGTCCTATACGGCAGTTTTAACTCTCCAGTTTTTGTCTAGAAAAAATATAAAAGTAAAAGAACATCAGTCGTACTCACTTGATTTAGCAATGTTTGACTTTTGGCTATTTTTTGGACTTAAACGCAATTTGCAGAGTAAAAAAAATTCTTCTGAAGAAGGGATTAATACCGCAATTCACGCTTATTTTGAAGGTATTCCGAAAGAAGATTGGTTGGGAGCTTTTAAACAATGGAAAGAAAGAATGCGCAAGTGTATCATTGTTGAAGGGAATTACTTTGAGCATATGTAAAGTAAATCTTAGAAAATATTAACTATATTTTTTATTCTCAATAATTTCAGCTTGTCTCTTGTATAACACGTATGAATGAAAAAGAACAACATACATGGGAATTTACGCCTAATCTGTAATCGTTCACATATAGACGCAGACAATATGTAGAGAATATGAACAATATAAAATTTGATAGTTTAATACAAGTGTCCCGTATCGTTATGTTCAAATTTTAAGAGTGTAAAGTAGACCTAATTTTTTATTTACTTTTAATTTAAGTAACAAAAACGCAAAATTTGTATATCAATTTTTATTTATTTCGAAATTACGATCTATGAATGTGATTGTCAGATCATGAAAAAAAATGTAATCCTAAAGTCAATACAAACTGATTTTATTTCAAAAAAGTTATACGATTCAATAACAGGCCTGTGATTGTAAACGTCGCATAATAAAATATTATCCTAAAATAAATAAACACGTGTCGTAGTGCATACAGTAATTTCTTGGAGATCTACAAAAAAGAGTACTTGAAATTTATTTACGATAAAGAACGTTCTTACTTATTTCGTAAGGGCTGAACCATGAATATCATACAATAAACAAATGTTCAGATGACTGTTAACGTTTCATTTTTGAATAAAGGATTACATTACGTTTCAGTTCATACTACAGCTTATTAGTGAGTGGACACGTTCTCTTTATTTAAAATGCCTTACCGATGTACTTCCCAAGAGTATGCGTACATGCATTTTGTGTATGGCTACTGTGACGGCAGTGCACGTCAAGCAGTTATTGAATACCGACATCGGTTTCCCGATAGGCGCATTCCTCATTACAGAACGTTTCTGGAAGTACACAGACAATTTCGGGAATGCGGACTGCGTGATTATCTTTTCGACCGAGGAGTAAATTTGCCAGCAGACTTAGAGGAAGAAGCAGTAGCTATTGCTACAAGGGATCCAACTCTCAGTATACGTCGAATCGCTAGACAACTAGGAGTGCCACGAACGACAGTTTGGCGAATTTTAAAACGTGAGGGCTTATATCCATGTCACCATCGCAGGGGACACGGTTTGCTTGAGGCAGACCACTGTGCTCATCTAGTATATTCTATCTGGATATTAAGATAGTCAAGGCTTCATTTTAATTTCTGCAGAACAGTCCTCTGGACAGATAAATCTTCGTTCACGAGAAGTGGTGTTACACATCTGAGAAACCTGCACAGGTGTTTATCAGAAAATCCCAAAGTTATACGCCCATCTGAATTTCAACATGAATTTTCTATTAACGTTTGGGCGGCCCTGATTGTTGACTTGTTGATTGGTCCTGTCGTTCTTCCTGGTAGATTAAATGCGGACAATTATCTTCAATTTCTTATTGACGAGCTGCCAGGTCTTTTAGAGGATGTCCCACTGAATGTTCGATGAGACATGTGGTTTCACATGAATGGGGCACCACCACATTTCGGAATTGCTGTCCGAAATTGGGTTAACGTCAATTATCCAAGATGGATTGGTAGAGGTGGTTCTCTTGCATGGCTACCCAGATCACCCGATCTTAATCCCCTTGACTTTTATTTATGGGGGTACATGAAAAATTTAGTCTATGCCCAAGTTTCGAACACAAGAGAAGAGTTGTTGGATTGTATTCACCTGGCTGCTGAGCAAATCCGACAAAAAAGTATTAAATTCGGATAAGTACTTCTTCTGTTGGCTTACGGGCACAAGCCTGCATTCAACAAGGAGGTGGACATTTCGAAAATATTATTAATTGAACTTTTTTAAATAAAATCAGTTTTTATTGACTTTAGGATTACATTTTTTTTCATGATCTGACAATCACATTCATAGATCTGTAACTTTGAAAGAAATAAGAATGGATATACAAGTTTTGCGTTTTTGTTATTTGAAATGAAGTCTACTTTACACTCCTAAAATTTGAACATAACGATACGGGACACATTGTATAACATAATTCGTGTTTCTTAATGTTCCGTTTATGTTATGAATAGGGATCGGCAATCAGGGATACATGATGCCAGTATCAGAGAGGAAGCTAGGATATTAGAAATCCCAATTTTACATATTTCACGCGCGAATCAAAATACGTATAGAGAAACAACTAACGTGCTTTCGAAAATTTTGCTTATTAGAGACGGGCAAACTTTTTTCATGATTGGTGACGGTGCAGGTAATCTGTCACAAACGTATAATTTTGATAGTTTGGTTATGTCATGTAAATGTGTGTAATAATTAGTAATTTAGTTTTTGAAAAAATATTTATTATCTACGATAGTCACAATTAAAAGAAAATAATACTAAAGCAGATAAAAAAAAGTCGTTATCTGCACAACCTGGATGGTTGACATCGCGATGTGTTGCGTCTAAATTCTTCGGCAGGAGTAATCTTGCTAGATTGTAGAACCAACGCAACAAATTAGACGAGAATTGCATGTGAGATGAGATTTGAATAATTATCAATTCTCGCATCCAATAAGTTCAATATAATTCGTGTACAGTGCATTTCTAAAGTAGCGGATAAATTCAATAGAAATTAAAAGGGAAGTTTTTAAAAAAAAACCCTCGGACCCGTCGATTTTTATTTTTAGTTTTAGAGTTTTCTTACGTGAAATTAAAATATACAGGCGTCTCCAAAAACCGATACGGCGTCTTTTTTAAATATAAACACATTTTTGCAGAATTAGAAATGGTGCACTTCAAAAGCGAAACTGGCGTTGTTTAAGAGTAATCCGAAAAGTTTTCTGGCTCGCTTTGATGGGTTTATCACTTCGTTCCCGCGTCTAAACTCCAAAGGAAAGAATAGTGACACAGAGGATCTCCACCACCTCCCAAACTTAAGGTTAATCTCTCAGGGGGTAAGATTATAGCTAAAATTTTTTTAATATGCTGAAGGAATACTATTAATTGATGAAACGTGACTGCATTAAAGAAAAAAGAAAAGGAAAGTTGTTTCCTGAAACTGTCTTTCACCAGGATAACGTTCCAGTGCATAAAAGCATCGTTACTTTGCAGGAAATTCGCAATGCTGATTTCGATCTGATGACACATTCACTATATTCACCTGACTTAGTCCTAGTGATCTTTATAGGGGTATTAGGGGAGCCAGATTTGAGAGCGACGATGACATTATGACGGCAGTTCGAGAATTCTTCTGTGACAAGGACTCCGCTATTTTGAAAAAGGTGTCTCCATCCTAGAGCATAGGTGGCATAAGATAAGTGTCTTCAAGTGCAGAGTGGTTATACAGAAAAATAATAGTGTTTTATATGCTAGGGACAATAAATACTATACATTCCTCGTATATTTGATGATAGAATTTCCTGCAGTAAATATTTAAAAGTGCTACGCTTTTGCGACCAAAGCAAAAGATAACAAGTAATAACGAGTTTGCTAGATGTTCTGCAGGGCCTCCCTCTCTGGCCCGAACCTACCTGATGGTGGTCGTCCCGTGGAAATTACTCTGCCGGCTAGCTCTAACGTTATCGGAGAGTGTCGCGAGTTCCAAGGTCGCTTGATGGTGGATATGACGCCACCGTATTATTTTCCTGCAAAGTACCCCCGTAACACGGAAGCGGGTGGGACTCTGGTACCTCCACAAGCAAAAGAGTATGCCCCTTTACTACTTGTTACCCAAATCAATTTATACTTTGCTCTCAAACACTTGAGGGAAAGGAATCAAATAAACACACGTCATCAACAATAACAAAATTTAATAACAAGACCAAGTAGGTAAAAAAAAAAATATTAACAAATAAATCAGTAGACGTAGGAGTAATTAACAAAAGAAATGTTATATGATTATAGATAGCAATACAACAATAAATTTAAAGAAACGAAAAAAACAAATCAAATAGCGCCAAGGCAATAATTAGGCTTAGATTAAATTTTAGAAATAGCTCAAAATCTCCCAGATAAATTACCCAAATCTCATATGAAACGCACAATGCGCAATTCAGAGTTTACTATAAATCAAAATTCACCTGTCATAACCTCACCCTGTATAAACAGGAAGAAATACTGTGATCAAAAATGATATAATCGATTTAAAATCCAAACATGAGTTAAGCAGAACACATATTAGGTATTCGTAATCGTTGGTTCTTAACAATATGGTTACAAGGTTTTAATAGATAGTATTCCAAATCTACAACGTACCCCAAGTTATTGAACAAACTGTTCGGAGGCCCTACTGAAGGTTCACAGCCTTGTACAATAAAACTAAGCTATCAACACCTGGCTCCTGGTGAAGCTAGACAACCAGTTCAAAAAAAAAAAAAGTAAATTAGACAAATGCTTGAAACCAAATGTTCAAACACCTGACGTCAAAAATTAAATTGAATGATGCCTGGCTTGCTAACAATGCTATATGGTAAATTTTATAAAGAGACACAAAGAAGTGAACAAACGTGGTAAAATTATGATCAGCTAATTATATTTGAATACAAACTAAAAACAAATTCGTGCAATGTACGAACTCCAAAGAAAACTAACCTGATTTCATCAATCTAGGTCTTACGTTACTATAAGAGAAAAGAAGGGTTAACTTTACATCGTCTGCCCAATTTGAAAGTGATAGGCTTCTCTAAAGCCTTACTTAAGAGTAAACTAGCAGTAATTTAGATAAATTTTAAATGGTTTGCAAAAGTATTAACCAACAACAAGAAATAGAATTTTAGCACCTACTTTAAAATGTCCCTTACAACGTCCAAATTACAGACTTAATTTAAGAAAGCCTTCACAGCGGTTGCACGGGTTAGACAATTCCGTTGACTATATCGTTCAATAGCTGCCATTTATGTCGCCATTAAACTAAAGTACGCCATTTTGGACGCTAGCAAAATTCTTCTAGAAGCTTTTCCTGTGTAGGCCTCGACGAAATTAAAATCTGCTACCGTGGATGTAAAGTGATTTTCTCCTCCGGAATTTTCTTCAAAATATCGTGAATTAAGTGATCTGCTACGAGGAAAAGTGTGTACACTTGTCCAGCCTTACACGTGGTTTAATTAATAACTTCGATGGAGTTCAGCAGAAAACAGGAAAAATTCCTAATCAAATAGGCGGTTCAATAAAAATAATATCCTAAAAGGATTCAAGTAATTACAATCGACATAGAACAAAAGATTTCAACAAAAATCGCTTATCGCAAAAACTAAGTTGTTACACAAAAATAAAACAGAACTAGCGCTGACTAGGATCTCGATCAAAGTACCGATCGATAGAAGATTCGCATGAAACGATCGCCGCCCGACATACGTCACACACGATAGTCGGGAAATGCAAAGACCGGGGCGACATCTCTTGCGCAAAAGAAAGCAAGCGAAGGAGGTTGGCGATCTACAGGGACCGAAAATCAATTAAATGAATAGAACAGTAAGAAGAAATACAGGAAGTTAATTCAACAAATAAATAAAATAAATGAAAATATTCCAAATAACCCAATACTTTTTCCAAAACATAACAAAAGTTATTGGCTCCCTTACTATCTCGTACATTCTACAATGCACTAACGTCGACTATATTTGCTATTACAGCGTAATATATTCTAAATTCAAACCTAAAATTTTAGTTTTACGTTGAAACACCGCTGGAATTGTTGAGTTCAGTCAGTCAATTAGAAGAACATCCATTTCAACAGCCTGTATGTACCGTCATTTTGAAATTACAAGCCCACCCTTAAAACTTTCCAATCACACCTCATATGATGAGAAAGAAGAAACAGAGTAAGAAAAGAAATCATGATATTGTTTGATATATTTTCGCGCATATTGCATTGTTTTCGGACAACGTCTATATCTTCGGCATTATATTCCAAAAATTGCAAAAACGTATTTCAAAATGCAAATATTCTCTGTATTGTGCAATACACAGATACATATTGAATAACCTTCTTGCTTTTCTTTAAATACTGGATTTAAAATTAGCGTAAAAGAATTCGACTTCAACATCCGGTTGCTCGTTTCTATACAGTTACTGCATAATTGAATGTACATAAGTCTTTATGTATTAAACTGTTAAATCTCAAAGCTCTACAGTATCGTTCGCACATATTGTACTTACAAAGAGGCTGTCGATATCCTGTAAATAGAGTGAGTTGCCTATAGCAGTGCATTGCTCTCTTACTATAAACGATGTCGTCTTGCAATCGTATATCCAATCGGTATGATGAGCGTGAATTTCTAGCGGAATTTATTCATCTTTAGTTAATTAATTCGTTGGCTTAATTACCCTTAAATAGGAAACACGTATTTATTATTTAGTATTTCAAATATATTATTGGAATATTTACATGACAGAATATTGAAATTCTTTTATTTGAATTGTTAAGTAAGAGTCATTAATCGTATTTAAAATTACCCAGTTGCATATACGAGGGTGCATTGATGATATATTAGGTCTCCAATAAGGCCACTGTGTGGGTAGTGGTAATAGAAACAACTTCTAACTTGCAAACGACAATTTCGGGTATCTTGTTTTAGCACGCAAAGTTGCTACCTATCCTATACCTGGCGTAATTAAGATGGTCGGTAAGTTGTCGAAATCGGTAGTCGTAAGGGAGCCTCTAATTATCATGTATGCCCTTAGTCAGTAGAGTTGGGTGTGGAGGGAAGGGTTACTGAAAATATACCGAAACGACGAGCTAAACCAGATGAGGAAGGAGACAACTAAATATAAAATACAAAATCGGAAAATAGTTAATTCGTATATTGTAAAAATTAAAAAAAAAAGCAAGTAATTAACAAGTTAACAGGTAATCAACAAATAGCGTAGGGGAGACTGGCGTACCTTGATAACAATGTACCTTGAAACACCCGAAATAACTGCCATCTATGTTGAGTTTTAGTAGCGCTTTTACATTTTTATACACCAATATAATCTATCTAGTGAACCAGTGTGTGGTCATCCTCCGTGGTGAATGCTTATATTGTGTTTCGAAAAGTTGACCGTTTTGGTAACATTTGTTACTTTTTGTTATTGCCTCATATTTTAAAAGTGTTTCCAAGTAAGTGTAACTATTTGTCAATATTAGACGAAGTAGTATGTAGGGTGTTTTCTTATTTGATTAAATTTCAATAATGTGCAAGTCATTCATAAAAATAATGAGATTATGTAATGGCGTCACCTCATGTACCTACCTACCTTGAAACAAAGAGGGTCTTGTACCATGAAACACTTACATATGCGGCATAAGAAACAAATAAATTCATTGTTGGCGTTAATATTCATTTTGAACTAAAATCCTGAAATACGTCAACTTTTGTTTTTAAGACAACACTTTCTAACATAATAAATTTACCTATTACGTTAACCCCCCAAAAGGGGTAGCTACCCCCTTAATTTTATTAAATATAATTATGTAGCTTTCAATATCTCATTTGAAAGGTATTTCAATTCTCTATTAAGCGGTGTTCCGTTCGCTTGGTTGTGGAGATACATCACTTTAAAGTTGAGAAATATTTGACTTTAGACTGTTGTAACTTGGTAACCAAGCAACGGAAATTCACAAAGTGGCGTTGTATTGAGAATTAAAATACCTTTTTAATGTGCTGTCACGTGATCCCCTTTTCAATTTTAAAATATTAAGGTGTAGTAATTATTGATTTTCAGGAAAGGCTTTAGAATGCCCAGAAGTAAAACGGGAGTTAGGCGACCTCCAGTTGATGTTGACAGCCTTAAAGAGGCAGTATTAGCAGTTGCGGGCGCAGAAGAAACCATTTCTCTCCGAGAAGCGGCAAAGGTCTATAATGTATCAACTACCACTCTATCTCGACATATTCGTACTTACCGGGAAGCTGGCAACGAAGAATTCAAATATGAAAATCGGTTAGACATAAAGAAGGTGTTTTCAACAGAAGAGGAGAAGAGTCTGTTAAACTACATCCAGACTGCCGCAAAGATGCACTATGGCCTGACTAAAAAAGGTGTGCGTGAACTTGCATTTCAGTTTGCAAAAGCCAACAATAAAAAAGGTCCACCCAAATGGGAAAGTGAGAATGTCGCAGGTGAGGAGTGGATGCGACACTTTATGAAGCGGCATGATCGTGATTTATCCATTAGAAAACCGGAAGCAACTAGTTTGGCACGAGCCACGAGCTTCAATCGAGTAAATATTGAAAAGTTCTTCTCCAATCTGGAATATGTTCACCGGCGATTTACACCTATTCCGCCTGAACGAATTTGGAACGCCGACGAAACTGGGTGCACAACAGTCCAAATTCCACCAAAGATCGTTGCACCTAAGGGCTTGAAGCAAGTAGGAAGTGTTACTTCTGCAGAACGGGGACAGTTAGTGTTTGCGATTTATGCAATCAGTGCTACAGGGAATCATATCCCTCCTATGCTGATTTTCCCAACAGTTAACTTTAAAGATTTCATGACGACTGGAGCTCCCCCCGGTACTCTTGGCTCAGCAAACCCGTCTGGCTGGTCTACTTATGAACAATTCGTGAAATTCATGAAGCATTTCATAACACATGTGAAACCTACGCGTGAGCAACCAGTGCTTCTTGTAATTGACAACCACGAGACCCACTGTTCTTTTGATGCCGTAGACCTTGTTGCAAAGAATGGTATTCATGTCGTTACTTTTCCACCCCACACTAGTCACCGCTTACAGCCGTTAGATGTTACGGTATTCGAACCATTCAAAACGTTTTACAACCAAGGTTTGGAAGCATTGCATATAAACAATCCGGGGAAAACTTTTACAATATACAATGTCGCTGATATAGTAGGCATTGCTTTTCCTCGAGCTTTTACAATCACCAATATTTGCAATGGCTTTAAAAGTACGGGAATCTACCCTCTAGACAAAGGAGTGTTCACAGATGACCAGTTTTTGCCTGCATCGGTTACTGACAGACCGATTCCCGACAATATAGAAGGAGCAACAGCAGGACCTTCTAATGAAGCAGCAGTTGCACGGTCATACAATGCTCAAAATACAGCAAACAGTCCTAAGAAATCTGATTCTGTAACCTTTTTTCGGTCTCCAGAAGAGATTAGACCTTTTCCAAAGCGCCCGCCCGGAAGAAGCAAAAAAGACGTTGTGGCTCTACAAAAGTTCTTACTGACACTCCTGAGAAGAAAGAACTTCTTCGTAAAAAAGAATTAAAACAAGAAAAAATAGAAAGGCAAAACCAAAAACATATTGCCCCTAAAAAGCAGAAAATAACTAAAATTTTATTTAATAATGGCAGCAGTGATGAAGAAGTATTGTATGAAGAAGAGAGCGATATTGAAGGCAAAACTCTTAGCGATGTTATATCTTCCTCTTCCGACGATGAATACAGGATATGATGCCTCCAAAACTAGATAAAATCACAGTTGGGGATTTTCTTCTTATCAGCTTTAGAGGAAAAAAAAGAAACGGTACACTATGTAGGTTGCATCCTGAATGTAATTTCTTCTAGTGAACTTTCTATTAGCTTTTTACGTAAATCATCAAAGCAAACGTTCCATTACCCAGCCGTACCGGACGTAGCAACAGTCGACATGCAAGAGGTAGTTGTAAAACTCTCTCCAATATTAACATGTGGCACTGCAAGAACCAAACACCTAAAGTCTTTTAAGTTCTCCTTTTGTAGATTTAATGTAAAGTAGGACTAAAGTTTATTATATATAGTTTAGAGAATAAACAGTAATATTTGATTTTTTTATTTATTTTTATGTTGTCTCAAGGTACAGTGGTACATGTTTCAAGGTACACGAACATTGTTGTACCTTGTAACAATACAAGGGTTTTCAGGAACTGATATTATTAGTTTAATTTTAAAAGCTAAAAGTTTTAGAATATGTCCTGTGGTCAAGTAAACTGTAAATTATATTTTAGAACTCAAATCAATGTATTACGCCAGATGATTAAAAAGAAAATAAATCAAATGTAAAAACTGTTCCAAGGTACGACAGTCTCCCCTACACGCCGCAATTAGTAAAATGAAATTTAAGTTATAAAAAAAATTGACACTGGGATATGAACACCCGGTATATCAGGTCATTAAATTATTGAACATATTACAAAAATTTACATGAGTTTATACTGAATCAACTTAAAACAGCAAAATCAGATAAATTAAATTAGTCTGCAAAAGATACCAAAATTAAGTTAATTAATCAATTTCAATTTGCCTTAACCTAGGATTAAAATTCATAGTTCGATCGCAGATCTGTTGTTGAACCTTTGGTGTTACACAAACAATATTTTACAAGTATAGCAATAAAATCTCATCTCTAGTAATAAAGGCTCATGTTTCCAATAGCTTTTCGCCATCGTCAGGTGTTCTTCAGGGAACTATTTTAGGTCCTTTATTGTTTCTCTTATTCATTAACGACTTGGCTCTTGGGCTGAATTGTCCAAAGTTGCGCATTGCAGATTATTTAAAATTATATGCTACAATCAACATCATCGACGATTGCATATCGCTTTAGAATGAGATTGAGATAGTACAGATCTGGCGCTCAAAAGACTTATTAACTATGAACGTCGCTATGTAGATGAGTTACTTTACTTTTATGTGAGCTTTTTACGTAAAAGTAATAATATTACTTATGACAAAGCAATTATTCAAACAATCTATGAGAGATTTGTGCATAATCTTTCACTCTCAATTTACATTTGCTGAATATATCAACATCATGATTGCTTCGTCCTTACGTATGTTAGGCTTCATTGTAAGAACTACACGTAACTTTATATCTTCAAGCGCTGTCTTACCATTGTACTTTTACTTTGTACGCTCTAAGCTGAAGTACGCGTTACTAATATGGTCATCATCTACAATCTTCATATTAATATGATTGAACAAATCCAAACAAGTTTCTTTAAATATTTATACTTTAAAGTGAGTATCCTGTTTTTATCCTGAATTTTAGCCACAGTGTGTTGCTTAATTTATATAAAATTCATTCTCTGGAACTTTGTCGTAATCATGCAAGTATGAAATTTTTATATAACCTGGTTAACCATCGTCTAGACCCGCCAAAACTCTTAGAACAACTTAACTTTATTGTACCTCGTTTGGGTTTCAGATAAACGACGATGTTTTATTGCAATAAACCGAATATTAATATGATGATTAAATCGCCTCTTTACAGAATCTGTACCTTTTATAATACTTCCCTTGATATTAATTTTAATTCATTCGCGACGCTATTAAGAGAATGTACCACCAACCTTCACTACGTATGATGAATATAAGTATAGTTTTTGTTATTATATGTTATATTATTATATATTTTTTAGTTTTAAGCGAAATTTAATCACTTCTTTAGGATTTCATTATCTGCTATTGGTACTTACACTATATTCTATATTATATCCTTTGATTGAATATATCTTGTCAGTTTTAAGTATAATTTATATTAGGAACATGTAATTTGCGATGTTCTATAATTGGATTGTATAATCTGTTGGGCAATATATATTATATATATATATATACCGATAGGACCAGATCGGAACGGGCCATAACAAGCAATAAGTGGCAACAGCGAATCCCTTCTACGCGCAGTAGCTTAAATTGCCGCACATTGCAGTTATGAATTTAGTAAGTCTTAAACCGCGCAAGGATATAGTCGTTTGCATATTTGTTCTGTATACGTAATTTGCCCATTTGCTTCAGACATAACAAGGTCCAATTTATTGTTATTATTGTATTCTTAGCTGCTACGGAAAAGTAATTTTAAGTAATAAAAAAACCATAACGTTTTCTAAAAGATAAAAGTAAAAAAATCAATAATTCTGCAAAATAAATTTAAATTTTAAGAAAGTCACTCAATATAGGATATTTCGTCTGCAATTTGCATTGTACACTTAAGGTCGCCCATTTCAACTAATGAACAAACCCTCACGTCGCTCTCCTCCCGATCGGCAGGTATTAGAGGGATATGAGGCTGTTCGTCAATTTGTTGGCATTTGCGGCAATTTCCGACTACACAGCCATATTTCCTAAACGCATTTACGATCCTTTCAATCGTCGAATGCGAAGGAATAGGCCGATTTACGTACTCTACAGCAAATAAATCAGCGGTTGTTCGACAGGAATTGCCGGCAAGATACCACGAAACTATTTGTACCTTCTCTGCGGTTGTATACACTGACATGATAACTACCTTTACGTTTGCACAGCTAAATACCAATGACGAGCAATCTGTTGCTCTCGATCATCGGACTTATGTATGCGCACGCAGAGTGGCATCGTACACACGTTGCCACATCGCATTACGTTCCATCCGTATATTGTTGCGTATGGCCCGTGGAGGTCTGAACCTATCGGTATATATATATATATATATATATATATATATATATATATATGTATATATTATTATTCAAATTTAATAAAAATTACAATTTACCAAGATCTGATCACACGCCTTTGATAACGTGCTGACAGAAAAAAAACATTGTATTATATATAACTCTAGTAAAAAAACTACTTAAATGTGTAAAATCAACTAATAACCATCATTTTAAAACTCAAAATTATTATTACGTGAAATCAATAAAATTTAATTATTAATTTAATACAAAATTATTTTAGGATTAGAATCAATCAATTTATTTAATTATTTGGATAAATGTACATTAATGAAATATATTTCTTTACACCTTATGTAAATCGCGTAAGAAGCAATTTAACAGAGATTCCAAATACATATACGAAATTAAACTAAAGAAAATTCAGTTTTAATTAGCATTAAAATTCGGAATCGTAATTATAGCAAATAAAATATCGGCGAGAATTTTCTTGTTTACTGCATTAAAAAAAGGTGTTGTACAGTATACCACAACGACTGTAAGACGACACATATGGTATGGTCCACAGAACACGACATACGGGTCTTGATACAGGTGTCCGGCAAGATCCATGTAGCCTTGACTTTTTAGCATGTTGAATACTTGACTATCTGTTTTTTTTCCTCGATTGCGAAATATTACCAATTCCCACCGAATGAACAGACAAAATAAAAGTCGACGTCTATATATGAAAGTTACATACGTCTATTTGCAAACAAAAAATGTCAAATTACTCGATACAATAATGGGATTTCTCTTTAAAATTTCTCACTGCACCCTAGTCGAATCCGCAAATTGCGTTAACTTCAAAAATACTTAGAGCCGGCGTGAACCATATTTAGATTATCGGAGTACACCAAGAAATATCAACCTCACCCATTGGTCGTATAAACAGAAGTGTCCGTAAGACACCCGCGCGAAGAGCGGCTTTGTCGAAGGTCCACACAAGCCATACAGATGGCGCAGCCGATGTCAAAGAATATAACGTACTAAATTTAAATTCAAGGCCTTATAACTTTATCCACGCTAAACTTTTAAAACAAAAGAAAGTAAACTGTAACAAAGTTTTCGATTCGATTCGAGTTCAATTTCTTAACATGCCTTTCGCTAACATGCCAAGTCTTGTTTCCTTAATTTTCTTTCTCAGGCTGGTTAGTAATTTAGAATAAAAATCTCCAGTGATAGCCTGACCCTTCTTTACGTAATCAATCGTAATTAAACCGCGAGGATCCCAAAAAACTGAAGCAAAAACTTTTCCAGGATTTTTGAAGTCCAAACTTCTTAGGCCTTGGAAAACCATGATGCTTCCACTCCATCGATTGCTGTTTTGTTTCCGAGTCGTAAAAATGGACCCATGCTTCATCCATAGTCACAAGACGGTTCAAAAAATCTGTATCTTCTTCAAAACCGGCACATATTGACCGTGATGCTTTCTCTTTTGTTCATTTGTATTCGGCATTCAAGCAATTAGGTATTCATTCTGCAGAAATGTTTTTCATATTTAAATCGACGCGAACTATATGCCTCAGCCATATGTTTCAACCCAATTCGATGGTCTGATAATATCATGTCATGAACTGCGTCAATATTTTTGGGGGTGGACACCGAAATCGGTCCTGGCAGCTTCTCAAAGTTAATGGAACGTTTTCCTCTATTGAATGACGCAATCCAATTTTGGACAGTCGTATATAATAGACATTGATCGCCAAGGCTGTTAACCATATCTTTGTAAATTTCCTTACCACTTAACCTACTTCAGGTATTTGATGATGAAAATTTACTGCACTGTAATACTTCAACTTCTTGGCTTCAGATTTTACAATAACACTTTTAAAATGTCACTAATTCTTGCCATTATAACAAGATTTTGTTTTGTTCAAGCAAAATGGTCTAGACTAAATAGACATATATACTCCCTCGTAATTACCTTTGAATAGCTATTCGTTTCTGCAAAATTTCGTCAAAAAATTCGCGCGCCCTTTAGCCACTCCAATTTCCACGTCATGCATACCCGGACTACTGGTCCGGTGCGTCGCATAAACAAAAGCGTAATTCTAATAAAATTAAAGAATAATCCTAATAAAATAAATAAAAAAGGATTCTAAAAATTAGAATAAATTATACAAGAAGTTCAAAAATTCCTCCTTGCACAGCAAGACATTGTCCTAGGCGGTCGTAGAAATTAGCTCTTATATTTGCTAACATGTCGGCAGTTAATGAATTCGCAGCCTCAGTTATTTTTTCTCTCAAGGCAACTAGATTTTCTGCTCTACCAGCTTCATGAGTATAAACAATATTTTTTAGATATCCCCACAAAAAGAAATTATTTGGAGATAGATCAGGAGATCGCGGGGGCCATTTAATGTTTCCTGTTCCAGTAATAAGACGGTCAGGAAATTATTTCCTAGAAATTCCTTTACCCTCACTGGATTATGTGCTGAACAGCCATCATGTTGAAACCAAACGATTTCCTGATTTATTCCAATGTTTTGAATGGCGGGAAGTATTTGATTTTTCATTAATTCGAGTTACTTGTCGGCATTTAATATACCATCAATAAAATAAGGCCATATAAAATGGTCACCTAAAATATCTGTCCAAACGTTTAGTTTTTGAGGATACTGAGTGCGATTTGCAAAATGCCGGTGTTGATTTTCCGAAGCTCAATATCGAAGAACAGAGGGATTGTGCTTTCCGTGCAATGGAAAGGTGAAGAGAATATTTTTAACGAAATTTTCATCTCGTTGTATCTTTTCCATAACGTCATGAGAAAACTCCATTCTCCGGAAATTGTCCTCGGGAAATATTTCTTGAGTTTTCGAATATTTGAAACATTTTAAACCATTACGTTTCCAAATACGTGAAATAGTCGTGTTACTTGTACCCAATTCCTCTGCAGCACTTCTAGTAGATCTCGTGTTATCAATTTCCACAATACTACAAATTAATACATCCCGCCGTTCTCTTTCCTCAATATTTTGTGGTGATACCATTTCGTACAGTTATTGAGACAGAAACAAGTTTCAAATTTATTTATAATATTATAAATTGTTTGTCTGCAAGGTCCAGAACGGTCTGCAAAAGTCAGTGCAAACAAATTCATGGACTCCATTGCAGACTCGCCAGCATAAAACCATTTTACTAACTGAAGCTTTTAAGTGGGTGTATAAAGAGCCATTATACATTAATTTTATTGAACGCTTTCAAACTGTAACGGCCGCAGCTAGACTGAATGCAAAATTTCCAATCAATCGGTATCGGAGACAATTGTCAGTCGTCGCGGTCCTCGCTGGCATTGGACTGGCTTTCTCATGTACGTATACATTGTATGTACTCATACGTTGATTCTCTATGCTTAATGATATTTAACACATACGGTATAGATAGAATATGTTGTAGTGTGCATACACGTAAAATACTATTTCAAAACACAATTTTAACTAGTCTGTAGAAGTCGGTTTTTCTTAATGATTTTACCTGTTTTAAAGTCAATTATTTTTTCTTACAGCTCCGACTGCATTTTGATTTATTAACAACTAAAATCCAATAAACTTACAAGGTTACATACACATAAGTTGCATGAAATGTAGTACACAAGCAAAGTGTAAAGAATCAGAATTTCTCGCTACTTAATTTACAAAATAATGTGAACGTTCATTTGCAATACCCTCAGGAAATGAGTCAAGCTACTTGGGATTATTGTAATAGGAACATAATGTTTTAAAAATTAAATGAAATTACCTTTATGTAGCAACTAATTGAAAATGAACATATGCATGTATGTATATGCAGGTAACGTTGTATTATATGCTTCGAACATCTTTTAATGTATTACGCGTTATGTTTCATATTCTCCTCTTTTCTCGCGTCTTACCGTTGATGAGCAATTAATAATGCATTCATAAACCGAAGAATATGTAAAACGCAATTAGATATAACTACAGCGATTAACTAATTAGACTAAACTTTAACCAACTTAATTGAAATTAACCGAATTTTCCACAAAAACAATGAACAATATTATTTGATTAATATTATCATTCGTCTTCTGGACTTTTTAGTTGCAAAAATATAATCTAAATTTTTACTTGTGTAAAATTGAATTGTTATACTAAAAATAAGGCAATTAGCACTTTTTTTGTCGTTATAATTACCATAGAAATTTAAGGCTCATGTTTCGTCATAAAACGAACTTTGTTATATTGTATATATTTATATACAAGGGATGTTTCCAAAGTTTTGGCAATTTAGCTCTAATTAAATTACACAGACATTATAGGCAATGCTATTGGTGATAGACAAGTCATGACATGTTTATGCAGCTATCCAGCGCCATATCGTTCAGTCTGTTTGAGGTGTTCGATCGACATAGACGCATTTTCAAGACGCCGTTAATCCCAAATAGCAAATATTTTCTTTTTGTTGAAAGAGGGTCTGAAAACTTCAGAAATTATTAAACGTCCGCAAGGAGTGTTTGGTGAGTTTGCAGAATCTAAAAATACTATATATTTGCGGATCGATGGTTTTAAAAGTGGTGGAAGACGATCCACGTAGTGGTCACCCTAGCACGTCGGTAAATAAAAGAAACATTACTAGCGTGGAGAACCTACTAAAAGAGCACAGACGAATGAGTATTTCTCAAATTAGTGTACGCCTAGGAATAGGTACACGACAAGTTTATGAGATCTTACATTATTGTTGGGTGCTAAGGCTGTTGAGGCCGAAGCAGAGACTCAATAGGTCTGATACTTGTCGTCAACTTCAAGAGCTGTTAGCCCGTCACGGTGAAGAATTTTGGCAACAGATAATAACCAATGACGAAACGTGGATTCCTTATTTCAATTTTGAGACCAAAAGTAATGAATAGCGTAAACTCGAATGAGGGCCTCCACTTAAGGCGCGTGCAGTTCCTTCTGTTGGAAAGGTAATGCTTACTGCATTCTGGGATTGCGAAGAGATTATTTTTATGGATTATTTGACGAAAGGTACTACAATTAACGCAGAATATTATTCGAACTTATTATCTGGACCACTGCGGCAAGCACTTACTAGAAAACGGCATGGGATGTTGCATAAGCGTCCGTTATTCTTACAGGATAATGTAAGACCTCACACCGTAAGAAAAACGAAGGATGTTTTGAACAATTTACGATGGGAATTGTTTCCGCATCCACTTTATCCACCGGATCTCGCACCGAGTGATTTTCATTAGTTCCCAGATTTGAAAAAACCTTTACGAGGTGTTCGTTTTGATAGTTTAACTGACGTAAAACATGCCATAAATATGTGGATCGAGGAGACACAGAAAAAGTTCTTGGAAAACGGGTTAAAAAAATTAATTTGTCGTCGGGATAGATGTATTTAAAATCTACATTGTAATATTGTTGAAATTTCACAAAATAAAAAAATTATGGATAAATTCCCAGAACTTTGGAAACATCCATCGCATGTTAGATACAAGCAAATTTAGCATCCAATTTTATGAATATTCAAGGTGCATTTTCATGTTTGAACCAGAGTATAACATACTTTTATTAGAATATTCAAATTTTAAAACTTTCTTTAGATGTCAATGTATTGTATTTCCGTGTACATTAGACCGTTGTATTTTATTGTCTAGTGTTACTAGTAAAGGCCGGATTATATGGAATTTTAAAACTTTCTTTAGATGTCAATGTATTGTATTTCCGTGTACATTAGACCGTTGTATTTTATTGTCTAGTGTTATTAGTAAATGCCGGATTATATGGAAAAAATACTGAAAATATGCCCATAAATATGCAGATATTTTAGCCTGAATATGCACTTCCTTATGAAAAATTTGCAGATAAAAAAATACGAGGAATGTTAGAAAATGGAATACTGTAGAAAAAAATATTCTATTATGTTTAGTACAACTTTATTTAGAACATTTTAGAACAATATTAACTATGAAAACAATTTACAATCACATATTTCTCAAAGTTTTCAACAGAAAAATTGTGACGCTTGTCTGAAAACATGTATCTATATATTGAAAAGTTTAGTTCTATGTCGACGCTTGTTATAGGAGCATATTTCAAATTAGAAGTATCGTTTATTGTCAACTCAATATTTTCTACTAAATCACAACACAAGATTTTACCAAAGTCCTTTAGCTTTTTAAAACCCTCATTTTTTCCTATTACACCTAAAAATTTTTGATACACGGACTGTCCCACTCCGCCTTTAACATCAAAACACGAATTTTCAAATTTGTTTATTATTTCAACGCTCTCGATTAGCGACATAAATTGTTTTTCCAACTGCAATATAGAAGTGGAAATAAAACTGTAATTGGCTTTAATAAACGTCAACTGTTGAGGTATTTCCTTACCCAAATAAACCTTTTGGGCGTCTATCACAGATTGTGCATCCCTATCAAGATCCATAATTATTGTCTTCATTCCTTCATAATGATTAGCATAAAAAATAGCAGCCCCAACCACGTTCCCCATCGTGCGATTACTGGTTGAGGAGGAAGCGGAACACCGGGTAGATGATGTTTGTAAAACTGAACTCGTGACGGGGCCTTTAAAAATACTTTCTTAACTACTAATTAAAGTTTTTTCTAAGGGATCATGGTTTCTGACAATACGATTTAGTCCGTGCACCAAGCAAGTTGTGTGAATTAAATTTTGGTAAAAGATTTTCAAGTTGAAAGATGCCTTCACCATGTATGATGCAACATCCCTAAAAAACAATAGAATTTTCTCTGTTGGAATCGATTCCGGTAAGAAGAAAGTTGCCAGTTCTTCCTGTATAAACCTTGTTACTGTCAAATAATTTGCCTTTTCCAAGTATTTGGATGAAATTAAATAAGATTTTGCTGGAACCGATACGTTAAGGATACCAATCATTAAATGAACTATGTATTGGCCCACACTACCAATACTTTCATCTACGCATATATAAAGATAATTTTTTGCAACAACCTTCTTAATGCTATTCAATGTTTCCGCATAGACGCAGCGAATACAATTTTTTCGTAACGTGCTATGGCCGGGAATGATATATTTGCTGATGTACTTTTGCAAAAATAACTTATATATATATATATAATCAAGACCTTTTCTACCATAAGGTGTAAAGGTTTACTTTCTCTAATGTATGAATTTCTTCCACTTCTCCCGGTCACTGGCTTCCTTCATAGCTTCTCCAAATTCTTTGTTTCTCCCCTTCAGTATTTCTGCTATCGCCATATTCCACGTTTTCCTTGGCCTGCCTCTGTCTCTTTTCCCGTTTGTTCTAGCTTGCCAAATGTTTTTTGTTGGTCTTTTCTCGTTCATTCTTACTAGGTGTCCGAACCATCTCAGCAAAAATGCAAAATTAACTTGACATTTAAATTGTTTAATTTATGTAGTGGAATATCTGCCGACACAAATCTTCATTAAATCGTTCTTGTTCCGATTTTTTGGAAGTTGATGGCAAACATTGCGGTAATGCAGCATGAGATGGAGTTTCCATATGTTGGTCGATTTGGAAATTTCTCTCACTTATAATCTGCAAAAAGAATATCACATCATCGGTTGTTTTCTTATAAAATAAATGTTAGTAAAAGATAAAGGAATAATTACAAAACTTAATTAATCAATTAATAAGAGGAAATAAACTTAAAATTTTACTTACAATCTTGCAGCATGCTACGCAAAACACTTTTTCTCCATCCATACGCAATTCTGAATAAGGTGTAATCCATCTAGGCACAGTCACTATTTTTGGCATTTTTGCTATTATATATCACAACTCACAAGTTCACATTTCGAAAAGCAAACGTAAAATGACGTTTAAAATAAAATTATTTTCGAATATGGGAATAAATTTCTCCGAATAGCACAGAAATACATACACTCCTAATTTTCTGGTATAATGTATCTTTGTATTGATTTAGAAGTTTTAAGGCACTAGCTTTTCCTGGAATTTTGTCTCGGCCTGGATGTATGGGAAGAGCATTAATAAATTATTCTTGGAGACGCTTATCGGAAAAGTAACGGGAAGTGGCTCAATAAAATGCTATTTTTAATTTAAAGAGGGGTGTTTAATTTTTGATTGTTTGTTACATCCACGACATATTTTTAGTAATGCCTATAATAAATTTGATTTAGTAAATAAATTAAACTCAGATACTTAAAATATGCAAAAATGCTGAATTATTACAAAATATGCAAATAAATGCTGAATTACTACAAAATATGCAAATAATATACAAAATGCATATATTATGCAAATATACGAATTTATGCAAACTGCATATAATTCGGCCCTTAGTTATTAGTGAACGCATTCGTAATCTGGCTACTCATCGGTTACTAAATATGTGTAATAGTTTTCCACTGCTGTACAAAGGAATTAACCTGAAGTACATAAGTAAATTTATAACACTAATACTTAATTAGTAATGATATTTTATTATTTGTAAGTTAAGATTAGATTTTTAAGACGCTATCGTAAACTTTGGGTATTGTTGCCAGTAGGTACAATTTCCACGTACACATACAGAAAATTTCCTCGATATGGTGTCAAACAATACAATGCTCAACAAATACACGCATTTAGTAATCTTTTATTTTGAATTAGTTTATTTGTGCTGTAATTAGATATATAGGGTCATTCAAAAACCGCGCCGGTTTTGAATACTTTGCTAAATTTTTGTTTGTCGGTTGGCGATATTGTTTTGACATCCGTAAACATTTCGATTGTTGTCTCAGTTCGTGTCTAGCCATGGATCAGTTTACGATTGCGCAACGTGTGGTAATTGTGAAAACGTTTTATCAGAGCGGAGAAGTTATGCAGTAACTGTCAGGCAACTTTGCGCCATTCTAGGTGGTGACGGATTACCGAATGAATCAACAGTTCGCACACTTATGAAAAAGTTCAATGAAACGTGTTCTACAGTGAACGTTAAAAGTCGTGGACGTCATCGTTCTGGCCGATCTGAGCAAAATATTGCGGTGGTTCGCGACAGTGTAGTTGTTACTCCAATGAAATAGGTTCTTCGCCGTACCGAATAGTTGGGCATAGGATATTTTTCAGCACGGAGAATTCTCCGGTATGATTTCCATTACAACCCATACAAAATTCAGTTAACGCAGCAGTTGAAAGTGGACGATCACGAGAAAAAGCGACAGCTTATTGATTAGTTCTTGAGAAGACGACAGGTGGACGACGGCTTTGCTAGCAAAATTATCTTAAGTTACGAACTGCACTTCCACTTAAATGGATTTATGAATAACCAGAACTGTCCATCTGGGGGTCATAAAATTCTTGCATTATTCAAGAAAGGGGAATGCATCCACAACGAGTGACAGTTTGGTGCCGCTTTTGGTACCGCGGGAGGTGAGATGAGGCAGGACAAGCTGTGACAGTTAATGAAAACCGATACCGTGCGATAGCCAGAGATTTCTTGTGGCCTCAGTTGGATGGAATGGACATTCAACATTGTGGTTTCAGCAGGATGGTGACACTTGACACGCTTCGCATGAAACAGTTTACTTGCTTCATGAGCGGTTCCCGGATCGCCTTATTTCGCGTAATGCTGACCATTAATTGCCACCAAGATCATGTGACTTAACTCCTTGTGACTTTTTTCTTTGGGGTGCTCCTAAATCATTGGTGTATATCAATAAGCCCCGAAACGTCGCTGACTTGAAGGCGTAAATTCGACGGGTTGTTGGCGAGATCCAAGTGGAAACTTGTCAGGCAGTCATAGTAAATTTCACCGACCGAGTTCTCAGTAGAGATGCTCACATGCCCGAAATTATTTTCCAAACTTGAAATTGGAAGTTGTGATGAAGATGTTTATGTATTTTGTTAACGTGCTTTTCAAAAATAAAGTTCATAATTTGATATATCAAAACCGGCACGCACTTTGAATGACCCATTATTACTCTGGGCAAAAAGCAATGAGACTGATTAAACAAAACACTCAGAAAATATTTTATTCGCCCAAATATATTGTGTCTCCTTCAAAGTAATCCCATTCCACTCTGATACACTTATTCTAACGTTCCTTCTAGTCTTTGTAACATTTATTATACCCACCTTCCGGTATAGTCTCCAAAGCGGCCAGCGAATTCTCTTGGATAACTTCTATTGATTCAAAACCATGTCCACGAAGTGATAATTTCAGTCAACAAAATAGAGAAAAGTCACACGAAACCATATCTGACGACTACGGTACTTGTGGAACGACATTCACTTGATTTTTTATGAAAAATTGACGAATAATGATGGTAGTATGTGATTGTGCATTATTATGATGAAAAGCGATGAGTTGTTTCGCCATAATTATGGTCGTTTTTTTTACTAATTGACTCACCTAAACGACCCAAATGGCCTAAATAGTATTCTCTTTTGACTGCTTGTCCGATTTGGAACTATTTGTGGACAACGCCTAAGTAATTGAAGAAAATTATTCAGTAGAATATAGCATTAATATAATTATATCATCACAATTCACCCCAAACTAACATTTACAATAGAAACAGAAATAAATAAAAGCATTAATTTTCTAGGCTTACCCATAACACACAAAACTAATAAACACGAGTTCGCTATATACCATAAACCAACACATACAGACACTACAATATACGGTAATTCATTTCATCTTATAACACACAAATTATCAGCATACCAATCAATGGTGTATAGATTAATTAATGTAACTATGAGTAAAAATAATTTGGACCTCGAACTAAATAGGATATACACAATAGCTTTAAACAATGGTTACTCTATAAATATTATCAATAACATCCTGGATAGTCAACAAAAATCTAAAACCCTTTCCTTAGTTTACCCAAAATTAAAAACAATATAACTGAATTCCTACAATTTAAAGAATTCTGAGAAAGTTGGTACTTTCACTAAAAAACTTAATAACGAACATATATGATTTAAAACAGACAATATTATTATTAAAAACAAATTATTAAAAATAACAAAGATAAAATAGACAAAGAATCAAATTATCAAACTGTGGTGTATATAAGTTAATATGTGAAGATAGTAATAAGATATACACATAGGACAAACGAGGAATCAAGATTCATAGATTCAATTTTCTCAAATTATTCTTTAGATATCAATCATAGATTTAACGAAGATTTCAAAATTTTACATATTCAAGATAAAAGCAAAAAACTTAGAAATTAATTGATATAATAATTTAGGATTATCTTTAAATTACTAATTAGATTTAAACAACTCCTCTCTACTAAATTTAAGATTGTAAAAAATTTTACCACCACCACAATTTTTTCTTAATAATTTGCACTTAAATATTCAAATTTGTATTTTAAATACATATTCAGTTTTTCGTCCACCTGATGAAGTCATTGTATGGCGAAACAATATTTTAGCGAATTTACAATAAAATTTTTGAAACTAGAAGTTTAGTTCTTTTTTCTTATCGTTAGAATGAAGTTTCAATAAGTATCTCCTTCGTCAATTAACGAAATAATTTGTACCACTTAAAAACTTGTGAACTTGATAAACACTGATTACCGTAAGATTTTTCTAACATTTTTAATGTATCTGTACAAGAAATTTCGTTTTTTAACACAAAATTTAATGTAAATTCTTTGCTCAATAGATTTATCTATATTAAAAAATCACCGCTATAAATTTTTCAAAATTACAAACATTATTTATATACTAACAAAGTAAATGTCATGAGATCTCTGTCAGCTATTTACAACAGTCATGCCAACCTACTAAATAAATATACACATCAATATTCCTAGCGCGCGTATTTTTAAAAAAGTATACATAGTCTCATTAATTTTTGTCCACAGTAGTATGTACCTGTTGAGCAAATAACAATTATTATTATTACTAATATATCGACGTTACTAATTAACGTAGCTAAATGCATTTCTGTAAGATAACGTCAATTGGATTCTCGTATCAATATTTTTAGTAAAATTAACTTCCATATCTCTAAGAAACATCTATGTAAGCGAACAATTAGCAAAGGCAAAAAACTGCAATTAAAAAGTTATTAGGAATATTATCAATGCCAGTAAAAGTTGTGCACTATACAAAAATATATTCTATCGACCTTTCTTTAGAGAATGAATTAATAAATAATTAAAGCGACTTGAGTTGTTTAATGTGGGACAGCAAATTCTGAGTTTTCTGTCTTACTGCACAGTTGAAATCTCTCACTTATACTCACAAATTCATACAAATGAGGATACTTGTTCACACACCTACCGCTAACATTCAAAAAATAGAATTTGCTTGCTATTATTACAGGTATGTTTTACTTCTAAGGTTTGTAATTTTTTTCTTATAACGGATCTTTACAAATTTTTGATATGATAGATTCATTAAATTAAATATTGTTAAACATTAATTGATTATTCGGTAGAATAATAGTTAGTTTTCATGTCGCTAGTTAGAAGTTGATTACAATCATATACACAAAATTTGCATTGATTTTAATTTCTTTGTATCTTTCCCATAGGCAATGTCAATATCAGTGTAGAATTCGGCTATCACTGTTGGCTTTATATTAGGTTGATGTATCAGTTCCGAAAGTTTTTATTGAACTCTAAATTTTAACTTTTTACCAAACTACAGTACAACAAATCAAAAATATATTTTGCGACATTATTTAGGATTCCAAGGATCAGGCAATTTTTATTTAACGCGTCCATTCCACGAAGAAACCTGATGGTTTGGAAATGAAGAGATCGTGAAACAAATTTTGAACTGCGAAATCTTTATTCTTATTTTATTATATTTATTTTAATTTATTTATATACTTACCCAACAGAATTATAATTCCACATCCAGGATAAAATAAAAATAAACTGTGAATCATATACATACATAAGTACTACTATGGTTTGTCTCAGAATAAGAAGGAGTGACTCAAATATCTCGCCAAAACTCGATCCACACAGTTTAAAATTTGACCTATCGTACGTGTACCTACCTGAGAATGTAGTTGTTTGTTGTAATGTCATTAATTTTTATTTCATACTTAACATAACCTATTTCTGACGTCCCGAAAAATACGAGCACTAATATTTCATGTATATGTTTAAGTTATATGTTTAAAGTAAAACAAGAACGACATTTAGAATTTATTGCAAAACTACCCCAAAAATACAACTTAAAATTATTTAAAAAATTAGCACACAAGTATTTCATGATATAACATTGTTATCCATATTCCTACAAAATATTGCTAAAGTAAGACAAAAACTACATTTCAAATTTATTACAAAAGTACCTCGAAAATACAACTTAAGATTATAAAATTATCGAAATGAAATGAAGTAGAAAAAAATGTAAAAAGTGAAACATATTGCTGTGAATTGTGATGTTGATTGCTTATTTAACTTTAGTTCACAATACACAGTAGCTTGCCCTGCTATACTCTAGTCGGATACGCCTTCCTGGAGCTCTTCAATCTTCAGAGTTTACCCTAATAGGTTACGTAGCACAAGAATAAAAACAAAAGGTATTAGGAAAACAAACAAAGATTCACCCCACAAAAGTTTAATCCCATAAAAAAAATAAAAATAAAAAAAAATAGACTTTATAAAGTATAAAGTCAAACTGAAACATCTATAATGTCACAGGTGTGAGGAAAACTTTGATACTACTGACAGCAAAAGGTAAAAACCTCACAAAAATTACCGCGAGCAAATTACTAATATAAATATTTAGAACAACTGTCAGACTTATCAAATTACGTTATCCCAATATCCAACGTCTAATAGAAAACTATCTATATTCACACGCAACCAAAATTTTAATTCATGCGCACAAATAACATGAAGCAAATAAAATTTCCCACCTGTTCTAACCTTCTAGAATATTATACTTATAACAAAAAAACTTCAAAGGAAAATCTGACAATTTTTCTTAATATTCCTCTGATTACAAAATATTTTATAAACCTAAAATTACTGATTTTACTGAGCTCAATTATCTTATTAAATTATTTCTAAAATACATAAATATATTAACAGAAATATACATACATTAATTAATGTAGTCGTCACTTCACAAAAAAAATATGAGAGATTTTTCAGATAGATCACATCAATCAAAATTACAAGTTTAAAGACTCGTAATATCGCAAATTAATTTAAACACATCAATAAAGGCACAGCTAAAACACAAACCGAATTTATCTAAAAAATATACCTGAATAAAAGAAAGTTTTATTCAGTGACAAAACTTCGACCTATCTGTACGATGACAAGTTAATCTCTAAAGGTACCAGTATCCCGGAAACAGCATCATTACCCTACCTAACATAAATCAAAAGTTCTGCATTTGCAATATACTACCGCAAAACTAGGACTGCATACATCAATATAATAGTGCGAGCCATCTACAAACGTGGGTAAAAATACACATTATAATTAATTTTTCAATAAATATTAAATATTCTCAAATATTTTTCTGAAATAAAATACACATAAATATATTGTCTATTATAGTTTCTTTAAAATTTCTTTTCGGGGAAAAGTTCATAGCATATGCACTATATGCACTCTATTTCACCCATGCTGGATTCTAACGATTCACTTTTACTGTCACTGTTTCCGAAACGAATAATAGATGGTTCCAAGATATTGTTCATTAATCCATCTAGATTCCACATTTTACTTTCTACCTTAATTACATGTTTTTTTTTAATTTTTCCATTTGTCCGCTGTAATATTTGCAAGTGACAGTTCTTGCACATGTAATTTTTTTAACGTTTTATTTTTTGAAGCAACTTCACCTTTTATTTGTGCCCAAACCAATTCAATAGGATTAAGCTCGCAATGATATGATGGTAACCGTAACACAGTTTTATTTTCAGCAGTACCATTTCATCGGTGACATATGCATTATATTGTTCCTTATGGAAACGTACTAGATGCAACAATTCACCATATAACATTTCTGCATTAAATTCAATATTTTTGGAATGTAACTATTCTTGAATTACAGCTTTTCTCCAGGAAGGAGTTGGAAGGAGTTGGTCTCCTTTCAGCTCTACGTGAATGCTATTTTGCATTGTGCATCACTTTGGCAATATCTTTCTACCATCAAAGAACAACAATCCATCATTCACAGACACTAATTCGGATCCTATATGCAGTATCATTAATCATCTGCCTTTACCGCTTGGATTACACAGGCCTGCATTTTTCAACACTATGAAAGTTGATTTAAAAATTTTAACTGTTTTCTAGTAATTGGGTAGCGCTGATTTCAAGTCTGCTTTTATTCTTTTTGTATCACGTAAGGTTATTCTTCAAACCAGTAAAATCAAAAAATATAGAAAAAACACGATTTATTTCATTTATAAGTTAGTTTTATATTATATTAAAAAAATTACAAAAATATACACATAGAAACTATTAGAAATAGTTATTTATTCTTTATGCTTCTTAAAAAAACGTTTCTCTTCTCAATGTCCAACAGTAATCGGCCATCATTTTTGTGTCCCAGCGCCCTTGGTATCTTTTTTCCATCTCTTTAATATCCTGGTGAAATATTTCTCCTTGCTCTACACTCACGTCCCCAAGGTTTTCTGGGAAATAGTCCAAATGGGAATGTAAAAAGTGAATTTTTATGCTCATATTGCAACCAAGAATCCTGAATTTTTCCAGCATATTTTCAACGATCTCAACATAGTTTGTGTCTTTATAATTCCCTAGAAATTTATGTACAACTTCGTTAAAAGCATGCCATGCATGTTTTTCCTTATCTTCCATAACATTTTCAAATTGTTGATCTTTCACCAAGCTCCTAATCTGCGGGCCTACAAAGATTCCCTCCTGTAATTTTGCCTCTGACAGAGTCGGAAATGTTTTACACAAATATTTAAAACAATTTCCTTCTTTGTTTAATGCCTTAACAAATTCTTTCATAAGTCCAAGTTTTATGTGAAGCGGTGGAAATAACACTTTTTGAGGGTCAATAAGACTTTCGCGAATTACATTTTTGGTTCCAGGTGTTAAAGTCACCCTTTGTGGCCAGTCTCTTTTTATCCAATTCTGTTCTCGATTTCTGCTATCCCATTCGCTGACCCAAGAGAATGCCTAAAATTTTTAAATCTCCACACAGTTCCCAGTTGTGATTTTCATATTGTATTCCTAAAAGTAATTCCTGTAAATTTTCAGTTTTTCTTTAAATGAACATAATGGCCGACCGGAACAGAAGCAAAAACGTTGCCATTATGTAAAAGAACAGCTTTAAGGCTCCTTTTTGAGGAGTCGATGAAAAGTCTCCAGTCAGAAGGTGTGTACTCAGGAGCTCCGAGGAAAGTAAGTAGATCAGCAATTGCTTGGCATTACACGAGTGGTCCGTTTTGTGCAAAATATTTTACAAATCCAGCCTCACGATTTCTATACCAAGAGAAGGTTAGTTTCTGGGGCAAGCAAATTTTTTTGTTTCAACCTAGACCCCAGTACTTCAGAAAGATCTTTTGAAAGTCCCAAATCTCTTACTAAATCATTCAGTTCGGCTTGTGAAAATAGCTGAGGTTGGTTTTGACCTGAGGTTGACGGTTTAAAATCACTATCCATCTGTACGGAGCCGGAAGTTGAAGAGGTTTCAATATCAACACCTAAGACAAATAAATTTTTCTTGTTTACTGATCGACACTCAGAGCTATAATGAAGTAAATGATATTAAAGTATACATTTTGTTTGGAGTGATAAACTTGAAATCCTTCTTCGCAGTACTAATAATGTGAAAGCATAATAAATAGGATTTAGCAGGTAAAAATTCCCGGAAATCTTGTCCAAAATTAATACATGTAATAAAAGATTTACATCAGGTAATGAGAGCCGATTTAACAAATTTCTTTAAAACCACAACAGAAAATCATTTTTGGGTTAATACCTAGAATTTGAAGTAGTACATTCATTTTAAAATGTATTAAAACGCCTATTATAAGTTTTTTTTTAAATTTTTTTCTTTTTCTTTTGTGCAAAAAAAAATCTGTGGGTGGTAGAGACCAACTGTATTTTAATTAGTTATTGCTAAAAATTTGCTCAAAAATCACGTCATCACAAATTTTATGCAGGCCTGTGTTATTTAATCCCACGGATAGTCCTTCAACAAAAGCTTGTCGTCCACTTGCTATGCTTGCATCAATCCAAACCCTGGCCTTTGTATGTCCTTCGGTTGTATGTAAACAAAATACTGGTCGACCTTCATGTTTATATTGTTTTATTGTCATCAGATATTTTCCTCTCCATCTGATTATTTTATCTTTCTCTATTAGTAAATTTTCCCTATTACGCTTGACATATCTGAAATAAAAATTACATATAATAATAACCACAGTTTTTCATTAACACTTACTTGAAATTATTAAATTTTTAGAATCTGCGTAAGGTAGCTCGACTCATTTTTCGTATAGCCACATGTCATTTATTTATTTGTGCCATGATTTTATTAAGAGTTGGAAGTTCATTTTTAAAAAAGCAAAAAAAAAGGATTTTTAACAGATTCATCAAAATTCTGGAGCTTTGAATGCTACCCTACACGTTGTTTAGGTGGCGTGAATTCGCCCGGTTATTTGTATTCTATAATTGTCCGAAATACAGTTGATTTCGCCTGCTCTACGACACATTCCTTATAATATATTGTCGTTCAAGTAATACCTAAACCTTACTTAATATTTTCGAGATGTCAATTATAATTGCTGTTGTTCCCATTCTCGAAGATCGCAACGTTAACATTTTATACTTGTTCAAAATGGTATGTTTCTCGTCACGCGATAAATGTACCAAACGTGGACGCTTTCTGAGCGGTGAAACTCATGATTAACTCGTACACGCTTAATTGCACATATTGGTTTTTTATTTAAAAATACTTAAAAATACAGATTTCATTTACTACAACGTTAGATAACGATAACAATGACAGAAAGATGTAAGAAAACTTTAAGAGGGTATATTTGTATACAAAACATAACCTGTCAACCGGTCGATATTTCTAGATTATTTTCGATATTGAACTTGACTGCAAAAGAGCCAATGAAATTCTTGAAAAATAAATAGCTTTTGGGGGGATATTTGAATCACTCCTTCTTATTCTGAGACACGCCATATATAAAAAAAAAAGTATTATTATTAATAATAACTTCCTCTAATTATGAAAAAGAATATATAAAAAATATAAAGAAGCATAAAACAATAAACAAGACTGAAACTAATAAGATATCTGAATAAAAGAAGTCTGTACATGTGAACAAAAGTAATAGAAACAAAATACAAGAACATTCAGCAATTAATTAAATCAAGATAAATATTGGAACGAATATTTATCGCAGGTGTCATAGAGAAATCGTTTGAAGGTCAACAAATTATAGAAATGTATATCTATATGAGAAGAAACCTGATTGAAGTTGCTGCTCTTAACGTAGACAGGAGAGCTGACCAACATATTGGTTCAATAAAAAAAATTAAAAACCCTTAACACAATAGAATTTAACAATTCTATATACGTATTTCGACAACCACGTTGTCATCCTGAGTAGAAACAGCAGTGTAACACTTGAAAGCACAAAAAACACACAACACTCACCGAGCGCTATATTGCACGGCTTCTCGTTTAACACTAAATTTTAAAATTTTGAAAACCTGAATACTACAGAACTTACCTTATTGGAAAAACCCTACTTAAATACGTACATGCATTAAGAGACCATTAACCGATTAATGCTTTATTTTATAGAAAGGCCCTTTAGAAAATTACACAGAGGGGACACCCTAATTTAATATACTTAAAGAAACCATTATAAAACTCATCTTAAATTATATATGTCATTTAGAAATTAATATTGAGTCATAATATCTGTTAAAGGCTAATGTTGTAACGAAACGAAATTTAAAAAATTACGTAGAATTAGATTAATTTGTTAATGGTTTTCCTATCTTTTTTTGGTTTAATAACATCTAACTGTGACGAATAAAGATGAACCTGGTATAGGACCCAAATCTGCATTAATTACGTTATTCCTATTTTTAAAGATAAAAATGCTCTCAAAACTATCTAATTCGCGGGGGCTAGTGACGTTTTTTTATACTCTCAGACAGTCAGATGTTACGTTGTGACCTGATTCAAGAAGATGTCTGGCAACACTTGATTTTTCCGGCCTATTGAATCTAATATGCGAAACATGTTCTTTATAATAATTTTCTCGTTACTACGTGAACATTGGACTGTGTTTTTTTGTATGTAGGGATTACTCACATATACCTGTCATCTCTTTTTTTCTTTGGCACTGTACACAATTAGCATTATATTATTATTTTATAATTTATAGTGTAGATTAACAACATTTTATAAAAACATGTACAAAATAGTATTTAATAATATATGAAAGAAACGAAAACAAATTAAATGAAAATTGATCGTTCGTATACATAAACAGAAAAATATAAAAAGGAAATAAATATAATCAATATGATAAATTAATATGTATATAAAAATTAAAATAAGCTATATCTAATTCAAACATCGCTATAAACCATGTTAAAAGTCTTACACGTAATATAGACCGGTGATTTCAAAAGTGCATTGGTTTTCACTCTGGGTAATCTTAAGTGAATTTGCGAGTGTTAGAAGTGGGTACGTTGAAGTCAATATAGTCTAATATCGTTGGGCAATCGATTTCGTTTGTTATAGATTTAGTGATACTTTAGCACTATACATCTCACAACGACAAGATAAAGTTTGCTCCAAAAAACTATTGAGTACGGATCCTTGTTCAAGATAAGTATCACTCACTCTGAAGGAGAGCTATTTCGGAAACCTCTTCTGAATTCATTCGACCGAAATTTATTGATAGGTGAAGTAAGGAAATCACACTAAAGAGATGTACTCCAGCTTGTATCGTACTAAGGCACAATGCACATTCTTAATTGAAGCGATGTTGTTGAAGTTATGCTAAGATTAGAATAAATACGAGGGCGATTCGTAAAGTAAGTTCCGTTTGATTATTTAAAAAAAAATCAATAAATAATGAGGCTTTTCTTATACAGGCTGATTCATTTTCGGCCCTCACCATGGGGATCTCTATTATTATTGGAGATAGAGTATAGGTTTAATTTAGACATCTTCAGAAAGAGTTTTTTTTTTCTGATTTCAACCATGTACTGCATGCTGACTAAAGTTTTTGACATTAGGTTTTATTTGAAAGAATAAATTATAAGATTAAATAAGGTCGCCTTTGGAATTTCAATCTATCAAACATTTCATTTATTGTTCATTAATAATACAAAAATGTCATACACTAACGAAGTGAAACGAGATATGATAAGTATTTTTTATTCTTCGAAACGAAATTCAACAGTAGCGAGTACAAGATAACAAAAACATTAATAAAAATACATAGAAAAGTAAACAATAAACAATTACAGTAAATGTTCAATTATCTGGCCATCTTCGGTAATGCACAATTGGGCACGCCTTCTGGCATTTTGTACTGCCCTTTGTATAGTTCTTCTAGGAACTGCACCGAAGGCATTCTGAAGTCTGTCTCGTAATTCTTCAATGTTTTGTGGCGCATCTACTTTATAAATATTATTTTTAACATATCCCCATAAAAAAATCTAGTGGACTTAAATCAGGTGATCTCGCAGGCCATTCAATAACGGTCCAACGGTTTGCAAACTCTTGATTTAAGAAATTTCTAACAACAGCTGCATTGTGTGCTGGTGCGCCATCTTGTTGCCACCATAAATATTGTAATTGATTTAATGGGATATTGTCGTCAAGATAGTCAGATACGTATGTACTTAAAATGTTTAAATATCTTTCTCCATTTAAATGTTCTTCATACATAACTGGTCCTAAGAGACAATTGCCAAAATACCCATCCAAACTTTTATTCCAAAACGATATTGTGGTCTTCTAGCCCTGTTTTGTCGGGGATTTTGTACTGCCCAATAGTGCTCCGTATTTCTGTTGAACATTCCAGAATTTGTAAATTTTGTTTCATCTGACCAGATGATTTTGCTTAAAAAATGTTTGTCAGTTTCTATCCTTCCCATTAACCAATTACAATATTCTAGCCTTCTCAAATTATCTCCAGGCAGTAAAGAGTGACTAACATGGATCCTGTATAGTTTAAACCTACTTTTATGTAAAGTTCTCCAAACTCTGGACTAGCACAAATTTAATTCTGACGCTACTTCGCGTGTAGAAATTGATGGATTATTATTTATGTATAAAAATGCAAGATTTACATGAAATTTGAAAACACGCTTTTAATTTACCATTTGTAAAATATCTTGTCGATTTTCATTTAAATTCCTGTTGTCTTGACCATTACGCGGCTTAGTAAACGATCCATTCTAGACCAAATTTCTGTCGCGATCTAGAAAAACGGTACGATGAGGCTGTTGTCGTTCTGGATATAATTGTAGATATCTTGTACTCGCTACTGTTGAATTTCGGTTCGAAGAATAAAAAATACTTATCATATCTCGTTTCTCTTCGTTAGTGTATGACATTTTTGTATTATTAATGAACAATAAATGAAATGTTTGACAGATTGAAATTCCATGGCTAACTTATTTAACACTTATAATTTATTCTTTCAAATAAAACCTAATGTCAAAAACTTTAGTCAGCAAGTGGTACATGGTTGAAATCACAAAAAAAAAACTCTTTCTGAAGATGTCTAAATCCAATATGGCGCCTATAAGAAATTAGATAGTTGATGATGGCCAGAAAGAAACAAAACGTCGTATAAAAATATAGGGTACACCACTGGATAGAGGTTTAGAAATGGCCACAAGGATGTGTTTTTATTTTTTCTCTACAAGGCCAAATGTCGGTGCTACAGGTAAAAGAAGAAAATGGGGTTTTCGCGTTTTTTTTTAAATAACGAAGGTCATTTGTCACAGGTCTATTTTCTTTACGGATTTATAACAAACATAAAATTTAACAACTTTGCCAAATTTAAACCTATACTCTATCTCCAATAATAAGCGAGATCCCCATGGTGAGGGCCGAAAATTAATCAGCCTGTATACTACATTCAGCTATTTTTCTAGATAGTTGCCATTAAGACTGAGACATTTGTCATAGTGATGAAAAATATTTTTAATGTCCTCTTTATAGAACTATGCCGCCTGTGAATTAAGCCATGCTGTAACAGTGTTCTTCAGTGCTTCTTCTTCTTCTTCTAATTTTGGGTTGGACGCCAGCACGTTCAGGCACGTGAGCACAGTGCTTTTTGTATCACTCCCTATAGATCCTTTAGTTCCACTCTGTTAGCCTTGTGTCCTCGATAAAAGCCACTATCCTCCTCGGGGGAAGTTTGAGTACTTCGTAGGATCCAATAGATCTCTTTCGAAGGCTAGTTTCCTCTTGTCTTTCACATCTCCGTCAGGGCTCGCTAATCAAGCCCAGGCTGTACAGATGCTTCCTTAAAGAACAATGTCCGGTTATTAAGCCGGTAATCATTTTAATTTCGTTATCGACCATGACTTTTTTTGCAGAAGAAGTTTGACGGCACTTTATGGGTTTCCTAGTACGCGAGTTAGAGTGACCCGAGTGCATTGAATGTGTTTTAGTGTCATCTTTGACATAGGCGACCCAACTCTCATCACCTGTGACGATATGCCTAAGGAAATCTTTACCTTCAACATCGTAGCGTATCGGAAAAGCTAGTGCCGATCCCATCCTCTTTGTTTTATGGTCTTCGGTAAGAAATTTTGACACCCATCGTGAACACAATTTGTGGTAACCTAAATGTTCAGTAGCAACCTCGTACAAAACTGTACGTAAAATTTGAGAGAAAAAGGCACACAGTTCTGTGATTGTGATTCGCCGATCTTCATGAATTTTCTCTTTGATATTAACAACGAACTTGTTCGTCACAACAATTGGTCTATCACTACGTTCTTCATCATGAACATTACCATTTTCCCCATTTTCAAACTATACTATTACTCATGACATTTTCACCATAAAGAGAATAAAGTTCACGATGATCTCAGCAGCATTTATGTTCTCTGCTTACAGAAATTGGATAACAGCACGCAATTCAAAGTCGGCGGAATTTTCAATTGCAGCAGCCATTTATTCTGATTCCTCTGCTCACAAGGCGGAAGCGGATGTCTAATAGAAAAGTCACGAAAGAACGTTTAATAAAATTGTGTGCAAACATCGAGGGGGAAAAAGAGCAGTCGTTAGTAATCGGAAAATACAAAATTCCGCTATGTTTTAATGATAATAATATTGAAAAGCTTCCACTAAGCATTTTATTAGTTTTAGATAACGCCACAAGGCAGAGTTAAAGAATATAAAGCTAGTATTTTCAGCACCACCACTAGTGAATAATGCATCGATGATTGCGAATCAACGGCTGCGTTTCCCGACTCAAGCGCTATCACCCTTCTTAGCACAAAAACTACAACCCCTTGCCGAGGAAATACCATCATACCTTAATAACTCGACTCACCTAACTAAAATACTCAAGGATATCACCGTGGACCAAAACTACAGGTTGGTGAGCTTCGACGTGGTTTCGCTCTTCACGCAGATACCGATTTATGAGGCGACAGATCTACTAATAAAGGAACATTCATTTACAATATTATTTGCGCGTATTTGACAGCAACAAAAAGAAACTCAATAAATTCTTATATGAATATATCTTGTGTATCGTACAGAAAACACTTTACGAAGATTTATGAGTAGGTTATTCGTCACAGCTTAAGGGTTGCGGCAAAATATTGTCCAGTAACTAGAGGTAAAGTTTTATGAATTTTTGTATTTCGTGACAAAAGATGCTGTCCGCGTCAAGTATCTAGAGCAGAGGCTCCCAAACTTTTTTTTCTCATAGACCACTTTGAAAGTTTTGCTGGTTCCGGTGGACCCCCTGAGCTACATTTCTACCATATTCCCAAAACTCGTCAAAAAATGTGAAGATTAGATCTAACTATGGAAATTTGCGTTGCGGCTGAGTTATTGGTTAATTAATTAATTGATTGTGCTGTGAGTGGATGTCAAAAAAGTAAAGTTAGCCAATCAAAAAAGTGATTCCATCCAACTTTACTCCTTTGACATCTAATCACAGCACAAGAAACCAATCAATTCTCACATATTTTATTTAGAAAACTCCCCATTCGGAGTGGTAAAAATAAAAATAAAAATAGTATATTTCCTTGTGTTGTATTTATTCAAATATGTAATTATTTCACTATTAATTATTATTGTTATCATATTACATTGTAATATGATAACAATAATAATATGATAACAGTCGTGATATAATTAAATATTAATAACGTAACGTAACTTCTACAATGACAATCACAAAATAGTCATTTTGTGATTGTCATTGTCATCACAATTTTAGTGGAAGGGATGTACTTGATGGATTGACAGCAAATTATCAATATTTGGCTTAAGTTTTGTTAGGAATAACCGCAAATCTCCCCGTTCTGTGATATTCAATCTGCTTATTTTTTTTGTTAAAAGGTTTGTAACGACACTAAAATTTTTCTCGACAAGATATGACGAGGGAAACGCTATCAAAAGCTTTCTCGCAATTCCCCACAGTCCAGGATATTTTTCGGGTATTTCTGCCTGCAGCCAAAATGCTTGATACCCTCTTTTAAATTTCACCTTCAGTTCCTCATTAGAGCTAAGCTCGAGTAGCTCCTCTTGTAATATCACATTCTCCACTTCCGTTTCATCAAGTGGATTTATGATCCATGGTGGTATTTCTATCGTCAGAATATCTTCAAATCTGATTTTAAAGTCATCATGCAGGGCAATTAAATGTTGAACGTATGTGTGAATATCCTCATCAAGGCATTCTACCTGTGACAAGTTTGAAAACTGGGAAAATTCGCGCCGACTAATATTTTGCTTCATAAATTTAAATTTTCCAAGAAAAGCTGAAATTACACTCTTTGTTTTTATTAAATTGAGGCTGTCCCCTTGTAATTGTAAGTTAATGTCATTAAATTTTTTGAACAAATCTGTCAAATACGCGATGTCTGCTTTCAAATTGATCAGGTTTTCTTTTAAATCTGGATCTTTACTTCCCAGAAGCTCTAAAACTGATTCAAAAAGTGAGAAAAATCTTGTTAAACATGCACCTTTCGACAACCAGCGTACTTCAGTATGTAAGAGCAACCGTTGGAAGTCTTCATCATCTTCATCGCACAATTGTGCAAATAAACGCGTATTCAATGCATTGCATCTTATTTTGTTAACTGCATTAATCACAAATTGAAGCGATTGGTGCAATTAGGCACTCAATTTTTTCTCTACTAGGTGTTGTCGGTAGATGACACAGTGAATTGCAGTTACCTCTGGTATAATTCTTTTAAGATGGCTTATAAACCCACGACATCGCCCGGCCATGGCAGGAGCTCCATCTGTTGCCACCGAAATAACGTTTGTGAATGGAATCGATTTTTCCTTAAAAAAATCACTCAGGACATTAAATATTGATTCACCTTTAGTGTCCGTCTCCAAAGTTTTCGTGAATAGTTGCTCTTCATGAATTTCTTCGTCCATAACAAATCGAACATATGCCAATATTAATGCATCATTACCAGGTAAAGTTGACTCGTCCAGTTGAATAGAAACATGAGTTGTTTGCAGATAATTACACAAGAAACTTTCAATATCAGAGCTCATTTCGTCAATACGTCTTTGTACAGTGTTGTTACTCAAAGGAATTCTTTTGAGTATGTCAAATGGAGACTTGTGCAGAACAGTTTTTAAAACCTCTTCAACAGCGGGTAAAATTAACTGTTTTCCAATGGTGTGCGATTTTCCAGATTTCGCTATAAGTAATGAGATATTGTAAGATGCCCGCAAGCCATCATCGTTACTTTCTGACGTTGAAGCGAACAAACTGTGCACGGTGGGTCTCATTTCGTATTTTTCCTTCAATGTTTGAAAATATTTCAAATCTTTATCTATTTTATCAGGATGACACCTTCTTAAATGATCTTCTAGCTTCGATGGTTTCATAGAGTCATTGCTCAAAACTTTGTTGCATAAAAGGCATATGGGCAATTGCTTGTCTGCCTTTGATGGAAGAAAACCAAATTTTAAATAATCAACACTGTACTGTCGACATTTCTTCTTAGATTCAGCCATGTTTCGTATCAGTTACCTACCTGTAAATAAAAAAAAAACTTTGTTGTAGTAATCTTAAGGCGGTCTTACTTAACAGGAATGGCTATTTTAATAGGATTAATTGATTATTGCAATGAAATAAACAAAGTACCGGCGGCAAACTAATTCTAATTATTAAAAGCAATAAATCGCTAAGATCAATAATTGAGTTTTATGAAAACGGCTGAACTGATTTTAATGTAATGTAAAACATTTTTTCATTAATTATATTTTGATATATTTCTGTAAATTCGATAGAAAATACTTGTAAATAATATTTTGATATCAAAACTTCGCGATTTTAATTATTTATTTATTACTTTGATGCACGTTACGAGTATGTAGTATATAAAGACACGTACAATTTATGAAAATATATTTAGTTATTAGTGAACCACCACACAGTCGGGTAATAAAGAAATTACTAATAAAGTATGGACAAGGAGTTCAACCTTTCTCGGCCCTCTGTTCTTTTATGGAAGTACATAATAATGGCTCTGTTCAGTATTTAATTTTTAATACGTACCTACTACACGCAAACATTACAAATATACTTATTACAACATAAATATATCTCCTATCGCAGGTGCGTTGGAAGAGATTTCTTTTAGGAATAAGCCTCACCTTTTGTACCTACGTATTTTTTTGTAATTTGTCCATTTTTTGTATACTTACGTGTACAATAAATTGTAAAATAAATAGATAAATAATAAATAAAATAAAAGTATGTGTAACAAATAGGCAGGTAAGTACTTACTTTTCCGACAGTGGCAAACACTAACATCGATTCACTTTACTTTACTTTTCTTTTCGAAATTCGGGAAACAAATGAGTAACGTTCATCCGTGGCATTCGTATTTATATTGGTGAAGAATCAAACAAGTTCATGCAAGATTGCAAGCACACACACCACATGTCGTACTTCGTCGCTTTGCACGTGCGAACAAGCATTGCGGACGGCGGCAGCGGCAGCGCTTTTCAAGTCTCGACATATTGTACTGAATATGGAATATGCAAGTTTTTACAAGTAACAGTCGCCGAGCTTCTTAAAACATTATCTGTCTACATTGATAGGTGAACTCAAGCCAACATTTAAGTTCTTCACTATCGAAACCAGATAAATTTTCGTGAACCCCCGCTTACGATATGTGAACCCCCATTTTTTTGTCACGCCAACGTAGACCACCGTCGAGTCTCCCGTGGACCCTTAGGGGTCCACCTGGACCACTTTGGGAATCAATGGCTTAAGGGTTGCGGCAAAATATTGTCCAGTAACTAGAGATAAAATTTTATGAATTTTTGTATTTCGTGACAAAAGATGCTGTCGGCGTCAAGTATCTAGAGTGTCCACAAGTAGAAGAAAACATTAATATTAGATTAATGCAACACATTCGGGGAATTCCGAAGTGTCCAGTTAATAGAGGTGTCGTTTAACTAGAGATGTCCGATAGGGGAGGTTACACTGTACTTACATTAGCCACTTACATATCCAGACAAAATTGAGGACTGTGGTCTAGTGTTTTTAAGTCGTCTTTTAATACAAATATGAGTGTACGTATATGTATATGGAAGTTAAGAAAGTATAAACGATTATATAATTTCGAATCTTTTGCGAGTTCATACATCGAATTAAATTTTCATAAATTCTGCACGCAAACTCGGAAGACAATGTTCTAGGTAGCGCGTCATTAGCGGTTAATAATGGACCCCGTCATTGTTTCATTTTTCAATCTGTCCAAATCTCACAGTCAAAAGTCTCACACAATTTCTTGCATTTGTATTCATATGCATGTGTATGGATGATGTGTGTTTGTACGCAATTCATGTGTGTGGGAGCCTCGATATGACGTCGAGATAACGTTAAATAGTCCTAAATTTTTCTTGTTGAAAGGAGTGATTATTCAAGTCATCTTCCCCTTTTATGAAAGGAAATTTGCATGAAAATAACATCTGTCTATACTTTTAACGAGCGCGGGTAGAAATTCGAATGAATAAAAAAACAATTTTGTTGATTATGGGTATATAGAGCACGGCAAGTACGTACAGTTCACTACATTTCTCTCTCCGTTTCAGTTCTTTTATATTTATAATGTAGTTCTTGTATAATGCGAATGTGTGAACAACTTTACTTTTAGTTGATTATAGCGTTTCTGCGCAACATTATATAATTAACAATTACTTAATTAATATATTTAAATACTTAAGTTTGGACTGAATATATGGCAGTGCTTGATAAGATAATTATAACGAATAGATGCGGAAATTAATATTTTAATAGTTAGTTCGTTAAATGATAGCAGAAACCTTAGTAGCTCGGAATTTAAACGGTTGTCAAGTCATGCTTTCCTAAAAATTTGACACTACTAAGTGGAAAAGTGGAAACTTAGTCTGGTTTGTAACTTTCCACGAATCCACTCTATAGTCCTGATACAGTTCTTAGTGAGAATTATTTGGTTTCCATCAAACTTCTATAATAGTTAATTCAAAAACAGATTAAACAAACTATAGAAAAATCAGGTTCTCTTTTTAATAACACTCAAAAACGTATATTAACCACTATCAATCGCCTACCTCCCAAATTATACGGTTTAATTAAACTACATAAAGACAATACACCTATACGACCAGTAGTATCGTACGTAAAAGCACCTTTTAGAAATGTGTCTAAACACTTAGTATATTTAATTCTTACACACACTAAATTCAAATCTAAGTTCTCCGTTAAAAATTACCAGGAATTAATTAACAACATTTCAAACTTGCAATTACCAAACAAATGTAAACTCATTTCTTTTGATGTCTCGAATTTGTTCACTAGTATCCCACCCCAGGAGGTAATAGATTTAATTACTTTACAACTAGAACGTAGAAACATGAACATTGTCACAAAGACCTAAATTTTACAGCTCTTAGAAATGTGCCTGGAACAAAATTATTTTTAAATTTAAAAAGAAATTTTATAAACTAACAGAGGGTCTAGCAATGGGAAACCCACTGAGCCCCTTATTAGCGGAAATTTTCATGAATAATTTAGAAACTATAATTAGTACACATCCCTTGTTTGGTAATTGTGTATATTGGTTTAGGTATGTTGATGACATATTAATTTGCTTTAACGGTTCAGATAGACAATTAAAAACTTTACATAATTATATCAACACTATTCACCCCAAAATAAATTTTACTATAGAAATAGAAATAAATAAAAGCATTAATTTTCTAGATCTAACCATATCACACAAAACTAATAAACACGAGTTCGCTATATACCATAAACCAACACATACATTTATCACAATACATGCTAATTCTTTTCATCCTATAACACACAAATTATCAGCATACCAATCAATGGTATATAGATTAATTCATGTACCTATGAGTAAAAGTAATTTCGATCTTGAACTAAATAGAATATACACAATAACATTAAACAATGGTTACTCTATAAATATTGTCAATAACATCCTAAATAGCCAACAAAAATCTAAAACCCTTTCCTTAGTTTATCCAAAACTAAAATACAAGATAATTAATTCCTATAATTCAATCACTTACTTACAATTGGTACTTTCATTAAAAAACTTAATAACGAACATATATCATTTAAAACAGACAATACTATACAGAACATTATTAAAAACAACAAATATAAAATAAACAAAGAATCAAACTCTGGTGTATATAAGTTAACATGCGAAGATTGTAATAAGGTATACATAGGACAAACGGGGAGGACATTCAAAATTAGGATGAAAGAACACGAGAGAAGCCATAAAGAAAAGAAAACAGATTCAACTTTCGCAGATCATTGTATAGACATCAATCATAGATTTAATATAGATTTCAAAATTTTACACATTCAAGAAAAAAGTAAAAAACTTAACCTGTTAGAAAACTTAGAAATTAATAGATACAATAGTTTAGGATTAGCTTTAAATGACCAACTAGATTTAAACAACTACCCTCTATTAAATTTAAGATTGTAAAAAATTTTCCACCACCATTTCCCCAATAATTTTCACATAAATATTCAAACTTGTATTGTACATATTCAGTATTTCATCCACCTGATGAAGCCATTGTATGGCGAAACAATATTGTAATGGTATTTACAATAAAATAATTTTTGGAACTAGAAGTTTAATTACTTATTTCTTAGCGTTAAACTTCTATAAGTTGAGCAAGAATCAGTCTTGTCTAACAAGTTATAGTATTATACAGTAAGTTGTGGATAATGCTCTAACCGGTGATAATATAAATATGAGGTGGTATCCAAAAGTTCTCGGAATGATATTAGAAGAGATACTAGAGTACTTTAACTCAATTGATTGGTCAGTCACTGCGAGTATGCAGCATCCTTATGCAGCCTAGTATACTCTTCAGAAATACATTATAAATAAATTAGATTACATATTGCTGTGAATTGTGATTTTAATTGCTTATTGACACAATCCACAGTAGTTTTGCCGAACTAGACTCAGTTGGGTGGGCACCTTCCTTGAGCTTCTTAATCTTCAGGGTTTATTCTCACGAATATCGTGGTATAAAAGAGAATAATAGGTATAAGTAATTTAAACAAACATTTCCAATTTACATATTTAATAAAAAAAAAATTAAAAAAAACTCAATTTTACAAAGTGTAAAATTGAACTGACATAACTTTCAGTAATGAGGATAAAAACAACTTTGATACCATATGAAGATAAAAGTTTTAAAAAAACCTCGGATTGAATTACCGCGAACAAATATTTAAAATAAAAATACAAACAAAATTTATCAGCTGTCAACAATTACTTCACTCCCTCAAATCAAACGTCAGAAATAGAACTTATCTATTTTCGCACGCATCTAAAATTTAAATTCATGCGACAACTAACATGAAGAAAAAACTAATCCCCACCTTCTATCGTCTTAGAACATTTTATTTAACCGAAACTACACAAAAAAAAGGCATCTGATAATTTTCCTGAATATTCTTTTGTCTGATTACAAAATATTACAAACTAAACTTATATATTTAAGAAGCTTCTGATTTCAATAGAATTATCGCTACACATATAAATATAATATTAAAATATACATACTTTCATTTTGTGTACGTCACGTCACAAAAACTATTATAAGAGAGATTCCAGATAGGTCAATCAATTTAAATTACAAGTTTAAAAGACTTGTAATAACCCGTAAATGAATTTTTACATCAAAACACCTCAAAAATACAAAACGAAGTTATCCAAACTACATTGAACAAAATTAAGTTCTGTTCAATATTAATAAAAAAACACTGTTAAAGAACTATGAAATCTCTAAAGCATGATGAAGCCACAGGAAACAGCAAGACATCCCTACCTAACATAAAAATAAATCAAAATAACAATAATATATCTATCTATATTATTATAACTTCCTGCTTGGCGCGGACTTCGAACATCAAAATAGGCCCGTGCAATCTACAGACATGGACAAAAATACACATTATAATAAATTGTTATATAAAATTTTAAATTTTTAAAGTTATTTCCATGGAATAAAATTATACATAAATTCAATAATTTTCATATCTTCTTTTGCTTCTTCTGCAGGGAAAAATCCACTGATCAGGAAATCTGTCCTAGGAAATTCAGTAGATCCTATAAAGACAAAAACTTCAAATTGATAACTGAGGAAATAAAACAGAAATGCATAACAATATAGATGTATCAAGATATGAAACAAGGCCTGATTAGGAAACTTACAAAGTTTAACATTAAAAAAGGAAATAGAATATTAAAAGAGGAAAGGAAACACCTATTGACAATTCAAAAAGCTAAATCAAAGCAGCCTGGTAATTAGTCAAACAAATTACCTCGGAAAAGAAACAAAGCCGACTTGATGTTGCAGACGTAAATATAGAAAAGAAATTGAAAGACAGAATTTCATTAATTGATGTAGCAGACACTTCTTGGTGAAACATTTTGTAATTAACAAATTATTATAAAAACACACTTGGCTATTTCACAATTTTTTATTAGATCTATGTCTAACATATGTTTCGGCTGTTATGCCATTGTCAAAGAGTATCTTAAAACTAACTTACAATACGTGTCCTTTTAACTTTTATACCTATATTTTAGTGCTAGGGTGCTGGTTGGGACATATTTACAATCACGTCTATTATGGGAGTGTTAACAAATTCTAACTGTGTATTCGTAATTATTCTATTTTGTTTTTGTGATTTTTTAATTTCTAGTATTTCTAATAAATCTAGTCTTCTACTTTTTATTACGTTATGTAACACGGTGGAGCTATTCATATCGGGCAAATGGTTTTGTTCGATACAGTGTGTCGAAAAACCTGTGTTTTTATTACTATACTTTATATCTCTTACGTGTTCGGATATGCGTTTTTTAATGGATCTTCCACTTTGCCCTATATATATAGCTTCACAGTCATTACATTTTATTGTGTATACTCCTGATTTTTCTATATTTTCTATTTTATCTTTGTTATTATTTAACATTGTACCTAATTTTGTTTTATTGCTACATATGATGTGAATATCTAATTTTCTTAATATTTTGTTTACTTTGTCTGTGATTTGGGGGATATATGTAATTGCGTGCCAAATGGGTTTATTTTCTTTTATTTCCGGATATAAGAATTTTTTCTGAATATTCTTTTGTTCTTTTCGATTTAATATGTCAAATTAAATTAAATGTCAACATTCCACAGTTATATACATAGAGCAACTCACATACCATTGAATACTGAGGCTTTTAAAGAAGAAATAATATATATTAAAAAAATAGCAGAAAATAATGGATACAATCCCAACATAGTAGACAAAATATTAAATCGAAAAGAACAAAAGAATATTCAGAAAAAATTCTTATATCCGGAAATAAAAGAAAATAAACCCATTTGGCACGCAATTACATATATCCCCCAAATCACAGACAAAGTAAACAAAATATTAAGAAAATTAGATATTCACATCATATGTAGCAATAAAACAAAATTAGGTACAATGTTAAATAATAACAAAGATAAAATAGAAAATATAGAAAAATCAGGAGTATACACAATAAAATGTAATGACTGTGAAGCTATATATATAGGGCAAAGTGGAAGATCCATTAAAAAACGCATATCCGAACACGTAAGAGATATAAAGTATAGTAATAAAAACACAGGTTTTTCGACACACTGTATCGAACAAAACCATTTGCCCGATATGAATAGCTCCACCGTGTTACATAACGTAATAAAAAGTAGAAGACTAGATTTATTAGAAATACTAGAAATTAAAAAATCACAAAAACAAAATAGAATAATTACGAATACACAGTTAGAATTTGTTAACACTCCCATAATAGACGTGATTGTAAATATGTCCCAACCAGCACCCTAGCACTAAAATATAGGTATAAAAGTTAAAAGGACACGTATTGTAAGTTAGTTTTAAGATACTCTTTGACAATGGCATAACAGCCGAAACATATGTTAGACATAGATCTAATAAAAAATTGTGAAATAGCCAAGTGTGTTTTTATAATAATTTGTGAAAGACAGAAGTGAATTATCTTACATCAATAATTACCTCCTTGAAATATATAATGATATGGAGCAAGGCATGGAAAGCTGTGAATTCTCGAATTATAACCATCATACACTATATCTGAGACCAACAAATGTTTTGAAATAGAAGATATCATTCAAAATTTAATGACCACAAATTCGGTAGGTTTTGACAAGGTGGAGGAAAATGGTTTCTGACTCCTTCTGCAACACGATTTAGTCCGTGCGCCAAGCAATTTGTATGAATTAATTTAGGGGAAAAGATTTTCACCATGTATGGTGCAGCATCCGTAAAAAACAATAGAATTCTCTCTGTTGTAATCGATTACGATAAGAAGAAAGTTGCCAGTTCTTCCTGCATAAACCTTGTTATTGTCAAATTATTTGCCTTTTCCAACTTTTTGAATGAAATTAGATAAGATTTTACTGGAATCGATACGTTAAAGATACCAATCATTAAATGAACTATGTATCGGCCCACACACCAGTAGTTTCATCTACGCATGTGAAGATAATTGTTTGCAACAACGTTTTTAATGCTATTCAATGTTTCTGCATAGATAAAGCGAATATATTTTTTTCTTAACCTGCTCTCGTCGGGAATGTTATATTTGCTAATGTACTTTTGCAAAAATAACTTGACATTTAAATTGTTTAATTTATGTAGTGGAATATCTGCCGGCACAAACATTTGACACAAATCTTCATTAAATTGTTCTGGTTTCGATTTTTTGGAAGTTAATGGCAAACATTGCTGTAATGTTTGCTGACTCTTCTTCGCCAATTTCATCTTTGTTAGTTTTGCTGCATGAGATGTAGTTTTCATATGTTGGTCGACTTGGAACTTTCTCTCACTTGTAATCTGCAAAAAAAATATCACCTCGTCGGTTGTTTTCTAACAAAATAAATGTTAGTAAAAGCATTCTATATCACAACTCACAAGTTTATACTTCGAAAAGCCAACGTAGAATGACTTTAAAAAAAAATTACTTTCGAATATGGGAATAAATTTCTACGAATAGCAAAGAAACATATATACTCCTAATTTTCTGTTGTATGTATTTTTGTATTTATTTAGATGTTTTAAGGTATTAGTTCTTCCTGGAATTTTGTCTCGACCTGGATGTATGGGAAGAGCATTAATAAATTCTTGGAGACGGTTATCAGAAAAGTAACGGGAAGAGGCTTAATAAAATGCTATTTTTAATTTAAAGAAGGCTGTTTAATTTTTGTTTGTTCGTTTCATCCACGACATATTTTTAGTAATGCCTATAATAAATTTGATTTGGTAAACAAATAAAACTCGGATACTTAAAATATGCAATAATGCTGAATTACTGCAAAATATTCAAATAATATACAAAATGCATATTTTATGCAAATATGCAAATTTATGCAAACTGCATATAATCCGGCCTCTAGTCATCACCATACGTTTATTGAAAGTTACATACAATATTGCATTGTCACCAATTTATCAAATTAGGTATATCGCACTGCAAAACATATCACCAATGGCTGGAAATGTCTTCTATTAATCCCCAGACAATAAATATTTTCATGAAAACACTCCACACATCATTGGTAAACATTGCAAATAGCGGAGGACTCAAACTCGAACTTTGCGCTATTTAGAAGAAGATCTTTAGGGATCGTACCATTTTGTGAGGAAAGCAGATTATTTTTGCAAAAGTTTAGAAATATTACTTAATCATTGTAATAGATTCATTGAAATTAGTTAATAATAGTTCGATATAGTTGAATAACAAAAATTATTGAATTTTCAAAAGTTTATTTTTTATATGTTAGCCCGATAACATTCGATTATTATAATTATCACAGGGCGAAACCCTAAGAAGATTGTGGATAAATAATACAGTTATAAATAACATTGCAGTAAACATTTCTGTATATAAATTATGTACATAAAAGATATCCAACATTATGATGAAGAATCCTTTAGCAAAAGTGAATTGTTGTAATCCGTCTACATGCATACTAACAATCTTATGACGCATATTACATGCGAGATATAAACTGCCCACAGTGTAAATAGATGGTGTTTCATCACCTTCCAATTGAATTCTTCTTCGATATTTATTACACCTGTCAGTTAAAGATTAATAATTACATGTCTTCTTGTATACGTAAAATGCAGAAATTACTTCCTTATAATTAATATGAATGTTTTGCAATATAATTGGTTATATAAACGTCTCAGTTTTAAAACGGGCGCATGTATAAAACCTTGTGTATACCAATGTCATTACACGAATTAGGTTTATTGTTTTCACCTTAAAAAATATTTTAAATCACCACTTCATAAAAGTACAGAAATATTTATTGGTGTCAAGTTATATTGCTCTAATTAATAAAATATCAGAAATTTGTGTTTGCTTTCCTGTGACAATTATTAAAGTTTGTATGTTTCATTTTGCTCTAAAAGGCTAATTAATATTAATTGTTAATCTAAGTTAATTAAAAATTAAATTATTTTTATAATGATAAATTCACACTGCTCAACAAAATTAGTGGAACACAAATTTAATATTGCAACATTTTTTAATTAAAAGAGAGACATAATTATCAACTTTGGACTAAAATTTTCAATATTGGTTAACAAGATTTTAATAACAAATATTCTCTAATTTTACAATTTTCATATACAGTAATAAACAATTAAGAATACTACCAAAATCAAAGTGTATTTTATTACTTAATTGACGAAGGAGATACTTGTTGAAACTTCATTATAACGCTAAGAAATAAGTAATTAAACTTCTAGTTTCAAAAATTCTTTTATTGTAAATACCACTACAATATTGTTTCGCCATACAATGGCTTCATCAGGTGGACGAAATACTGAATATGTACAATACAAGTTTGAATATTTATATGAAAATTATTGGGGAAATGGTGGAGGAAAAATTTTTACAATCTTAAATTTAGTAGAGGGGAGTTGTTTAAATCTAGTTGGTCATTTAAAGCTAATCCTAAACTATTGTATCTATTAATTTCTAAGTTTTCTAACAGGTTAAGTTTTTTTCTTAAATGTGTAAAATTTTGAAATCTATATTAAATGTATGATTGATATCTATACAATGACTTGCAAAAGTTGAATCTGTTTTCTTTTCTTTATGGCTTCTCTCGTGTTCTTTCATCCTAATTTTGAATGTCCTCCCCGTTTGTCCTATGTATACCTTATTACAATCTTCGCATGTTAACTTATATACACCAGAGTTTGATTCTTTGTCCATTTTATCTTTGTTTTTTTTAATAATGTTCTGTATAGTATTGTCTGTTTTAAATGATATATGTTCGTTATTAAATTTTTTAATGAAAGTACCAATTTTTTCCGAAATTTTTCCTAAGTAAGTGATTGAATTATAGGAATTAATTATCTTGTATTTTAATTTTGGATAAACTAAGGAGAGGGTTTTAGATTTTTGTTGGCTATTTAGGATGTTATTGACAATATTTATAGAGTAACCATTGTTTAATGCTATTGTGTATATTCTATTTAGTTCAAGGTCGAAATTACTTTTACTCATAGGTACATGAATTAATCTATATACCATTGATTGATATGCTGATAATTTGTGTGTTATAGGATGAAAAGAATTAGCGTGTATTGTGGTATCTGTATGTGTTTGTTTATGGTATATAGCGAACTCGTGTTTATTAGTTTTGTGTGACATGGTTAAATCTAGAAAATTAATGCCTTTATTTATTTCTGTTTCTATAGTAAAATTTATTTTGGGGTGAATAGTGTTGATATAATTATGTAAAGTTTTTAATTGTCTATCTGACCCGTTAAAGCAAATTCATATGTCATCAACATACCTAAACCAATATACACAATTACCAAACAAGGGATGTGTACTAATTATAGTTTCTAAATTATTCATGAAAATTTCCGCTAATAAGGGGCTTAGTGGGTTTCCCATTGCTAGACCCTCTGTTTGTTTATAAAATTTCTTTTTAAATTGAAAATAATTTTGTTCCGGGCACGTTTCTAAGAGCTGTAAAATTTCGGTCTTTGTGACAATGTTCGTGTTTCTACGTTCTAGTTGTAAGTAATTAAAGTAATTAAATCTATTACCTCCTGGGGTGGGATACTAGTGAACAAATTCGAGACATCAAAAGAAATGAGTTTACATTTGTTTGGTAATTGCAAGTTTGAAATGTTGTCAATTAATTCCTGGGAATTTTTAACGGAGAACTTAGATTTGAATTTAGTGTGTGTAAGAATTAAATCTATTAAGTGTTTGGACACATTTCTACAAGGTGCTTTTACGTACGATACTACTGGTCGTATAGGTGTATTTTCTTTATGTAGTTTAATTAAACCGTATAATTTGGGAGGTAGGGGATTCATAGTGTTTAATATACGTTTTTGAGTGTTATTAAAAAGAGAACCTGATTTTTCTATAGTTTGTTTAATCTGTTTTTGAAATTTGTTAGTAGGATCAGATTTAAGTTTTATGAATGAATTATTATCGAGGAATTCATGAACTTTATGTATGTAGTTTGATTCCGGAATTGCTATAACTGTATTTCCTTTATCAGCTTTTGTAAATATAATATTGTTACTAGTCGCTTTCTGTTTAATTGATTTAATTATTTTATTTTCAATATTAAAATGCTTAGTAGTACGGTAATTTTCTTGAATATGTTTAGCCACATATTTATTATCCTTTTGCTTATTTAAGGCTAAATCTGTTTCTGCTGCTAAGATTTCTAAGTGTTTATTAATAATGTTAGGGGTTAAGTTGTATTTGAAACCTTTAGATGTGTATTTTATTACTTAAAATTACCAAAAATTCTGTTTAGACCCGGGTATCCAGATTTAATATCGTGCGTGCGCTCCGTTAGTATTAATTACATCTTGGCATCGTCGAGGCATGTTGCGAAACATGTCTTGTGGTAATTTTTCCATTCTTCTACAAGAATTTCTGCTAACTCCTGAAGAGGATGAGGTGCAACGGGGCGCTTTCCAATATTCCTATCAAGTGAATCCCAAACATGTCCGATTCCTTGGATCACTTGGATTTCTGGTTCCCGAAGAAAGTTGGCTGTCAAATTTGCTGTGTAAATTCGGCAGTTATCCAGCTGGAAAATAATGACTTTCCTGTCATCATCGTACAACATATTCCCATTTGATATGTCTCAGCATTTAACGTTCATTCCAAAAATATGAGGTCACTGATTCTTCTTTAACTAACAGCTGATCAACGCCAATTCTTTATGGATGCAATGGCGTTCCTACAAGGAAGTCTGAATTATCTGGGCGATACATTCTCATGTTTGCGAGTTGACTAAGCCAGAAACGTGAAGCTAGAATCCGTCGGTGAACATAATTTTTTCCTTGACCTTAGCCTTATTACCGGAAATGATCAATAAATCGTTTAAAAAATACTTGTCTTCGGGATATATCTACGGGAAGTACTTCACGGATCACCGCATGCGGTAAAAATGTAAACATTTATCATTTTTAAGGATGCGTCAGTAATATCCTAGGCAAGATCTATTTCTTGCTGTAGATAACACATAGCAATCCATGGACGTTCCTCAGTCATTTGCTTCACCGTCAAATGCAGTGACCGTATTTCCAACTGTTAATCTACTTCTGGCTTTTTTGCTGTGATCCACACTCCCTATTTTCCTAAAAAAACTGCGCAAGACATATAATAGATGTACTGAGATTATCATACGAGACAGCTTCATCCGCAAATTTATCTAGAAAATCCTCAGATGCAGATTAAAACCATTCACTTTTTAATTTTGCTCCCACTATACAAGATGTCCGGTATCATTATGTTCAAATTTTAGGAGTGTAAAGTAGACTTCATTTCAAATAACAAAAACGCAAAACTTTTTATTTCTTTAAAAGTTAGAGATCTATGAATGTGATTGTCAGATCATGAAAAAAAATGTAATCCTAATGTCAATCAAATCTGATTTTATTTAAAACAGTTGGATTAATAATATTTTCGAAATGTCCACCTAGGCTGGATCGACGACATATGAAGAAAAATTTATGTTTAAAAAATAATTTTGCCTGATCTCAGACAATGTGTAATGGGGCAAAACAAAATTATTTATGTTAAAGTTTTTTTTTACAAATACCCCCTCCACCGCCACAAGGGAACGGAATTTTTTTTTTTTATTAATGCCCGACTTAGAAATTAATGTATTTTGATAAAACAAGTGTTACAGTAGCTTTAATTTTTTTCTAAAAATATTCCCTCCACCGCCACAAACACTTCAAAGAAAAATTTTAAAAAATGAGGTGTGGCAGGATATAGGTATGGAAGTTTTATTAAAATAAACAACTGTATACGTGATTATATGACTTTATGTTTAACACTTGACGAAAAAGAAGACTTTAAACATGATAATCTTGTTTAGATTGAAATGTAGGCATTAGCAATCTTGAATCTAATTTGTTTCGAATTAGTCCGTCTCTTCTAGTAAAACAACATACCGCAAGAGATGCTTCACTGACACTTTTTACTGCTCTTTCTACAGCCTGCGAATGACAGGGGTATCCCTTAACGTAGGACAATACTGAATTTTCAGGATTTTCTACAATACCTTCCAATTCTTCATTGGAAAAGCGCTGAGTTAGAGGTGGTTCAGTCGATTGTTTAGCTTGACAGTCCACCAGTTCATAATATTCTCTCGATTCAAAATTAAAGGTTGGAATTTTAAATGTCCGAATTGCGAGTCGTGTTGCCCTCTTGCCTTTAATATCCTAAGATAAGCTGGTTGCCTTATATGTTTTCTCTCATCCCATAACATCGACAACAAAATATTTTCAGGATGTTCAAAATGTCCATTCCGGTTAATAGTATCACGCACAATATCTCTTAAGTGTTGTGGTAAATAATTAGAAAGTTGTATGGTTTTAAAAATGTGTTTGGTGCCGTAAATGCAAGAAGATTGTTTCTTTATTGTAAACCACATGTGAACATATATTTTCATAACGAATGTTGTTAAAATTAGGAGATTTTCGGGAGGATTTTCAGTGGCTAGATACAATAGTAGGATTCTGTTAGCGGTAGTTAACCAACGAGAGTGTACTAAATTGCCGGAATCTCTTTTAGCTAAGTTTTCGGAACACGTTCCGCTTGAAATAGCCTTAGAAATATCTAATAAGTACTTCTGATCAAAGCTCAATCCTTTGATATCATCTGCAGGAAATCCTGAATTAATCTTGGAAAATTTTACTATTGGTAGTTTTTCACAGTCTTTTAACAGACGTCCAATGGGTCCGCTAAAGCCACGGGGACCAGTTGTACTTCCATCAAGAAATTGGAATAAATGTCGCAGGGGTAACTCATTTTCATGCAAAAGGCAAATAAACCATTGTAGTAGTCTTTTTAGATTTTTCTCAAGTAAAGATATTATACCACCTTTGTATCCTGTATTGGTGTTGGTTCCGTCTGAACCGATTACTTCTAAACCCACAAGGGAAATATGTGAACACTGCATGAAGATTAAAATACTTTCCAAGATATGTTTTGCTGATCCAGAAGTTGGAGTCACACGTCCAATATATTTAGTACCAGGCTCTTCAATTAGAACTATATGCTCTTCTACTACCGACCTTTTTCTACCCTCAACCATAGCTAGCGTTTTATCCTTACGCCCTTCAAAGTAGAGACCATAAAAAGTTGAAGCATTAGACGAAACATCTACGAGTTCATGCCGTTGTCTAGCTCTGGCCCTTCTAACTTTATTACGGTTAATTACATTTGCAGTATCATTCTTATTTATGATACCAAAATCTTGCAATACGGCTGAGGCAATAGCTGCACCTGCTCTGTCTGATATTGCAAATCTGTCCAGTGTTTTTGCAATTAAAGGAATATTATTTCTGTTTCTGTTAGTGGAAATAAGAGTTTTTGTTTCACCGAAGAACGAACTAAGAGAGCTTATGACTTCATTTTGTACGGGGACTGCTTTATCGTTACTGTCCGAGTTACTCTCTATCTTCATCAAAAGATCAACATTTGAAGACGATGTACTTGGGAGTGATTCCTTCTGTAGACGTAATGTGAAACTATCAAACCTGTTTTGCTTTTTTATTTGTTGTTGAACGGCTTTATAGCCTATAGAACCCAACATCATTTTTCTATCTGTCCGTTGGTCAACTAAAAACTTTTGTTCAGCTAAGGGAACCTACAGTCGCAAGAAGTATAATTTGTTAGTTTAAATATTAATGGTATTATTAACAAAACTTACCTTGTTATGCTTTGGACAAATACATACGTCGAAGTTAGGGCATTTGCATGCAGAAAGGTCAAATAATTTATTGCTATGAGCTAAGAACGATTTGTGGGAACATCCTTTCTCTGCTTATACGGTTTTAAAATATCTTTTCTTTTATTTTTTGGTATGTTTCGATAAGTGCTACTATTCTTTGATGGCTTAAAGTTGGCACATTCGCTTTATTATAAATATACTATACTGCGACAGCTACCGTTTCTGATGCTTCTGTTACAAGAAGATTTCTATTTACCTTCTTATTTTCAAGATCGTTTTCAACAAACAAAAAGTAGAGTATAACCTCTTTATATGTTGGTAACATCGATGTTTTCAGTTCATTCGGGGACCCAAAAATTGGACATTCAACAGCACTTCTAGTTTTTACACTCATTGTATTATTAATATCGTGCGCACCTTACAGCCGTACAACAAATTCACATAAACCACAATGCAGGCTGATTAAACTCAAGACTAGTTAAAACATGAAACAACCACTGAAAATAAGACTCGGTAGATTTCGTGCTGCAACGTCGTCAATCGGTAGGCGCTCTTAAACACCGACATATTTTGAATACGGGGGTCTGCTGAAAAGTTTCAGTTGAAATTGATAATAATAATTTGTTTTTTTTAAAAGCTTGACACTGTAGACGTTGCTCCGTATGTTTTTAAGTCAATTCTCACCAGCAATAGGGAAATCGGAAAATGCCTTCCACCGCCACACGTCCAGGATACACAAAAATATTAATTGTTCTTGTGGCGGTGGTAAATATTTTTCTTTAATCTTTTTCTTTTGTCAAAATGTTACATTTTAACGCAAGCACTTTTCCCGAATACAGGAACTTTCGAAATGAAACAAAAATTTTGCGATCCACCCTAATGTCCACCTCCTTGTTGAATGCAGGCTTGTGCCCGTAAGCCAACAGAAGAAGTACTTATCCGAATTTCATACTCGTTTTGTCGGATTTGCTCGGCAGCCAGGTGAACACGATCCAACAACTCTTCCCTTGTGTTCGAAACTTGCGCGTAGACTAAATTTTACATATGTCGCCATAAATAAAAGTCAAGGAGATTAATATCGGGTGATCTGGGTGGCCATGCAACAGGACCACCTCGGCCAATCCATCTTGGATAATTGACGTTAACCCAATTTCGGACAGCAATTCAGAAATGTGGTTGTGTCCCATCCATGTGTCGAACATTCAGTGGTACATCCTCTAAAAGACCTGGCAGTTCGTCAATAAGAAAATGAAGGTAATTGTTTGCATCTAACCTACCAGAAATAACGACAGGACCAATCAACAAGTCATCGATTAGGGCCCAAACGTTCATAAAAAATTCATGTTGAAATTTAGATGGGCGTATAGCTTTGGGATTTTCGGATGACCACCGGTGCAGGTTTCTCAGATTTGTCACACAACTTCTCGTCGGGACACCACATCTGTCTAGAGGACGGTTCTGCAGAAATTAAAATGAAGCCGTGATTGTCTTGATATCCAGGGAGAGTAAACTAGACGAGCATAGTGGTCTGCCTCAAGCAAACCGTGTCCCCTGCGATAGTGATATGGATATAAGCCCTCACGTTTTATAATTCGCCAAACTGTCGTTCGTGGCACTCCTAGGTGTCTAGCGATTCGACGTACACTGAGAGTTGGATCCCTTGTAACAATAGCTACTGCTTTTCCTCTAAGTTTGCTGGAAAATTTACTCCTCGGTCGAAAAGATAATCACGCAGTCCGCATTCTCGAAATTGTCTGTGTACTTCCAGAAACGTTGTGTATGAGGAATGCGCCTATCGGGAAACCGATGTCGGTATACACAAAAATGCATGTCCGCATAATCTTGAGAAGAAAATCGGTAAGTCATTTCGAATAAAGAAAACGTGTCCATTCACTAATAAGCTGTTGTATGAACTGAAACGTAATGTAATCCTTTATTAAAAAATTCAACGTTAACAGTCATCTGAACATTTGTTTATTGTATGATATTCATGGTTCAGCGCTTACGAAATAAGTAAGAATCTTCTTTATCATAAATAAATTTCCCGAACTCTTTTTTGTAGATCTCCAAGAAAAAGTTTATTATGCGACGTTAACAATCACAGACCTGTTATTGAATCGTATAACTTTTTTTAAATAAAATCAGTTTGTATTGACTTTAGGATTATATTTTTTTCATGATCTGACAATCACATTCATAGATTTGTAACTTTGAAACAAATAAAAATGGATATACAAGTTTTGCGTTTTTGTTACTTGAAACGAAGTCTACTTGACACTCCTAAAATTTGAACATAACCATACGGGACACTTGTATATTAATTTGATTAGTCATTAAATTCCAGAGCCATTATTTACTGACAAATTTCCACAAAAACGAAAAATAATCTCAACTTCTCAATTTTTTAACTCAAACAAGATTACTATATCTTTCCTTAACGTTCACAGTCGACTCTGTAAAAGCTTCTGTGGATAAGTTCTTATGTATTTACATTAAGAAAATATAGTAAATTCCATTTATTTACTTATGGTGCTTCATTTTTGAATTTCAATATTATTTGAGCAATGACGTCACAGTTCATTAAAGCGATTAACTTCATGTTGGTTATTTGCTGTCTGTTTTAAAGACAGAGGTGTTTGTTTCAGACAAACCTGTCTGCTTCAAACAAAGCTGTATGTTTCAAAGACACACCTGTCTGTTTCAAAGACAGACTTGTCTGTTTCAAAGACCGTCCGTTTTAAAGACAGCTAATAACCATCGTGAAGTTAGTAGCGTTGTTCAGCAGTGACGTCACAGCTCAAATGGCCTTGAAAGGCGAAAAGAAAGCACCATTAGAAAATACATGGGATTTTACACTAGAGATCCTATTTTTTATCTGCTGGTACTGAACGCAAACTTGAGTTTTCATTTACACACTGTACAAAATTATTTCTATCTTAACCAAAGTTACTACGAACTAACTGAATATTTTGAATAAACTGAAAATAACAAATTAGTTAGAAAGATGTGCAACATAAATGCACAAAGAATAGAAAGGCGCTTATGTAAACAAAAATAATTTAGACGTAATTTTACTAGATATTAAACAGCATCTTTTCTTAAAGAATTTGCAACTCTATTATTTCATTTTCATTGGTAAAATTTAAATTAAAAAAAAATGATAATCAAATAAAATTAATTCTATAGTTCTAAGATGTATGTGTTATGAGCCTTAACAGAATTGTTTTTATCTCTTTGGATTGTTTTATCTAAACCAATTTAATTTGAAAATTCCAAATCATGAAGTGTAGGTATTTCTTATATGAGAAAACTTCTTTTTTTATTTATGCGACTATCGTGTCGGTAATAAATTACATTGATTTTGAAAATCTCCGTCCTGAACTGTAGAATAACCTATAAAAGGAATTTAATAATATTCCTTTTTTCTTCAGAGGAGCTAACTCATGCGTATCATGAAATGATTAGGTTCTTACAACAAAGAAAATTATAATAACATACACATTATGCAAGTACTCTATTTGAGAGATGCGTTCTCTGACTTTGTGTTTATATAATCAGGTTTTAAATACGTTTCGTTTTTCAAAAGTGTATCTATCATAACGTGTGACTGTAAATGACGAAATTCTTTCTTTCAGCTGGCAACAATTCTGCAACCTATTGACAGGTATAATGATGTTTAAATTTAAATTTATCAAAAATATTATGTCAGTAAGTAAATGTAAAACAAGCAAATAAATAAAATAAGTTGTTGTTTTACTTTCAGAATGATATTTAAAAAGTGAAATACATTTATTGTAATGGCTTATTTTAGAAGCGGTTTGCAAAATGAAAACGATAATTTGACAAATTCCAAGTAGTTGATTTATTATCAATTTATCGAAATATATCAAGAAGAGCACATTTAATTGAATTTAGTTACTTTTCACAACACGGTGTTGCAGAATAATTAAATGGTTTTTAAACATTGGTGATGTGATTAAAGATAAACTTAATGAGAGTCCCACTAGATATAGTTTCGCTGTTGCTGAAATAAATAATGCATAGATCATACGACCGTTGCATATTCTAATTTATTTGGGAGAAAAGCGAAATAAAGGCATTTTAGAAAAATTATATTCTTAACATATTTAAAAGTTATAACGAATTCCAAGCTGACACCACAATTCTTGAATATGTTGGCCAAAATCAAGACGAAAGTCAAACAATACTCAAAGACTTTTAATTAGAGTGTTAATTCCAAGAGGTTTATAATACATTAACTAAGCTGAGAATATTTAGCACTACATGTAATCATAGTACACTTGCAAAAATTTTAATTTAAATGATTTGCATTACACCATCTTATGAGAATGTTAATATTATATTGTACATTTTTACATCATATGCATGGTCAAGAGCCTGGCACGATTAGGATGTTAACAGATCATTAATAAAAAAGACGAAGAGAAAAGGTCCAACGTTATAGCCCTGCGGAACACCCGATGAAGATACGTACTCGTAAAATGATAGACCACTGCAGAAGACAGGTATCAACGAAAAAATTCAAATATTTCAAGAAGCGGCACTGAATTCGCCAGTTAGAGTATTGTTGAGTTAAATAATGCGGAGATCAAACAATACACAAAGATCTATAATTACAGTGTTAATTACAAGAAATTTATAATATATTAAATAAGTTGTTGGAGAATAGTTAACACTACATGTATAAGTCATAATACAACATTGGCAAAAATTTAAATTTAAATGATTTGCAATACACCATCTTATGAGAACCTTAATATTATATTATAAATTCTCACTATCAAAGGTACGAGTGTGCATTTTTATGTTATCTACCTAGCCATGAAAAAAAGCACATAAAAGAACAAAAAAAAAATATTTTTCTACACAACTCCCTTCAACACTAATACACTTATTCCATCTTTTTTCCAGTTGGCCCATACCCTCAGAAAAAAATTGCTTCGGTAACCCCGCAAAATATTCTTCAACAGCTTCTTTGAGTTCTTCATCAGAAGCAAAACGCTTTCCCCTGAGATGCTTTTTTAAATTTTTGAATAAGAAGAAGTCTGACGGAGCTAGGTCGGGGCTATAAGGTGGATGCCTTAACTCTATAAACCCACAGTCATTGATTATCTGCTGAACTTTATTTGCCTTATGAGCCCAACAATTGTCGTGCAGCAACAAGTTTTTTTGTGGATAAGAATGAGGGCGTTTTTCCTCCAGAGCAGTTCTTAAATTTTTAATTGTGTTTCCGTGGGCCTTTCCATTTATGGTAGATCCTCTCGGCATATATTCAATAGGCAAAACTCCTTCAGCATCCCAGAAAACAGTTGCCATCAGTTTTTTTCCAGAAAATTGTTTCTTGGCTTTTTTGGTGGTGGAGAGCCCTTATGAACCCACTGCATGGATTCTTGTTTAGTAGGCGGGTCCCAGTAATATACCCAAGTCTCATCCCGGGTGATAATTCGAGATAAAGGTCCCTCTCCAACTTGACCAAATTTTCTTGAGAAACTTGTTTCGGATATACAGACTTCATTGGCAATGACAGAGATCTTTACACGCCGATCTTTCAGTACCAAATTTTCGATTTTTTGCAGAATGTCTTCAGTTCGAGCTTCAACGGGTTGTCCGGACTTTGGGTCATCATTGATTGACTCTCGGCCCAATCGAAAGAGTTTAGACCAATATTTTACTTGAAAATAAGATGGTGTATCTTTCCCATACACAGCAACCATTCTTTCATGAATTGCTTTTGGACCATTGCCTTCTTTTGTCAGGAACTTAATTACGCTGCGATGTTCAACCTTAGTTTCACTCATTTTATCGAGAAATAGACCGTCTCATATCTCTATAAACAGCACAAACTAAACACAACTTAGCACATGTACTTCTAACAGCGACAGCAATTTTTCAATAATTTCCGAAAGAGATGTTGTTTGACATCGTCACTCTTTTGTTTCATGGCTAGGTAAATAACATAAAAATACGCCCTCGTACTATAGATATAACACAGTAGATTTTTACATCATTTGCAAAGGCGAGAGCGTGACGTAATAAGGATGCTAAGAGATCATTAATAGAATAAAAAATACGAAAAGCAAAGGTCCAAGGTTAAAGCCCTGTTTGACAGCCGATTAAGATATGTACTCATACGTTGAGAACACACTACAGAAGACGTAATTCATTTTATTGATTAGATATGATCTTATAAGATTTATAAGGTAAGAAGTACAGTCAAGCAAACCTAATTTATTTAGTAAAATGTCATCATTGATGGTGTCAAATACGATCCAGAGCAGGTAGAGTTAATTACATCAACCTGCTAATACATTGTGTAAGTACTGAAAGGTTGGTTACAATGAAAGGATTTGGTAAAATGGATGCTGGCGAGAAGACACAAGAGGTTTGGTGTTAAAGTTAAAATCCGTTTGTTTAAGTATGAAATGAATCCAAGATTATTTTCAATGGCAGTTTACACATTAGATATAACAGGTGTTCAGAAACATTCGAAGTCAAGTGGGCTCTGAACAAAAAATCGTATATCTTTACTTAAGTATTAATATACTAATTTGATAATGTATAAAATTGTATTAAGTAAATGTATCAATCTATCTCCGACATGACTTCATATTTTCAAGGCCTACTTTGTCTTCGAATGTTTCTGAACACCCGTTACATATAAGGACTATAAGCAGAAGCAATTTCATTCGAATCTTTTGAAATTCCACTAGAAATGTAGGATTGAGCAATTTGTTCCATCTACTCCTATAATATTTCTGTACGAAAAATCTTTTCTTGGTTTTGTATATAGAGGGCACCACTAATAAAACATCAGGTGTCAATATTAATCTTAATTTTTCGTTAACCTAAATCTAAAGTTTTATCAAGATACGGCAGTAATTTAGTCACAGTGAATTTTTTAATTTTATAAGTTGGCAGAAAAATGGAATTGACACGAGAAAATTTTCGCGTCCAAATTTTTTACGGAGAGGATTAACTCAACAACAATGTTCTACTGAGTTGATTTATATTTTTGAAGATTAAGCACCACATCAACCAACAATTTCACGTTGGTACTGTGAATTCCAACGTGGACGCACCAGTTTCAACGAGGATCCTAGGACAGGTCCGACAAGAATATCAGTCACCCAGAAAAACATCGATGCAGTGCGCCGCCTGATTAAGGACGATAGACATGTGACATATCGTGAAATTCAGACATCCATGGGTATTAAAAGAGACTTTAATCCAAATGATTCCATATGCTCAACTAGGTATGAGAAAATTAATTTGCCGTTCGCAAGATCAAAAGTCGGCTCGCGTTAATTGGTGCCGAAAAACATTGAATCAGTTCTATAACTGAAAATCAAAGCATGCCTATAGCATAGAGAGTGGCGCTGAATTATGGATTTATTTCTATGAACCCGAAAATAAACGTCAGTCTGCTCTTTAGGCGTTTCAAGATGAACAGAATCCAACAAAAGTTATCAGTTCGCGAAGTGTGCCGAAAGAGATGGTCGCAACGTTTCTCTCAAGATCAGGTCAAGTAGGTTCAATTCCTTTACATAATCGAAGAACGGTTAATGTGGATTGGTATACAACCGTTTGTTTGTCAAAATTAATCACCGTGTCGCGAGAAACAAACCCATAACGGCGAATCACCCTGCATCATGAGTTCTCACACTCGAAAGCTCGAAAGACAATTGAGTTTTTCGAGCAGCAAATTTATAGAAAAAAATCGAATTATTAGATCATTCTCCGTATAGTCCCAACGATTTTTTTACGTTCCCAAAGATCAAGAACGGAATGTGTCGTCGACGATTTAAGAAGCGGTAGATACCTTCGAAACGGAAACTTCGACTGTCCCAACTGAAGGCTGGAGTAACTGCTTTAACAATTAATTTGAACGAATAAAGAAGTGTATCAATTTTTGTGGAAATTATTTTGAAAAGCAATAAAGCACTTCTAGTCGATTCATTGTTTAATTTTATGGCTATATGTAGCACTAAAAAAACATCTCTCGTACCCTATAATTTCAGAGAAAACCATATATCTAGAAGGAGAAAATGCGTAAAGTATTATACAAGTGTCCCGTATCGTTATGTTCAAATTTTAGGAGTGTAAAGTAGACTTCATTTCAAGTAACAAAAACGCAAAACTTGTATATCCATTTTTATTTGTTTCGAAGTAACAGTTCTATGAATGTGATTGTCAGATCATGAAAAAAAATGTAATCCTAAAGTAAATACAAACTAATTTTATTTAAAAAAAGTTATACGATTCAATAACAGGCCTGTGATTGTTAATGTCGCATAATAAAATTTTGTCCTAAAATAAATAAACAATTGTCGTAGTGCATACAGTAATTTCTTGGAGATCTACAAAAAGAGTACTGGAAATTGATTTATGATAAAGAAGGTTCTTACTTATTGCGTAAGTGCTGGACCATGAATATCATACAATAACTTATTAGTAAGTGAACACCTTTTCTTTATTCAAAATGCCTTACCAATTTTCTTCTCAAGAGTGTGCGGACATGCGTTTTGTGTATAGCTACTGTAACGGCAGTGCACGTCAAGCAGTTATTGAACACCGACATCAGTTTCCCGATAGGCGCATTCCTCATTACAGAACGTTTCTGGAAGTACACAGACAATATCGGGAATGCGGACTGCGAGATTATCTCTTCGACCGAGGAGTAAATTTGCCAGCAGACTTAGAGGAAGAAGCAGTAGCTTTTGTTACAAGGGATCCAACTCTCAGTGTACGTCGAATCGCTAAACAACTAGGAGTGCCACGAACGACAGTTTGGCGAATTTTAAAACGTGAGGGCTTATATCCATATGACTATCGCAGGGGACACGGTTTGTTTGAGGCAGACCACTATGCTCGTCTAGTTTATTCCACCTGGATATTAAGACAGTCACGGCTTTATTTTAATTTCTGCAGAACAGTCCTCTGGACAGATGAATCTACGTTCACGAGAAGTGGTGGTATAAATCTGAGACACCTGGACAGAAAATCGAAGCGCTTTACGCCTATCTATATTTCAACATGAATTTTCTATTAACGTTTTGGCGGCCTTAATCGATGACTTGTTGATTGGTCCTGTCGTTCTTCCTGGGAGGTTAAATGCGGACAATTACCTTCAATTTCTTATTGACGAACTGCCAGGTCTTTTAGAGAGATGTCCCACTGAATGCTCGACGAGACATGTGGTTTCACATGCATGGGGCACCACAACGGAATTGTTGTCCGAAATTGGGTTAACGTCAATTATCCAAGATGGAATGGTCGAGGTGGTCCTGTTGCATGGCTACCCAGATCACCCGATCTTAATCCCCTTGACTTTTATTTATGGGGGTACATCAAAAATTTAGTCTACGCGCAAGTTTCGAACACTAGAGAAGAGTTGTTTGATCGTATTCACCTGACTGCCGAGAAAATCCGACAAAACAAGTATAAAATTCGGATAAGTACTTGTTCTGTTGTCTTACGGGCACCAGCCTGCATTCAACAAGGAGGTGGACATTTCGAAAATATTATTAATTGAACTTTTTTAAATAAAATCAGTTTTTATTACTCACATTGAATCACATTCATAGATTTGTAACTTTGAAACAAATAAAAATGGATATACAAGTTTTGCGTTTTTGTTACTTGAAATGAAGTCTATTTTACACTCCTAAAATTTGAACGTAACGATACGGGACATCTTGTAGAACTGAATTATTTAAAGTCTGATATATTATCCTATAGAAGCCAGAAAGTGCTAACCCCGCAACAGTATAATTATTCAAAAGGACTAGTCTAGATTCTGAAGATAAATAATGATTTCATCCGTATAGAATTTTTACTTTGATCAAAACATTACGAATCTTAGATCATGTATATTCTTTAGAATGTAGATTAAAACGAACTATAAGTCCTCGAAGAAGCATTTAGTGCAAGAAATCTTCAAGAAGAACTTAAGTTTGTGTCATTGTACTTTTGGTAGATGATATATACACAAACGATATCGCTGTACATTAAAAAGTAAAAACAATTATTACAGAATATCAATAATATAGAAACTGAACAGGATATTCGTTTTTGTACCCATAAAAATATAAAAATGTACTCGCATATGCATGTAATGCTTGAATGAGCAAATGTATATTATTACATCAATCCTTCCTATAACCATTAATTTGAAAACATTAAATATTAAGTGTATTATTTATGCTTTTTTTATGTATGATTTTAGTTGCACTACTTACAAATTTATATGTAAAATGACTATCTTTTTCTTTATTATTTATAGGCCGTCCAGTCGACAATCTATACATAATTCATCATGACTAGCGAGGTAAGTATTCACTTCATTTCGATAAGCTCACGTGATTCTATTGCATTGTTAAACTTTCTTCTACTTTGCTTAATAAATTCACAACAACTTGAATGCATTTTAAAATTACGAATATTTAAATTATCCGCGGTTGTAGTTTTAAATAACGGTAGAAGTACAATCATTTTTATTCAGAGTTATTACTGCGTAAATAGATCGTCAAATAGCATTTGCTGAAACTAATAAATGACCTTCAGGAATATATTAATTTGCATTTGTTTTCTTTATACACAAGTTATCCGTAACGGGTCAATGATTCCTCAATTTCTTTTTTGAATATTGATGAAATTATTCGTCTTATACGAACGCTTACATTAATTGCTACTGTATAATTTTGAAATGTTCTCGGTTCTATACACACTGCTCCAAGAAATTAACACACCATGTACCAGTAAACGAATAAATTTTTATCTTATTTTCTGATAATTTGCAGCGATTGGCGTTGGTTTCTAAGAACTTTGCATTTGTCGCTCAGTTGCCAAATTTGTGTTGGTAGTTGGTGTTATTTTGGTGTTAGTTACATAAAATTAAATCACATCCAATAATAAATTAATGTACTATCAGATTTAACTTTATATTTATATCGTGTTTTGCCTTGGTAAAGTTATCTTATCGTCTCTTGTTTTGCCCTTTCGCCCTTTCCACATCAACCGATATAATGGGGGCGTTTTTAAAATTGCCTAATATTACAGGATCCAAATCAATGGATTCAGTAAATTATCCCTCTAAAATATTAGCTACTTGGCTAAGAAAGCGAAATCCACAATTTTTTTTTAAATTTTGTCTCCCATTTTGCCTGCGACATATTGAAAAGCTGCCTCAGATTGTTTTACTAGTTCTACACTTCGGGTTAATGGAAAATTAGGTTCATCCATTTGTGTTATTGTTTTAGAAACAAAGCTATAAGCCGTTCGCGATTCGAAGACGTGCACGTCATCAATGACGTCAAAACAATGTTGCGAAATTATTTGCAAAATGCACTGGCAAAATCGATTTGTTTACATTTTAGGTTAGGGTATTAAACGCTTATGTCAAACTTGCAATATTTAGGTTATAATTTATAAATAACATAATTCTCTTACAAAGTAATCAAACAATAAAAACAGGTGAACACTTTATACGTATTTAATAATAAATAGAATACTGTATTGAATATTCAAAAATTATAACAAGTGTTCATTTGAAAAGTCAATCCAGTAGCATGTGATTTACTGAGAACATTTTGAAGTATGTCGTAAATTAAAATTTACTACTTAACCTACGAAGTCGTATATTTTGACAGTTTCATACATACAAATAAATAACAAATAATAGGTATTTATTGAAAACTATAACAAATGTTGAAAATGTTGTCTTTCAAGATCAATGCACTTTAAAATCCTCCGTTCAAAATTTCTTATTATATTCTGCAACATTATTGGATTGTTATTAATTTCCATGCATTTCTGTTCGATTCTCTGTAGCATATCATTCAAATTCAATATAGGTGTTCGAAATATGTTATTTTTTAGATAAGGCCACAAAAAGAAGTCGCAAGGTGTTAAATCGCATGAACGTGCAGGCCAGGCAAGTTCAGTATTTCGACTAATTATACGCTCATCAAAAAATTCTCTTAAATAATCCAAAGATTCTGCAGTACAGTGACAAGGTGCTCCGTCTTGTTGGAAATATGCATTTTGAAGTTCATCATCATGCAACTGATTGACAAATGGTTGTTAAATTTCCGTACGGTACCTTTGAGCAGTTAACGTTCCCTGAAAAAATATTGGTCCAATGATTCGCCTTTGGCTTATTGCTGCCCAAACATCAATTTTCTCTGGATGTAGCGATTCTTCATTAATTACATGTGGATTTTCACTACTCCAAATTCTTGTATTTTGTGAATTTAGGTATCCCGTTTTATAAAACCATGCTTCATCAGTAAAGATGACTTTTTGCGAAAGTTCTCCATTATTGTTCATATTTACAAACCAATTACAAAACTGTAATCTACGTGGGTAACAATTTCTATCAATTCTTGTACTGCTGTGACACGGTATGGATAAAGTTGCATATCTTTTTTTAATAACTTGTGAGTTGTACCAACAGAAAGGTTTATTTGTTGACTCAAATGTTGAACAGATGTTTGTGGTTCATTTTCCATTATTTCTTCAACACGATTGACAAGTTGAGGTGTATGTTTCTTAACTGCTCCGTTGCCTGATTTTCTTAAGAGACTACCAGTTTCAGAAAAACGTTTTAAAGTTCTATCCAAAGTATTCTTAAATTGTATATAATCTATTACAAAATGTGGAAACTCAACTTGAAATTCTACCATGCAATCTTGAACTGAATAAACCCATAAACCATCAATTGTATTACCACTTCGAAAATAAGCCTGGACTTAAAAAAATTTATGTTCTAAATTGAAAGCCATTTTAGAACTGAGAAGTAACCTAGATTGACTTTTCAAATGAACACATTTTACTTACAGATGTTGTAGATTATTTATGTCGTCCGTCGTGATGACATCATTTCAGCCCGATGTCTCCGGTCTCTAATAATATGCAATATATTAAAAATTAGAGATCGCATATTAAATTGTTAAATCAGATAAAATTTAAGATAAAAGAATAAATTATAAAAATAAATTAGGTTATATAAGTAGTGGAAGCAATAATGAAATAGTGTAATGGTAATTAATAACTTAGTGCAAAGACTGTTCTCTTTCCTCTGAGCCTGGTAAAGTAAAACACAATTTATTTACAAAAAATTACATTTATTTATAATTCTTCAAAGTACTCTCCTCCAGAGTCAGTGCATTGCATCCGTGAAAACTAATTTGAAAACATTTTCTCTCATCTTCTAGACGTAGTTTTCATACAAAAAGGTTTTGTTTAAGTATGACAATACGTTAAGCACGTATAAAGCGTTTGTACAATATGAAACAAACATGTAAATAATTTACATATCTGTAACTATGCACATGGACAATACACCTCGTATTTTCAGCATTTACTTCTGCTTAATACATATGTTTCTGCCATCTAGGCGTCCTCAGTTAAGCTAGTGAAACAATGTATACAAATTAATACAAACCTGTTATAAACAACTGGTTTGTATCTGTATTTCAATTTACTGAAATAGCCCGCATAGATCAAGCAAGTTCCGTCCTATAAGAAGACTAGCCCCCAGACAAAGTCTCTTTCGCCCGTAAGATGTCAATTATTAAATAGTTGTCTTCTTATAGGACGGAACTTGCTTGATCTATGCGGGCTATTTCAGTAAATTGAAATACAGATACAAACCAGTTGTTTATAACAGGTTTGTATTAATTTGTATACATTGTTTCACTAGCTTAACTGAGGACGCCTAGATGGCAGAAACATATGTATTAAGCAGAAGTAAATGCTGAAAATACGAGGTGTATTGTCCATGTGCATAGTTACAGATATGTAAATTATTTACATGTTTGTTTCATATTGTATAGACGTAGTTTGTTTATTTAATTTTTAAAGACATCAACCGCTTCTTCGGCTAATGCAAAACGTAAACCCCGTAATTTATCCTTTACCCGCGAAAATAAGAAGTCATTAGGTGCTAGGTCTGGCCTATACAGTGAATAATTATTATTTCTATGTTTTGGGCATTAAAATACTGAGTTGTTCGAGTGGCAGTTGTTCGAGTGGCCTGAGCGTTATCTTAATGCAAGAGGATCCATCCTCTTGGACGTTTCTCGCGAAGATTTTGGAGAACCTGAGGCAAACAAACTGTAGTGTACAATTCTGAATTCAAAGTAAATCTATCGTCCAGAGCTACAGTGGAAACAAGCCCAGTAATTCCGAAAAATGTGGCGACCATCTTTTTGTTTCGTTTTTTTGCGAACAACTTTTGTTGGAACCGACTCATTTTCAAAGATCCAAATTGACGACTCTTGCTTTTTTTTCGGGATGATAGTAGTATGCACATGTTTCATCGCCTGTGATGATGTTAGATACCAAATGAGACCTGCACCATCTCACACGGTCTTCTTTATGAATTGAAGTCAAGTTGCGGGAAATCCACCGAGAACAAAGCTTACGCAACTTCAAATGGTTGTCTAAAATAATGTTAATTGCTTTCGCTCCAATCTTTAAAGTTGCTTGAATGCTTCTGAGAGTAATATGCCTGTCCTCTTCAATCATATTCCGAATAAGACCAACATTTTTTTCTGTAACTGCCGTTTTTTGCTTAGGAGCGCGAGAACTGTCATTCAAGGAAAGTAGACCGCGTTTAAATTCATTGTACCACAGGTTTACGGTAGCGAAGGAATACGACTTGCCACCAAACACTCGAATGATTTCCTCAAAACATTCTTTATGACATAAACCACGCTTGAAACTGTAAAATTCGCAGCTCGATATTACTGCTTGTTCACCTCCATGACTTATTGACGAAAGGATTACTTTAAACTTATATAACTTACAAACAATTAAGTACATTTGACAACTATCACTATAATTAATTACATTTGTAAACAACTAGATTGAAATTGTCAAACAAAATTTGTCGCAAAATATCATCACCTGATGGGTTCAGCGGAAAAAGAAGAGCCCTCGTATAATTCCAAAAGTAACTGTAGAAAAAGTTTGAAGTGGAGACAAAGCTTAAAAGTTTAATTAAATTAAGTGCTTAATTAATAATTTACCTTTCGAAATCTAAGAAATTGAATATATATAAAGAAAGAACAATAGAGAAGAACGCAATATAAATCATTCATTTATTTTACGCGATTTAATTACTTGCTACTAAATTACTTGATACTATAACAAACAATTTAGTTTATTCATATATAGTAAATATACCAAGAAAACGTGTAACACGATGAAATAATAAGCATTAATTGCACACAGTTTTGTCTTTAGTGTGTAAATAAACTAAACCGCCAAAGAGGTTTCTAACATATGGTCTCACACATGACTGATTTATGCATGAAATAAGAACTCTTATAATTTAATTATAACAACTAATTGTTGTAACAGAGATTAGTAAATGAGAGTTAATGAAAATGTTCACTTTTATAATTAGAATCTTCCAAGAAATAACAAGCGTTCATTGAAAAGTCAATCTAGGTTACTTTGAAATTTTTATAGAATAAGACACAAATATATTAGTATGTGTTTGTTGTTCCGTATACGTAAATCCAAATGACATTTGATAATGCCAATCGCAAATATCAGTTAGTGCATAAAATAATCGTGCGTCGATTCTGGTTTAAATAAATTGCTTCTCAGTTTTAAAATGGCTTTCACTTTAGAACATAAAATTTTTTTAGTCCAGGCTTATTTTCGAAGTGGTAATAAAATTGATGGTTTATGGGTTTATTCAGTTCAAGATTGCATGGTAGAATTTCTAGTTGAGTTTCCAAATTTTGTAATAGATTATATACAATTTAAGAATACTTTGGATAGAACTTTAAAACTTTTTTCTGAAACTGGTAGTCTCTTAAGAAAATCAGGCAACGGAGCAGTTAAGAAACGTACACCTCAAGTCAATCGTGCTGAAGAAATAATGGAAAGTGAACCACAAACATCTGTTCGACATTTGAGTCAACAAATAAACTTTTCTGTTGGTACAACTCACAAGTTATTAAAAAAAGATATGCAACTTTATCCATACCGTGTCACAGCAGTACAAGAATTGTTAGAAATTGATTACCCACGTAGACTACAGTTTTGTAATTGGTTTGTAAATATGAACAATAATGGAGAACTTTCGCAAAGAGTCATCTTTACTGATGAAGCATGGTTTTATAAAACGGGATACCTAAATTCACAAAATACAAGAATTTGGAGTAGTGAAAATCCACATGTAATTAATGAAGAATCGCTACATCCAGAGAAAATTGGTGTTTGGGCAGCGATAAGCCAAAGGTAAATCAATGGACCAATATTTTTTCAGGGCACGTTAACTGCTCAAAGGTACCGTACGGAAATTTTACAACCATTTGTCAATCAGTTACATGATGATGAACTTCAAAATGCATATTTCCAACAAGACGGAGCATCTTGTCACTGTACTGCAGAATCTTTGGATTATTTAAGAGAATTTTTTGATGAGCGTATAATTAGTTGAAATACTGAAATTGCCTGGCCTGCACGTTCATGCGATTTAACACCTTGCGACTTCTTTTTGTGGCTTTATCTAAAAAATAACATATTTCGAACACCTATATTGAATTTGAATGATATGCTACAGAGAGTCGAACAGAAATGCATGGAAATTAATAACAATTGCAGAATATCATCAGAAATTTTGAGCGGAGGATTTTAAACTGCATTGATCTTGAAGGACAACATTTTCAACATTTGTTATAGTTTTCAATAAATACCTATTATTTGTTATTTATTTGTATGTATGAAACTGTCAAAATATACGACTTCGTACGTTAAGAAGTAAATTTTAATTTACGACATACTTCAAAATGTTCTCAGTAAATCACATGCTACTAGATTGACTTTTCAAATGAACACCCGTTATGTTTATAACAAGAAAAATACGCATCAATACCTCCATATTTTAGAAACAAGACATTGTGCATATTTTAATGCAATGCAAATAAATACTTTCTATCAGATCTAATTAAATAATTTAATTCCACACTAACTAACTAAGTAAAGAAAAATACAAATGGTTTGTGCCAATTCTGACAGGGTATTTTAAAAATCATTTGTTTAAATTGAAAATAAGTTTTCTGTTTCTAAAGCAACAGGGATTCTATCTTTTTACTCTGTTCGCACATAAGACAATACTGTAGAATCTTTGAGTATCGAATATTGTTTCTGTTTAGTCAAGATAGAAAAGCCAAAAATTAATTAATGAGATACGCGGGCGATTTGACTGGAAACTGGACTTTTTAATGAAATATTTATTTTAAAGTAAAAAATATATTCCATTCAAACCAGATACGACGCTAATTATTCGAATTTTTTACTCCATTGCTTTGCCGGACCACGCTTTTACCATTAAGCTATTAAAGGACTAGATATCAAATTGTCGGGAAAGTCTTAAATTGCATTAAGAAGCAGATTTTAATATTCTGCCCGTAGTTGGCAAATTTGTGCAAATCAATAGCATTTTTTTTCAGTAAAAATTCTAATAATTAGCGTCTTATATGTAGAAGGCATTGATTTTATTCACATTACTTCTCGGAAATGCAGTTGATTTACACAAAATATTTTATTTTTCAATATAATTCTCATCCAATTTTATACACTTAGCTGTCTAAGGTGATCTTTCAGAAGTTTATCAAGATAAGCATTCATTGCGGCTATTACTTTCTCATTTGTCCCGGATATCTTTCCACCATGTCATATTTTCATACAAAGGTATTTTTAATAATATAAAATATTATTAAAAATCTGGTGTGAATAACACAAATATAGGTTCAATATTAATATTTTTTATGAACGTGTCGAAACATATCCCTCCCCAGAGATGCAGATACGTATTTCACCTTTCTACAGGATCATCGGTACGCCCCTGCTGGTTAAAGGATATCTTCAGGCATATTCACAAAAAAAAGAACGACATCGTTTCCTCACAGAAATTATGCAGACCGAGTGAAGAAGTAAATTCAGCGTTGCCTGTTGTCAGATGGCCGAAGTACCTCGCTCTGTCCACATAACCAATGCGAACCAATGACACCTTTCCAGAGATGGCACTGCCTTCTCTCTAGTAACTGTATTTTGTTTGTGTCTTCACTCATACTTAAGAAATAACCGCATGTGTAATGTAACAGAATAATTTAAACATACATGAGTGGGAAAAACCCCACTAGTTTTGTATAATACAAAGGTATTTTTAATAATATAAAATATTATTAAAAATCTGGTGTGAAGAACACAAATACAGGTTCACTATTAATATTTTTGTGAACGTGTCCGAACATATCCCTCCTCAGATACGTATTTCACCTTTCTACAGCATCATCGGCATAAATGTAATAATTGCAATATTAAATATCAACGCAAATGAACATTATAATTGATATAAAAAAATAAGTAAAGATAAATTGTAAAAATCAAAACTAAAAATTATATGCTTCCATGTGTATGTTATTTAGTTTAATTTTTTTGCTGTATATTTATTTAAATTGTGTCTTCTTTCTTGTCTTATTTGTCGTTTATATTATTATATAATGCTTTATATAATTTATATTTCACCTTTTTTTTAAATAGAAATAAAACAACGGTTCTAATCTTCACTTTTAATCTTTAATCGTAACACGACAATTGTTGCACCTGAGGAAGCCACTGTGCTGGCGAAACATTTGTCGTGCTACGATTAAAGATTAAAAGTGAAGATTAGAACCGTAGTTTTATTTCTATTTTAAATTATGGATCTTCATCAAGTACATGCCGAATCAATTCAATCACTTTTTGTTTTCACTTTAACGAATTATGTACAGTTCTGTGCAATAAATTGGCGTACACGTCTTAATACTCATTCTGGCATTATTTTCACACTGTGAAAACGGCTTATTTTTCCCATATTTAAAAGGTTAAGTAATGCCTTCATTATTGACATTAGTTGTCAAAATGGTTGATCCTATTCATCTTCTATACAACTATCAAGTTTAGTGATTTATTATTATTATGTTGGTATCCGTCTAAATAAAATTTACTACATTACATAATTATTTAATATTTAACACGAAAAATAAAATACAAATAAAAATAAATATAAGACCATCATAATATTTCGTCATACTACCATTTACTTCAATGACTCTATTCAATCAATGGGGCATTGAGTTTGCAAATTGCTGCATGTAATTTACATCTGTCGCTAATTTTTTCAAGCATTTTCTATAGAGTCCCGAAGGTGATTCACGTTAAGAAAATTAATATTTTGAGTATATAATTTTTTAGTTAATAAACTTCAGATATTCTCAATGGGGTTCAAATCTGGGCTGTTAGCGGGCCACGGTAACGTTTCAATGTTATTGTAATATAGCCATGTTCTAGCAACATTAGCCGTATGTACAAGACAATTATCATGTTGATAAATCAAAGTTTCCGGATATAATTGTCGAACAGACGGTAGCATTTCATTTTCTAATATATGGCTATAGTTGTCAGCATTGAACAGCCCGTCTACTTTGTAACAAACTCCCAGCCCCTTATAACTGCACCAACCCCATACATTTACGTTGAACCGTCCACTCCCTTGTACTGGATATATATACTTTTCATTAAATCGTGCATGCGGCAGTCTATACATACGTTTACGACCATTATACGTAGATTGAAATAGCTTTTCATCGGTGAATATGACATTTTGCCAAAAAGGCAATTCCATATAAATACGATTTAAGGAAAATAATAATCGATCTTGTTTGTGAACTTCTGTCAGCGATAATTTTTTAACCGCCACACAACTTTTCAAGTCTGATTCTTGAATTCTCCGATTAGCCTTGGATCGTGATCCAGGAAAATTTACTACAATTTTAGCATTATTAACGGTATTGAAACAGTTTTTCCTGTATGCCGCAAAAGTCTTCTTCGTGTGTCGATATTCGTAGACGAGCAGAACCACGTCTTCTCGAAATTGTTCCTTTCTCCTCCCACCGTTTCTTAATTTTTAGCACAGCAGATGTATTGATGCCAAATTGCTGTGCTACTGCTCTAATTGACCAGTTATATTGAAATTTCCCTATAATTCGAGCCTTACTTAACAAATCTAAATGCGCGGGCATATTTCGATCTATATCTGTCAGTCAAGTATGACAAATTGATTTGACGCGATATGACAAGTGGAAGTGTCAAAGCCTATATACATTTATACTTATCTCGTAATTATGGAAACCAAAAGCTTGATTAAAATTATCGTATATTAAGTGTACGCCAATTTATTGCGCAGAACTGTACTTTTTAATGTCAATAAACCTCAATCTCGCACCACTGCTTCTTTAAACAACAATTACTCTAAAATACCACAAACAAACATCATTTTCACCTTATTTTTCTCGATTACATGCAATTCTTAGGGAATAAGAAAAGTAGAAGCATTTTACAAGATCTTAATGTAAGTAAAAAGAAAGATTGCAACTAATATACCCACAAGATGGCGAATAAAGCAGTCGATTTCACGCAATTCGATTTGATTAACAGGATCTTACAGCAATAGTAATTCATTGTATTAATTCTGCAAATGAAAAGAGATAGAAATATTCCACAAAGTGTCATACTATTTTTTAAAGAAATAACATTAAAATAATAAAATAAAATAAAACAATAACTTTGTTAATACCACTTTATTCACATATAATCGTGACCGCCGTTTCGACATACAATGTCATTATCAAACTGCAAAAGTTACAGGCCTACGTAGATCTTATAAATGACAAAAAATATATATGGGGGTGGTTTATGATGATATTTAAAATTACTACTATATACTTAACTATTATATACAACATTGGAAAGGAGGTGTATATATAAGATAATTTCTAGGGCCTCTAAAAGATTTAATTTACGACCTTTCTCGGCCAAATGCAATATTTTACGGTGACCAAATGTATACCTTTCTGTAATAAGATGGTTTGCGAATATTGAATCTGTCTTCTTTAGTTTATATGACCTCATGTGTTCTTTTACCCGTATAATAAAACTTCGACCAGTCTGACCTATATATACACTTTTACAATCATTACAATATAATTTGTACACTCCTGATTTATTATTGATATCTGTTTTAAGTTTTGCGTTAAAAATGAAATTACTTGTTCTTACATATGGTTTGTAAGCTATACTAACATGACTATTATTTTTTGAAATTATATTTCCAATTTGCTCGCTTATTTTACCGAAGTAAGTTAACGAGACAAATTGTTTCAAATTAGCACTATCTTTAGGATATACAAACTAAGGGCCACTTCTAACTGTTTTTTCTTTAGTATTCTTTAGTATCAATTACGCTACTTTGATAACTATTGTTTACCGCTATTTGTTTTATAGTATAGATTTCACGAACAAAATATTCATTAGACAAAGGAATATTTAATGCTCTATGTATCATAGAATTAAAAAATGAATGTTTGTGTGTCTTAGGGTGTAGTGAATCTTTGGGAATATTAATTTTCTTAAACATTAAAATAAGTAATTTTCATAATAAATTTCAATTTTATTAGGTAAATGCATTTTGGAACTAAATGCATTCTTTACAATAAAACATTTTTGTAGTCTTCGTTTACATTTTGAAGCTGAAAACCGGATTCATTTTATAAATACGTAATAAATAGTAATAGTTAATTCTTACATAATAATTTAATCCAAAGTTCCCATTACTTTACCGTAAAGTGGTCACAAAAACGTATGTGGCACATACTACATTTACGGGACATTTTACGACAGGAATATGTTACCAGTAAATTTTATTTCCAGGAAACTTTGTGGTGGTTTTACAGAACCACCTGTTGTTTGATGTGTTCTGCCCTAAGAATGAAAAGAGGGATGAATTTTTAACTGCGATCGTTCACGATTCGAAATATTACAGTAAATGTTATTTCATGGTGAAATTTTAAAAATACTACATATATACTCGATGCACTTAATTTTGATTTAGTTTTACCGTTATAACACCTTTTAATATTGCATTGTTATTTATGTGTACACAATAGGTCTTTACAGTCTTTACAGGGTTGCAGTGTATAGTAGTTGTGCGGAAGCGTTTATCTTACTTTATTGTGCCCCGTGTGACTTTAATTAGTAGTTTTTACCTACTGATGATGACAACTTAGTTGTCGAAATACGTATTTAGGATACGACTAATAATTGTGGTAAGGGGTTATATACCTTTTTTAAATTATTATTTAACCACAGTCTCCATTGAAAGAATTTTTGTACACAAAACAAATATTTAATTTGGCAACTTGAAATTGGTTTGCCTGATCTATCCCTTTATATTTATTTTTTGGGATAGAATTAGGGACCGGACATGAGAGGCCCATGACTCAGCGCCCACGGATGTACTATTGAAAATTCGTATTTTTAAAGAGTTTTTAATTTTATTTATATAATTGGAAAACAAACGGGTGATGATAAAATACGAAATACATTTTTATTTGTTCATTTTGTAGTTCAGTAGCGGATGCAAGTTTACAACTTCTGGAAAGTTGTCTCTGAGGAAATATATCCTAATATGCTGCATATTACTTGTGTAGCACATACTCACCACAGAATCTGTGAATATATCAGCGACACCTTTTCAGAAGTTGATAGACTTGTATCCGCTTTTAAAAAATTTTTAGTAGCTCTTTCCAGGGAAAAACTTTCATCTTTGTCACTGGCTCACTCTTCAGTAATAACTAGATGGGGAACATGGTTGGGGTTACTAATTTTTATACAGAAAAATTCCATAGTTTACAAAATTTTGTTACATGTTTGAATGACGATGCTCGAAGTATTTCTGAGTGAAAGGAACTAATACAAAATCCAAATTTAAAAAATTTGTTGTACTTTCTTCAGGAACACTTTGGAAATTTGCCAAAACTAATCACTAGAGCAGACCAATTTCCGTGGGCGCCGTGTGCGCCGACGTGAAGATGATTGTATTGCATCAGAACTAATAAAAGGCATTCAGTATGTGTTTGGTATTTGCTTAGACTGCATGTAAGTGTAAGCATACGCAATAAAATGTCGTCGACACATAAATAGAGAAAACGACCGTTGTAAGATGAAGTGAATAAGTTTATTATGGATTTCCCGGACTTAATATACGATGGCTCAAAAATTAAATGTTTAGTGTGCAATACATATTGTTACGCTTAGTATATAGAATATTTTAATCTATTTTTAAATATATTTCTTCTTTGAATATCTCGATTTAAAATTATATTTAACTTAGACATTTTTCTGTGTATTCGTGTCCAAAGAGAAAGCATGTCTTTTGTTATATTCTTGACCGAAACCCTTAGTCTTCTACCTGACCCAATAACCGTTACTGTGGAATTTCTTTCTATTTACATTTCATTGAATTGTTTTAATTGAATTACATACATCTTCTTTTATATGTTGTGCTTCATATCATTAGAAAGCTTATGTCACAAGGGTTATTTTAATAATATTTATGCAATCGATAGAGCACATCTTCAGGTCGCGCTTTTATTTAATTAGAATACAAGTTATCGACCCCTCTTCGACTCAGGTCATAAAACAGACCGTTTTCAAAAATCAGTGTTCTATCGACAAAACTATCAGTCCGATCTTCTCGTTAGAACTCTCGTAACACACAGATCTTACTCATCGTACTGTCCAAGTACACGCCACGATGCCGCCCGGTGTCTTTCGCTTCTAAGAATCGCTCTACATATACTTGACCAGGTATATCTGCGAAGGCCACGTGACCATCTCCGCCAACCAAAGGTAACTCTGTATTGTTCGATACAGAGGTTATTTTATATTAATCGTATTCAATTAACCCTTAATTTACTGCTCAATTAAACGTTCGTTTCAGAGTATTTTTTTTGTGTTAATTTTCGGTTACTTAATTACCGCTCCTCGTGCTTTGTTTAATTACTTTTAAATATACCAATTTCATTTCTTTCTTATGTAAATATAAATACAATCTTTAAGGACAACGCTTATGTGTTTTATTTATTTAGGAAGTGAGTTGTAGTATATTTATTTAATTAACAATCATTACGCACGTCCTGGACCTTTGAAGGAACTTCACCAGCACCACTAATTATTTTATTGATCTTAGAATAAGTTCATTATTATTGGCGCGGCACATCCACATCCCGATATCCAGCACGAGCCCCCGTTTGTAATAATATCTAATGTGTTGGTCAAAAACACATTGCAAGCAGTTCGAAGCACAATAATAGCAAAATTAATCGACAACAGTTTATACATGAACTATGTGTAACTATGATTGTGTGTACACTGCCGATTACCTTGTTAAGTAATGATTCATTTATTTCATTTTGGAATAAATACGCGAATCAAACATTACCAAGCACGACAACGTTACGAAGGAATTTACCATCGGTGCGTAAACAGGATGAAAATAAAATCAAAGCCCAACTGAAAAATAAGAAACTGTGGTTATGTGTGGACAGCAAAAAACAATCTGTAGTTAATGTGATGGCGCCTAATATGGAACCACATCAACCAACGTTTTCAATTTTATTAGCATGCAGGCGACTATAACAATGTAATGCCGAAAAAATTACAGAGGTGCTATTAGATACTTTGGAAAAAATTAAACTTTCGAAAGACCAAGTATTAATGTTTATGACCGATGGTGCGCAACTATGTGTTCTGTAGGCCGGTCTCTTAGAAAATATTGTCCTAACTTATTACATATTACTTGTAAACTCCATGCTCTACACCTTGTGGCAGAACAGGTTCGTAAATGTTATCCAGAGGTAGATGCTTTAATATCGAGTACCTTGGCGGCAGCTGCAGAAGGTAATCCCGGTGGACGGCTGAAAACACCTGGAAGTCCAGAAATGGTGAGTAAAGTCCATGATTTGTTGATCAGTAGCCGACGGTTGAAAGCGTTAGAAGTAGCAGATCTTGTGGGCATTTCAAAGGAACGGGTGTTTTATATTTGATTGATTATATTGAAGAGTGGCGTCACGTTTTCTGCCAACGGAACCAAAGACGTGTTAAAAATAAGCCGTTCTCTGAGCAAATAAATACCAGAAATTTAACTATTCTTACACAAACAAAAATTCATTTTTTTAAGAAAACCTATATCCTGTCCTGTAAGTTTCCTCACATCCTGAGAGCACCTGTTCCCATCTACAAGATACCTGAGAATCCAAATCCTGTCCTAACAGTCCTGGTTAAAATATTTATTAATTAAATTGCAATCAAGCTGAGTTTTGTCGATAAAAAGCATAAAATTAAGCATTATTTCAATATGCGTTTCTCGAACATTATTATTCACTTAAATTCCTATAAAATTGTCTCATTAGTTATATACGGTCTATCTATAGTGACATTTAACATATTTACTTTATTTAAATGTCACTGAACGATTGTTTACGTTAATTTATCTAACAGTATAAATAATAGATCAACTAAAAATACCTTAAAAGCAAAAGAATTGTCTAACCTACAGTCAAATTAATAAAGATCATACAGGGTTAGTTAAAAGTATGGAAGATGGCGATTTATTGACGTTAATATTCATTTTAGGGAATTATGTTCAATATAAAGTGTGTTAGGATATTTTGATCTACATTTGAGAATATTTGAATTTTTTTTATCTTCAATTGTTTTTTAGTTACGCCTGTACGAGCAATTAGTAAATTTTACTCTACCAATCGATAGAGAATTTTTTTGTCTTTACAATAATATTTTTATATTTTTAAAATTCGTTTTAATAAATTTTTTAAAAGAAAAGGCCGGTTCATGTGTTTAACAGATGTTCGGTACATCGCAGATAGACAGAAGCGTAGCGATAAACAAACTTGAGCGACATAATTTTGGTTATTGTGTACGTCAAATCTTTGACAGAAATAATTCATTTGTGCAATTTGTTGCTGTTAATATTAACAATGGCGAGTTTAAGTGAACATGAACGAATTGAAATACTTATGATGTTGGGTTATGGAGATAGACGCAGAAGTTTGCAAGACGTAATTTATTTAATGATACGCATCCAAATAGAAATCCAAATTCTAAATCCGTTGTTGGTAAAACTTTAAGACGCTTTGAACAAACGGGTAGCGTTAAAGATTTGCCAAGGAGTGGTAGAACAGCAAAAAGCGATGATAACAAACTGGATATTTTATTGGCTGTATCTGAATATCCCCATTTATCAACCAATCAATTAGCGGCCAATTTCAATATTTCACAGTCATCGATCGTGTCATTTTTAAAAAGTGAAAAGTATAAACCTTATAAGGTACACCTTGTACACGAGTTAACGGAAGATGATTTTGATAGGAGATTACAATTTTCTGAACAAATGTTAAATATTTGCAATAATGAAAATTTTGTCAACAATATTCTTTTCTCTGACGAAGCTACTTTTTGCCTTACCGGTGAAGTAAACAGACATAACTGCCGATACTGGTCATCGGAAAGTCCCTCTTGGTTTTTGGAGCACCATACGTAGTACCCCCAAAAGGTTAATGTTTGGGTTGGCATTCTAGGCGGTCATATTATCGGTCCCTTTTTCATCAATGGCAATTTAACTTCGGTTCTGTATTTGCAGTTATTGCAAAATGAATAATACCTGCTTGTGCTACGCTCTATCCTCATGAAAACAATGAACACCTGCCCAATGACAGTATCTGGTTCCAGCAAGATGGCGCCCCACCACATTATGGTGTAAATGTTCGTCAATATCTGGACAACGTTTTTCCCAACAGATGGATTGGAAGACGAGGAACCATTGAATGGCCAGCCCGTTCGCCAGCTTTAAGTCCTTTAGATTTTTTTCTTTGGGGTACGTAAAAAACAAAGTTTACAAAGATAAGCCCGATAACGTCGAAGATTTACAAATCCGAATTACCAGAACGATACAAGAAATTCCCCGAGATTTTTTACAGAACTCTGTTCGGGGTTTTGTAAATCGATTGGGTCATTGTCAAATATTGACGACAATTTGAACACTTACTTTAATTTACTTTGCTAATAATTTGTTTAATTTTTCTTGTAAAAAAATTAAAATGAATTTTAAAAATACAAAAATATTATTGTGAAGAGAAAAAAATTCTCTATCGAATGGTAGAGTAAAATTTACTAGTTCCCATTTAAAAAAACTGCGCGGACAGGCGTAACTAAAAAACAATTGAAGAAAAAAAAAATTCAAATATTCTCAAATGTAGATCAAAATATCCTAACAAACTTTTATATTGAACATAATTCCCTAAAATGAATATTAACGACAATAAATCGCCGTCTCCATACTTTTAACTAAGCCTGTATATCAAATTACTTTGATTTTTTTACTTTATTTAAATTGATATTTACATGTACACACATTAAAGCTAGCCGAGTATATAAATAAGCATTACTACATTTTACGATAGCAATTCCATATATACTTTCTTGTTAACTAATTATAGATCGGCGTTGATTAGCTATCACAGTGAATATACTAAATATTAATATACACGGTGTCCTTGAAATATAGAGACAACGTATGATAAATGATAAGATGTAAATATATAGAACATAAACCTAAAATATTGCGAGTCAATTACGACGCGAACTCCGAAATTAAAAGCACCCTGAAAATTGTATTACGACGTCTATGAATTTAAAATATTCAGAATGTGTATAAATAATAAATACCTCAGACACATACGGTCCAGCGTATTTTTACATATGTAGTGGCTGGATGAGATGGACAATAACAAAACTATTCTTTTTGTTATTGTCAGTCACCTATAAGATATCGAGTTTTAGAACATAGTTGATCGCGCAGTGACAAGAATTTTTTAAATGTTTTTGTAATTTTTTTCTAGCTTATGAGAGGGAATTTTGGAAAAATATTTGGGATTTACATTTTATATAATTACATCTTCTAATTTTTCATACGTTGTCCTTTTATTTTATGGACACTCGGTATACGCTAAAAAGCTTGTCAAAATTTGGGAAAATTAGATATTGATCATATACGAAACAATTCTTTAAATTGAAGAGTAAATGCAAAAATAACATAAATAATAGTTCAGAAGATGAAAGTACGTTTAACCCTTAAACCGAAACATAGTTATATAGTATGTAATGAGAAATATCCGGTCACACAGACCGGTCGCTAAAATGTTCTAAGTATATGTATATATTTCCATATTTTTCAGAAAAACAATATTCTTTTTGCAGTAAATTTTAATCAGAACAAATTTAACGTTTATTTACTTAAACAAATACAGTAATTTAAACATTACAAAATACAAAGTTTAATCCGCTGAAACAAGTTAAAGTTCTTTGGTGGCACAGCTAATGCACACTTTTCTGCTACACTCTAAACAAATAGCATGATTACATTTTATGCATTTGTAGGACGTTTTCCTCTCCTTACGAGGTGGGCAGTTAGAACAAGTTTTGCGTTTCTGAAGTTTGTCGCATGGAACTTCGTCAGTCGTATTTTGCAGTTCCTCAGGAATTATTTGACGTATTAGTGACTTGGGATCTCTAGGAAGGTTTGGAATTGCTAATCGTCTTTGAAGATGCGATTCCAAGAGTGACATAGCCAAACTTTTAATAAAATCGCTTCTATTTATTGGAGGATTTTGAGAATAACACAAATACAGTATGAAACTGTTGACACAGCTTACATTTACTAGAGTATGAAATATTGCTAATGGCCATCTTCTTCTTCTCCTATTGGATGAATACAAAGAACTTTTCATGTCCAGAAGGTCTACACCACTTTTTGTTTTATTATAGTAACAGACAATCTCTGGTTTATTTTTATCAGAATCTGTTTCAGGCTTGTCATGCATAGATGATATAAGCACAACTGCTTTATTAGTTTTTGGCACAATTGACAGCAATGTTACCGGTATATCGGAAGCGAATCCATAAAGTGCTGACCCGACTGGCTTGGATTTTTTTGCTTTAAACTTTGGTGGTATAACAGTCTTGTTTTGTTTCATAGTACCTACGTATGTAAGAGATCTTTCTCTAAGTTCTTCTACTAACTCTAACGAACTAAACCACTTGTCGTCCGTAGCGTTTCGGTTCGATCCTTCATGTGGTTTGCACAAGCGTATAGTTGATTGTGTGGGCTTCGACAGTTTACGTTCTTCTTCGGAAAGTCCAATTTCATCACTGTCTCTTCCTGTGTAAATATAGGCGTTAAAAAGGTAAGAAGTAGCAGAGTCAGCTAAGCATTTAATTTTTATGCCATATTTCGCTGGTTTCTTTGGCATATACATACGAAACCCACATTTTCCTCTGAAAGGCAGAAGCATTTCGTCCACTGTCACATTACTACTAACGCACTACATTTCTTGAGAGTTTTGTATGAACGAATTGAATATTTCGGAAATAGCAGCGGCACGGTCGTTCTTTTTTCTTTCATCACGAGTTGTGGAATCATCAAACCTGAGGCAAGTCGCTAAGACTTCGAAACGCTTAACGGACATAGTTGCTCTAAAGATAGGCCTCCCTGTCAAATCCTTTGCGAAGAGCGACTTCATATTTTCATGGCCAGATTTAAAAATTGCAGTTAGCATTAGTAACCCGATAAAAGCTTGTATTTCTACAGAATCAGTGTTTCGGTAATTTGACATAATACTTTCAGGTTTTAATTTATTTCTAACTGAAATTAGTTTCGAATTGGTATAAAGGACAATTTTATCAATCATTTGTGTGTCAAATAAACACTTCCAAATTTCAATTTTATAAACACTTTCCAACTGGGTAGCTTTTCGGGTGAATCCAGGTAATTGTCGTATAATATTATGTTTTGCTGTTTTTCGAATGGTAGAACTTACCGTTTTTTAGCCATTTAAACTATTTCTTATTTCTTTTCCAATAAAAAACTGCGCTTCTCCCTTCCTTTCTTGATTGCATTGAATATTGTTTTCTTCAACAATAATTTCCTGTTCAGCGCTTAAAAGATCATCTTCTGAGTCACTACTCATACTTCCACTGTCGTTTTCTACATCTATTTCTTGTGTAGTCTGCTCCTCATCACTTAGTACATAGTCAGGATCCATATCTGAGTCGTCAATCTCCTCGCCTTCGTCAACCTCATCTTCACTTTCTAAATACCACTCCATAAGTCTTTCTTCAAAATGTTTATCCAGAAAGCGGACTCTCTCTTTTCGTGGACGTTTTGAAACATTTCCACTACTTGTAGAAGGAATATCCATGATACAAGTCTAAAGAAGTAAGAACGCCTCTTTATAGTAAAAGCATTTCAAGTCTTTTTTATAGTACAGAATACGAAACATCCGGTACTACATACCTGTATAATCCTTGGCGTAATGTGAAACACCCGGTCTGTGAGACCGAGACCTTTTCAAAAAATGACATGTACTCTAACACAAACTGACAACTACTAAACGATACCAACTGTATTACGTAGTAAAGTAGTTGGCGATAGTATATTCGGGAGGGGAGACGCGCAGGTAAAACAGGGTTGCCACACTTTAAGCTAATATAGCACTAAAGGTCACAGAGACCGGTGTTTCGGTTTAAGGGTTAACTGTAAAAAATATGTCAGTAATATAATAAGTCGTTATAGTAAATCAAATATAAAATTCCTTTTTAAGTTTCACATTAGGCAAAGGAACTACTTAACATATCAATTTCATGTACTAACAAATATGCTTCTTATGTTAATTATGAAACAAGGGTCGTGTGACAACAACAAGAATAAAGTGTTCGACCACACTAATTAACGAGAACATAAATATGCCGACCCTTTAATGATGTTTACCTGCGGTGAATTAATAATTTAATCTCTTCCATATATATTATTCTTCCTTTATGAATAGCGCCACTTTTCTAATTATCTTGTAACGGACTTTATTCATTTGAACATTTTCCTGGATAAAATACAGAGTGAAGTATTTACATTTATAAAAATTACAATTCTCAGAATAAAAAGAATGTTAACATCTCTATTAATTTATAGGGCGATTCGAATTTAACCTGCATTTTATTTTTGTCTGGATACAAACTACTAGTTAATACCATATGATCATATATTTCTACCCTCTAGAAGGCAATGACATTTTTCTTTTTTAAACTTAAGTTGGTACCATAATTTAAGTTAACTTATTTTGCAGCGTGTGTGGTGCGTGGTATAGGTTATTTTATACTGATGACAGATTAGGTTTTGTCATTTTGACAAATAATTACATACAAACGTTTCAGTTGAAAAAATAAAAAGTTTAATAATAAAAACAGCTACAATAAATGTTCAAAGTGAGCTCCTTCATTTTCTATGCTTAGCGCAACTCTTCGTCTCATATTATTGAAGGCATTCCTTAAATTATGTGGTGGAATTTCCTCACAGACATTTCGGATAGCATTAGTAAGTTCTTCAATTGTATGTGGACGATTCGTAAATACTCTATTTTTTAGATGTGGATAAATGAAATAGTCCATAATTGTTAAATCCGGAGATCGTGGTGGAAAGTCTACTATTCGATTATCAAAGAATTCATGCAATAATTCCATCGTTTCTCTTGTCTTATGGGCTGTTGCATTATCTTGCTGGAAATATCCCTCGCGGAGCTCATCATCATGTAATTGATTTACAAATGGTAGCAATAAATTATTACGATATCGTTCTGCATTTATCGTATTGTTAAAGAATATTGGACCAATAATCCGTCTACGAGAAACAGCAAGCCAAACGCCTATTTTTTGTGAATGCAAGGGTGTTTCAAGAATTTCATGTGGATTTTCACTAGACCAGATGCGCATTGTTTGTTTATTTATATATCCTGATAAATGAAACCATGCTTCATCGGACCAGAAGGATTTGTCAAGAACGTCATCGTTATTAATCGTACCTAAGAACCACTGACAGTAATTAACTCTGGTTACATGATCGATTGGTAAAAGCTCTTGCACGCAATGAAATTTGTATGGAAATTTTTGTATGTCTTTTTTAAGGATTCTCTGGCAGGTCCCATATGACAGTTGTGTTTGTTGTGAAAGTTTACGAATCGATTTCTTAGGTGATTGATTTATTCGTCCCTCAACATCTGCTATATTTTCAACTGTCCGCTTTAGTGGTCTACCAGCACCAGGTTTTCGAGACACAGACCCTGTTTCACGGAATTTAACCACTGACTTTTGAATTAATTGCCGCAAACTGTCACATGTTGTTGGAAAATTTGGAAATTCTGCCCGAAATTCTTCTATACAAGGCTGCAAGGAGTACGACCATTCTCCATTTTCTAATTTTACAACATTCCTAAAGTATGATTCGATCAGAAAAACTTTATGATTTATTGTAAACATTTTTAAGTGTCAATTAATAAATACATTAATGACAGATGAGTTTTATTTATCAGAACATACACATAATGACAGATGTATTTTATTTGTCACTACCAACACGATATTTTCAAGAAATAATTTCATGGCTTGCTAGAGGGTAAATATAAATGATCATATTGTATTACATGCATTATTTTTCTAAGTAACAAACCCCCATTAAAATTTATTTGTCCTACTGCTCGGGCAGTTTCTGTATTTCCGTCGAAAGAAATTCTTTCGGTTGACGAAGTTGCCAATTTTACAACGCATCCGTCACTTCCCCGACAAGAACAATTTGAGTGGCCAAAGAGATGATAGTCACTGGGAGCCAATTCCTGGAAAAATGGGGAGTGAGACAATACTTCCCAATACAATTTAGCCAACGTATTATTCTTTAGATGAGCTGTGTGTGGGCGAGCGTTATCGTGTAGGAGATTAAATACTCTTGCTTAAAAGACTGCGTCTTATGGTACGCATGGCTTAACCTTTCCAAGAAGCTCAATGTAATAATCTTTCTTTCTTTAAAAAAATCGAAGTAAATTGTCCCAGAATATAGTCGCCATCACCTTTCCAGCAAGTGGTTGTGTTTTGAATTTTTTGAGCAGAGGTGAGTTTGAGTGAGCCATTCCATTTCAACATTCCATGCTCTCTGGGATGTAAATTCTGTTTTTCTGGCGGAAAGTTGCTTTGAAACGCATCTGGCGCTAAACTTAAACGCTCCAAATTTGAGCTTGTCGTAAACAATAGTGTGAATACTACTAACACTAATGTGTACAATCCTAATAATTTCTTTCACAGATATTGGCAACATGCCGCAAGTTGAACACGCGTTCACTACCATCCTGGAAGGATTTACACGATTCAGGGATTGTCCTGAGTGATAAACACTCTTCCCCAAACTGTGTATGCAGTCTCCGATGAATATCTTTCAATTTTACACCTTCATTGAGAAGAAATTTTATAATTATACGTTGTGCAACAAAATTTGAGACATCAGAGACAAACCTATTGCGAATACAATGCAGACGCCTATGGCTATGAATCATCAATCGCTCGAGTCCGCCCTCTGTTAATTATGTCGAGCGCTTCTTCAAACTCGCAGACTCTAACAGAAATTAATTCGCAGGAAAAATAAAATACTGAATGGTGGTATAATTAGTACATATAGGTAAACATAGTGCCTTTGTTGTATGTTACTGATTTATAGGCAACCAAATATACATGAATATTTATACAAATGTAAAATTAGTCTACAAAATTGATGAACTTCTGAGGCAAGAGGAGAAATCGTTTGTTAAAATGAAAATATATGGGATTTGGACGAATGTGTTTTTTACTGCAAAGAAGTAGGTTGTTTTACATTCTTTGGGTTTAAAAATTGTAGTTTTATAAATATTGATTGGTTTACACAAGTTTAAATTAGAAATTCGACATTAAGAATTAAGCTTAGAACACCGCCGTTCATTTATTTTGAGGTCTAGTAGTTTTAAAATTAAATTCTTGAACAGGAATATTTAATTATACGACATTTATTTTCTTTTTAATACCTAACGCTAATAAAAAGTAAAAATTGCTTATAGTTTCGGTAATAATTTTAATAATATAATATGAGCACTTATGTTTAGTAACTTTCGTATCTGTTACGATATACTTGAGTCAAAAATAAAACACCAATACGTATCGACCAAGTATACTAATTGCCTCATCTACGCTTATTCAAGTAAGCTTTTAAATAGTTATTTAATACCAATTATTACTGCAACCGAAGCGCCAGCATCTGTCTTAAGCTCCCCTTCATAGCTGTTAAGTTATTGAGGTTTTCCTCGGGCTATGCATATTTAGGGCTGCTATGATTATTTCGTTTCCTTTTTATGCTGCTTGATTTTAGATTTATTACGATTTTAGTTTCATAATGAAAGTTATTATGTTTTATTAATTTTATGATTTTGTTATAATCCGTTATGTTCATTTGAAAAGTCAATCTAGTGGCATGTGATTTACTGAGAACATTTTGAAGTATGTCGTAAATTAAAATTTAATACTTAACCTACGAAGTCGTATATTTTGAGAGTTTCATACATACAAATATTACAGGATCTAAATCAATGGATTCAGTAAATTCTCCTTCTAAAACATTAGCTACTTGGCTAAGAAAGCGAAATCCACAATTTTTTTTTAAATTTTGTCTCCCATTTTGCCTGCGACATATTGAAAAGCTGCCTCAGATTGTTTTACTAGTTCTACACTTCGGGTTAATGGAAAATTAGATTCCTTCATTTGTGTTATTGTTTTAGAAACAAAGCTATAAGCCGTTCGCGATTCGAAGACGTGCACGTCATCAATGACGTCAAAACAATGTTGCGAAATTATTTGCAAAATGCACTGGCAAAATCGATTTGTTTACATTTTAGGTTAGGGTATTAAACGCTTATGTCAAACATGCAATATTTAGGTTATAATTTATAAATAACATAATTCTCTTACAAAGTAATCAAACAATAAAAACAGGTGAACACTTTATACGTATTTAATAATAAATAGAATACTGTATTGAATATTCAAAAATTATAACAAGTGTTCATTTGAAAAGTCAATCTAGTAGCATGTAATTTACTGAGAACATTTTGAAGTATGTCGTAAATTAAAATTTACTACTTAACGTACGAAGTCCTATATTTTGACAGTTTCATACATACAAATAAATAACAAATAATAGGTATTTATTGAAAACTATAACAAATGTTGAAAATGTTGTCCTTCAAGATCAATGCACTTTAAAATCCTCCGTTCAAAATTTCTAATGATATTCTGCAACATTACTGGATTGTTAATTTCCATGCATTTCTGTTCGATTCTCTGTAGCATATCATTCAAATTCAATATAGGTGTCTGAAATATGTTATTTTTTAGATAAGGCCACAAAAAGAAGTCCCAAGGTGTTAAATCGCATGAACGTGCAGTCCAGGCAATTTCAGTATTTCGACTAATTATACGCTCATCAAGAAATTCTCTTAAATAATCCAAAGATTCTGCAGTACAGTGACAAGGTGCTCCGTCTTGTTGGAAATATGCATTTTGAAGTTCATCATCATGCAACTGATTGACAAATGGTTGTAAAATTTCCGTACGATACCTTTGAGCAGTTAACGTTCCCTGAAAAAATATTGGTCCAATGATTCGCCTTTGGCTTATCGCTGCCCAAACACCAATTTTCTCTGGATGTAGCGATTCTTCATTAATTACATGTGGATTTTCACTACTCCAAATTCTTGTATTTTGTGAATTTAGGCATCCCGTTTTATAAAACCATGCTTCATCAGTAAAATGACTCTTTGCAAAAGTTCTCCATTATTGTTCATATTTACAAATCAATTACAAAACTGTAGTCTACGTGGGTAATCAATTTCTAACAATTCTTGTACTGGTGTGACACTGTATGGATAAAGTTGCATATCTTTTTTTAATAACTTGTGAGTTGTACCAACAGAAAGGTTTATTTGTTGACTCAAATGTCGAACAGATGTTTGTGGTTCATTTTCCATTATTTCTTCCACATGACTGACAACTGAGGTGTACGTTTCTTAACTGCTCCGCTGCCTGATTTTCTTAAGAGGCTACCACTTTCAGAAAAAAGTTTTAAAGTTCTTTCCAAAGTATTCTTAAATTTTATATAATCTATTACAAAATGTGGAAACTCAACTTGAAATTCTACCATGCAATCTTGAACTGAATAAACCCATGAACCATCAATTTTATTACCACTTCAAAAATAAGCCTGGACTAAAAAAATTTTATGTTCTAGAGTGAAAGCCATTTTAAAACTGAGAAGCAATTTATTTAAACCAGAATCGACGCACGATTATTTTATGCACTAACTGATATTTGTGATTGACATTATGAAATGTCATTTGGATTTACGTTTACGGAACAACAAACACATACTAATATATATGCGTCTTATTCTATCAAAATTTCAAAGTAACATAGATTGACTTTTAAAATGAACACACGTTACAGGGATTTTCACGTAACCCGTTCGTTAGAAGTTTTGTATGTTAAAGCCTCGGGATACCTTTGAAAATTTGTGGCACGTAATCTTGATATTTGATGTATTAAAACAAAATACTTACACCCATGATCCACTTTCGGTTAAACCGCCAATTTTGATATTTTAAATGGAATGCTATTCTTTTCATCGCTTTTCCAGATTCCTTGTACAGTACTATAGTACTTTATATTAAGGTTTCTTTTACAAAAAATTAACCGTTTTAGAATTATTTTGATTTTGGTGAATTTTTTTGTTTTTTCAATGTACTTTTTAAAACCACATATCTCAGGCGTATTTGATCTGAACTACTTTATATTTCTACTGGAGATAGCGAAAGATATATGATTTCGAGTAATGTCTAAACATTTAAGAAATCTCTTACAAGGTGTTCGAAATTTATTAATTATTTAGGTAATCATTAATTAAAGAAAAATCGATTTTTTTTTGAATGGAACACCCGTAGATGAGCACGCCATAGAAAGTAAATAAACATTTTGCATCGTATAGGTATAGGTTTCCCTATGTCTATCTCTCATAGTTTTAGAGTTATAAATGATTATTTTCTAAATTGAGCATTATCAAAAAAAATTGTAGAAATAAGACTTGAAAAGTAAATCTGACCTGTTAAAATTGTCACAAAGTTTATTTCGTGTCTAACTGGTTTTATGTTGTTCACAGATATGCAAGATGAATTAAATAATTCTTCTAATAGAGACATTTTGAGTTTATTCTACATTCATGGTGAATCGCTTCAAATTATTGAAAGAACATGTTGACTTTTTAATGAAAGATACCAACATCTACCAGCAAGGAATAAAACTAAATTCAAAATTATTAATAAATGTTTTCTAAATTGGGCATTGTTAGTAGAAAGCTTTGTGAAAAAAAATGTAAATAGTTTTCATTATACCAATTATATTTAGATTCATCAAACTTCTTGCGAAAAGATTAGAAAAGAAAATAAATTTCAAAACTGAGAAAATATTTTTATCATATGAAATAACCAAAAAAATATCCACTCATTAACAAGCAAAAAAATTAATAAAATAAATATACTAAAGACTCATAATGGGTTCATAATGACATTCACAAACGTTCAAAATGATCTGCGTTCCGATCTAAACAAACCTTTTTAAGTCTGTTATAGTTGCTTTTCTTACTTACTCAGCAAAACCGTCACTTACTCTAGTTATAATATGCACGGATGACGCATAAACCTAATTTTTTATTTGACCCCATGAATAAAAATCAAGGAGAGTCAGATCGGGGGATTTAGATGGCCAGAACCAAGGTCCATTGCAACCAATCCACTTATCCTCCAAGATATTGGTTAATTCCCGATATACATAACTCATTTGAAGAGTGAGCGGGTGCTCGATCCATTTAAAACCAACATAGGTTATTCAAAAATGGCAGTACTACTTTCCTTAACAATTTTAGATACCTGATGCTTGTTAAATTCTCGTTATAAATTTCGTTTTCAATGTGGTTATGTATAATTAATGCAAAAACATTAGAGTTAAAAGTGTCTTGAAATTTGCTTCTCTAATGGCATGTGGATTTTGTTGTGCTCAATCAGGACAATTTCTTCTATTAAAAAACCTTAAAATTTTAGATAAAAATTAGGATCTTCTTGTGTTTTAGTCAAAATAAACTTCCTAAATTGAACTGTTGATCTCCTAGACAAAAAGACTAAACTGATTGGAAAGAATAAGGATGCATTTTATTTTTCTTTAAAATCCTTTGATGTAAATGAAATTCCTACATCTGCAGACGCCGCCAGTATAGAATTGGTTGGATGCCAAAACAACAAACATTCACAGTGAAAAGACAAACTGATTTCAAACGAGCAGTAATTCTAAACGGTGACTATAATCATCGTTAATATCGATGGTGATTTTGATGATAAATAGTTCATTCGTAAGCTATTTTTATTATTTATCCACAGATACGTAAGGATAGGAGTTCGTTAATAGACAATTTTGTAATACAAGTCATACTTCTTAATTTCGTTTCATTGTTTTTATTCACATTTATCTCTACATAATTAATTACTTACATGTATTTATTTAATTCAATATGTACCTATTTATAAACTTGACGGTCTGTAGATCTTACATTTAATAAAACTTTAATCCATAATTGACCTTTAAAAAAAGAGAGTAATAATAATAACAACAATTTAAACAAATACGAGAAACTCAAACACAAAACAATATAAAATACCAAAGGAAAATTATATAGCTCAAAATGAAAGACAATCTCAGTCACAAGTTTCTGTGACAGAATCAAAAATGATTTCATCGTTTGTTGTGCGATTTCTATAAGAACCAATAGAAAGGCAGTATTTGAAAATAATGCAGTGATCACTCGTTTTTACTACTCTATATGCTGAATGAACCAAGTATACCAACGAATACATTCGCTGTTACAGTGTAAGATATTCTACATTTAAACAAAAAACTTTGGTTTTCAAGTTATTATGTCTTTCGCAATCATTCAAATTTATAAAACACGTGAACTAATGTTTTCTTTCACAAACAATCAATATAATTAACAAATTTAGAAATATACTTAACAAACGTAAACATTGAAATCAATCAAATATTATATCGCAAAATTTAACATTCTACTCAAAATTACTTTGAGTATGCACTGCGCTTTTCGCGGAATATTCTTAAATAAAATTTAAAATTGCTACTGCACGAACACCAGTACCAGTGGTTATAAGGTTAATCTTAAACGAGCTATAAAGAACAGAAAATTTATAGTTTAATTTTCATTTTCCTTTATACGCTCTTGTATTTCCCGTATTTAGGATGCACGCAATTTCTAATTAAGACAACATCGGCAACGCCATCGAGCAAGAAAAATAACCTGCTCTTAATACGTTGATCATAGTTGGCGTTCATTTTATCTTAAGCCCTGCTAATTACTTTTAATATTGCTTCTGAAATGCAACGACGAAGCACTCTAAATTATTAAACGCCTCTAATATACACATATTTGTCATCTCAATTTTTCACTGATACGATGGAATTAAAATTATATTAATAAATTTAAACTTTATGCAAATCGTACATTTTTTGTAATTTGTAATGTATCAACTCAACTATATTTTTTTAGAGTAGACTATGAACGAGAAAAACATTAGAACTATCATAACTGATTTAAACTCATATGTATAGAGCAATCGACAGAATGTTTTAACTCTAAATGTTTATCATTTAGGATCACAACGTGTCGGTAAAAGGATTAAAACTTGTCAAAAACATTAACAGCCCAGAGATCTCGACGCATACGAAAGCATTCATATCGTTAAAAGCAAATGTAATACGGTTAACTCGGAAAACGGTCCTATCCCATAGTTATCTTTTTTAATTCTGAGAATAGAAAATAAACATTGCCGTTTTCTTAAGAGAAGTAAGTTGACGTAATTTTAATTTGTGTATTTATTTTAAAGTCAGTGTATAGGCGGAGGCCGTGTAAAGTTGTGCGCGATTCCGTGTTAGCTTTACTGTAACCCATATGCGACACTTTGATTGGTAGTATTACCTACTGATGATAACAACTTAGTTATCGAAATACGTATTTAGAATACGATTATTAATTGTGGTAAGGGGTTTTATATATTTTTTTAGTTTCTAAATGTTTAACTATGACCTTTTTGGTACTCTTATATTTTGTGGATTGGCCTATACCGATGACCTCAAGATCTATACCCGCATTAATGACATAATAATGCTCTGGATTCGCATCATAATTTATCATGGATTTGCTTGTGATGTCAGAGAAATAAACTAAGCCATAATATCAACAAGTGCTGTATATTTTACGATATTTTCGTTGTAATAGTACTTACATTTTCAACTAAAACTTGAGCGAAGACAATCTACAGTTCTCACAGTATTAAAGACTTTAGCGTACTATTTTATACTTATTTAGCCCCTTTCAAGCCACATAAAAAGTTCGATGCAAACTGCAGCTAGAATTTTTGGTTTCATTCTGAAAAAATATTTTAGTGACATTAATGGGATGAAATATTTATTTTATGCATTTGTGCGATGTAGACTTGAACATACATCTGTGGTTTGGAGCTCGATATACTTAAGTCAGAAATTGCAAATCGAAAGAATTCAGAGGTTACTTTTAAAATTTTTGAATGAGCACGATACACTTCTATTAGAGCACTAAGTGTAGCCTTGGATTTGCGTCGTAGTGTGGTGTGCGCTAACGTAATGCAAAATTTGTTTAATAATCAAATAGGTTGTTTATTTTTGTTAGGACAGATTAACATCAATGCTCTAAAGTTTGTCTTGAGGGGCGTCGCCTTATTTTCAAACTAAAATGTAGGATAAATGTGGTGGTATATATACAGGGTGTCCAGAAACTCTCCTGACAAACGAAGACCGGAGTTTCCTCAGATAATTTTAAGACAATTAAACCCAAATTCATCTAGTCCGAAAATGCTTCCTAAGCGAGCTAGAGTTCTTTGAAGATGGCGCCTTGTATTTATTTTTTTTTTAATTCTTCCAGAACGCTTCTATTTAGAAATACAAAAACTGGTGTGCTTGTTTATCCTCCAGAGATGAATCGATTCCATCAATTGCGAATTTCTAGTACCGGTCATAGGCGTCCGTTTTGGGTAGGTCAACGGTTATTTTAAGGCATAACTTTTTTGTCTTTAACTTTTAAGCATTTGTGATACTAGATTATTACATTTTCAGGTATTCCAGTACTAAAAGGTACTCTTACTTTAAGTCGGTAGGATACACCGTTTTCTAGAAAAATCGATTTGTAAATTTTTCGTTTTTTCTTCATTAAAGTTCAATTTTTTATTTTTTGCAATAGTTAGCTCTGAACTGCCAACAGAAGTAAAACCTACGTCTTTCATTGTCAAATTGTTGTCAGTTCGCGAAGTTTATCTTTTCATTTTTTACTTTGTGTTATTCAAACACAACGATTTCAATTTTTAAAAAAATGGTTTTTACTAATGAGGAATACGCCGATATGCATTTAGTTTATGGCGAAATGAGGTGTAACGCTCTAGCGGCGCAACGTAGATACGCTGAAAAATTTCCCAATCGTCAGCATCCCACTCACTCAACATTTACAGCTCTTCATCAACGATTAAGAGAAACAGGTTCGGTGGTTCCAAAAAATAATGAAACAGGGAGACATAATGATGTAACAGCAGAACATGAAGATGTTATTTTAATGGAAGTTGAGGAAAATCCAGAAATTAGCGTTCGAAGACTATCTGCCATGTACCCCACAATTTCAAAATCTTCCGTAGGAAATATCTTACACAAAGAAAATTTATATCCTTTTCATTTTACAAAGGTGCAAGCACTGCTAGAAGGAGATTTTCCTGCTCGCGTAGAATTCGCTAGATGGTTACAAAATCAGAAAAATCAAGATGAAGATTTCTTCAGGAACATTTTGTTTGGTGACGAAGCTACATTCTCAAAAAATGGAATTTTTAATGTACATAATGCACATTATTATGCGTACGTTGGTGACAATCCCCACGTTGTTCAAGAATTTAAGCATCAGCATAGGTTTAGCATAAACGTCTGGATAGGAGTAGTTGACGATTATCTACTTGGACCTGTGGAATTACCTGCTATTTTACCAGATTTGTTAGATGAGGTGCGTTTAAATATTCGGCAAAACTTATGGTTTCTACAGGACGGCTGTCCGGCCCACTTTAGCAGGAATGTACGAGACTTTCTAGATAATAACTACGAAGACCATTGGATTGAAAGAGGCGGTCCAGTTGCTTGGCCAGCAAGGTCGCAGGATTTGAATCCTTGTGATTATTGTGTTTGGGGATACATAAAAGCATTTGTTTATTCCGTTCCGATACAAAATCGCGCACAACTCTGGCTAAGGATACAAGATGCTTGCAACGAATTTAGAAATAACTTTGGAATTTTTGCAAGAATTCGGCGTTCTCTAAGCAAAAGGGTAAACTTATGCATAGAGACTAATGGTCATCACATCGAGCAACTTTTGTAACAATCTACCTTTGATACTTGTTCTTTTTTTGTTAGTTTCGTTCCATTGTAATAAATAATTTGTTTTTAGTTTATTAAATTAATTTTCATCCATGCCTTGATAGTCCAAGCTAACTTCGTCGCTAAAAATAGGTAGGTACATAATAAATTGAACTTTAATGAAGAAAAAATGAAAAATTTACAAATCGATCTTTCTAGAAAACGGTGTATCTTACCGACTTAAAGTAAGAGTACCTTTTAGCACTGGAATAGCTGAAAATTTAATAATTTAGTGTCACAAATGCTTGAAAGTTAATGACAAAAAAGTTATGCCTTAAAATAACCGTTGACCTACCCAAAACGGACGCCTATGACCGGTACTAGAAATTCGCAATTGATGGAATCGATTCATCTCTGGAGGATAAATAAACATACCAGTTTTTGTTTTTCTAAATAGAAGCGTTCTGGAGGAATTTAAAAAAAATAAATAAAGGCGCCATCTTCAAAGAACTCTAGCTCCCTTAGGAAGCATTTTCGGACTAGGTGAATTTGGGTTTAATTATCTTAAAATTATCAGAGGAATCTCCGGTCCTCGTTTGTCAGGAGAGTTTCTGGACAGCCTGTATATATATATATATATATATATATATATATATATATATATAAATATAAAGATAATTATTTCGTGACCTTTGTATGTTATGGTAAATTCAATTTGTTGGCGATTTAAGGTCTGGTCTTACTTCAAAATATATATATTTAAAACATGCAGTTAATATACTATCCCAAAACATCAAAGAATATTAGGTTGCTCATTTAACCCCTTTTACTAAGACCAGACCTTAAATCGCCAACAAATTGAATATATATATATATATATATATATATATATATATATATATATATGTATGTATAGATATATATGTATATATATTGTTATAAAGGAATGCTCTGTATATATATAATTTAAAGTATGTTAATATAGCAATGTATAATGCTGAATGAATAAATACTTTAATGAAATATATATAACTAGCTCAATTATGTAAACTTTGAATATGCTAATATTTAAAACAAGAGCGCTTCTTAATCTCAGGTTATATGGTCGGTTCTAGATACCGTACAGTTCAACAAGCATACATAAAACAAAAACAATTTCATAGAGTAATAAATAAATATATTCAAGACAATTATTGATTTCTGATACAAGGTACAAACATGCACTAAATACACTATCTCAAAATATCAAAGAATATTAGGTTGCTCATTTAACCCCTTTTACTAATTATATATATAGATGCCTATATCATGTTCAGATTACTATTGAAAACTAGTCGAATAAATACAAAAAAAAGGGAGGTTATATTGAAATGATTATACTAACAATGAAATTCTATGAATATATATTGCTTAAAAATGGTATTTTTCCCCAAGATAACGTGAGTTTAATGATATACTAAATAATATAGTTTAACAAATGAAGTATCTTTTAGAAATTATGCATATATAGTTCCACCTGGGAATACTTGTTGTTAACGGAGAGCATGAAGTTTTCAGGACTAATATATAAAAGGTTCATAGGTGTTCAGAAAATACCAGGCTGACTCTGTAAAGGTTAGTCGTTTATGGTACTCTTTACGTAGGACAGGAAGGTTTCCTTTACGAAGCGCCACTTTAGGAATAAATTCTCCAGGATTAATTAATTTAGCACTTTTAAATGGTTCTTGGTTTTCTAAATATTGTTTATAGCCAATACTTCCAAAATTAACTGGCTTTGAAACAGGGAAATTCTTGATATTTATTATTATTGAAAATACGTTGCTTTTTCATCATAATTCTTTCTTTGTAAGTGCTTTTTATTTTACTGAAATATTTAAATACATGGTAACATGACACTACTAAATTGACAATGTGTCAAATTATTACTACCCATGGCACCTATCAAATTGAAAAATAAATTTAATAATTTTGTGTATAGACCAAAAAATAAAATAAAAATGAGAATTTTGTCATGAAACTCGGTATATGAGGTTAGAATAGTATTTTGAAAAACTTTTTTTAATATTTGTATCTCTAACACGAAGAAAAATATCAAGAATTGACCCTGTTTGTAAATTTGTAGTAAGTTAAGCTTAAAGTTTAGATTTTAGGTGAGTATCTTAAAAAAATGTGACCCATCAGCATGTATGACTGCGCAAAAATTCAAATATGTATTCCTTCAAATAATTAAAATATGGTGGTGTCGTCATCTTAAATGCGACACACGGTATATTCAGACTGGCACGATTTGTTGTTGAATATTTTGGTTCTTTGAATAAATACATAACCCACATATCATGAGGTGAATGGTTGACATCACGGAAAACTTAATTCATAACCATGCTGTTCTTGACGTTTTATTAAAATTCATTTTAATAAATACATATAGCTAATTTTAGCTAATATAAAAAATGTTATAAAATTTAGAATATTTAGGATATAAACATAATCTTAAAGCAGTTTACTTTTAAATATAATTCTATTTTATAAGTAATGAATTTGAGCCGAAAGTGTTGATTTGGTTCATATACAGGGTGAGTTTTTTTGAATGTTTAGCATTGGGATCTCAGAAACTACTGGAGATAGAAAAACGCTTAAATGGGGAAAGATGCGCAGTTCTACGAGTTTGATTTAAAACTGCTTTTGTTTCTCCGATAACTTTCATGGCTTATTAGATATTCAAAGAAAACTAAATTTTACGATTTTCTTTAAGCATGCTTAGCATCGTTAATAGTAATTTTAGAGAAAAATTGTTCAGACAAAAGTTTTAGATAATTTTACGCCAAATAAAACTATGTAGCTAATAATTTTTTTTCGTTCACCATTATCGAGTTATGACACAAACTTTTATTTTTTTAAATGGAAACCGTAGTTGGTTTTGACATCATTAAAAAGCTTATTTTTTGCTGATTACAATGATATAAGGTTTTATATGGTTATTTTAAAAAATAAAGAGGATATAGACATTTTTATGGTTTTTATGGAAAACAATTGAATTTCGAACTGATAAAATACAAACCAAACGAAAACTTATTTTGAAATCTTATGTAGTAATAAAATGAAAACTATAAGAACTTTTATTAAGGGCACACAACATTATTAATGTTCAAAGATACCTCCATTATTATTAATACACAAATTGCATCTCTTTACAACAGAATTTGTAGCATTGCGGACTTTACGCCTATCGATGTTATTAAAAGCAACTAAGACAGCTTCTCTTAAATCGTCGTTTGTTTCATATGTTCTTTTGTATACTGTGTCCTTTAGTACACCCCACAAGAAAATATCCAAAACTGATAAATCAGGGGATCTAGCCGGCCATTAAATGGGTGCATTTCGTCCTATCCATTGATTAGGGAAGTTCAAATTTAAATAATTTCTAACATACAGTTGATTGTGCGGAGGCGCTCCGTCATGTTAAAACCATTACAGCATTGCTCGGGTTCTTAAATTTATTAACTAACATTTCCTCGAGATCTTGTTGTAAATAATTAAGATAACGATTGCCAGTTAGTGATCCATCAAAAATAAAAGGAGGAAGAACAGTTGATTCTATAACACCACACCAAACATTAAACCCAAATTTAATTTGTGGTCTCCTATGTTCAACGTGAAGTGGATTTGTTTGAGACCATATGTGCTCATTGTGCCTATTAAACATTCCACAATTTGTGAAACGAGATTCATCAGTCCATAATATTTTCATTGAAAAGTGTGGATCGTTTTGACACTGATCTTTAAACCATCTACAAAAAACTATTCGTCTGATGTTATCACCTTCATGTAAAGTTTGTGATACTGATAATTTGTAGGGACGAAATTTATGCTTCTTCAACACTCTGACAATAGTGCGTAGAGAGGAGCCAATTTCTGTTGAAATTTGTCGGGTCGATGTAGATGGATTCAGAGCGACACTTGCTAATATGTTTATTTCTCTATCTTCATCCATCCCTTTTTTGATTTTGGTTTAACGAACGAACCATAATCTGCTAAATTATCCCATAATCTCTTGAAAGTAGGTAGCGACGGCTGACGTCGATCAAAATAATTTTCAAAATAAACTTAAGCAGCTCTAGTGGAATTTTTCTGGCAATGAATGTAACATTCAACTATATCACGCTTTTCTACTTTAGAAGATTCCATAGCCAATGCAAACTTATGATTAACGGCCGTTTGCACCGCTTATAGTTAAGTTACAATTAAATTAATTAATAAATTTAATTGAATCGGCCGATACTTGCTGGAAATCCATTATATGTAAATGGGATTTAAGTAAAACACTTATACTAAATATTAAATATATAAATATTAAATATATTAAATAATGAAAACTTCTTTAAAGAATTAAATATCATTAAACAAATAGCGCAAAATAATGGATATAACCCAAATATAGTAGATACAATTTTAAGAAAAAAGAAATATAGGAAAGCAATAGAAAATGTGTACCCAATAATAAAAGATAAACCAAGCAATTATAAATTATTAACATACATAGGACCGATAAGTGAAAAAATAGGAAAAATTTTACGAAAAACAGATATAAATGTAGCTTATAAAACTAATAATTCTTTAGGGAAATTCATAAAAAATAATAAATCCAAGACAAGCAAAAGTAATAAATCCGGAGTATACAAACTAACATGTAAAGAGTGCCCTAAAACATACATAGGCCAAACTGGTAGGAGCTTTGAGAAAAGAATACAGGAACATTTTAAAAGTTTTATTAACAAAAAGACAGATTCCAATTATGCAATTCATTTGTTGGAAAATAATCATAGTTTCAATAAAGATTTCGAAATTTTACAGTCACAACAAAAAGGATTAAAGTTAAATTTACTGGAATCCTTAGAAATAAATAAACTTAAATATGCAGATATATTGTTAAATGACCAATTAGACCTTAATAATTCCCCACTTTTAAACTGGTTTCATTAAATATTAAAATAACAATAATTTTAGACGATATATCGGTAAGAGACGATTCTAATGTAGACAAGTGCAACCCATTGAAATAGTTTAGGAAAAAAAGCCATACATTTGTGAAGAGCCTGTTCAGTAGTAATATAAGATCCGAAGAAGCTACATCGTAGCGAAACATGTCATCCATTTATTAATATATAATAAAAGTGTAATATATACTGGAAATTAGTATAAGTGTTTTACTTAAATCCCATTTACAAATTAATTAATAGTTAATTGTCAATGTTTGACAATTAGCTTGACTTAAAAGTAAAAATTAACAGCTCTCACTTCTGTGACTCAACGTGAAAGCAATGTTAATTTATTTATCTCGACTGCTCCAACGAACACTATTGTAACTCAGATTTTTCGTTTTTTGAATTACAAAACACCAAACATTTTTTTTTAAGTTTTTATCTTATAAATTGAACAATCATAGAAATGTCAATATCCTCTTTATTTTTTAAAATAACCATATCAAACCTTATATCATTGTAATCAGCAAAAAATAAGCTTCTTAATTATGTCAAAATCAACTATGGTTTCCATTTAAAAAAACAAAAGTTTGTGTCATGTCATAACTCAATAATGGTGAATGAAAAAAAATATTAGCTACATAGTTTTATTTGGCGTAAAATTATCTAAAACTTTTGTCTGAACACTTTTTCTCTAAAATTACTATTAACGATGCTAAGCATGTTTAAAGAAAATCGTAAAATTTAGTTTTCTTTGAATATCTAATAAGCCATGAAAGTTATCAGAGAAACAAAAGCAGTTTTAAATCAAACTCGTAAAACTGCGCATCTTTCCCCATTTAAGCGTTTTTCTATCTCCAGTAGTTTCTGAGATCCCAATGCTAAACATTCGAAAAAACTCACCCTGTATATGAAAATTAATGGCATAAGTCAAAAGATCGAATGGATTGATACTAAAAATCTTCCTTTAGTTACTCCACTTGTTGTTTAAATATAATTTTCATGTTAAAAGTTGGTTTAAATTTCTTATTGTAAAAACATAAATTCCGTTTTTTTTCTTTTTTAGAATAACCCTCGTATTACGTCATCGTACCTCTACAAATTTGCTTGTACACAATAAGAATAATTTTATAGATTTAATGTCTCATCTATTTTGAAACTTTTAATAGACTTAATATTTTGTTCAACAACCATTAGCTAATTAACTTCGTAAATTACTTTTAAATGTGTTAACATGAATTATATTTTGAATTAATGTTCGTAAATGCAACCAAAACGCGTACACATGCGATATTCCTTTATACTCTAAACGCGAGATTATTGAATGCAAATTTGTTAACAGTGTTTGGTTTTAACGAGGATACGTCAACTGCATTGTTAATTTCCGCGATAAACTTTTATGTAGTACCCATTGATATGTTATCCGGAATATTCTGCATTGTCTTTTTCAAAGCATAATTGCTAAGCAACCGAATGGCATGTTGTGGTATAAATAATGCAATGTACCGATGTTAAAAAGTTCGGACTTGCATTAACATAAAATAACTATTCCGCGAAGTAACGCTAGAGAGAACATCGACTATTACATTTGTTTCTTTCATATAAGCTTGTTTTAACAACTGTCACAGTTTATTAAAATAATTATAATTTAAAATGTGCTTTCAAAATGCTGAGAGTACTGTCTTTATTTATGTCCTGTGAATTTTGCATTATAATACTGAATATCTCTTTACTTTGATCAGATATTTCTCGATAAAATTTAAATAATGCAACTCTTTTTGGATTCGTTAATAGTTCGCGCGAGTTTAAATAAACAATGAGATGTAAAGTGCAAACCTTCTAATTTATTTTTAAATTATCTAATACAACAGAGAGAAGTAAGTTGCCATCTTCAGTAGAAAAATCTGAAAAGAAAGATAGCGTTAAGCCATAGGGCCTTAGTCTGATGCATAACCTTCGAAGATATGTTCTTGACCAAATCATTAATGAAATAATACTAAATTCTAAAACAAAATTTCGCCATTACTTAAAATCATCTCACTATATTTGATATTCGTGTAGTATGTCCATAACTAACAAATCGGAGACTGTGGCTTATATATATATATATAGAAAGGCTATAGAATTTACAAATAATGGGTTAATGCTCTTGCATGAATAGGTGGGGTTTACCAAAATGTAGGTAATTTTTGTAGCATTTACGATTGAAGATTTTAGTGTTAAACTAGAAGACGTTCAGAACAATCCTTCTGTGAGTGTTTTTGTGCGTTCAAGTGTTACACTGTTTTTTTCTACTGAAGATGACAACGTGGTTGTAGAAATACCTATTTAGAATCATTAAAGTCTATTGTGGTAAGGGTTTTTTAATTTTATTTTATTCACTATGTCCATACTAAATTTAAATCTCAGCGTTGTTTATAACGGCGATTCTGGCATTGCAGACCGTATTAACTGACTCGAGTAATGAAAAATAATTTTTTCGTTACAACGTGAACATTGGACTGCGATATTTTGAACGAAGGCATGACTCGGATATGCTTATCACCGCTTTTTTCTTTTTGCGCTAAACACAACTAGCATTGTGTAAATACTTTCAAAGCTATCTAATTTTCTATAATTATAATTATAGAAAATTAAGTTCTCTCATTAACGTTCAAATCAGGATATTATCAGGATAAAATAAATCTGACATATTGCAGTGGAATGTGCTTTTAATTGCTTATTAATTTTTTTATTCACACTACAACTTATGCTTCCGGCTGTTCAGTCTAGTAGATTCCTCGAACTCACTTCTCATGGGTCGCTCTTCTCAGATGAGGGCCAGGTTATGTTAGAAGTAAAACAATAAATGTTAATAAAAGACTCAGTTAGCTAATTTACAATTTTTAATACACAAAAGAAAAAAAAAATCCCTTTACCGAATGTATAGGGAGCTAAAGCAAAATGAACAGTAGCATTAGGAGGAAAGACTCTTTATGAATATGACTCGCACAAAGAGAAAAACCCCCTGTGACTCTCGAACAAACATAAAATTAATAAATAATTGAGAAATTTGTCAAGTTTGACCTCTACTTTAACCCCTACAATTTCAAATGTCAATAACTACAAAGTTATTGAAACCGCGTAATAGTCTTACAGTCATGCGCAAATAAAACACGACAAAAATCAACCCACAACTAAAAAAAAATCCAACCTGAATTTAAAACGTTCTAGAATAATATCTTGAAGAAAAAACTCCACTAAAAAAAAAACATGACAATTTTCTCTAATACTCATATACTACTTTAAATATCAAAATTATCACAAATAATACATAACATTAATTATAAGAAAATAATCGTAGCATCAATTATATAAATTAAATATCTTTTTATCAAACTTACATCGATCCAAGTACTGATAACACAAAAACTACATGAGAGATATCATACTTTATTTAAATCACAACGAGATCACCAACTCTCGTAAAAATCGAAATAACATTACATGCACATTAATAAATGCATAAACAAAATTAAAAACCCGATTTTACTAAAAACAGAGAATAAAAAATGAACTTCTTATCCTCTACAACCGGTCACTTTGGAAGTCTTGATATCTCTCACTAAATTTACAGCGAAAAATTCCTACATCTAATTCAATAGTACCACAACTGTCCGCATCCATACGTTTAAACTAATAAACATACAGAGTCAGTCAAAAATATAATTACAAATATAATAAATATTAATAAAATTCAAATGTTGTACAAAATTTAAATCTTCCATCTTTTTCTCTCTCTCTGGATAGAAAAATCCACTACAATATGTCTGATGAAGCTCAAGTTGGAGCGAAACGATTGTTACAGTTAATTAAAAAGTGAAATTCATTAAAATTTGTTTTATTTTATCCTGATAATAGTTATAATGGAATTTCATCAAGTAAATGCTGAAACAATTATATAGTTCAAATTTGAGGTTCATCAAATACCCAAGCTTTAATTTTTTAATAACTTTGTCGTGGAAACTTTTCACACATGTACTGGAAGCAGTTACCTTGCAAATCTAGAGCTTTAACATATTGCTTCATAAGACCCAATTTGATATGAAGAGGTGGAAAAATTACTTTTTCTCTATCGACTAAAGGTTGACTTATAATATTTTTTCTCCCACACTAGGGATGTTCTGGACGGTCAATTTTTCTGAATCTAGTGTTGATTTCTAACTCGACTGTTTTATAAAACGGGATACCTAAATTCACAAAATACAAGAATTTGGAGTAGTGAAAATCCACATGTAATTAATGAAGAATCGCTACAGCCAGAGAAAATTGGTGCTTGGGCAGCGATAACAGCGATAACAGCGATACAAAATGCATATTTCCAACAAGACGGAGCACCTTGTCACTGTACTGCAGAATCTTTGGATTATTTAAGAGAATTTTTTGATGAGCGTATAATTAGTCGAAATACTGAAATTGCCTGGCCTGCACGTTCATGCGATTTAACACCTTGCGACTTCTTTTTGTGGCCTTATCTAATTTTTTATCTAAAAAATAACATATTTCGAACACCTATATTGAATTTGAATGATATGCTACAGAGAATCAAACAGAAATGCATGGAAATTAATAACAATCCAGTAATGTTGCAGAATATCATCAGAAATTTTGAACGGAGGATTTTAAAGTGCATTGATCTTGAAAGACAACATTTTCAACATTTGTTATAGTTTTCAATAAATACCTATTATTTGTTATTTATTTGTATGTATGAAACTGTCAAAATATACGACTTCGTAGGTTAAGTAGTAAATTTTAATTTACCACATACTTCATAATGTTCTCAGTAAATCACATGCTACTAGATTGACTTTTCAAATGAACACTTGTTACATAATGTCATAACATCTATTCCTAGACATTTACAAGAGGTGTTAGACAGAAATGGTGCTGAAATAAAGTATTAATAATCAAAACCAAATAATTGTAGTATTCTGATTAATAAATTATTGTCTTTCATTTACTCACTGAGTAACATAATTTTATAACAAAATGTATAATATAATTATGCGTGAGAGGTTACAGATAAATGTCAGTATGCTGTCATCTACACAACAATTCAATTATACAAAAACCGAATTACAATGCTTAATTATAGTGAAAATAAATATCTAATCGTCCGTATTTTAAATGCCGTAGTAGTACATTTCATGATTTAATTTGAGTATGAATTAAAAAAAAAACACCTGTTACAACTAGATGCACCAAAATTATTTAGATACAATTTGGTCTCAACTTTGTGTCAATAAAGATTTAATTTTGAAACAATATACGGAATTAATAAAGACTCAAAATATTTCAAATTTTTCATTTATTAACTAATGTTTTTCAAAAGTAATAATTAAACATATAAATTTCAGATATCAAAAATATAAATAAGCCGATGTCTAGGGTTGAAATTAAAAGAAAGAAAGAAGAGTCTCTCGCACTGAACGTTGCGAACATACACGCAGGTACGACGTATAGCGTAGGAATGGAATAAATTACGAAAGAGTAATTCTGAGGAAAAACGGTACAGTGGCGCCTCCTAGCTAGTATTTTAATATATATGTAACTAACCCTGACGTCGCGTCGAGTTGAGTTGCCCCGTTTTGCATTTGCTTAGTTAAAAGTTGGCGCGTACGTTATGCGCCCGCCCGGGTTTTTGGAAGAAACAAACAAAAGCAATAAATTACGACAAACAATTATACAGCAAATGGAAACACTTAAGTTGGAAACGAGGAACGAAGTGGGTGGAAATCATGGCCAGGAAACTAGCACATACGCAACCAAACAGTGGCGGCGACAGGAAAAGCAACAAGAATGAAGGCACTTTTCCATGTTCATCGCCACCACCGAGCGAGGAAGGAGAGTAAAATGCGTGTACGTGTAGACAAAGTGCGAATAATTTATGTCCCTTACAGTTTAGACGATTTCCATACACACTTCTTTATGCGAATAATGTATATGGTGGCCCTATTTTCAACGAAAAATATATGTAAATTTATTCGTAGTTTTACATGTGTAATTTTCATGTTACGTAATTAATATTGTAAAGAGCTCTCTTGTTAAATTTCACTAAATACTAATACAAATTTGTTTTAACATGTATTTATATCTTAAAACATGCAAATAATTACATTAACTAAGATATGGTTATATATAACAAACTTCACAACTTCGTTCCATCTACATATTTCTTAAGATTAAAATCTCATTTCATGTAGCTCATATAACTTTTATATTCAAGCTTGTTTATAAAAATGATCGCTTGGAATAACTATAAATACTTAATACCCTTTCTTCTGAACGATACTGTAATTTGCTATATTAACAAATATCAGTTAATTTATAACCGTTTTCTTCACCTTTAAATATTATTATCTAGTGGATAAAGTTATCTTCTAGATAACTATAGGAGAAACATAAATGGGTTCCTTTACTTCTAGATAGAATACCTACAAGACAAATTTGTTTAGACGTTATTTATTTATTTACCGTATGGCATATATATATATATATATATATATATATATATATATATATACGTGCATAGCTATTTTACTTGCCTCCACATGTCTATAAGACAACCAAACCTCCGCATTAACAAATGTAGATAACTGTGTGTATTAGTTAGAAATGCATTATATAATATGACAGCAATATGGGCACCATAAGAGGGGTTAATAAAGTTACTTTGTTTTATATACAAAAATATTTGTATATGTTTAAATAGAACTTGGCTCCGATGTGCCTAATTGCTAAATCGGCCTCTTTTGTATAAAGGCTGACATATGCAATTATCGCTTACGCCTCCAACAGTGTTGTCATATTTAAACTAAGTCCTTATGAATGATGATATTCTTATTGTATATATGTACACAGGTATTTAAACTTTGCCATGTGAATACTATATACGCTACATGGAGGATTGTATATGGTTTTATGATTTTTTATAATAGTTTTTATTGCTACAATTTTTTCTTAACCGTTTTTATAATCCGTAAGCATTGTATTCTATAGCATGTTTTACACTTACGACAATGTTAGTAAAAGTTATTCTTATAATTGACAAATATTCGAATAAGAAGCCGTTAAGTAGGTAGTTGCTACATAATTGAAATTGCAATGAACAGGAAGCCTCTTGTATTTTCGTGCAATATTTACTTTAATATATCCACAGACGAACAATAGAAACGCTGTAAAAAAAAATCATTTTTTTATTTAGTGATAAAGTAAACAGTGACGCGCCGTCCATTTGGGCAAGGTCGTGCAGCGCACAACGGCGCCAAGGCCTTAAAGGCGCCTACGGTCACTTGTGATAAGTTAAATTATAAAAATATTAAAAACATTTTTTGAAAGTTTACAACAAATCAACAAATTTACATAAAACAATTATTACAATTATTTTAGCATTGACAGCAATAATTTTATTGTTACTTCAAAGAGTGTACTTGATATTTGCATCTACACTGTTTTTTGTATAAATTTAAGATCATTTTCTAAATTAAAGTTAATTAAGGATTACTTACGATCTAGAATGAGCCAGGAGCGGCTAGAAAATCTTGCTATCATTTCTATAGAGTCTGACTTTTTAAAGCAGCTGAATATTGAAAATCTTATTAAGGAATTTGCCAAAAGTAAAGCTAGAAAAGTTCAATTTCTATAAGACATTTCCGTTATTTTCCTTCACGTTTATCTATTTAAAAACACGGGCACTCTCAAAATATTTTATTTGACCTTTTGTTTTTTAATAATTTGGAATACTGTTTTTTATTTTGTTACTGTTGCTTCAGTGTGCAATAAAAATTTTAATAATATTTTTTTGTATGTGAACCTATTGTTTGCCTCAAATAAAAAATACCTACCAGTACTAACAAGTCTAAAGAGTTCGTCATAAATTTCAATGTTGAACTGTGGGAGAGTGGCTGGTAATTTTGGCTCAATACATATAGGGTAAAGGCGCCTATCAGTATTTCGCACGACGGCGCCGAAGATACTTGGCGTGTTACTGAAAGTAAATACTTATAAATATGTATAAATGAAGCAAACTGCATTTACTATATATACATATGTTATGTTTTTTCATTCATCAATGAGATAAAAATAACCCTATTCTTTAGGGAATAACCAATTTACGAATCACAAGCTTCAAAATGTCAGGGCATGCGTATAATTGGTAACAGTTACTATATAGTTTTAAATGGTTTTAGGCAGTTTTAGGTCATTTTTGATTCGGGGTTTAGTTTGTGCGTAATGGACCGCAATAAAATGGACAGGTACGTTTGCTCCTTTTAAATTTTTAGTGTATGCAGATTGAATATTCTTTGACAAAATAAATCTAGATATTAATAAATTATTAATTAAATAATGTTGATTTAAAATTTTGATAAGATATACTACATCATTTCGTTGTAGGAAAAAATTAATAGGACTGATGAGAAATTCTGAAAATTTTAATGAGTTCTTAATAGGCAATATAAGGCCCAAATATTGCACTAAAAATAATTCCAGCGACAGAGAATATTATCCGTGTGTTCACTGCAAAGGTTTATATTCAAAAAGTTATTTAGCACGTCATTCCAAAAATTGTGTTGTGAAAGATGCTAATAATAATTCAGTGAGAGGTAAACATCTGTCAGCCTCACAAAGCTTAATAGCAATTTCATTAGACAGAAACAAAACACAGCAAAAACTAAGAGTTAAAGAAGAAGTATTTAACGTCATGAAGGTCGACGAAATATCATTAGCAGCAAAAACTGATGTACTAATATGCCAATTTGGTGAGAATTGCCTGAAAAAGTACAAAAAGAAGCAAATGGCGCTTGTATGCTCAAACAAAATGCGAGAATTAGCAAGACTATTGATAGAGTTAAGAAAAGTCACTAATAATGCTAAGTATGTATTAGCGGATGCCTTAAATCCAATAATGTTTGATGTCGTAGTAGAATGTTCGAAAAGAGTTGGGGGATATGACAGCAATACGAATACTTTTAGGGCACCAAGTTTATCGGCACACCTTGGTACGTCACTAAAGCAAGCAAGCGATCTTCTTATACGTTTGTTACTTAAACAAGACAGTTTTGTAAAATGTCATAATGCAGAACAGAGGATAAAAGAAATTAAACATTTTAGAGAGCTTATTACGACCCAGTGGACTATGGAAATTAGTAGTTTGGCATTTAAAGACCTAACTAAACGAGAAGAAGTGGAATAAACCTCTAATTTTGCCTTTGACAAGAGATATTCTAAAGTTTAAGAAGTATGTAACCGATATTGCAAATAAGTCTATTGTTATCCTTCGAGAAGACGTCAATGATAAGAAAGAGTATAAAAATTTGGTAGATGCTACTCTTACGTTAACAATTCTCTATAACAGGAAACGGATTGGTGACGTGCAATACACCATGCTTCAAACTTATCAACAGAATTTCTCATCATTAAATCAAGAAGAATGTATGAACGTTTTATCAGAATCTGAAAAAATCCTGACTAAACATTACAAGCGTGTTGTAACAGCAGGAAAATGTAGCAGACCTGTAGTAATTTTGTTTCCTGAAAATATTCAGAAATATGTGGATGCAATTATAGAAATACGGTATTCTACTAATTTAGTTGCTGCCAGTAATCCATATCTTTTCGGATATCCTGATACCAATCATTGGTGCCGAGGAGATGTTGCAATTCGAAAATTTGCAAAAAGGGCTGGTTTAGAATATCCTGACCAAATTTCTTCCAATAAATTACGTAAACAGATAGCTACTGTAATGCAAATTTTGAACCTCAGTAAAGAAGAATCCGATCAGTTTGCTCAGTTTATGGGGCATACCGAAAAAACTCACAATGAATTTTACAAGTAAATAACTTATTATCATATAATATTGTCATTATATTTGTTGTAATGATTTCCATTTCATAGATCACCTCAAGATTTATACCAGACAGCAAAAATATCGAAGTTATTAATTTTAATGGATAAGGGTGCCGGTGACAAATACAAAGGGAAATCGTTAAATGAGATTGACATTGACCCACAATTAGAAGTCGCAGAAACAGATGATTCTGATACCGAAGATCACCAACTGAAGAAGAATTGTCAAACAATAGTAACAAATATCTCAAAATCCCCACAACCTGTTTCACCCTTATTTTCTAAATCGTGTAGGATTGCTAGTGACAAAGGTATTTCATATTTATTTTACTTTTGTTTATAAAATTCTGATTTATTAATAGCAATGAAGATGTTAAGTGTATCTTATTTTTGTTTTAGTTACGAAAAAAGGGAGAACTCCATGGTCAGATGCTCAAATATCATTAGTAAAAAAATACTTTAAAAGACATATCCAATTAAAACAGCCTTCTAAAAAGCACGAGTGTGAAGATTTATTAAAGAAATATCCAGATATCTTGCATAATAAAGACTGGGTTAAAATAAAAACGTACATATACAATGTTTACCGAGATAAATAATTGATTTTTACTATTAAATAACAATCACTTCACATTTATGTGTATTTCGCACATCTCTTGAATCAACGTTTTTGTTTTTTAATATTTAGGAAGGTATTGTAGACGAATAAATTTCACTTAATATTGTTTTATTCTAGTTTTATTTTGAATCCATTCGAAATATTTCATTTCGGTGTTGGCAATGGTTTGGAGGAATTCAAAATTAATATTTTTATAATTCCAATAACAATTGAAGCTATTTTATCATAAGTAAAAACACAAGAGCTTTTTTTTTATCGGATAAATTTCTCTTTGTAACGAAATTATTTTGCCAATCAGTAATTTGACGAGAAAAACTTACATGAAAAAATCGCGAGACGATAGTCGAGCGATTTTTTCTAATGTAAGTTTTTCGAGCGAAATTACTGATTGGAAAAATATTGAGTTAAAAAGAAATTTATCCGATTGAAAGAAAAGCTCGAGTGTTTTTTGGCAAGATAAATTAACGACATGAATAAAACTTTTTAAATTGTCTCCATATTGACGATTTTGTATTTCTTGTGTTTTGCAGTATTGATCTTTTGATATTTGTTGAAATTTCCCCAAACCGACTCGTATTTTACGTTCAACGATACTTAATAGTTATTACCTGTCAGCTGCCAAAATAAATTAAGTGATGCAGGGCTACTAGATATGTAACAGGAAGAAGCATTTTTATCGGAGGAAGAAGCATTTTTATCGGTGATAAAAAGCTATGTAGGTTTTTATCGCTGTCAAAGTGACAAAAATGTCACCCGCATATGGACATTTTTATATAGGAGTTAATTTATCATAAGTAAAAACACAAGAGCTTTTTTTTTATCGGATAAATTTCTCTTTGTAACGAAATTATTTTGCCAATCAGTAATTTGACGAGAAAAACTTACATGAAAAAATCGCGAGACGATAGTCGAGCGATTTTTTCTAATGTAAGTTTTTCGAGCGAAATTACTGATTGGAAAAATATTGAGTTAAAAAGAAATTTATCCGATTGAAAGAAAAGCTCGAGTGTTTTTTGGCAAGATAAATTAACGACATGAATAAAACTTTTTAAATTGTCTCCATATTGACGATTTTGTATTTCTTGTGTTTTGCAGTATTGATCTTTTGATATTTGTTGAAATTTCCCCAAACCGACTCGTATTTTACGTTCAACGATACTTAATAGTTATTACCTGTCAGCTGCCAAAATAAATTAAGTGATGCAGGGCTACTAGATATGTAACAGGAAGAAGCATTTTTATCGGAGGAAGAAGCATTTTTATCGGTGATAAAAAGCTATGTAGGTTTTTATCGCTGTCAAAGTGACAAAAATGTCACCCGCATATGGACATTTTTATATAGGAGTTAATTTATCTGAAAAAAATATATAAAAGATATTAATTACATGTTTTTGTGAAATTATCTCCGCAACGGTATACTAAACTATAATTATATAAGAACACAGTATCAAACCTGACACATATTTATTCCAAATATAAATCATACCACTCACAATATCTTTAATCTTATTGTGTTTTCCTTTATAAATGTTAGCGCCAACCCTCTTTGTATAGACGGAGGCAACTTCACCTGTCTTGCGTTGCATTTTGTATATATACATACTTAACTAACGAATGTGCGAATAAAATGTTACACAAAGATACAAGTACGCTCGACTATATTGCCTCCGTGACCTGTTGCCAAGTTTTGGAGGAATATTGATGCTGCTAGTCTATAGAGGCTCATGCGGCTGGCGCTATTAGAATAATGTATATGCGTATAAAACGGTAGCGCCACGTAGTAACATCTCTATAGAACTATATTGTGTAACTGTAGGAGTGTAATAGTGAAAATGGCCTCCAATCAAAAGTTTGGCAAACGCCTTTTAACTACATATGAACGAGTTTGGTGCTCTTATACACATCGATACGTATTGGACTCCACTTTTTCCGCACTGGCCTCCGTTTAGGAGCTCAGTCCGATGATTACGTTTATATTTTGGAGGCGAATTTGACGTTTTACATATATATATATATATATATATGTATATATATTGAAAAGAAGACGGTTGATCTATTAATAAAAGAATCTAGCAAAAAGTGATAATGAAAATAATAAAGGTTAAGGAAGTTAAAGTAAATTGATTTGAATTAGTAATTGGGCGCCTTTTAATATAAAAATATATTTAGATCAACGCTATCTATATTCTTAATATGCCAACTAGCAGTCGTGAGCAAGTAATAATTAGAATATGACTCTTCAGGATCTTCGTAGATAGAAAGTGAATGTTTATTCCTTTGTAAGGTGTTTAAATAAACAAATCTAATATAAAATATCTCTTACAACCAAACACTAGCAAACAAAAGAGTGAATTAAGTGATAAAAATAAATAATTTATTGAAATAAATAAGAAATCTGTAATTTGAACAAATAGATGTGTCTAGCGACAAATATAAATAACTACTAATAATAAGCACGTGTGTTGTATACTTAAAGGTTATGTGTAGTTAAGAAATATGATCTTATATAAAATTCCAACAGTTTATACAATAAATCAGGTATATATATATATATATATATATATATATATATATATATATATATATATATATATATGGTAAATTCAATCAGTCGGCGATTAAAGGTCTGCTTTACTTCAAAGTATATATATTCAAAACAACCCTACATGTTTCGGCAATGATGCCTTTATCAAGGATATAAAATATAAATTTTATATTTTATATCCTTATTCTCGGCTGTTTTAATTTATTTTTATTATTTTTATTATTTTATATCCTTGATATAACTGGCGGTATTGGGTACAGAGTCTTCTCACTGGATAAAAGAGGGGCATACGCAACATCCTAGAAAGCTTAACATTTGTGCTGGTATTTGTAGAAACATAATAATAGGGTCTTTTTATAGTAGAAGCTTTAAATAGTTAAAAATATTTAGGACTTTTAAATACGCAGATAATTCCTCCATTGGAGGAAAATAGCCAACTTCCACAAAACAACTGGCTTGAGCTAGATGGGGCACTATCTCACTATTCAGTTGTCGTTCAAGTTCGATTAGATCGAACTTTTGCCCGCGGATGGATTGGAAGGAGAGGCTAAATTGAATAGCTCGCACGTTCTTCCGATCTCAGTCCACTGAATTACTTCTTGTGGAGCTATCTAGAACAGTTAGTGTATCTTAACAGACCTAGAAATTTGCAAGATTTGGCTGAAATAATTTATGAAGAGATGCGAAGCATTTCACAGATTGGCATGCTGTCAAGAAGTAGGTGGCAGCTATTTTGAAAATTTCATGAATTAAGTTTAACTTTGTTTAACTTTATACAACCGGTTCATTTTCTCTTCCTTGCCAATTAATAAATAAATGATACTTTAGGAGTCAAGTCTTAGAGTTTGTTGAAATCGCGTGATAGAGGAAAATTCCAAAATGTAAAAAAAAAATCATTAAATTTAAAAATGTATAACTTTAGTATTTTATACTTTTTTGGACACTCTGTATATTTGGAAAATACTTGATACGATGGCTCTTCATCCCTAATTTTCCTGTCTAAAATTTTATTACAATATCTTTTTGAATTTAACAGATATTTACTTGGTTCCGCACATTTGCCCATTACTGTATAATCCATGCATGAACTTTAAAACATTTAAATTACACAAGCTTTTAATTTTTGATTTAACAAAATAATAAATTAATAATTAATAATAATAGTAAATTAAATAATTATTTATCAACATAAAATATCGATTTGTTTACCTCATAGATAACTACATTTGATTCAGTGCCTGTTTTATTTATTTTTATCTCTAAAAAAGCTCCGGAGAATCCAATTACCGATTTGCCAATAAACATGCTTTCCGAGTAGATGTAAAACTCTAAAGTGGAATTTTACATGATTTTATTAAACCTGAGAATCGCTACTACAGGATCTACTTTCCCAATACAAGTGCCGTTGTATAGTACTGTTACAGTAATACCATAAGTAAATAATGTCTGGATTGTGTTGTTCTACGATCAGAATATTGCATCACAAAAATCTGCAGGTATAATAATACTGTACAAATTGAATGATATTTTATTCTCGAAAGCTAAATGTTATTAGTACCAGCAAAACTTGAGGATAAAATGTAAATTAAATTTTTGTTGTGCGTTGAATAAAATTAAAAAATCTAAGAGTTTCAATGTATTGATCTAATACAGCGAAATATATATTTTGTAAAAAACGAAGTAAGCCATCTACATCCAGTGAATCGGTTGTTAAAAAGACAAGGTTGTACAATGGACAGTTACTTAAATTATGGTTTTACCTCATTGGATGAAAAGCCACAGTGCGTTGTTTGCTATCAAGTTTTCTACGATGAAAGCGTGAAGCCATCAAAATTAGTTCGACAGTTGGAAACTAAATATGTGGCTCATAAAAACAAACCCTTGAAATTATTCGAAAGAAAATCACATACCTTGAGAAATCAACAAACATCTATTTGTACGTCAAGTCATGCTAATAAATGTGTACTTGAGGCATCTTCTTTCGTAACATGAATTAAGAGTAGCTAAGATCCAAACCCTATACAATCCCGCCCAGGATCGGTCCTGGGCGGCAACCTGGCTAGGCTGCTGTTTACAGCACACACACGTTCGACGTGTGTGCATTGCCCCGCTTTTGCGGAAATCGTTAAGATGGCACAAAGTGTGACCGTCGTCGACTGAGGTAGCCACTAAGAGTGTTCCCTCGGTTGGCAATGAGCAACCCCGTGCAGGGTGCGCTTCGCTGGTCTGCGCCTTGCCTCGTTGGGGCGGGGGTCGGGCCGTCGAAGTACTGCTCGGAAAAGTAAAGAAGTTGCCGGGAAAGGGTTGGCGGCCCTACGCAACGGCTGGTTATCCGATCTCTCTAAATTTACGCGACCGGTCACTAAACACACGCGCGAGCGCACTAACATACAAAACCCTACACTTATGCGGTCACACAAATACAAAATTACACACGCAGAGTGAGGCGCAAGCTGCCAGCAGCAACCAACACACAGGTTCATACCCAGAAAGAGACACAAGCTGCTGGCATCGAACAACACATATGTTCACACTTTGCTATCTATTTTTTGGAATACTAAGGCATGACTTATTATTATTATTGGAATGTATCTTTGAATAATTTAAACCATAGCAACTCAATTATTTGACATTTATATTCTGTCATTTATATTTTTTATTCCCTTGACAAAGGCATCATTGCCGAAACATGTAGGGTTGTTTTAAATATATATACTTTGAAGTAATGAACCAGACCTTTAATCGCCGACTTATTAAGTTGACCTTATATATACATATATATATATATATATATATATATATATATATATATATAAAGATAATTATTTCTTGACCTTTGTACAATTTGGTTTATTTAGAAATTCGGCAATTGAAGGTATGTTTTATATTAATATGTATAAATTTAAAATAAGCTCTTACATGTTTCGGTAAGTATTACCTTTATCAAAGAAAATTATGCGCAAGTAACTACCAGACATTTGAGATTCAATTTGAAGTTAAATATTTGTCATTAGGATTAAACTAAAAAGTTAAATTATCATTGGAAATTCTGTATTTAAAAGGGGCTTACTGGTATTTTTTTAATTTAGAAATTTATACTAATCGCTATAGTTTTGTTGTTGATAAATAGATTGTTCTTGTTCTCGGTAAAAATCGAATTTTTGATTTTATGATTTAAAAGACAAATAAATCAAGAAATATACAAGATATTATAATAAAAATCTGCTTACTGTTATCCAAAAACATATAAAATTTTGCCAAAATTATAATGCATCGATTATATTCTTTGATAAAGGTAATACCAAAACATGTCAGAGCTTATTTTAAATATATACATATTAATCTAAAACAGACCTTCAATCGCTGAATATCTAATCAACTATACACACACATATATCATCATATCATCATAATAAAAGCAATGTACTAACTTTTTTAACTGCGGAAATCTTCGCTTCGATTCTGCAAAAAAAGTAAAAATATATAATGGCAATTATTAAAAACGAAAGTAAATATAACTTGATACTAAACTCTCAATTTTCGTAGGTCTGATGCCCTCTGATATGCCTTTATTAATAAACTTGCTTGAAATTTATATTTAGATATGAATATATTATCTAATTGTTTAAAAAATTAAAGAGGGCATGAAACTTTAAAAATACAAGCTCAAAGTACTTCCAAACTTTATAACAACGCAAACTAATATTTCAGTGAAATTTTTAGGAAAAGTTTCACTGGCTGCATTCCAAGCCCACAAAACGGGGTATTTTTCTTTGGTGGCGACACCACGCGTTTGCTCGTCTAAATTCCACTGAATGCTTTCAGAATCCCACATCAGATGGACAACTAATAAACACCTAAACTGCGTGTTTCCGTTTTAAACACTGACTGGAAGATGTATGTATGTTTACTAATGTTTGAAATATTTGCCTTTGTGGTTCTTGTTTGTGTGAATGCCTCAACTCTTACTTTGTATATTCGTAGTACGTAATTTTCGCGTGATTTCTTTTCATTCCGTTTAAATATCCATATCTACGTACTTTATAATCATTTTTGAAATTCAATATTTACGTCGTAATATACACAGTAATGTTTGGTTCATGGAACCAAATAAATATCTGTTAAATTGAGAAAGATATAGCAATAAAATTTTAGGCACGAAAATAAGGGATGAAGAGCCATTATTTGAAGTATTTTTAAATACACAGAGTGTTTAAAGAAACTTAACGTACTAAAGTTATAATTTTTTTAATTCAACGCCCTGTATTTTTTTTTACATTTTAGGATTCTCCTTGATAACTTACGTAGGATGTCCGGTTACTAAGGCACATTTTTGAATTACAGACAGACTACTCTATTTATAGAAATCAGATATGCACTAAGTAAAAGCGCAAACTGTTCTTCAACATAATCGCCGCCAATGTCAAGGGACTTATCTCAGCGAGGCACAAGCTTCTGTATATACCGTCTTCCTAAACGGTCAATCCAATTAATTAATTAAAGTTCGTCGTCGCCTTCAAACCTTACCCGACAAATGAGCTTTCAACGGCCCAAACAAATGCAAATTAGAAGCAACCAGGTCTGGGCAATAACTTCCAAATTGTGTTTCTGAAGTTAGGCCTTCGTCTGATTTGAGATGTGCGGTCTAGCATTGTCATGCAACAACCTGATTCCTTTCGTCAACCTGCCTCTTCATTTCTGTCGAATGGCTTGGTGTAGTTTTTCGAGAGTTTGGCAATAAACATCGCTGCTGATTGTCGTTTTCGTTGGTACAAACTCTGTGAGCAAAATGCCTTGCATATCTCAAAACACAGTTGCCATTATCTTTTTTGCAGACCGCTGAACTGAATTTTTTCGGTGTTGGTGAACTTGGATGCTTCCACGTCATCGAGTCTTTTTTTGATTCGGTGGTATGGTGGTATACACACGTTTCGTCTCCTATAACTATAGACTCTGGAAATCCGTTTTCCTGACGATAGCGCGTCAAAAGTACCATTGCCGCCGCCATTCATTGTATTTTGTGTTGGTGAAACAACAGTTTTTGTACCCATCTCGCGGACACTTTTCGATAGCGTAATTCAGATATAATTTCATGCACAGAGCTTTTAGGAATGCCGGTCAGTGGAGCAATCACCCGTATTTTCAACCGACGATCTTCTCGAATCAGCGTATCAACCTTGAATTGATTCTCTTTCGTTTTCGTTGTTGATGTTTTTTTTTCGTACACTTTCGGGATCATCGTTCAGAGCTGTGCGTTCACTTTTGAATTGTTTACACCAAACACTAATTTGTTTTCGACTGATAACGCCTTCTACGCAAGTTTTCAGTATTTTTTCATGAATTTCGATAGGTGTATCATTATTTACACGCAGAAAACGAACTGACATTGTGCAGCTGTCACCGCATACGTTGTACTGAACCTAAGGCAATGACAACAGCCACCTATGCAATACATATGCGCATATAAAATGTGTATAGGTTTCTACCTGATCGGAGCGACGTAGGCGGTGTGCCGTGCAAACATCCCTATGGAACCGGACATTCCTCGTGTAACACTTGTGGTCTAAGATATTTTTTATTTATTAATTGGTAAGGAAAATAATAAACTGATCATACAATTAAGGTTAAACTAAATTTTTGAGATTTTTAAAATGGTCGCCACCTACTTTCTGACAGCGAACCAATCTCTCTGTAAATTTTCTTGTAGACTTCGCTATGGTGTCGCTGAAATGCTTCGTTTCTCTTCATTAATTCTTTCAGCCAAATCTTACAAATTTCTAGGTCGGGCATACGCTTTCTGTTTCAGATAGCCCCACAAGAAATAATCTAGTGGATAGACAACGGGAGAACGAGTGGGCTATTCAATTTCGCTTCTTCTAATCCATATGTAGGCAAAAGTTCGATCTAATCGATCTCCAACGATAACTGAAAAGTGAGGGAATACCTCATTCTGATGAAACCCAGATGTTTTGTGGAGTTTGCTATTTTCTTCCAATATAAGATTTATCTGGCTATTTATAAGTTCTAAATATCTGTGACGATTGTTACGTTTTGGGAAGCAAAAAGGCCAATTGGAATATTTATATTTATTTTAATTATTAGTTGAATTAACTTCTTGTCTTTTTTCTTACTTTTCTATCATTTAATACGTTTTCGAACCCTGTGGACCGGCAACATCTTTTGCCTGACTTCTTTTGCTCTGTAGATGTCGCCTTACCTTGAATCTTCCGACGATCGTGTATGACGTATGTCGGGCTCGATCGATTTTCGTTTATTCCGTTCGAACGGCACTTGGTTCGAGAGCTTTGCCGGATTTGGTTGTGTTTTATTTTTGTGTGTGAACCTAGTCGTTGCGGTAAGAGATATCATTATCTTTTGAATTTTTAATTATGCGTTTCTTTTATCCTTTTTAGGATATAATTTAGTTCTACTGCCCATTGCTTTGTGAATTAATCCGTTTTATTGCTGTATTTATTCGAAGACTAAACCCCGTGGGAGGCTGATCTTGCGAACACATTTTTCCTCGCAGCTGTGCATCTTAAATAATCGATTTATTGGAGGAAAACCGTGCAAACATGCACAATCCACTTTCGACAGCGAAATTGGAAACGGCGGAGGCTTCCTTTACTCTAGGATTTTGAATCGAAATTATCACGGCGTCCAAAATGGCGTACTCAAGCGTAATGGCGGCGTGAATGGCAGCATTTAATTTGCCAAATTATATTTTGGAATTGGATAGCCCGTGCAATTCCGTGGAAGGCTTTCCTATTTAAGTCTGAATTAAGGACGATTTTGGGAACAAAGTGTGAAGTAGGTGTGGATATTCTATGTCTTGTTTTTTTTAATATTTAAACTTTTGCAAACTTAATAAACTTGACTAATTATTATTTTGATTACACATAAGTAAGGCTTTAGAGAAGCCGGTCTCTCTGTCTGGGACAGACGTTGTAAAGTATTCACTTCATTTATATTAGTATCGTAGAATACTGATTGTTGTATTCGGGTTAGTTTCTTTTGGGATTAATTTTTGCTAGATCTTGTTTTAGTTTGAATTCTGTAACTTTTACATTACCTAACTTTACAACATCTATTTGCTACTCTGTGACACTATTTAGATCTTGTTCGTAAAACATTGATAGCTAGCAAGGCATTATACACTTAATTTTAGCAGATAGAGGCTAGAACACCTGTTTTCAAGCATTTGTTTATTATATTAATATTGAGCTGGTCGTCAAGCTTCACCGGCTGTCAGTTGTAGAAAATGTAGCACTATTTTACGTGGCAAAGTTCCATCAGACGTGCCTACGTTTTTATTTTCAATATTTTGGGGAACGTTACTTATTAATATTTCTTATGTTTTAAACTGTGTAACCTTATTGTAAAGAACCGAAGATTACGTATACATAATTTGTGTTCTGCTAATCTCATGTTTGGATTGTGTCACGAATAATTCAAATGAATCACAGTACTTCTACCTGTTAATACAGGGTGTTGGTCTGACGAGTGAATTTGTTGCAAAGAATTCACTGTATTACGCCTGGTGCGTTTCTATTGTAAATTTTGTATGGGGAAAATTAATCTGGGAGACTTGTATCTAAATTTTTAAAATTATTACTAATCTTAATTACAGCCTTGGCGCTTAGGTTGTGTCGATATTTCTTTAATTTTTAAAATTTACTTTCTATATTCACTCTTGTCACTTTTGTTATTGCGCATTTCGTCGACTGAAATTAAGACATTATATATTTTGAACCTACTTCGTATTATTATTAAATTTTGTTATTGCTGACGACGTGTGTTTATTTGATTCCTTTCCCTCCAGTGTTTGAGAGCAAAGTATAAATTGATCTTGGAAACAAGTGGTATAGGGGCATACTCTTTTGCCTGTGGAGCTACCAGAATCCCACCTGCATCCTTGTTACGGAGGTACTTTACTGGAAATTAATACGGTGGCGTCAAATCCACCATCAAGCGACCTTGGAACTCGCGACACTCTCCGATTCGATAGAGCTAGCCGGCTGAGTATTTTCCTCGGGACGACCACCATCAGGTAGGTACGGGCAAGAGAGGGAGGCTGCAGAACATCTCGCAACCACGATTTTACTTGTCCTATTTTGTTTTGGTCGCAAAAGCGTAGCACCATTTAGAGTTTCTTCTATAAAAAGGGCCCTATTATTTTGCTTCTACAAATACCAGTCCAAACGTTAAACTTTTCAGGGTGTTGCGTATGCGCCTCTTATATCCACTGAGCATTACTCTGTGCCAAATACCGACAATTATGTCTGGGAATAGTACCGTTCAAATAAACAGTTGGTTCAACCGAAAATACCATATTATTTAAAAAATTGTTGTCATGATTACATTTCATCATTGATTCACAATCATCATGAGATGGTTTTGAACGAGTCGAATTTCAGAAGGATGTTATTTTCCTTTTTTTGAGAATTCTTACTACTGTACGACGATTAATGTCATGCCTTTGCGCTCTCTCGTTTATCGATAAATGGGAATTTCCCTCTACAGATATGGCCATAATATCTTTCGCTTTAATATCTTTTGTACCAGAATTTGAACGACAAATTCCTTGCAAATTGCGAAAACTGCCATTTATGTTGTACCCTCTTAAAGTTTTGGTAACAGGAGAAAGCGAAATTGGCTGCCGATTGGTATGTATAGTATTAAAAACATTACGTACTTCCTGAATAGTTCTTGTCCTGGCACCAATACTGATCATCATTAAAATTTGTATTCTTTCTGTTTCATTTAATTCAATCATTATTGACAAACAACAATTATTTAATGGCACTTTTAAATGCCACAAATTACTAGACCTTGTGATTAAATTTAAAGACTATAATATTCACGTTAACTTGTTGTTCAACAAAAAAAAAACAATTCTTTTAATAGCTTTAAAAAAATAAGAAATAAAAGGATTTGTTGTACTTACATTTCTAATTGTAAAGCTATTTATATAAATGATCACATCTAAGTACCAAGCAACACCAAAAATTTTGAAAAAACCGAGAAATAAATATTCTAAGAATTCTGATCTTCATTTGCATTTAAACCTCAAACCAAATACTTTAGACCCCAGGTATTATAAGTTTGTTCAATTCGTCTTATCGAGAAGAATCCAAAATATGTCAAAAAATACAGTGCCTTTAATTTAAAAAAGTATAGCTTTAGTACGTTACATTTTATTTTTAACGGATATTAGCATGGTTCCCCACAATTGCCCATCACTGTACAGATATGTTGTACGTGAATTAACTGCTAAATAAATTTCACTATATACCGGGTGCGGCAATAATGTGTCGGCGGAGCTTAGCATGAAAACTAATAAAGTTGTAACAATGAAATTTTACGTACACATGTAGTATGCTACAGTGCATTTTCTAATTTTATTTATATATTTACAGGGTGTTCCAAATTTCCGCAACCACTTTCAATTTTTTTTTTTAATAGATTGCTATACTTTCTTGTTATTATGATGATAGCCACCCAAATTATCTTTGCAATGATATATGACAATGTGCACTTACAACTGTTAGTTTTGTTTTATTGCAAATTTTGTTAAAATCTTGACAGTTGCAGCGTCTAACATTTTAAGTCTTAGCCTGAAAATGGGTGCAGTGCCTCACGTAACTTTTTTGTTACCAATTTATGGACTAACACGTTATATGTTTTGAGGGTGAACAACGGGACAACATATACAGAGTGTTAAATATGTCGTGCCAAAGTTATCGAAGTTTAAAGGCTATTTTCTCTTTTTTTTTTAAATTGGACCTATAATTTTTTTATTAGTCAGCAAATTCCTTGTAAAATTGCCGTTAAAATGATACCAATAACATAGTACGTATTTCTAGTATTTTCGATGTTATAACCCTTTAATGGGATATACCTATGTTTATATTATTCAATATGCGGTGCATCTAATAGTTGGTTGGCCATGAAATGATATTAAGCAAAAATTGCTGTGTAACCAAACGTCAAATATCTACTTAAAATTTCCATATAAAGTGTTTTTCAATAGTTTCTCTTTACTGTAATCGCGTTTAATTGTTATAATTTAAGTTCGGCTAGTTAATTATCAATTTCCGTTTGTTCGTTATTAGTTGTTATCTTGTTGTCAGTTATATCGTTTTGTTGTCATTATTTTTTATTTCCATGCCGTAATAGTTTATAGTTGTGTTTCTTTAGAATGAATTTTTCGAAAGAGGAGCTAATAGACATGGTATTTGTTCTTGGCGCTAGCAATAGAAATCCACTTTTAGCATCAAGAACATATGTTATGGAGTATCCTCACCGAAGAGCACCAGATATTAAGACTTTTGAAAATTTGTTGACAAGGTTTCTTCGGACGGGTTCAGTGAATTATGTCAAACATGAAAGAACTAAGTCTATGGTTACAGAAGATAATGAAGTGACAGTCGTCCAGTCCGTTGCGTAAAATACGCGCTTATCTACAAGGATAATTTCGAAAGAACACGGGATAGAAGTCACTGCTGTAAGATGGATTTTAAAAAAACATAAATTTCACCCTTACCAAATTCAAAATCATCAAGGCTTATTACAAACAGATTTTGAAAGGAGACTTGTTTACTGTGAATGGCTACTTTTGCAATTACGACAAGATCTAAATTTTCTAGATCATGTGCTTTTCACAGATGAAGCAACATTTGCTAATTGTGGAATAACAAACAGAAAAAATTCTCATTATTATGACACTAGAAACTCTCATTTTGTGCAACCCATTTTATACCAACAAAAATGGAGTGTTAACACCTGGGGAGGCATCATAGGAAACACTATTGTAGGTCCATTCTTTTTCAATAATACTTTAAATTGTGAAATCTACACAAATTTCCTACAAAATAATTTACCATTGCTGTTAGAAGACCTACCAGATAACGTCATAAGGAGATTGTGGTACCAACATGATGGTGCACCTGCACATTACGGTGCTGATGCAAGAACACATTTAGATAGGGTATTCACCAATAGGTGGATTGGGAGAGGAAGCTTTATAAGCTGGCCACCGCGGTCACCAGATCTAACCCCTTGTAATTTTTTTCTGTGGCCTACTGTAAAAAATATAGTTTACGAAACACCTCCTACAACGGCAGAGAACATGCAGCAACGAATCAGAAACGCTTTTCTTCAATTAAGTGAAAACAACATGGCTCAAAATGTAAGTCTGTCGATGCAGAGGCGATTAAGAGTATGTGTAGAGCAGAATGGAAATATATTTGAACACATTTTAAATTAATTTTGTTTTATTATTGAAAAATTACAAAATGTAATTCTAAAACTAATAATAAAGAATTAAGAAACAGGTGTTTGTAAAAGTTACTTTATTTGATATCATTTCATGGCCAACCAACTATTAGATGCACCGCATATTCAATAATATAAACATAGGTATATCCAATTAAAGGGTTATAACTTCGAAAATACTAGAAATAAGTACTATGTTATTGATATCATTTTAACGGCAATTTTACAAGGAATTTGCTGACTAATAAAAAAATTATAGGTTCAATTTAAAAAAAAAGAGAAAATAGCCTTTAAACTTCGATAACTTTGGCACGACATATTTAACACTCTGTATATGTTGTCACGTTGTTCACCCTCAAAACATATAACGTGTTAGTCCATAAATTGGTAACATAAAAGTTACGTGAGGCACTGCACCCATTTTCAGGCTAAGACTTAAAATGTTAGACGCTGCAACTGTCAAGATTTTAACAAAATTTGCAATAAAACCAAAACTAACAGTTGTAAGTGCACATTGTCATATATCATTGCAAAGATAATTTGGGTGGCTATCATCATAATAACAAGAAAGTATAGCAATTTCTTAAAAAAAAAAAACATTGAAAGTGGTTTGCGGAAATTTGGAACACCCTGTAAATATATAAATAAAATTAGAAAATGCACTGTAGCATACGTGTGTACGTAAAATTTCATTGTTACAACTTTATTAGTTTTCATGGTAAGCTCCGCCGACACACTATTGCCGCACCCGGTATGTATGAGTCTAATTTTTTTCAAAATGTCTTACTGATAAACTTTGGAAAATGAAAATAAATTAAATATTGAAGAAACTATTGAATATTGGAACATACGATATTTTTTATAAATGGTAAGTAAAACGATGACCGCATTTAGACCATTAAAATACAGGCTGGTTCAAATCAAGCGCGCACCATTGCTATCTCTGTTATTATTGATTCTAGAAAGTAGGTTATATTAGCAAAGTATTAGTGTTTTTAACATTGATTAGCATGCAGTTCATGAAAAGAAAATTGAATAACGCATTTTCGAGAAATTTTGAAATATATAATTTTTTTAAATGGAAACGCCTGTATATTTTTTAAAATTCTGAATGATAATGTTCCTTGTAATATAAAAGTTTCAATACACTATTGTCCTAAAACGAATAATAAAGTATTTACTGTGGAATTTAGTTGATGTCAAATATACTCTTTCATTCTGTAAAATCAGTAGTATGCCCTTTGTAAATGTCAATAACGTACTGAATATAAATCTTTCGCACGTTTAGTTATTAAAAATATATTTTTTCTTATTTTGTGTTGTGTTCATTAGTTCTCTATTTAGTTTTCTAAACATTTTGGTTTTACTTTCGTTGCTTGGTGTTTGACAATATTTCACTATGGTATTTCCTCATTTGCAGAAACGCGATATGTTGGAAGTATACTTTTTATGTCGTAAAAATTCAATAAGGACAGCAGCCAGATCGACGTTACTTTCAAAACTTTACAATCAGTTTAGACTGCATGATTACTTATTTAGAAAGAAAAGAACAAAGAAAAATATCGTCGTCAACGAAGAAGTAGAAATTACAGTGTCAGCATATTTTGAAGCCCATCGCGAATTTTCCATTAGGGATGCTATTAAGGAATTGACATTAAGTTATTCATCAGTTCAAAGAATTTTGAAAAAGCATAAGTATATCTCCTTTAAGTTCAGAATCTCTCAAACATTACAGCCAGGAGATTTATGTTTAATAAGAAAAATAGTCACTACTGGTCTCATGACAATTTATTAATAGTTCGTCCACATGCTGCACAAGTGAGAATTGCAAGACAAGGTCAGAGAAGTTTTTCGCCAATTAGATATAGAAGGACAATCTTAAGAGCCACCCAGAGTGTACTGAAGTTGGCGCGAAAATGTATTGAGCAGGAAGGTGACACCTTTGAGCAGTATTTATAAATTATACATGTACTTTCTTCTTTTTAATTTAATTTTGTAAGCTGTTATATGTTAAAATAAACATTAAACACGAAATATGTATCTGTTTTGTCAAAAGTTAGCGGAGCAATGACAACATGTAGAAGGAAATAGAAACTGCTATAACTACTTTATTATTCGTTTTAGGACAATAATGTATTGAAACTTTTACATTACAAAAAACATTAGCATTCAGAATTTTAAAAATATACAGGCTGTTCCATTTAAAAAAATTATAAATTTCAAAATTTCTCGAAAATGCGTTAACCAATTTTTTTTTAATGAACTGCATGCTAATCAATGTTAAAAACACTAATACTTTGCTAATTTAACCTACTTTCTAGAATCAATAATAACAGAGATAGCAATAGAGCGCACTTAATTTGAATCACCCTGTATATGTCTATAATAAACAAATACTTTTATTTTCTTTGCACTTTATACACTAATTAATGCACAACTTTCCATTAACGCAAAGTAAGCTGATATTATAAAAGGGTTGTCCGGCACCTAAAGTTGTGTTTGCAAATCAATTAGCTCAAATAACATTTTCTGTAATTATTTTTCACACCAACGTTATAGTTTATGCATATTTTCCAAAACGTTAGTATTAAAAGAAGTCAGCGATTCAAATATTGTACTTTAGGAGATTAATTTCTACCATTATTGATTCTCATTATATTCTAATTCAGCTTTATCCCTTGTTGAGTGCAGTTTCAGACTTCTTGTAGATTCTTCATATGATAAGAAATCCGCAAATTAATGCTTCGTTACAAGATAAAAGACAGTACACCATACTGTTTAAAAGTTTTTAGACTACATACCATTTCATTTCCCACTGATAAATTTCTACATTTGATAAAACACTTATTCGTAAGTTACCAATTTCAAAGAAAATGCTACGCGACATACAATGAGTTCTGCTCCAATAATGTTGTTCTTCCATCTGGCGTTCCTCGAGGATCAAATTTGGGACCTTTGCTATTTGTTTTGTTTATGAATGATCTCCAAAATATATTCTGAGATTTCCACAACTGACGATATCGTTAAACTACAGCAAAATCTGGATGTATTAGTTGTATGGTGTGATCGTTTCAAATTTACATTAAATATTGACAAATGCTGCGTGGTCACTTACACTCGATCTGCTACCCCTCACGAATCCTCGTATTTTATTAAAAGAATATTTTAACCAGTAAGACGGAAACAAAGGATCTTGGTGTCGTATTTGACTCTAATCTTACGTTCAGATCCCATGTAATCCTATATAGTGTGTTCCGATGTCTACAAAACTCTGGGATTTATTATGCGTGTATCAAAATATTTTAAAGATCTCACTTTGCTTAAATCATTGTACCATGCTTATGTTTTGAGCAAAATGGAATATGTCTCATAAATTTGGTATCCCATCTATGCTTGCGATTCTATTCCCCTGAACTGTGTTTACCGCAAGTTTTTGAAGTACCTCACATTCAAGACTTATGGTTTCTACCTGGAACGTGGTGCATTCCAGGTTGATTTGCTTTTACGCCATGGCATATCATCTCTAAGAGTAAGAAGAGAATATTTGTAGGAAATTCCCAACTAAACTAATGAAGAACATTATTGACAGCCCGTTCATATTGAAGCGAATGTCGTTTTCGATTCCTCGTATGAACTCCAGGTGCGAAGTTACATTTATGGTTTCTTTCGTGAAGACGAACGCCTTGAAACGGACTCCTACCTATATTCTCTCCAACGTGGCCAACAGAATGCTGGACGGTCTGTTTGTTTGAGGATGACTGGCGGATGGATTACAATATTTAAGTTAATTTAATTGCACCGCAATGTCAAGTAATTATAATTATAATGTACCTTGTAATTGGGCCTAGCCTGTTGGGTATTAAAGTATATTATTATTATTTTATTGTGTTATTGAAATGACTCCTGTAGGTGGGTTATGTTCGATAATTCGTAAACATGTCTCTGACCATTATTTAACAATTATTCTTCTGGTACCACATTATCATTGTTATGGAAAGGTACAATTTCGTCTTTATTCATGCTTTAAATAACTTATCTATTTTTTAATAAAATGTATTTAATTCATAAATATTTGACTTCCAAATTTTCTTTTACCTCTCCATGACAAAGTAATTATGAATTAAGCAACTTTGTGTATAACTAGTTGCCTGCTATGCCACCATGCTACACATTTTGCTACAATCGCCCCTTCCGTGAGACGTAAGGCGCTTATTGGTAGTGTTACTAAACGGGAAAAAAAGAGAAGGAAAAGAACAAAGGGCGGTTTTGATTACATTGTTTTTTTTTCCTCTCGTTTATTAACAGTAACAATAGGCGCCTTATGTTTCACCGATGGCGCGACCGTAGCAACTTGGCGCCCAACGTGGGGCCAGAACCCACGACCCTGAAATTAAGAGTCTCATCCTTATACTCATGCATGGTAAAACGGAAAAGAAATGTCCTTTTTTTAGGGAGGGTTAGAAGAATTGTTACGTTATCTTTTAAACTAATTCGGAGTTTAAGGGGTGGCTAGTACGAGAACCTAATATCTCAAATTACACAAAAGAGCAAAATAAAGCAAGTAATTCTTAGCTTTGGGGTCCTCCGAACGTCGAAAGTGGGCGGTCCTAATTTCCGCTGATTAATTTTATTGATGTAGCTAGGAAGCGATCATATAGATTATTCGACAGGCCGTAAAAAAAACTGTTGGAACTTCAGTAGCCCATGGGAAAAAACACCAAACACTTATTTAAGGGTGCAAAGAAATAAATAAAAATTAAAAAAACAAATTAACTTCAGAATTACATACCAGAATGTAGTAGTGGTTTTTTATGACACAAAACTTGTATGTCAGTAATGGGAAACGATCCCCTCTCGCCACCGTAAAAATCGCTTCACAGGTAAATTAGTACTTCCAATAAAAATACGTGGGGCTTGATTAAATCCCTTAGGAACAGGAGGCCACGGAAAAGAAACGACACTTCTTAATAAGCGATCATAAAGCCCTAAATTCAAGTAATCACTTGGTGCACAAGAGAGAATTCGATCGATGGTATCACGACTGATATATCTCGGCGGTGTTTGCCTACGATCTGCGCGACAAATATATCATGTACGACAATCAACGTAGAGGGGGCAACAGAGACAGCTAATACAAAAGGATATCTACAGGTAGTTTCAAAATTAAAAAAACAAAATGGCAAAGAAAAGGACTCTAATTTGCGATAAATAATTAAGTCTCTACGAATACGTAACAATTGATTATTCTTTTTTAATCACTACACATAGGGAATCTATGTGCAATGATTAAAAAAGTACCCGGTATATGTATACATACGCAACACGAGTCTGTACGTATACACATACACATAAGTGTATACACAAATGTCATTTTAGCAGGAGACGTATTATTGCAATCGTGCCTAACAAAACACTTTTCTGCATTTTAACATAATCTTTCTGATGGAGATTCAAAATATTTATTGACTTATGTAATTTATCTCTCGTTGCGTCGATCAGAATTGGAACTATTACGACCTTGTTCATTTTCCACATAGTTTTGTCACTGATAGGTAAATATTTGTTTACTCTTTCAATATAGCTCCTTGCAGTATTCTTTGCTAGCGGAACAGCAATGTCAATAATGTACGTTACCTTATTCTTCTTCGATGTGAGTATTATATCAGGAATATTTTAAGGAATTGTTTTATCTGTGATTAATTGACGGTTCCAATATAATCGGGAGTTTTCGTTCGCACAAATTAAAGGTGGCTCATATTTATAATACGGCACATTTTCAAAATATGACAAGTGTTTCTGTCTGAGCAGCTAGTGTATTCATCTCGCAACCCTGTTGTGTGTTTGAAGATATTGCTTAGGGGTAAGTACAGAGCATCCTGTTATCAAGTGATCAATTGTTTCTTCCTTATCCGCGCATACACGACATTTAATATCAGATAAATAAACACGGTTGGTGGCTTTTCCGAATTTCGGTTCAAAAGTTACCGGTTTCCAAAAACTTTTAAATCAACTTATTACAGTGACTTTCAAATTTGTCAAGGGCTACGTCTTCTTCAGGACACTCTGGTAAAAACTGCTGGAGGCACGCGCACAGATATTAAATTCTGATCATCATCATTCTAATGTCTTTATAAAGACACATTATTAAAAAGAACGCAACAAAAATGCAACACAACGATCTCTATCAAACAATAATGACATGTAAACAAGCACAAATACAAACGTGAGAAATGCCGCCAATTCCGAAACATTAAAAATGTTCTAATCAAAGGATTTCGATGCAGCCAACTATCGTCGGCTGCTTTTGCTCGCGATGTAGATCAGGCATGCTCAGACTTTTAGAAATTGCGATCTACAACAAAATATTTAGGTGACAAGCGATCGACATGTACGACTACCGACTATTAGGAGTAGCCTGCTTACAATAAAAAAAAACAGATATATGAAAATGATTTATTGCTATTACTTATAATATACAGGGTGTTCCGCGACTCGACCGACAAATTTATACCATATACTCTGGCGGTCATTACGATCAAAAAATGTTATATGACCCATATGTGAATTCCTCTTTGTTTCGTAGATATCGATGGAATTTAAATTTAAAAAATGAGAAAAGAAAATTTATTCATATATTGATAGATAATTATAATTAACACAAAATTACAGTAGTTTTTCAAAATGAGAACCGCCATTTTCTAAACAAGCAGCCTTTCTTCGTGTCATAGAATGTTGGCAGTTAATTGATGCCAATTCATTCTTTAGAGAATTAGTAGCTTCAACTATACGGTCAGTCAACTCTTCGCGTGTATCTGGTTTACCATTACGATACACACGAGATTTGAGGCAAGCGCACAAAAGAAAATCTAAAGGCGACAAATCAGGTGACCGAGCTGGTCAATGTACAGAACCACCTCGTCCTATCCACCTTTCCGGAAAGTTTTCTTTAAGAAACACTTGTCTCCCAAAATGTGGTGGTGCCACATCTTGCTGAAACCACATGCTACGACGAGCTTCCAAAGTAATATCTTCCAAGAAATTCGGCAATTTTTCTTCCAAAAAGTGAAGGTAAGTTTCTGCATTAAGAAGTTCTTCAATAAAATGAGGCCCAATTATATGATTATTTAACAAGCCGCACCACACGTTGACGGAAAAACGATGGTTAACTATTATTATTTGGTGTAGGTTTTTATCCGCCCAGATATGAAAATTACGCGTGTTGTTTATACCATTCCTTGCAAATTGGGCCTCATCTGTAAAAAGTATTTGTGGAATAACCTCCAAATTATTTTGTCACCATTGGCAATACCGTACTCGATTTTCTAAATCTCCAGGAAGTAAATTCTGGACTTTTAGTAAACGATAGGGATAAAACCTATTAAGGTGCAGAATTCTCCATATGTTGGTTTGAGGAATTCCCGTTGTATGAGATATTCTACGAATACTGGTAGAAGAACTTCGTTCAACTTAATTTAAAACTATTGCAGCGTTCCCAAATCCATCTTTTTCTACGCAACGATTTGGGAAAGATCCTGTCTCTCTCAAGCAGCGAAAAACGTTTGAAAATGTTGTGTGGTGAGGAACAATACGATCTGGGTATCGCCTGATGTACTCCGCTGCTGCAGCATGTTCACTTCCATTGCAAAAACCATATAAGAAAACCATATCAGCATATTCTGCATTAGTAAAACGCGTCATAATGACTTAAATTAATATTACAACACAAAAGTCATTAATTTGTCAATCATACGTTAATACGTCAAGGCTGACTAAATTATAGGAATTCACCTATAGGTCATATAACATTTTTTTTATCGTTGTGGCCGCCAGAGTATATGGTATAAATTTATCGATCGAGTCGCGGAACATCCTGTATAAATATAAAGTATATTATACTTGTATAAGTTAAACATCTAATAAAATTGCAACATCAGAAATTTTCTTTACTCACTGTTTTCATTTAGAATTTAGATGTTGATACATGGCACTCCATATCATCCACAAACTTATCGAATGACGGTTCATAATTACTGAATGCCAACCGTAGGCATGCTGAAAAATGTTGGTCAGTTAGTCGATTGCGATATTTCGTTTTAGGAATTTTCATTTCTGAAAATGCAGACTAGCGCAAGAAAGTTGATCCGAAGGATCCTGTTAACTGAAGAGCTATTTATCTTCAAACAAGGATATTTGGTTTCGGATATGAAAGACCAAAATTTGGTATCAGTTACTCCGGCTTTGAGATGTATATTTGAAATTATCTTCAATATCTCATTCTGTACTGAAGAGATCTCAACATTGAAAGTGTTTAATATTTCAGTAGTAATTTTTTCAACGTCTCTACCAGAAAATGGATAAACCTTGAAGGTTACAATATTCGTCATTTGCTAAGCGTCTTTCATATTCACTCTGAATGTTTCTTAGTTGTGTGTCATAGTTGTCCTATTTTGAGCGAGAACTTGCCCTTCTTTTCAAAGCTGGAAAATTTGTCTAGTCTTTTTGTTTAACTGATTAATTATAAATTTATTTATAAAAGCGTTCGTTACGCTAACCATATCGACAATGGTTTTATTTTTTCCCTGTAGTTCCATATTAATGATATTCAAATGATTTATCACATCCGATACGAAAGCTAAATCACGGAGCCATTTTTAATTTTTGAGTATCTCAGTTTCGTCAGCTTGTTCGTGAAGAAAAGAAATGATTTCAGGTAATAGTTCTTGAAATCTCTCTAATAATTTTCCGCGGCTCAACCATCTATTGCCTGTATAAAGAAGTAAATCAGTGTGCACGTCTGAGTTGCTAGCTTCCAATTGCACTTTGAAGAGGTGTCGTTGTAAATTTCGCGCATGAATTGAATTCACGAACTTTGTGGAAATACCCACGACATCATTCATATTTAGTATTTTTGAACATAGAACTTGCTGGTGAATGATACAGTGGAATGCGAAAAATTATGGGAAGTCCTCGTTAGTTCGATACAATGCAACAAACCCAATTTGATTGCCTGTCTGACAGTTGTAATGGAAACGAGTTTGTAAATCGGTAGATCATATTGTATTACAAAATTTTGGAAAACTTTGCAAATATCTTTTCCGCGAGTTCTTTCTTTCAAAGGTAACAACGTTAACAATTCTTCTTTAGTCGACATATCAGAAAATACCATCTGAATTAAAATACATAATTGAGCAGTATCAGTCATAACGGTGGACTCATCAGACTGCAAGGAAAATATGTACATTCCATAATATCATTTTTTAGTTTGGATTCCAAATCTGTGTTCATGATTTCGATACATCTAGTAACAATTTGGCGAGATAATTGAACATCTTTGATAGCAGATATAATATCTGTTTTATTTGTGAAGTCATCAAATAATACAATCGCCGCTTCAACAATTGGTTCTTTGAAAGGTTTCTTGTGTTGCGCCAGTATGTAAGAAATTTTAAAAGACGCGATTGAAATGAAAAGAACTGATTGTTTCGATGGCCTAGTAAACAGGGATTGCTCTCCCTTTAGACAACTTTTGAAATCTTCCACCTTTCGTTTTCTTAACGCACTTTTTTGCGGAAAATCATTTTCATAGTTTTTATGCATAATTTTATAATGCAAACGCAAATAAGTTTACACGTTTGGACAATGCCACTGACGATCTACAAACGAGACAAATACACTTTATCTTTGACAATAATAAAAAAAAAATTCTTCTTTTCAATCGTTATTAGAATGGTTCGTTTTACTTTTTTTGCCGCACTTGTTTTGATTTTTAAATATTAAGTGTCTTTCAGATACTCTGTTATAACTGGCACAGTGTTGCGTGTCGTTGCTGATTTTTATATGAATCTGACTAATTCGAGAAGAATCGGGAAGGGTCGCCGAACGTTGCGCCGTTACATTGCCTCGGGAGTCTCGCAAATTCCAATGAGTGACAGAGACAGCCTAGAGTTGACGTTCGAAAGAACTCGAATTTGTTGATTTATTATTTTTTGTTCGCGATCGACTCCAAAGGCTATCGCGATCGACCGTTTGGGCACCCCTGGTGTAGGTACTCTAGGAGTAATGATTTTGATGTAATTATATTTTGTTTTAGGGAGTATAAAATCTATTTGTATGTTCATTTATTAGTTCAATCAAACAAATAGGAATTCTAAAAAATATGCAAAGATATCCACTCGATTGGAAATGGGGTATAATATCATGTGTATCTAGAAAGACTGCGCATAAAAATCTTTACCGTAGCACAACAATACATTTGAAAATTAATTACTGTATAATTTTGAACCGCTCTTTAAGTGTACATACATGTACGAAGCAGCAATTAAAATTGAAGCCGCCAAGCCACCGTTTCGCAATTTTCGGCTTCTCATGAATATGCATGGTCCGTATAAAAATAATGAAGTGTAAATAGAAACAAAATTTAAGCGTTGGCAGACTTCAGAATCGCGTCAGTTAACAAATGTATGTATATGTAGATGTAGATATGTGTTAAATTTCGAGATAATTATCCTTTGGAAAGGTTCTGATCTGATGCTTATGCTAAATGTTTATGCATATCGTTTATTATCGGACAGTGGATTTATCCTCAATGCTTAACTTACGGTTTAATTTGTATTGCAAATGTATTTGAATAGAGTAAACATGTACAAGAGACGACACTTTAGTTAAAACGATGCAATGAGGAGAATATGCGAAAATTAATATTTACGCAGATTATAATAAATTTATATGAATACCGTTTGTTAGATCGAATATATACAGCTACTAACGAAGACATAGTTAAACAATACACGGAGTAATTACTTAATAAAAACTTAAATTTAAAATAAAGTTTTATTTACTTATTTAGAGAAAGCCAATTTTAAGGAAAGCTCATTCGAAAAGCCGTCTATCGAATGCATTTCGCTAACTAAAGCAAATTCAATGAAGTTCTTATTTACATGATCAAACAATGATCTGACTTTAGCGAATTTATAACTTTGACCCATGCGTATTATCTGCTAGGTGGATGTTGGCAAGTATGTATTCAAATCTGCCCCTGCTTATAGACTGAGCGTCTTAACTTATTATAAGTGTCGTATTCTCGTTCTCACAGAATTATCCTTCGTCGAACGTGAACATGTCCACTAAGCAAGAACTTTAATGTTGTTTTTGATCATGATTTTCCTATTTATTTGTTGAACATCCCTGAACATTTTTTGAATGTCGCTTTTAGTGACAATCATTTATACCAAATCTTCATCGAAAAAGTTTGAACAAATTTGTGCTCTCTTGGGTTTCAGACACTTCCTAATCGTCGAGAAATGGTCCGTTTCAGGTGTAAATTCTCTCTAATCCATTGATAAACTTTCCTAATCTTTTTTTTATACTACAGTGGTCGCCCGCTGTTCGCGGAGAATGCGTTCCACGAAAACACCGGGAACATTGAATTCGCGAATATCGTAACGTTTGTATGTACATACAAACTACAGGTATACTACAGGTAACACTGTGGAATAATAAGGTTTTTCTAAAGTCAAATTTTGACAACTCTCATAGTTAAGTCAACTTATTGAAAAGTTGTCTTGTCAATAGATTATTTGTGGTAATCAATAGCATTTTCGCAAAGTAATGTGAATGAAATAAATGCTTTATGCCCTTACGCAGTATTCGAACCTACGTCCATTAATTTGCCGTACCACGCTTTTGCCACTAAGCTATTAAGGGACTGAAGTTCGAATCGTCGGGAAGTCTTAAATTCGCTAATTCGGATTTTTAGTAATTATCATGTTATACAACAAGATTTTATTTTTGACAATTATTTTAGAACTGGTAGATTAGTAAATGGACAATGGATTTATGCAATTAATAAATGTATACAGGATTTTCAACAACAGTCCCCAAGCTTGCAATCGTATGAAAAACTGGCTAGTCAAATTCATGGTTGTGTTGACGGATTTCGTGAAATGGGGACAGTATTTCGTAAATCCGGGAGCGGACCACCAAAGAAATGCATTGCGAAACTATCGCAAGAAGTTCAGTTATCAGTTGAAACATGCCACACTATTAAAAAAGATTTAAAATTATATCCATATAAAATTCAAGCTGTTCATGAACTTTGTTCCGTTGATTACAATAGAAGAACCGAGTATTGCCAATAGTTCTTGAATAACGTGAATAATGTTGATGTTCATAATAAATCTTTCTTTACTGATGAGGAATTTATGGAAACACGATTACATAAGCATAAAATTGTTGTTTGGCTGGTGTTGGCAAGGAGGCGAATCATTGGATCAATATTTTTTAATGGAACAATAAATGTTAAAAGATACCGAAATAACCTTTATTAATCAGTCATTTGACGATGAAATTACATAAGGCTTTTTCAAACAAGACAACGCCCCACCACATACTATTCAACAAACACGTGTTCGTTTGGAAAAGTTCTTTGATAATCGCGTAGTGAATTTTCTTCCAACGCCTCTAGATCCCACAATTCTTCCGCACATGAAGAACACGTTTTTTAGAACGCCACAACATACAATTGAAGAACTTTGCAATGGTATTGGAGAAGTTTATGATAATAACGTATGATCAAAAAGTCTTTGGATCGTGATAGCCATGAAACGTAAAGCTATCTATAAAATTATTTACTTCTGTGATTCATTATCTTGAAGTACGCATAAGTCATAAATAAAATAGATTTTAGGTTATGGTATTTATTTACATTTTATGTATGTTATATTTAATAACATTTATAGAGATTACAGAATGCATTTATAAATAAACGAAGTTTTAATAACTAATAAAAAAAAATAAGGCTCATTACACTTAAGAAAAGAACTCCCACAATGAAACAATAACATTCAGGTAGGTACACTTTTACAATAAAAAATTATAAAAGATGTTGAAAATATCTTCCCTGTTCTTGAATACACCGGTTAACAACACGTCGGCCCATGTTATTAAAAACTTTAATCAAAAGTTCAGGTGTTACTGTGAGACATTTTTCAACAATACGTTCTTGTAATTAATCTAAAGTGTGAACTGGAGTTTTAAAAATGTTATTCTTAAGCAATGGGAATAACAAGTAGTCTAAAGGACTCAAATCACAAGACCTAGGTGGGTAACGTCCGTCTGATATTAACCTTTCATCATAAAATTGACGTAAATGGTTACTCGAGCAACATGCGGTCTCGCGTTATCTTGCTGAAAGTATCCATTATTAAGTTCATCATCGTGCAATTGATTGATAAAAGGATCAAGTATTTGATTTATATATCTTTCAGCGTTTATGGTATCTTGAAAAAATATTGGCCCTATTACCCGTCTACGGGACATTGCCACCCAAACACCAATCTTAGGACTATGTAAAGGAACCTCACTATGAAAATTAGGATTATTCTGGCTCCACATACGCATAACTTGTTTATTAACGTATCCAGATAAGTAAAAATAAGATTCGTTTGTAAAAAATGTTAAATCAAGGATATCGTTATTTATATGGTCATTAAACCAGGTACAGTACGACATTCTCTTCTGATAATCTGGTGGCAGTAACTTCTGACACATCTGCAGTTTATAAGGAAACATGTTCAAGTCATGTTTAACAATGGTTTGACACGTCCCATTTAAATTGATTTCTTCTTTCAATCTACGCAAGGATAAGGTAGGTTCTTCCTGCATGCCTTGCCTAACCAGATCAATAACATCATCGTTTCTAGCCCGTCTTCTTCCAGATCGAACAGTATCGCTGATATTACCAGTTCCTTCAAATTTGTCCACAGTTCGTTGAAGTTGCCGAAAAAAATCTCGTTCGATTATTGCGAAGTTGGGAAATCTCTCACGGAACTCATTCAAACATAAACGAAGTGAATAAATCCAATTACCATTTTCACCTATATTTCCATTACTGTAGTATGATTTGATAATAAGAATTTTATGTTCTAATTGAAACATTTTGAATTATAACCAGCTGACTTGAAAGTTGTCAAATAAATGTCAGAACTAATTGAAATAAATAACTTCATAGATAGCTCGTAAATTCCACGGCAATAGCAATCCAAAGACTTTTTGATCATACGATATAATCCCTAATTTGTCAAACGCATTTGAAAACAAGAAACGCAGAGTTCATACAAGAAGACAACATTTCGAGCATCTTTTTACAATAAACGCATTTCTTTAAATAAATGTCTTTTATTTAAAAAACATTTCACAAGGAATAAGATTAAGTTGTAACACAACTAAATTGTAATCTGTTAGATGACAGCTGTAAAAACTGTCTCTTCTCTTGACTTTCGAAAAACCTTATTGTCCCAAAGTATTCTCAAATTTATATTGAAATCAAAGACTACTCTAAATGAAAATTTAATCGAAGCCAGGTAGGTAACGTGTCTTCAAAAACTTCCCTCATTAGAGACGCCCATGCTATTTGATAATGGTTGGTGACAGTGCATGTAATCTGTCACAAACGTACAATTTTGAATGACCATGGCCGTCTCTAATACAAAAAGTTTTTGAAGGCACGTTATAAGTTCCAGATGAAAACAAAAGGGTTTAACTATGATATGTAAAATATTGCATATTAGAGCCAAATACGGGTTGCGAACTTTTAAAGAAATAAATGAAATAGGGAAATACCGAAACTTTAGGGGAAGTACCCGTACCAAACCGCGAATACGGAGCGCGGATAACGAGAAATGGCAGTAAAAATAGAATCGCGAATAAACTATTTCGTCAATAACTGGGCGTGAGTGGCGGAGGTCCATTGTACTTCTTGGCTTGTTGATTATTTAGGTTTCCTGAACTTTTGATTAAGGTACATCATATTCAGAGAAAAAGTCGTCGCCAATATCGTTTCCAAAAACTATTTCAGTTGGAACTTTTAGCTGTGATCCGGGTGAATTATTTATGTTCATAATATCTTCATCGCCAGAACCTTCACCTGTTAGGTCGGTAGTTGCTTTATTAGGAAGTAAAATTGCAACTCGAGTTTTTCCGCTTCGGCTTCATCTTCTAACATAGCAAATCACCAAAAACAACAGCTTCGAACTCAAAATTTTGGACCTTTATTTGTAGGTAATAAATCATGTATCTATATAGAAAATTTTGATATGACTTTTTACGCAAAACATTTACATATATTTTAAATTCTTGCGTTTCAAATCAAATACCGTAATCATTTTTAAAAACGTATTCTTTTTAGCACTCTAATACAAGAGGGACAAAAGTATTGTCATAATTTGAATTGGCTGCGATTTAGTTAGAAATAAAAAAAAATTGGACTCTGTTTTTTCGGAAATTTTATTTGAAGGTGTGAAATTGATGACATCAAGTTGAAAAAATGATATCGATCAAATAACCACCTCCTGAATTGACGCACACTTGTGCTCGTTTTAGGGCATTTTAAATTGTTGCTCGCAAAACATCTGGCTCCAAGTTGGTGATTTTTTCTTTAATGTTGGCTTTCGAGATTTGCAAGGTTTGTGGTTGGTTGTGGTAAACGCGAGATTTCAAAAAATTGCAAAGGAAGAAGTCTAGAGCCGTCAGATCTGGCGATCTAGCAGTTAGTTCAAATCGTCAAAACAGCAGATCACACAGCCCTGAAAATTGTTGTTTCAATAAATACCTATCTTCATTTAAACGATTTGGTAAAACATATGGGCCTATAAGTCGGGTGCCAATTATTCCAACCCACACATTGATAGAAAATCGTCGTTGAAAATTTTGTTCAGTTATTGTATGAGGATTGACAGCAACCAAAATAAGCCTGTTGTGTAGATTAAGAATTCCACCTCTAGTAAAACAGCATTCGTTAGTCATTAAAATTTGTTCCGAAAACAGAAGGTTTTCTGCAATATTTGTTAACAGCCAATGGCAAAATTGACGTCTAACGACAAAATCGTCCCTGTTCAAACTTTGAACTCTTTTGAAATGATAAGGATACCAAAGAGATTCCTCCACACTGCCCAGTGACTAACTCCAACTTGGCGAGCTACCTCTCTAGTGTTGATTGAAGGATCTACTTCAACAATTTGAAGAATATTTTCCTTAACAGCCACCATTCTTTCATCTCGTCCTCTTCCCACTTCTTGGTTTTTGATACTACCGCTATGAAATTATTTTTGTTAGATATTCTACGATGAAGATACCGTTCTTCGTATTTTCTAACTGCGTCTCTGGCATTTCCACCACATTCACCACACACAAAGTGAATGTCGGCGTACTCTTGAATGGAATATTGGGCCATTTAATTTGAGCAGAATTAGTGTTAATTTGACATAATGTTTTACTTTTTTAAATTGCTAAGTAACATTCTGAACTTACTGCAAATGAGAATTAATGAATATTAAATCTCATTTTTACATGTAAATGTCGCCTTATTTGATTTAATAACTACGATCCGACAAACTAAGTTTGTACCAGTATGTAGAACACACCTCGTCGCGACTCCGACCTTCCTGGTAATTAGGATAATTAAAAATTGCTGAAAAGCCACGTCCATCAACGGAACGTACAGACGCGTTTCGCTCTTATTGGAGCTAATCAATGTACGGTATCTCGAAGACGGATATGGCTTTTCACTTCTATACTTTGTGTATATATATATATATATATATATATACAGTAACATCTTAAATATTTTAATCAACGCGTTACTTGATAGAAAAAAGGAGAATATATCAGTAGTTGCCTAAATTTTTGGAGTCTATCTTGTACATCGTGTGTCTCGAAAATCATACGACTAGGAGAAAAGCGATAATAACCTTTTTACAAAACTTTTTATGAAAAATCTGTCCTTTAATTTTCACTAAAATATTCCCTGACACAGTATATATATATATATATATATAAGGTAAACTTAATAAGTCGGCGATTAAAGGTCTGGTTTACTTCAGAGTATATATATTTAAAACAACCCTACATGTTTCGGCAATACGCCTTTGTCAAGAGAATACAAAATTTGATGTAAACCAGACCTTTAATCGCCGACTTATTAAGTTTACCTTATCATACCAAGGTCGCGAAGATATTATACTTATATATATATATATATATATATATATATATATATATATATATATATATTATATTCGTGTGTACGTATATGTGTGTTTACAATCAGCATATGCAATTCGTAAAATTAAAACGATTACTTAAAGATTAATGGCCGAACACTTACAAAATTTATTTATAATCACAACGGAATTACTGACATGTTCTCACTCTGCAAAATGCTCAAACGTCGGAATATTATACAGGTCTTCCCCTTCTCTCAGAGACACACATGGCCCACGATATAGCACATGAATGAGGGGCATCGCGAGGAACAAAAGTAGAAGTCGTACGCATGCAAAATATACGCAGATATATTATTTTTGATGCTTACCAGATACGGTTTAATTTAATTCGCTATAGAAGGCACGCTATACTAAATATGCATAATTTGTGAGCCCTCCGACGAAATTTTATTGCCATAATGTACCACCACCACCAGTACCGCTACCACACCACGTATTTTCAGCTCCACGTTTCCATAGGACGATCAAATAATTTTATTTATTTCGCGTTGTTTGCTGCCGACGTTCGTAAACCAGATCGATGATTAAATTTAAATTTCCACGTATGTATGTGTGTGTATATGTGACTGTGTCTTTGACGTATGCATGTTCCGACGATCGGTTTTCCATTTATGACCACAGTTTCTATTAATATAAATTGTCAATTGCTGCATGCGTCTGTAACTTACATGACATTTTAAAACTGCTATAGGAAATAAAAATAAAACAAATTCTCTCCGTAATTTTCGAGATATTTAATTGCTTTCTTGAGGTCGCAACGAAGAAAAAATATTATAGTGTGGCCTACAAACTATACTGTACTTGCTTTGCATATATGCATTCTAAAACTACAACGTATCCAAAATGTCCTGCACCATAGGGATTACAAGTAATATAAGTACAATACGAGTCAATAATAATACGTTTATTTATTATTTATATATTTCACAAAATTTTTCAATATAACTTCCGTGTAAGTCAATACATAATTGTAAACTATCCCCGGCGTTCCGGAGAAAGTTCGCCATTAATTTAGGCGTAATTGAACGACACACAATTGAGATGCACTTTATCAAATGGTCTTTGTCTCTAATCTTGACTGTGTACACTTTGCATTTTACATAACCCCACACAGCACTATCCATTGGGTTTAATCCCGGAGATCGTGGGACCCACTCCACTCGTCCTCTACGACCAATCCACTTGGGGGAATTTTCATCTAGCCAATCATGATCTTGTGTACCATAGTGTGGGGAACCACCGTTCTGCATGAACCATTCTGGTTTTCCCAAACCCTGGAAATCCAAATCAAGAAGCAGTTCATCTCCGAGCATTTTCAGGTAATTTTCACTGTTAACTGTGCCGTCAAAGAAAAAGGGGCATATGATCCAGTCTTTCCACAAGCCACACCAAATTATGATGCGATCAGCTCCTTGCTCGTGACTGCCGATGTACCAGGGTGGCTTACTGTCAGACCAATAACGCAGATTATGTCGGCTGACCTCTCCATTTACATCAAAATTAGCTTCGTCCGAAAACATAACTTTAGACAAAAACTGTAAGCCTTCCTTCAACTTTGTCGGAAACCAATAGCACATTTCCATACGGCGATCAGGATCGTCTTCTGATAAGTGGTGCAAGAATTGTAACTTATATGGATGAAACTCTTTTGCAAAATATTCCGTACTGTGCTTCGTTGCAAGCTGGTACGGCGGATTTATTTTTTGGACTTGCAATAACCTTTGCCAAAACTCCTTCCACAACTGCTTCTGAAGTGCTCAGACAGCCACTTCTTTTAGCATCAGCTACACTACCTGTAGCTTTGAACTTTGCTAGCAATCTGCCAACCGTTTTCCTTTTCTTCAACAGAGAAGGATAATCTCTACCCGCTCTTCAGTGGTCAACATTTTTCAGTCCTAAAACAATAAGAGAAAATTAGTGAAATCTCAATGGTGCTGGACTTTTCGGACAGCCTGTAGAATAATACAAAGAATGCTCCTCTACAAATATGACACAAAATCGCGAAACTTTCTATATTTTCGATCAGAAGCAATGAAAGCAAAGATAACTGTGCGAAGAATTAAAATACCGTGTACAGTGCGTAGTAGCTTTTAGTGTATTTTTTATTTCCAATTTGGCTATTATGTTAAATGTTTTAATATCACTGTCGGAATTTCATTAGCAACTCGTTAATTATATTATTTGCTTCTCGTTATGTTATCCTATTTTTTCACACGTTTATTTTCACAATTTCTGACTGTGAAAGGTCATATTTATTGTAATCCTATATGGATCAATTTCGTGAATGTTATCCTGACCACATTGTTTCAAACGAAAAAGTTTTTCCAAGACATCGACATGGGATTGTGCATTGTTTTGAATATAAAAATTGTATTTATAAGAGCAAATCCAACAGTTCCCAACAGTTTTAACAGAAAATGTCGTTAATAATGTTAGACAACGGATTAAGACAAGCACTAACAAATCAATTTGAAAATTACCTGTGCAAGCAGGGAAATATATTCTAATTTTTTTTTTACTTTGATTAGTAATTTTTTTCGTTCTTTTTAAGGTTTATCTTATAGTGTCACTAAAAAAGTTTTAGTAAAAAATTTACGTATGCATCTGTACATAATAACCATTATTAGTATTAAAGTATTGATATACAACAAGTAATACGTAGAAGTACCGTTTACATCACTGACAAGAATCCTGTGTATCCTTCTGACAGGCTGTTGTATGCAGATTATTCCGAAAACCATACGGACAACCTCCTAATAACTATTATCGGGATAAAATAAAACAAATTTTAATGAACATCTGACGAAGCTGCTGTGTATGTGAAACAATCGTAATTTTGTTAAGGAAAAAGTAGTGAAATGTTAAAATTTGTTTTATTTTATCCCGGTAATAGTTATAATGGAATTTCATCAAGTAAAGGCTAAAACAATTCTATACTCCCAATAACTACTATACGAACAAGGTACTGTCAAATCTACAGATTTAGATAAAGGTCAATTTGTATTAAAGTCACATTATTTCAAGTGAATTAACATTATTTACCTTTAGAAGATCCTTTTATACATGTAATAAATTTAATTAACCAAGATTTCTATATCAAGAACGTCAATAACTATAATATCTGTAACTAACAATCACTCACTATTGTAACAAGTAAAAATCAGGTACCTGACTGAATGAAATATATGTATCCTATCTCAAATACAATTAAACAAAATACATATTTTTAAATACGACTTAAAGCTACTACTTTCAGCTATTTCAGCTATAGTTGTCATTAAGATTGAGACATTTGTCATAGCGATAAACCAGCTTTGTAATACAACCGTTATAAAATTCTGCTGTCTGTGAATTCAGCCATGCTGTAACACTGTGTGCAGTGTTTATTGTGGTGTATCGTCCCATACAATCTACAAAAAAGACGCCTTCTTTCTCCTAAAAGACTGTAACCATGACTTTCCTTGCAGAAAAAGTTTGACGGCACTCTAAAGGTTTCCCCGTAGGCGAGTTAGAGCAATCCCACTACATTTATTATCCTTTCGTTTCAATGTTGAAATAGGTGACCCAAGTCTCCACACCTGTTACGATATGCCTGAGAAAATCTTCATCTTCAACATCGTAACGTATCAGAAAAGTTAGTGCCGATATTCTCTTTGTTTTATGGTCTTCGGTAAGAAGTTTTGGCACCCATCATGAACAAAATCTGTTATAATCTAAATGTTCAGTAACAACCTCGTCAAAAACTGTACGTGAAATTTTAGAAAATTTTAGGGAAGAAGGCACTCAGTTCTGTAATTGTTAATCGCCGATTTTCACAAATTTTCGTTCGTTCGTCGCAACAATTGGTGTTCCACTCCGTTCTTCATAATAGATATTAGGTCGTCCATCTAGAAAGATACGGCATCATCTTCTAACAATGCTATCTATCACTCATCACATTTTCACCATAAACAGAACAAAGTTCACCATGAATCTCAGCAGCCTTCATGTTCTTTGCACTCAGAAATCGGATAACAGCGCTACAGTCGGCGGGATTTTCATTTGCGGCAGCATTTTGAACGACCAAAATAGCACGAAGGAATGTTCGAACAATTCTCTCACAAGCATTGTCAGACTCACACTGAACCAGACCGTTGCGATTGCGCAATATCCCCACTCCTCTGCTCACTAGGAGGAAACGGAACTTACTTTCCGAATTGCCCTGGTACATACCATAGGTATTTCAAAATAACCATTAATCATTAATTTAAAAGTACGAATTTACTTGTTTATTGACACAAAACAAAAACAATATACACAACTAAATTATTTGAAATATTTAATCGATAATATATTTAATCGCCCGGAAGTCTAAGAGAATAAATTGTTTCTTAAGAACCTACAAAAAGCATTATTAATTACTATCAATTAAATGTTATTCTATATTTTTGATTCATGCTCTTATTTATAATTTTACAAATTTACTATTTCGTTATTAAATTAAATTTTTCACATTACATCCTGTACAAAAAGGTTTAAGTATATCAATACGTTATGCACGTATTACGCATTTGTTACAAATGAAACAGACATGCAATATACATATCTGTAACTGTACACATGGACAATAATTAATAATTAATTCTCTCATCCTGTGTTTCATTTCATAAATTAAGAAATATAATATGTGAAACATAACTATATATATATATATATATATATATATATATATATATATATATATAGATATATACATATATATATATATATATATATATATATATATATATATATATATGTTTTCTTTTAGGTTTCCACAGGTAGTAGTATGTGTTGTAACTGGATTCCGGGTTTTCTTCCGCGTTTCCACAGTTTGGTCTTCGTAAAGACCGGCGCTGGTTTCTGGACGACGTTTCGGAAAAATCACATTTTCCATCTTCAGGTCTGCGATAACTGTCTGCTTCTGCTTCCGGTTACTCGTAAACTGACGTAGTCAAATTTAGGGTGGTGGTTATATACCCGCTTAGCTTTCTGGTTGGTTACATTTGGTTGAGTATTTGCGCGGCTCTGTGTCGTTGGACCGTTAGCAGGAGTGTACTGGCTGACTTGCGGTGTAGGTGTTTTTATTTGTTGTTTTTTGTTGACAACTTCTTTGCTTAATACTGGTTTCCATGCTGTTGGTATCCTCTGGGTATCATATCGCGAATTCAAATTATCCGGGCGTTTCTCAATTTCGATAGCTTCCCTGATAATTCTGGTTTTCATATGTTCTAGGTTCGCCAGTAATTTGGTACTGCTGAAGCCTATCGTGTTTCCTTTACATGCTGAGCTAAAGATGAAGTTTTCTCGTCTTTTCTTACGGAGTTTTGGTGTTCGTCTCTTCTTACCGATGTAGGTCTTCTCACAATTAAGGCATGGAATTTCATAAACTCCCTGGTTTCCTAAAGATTTCTTGTCTTTGAATTCCGAAGGACCGTTGCCTTGCTCAGCTCGTGCTTGCCACCAAAAAGTCATTTACTATGTGGGCCATAGTTCGTTTCCGCAGTCGCAGAGGCTAGTATTTGCTAGTTTACATTTATGCAACATTGCGTTGCCTGTTCGAAAGCTATTTAATTGAAATCATTGCCTACGTGGGAGGGTTACGGCCGGCAGAGGTTCCGAGGATTAGAAATTAGATCCCTATTCCTCAATGCAGGTTGTTGTTCGACGAGCACTATGCAGTAATCCCTCACATTGACAAGGTGATGAACTTCCGTGTCTCGCAAAATCCTAGCCCATTTACTCTGTACTCCTGCGAGACGTCTGATATCTGCCGAAGCAATGTGCCAGTGCAAGCAAGATCGCCCTATTCTCTCCCCATGAATTGCTGGGTTAAAGTGAGTTAAAGTCGGCGTTAGTAAATTGATAAAACAACCACTGTCAGCGCAGTGAATAAGTTTATTACACGAGTTTATTATAAACAGGAATATAAACGATAGCTTTTTATAAATTACTACTTACTATTTATTTTATTTTATTTTATAAACCTATTGCCAATTGTCTATGGCGCACAACTCAATTTCTCTTGCTTATATATTACTGCCTTTACAAACACACACACACATTCATTAATTTCTCCTGTAATTAAATAGTAAAAATAATATTTTTGAAATATTAAATGACAAAGTTTATGTGGTTTTAGAAAAATATATTTTGCTTTAAACCGAAGTTAAGAAATATAAATATCAGCTAAGCGAAAGAAGCTCGATAAAAAAAGCTATGCACACATTTATCGTACGCTGCTAATACGTAAACACAGACTCATAGTAAATTATTTTGGTACTTTTCGCAGCGCGGTGTTGTCAGTACCGCTTCTGGCAAAACCACTGACTAGAGACTTGCTCTCACGTTTACCCAAAAGAGAAATATAGTAAAGATAACAAGAAACGGGAGAAGATGCGGAAATAAGAACATGTGAAGAAATATACACATCAGTGAATACATGTGTATGTAACGCGGGCGGATTGTAATTGAATATGCGCACGGAGGATAACTCGAAGTTTCCCTTCCGTAAACGCGAATGTGCATGTGTGAGTGAGATATACGGATAATTCTAAATTAAGGAGCAATTTTATAGCAGGCAATAGTCTAGTCAAAAGATTTTAAATGAACAAAAATATAGGAAGACCGTATAATTTAATACACTGGCTATTTCGCATATCTAGAATTTGTAATAGATACACTGCGATATCATAAATAAAATACGAAATAAAGCGCTATCCTAGACTTTAAAGCTAGTTGTCTAAATTAATTACAATTCCAAATATATTGGAGTATATTTTGCAATATTAGTACATACAATACGATCAAACATATTTCTACACCCTAGAAGGCCATGGAATTTGTCTTCTTTAAACTTCAGTTGGCAATATAAGTACAAAAATATATTTAAGTGTAGGTTGTGCAAGTTAGCGTATATCGTTGACACATTAATGTTAATAAACCAATACAGAACACATAATGACATATTGCTATGTATTGCGGAAATATATTGACGATAATCCACAATGCACCACTATGAGTCCGGGCCGCCTTACGGAGAGTTTATTTCTTTTAATAGTGTCCTCTAAAGTCCCAGGTTCATTTACGAACGTGGACAGATAAACATTAAAACAAGAACTTTTCTACAAAATTTTATTAAAAAAAAATCAATAAAAAAATATCGTCTTTATGAAGTATAAAGACGTGCTTACTGCAACAACAATGCAATAAGCAGAGGAAAACTTGTATGGTAATGAACTCATACAATGAAAAAACCTCTTATTAACACGAGCAAAATTACACTAATAAAATAGGTCAGAAAACTTCCAAATTTAAATATTTACATTAACCCCCAAACTTCAAACGTCAACAGAGACAAACTGTTAACTACGCGTGTCAATGATCAGATCATGCGCAACATAAACATGATAAAAATATTCCCTCCAAAATCCTGACTTCAATAAACTATTGAAACATGATAGCAAAAAATCTCCCTCATAAGAAATATGAAACTTTTCTTTGCTATTCATCTACAAAATAAAATATATCAAAATTAAATATAATCAATTAAACTATGAGCTCAAAAATTATGAAAATTATTATCAAGAAAAATATCGAATAAATTTATTTGCAAAAGGACTACTTAGATTAATTAATGTAACCTTAGCACACACAAAAACTTAACGAGAGATTTTTCAGATGAATCATACATTTCAAATCAAAATTACAAGTTAAAACACTCGTAACAAATCGATAATTAAATTGAACCCATCAAAAATCAAAAACTAAAAACATAAACCGAACTTATTCAAATATTTTAAATAAAGAATAAGTCCTTATTCAAAAATTAACACATGTGAATCATCTGAAGGTACATAAATCTCTGGTGCGGAAATAACATTCTTCCGAGAATAAAAAAAAATCAAGCTACGAACCTCGAACGATACAACGTCCGGTAATATTCCACAACGTAAATCAAGACAATCTTCGAACAATATACAGTCTCGGTATAAAATACACGCCAATTTAAATTTTTAAATAAAATATTACAAATCACTAAATATAAACCCGAAAATAAATTATATATAATTAATAATTATATTTAAAAATATTCTTCGGGGAAAAATCCACAATAATATGTATTTTATTTGTCACTATCGACATGATATTTTGAAATTTATTTGATTATGTAATATACTAGCTGCCGGCGTTGCTCGGCCATATTCTATAGAAAAATTAAAACTTGCTTTGCGTTAACTGCCATTCAGAGATATAAAATGTTTGTTTATTCTCTAGCTAAACAACAAATGAATATTTTATTATAATCAATCTATCACTCCAATGCCTTTGGATACACAATATTCTTCGTTATTCCATCTGGTACATAAACAAACGGAGCAGATGGTTTACGAGTTCGCGCACATGAGGATTGCAAATTTACAGCTGTTGTAATCACACATAGCAATTCGATAACTGTGCTCGAAAATAAAAATGCATTGCTCACCGTAATGTCAAAAAAATATGATAACAACCTTCCACACAACGTAAGGAACACAGACAATTTTTTTTATCAAAATCGATTATGTAGTTTGTGAGTCTATAAAAAGCTAATTAATGTTTTTGATTTTTATATACAGGGTGTCACACAAAAAAACGCTCCAAGCTGTAACTCTGCTATTTATATTTCAATTTTTATGATACAGTTACCAAATGAATTGGTTTGATGAGTACATGTTTGAGGTTAAATTTACTTTTTTCCAGCGTAATCTTCAATTTCTAGCGATTGTCAACTTTTTTTTCAAATTGCGCGGTATGTATATATTTTTTGCATCATTGGATATAGTTTTTTTTTCTGAATCCATTGATTTACAATACATCCATTTTAATTATAAATTTAGAAGAGAAAAAGATAATTAGAACACTTTCCGAACATTCTCTTAAAGTCACTTGTGTTAATACTCTAGTGTGCCATGAAAAAATAAGTGTAAAAAATAAGGTATTGCTCATATGTAACTAATTTTAATTCACAAAGAAAAACAAATAACAAAACAATACAATACTGGCATCTCCTTATAACACCATGAGTGGCGTTTAATACGAAATTATTAGGTATTCCCGACAAGTTTAAATTATTCGGTTTCGTAAATCGTTTACGTTTTGTGACACTGTTAAATAAACTCGATCTTGGATATCCCCAAAACCAAAAATCTAGGTGTAAGATCAAGTGAACGGGCAGACCAGCGAATAGGTCCATATGTGTCAATCCATGATTCATTAAAATTTCTATTCAACCAATTTATTCGTGCATTATGGGGAGTAGCACTGTCTTGTTGGAAATATATTTCATGCAGTTCCGCAAGCGGTAATTCATTAAAAAACTTCCAACATCTTCGCTTAATAGTTTCTTTAAGGAACCGTCGACAAAATGGCACAATCAAGCGGTCTCCAAATAGGCCACACCAAACGTTACAGCTAAAACGACGTTGAAAATGATTGTCGACGACATATCTAGGATTTTCTTGAGTCCATTGTCGATTAATGTTAATTTATGTTTGTTATGTACTCCGGATGCAGTACTTCGGAGTGTACCAACTATGTTCGCAACTTAGCGAACCGAGGTTTTGGCATCTAAAAAAACATCCAAGCGCTAAGGTATGAATTATATTATTATTATTGGACTTGAATGTATCTTTGAATAATTTGGTTTTTCCATGACAACTACAGATATATAAGTACGACATTAGTATACTGCCATTTATATTTTAAAATTTTTTGCAAAAGGCATTATTTGCCGAAACATGTAAGATTATTTTAAATATATACATATTAAACTAAAACAGACCTTAAATCGCTGACTAATTGAATCTACTATTATACATACACATATATATATATATATATATATATATATATATATATATATATATAATTGAAAAGAAATGATCGACCGTGATATATTATCAAAAATTTATTTAAATTCGGGTAAGCGGTCAATTAAAAAACTCCTTTATTAAATTACCCTATATTTCGCAACACTTTGTCGCTTCTTCTGGGGTAACTACAAGATTAATGAGAAAAATAACAAAAATTGAATAAGAGTATAAAACAGTAGTAAAAATACTTACAAAATGTAGAGTTAAAAAATAATAAAATTGACGTACAAAATATAAAAATGATTAGATATAAAAAATAAAGTAACTATAGAAACAAGCCTTAAGAACTTTTAAAAAGCATATATATGAAAGTTAAAACATGAAAAATAAAAAAATATAATGCAATATAAATTAAAACAGCATATGGACCAAATAACAAAACGATTTAAGATCGTCAACTAACAGTCAAACCCAGTATATTAAAATAAATTATACTAAGACCATTAGTATCAGATCTATAATTTATGTTATTTGTCTCCCTGTTGATGTGGACCATTTCTAAAAAGGTTCTTTTTTTATGGTTATTTTCAAAGTCTAAGATTTTAACGTCAACAAAATTGAAAGTATGGTCACGATCAAGTGCATGGTCCACCAATGCACAAGATCTCTTAGCAATACGGACATCACTTTTATGTTGAGTAACGTGCTGTTTTAGCCACTGTGATGTCTGACCTATATAAACGCCACAACAATCAGAACATGCTATCCTGTAGACAACGTGACTATTTAGAAAGAAAGGTGTTATGTCTTTTATCTTACTATACAACTTCTTCAAGGTATGGGTGTTGTATTTAGCAACCGAATATCACATATTTGTCATGAAACCTTTTTAAATGACAATCTTAAAGAACTTTTCAACATCTTCGTCAACAATGGCTATCCTAAGCATATTCTTAATAAATTAATATTTAGCTCAAACTTTTTTGATGGCCCTACTGAGGACATTCCTGCAGACAGTGTGATTTACAAAAAAATCCCATACATCGGCGGTCTTACTCATACAATTGTATCACATTTTAAACAATTTAATAACATTAAAATTGCTAAATACAACACCCATACCTTGAAGAAGTTGTATAGTAAGATAAAAGACATAACACCTTTCTTTCTAAATAGTCACGTTGTCTACAGGATAGCATGTTCGGATTGTTGTGGCGTTTATATAGGTCAGACATCACAGTGGCTAAAACAGCGCATTACTCAACATAAAAGTGATGTCCGTATTGGTAAGAGATCTTGTGCATAAGTGGACCATGCACTTGATCGTGACCATACTTTCAATTTTGTTGACGTTAAAATCTTAGACTTTGAAAATAGCCATAAAAAAAGAACCTTTTTAGAAATGGTCCACATCAACAGGGAGACAAATAACATAAATTATAGATCTGATACTAATGGTCTTAGTATAATTTATTTTAATATACTGGGTTTGACTGTTAGTTGACGATCTTAAATCGTTTTGTTATTTGGTCCATATGCTGTTTTAATTTATATTGCATTATATTTTTTTATTTTTCATGTTTTAACTTTTCATATATATGCTTTTTAAAAGTTCTTAAGGCTTGTTTCTATAGTTACTTTATTTTTTATATCTAATCATTTTTATATTTTGTACGTCAATTTTATTATTTTTAACTCTACATTTTGTAAGTATTTTTACTACTGTTTTATACTCTTATTCATTTTTTGTTATTTTTCTCATTAATCTTGTAGTTACCCCAGAAGAAGCGACAAAGTGTTGCGAAATATAGGGTAATTTAATAAAGGAGTTTTTTAATTGACCGCTTACCTGAATTTAAATAAATTTTTGATATATATATATATACATATATATATATATATATATATATATATATATATATATATACGTATGTATGTATATATGTATTTTAGGTATCAAAAAATATTCATTCGAAACAATTTAATTTGTAGATTTTACTTTCAATTAAGAACAAAATCGATATTTTTTTTATAATTCTTTTAAAGTAATATTTGTGAAAAAAAGCGTTGGTAAATATAAATAAATTTAATGAAATTACACAATATCCTATTAAAAATTCGGAGGTTCGATAAATTTATTAATAATTAAGAATTTTTATTAATAAACTTGCCTAAATTTGGTACAATTCGGTGTCTATATTAAAACGGAAAATACAACGGTAGCCGTTACAATATTTAAATTAACATGACAAAATTGTCCATTAATGATTCATAAATCGTTTATTTAAAAATTAAACGAGTAAATTATTCGTCCTGAATATTATTCCATAGATATTTCAAATACATATTTAATAATACTTGGGAAAACATATATTGTGGAAAAACGCGCTTTAAAAAATAAATTAGATATTTTCTATAATCGCCAGGAAAAAATAACATTCATAGGAATAGATAGTTTAGTAAATCCCGCAATTAGATTTAAATTAATAAATACATCGATATATTGTTCTGTGCATTGAAATAAGTTGCTCTCATATAAATATACATTTCTCCCATTATTCTATACAAATTAGAAACTGAATTAAATGTCCGATTACATACAAATTTGAAAACGTTAACGTAGTTAATAGTAGCTGATGAATAAATTGTTTCCTTGAAATTTCTTCAGGTTAATATTACAACTTCTTGGAATACATACAAATATTCATATGGTCGCAGGAACATGCTGGAAGCTACAAACCTATAAACATCTCTATTTGCTATAAACTTCTAGAATACTTTGTCTACAACAGAATAGCACCCACCATCGACACCGAGTGTTAGCGTTAATAACGCATATGGAAACAGGTTTTCAGAAGGGCCTGCAAACATTCGCTGCTTTTGCAGATCTCTCCGGTGCATATGATAGAGTCTGGAAGAATGAAATGAATTTTAAATTAAAAAAAATAAATTAAGCAAACTTATCCAGAATATGTTGAGTAATCGCAGAAACACAGCTACACAATCGAATAATCAATGGAAAAACCTCGAAAAATTGCCTTCCTCAAGGCTCGGTTCTGACTCCTCTAATGTTCAACATTTTACACCAATGATCGCCCACCCACTGGCCTTATCCACCCAAACCAAGAATTTATGGGATGGAGAATACAACTTACTGAAGATCTGCTTACAAACAAACCCTTCAAAATCCGAATCATATGCATTTCATTTCTGTAATAACGAAGTCGATAGAGAGTTGAATGTTGAATTTAGTGGTGGCCGAATCAACAACAATCTCTACTCTAATCTCTACTCTAAATATCTGGGCGTGACGTTAGACCGGTCTTTGACAGTCAGAGAGCACCTTTATAAAACCAGTCAAAAGGTGAAGACCCTCAATAATTTATTACATAAACCGCAAGTCATGGAGAGCAAATGGAGAGATCTCGCGAATAGCAGTCATTGTACTACTCTTCTGCTAAATAACGCATGTCTCAAAAGTTTTGGTACAAACTTCTTGAGAACATTTTGAAAAGTAAAAATAGTTTTACGGCAATTTTTCAGAACAGATATAATTAACAGCTTTATTAACAACCAAATTTTTATTTTAAATTAAATGTAAGGGCCCATAGTCTTCAATAATACGCAGTCTTCTGAGAACATCTCGCATCAAGCCTTGGGCCGTTTTAACATCAAACTCTCGATTTTTCCTAAAAGTCCGCCGTCTTAATTGTTGCTCGTTTTCGGATTCCCAATCCCCATTATACACTTTTCGAGACAAAATGGCTGAGACATCTTCAATTGGCCGAGTCTGCGGTAAATTTTGGTGGTTGTCGTTTTTCAGTACAAAAGGTATGTTGCGAGCATTCAGATAATCTTCAGTTTTGCGTGCATAATGATAGGAAGCCAATTCCTCCCAAAATATATTTTTCATCTTCAGCATGATTCTGGTGGATTATATTAATAAATTGTTAATATAACTTCGACTGTCCACAGCTTCACCTCTAACTCGTCCAGCATAAAGTGTGGAAATCCCACCAATTAATATCGCGCACCAAACTAAAACTTTATCAGCAAATTTGGCCTTTTGCTTGTTTTTTATATTATCTGGAAATTCTTCTACAATGTCGGTGTATAAACCGTCGTTTCCTTTAATTTCAGAATTACTCAGAATAAGGTACATTTCATTATCTATGATGATGACTTTGTTATTTGCAAAATGAGTGCGTCTTAAAGCACGGAAACATCTTCGTATTCCAACCAACTGATTTGGCGTATATTTAGGACATTTCTTTCCTTTGCAATATTCTACACCTCTTCTCTTCAGATCTCTGGAAATTATATCCTTGGAAACACAGTAACGTTGTGAAACTTTTCTCAATGACTGTCCAATTTTATTCTTGACACTTTCGGCTAGTTTGCTCTATCTCCAGTTAAAAATCCCGGTCTTCCACTTTCTGGAAGATTTAAGCATATCAAACCTGGCACATATTCTGATATCGCACGATATATAGTTTTGCGCGACACACTCAAGGCATCTGCCCAACAAATTTTTTTTTCTATTTTGCACACACAATGATCTCATTTTGATACGCATTCGCGGCTCGAAATAAACCTTATTTCGAGACGCAACCTTTCATTATTCAGTGTTGGTTTCCTGTTCAATTTGGAATAATATTTGACACGCTGCTTAATATAGGTTATGTACCTACCAGAATACAAAAGATAATACATGAATGTAGAATAACGACTATTTATTATTATATTTTAGTACTTAAACAAGGTAATAATGAAGCACAAAACTCAATATAAAAATATAATTATGTTAATGTATTTTATTTTAGTTATTGTAATTAGTATAAACATGTACATTAACTTGCGATGAATCATAAGCATTTATACTAATGCCAGGTAGGTTTTGATTGGAAACTAACGTTTTCCTTGTAGTATTAGTTTCAACAATAACTTTAGATTTTTTTATTTGAAGATTGTGGCTGTGAAACGCTTGAACACCCACTTGATGTATTTTGTTCAGACGAGAACATTTGAGCAACCTCAATTTTTCTATTCATGGATGTATCAATATAACCCTCAGCTATAGCTGACGATTTCCATCCTCCATGTTGCTTAATTGTAATCAAATCACCATCCTTATTTGCTATATGAGACGCACTCGAACGTCTAAAACAGTGTCCACTAAATAATTCAGGATTTGGTAATTTAAGAAAGACCGCAATAAGTTTAGGCATCTTGCCTATTGTATGAATTCCAATTGGACATGATATAAAATATCCATTGCGATAGGTAAGAAAGAAACGTTCAATGGTTGTGTTTTTTGGTCTTAAACTTATATATTTTTTTATTAAATCAATCCATTTACGGGTTGTGATTGCAAAACTTCTAGGTGAATAATTTTTTGTTTTAGGTATCGAAAAAACAATGAAATCATCCTTACATTCAATATCATTGATTGACATGTTTACTAATTCATCTCGTCTACAAGCTCCAGCATAACCTATTAATAATGCAACCTAAAATTAAAATGCTATACAAATTGTGTTTTAATAGAGAAACAGAAATACCTTTATTGCAAGGTACAATTTATCATCAGCATTTTCTATAAAATGATCAATTTGTTCCATATCTAATATTTTAGATTTCTTTGGCTGATATCCTTGTCCACAACGTTTTAAAAATGCTTGTAGTTTAGAATATTTTGATATATCTAAGTTCTTATAGATATTTAAACAAGAACGCAACATAGAATATAATGCCCATAGTGTCGAGGGATTTTTTATTTCACTTTGTAGCTTAAAATATGCCAATAAAATTTTTCTGATAGTATTTGAACTTCATTTTCAATACACCAAAATTCAAATTGCTGATAATTTTTTTCATATACTACACGAGATTTTTCTGGCAATAAATTTCCAGATGTATTTTCTGCTATTTCACGGAGATTCGGTGGTATCCCGCTTAGGTAATTAGAATTAACGATCATTTCTTTATAGTTTCTGTTTGAATTAGAATAATAATAAACCAACAAAAGGCGTGAAACAGGGTTGCTGCTTGTCCCCTACCCTTTTCAAAATCTACTTAGGAGCGGCTCTAAAGCATTGGAGTAGAAAATGCAGCCCCATGGGGATACATCTGGAAAGTAGCCGTCTACACACAATTCTCTTCGCAGACGACCAAGTAGTAATTGCTGAAGACCAACAAGACATGGAATATATGCTTACTAGACTCATAGAAGAATACAATAAATGGGGCTTAGAAATAAATATGGAAAAAACCCAGTATATGGTTATAGGAGGAAGGGGGCAAGATTTGGAATTGGAAAGTGGAGTAATAAAACATGTAAAGGAGTATGAATATCTTGGGGTCACCTTCTGCGAAGATGGAAGGGATGAGAAGGACATATTGAAGAAAATAGGTAGAGGAAAGAATATGACTAGAGCACTGCATTCGATCCTGTGGAATAATAACTTGTCAAAAAAAACAAAAAAAAATATATATCAAACACTAATTGAACCAGTTATGACGTATGGGTCGGAGGTGTGGGTCATGAATAAAAACATCAATCAGAAAATACTTTCAGCAGAGATGTCTTATTGGAGACGATGCTGTAGTTTAACTTTATTCGACCACGTTAGGAATGAGAACATTAGAGAAAGAATGAGGGCTACAGATACTATCTTGGACACAATAAATGAAAAACAGCTAAAGTGGTACGGCCACCTGCGTCGCATGAGTGACGAAAGGATTCCCAGAAAAGTATGGGAATGGATTCCTCCACGAAGAAACAAACGGGGAAGACCGCGGAAACGATGGGCACAAAATATACACAAAGAGATGAAAGAACGAGATCTGCAGGAGGGAGACTGGAGTGATAAGGAGCGTTGGCGCTTAGGATGCGAGAAGCGGCTTTGAAGCTGCAAAGCCTCGCTATATATATATATATAATAAATTTTAAATGACATTCCCTATTTAAAAATAGGGAATGTCAGTTTGACCAACGTTTACATTTCAAAAAAGTAAATGTCACTTATTTTATACAAATTGCATACTATTAAAAATACAAATTTTAAAAGTTATGGAAATTCGAAATAGAAAAAATAGTATAGAAAGCTCGTTTCATAAGTCGTTTTGTTGTCCTCGTCCTTTGGAAAACTCGCCTTCGGCTCGTTTTCGAAACCTGGCCTCGTACAACAAAACATCGTCTTATGACAATAGTTCTCTAATATACTATTCTAAGCTTCAATTTATAAGCTATTACAATAACGGGTGTTCATTTGAAAAGTCAATCTAGAGCATGTGATTTACTGAGAACATTTTGAAGTATGTCGTAAATTAAAATTTACTACTTAACCTACGAAGTCGTATATTTTGACAGTTTCATACATACAAATAAATAACAAATGTGATGGACATTATCAAATGTCATTTGGATCTACGTTTACGGAACAACAAACACATACTAATATATATGCGTCTTATTCTATCAAAATTTTAAAGTAGCCTAGATTGACTTTTCAAATGAACACATGTTATAATCGATTTCGGTAACTAACTGTAATTAAAATGACAAATCATTGAATTACTTTTGTTTGCAAAGCCAACCCGCTATTTTAATATTTTTAATTTTTTTCATAGAGTTGTATTTTGTGCCAAAATTTTTAACACATACGTTACTGTGGTGCTGTCTGGTAGAGAAGCTCTCAAACCAAGCTAATAGACATACAACTTAACGATACAATGAGGATAGTCACCCATACTGATAGATCTATGGCCTTGGCTGACTACTGATTCTTTCTTATATTGTCCCACCGGACATCAAACGTCTCGCTGCAGCACAGAATGCATGATCTAAGATTACCAATAATATTGATCTTCCTGTACACGATGACTTGGGGAGCGTACCTATTATCCGCCTGAAATCAAGATCCAGACTAGATTTCAGGTAGTTCAGCATCCCATTAATGTGCCTGATTATTGTATAGACCTCCTAGAACAACACCTTGAATTGAGGATATACAGGGTTAGTTAAAAGTATGGAGACGGCGATTTATTGTCGTTAATATTCATTTTAGGGAATTATGTTCAATATAAAAGTTTGTTAGGATATTTTGATCTACATTTGAGAATATTTGAATTTTTTTTTTCTTCATTTGTTTTTTAGTTACGCCTGTCCGCGCAGTTTTTTTAAATGGAAACTAGTAAATTTTACTCTACCATTCGCTAGAGAATTTTTTTTCTTTACAATAATGGGTCCCAATCTTTCCTCATCTTCAATAGTTATTCGTTGTTTTTCTTCTCTTATGTATGTCTCAGTTACATTTCTATCTATATTTAGCAATTCCTCAAAATGCTCCTTCCATCTACTCATTGTCTGTATATCATCTGTTATTATACTTCCTTCCTTATCCATAATTGGTGCATGTTTTGTCGTTTTTCCTGTTCTAAATATTTTAAGTATTTTGTAGAATAATAATAATAATAATAACGAAGAGTTTAACGAAATTTAATGTTAGAATATTTTTATTTACGTATTTTTATATGAACTATTTTTTTTGTTTTATGCGTTGCAAATATTTAAAACATACGAGGGTAACTTTGAGAGAATTTACTCATTAAACAAAATTTCTTAGTTAAGGTAGATTTAGTTAGTGGATTATTGTATTCAAGTTAATTTGTGAACCGATAAAAAAAAGAATACGTATTTATTTTTTTTATAGGGCGAAATAATCATTTTAAACTTACTGTTTCAGTGTATCCTTTTTTTTTAATTGTTACAGATAAGGCCATCTGCCACCTTATAAACGTTAAAATTATAATCGTATCATATAAAAATTCTTTCTTTATGCTGCATAATGTTTTATTTAACTATTATATTGAACAATTTTTTTTTAAATTATAATTGTATCTTATAAAAAATCTCTCTTTATACTATATAATCTCTTATTTAACTATCATATTGAACACATATCAATAAATAGGGTATCTTTGTAGCCACGAAGTTTGTTTTTCGATCCTCAGGAGTGGAACTGGTTTCGGTCGGCGGAATTGGCCCTCTGCACGTGCGCGACTTGCCTTTTTTTTTCCTTTTTCTTTTCTGAAAATTGAAGTTGTCAATATCATTTTTCCGAATTTGCGACGTCCAGCGGCATAAAGTTCGGTTTAAATTTTGTAAATTGTAAATTTCATCGTTATTACCTCTGGGTCTCCCCACCCCCTGGGCTGAGGCAGTCTCAGGAGCCGGGTGGGCCGTTGGACGTTGGCAGAAACGGGAGAGTGGGCAATTCCAGGCGCCCGAGACCGGGTCTGCTCCATCTGTATTTCTCTTTTTTTTTGTGCCCAGTACTCTTTTTATTAGGTTAATAAGCTCGACGTCAAGCGTCGTAGCAGAGTATATAAGATTGAAATTTTAGAAGTGGGCAATCAGAACTACAGCTAAATTGGTAGCATGAAATCAGGTAGGACACAATCTAGTAGTTTAGGCTTTTGCCATTTTGCATTTTGCGTATAGTGGTCCAATGGCTTATAAGCTGAAAGGTTATCAAGATCCCAGGACCGCTTAGAGTATATATGGTGTGTATAAAGTGATTCATGGCTTTCTTACTATACTATACTATAGATATGTTAATTTAACTTTCATCCAGACGAAAAACGACCTCACATTCAAACCCATAACCAACGCAACTCTAAGTTAAGATGACGGATGCACTAATGTTTGTTAATAAAGTATTATTAATGATTTTATGTAGGTCTTCTTTGTGTAATATTTGAACTGTGACAATTATATATAATGCCAAGTAGTCTCACACAAATAGAACTATTTATATATTATTATTGCCATTGCCATCAAAACTAGATTTCTTTGATATCTCACCTTTCCTTTTCAAATTGGCATCTACTTACTGATCCGATGGAATTCACTATGTTTACTATAATGGACATTCAACTTAAGAAAAGTATATAACCCCTTACCATAATTATTAATCGTATCCTAAATACGATTTCGACAACTAAGTTGTCATCATCAGTAGGTAAAACCACTAATCAAAATGTCGCAGATGGGACACAGTAAAGCTAGCATAACTGATCACGTAACAACTTTACACGGCGTCCCACTATACATTGCATTCGCAGACATTCAACTAATGAACACATAACTACCTCTGGGGTACTTCAGGGTTCCAATCTTAGGCCATTATTATTTTTATTAGTAGTAGCGGTTTCCCTATATCGTTTTAGAATATGGCCAACAGTGGATTGGTGCCTATGCAAGTGTTCCGATATTTCCACTTGCTTCAGATCCTCTTTAGATAAGGCAATAACTTGAGCAGCTATCGTCTCGCTGTAATTAGGCGTATGTTCCATTTCAGTGACAGTACTAACTAAGTACACTTTCATATCAACACAGTCTGAGTACGTCTAAGAGAAGGACAACCTAAGATTATCTCCGAAGCAAAGCAATAAACAAAATGTTATAATCCCAAATTTTTTTTTTATAACCGGGGGTCTGGTTGTTTATCTATAATGTATTTTTTTAATGTTTGCATTATTCAAAAAGAGTACATATTGTATTGTATATATATTGTGACAAGAAATAGTCGTAAATAAACAAAACTTTTCACATGGCATTAAATATTAAAAAAATGCAATACTTTTGCTCATAAGTATATATATATATATATATATATATATATATATATATATATATATATATATATATGTGCAAGGTGTCCCGTATCGTTATGTTCAAATTTTAGGAGTGTAAAGTAGACTTCATTTCAAGTAAAAAAAAACGCAAAACTTGTATATCCATTTTTATTTGCTTCAAAGTTACAGATCTATGAATGTGATTGTGAGATCATGAAAAAAATGTAGTCCTAAAGTCAAGACAAACTGATTTTATTTAAAAAAAGTTATATGATTCAATAACAGGCCTGCGATTGTTAACGTCGCATAATAAAATGTTATCCTAAAATAAATAAACACGTGTCGTAATACATACTGTAATTTCTTGGAGATATACAAAAAAAGTACTGGAAATTGATTTATGATAAAGAAGGTTCTTATTTATTTCGTAAGTGCTGAACCATGAATATCATACAATAAACAAATGTTCATATGATTGTTAACGTTTAATTTTTTAATAAAGGATTACATTACGTTTCAGTTCATACAACAGCTTATTAGTGAGTGAACACGTTTTCTTTATTCAAAATGCCTTACCGATTTTCTTCTCAAGAGTATACGAACATGCATTTTGTGTATGGCTACTGTAACGGCAGTGCACGTCAAGCAGTTATTGAATACAGTAAATTTGCCAGCAGACTTAGAGGAAGAACAGTAGCTATTGTTACAAGGGATCCAACTCTCAGTGTACGTCCAATCGCTAGATAACTAGGAGTGCCACGAACGACAGTTTGGCGAATTTTAAAACGTGAGGGCTTATATCCATATCACTATCGCAGGGGACACGGTTTGCTGAGGCAGACCACTATGCTCGTCTAGTTTATTCTACCTGGATAATAAGATAGTCACGGCTTCATTTTAATTTCGGCAGAACAGTTCTCTGGACAGATGAATCTACGTTCACGAGAAGTGGTATTACAAATCTGAGAAACCTGCTCAGGTGGTTATCAGAAAATCCCAAAGCTAACATTTGGTTTCAACATGAATTTTCTATTAACGTTTGGGCGGCCCTAATCGATGACTTGTTGGTTGGTCCTGTCGTTCTTCCTGGGAGGTTAAATGCGGACAATTACCTTCAATTTCTTATTGACGAACTGCCAGGATATCCCACTGAATGCTCGACGAGACATGTGGTTTCACATGGATGGGGCACCACCACATTTCGGAATTGCTTTCCGAAATTGGGTTAACGTCAATTATCCAAGATGGATTGGTCGAGGTGGTCCTGTTGCCTGGCCACCCACATCACCCCATCTTTATCTCCTTGACTTTTATTTATGTGGGTAAATGAAAAATTTACTCTACGCGCAAGTTTCGAACACAAGAGAAGAGTTGTTGGATCGTATTCACCTGGCTACCGAGCAAATCCGACAAAACAAGTATGAAATTAGGATAAGTACTTCTTCTGTTGGCTTACGGGCCTGCATTCAACAATGAGGTGGACATTTCGAAAATATTATTAATTGAACTTTTTTAAATAAAATCAGTTTTTATTGACTTTAGGATTACATTTTTTTTCATGATCTCAAAATCACATTCATAGATCTGTAACTTTGAAAAATAATAAAAATGGATATACAAGTTTTGCGTTTTTGTTACTTGAAATGAAGTTTACACTCCTAAAATTTGAGCATAACGATACTGGACACCTTGTATATATATATATATATATATATATATGTATATATATATATATATATATATATATATATATATATATAAGTGTTTAGATAATTTCTTAGCCGTTTATTAAATATAACAATTGATAAATTATTTGAGTTTTTCGGCTTTTATATGAAATATTTACAAATATCAAATTAGAATGTATGTAATTGCAGAGTAAGTGGGGATGTAAACATTGCTGTCTACAAGTTACAAAGCAAATCATACGAAATTTTTTTATTTGAAAAATATGGTCTACGTTGGGACTCGAACCCAAGTCTACAGCTATCCGGGCTTTCGCTTAGTGGTAAAAGCGACAGCCCGGATAGCTGTAGACTTGGGTTCGAGTCCCAACGTAGACCATATTTTTCAAATAAAAAAATTTCGTATGATTTGCTTTGTAATTTGTAGACAGCAATGTTTACATCCCCACTTACTCTGCAATTACATACATTCTAATTTGATATTTGTAAATATTTCATATAAAAGCCGAAAAACTCCAATAATTTATCAATTGTTTTATATATATATATATATATTTATATATATATATATATATATATATATATATATTATATATATATATCACACGACATTATCTTCGAATTTAGACATTTTGCGAAAAAAATTGAAAAGCATTTGCGGTGCCGCAAATGCCATTTACGAGGAAGGTGAATTTGCATAAAATGCAATGTAACACTTTGTTTGGAAAGGGGCTGCTTCATAAATTTTTATAAGAAATAATGCACATAATTCATCCCCGTTGTGCTCAAATGAGTACGGCCATAAACATTGAAGTAACAATAAATATGCCAGAAAACAGATTAGTTTTTTTAATAAAACTTTAATAAAATTGCATTTAATTATATTATTATTATTTAAAAAAAAATCTCGTGGGAACAAACAGCAGAACTGCTGTTATGTGGTACCTTACATTTACGTAAATTACTTCCAGTTGGAAATTAAACAAACAAAACGTTTGTTTAGTTTTTAAGTAGAAGTAATTTACTAATTATTTAAGTAGATAGTTACAAAATATTTCACATGTGAAACTTCAGACCCCGAATATGAATTGTGACGTAGCATTCTCCTTACATAAAACATTTTTTTGCTAGTAAACTATGGACGGATTTGGGTTGAGATTATAAATTATTTCCTCGAAGAGATCTGCTTGCCTCGTCAATAGAGTTATCATTAAATCCAGATTTTTTTTACAAGTACTGCTCAAGAGAACCCGAGAATGATTTCTTTTTAAATTAGAGCGCGAATAAAATCATATATACGTGAAGCACTTCAGTAGAGAAAACATCGATTCTTACGTTCTAATTATTCATCACGAGATATAATAAACACCCTCCACCTACATTCGCAACCCAACCACCCAACAGATCCTCAACGCTATATGCGTGAGCCCCCAGAGAACGAAGGCACAAGAAGTAGAAGAAGAATACATGCATAAATTAAAATTCTAAAAAATCAATACTTTCTTATTAAAACACCCTTGTAATGTTAATCAAGCACCCCGCGTATGTGACGGAGGGGAGTAAGAAAAAGCTCCAGAGACGGACGAGTGGGAGGGCAAGGAGAAAACACAGGCGGCGGCGGCTGTCGGGCAAGGGGCACGGCGGGGTACGGCGGCGACACTGCGTTAAGAATAAGAATACGTGCATTAAAAAGCGAACATCAATACTTTTCTTATTAAAACTCCCTCATAATGACAATCAAGCTTGCCCTGGAAGCGAGCGTGTGTGACGAAGGGGACTCGCGCTCCGTTGATGAGACGTGAGGGGGGGAGAGGTGTCTTTGGGGCATCCGGAGGGTAAGAGGAAGACAGCCAGCATCGTGTTCGTAAGGCCGAAAGGAGAAAGGAGAAAAGGACGAACGTAAGGAGAGATCCTCCGTTTATGCATCACGGCACGGCTACCCGCGATAACGATTTTTTTGTTAATTATCAAGTCGCGTATGAGGCTGTGTAAAGGATGCGGGGCGGCGAGGGTTACGGGAAGAGGGGGAAGCTGGCGCGGAGGGGTTGAGCGGACGAGGGAGGAGGTTGGCGAGCTAAGACCCTCGCGAAACTTTGTCTTACACGTTGCCTGTCATAATTTTTTTATCGCGGAATTTATTTCTCGCCTCCCAGTGTGTATGGAAATGGTGGTATGGTAATGTGGGCAGACAAGGACAATTGTTTGGTTCCCAAATTATACCCCGATGTGAAGCAAGAAAAAATCATGAACAACACGACAACAAATTTATACACACAAGCGCTACGTAATTAATAAATAAAACAATACATAATTAAGCACTCGTTTTCTTCTAATTATACGAAATGCTTTATGATATAGGAACCTTTGATGCTATATTTTTTATTAGGTTTGATATCTTTATTAATTAAATTAAATATAAAATAAAAAACTGAATGCAAAAGTGGTATAACGCGTTTCTCTTTATGACTTGTAACTTAAGCTTTATACCTGGCATATTTTCTAATTTTATTAAAATATTTGAAACTGCTAATTAATTCGTTCTAATAATAATCTCGAATTTTACCAAAAGGAATTGACTCTATTAGCGTGCATTTATTTTTATACGTTAACGCTTTGTTTTCATATACTTCATACGACAAACAGGCTCTGTTATTTAAGTTAAGGGCACTATAATAGTAAACAGTATTACTTAGGCCAGACATACGATTAAGTGCATGTAGTCATGACCGCACAATTAGATAATCACCACTAAGTATGGAGAATACGCGCTCATGTAAAATACCAGTAAGCTATTACTTTTAAATTGAAATGTTGAGCTAACTACAATTACCGTTGCCCGCCATTAAAAAAAAAGTAAAATTAACGCTCTATTCGGAGGGATATTCCATGGAGTTGCATCCAAAGCACAGTAGATTAAAGTTCCGGCATTAATACGAGGATGACGCTGAAATTAGTGAGATATAGTGAAATGAAACAAGATATGTTCAAAACTTAATTTATGTTCAAAGTACATTCCTTTATTATATCTATACATTTTTCCAGACGAGTTTTTCAAATTTCGAAAGCCACACGCCAGACGGAGTTATATCTTGGTATCCCCCAGGGTTGTGTCCTAGGACCAATTCTGTTTTTGTTGTACATAAATGATCTTTCGAGTTAGTTTCAAAGTATAGTGATGTATTCCGATGATACTTCTACTATCATTTCGGATAACGAACGCGACATTCAAAATACAGCGTTTAATTATTTAAAAATTCTTAGTGCTTGGTACAACTCTACCAAACTTTTTCTTAAATATAAGAAAATCTAACTTTTTTGTTTCCCAACCCCGACAGAAGACTCTGTCAATGAAGAATACAAATCTCCCTCGCCCGAGATTTTTTCGATTTCCTTGGTCTAGAAATAGAAAAATACATACCTTGGAAGAAAACATTTGAAAGAATTGTTTTAAACTTGAACCAAAATGTTTTCTTAATCGTAGTCTGTCTGACACATTATGTATGAATACGCTGAAGAATGTTTATCGCAGTAAGATCGCAATTGATATACGGAATAAAATTTTGGGGAGCTTCCTCGATTGTATGCATGGAGAAGGTACTAACTGCTCAAAAGCGCATTATTAGATCTATTAGAGCGCGTGCCCTATGAAGAATATTGTAGACCACTAATTAGGGGTTTGGGTATTTTAACAGTAATCGGTTTATACATATTGGAAGCCACTACCTATGCTCGTATCAACGCAAAGGGTTTTGGCTCGTATTGACACGAGTATGATACTCGAGGCAACAAAATTCGTATACCAAAACATAAATTATCTTTAACTAGTTACGGACTTAATGTATAATCTCAAACCCATTTGAGATTATACAACCACCTCCCTGAAGTAATAAAAAAAATTGCCAACTAGACAGTTTAAGAAGCAGGTAAAAGTCCTTTTAATCAAACAGCCGTTATATAGGCTCGATGAATATTTTGAGCTGGATTGTACCACGTAGATAATTTATTTTATACCTTTAATTAGAGATTTTGAATTTGTTGTTAATGCCTTCAATATTTCTATTTTCCTTTTGTGACTTGTCCTATACTGTATGCATTTCTTCGGGATAAATAAAGTGTATTGTATTGCACTGTATTGTATTGTTTTTCGGAATTGACTGAAGATATTCGTGGATGGTGAAGTCAGTCTCCTCTTCTATTGAAAAACAATGACGCGTAAATTCTTCTTAGGATTAGAAAATAGCCAGAAATCCCACATTGCTAGACCCGGCTTGATGTTGTTTTCTTTCAAAAAAGTTGCGGTAAAACTAGCTTCTTCTTCTTTTAATTTTGGGTTGGATGCCAGCACGTCCAGGCACTTGAGCAGTAGTGCTCTTTGTATCACCTCCAATAGATCTTTCAGTTCCACTTTGTTAGTCTTGTGTCCTCGATAAAAGCCACCATCCTCCTCAGGAGAAGTTTGAGTACCCTCTTAGGATCCAATAGATCTTTTTCAAAATGTTTCTGCCTGATCTCTTTCAGTTCTTCACAAGTGCATATTACAGGAAGGCTAGTTTTCTATTGTTTTTCACATCTCCTACACCAGGGCTCGCTAACCTAGCTCATGATGTACATATGCTTCCTTAAAGGAAATGTGCGGTTTTTAAACCGGTAGTAGTTTTAATATCTTTTTTGTTACTACGAATTAAGCTGAAAAGCTAAAAAGCTGAGGTTCAACCCCCTTAATAGTGTTTTAGTATCGAGTTGACCTTCCGTTAGCCTCAATTTCTTTTTATGTTCTCTTTCTAGACATAACCAGATCTCCGTTATAGAAGAATCCTTAACGATTCCACGCACAGATTTCGGTCGTATGAAGTTCCTGCTAATATCTTCTTTGGCCAGTTCGTCGACTATCTCATTGCCTTTAATTCCCTCATGTCCTGGTACCCACGACAAAGTATTGTCGTGTGCCAGTTTATTCTTCTATATCTAAGACCTGTTTAAAATGTGTCACCATAATGGCTTTAATAGCTGCCTGACTATCGGTTATGTTGATTTTTTGTTTGCGCAGCCGGCTTCCCGAATTTTCTTGGCGCAGGCTGCGACTGCAAACAATTCAGCCTGGAAAACCGTCGTATGTTTTATCAGACTTTACGATATCTTCCTTCTGGGGCACATTCCGCATACACCTGCATCTATGCCCGATTGGATTGCGATCCATCCGTGTACCAAGTGCCGACACCACAGTCGCTCGAGCGACTTTCTGCCTGTTCCCTGGTCGGTATAAATATGTTCAGCTTAGATGTAAAGATAATTTCAGGTGCCATACTGTCTGCCAGCATTTGAAATATCGTCTCTCCCAGTATAGTCTCTGTGATACATGAATGGCTACCTACAACCTTATTAGAACAACATACGCTATTGGACTTTAGCCACAGAATCGCAGCCATGGCCTGCGCTTTTACAAATACTTCCAACGGAGGGAAATTCACGATGGCCTCCATAGAGGCGGTTCTGTACTGTTCATAGCCCTCAACAGAGCCTGTTGCTGGAGAGTCGTAAAGAGCCCCACCAATGATGTCAGCTTCGTCCTCTTACATCAGACAACTACCCCATAGATAATCGTTAGTCTTACTGTTACTGTGTACAACCAGTGTACCACATGTGGTTATAGTCCCCAAGTCTTGCCAACAGCTCTTCTGCACTTAATTTCTTTTAAACAGTTCTCCTCTTTTCAAAAAAAATTTCCGGAAGATTGCCTTAAAGAAGCAGTAAAATTTTATCCATGCCTCAATGAAAGCAGACTACGAACTGAATTAAGAGTTCTATATTCTAGAGAAGAATTTAGGCAAAATATAGAAGTCGGTGGTGTAGGTCTGCTAGGTCTTCTGCTGGATGGATTTAATGATGAAACCTTTAATGAAGTTGTTACGCTTTTAAAAATTGTCATTACAATCCCAATGACAACGTCCGAAGCGAAATGCCAGTTTTCACGGTTGAAGAGAATCAAAACTTTCCTGAGAAATACAATGAAAGAAAAGAGATTAAATGCCCTTACTATGTTATCTTGTGAAAAAGAATGTATAAATGGTTTCCCAAACTTTAATGAAAAAGTGATAGAACTGTTCTGCAAGTCAAAGACACGTAAAATGGACTTCATCGTCAGATGTAATTAAACTGTGTAGTGTAATATTTACTATTCCCTCGAAACAAACTCTACAATGAACAGTACCTGTCTGGAACAGTACGTCGGTGAAATTTATAAGGATTGGGTAAGCGTTTTCGTATTACACTTTTTAATTTTGAAATTATGCACTCCCTATGTGAACCACCCCAAGCCGCCACTGTATTAAACTTTATCCTGCTTTTACTACAACAACCCTCAAACAAAGTAATATTATTTTGCAAGACATCGACGTCATTCTGTAATTCGGCAGATAAGTATAATTTAGTGTCATCGGCGTGGGCCAGCATAAAACAATTGAAAGATGTGAGATCATCAACGAAAAGCAGAAAAAGAAGCGCTCCAAGATTAGAGCCCTGAGGCACACCAGATATTCAAAAGAACTGGTAAGAGTAGAAGTCGTTATAAAATACATAATTAACTCTACCTACAGCATATGAGGCAGATGATAACGCAGATGATCTAATGCCGAAAGCACTCAATTAAGTAGTGAGAAATCTGTTTTTTTCGCATTCCGGAAATTTCTGGGTGGCACCTCGTATGTTAAAATGTTATCATAACCATTGAATATCAGCGTAGAAAGCATTCACATCAACTTGTATGTTGTCGATAAAAAAGTGTTCGTAGCCGTTATTTCGTTGAATGGATGAATAACCATGAAGATTTCATGAAAGAACATAATTGCCAAATACTAATCATTATATTTCCAATCCGATCAATCTACTAAGTGACGGACGACAAAGTGGGATGATTCAAATGAAGGACTACACGTGAAAACTTTAGTTATAAAGTTCAAAACTAAAATTTGAATTTTATAGCTGGAATTCGTTCTTTTAGCTTAAAAGACTAACGGTAAGTATGTCCAGACCATTGGTTTTCTCTTGACAACAACACAACAGCATATTTATCTTTACTTATTTCTACTCGAAGATCTGTATCAGCGATTATCCAACTAGTATATTGGTCGGATATAGGCTTATCAGATTTTATTTTGTTCCCAAAATCGAAAATTGCGTTATGATCTCGATTCTACATAAAGGAAAGCATTGTAAAAAATAGTATACTAAAGAAAAAACAGTTACAAGTGGCCCTTAGTTTAGTATATCCTAAAGATAGTGCTAATTTGAAACAATTTGTCTCGTTAACTTACTTCGGTAAAATAAGCGAGCAAATTGGAAATATAATTTCAAAAAATAATAGAAATGTTAGTATAGCTTACAAACCATATGTAAAAACAAGTAATTTCATTTTTAACGCAAAACCTAAAACAGATATCAATAATAAATCAGGGTGTACAAATTATATTGTAATGATTGTAAAAGTGTATATATAGGTCAGACTGGTCGAAGTTTTATTATACGGGTAAAAGAACACATGAGGTCATATAAACTAAAGAAGACAGATTCAACATTCGCAAACCATCTTATTACAGAAAGGCATACATTTGGCCATCATAAAATATTGCATTTGGCCGAGAAAGGTCGTAAATTAAATCTTTTAGAGTCACTAGAAATTTTTAAAAGCGGCAACAACACAATAGATATTGTTTTGAAGGACCAGTTGGATCTTATATATACACCTCTTTTCCAATGTTGTATATAATAGTTAAGTATATAGTAGTAATTTTAAATAACATCATAAACCACCGCCATATATTTTTGTGTCATTTATAAGATCTATGTAGGCCTGTAACTTTTGCAGTTTGATAATGACATTGTATGTCGAAACCGCGGTCACTATTACATGTGAATAAAGTGGTATAACAAAGTTATTGTTTTATTTTATTTTATTATTGTAAAAACTATTTTTAAAAGCATTTCAGAAGATTTTACATTTTCGGCGTAGGTATTTCGACAAGTGTATAAAATTTTATAAATTTCTATAGAAAAGGGACCTATATGGACGATTGAATGTTTTTTTTCCATATACAAAATTAATTCCGGAACTTTTCGAATGTACTTATATCCGTGTATGCACGAGAATGATTTAATGAGAGAGTGACTTTTGAATGAAATACACCCACTTGCACAATTAACTGCCCACTAGTTCCTTGCTATAAAAATGCCTGTATATATATATATTTTTGATTTGTGTTTTATGAGTGTCCCATACTTTTATGTTGACATACAGAATCACCACTGTCATTTCTGTAAAAAAAAATTCCGAAGAAACTACATCATTGTGTTCTTGACGTACAAGGGTATCACTGATTATTTCTGCAAACTAATATTTCTATTGAATCAAACGAATCAAACATGCTATGAAACAAATGTTTATTGTTTCCTATTTTAACAGTTTTTTAACAGTATTTTAACAGTTATTTTACAAGCTAATTTCAAACTTAGTGGTCTGCCGTAAAAATGCATTTAATGAGAGAAAATTTTAGAGCAATGATTTACTATGATTTTAAAAGTTCTTTAACTCCAAAACAAAGTGTTTCAAGAGATCGGGCTGCATTAGGTGATCAAGCTCCTTCTCAGAGGAGTGTTTACGACTGGTTTAACGAATTTAAATTTGAAAGAGTTTCACTTAGTGACGATTTTCGCGAAGGAAGGACAATCTCTCTGAGGCAAATTTAGAGGCCGTAGGAAGAATGATTCAAGGCGACAATCGAGTCACGTATAAGATTATTAGAAGCACCTTGGGTATTGGCATAACCAATAGACAAGATTTTACATAATAATTTGGGTGTTGTTGTATGTCTGTTGTCGTTGGATACCTCATAATTGAACACAGGAACAAAAACAATACCGAGTGGAATATTGTAAAAAACTCTTAAGATGATGGAGGTAGATCTAAAGCAGTTTACAACATTATTACTGGTGATGAAATCTGGATATATGCATTTTAACCGCAATTAAAACGGCAGTCGGCTCAATGGGTGTTTCCAACAGAACTTAATCCAGTCAAAGTGAAAAAATCTCGAAGTGTTGGAAAGAAAATGGTAGCCAGTTTTTTTTCTCAAAATCAGGCCCTATCACAACAGTTGTGCTTGAAAATAAATGTACTGTTACCGCAGAATTGTACACGACACTATGTCTCCAGATGTTGTTCAAAAGACTCGCTTACGCCCTAGATCGGAGATTGTCCTTCATCACGACAATGCTTCAAGTTACACTGCCCGTCAAACAAACAAATTTTTGAAAGCTTCCGGATTCAAATTACTAGATCGTTCGGACCTGGTACCTTCAGATTTCTTTCTATTTCCAAGACTAAAGGACAAAATGCGTGGTGTACGATTTGCAAGCCCAGAAGATGCAATGGAGAGCTTCAAAACCTTATATCTGAAGTGACTCAAGAAGAGTGGAATTTATGCTATAATAACTGATTTTATCCAATGTCTAAATGCATTGAGTTTAAGAGCAAATATTTTGTAAAACAATAATAAAAACAATTTTTGACTACATTTTGTTTTATTAGTTTGCAGAAATAATCGGCGGTACTCTTGTTCATAATTCGGGTTAGACTTTCTACTTATATGTTCTTTTTGTTGTAATTTTAAGTTTTGATATTCGTTTTATTTGTGTCTTTTGTAAGTTAGAATTAAGTTTAACACGTTCGCTGCCACGTCCACCCATATGGGTAGACACCGAACTTGCCAATTCTGCCAGCTTCAGATTTGTAGTTTATTCCATATTTGCCAAGCCTATATCTCCAGTTCTAGAAATGATATGGTAATCCTGTTGACACACACGGGCAGCGGTTGCCCAAGAGAATTATTTGAAATAAATAAATTTGTCGGTCCAAATGGTTGGACAGTTTCATTTTTATTCAGGAAAAGTATACTGTCTGCCCATTTGGGTAGACAACGAAATGTTAAAAAAACTATTTATTAAACACATAGTTTGTATTTTAACATTGAATTTGGGTTAGTTTATTTACGTATAGAAGAGTGTGCTGTTTCGAAGCAGCTTATACATAAAAACGGCCTATCTTCACATGACTTGCAAAAAGTAGTGACCTTTTTTGCCTTGCTTTTCGCTTCTTTTCTTCCAAATCTCGCTGCAATTCTTTCGTAACAATACTTGCAGTTACGTCGAAGTAACCTAAAATTATTTGATAATGCCTGAAGTAATTACATCTCCTATACATACCGTTTCTGTTTACTTCCGGAGTAGGCTTTCGATTTTTCTAAATAATGGTTTGTGGGTTTAGCTAATCTTGGGGTACGCACCCTTTCCTCTTCTACTGGAATATTTAGTAAGGAATAAATTAGTTTTATACGAAAGTTCAGAAGGTTTGCTTTTGGATTTTCGTTTGCGTAGAGAAGATAAGCATTAACTACTGCAGTGCCAGATATAACATCATCGGCAACTTTATTATACCATCGTATGGATTTTCTTATTGCGGAGTGATAGGACGAAAGTTGTTCAGAAATATCTATTCCGCCTTGCATCGTATTATATTGCATAATCATTTCTGGTTTAACAATTTCTTCACCTTGACGGTTTTTCTTTCCTGTTGGTAACAGGTTTGCTGAAAATTTTGAAGAGGCAGCATATACTTCTCTCTTGTCTTTTCACTTCAAAGCAACTACTCCTTTAGCATTTTCTAATGCTTTTATTTCTCCACGCTTTAGTTTTGCAGAAACTACTTCTTTAGAGAAATACTTTCTATTTTTCCGGAAGGTACCGACGAATGATGTTTTTTTGGACAATTGTGTGTGTATTAGCGGAATACTTGTGTAGAAGTTGTCCGTACATACTGTCCTCCCGGAATCTAAGTATGAATTTAGTAGGGACATCACTACATTGGTAGCAAGACTGGCAGCTCCACTACTTGAATTTTCATTTCTTTTGCCTACATAGATTTGAGTTTTGTATGTATAGCCAGTTTGGTCACAAAGCTTGAAGACTTTTATACCGTAGTACTTGTGACTTTTTCCGGGAATATACTGTCTAAAATTGAGCCTGCCGCGAAAAGGCACCATTGATTCATCAATTACTAAGTTTTCCCCTGGAGATTTAACCCGTTGAAATTTTTTTTCGATTAGATCAACTAGTGGTTTTATTTTGCACAGTCTGTCACCCTCAACTTCTTCTCCAAAGTGCCAAAACCTTAGGATTAGCTGGAACCTATTTCTAGTCATAAACAACGATACTTCATTTTTGAATAGTTTGGCATCACTCCAGTATATTTTAATAGAAGGCATCCTAACACAACCCATCCATAGTCGCATACCTAAAAATGTTCTCATTTTAGAGCAAGTTATATCTTTCCAATCTTTCATGCGACTGCTCTTTTTAATTTGGTTTAAGGATAACTACTTGGTAGCATTCTTATTTGTTTCATTTACCATCAACTCTATAACTTCATCTGATATGAAAAGATTATAATAATCTATTGGAAGGGCATTCAAATTATCAAATAGAACTTCAATTTTTTCAGATCCAATAAACGGAATATTCCTCGTATTCAACGTGCATGTATTCCAATCGTCTGCTAAATCTCTGTTCGTAGGTAAAGTAGTGTATTCCTTCACCAGTTCCTCCTCGTCTTCTATATCGCTATCGTCTTCTGCATCTGAAGTTTTATCAGAATTACTCGATTCACTTTGTATATATTCGCTACCACTGTCCTGAAAGGGTTCTTCTTCACTACTCGTGTAATTTTCCCAATATTCCTCAAGCTCTTTATCGGCCAATCGTTGCTTTGCATTAGGTTCGTCACATATCTTTACACGCGTAATCCTCTTGCTCATTTCTTATCCAGTATGTATCACAATTTCACAAAATCACATACACCTTTTAGGTTAAGATTAAAAACGTGATGAATAAATAAGCAAATATGAAGTGTCCACCCCAGTGGGTAGACAGATAGGTATCTGTAAACTGCTACCAACACGTGATGATAACTTGCAAGAGAATTAATTTGTACACCAAAAAAGGTGGACACGGTAATTACAGAAGTCTGTTTTAAAACCATGTAAGCTTATTTCAACCTGTAGTGAGTAGATGTCGTTCAAAACAGAGTTTAAAAAAACCCTTGCTGTCCACCCAAATGGGTGGACAAAAGCAAAAACTTGAGAACTTGTGTCAACCCATATGGATGGACATGGCGTTATTGGCAAGACTAACAAATTTACCTTAGCAGCGAACGTGTTAAAAAATCGTGCAATTAAAGTGCCGATGGATGCTGTTACTGTGGCTAGGGCTTCCGCATTAGTCGATGACGGACAAAGTCAAAGGTATGTGGCTAAAATTTTAGGAATACCACGCTCTACTGTGAAAGACGCCGTACAAAGACTCCGTGATTCCTATACAAGAGGATCTGGACGCTGTACATCTGGTCATGATGACAATATAAACCATAACAAGAAAAAACAACAGGTTACTCCAGACAATAGTAAAACATCTATTTGACAGGTTTGGGTGAAATTTTGTGAGTAAACTTCTAAAACATTGCCGAATTAACCAATGTACTCATCGTAGTGAAAGTGTTGCTAACTTTTGAAAAGGGACTCTCTCGGTAAATTACCCTCGTACCAGGGCGGGTTGATTAATTCGCGCAATCGTACAGACACAAAAATAATTTAAATAAACAAACTTTATTTTTCTACATAGTCTCTTCTTAATTCGATACATGTGGTCCATCTGTTTTCACAATTTTTTATTCCTACCCGAAAGTGACTTTCTTCTAACCCTGCAAAACAATCGCCAACTGTTGAAGTTAGCTCTTCATTTGTGCAGAATATTTTACCTTCGAGAAAATCTTTTAATTTAGGGACTAGACGAAAGTCAGAGGGTGTAGATCTAGCGAATATGGAGGTGCAGTACTAATTCGAACCTTAATTCTTCAATTTCTTTTCCATCAATCGTACTGGAATGCACAGGTGGATTATCATGGTGAAAGAGCACCTTGTTTTTAGTCATTCTTGGACGGATAACTGTCTTCAAATGATCTAGACGATTATTTGTAATATTTGCCGTTTACGGACTTGCTCTTTTGCAGATAGTCTATCAACGATATTCCCCTTGCATCTCAAAATACCGATGCCATGACCTTTCCCACCGATAAAACTATCTTGGTCTTCTTCGAAGTTGATTCTCCACGTTTGGTCCACATCTTCTACTGATTAGATTCGGGTGTATAATAATAAACCAATGTTTCGTTGTAAGTAGAAAATTGGCGCAACAAATCTGTTGTGCTATGCGCTAAAAAATTTCTAAATTATTCATTGATATTTGACAGCGAATACATTTTTATTCCGTCGTCAGTAAACGCGGTACCTTCTTGCCGAAAGCTTCTTCATATCAAGTTTTTCGTTCAAAATATAAAGCACCTGTTCCTTTGAAATGACCACTGCCTCTACTATTTCTAACGCTTTCAAGTGTCGGTCACTTAGCAACAAATCATGGATTTGATCCACCATTTCTGGACTTGTAGCTGTTTTCGGCCGTCCACTGTGGGGATCATCTTGTAACCTGCTCTTGCCATGCTTAAATTCATTTCCCCATTTTCTAACGACTGTATATGAAGACAAACCTCATCGAGTGTATTTCGCATATCATTATGGATTACGGTAAAGGACATGCCTTTCCTTAAAAGATACTTAATCACTGCACGATGTTCAAAATGATGTATTTACTTTTCATTAATTAGTAGCAGGCTAAAATTAACAACGCAACACGCTTTGTCACAGATTCATTAAACGCTAACAGTAAACTAACAAGGCATCGGTTGTTAAAATGTGATGCGTATTGTTTTTATTTCACGGCCTACTCTAGGCGATCGCGCGAATAACTCAACCTGCCCTCGTATGTACATATGATTTATAATTTATAACCCAAGCATTATTTTATAAAATGTCATCAAGAAGCTGCAGTAAGCCGCTATATCAATGTCAAAATTTAAATAACGCACATAGATACTAGACTGCAATTTTAGACTCTTGTGTCATAATATATCATAAAAATAAAGTGATGAAGCTAAATTAATTAGCAGGATGTTGTCTTCATTCGTCGATGTGTATATTTTCAAGATATATAGTACTACATGGAACGTAATATTTATTAAGTTATTAAGCAATTAATGATGCGGTTATAATTTAAAATACCACTACTATTTTCTTTAGCAATTTAATGTTTGGCCTCGTCAAAACAATAAAATTAAATTCTCTTCCGTTTTTGAGGATTGTTTTACAGGTGAGCATGTCCGCAAAGTATCTGTCCTTGTACTGTAGCAAGAAGAGAAGTTGCATCTGGTCAATGGTGATTGTATTCTCTTCAAAGTATTCCCCTTGGAAAGCCACAAACTTCCTCCATTAATTCTCTAACTTTCTGAAACAATCTTTGACTTTAGTTTTCGGAATAGCTAACAGCTGATTCGTCGCATTCCTATTTATTTCCTCCACGTCAACGAATCTTCTTCCTTTAATAGGATATTTCAATTTGGGAAACAGCAAGAAAACACAGGGAGCAATACGTCTATTTTCACGTCCCTCATCTCCTTGGATATCTTCCGCAGTGGCATCAAGAAGTTCTTGCAAATCCTCTTGCCAGTTAAATACTGGTCTTTGACACAATGGGATATGGACATTTCCAACCACATTATTAGAAGAGGTACTTGGAATGGATCCATCCAAATTAATTTTATTAAATTCAGGAGACACTCCTGTTGACAGTTCTCCATAGCTTCTATTCCAATCTCTATCGGTTGTAGTAGAGGTTGAGTTTCGATTATTACTTGAAGGTATCTTTAATTAAAAATAAAAAAATGAGTGATAGTAAAGTTGCCGAATGAGTTTCCGAGTCGTCTAAGTTCATGCTTCGGCATCTGGACTGACTACCTATTATCACCGGAGGCATACTCATTTCGGCCTCAATAAAATCATTCAAGATGCACGTTTTATTAATAGTCGTCGTTGGGTATAAACACCAGGTACAATGCGTATGTTGTAGCCTATGCTCATGGATATACCAAAATGAAACATCGTAATAATTCATTACAAGTTTTTTAAATTTAGATAAAAAACCATGACACGAAATTGCACATTTACGGTTAATGGTGTCATTAAAAATAAATTGTGTGCAATTAAATTTGTAGTTGTAATGGGTAGAAACATCAAAAATTGGTTTATACGCCCAAGTAGGGAATGTTTCCAATAACTTTCCATCGAAAGAAAATCTACCAATATTAGAACTGCCAATTGCAGACAATTGTTGAAACTTCAATAAAGAATGTTTAATATTTTCGAAACTACTTACATTCAATCGACAAAACCCGTCTGATTCGTCGTAGTAACCATCAGGGTCTAAATGAAATATTTCCGTAGTACTAGCTTCACTAACAGGATGTTATAAATTTTGTTGTTGATCGTTTGGTATATTTTGGTTAAACTGTACCGAAGACATTGTATCTGATGTTTTCTTACCTGTGACGACTATTACACAAAGTGAAGCTGTTGATGGATTATTCTGCTTTTATATAAATTGAACGAGGTAATTAATGACGCCGCTGTGGGTAACCTTTCAATCTAATTTGCATTCGAAGCGAGAGAAAGGTAAGTATCTAAAACCTTTGGTTTTTATCCACAGCGGCAACGGCGGCGGGGGAAAGTAAGCGGGGAGTGGTGAGGGGCAAGGGGGGGGGGTTAATCATGATCATGAATCATGAGTATCATGACACATGACGAAGTCGCGTCGACACGTGTTGCTGAACAAGATGCCGTTTCACAAGAAATTGCCAAGTAAATTGCTATGAATGAGAAGGCGTGTTGTCTTGGTGAAGCACCCAGTCGCCACTTTTCCACAAATCTCGCTATTTCTTTCTTGCGGCGTAAAGTATTTATTACAAAACTTCTTGGTAATAACCGGTGATCACTTCAACCGTAGACACATGCGTTTCGATCTTAATTGATCTCACAAGTGCGGATTTCCGAAGTGACGTAAGTAATCGCAAACTTATCCTATAAGTCGACAAGAGATATCTCGTATCATCTGTCGGACAAGAGAGTCTGGCCGGTATAAGCGTTTTCTCTCGAATGGCTACGCCATTACAAGGGAGAAAGAAACCCGTATAATAGTGTAATCCATTAACTCGTAGACAGATTTAAAAAATAGTATATCAATGTGTCAACACATCAAATGTATACAAATTAATAAAAATAACGGGTGTCCGTAAATGATTGAAGCTGACAGCTACTGTCAAATTTTGATTAAGTTTGTAACACTACATTTGATTGCGATCGCTAATTAATCGCTAATTAACATTAGCGTTCCACGCGGTACTTACTTTCAGCATAATGATTAAAATTGTTTCTTAAAATCAAGTACAATATGCTTACTTTTGGAAAAGTTTTTTGCTAATTAACATTATTTAAAAAAATAATTGTAAAATCATAACTATAAATTCATTACAATGACAAAAATACAAAGATTCTTTATTAGTAATTTTTGCAATTACAAAAAATGTTGGAAATGTTGACCTTGCTGCTGCAGACATAAATTAACTCTTCGTTTCATATTTTCGAAAACATTTTTGAAGTTGTTGTTGTGTAATCACTTGAATCTCGTTTTCAATTGCTTGCATTAATTCATCTAAATTATGTAACCTATTTTTATAAATATTATCTTTAATCTTTCCGAACAGAAAATAATCTGGAGGGTCAAGTCTGGTGACCTTGGTGGCCATCTACCTTGGCTAATAAGACGATCGTCATAGAATTCTCTTAAAAAGGTCAATGTCGCTTGCGCAGTATGGGCTGGAGCATTATCTTGCTGAAAAAATCTTCTTTCCAACTCGCCATCATAGAGTTGGTCCACAAATTGTTGTAATATATCTCTATAACGTGCAGCATTGATCGTATCATGGAAAAATATCGGTCCTATTATTCTACGACGTGATATTGCTACCCAAATCCCAACTTTTATAGGGTGTAGTTCATTTTCAATAAAGGTATGTGGGTTTTCTGTTGCCCATGTTCTATAATTTTGAGAATTTACATAACCGGATAAGTGAAACCAAGCTTCATCCGTAAAAAAGGTTAGATCTAATACTTCATTATTGTTTATGTTTTCATTAAACCAATTACAATAAGTTATTCTTGATTCAAAGTCAATGGGATATAATCGATGGACTACGGAAACCTTATATGGATGCATATGGAGGCTCTTCTTTAAAGCTTTTGAGCAAGATGTTTTGCTTAATCCCAGAAAGAATGAAGTTAAACTTATTTCTCAGTAAATTTTTATATTATTACCTGTCTGTGCTGATAACTTTCGCAATGACTTTTTTGGATTATCTTCAATACGTTGCTGAATATCATCAACAACCGCTTGAGTAAGAAGCGAAGATCTTCCAGTTGATTTTCCCGTACAAATACAATGCTTTGTTTCAAAGCGATCCAAAACTCTTCGCTTATGTTGAACAAAGACATTATACGGAATATTTGCATCAGGGAACGCTTCATTAAACTGCGCTATGCATGATTCTACAGAATAAGTCCAGCTTCCATCAGGATTGTGTGTGGCACTCCGAAAATGGGCCATTAAAATGAAAGCGTTTTGCTCCGCCGTAAAGACCATGGCAATATCGTTAATAAAATCTGAAACACATATTTAAACATAACCTCGTTGGAATTTAATATCGAATGTTACTTACGCAAATTTTACAAACTTATTTTAGTAATTATGAAAACCAATAACTGATTGTCAATACAAGGAAAAATTAATACGGAGATGAAAATTGAACAGAAAAACTATAATAAAACCCAACGAAAAATACACACGTGCGACTATGACCATATAGGAATAAACCAACTGAAATTCTCAGGAAGGTGAACTTTAAGGACGAAAAACGCATACATTTTGACAGACGTCAGCTTCAAACATTTACGAACACGGTGTAGGTAATGGTAATATTCTTTGTTCAGCGTTACACCTTTTGAAGCGTGTTCATCATGAACACCTTCCTTGTCGATGAAAACAGTCAGTATCATTTTGATGTTCCTCCGACTCTGACGTGCTTTTAAATTGCCTAAACCATTCCCTAATTTATGTATCATTCATAGATTCATTGCTACATACCTTAGGGATCTTACTCGTGGTTTCCAAAGACGAATGACAATATTGTTGGCACAATTCATTGCGTTCAGTTATTGTGAATGCGACGCGCATGAGATTTGGAATTCACTCAACGATGTATCCTTGTCGATTGCACACCCCATCTGACGGAGGTACTAGTAAAGGTCGAATACTTTCCAGACAAACCGCGTACGTCATCCTCTTTTTGCGTAACATAAGCGAATTTGAATATTATTTAAATTAAACTTCAAATAAATGTTTTATTTACTATATATATTCGATCCAAATATAATATGACTTTATTAATTATTGAATTGAAAATATATTACTCAGTAAAGATTACTTCAACGAATCCAAATCTAAAAATGGACAGAATGTGAAACAAATGTTAAGAATTTTTATTAACCCATTCGACAAACAAAGCACAATTTGGAAACAAGATTCGAAGAGCTCAGCATGTTACTGATCAACAAATGTATTTAAATCTAGAGTGGGGAATATACATATTGCTATGGATTTTTAATTAAAAATGATTTTAGGTATTTGGAATGGATGTACAATTGTTTTTGGATGGGAGTGTGTATTCGGGATGTTTTTGAATTTAATGTGTGAGATAAAAGACTGGTTTTATCCAAGGCCAATGTGTTGTAGAAGCCTAGGTAAATTCTGGGACACCAAGATTACATGTAAAACGAGAAAGTTGTGTTTTTTTGAAATATATCCCTCAAGTACTATCGTGGGGTGTTTCGGCACCCCAGAGGTAACTTTTTTCTAAATTTCTTCGAAACTATTTTTGTTTCCTTTCTAGGGTTTCAGGTATTCTCCTATACGAATGAGATGTGTAATATTCTATAATCTATTATTTACAATGTTTTACAGTTATAGCAAAAAATAGCCTTTGGAGTGTTTCAACACCCCACGATAGCAGTTACGTTCGACTTTTTCAAAAATAGCGCAACTTTTTCTAACCTATTGTTTAGAATTTTATAGTGATAATATCCATTTCCTCTTTTGGGCGAATCACAGCTCTTTGTTTAAGACTTGTCGTGCATGTGTAGGGGATTCACTCGTTTACATTCGGCTTCGGGAATTATTTATAATGTCGTACATGTGTTGGGGATTTACCAATATACATTCGACCTTGGGGATTTTTTATATGTAGCATTGAATAAAGTTGTATTTCCCCTGTTTGTGTACAATATATATAAGACTCAAATAAATTTCTTATTCAGTTCGTAAAAAACCATAGTGTTTGTCAATATTGGTCGTTGTTTCTCTTACATAAAACGTATATTGAATAGTAACAACAATATGACAAAGTTTCTGACTAACGAACAGTTAGTAAATCTTGCTGCAAACTTTTACGATGATATCAGTGAAAGTGCATGCCCTGGTGAACATGATAATGATTTGAGTGATGCAGCAAGCGAACATAGTGATCACGACACATCTTCAGAGGTTGAAGTCGAATCTGAAGACGAAACTGAAGATTTGGATGATGTCAGTGCAAGTGCAAGTGCGAGTGCAAGTTACTTTTACGGACGAAATCGGTATAAGTGGTCCAAAAATCCTCCTGCTGCTTCGCGTATCAGGTCCTCTAATATAGTCAGTCATCGAACAGGAGCAAAGGGTCCGGCAGTAAATACTCCTCCTAGAACACCTTCTGAAGCATGGTCTCTTTTTATTACGGAAGAAATCCTAAATGAAATATTAGAACATACAAATGCAAAAATTACGGAAACGGGTTTTTCTTATGGACCGGCGGCTAGTTATGTGGGACACACAGACCTGATTGAATTAAAAGCATTGCTGGGGCTTCTAATTCTGGCTGGAGTATTCAAGTCTAGTCACGAAGACACTAGAAGTCTTTTTGCATCGGATGGTATTGGAAGAGATATTTTTAGAGGTGTTATGTCTGAGCAACGGTTTTTGTTTCTTTTGTTAACGCTGATATTTGACGATCAACTAACTAGGAGGAGCAGAATTGACAATGGTGATAAACTTGCAGCAATTTCAAAAATTTATGAAATTTTCAATACTGCACGAACAATTTCAGTTGCAGCGAATATGCAGTTGTAGATGAAATGCTTGTTGGATTTCGAGGCCGCTGCTCTTTTCGCCAATATATCGAAAGTAAACCAAAAAAATATTGCATCAAGATTATGTGCCTATGTGATTCACAAACGCATTATCTGATAAATTCATTTGTTTATAGCGGAAAAACAACCGAACCCAATCCAAACAAACTTGAAATTATAAATTTCTGCAATGGTACCAAAGGAGGAGTCGATGCTTTGGACCAGAAATGTTTGACGTACTCCTGCCAAAGGCGGACCAGGCGATGGCCAATGGCCATATTCGGAGCAATGTTAGACATTTCACGTGTCAACAGTTATACAATTTTCTTAGCCACTTCAGACGGTACAGTCAATATGTCACGAAGAGAATTTTATATTTGTTTAGGAAGAGAACTCGTCAATGATCACGTAAAACGGAGATATGAAATAAAAGGATTGTCATCTGGGCTAAAATCAATCATCAAAAATTTACTAGGTTTAGATACACCACAACAGCCACAAGAAGCAGGACCTGTAAGAACCTACAAAAGGTGTCACATCTGTGGACGAAGCCGAGACAAGAAAATAAAATCCACGTGTCATAAATGTCGTCACCATGTCTGCAAGGACCATTCTGAGATACTCATAGAATGCAGAGAATGTTTAGAAAGGTAAATTGTAAGAATTTTGTATAAATCTGAGTGCATGAAAAAACGGCATGATTTTTGTCATAAAAAATATACGTCTCACAACGTCATTGTCAGAATTTTTATATGAAATATTAATGCCACTTTTCTTTTACAGAGAATAAGATCATGGCTTCCAACAGTAGAAAAAGTGAAGACATCTTAAAAATACATTGCAGATACTTTTGTGAAAAAAAAAATTGTACGAGAGAACATTTTTTATATTTTTTTAAAAATATAAATTTTCTATTTTGTTGTGAATAAAGTTTTGTTTTTCCTTGAACAAATCACAAGATAAGAGACTAGTTTATTGCACAGATAGTTCAAAAGTAAAAAAAAAAAAAGATAATTAACGAAATAATTAAATAATAAGTAGTAATAAAAGTGGGGTGTCAAAACACCCCACGATAGCAGTTGTGTTACCTGAAAACACGATAGTACTTAAGGGATATATATTATATATATAGTTAATTTAGTTCGGGTTGTTTTTGAAAGTGTTCATTTGTTGTTGGTATTTTATATTTAATTCCCGATATTTCTTTGAGATTGTTATTCTCGTAATTTTGACTTAGAATTTGATTAAACAACTTTTTCTCGTAAAAGTGTCTCCACAAAAATTTTTTGGAAGTATTTAAAATTTTTATGTCGACATAAATCATATATCTTAAATCATAAATTATAATATATATGTATATAATTATTTTTATAATTATAGTTCTATTGTTTTGGAACAAGTAGGTAATAGTTGAATATTAAAAATGTAGATAATTCAACTGATATTAAAAGTCTTCGTTATATTTTTTTATAGAGATAAATTTTGTTCGATTGAGTTCAGTTTTTTTGGCTGTCTTTGTACACATGCGTAAATTTGTTCGTGGTTAAGTATCTGTATGTTTATATACAGTGTGGTTTTCTTTGAAGAATTTAATATAAGTTTGATTATTTTAGTTAAGTTTGATCGGAGTCAATAAAGAGGAAGTTTTCCATTCGTTTAGCTGTCAATTAAACAATGAATGTTTTTACCTAATGTATTTTTGTATAATACAGTATCTTTATATTTGGTAAAGATAGATTTCTTTTTCTTTTTTTATTTTTGTATTAAATATTCAGTTTAAATTTTATCCTGGGTTTCATTTATTATAAACAATAATAACAATATTGCTTAGTAACTTATATAATTTAAGTAATTAAATTTTTGTGAACATTTCACTGGCATCCAAATTATTCACCCCGGGTTCTTTGTCTCAAGTCTGGTACTAAAAGGGTTAACATAGAAAACTTCTAATGAACAGGTTGTGTTAAAAACCCTGTATATGTTGATAGTTATATGAGACGTATCTTGCGCATTTATTGTAATGTGTAAAATATGTAAAACAAGTTTTCATTTTTTATTTTTCTTTAGAAATTATGTAGACTTTTCGTTCTTTCATACTTCTAACAATAGTAATAACAACGAATTTATTCTGGCACGTTAGGTTTTGGAAAAAAAATGTATTGAACAGTAAATGAAATAATCCTCCTCGCACTTAAATTGTTTTTCTTTTTACTGTTCGTTTATACGATGGTCACCTTTTATATTTTATAAAAAATTTTGGAGTGGAAACAAAATGTTTGGGAACAAACTATTTTATTGGTTTTCAAAATATTCGCCTTTATGGTCTATATCCTTTTGCAAGCGTACGAACCAGTCCTCAAAACATACGGATTCCAACATACGAGGAATGTTTTCAAAGCTCTGGAAATTGTGCTGTAATTAAATTACCCAGAACTTACAGGCAATGCTATTGGTGATAGACAAGTCTTGACATGCTTATGCAGCTGTCCAGTGCAGATCGTTCAGTTTGATTCATGTGTTCGACCTATATAGACCCATTTTCGTAGCATTGTTTGTGTAACCATGGAAGACGCGGCTAAATTTCAAAGAGCTATAATTTTCTGTTCTGAAGTGAGTCTTTGAATCTAAAAGTACTGTATCTCGGTGAATCGATCTCTTTAAAAGTGGTAGAACATCATTAGAAGACGATCCACGCAGTGGCCACCCGAACTCGTCGGTAAATGCAGTGGAGAACCTACTGAAAGATGACAAACGAATGACTATTTCTGAAATTAGTATACGCCTAGGTATAAGAACGCAATAAGCTTATGAGATCTTACATAATTATTTGGGGGTAATCAAGGTTTCAGCCCGCTGGGTGTCAAGGCTGTTGTAATCGGAACAGAAACTCAATAGGTCTGACATTTATCGTGATGAATTTTGGCAACGGATAATAACCACTGACGAAACGTGAATTCCTAATTTCAACTCTGCTACAAAAATCAATCTAAAAAATCTAAACCCGAAGAAGGCCCTACACTTAAGGCGCGTGCAGTTCCGTGTGTTGGAAAGGTAATGCTTACTGTATTCTAGGATTTATTTATATATCTATATCTATAGATTATTTTTATGGATTATCTGGCGAAATGTACTAGAATTAACACTGAATATTATTCGAAATTATTATCCGGAACACTGTGGCAGGCACTTATTAGAAAACGGCCTGGGAAGTTGCATAGGCGTCCGTTGTTGCAAGGCTGCACACCGCAAGGAAAACGAAGGACTTACCATGGGAATTGCTTCCGCATCCACCTTATTCACCGGATCTCGTACCGAGTGATTTTCATCTGTTCTCAGATATGAAAAAACCCTTACGAAGTGTTCGTTTTGACAGTTTAATTGACATAAAACGTGGCGAAAATTAATTGGCTTGGAATAAATATATTAAATTAAATGACCATTATGTCGAAAAACTATATTGTCATATTGATGAAAATTGACAAATTAAATAAATTATAGCTAAATTCTCAGAACTTTGGAAACATTCCTCGTATATACTGTCAAATGTGGCCAACGGAATGCTGGATGATGTTTGGGTAGAAAATGGCTTGCCGGCTAGGCAGCAATACATACGTCCATACCTTACTTTGTAATTCTTGATTAATGTTAATGTATAGATAGTGTATCTTGTTATTGGGCCCAGCCTGTTGGATATTACAGGATGTGATTATTATTGTGATTGTGATTATTATTATTATTATTAATTGTTTGATAGTAAAAATATGATCTAGTAGACCATTGCCTTTCTTGTGCCCACTTTGTGTTTTGTCCTGCTGTCACTTCACCCAGGAGTTCCAGAAGCAATCATATCTGCTTACCATTTCATTCGAAAAGTTCGAAATTGATCATAGTAAAGGTATGATAAAAACTTCTTTGTTAGTACTGTAATTGTTTATCGCAATCAGAAGTAATAGGACAAGTTTACTGTATATTAATTATTGTAATATGTCCATCACCTTTCGTTCAGAATCCTAACTCTAGGTAATCATCAAAGAGCGGACTCGAGTAATTGATGATTTGTAGCTCGTAGGCGTCTGTCATGTATTCCCAATAGGTTTCGAACAATTTAATACGTGTGACCACATACATAAGTGCCACATACCTACATATGCAGTTAATATGTATCTGTCAATGCACAATGAATGTAATAAACAAAAGTAATGCTGACAAGCGAATTGCGTATCAAATTTTGAATGAAAATAATTTACAAAAAACAAAACAAAACTATGTACTTTCTGTGAAACATTGAAAGTTTGAAATATTACTATGAACAACTAAAATTTCTTCCTGTGTTAAATTAGTTCTTTTGGATGTTAAAACGTCTTTAAAAATAGAAAATGTCTGTCCATCACAACTGGTTATGGGTGCGTTATTAAGATGTTGCAAAAGTGCACCCATACTTAGAATGTATAGATTTTCAATCGACTCTGTGCAGAATTGATATAATATATTCAAATTTGGATTTCTGGTAAATATGGCATTAACTTTTTGTCTCAGCTTGTCTAAAAATTAAGAAGGTATACTTTTCATTCGATCGATAACGATTTCTAAGTTAATTATCGCCTCTTTTTGGTTAATATCTTGATTTCGCACGTAAGTAATCGTATCTGTAAGATACTGTAAATTAGCTTTCATCAAGTTTAGCTGGTTTTGTAAATTTTCAATTTGTATCAGGTGCTTACAATTAGAAATGCTTTGCGCATCATCATCTTGAAGACGAAAAACAAAGTTTTTTAATTCATCCAAGTGTTGCGAATGGAAAAAGCTGCTTCTAGCTAATGAAAGTAGAGAGAAATACTAAAAACTGAAAGAAATGGACTAAAAAGAAGAAATGAACTCCAAAAATAAGGTAGTAAGGTAGTAAACTTAATGTTTATAAACAATTATAGGATAAATACACAATATAACAGCATTTTTTAAGATAGTAAACGTTGTAACCAAATAACACTGAAAAAACGAAACCAGAAACAATCCCTTATAGAAGAGAATAGAAAATAATACTATCTCAAAAACAATAAATACATATATGTATATGCATGTATAGCAAACGCCAATTAAGTTGGAGCGAGGAGGGGTAAGTTCGAACAGATTAAAAGTAGCGGGGAGATTCGTATTTGGTATTGCATAAAATGTCTGATAATTCTAACATCTGAGCGTGTATCACTTTATAATCCCCTAGCAAAGACATTATGTTCCGTCAAACGTCAATGACAAATGTATTCTGACAAGTACTTGAGTAGTGGGGGTGGACGTTTTTAAAATCGACTTCTGCGCACCCCCTCCTCGCGCCAACTTAATTGGCGCTTGCTATATAACAGCATGTAAACACGAGAATACACTTTGAAAATTAGCGGATATAATTTTTTAAGCGATTATTAGAACGAAGTCTAACGCAGTAATATATAGATGTATATTGCGTCTTACACGCCATTGTAAAATAAAATTTATGAATAAATAGACACAATAACGACGGAAATATCAACACCTGCTCGAAGAATGCAATCGAGCAAGCTAAAACTAGGGCTGTTATAACATGCATACTATACAAATGTAACAAGACATACAATATACACGTCTGTAACTGTACACATGGACATACACCTCGTAGTTTCCAGCATTTACTTCCGCTTAAGACACGTGTTTCTGATATCTACTATCAGGCGTCATCAGTTAAGCTATTGGAGTAAGTAAAGCTTAAACAAATCGCCTCATAAGGTATAGCAAATTTTGTCCTATCAGGTGGTACCATATAATCTAGTGACATCTGACGGACAAAAGAGACTATGCCGAAAATGCATACTATACGTGAGATCGCACAACGTTTTATCGGGGCAATTGGTCATTCATTCGCTTTAGTCCGCTCTCTGGTAATCATTTTCATTACCTGAGTTGATCTTGGACTGAAAAGGTCGTTGAAGTTTGGTCGTCACACATACTTGTTATTAAATCTGTTTCGAAAGATTTAATGTGTGAATGTGCGGGTGAAACAACCCTTGATATAGTTACTATAAAATCCGAGTTACGCTTAATAAAGGTTTACGCTAAAAATGTCCGCAAGCGAGTACAGTGCACAAGCAATAAAAAATGTCCTAAAAAGTATTTCGTCTTAAAGAGCTTTAATATAGCAATAAATATTATTGATAGTTTTAAGTATGGAGTGTCTTAAATTGCTTTGTTGTATGTTTTATATTTACACTTAATGTATTTTATGAACATTTACGCGCATTTACGAACTAAATCAAAGTACGAGCTTTGTAATTAGAGACTGTAAAAGCATAACTAAGAACAACGTGCTCAAGAAAGGTAATAGAACAATTTACATTTATTCGCTACAGCAGAAGCAGAAAAAGTGCAAAAAAGTAAATATAATACTGTTTAAAATGCATATACACACATGTATTCTATACAGTATTTACTAGGACAAAATTTTATGAAGAATAAATGAAGGGTCCGTGCACAAACTCTCACGAGAATTGCCTGGGTATTGTGGAGAGAACGTGCAGGGGTAGTAAAAGACTGTGCGGAGAAAGGGGTGCATCATCTCATTTCACCCGCACTCTCTTACTGTTTTTACTCTGACACACACTGACTACAATCAGTCTTCTTCAACCCCTCTCCTCTCCCGATTTCGCCGGAACAGCCGACCTCCCCACCAACCTCACCACCACCTTCATCAGCATCAACCCCTTCGGTACTCCAGAAAGAAGATTCTCAATTATTAATCGAGAGGAATTTTTAATCGATAGGGGGTGTATTTTAAGCAGCCACGTTTTTCTTTATAAGGTGGCGTTACTGCTCGCCTGCCTACAGTCTTGTACATATTCTGTGCTATTTTCTTTCTCAGTCACTCGACATTTCTTCTTTTACTTCTCTCCCCTTTTTCTTGGACCTGGTGCCTTTCTTGTATATGAATTTTTACCAGTTGGCAATTGTATATTATTAAAAGGGTTGCGTGTATATATACATATATATATATATATATATATATATATATATATATATATATATATATATATTTAGTGTTTATAAGAATTTTATTTTTCTTATTTATTTTATTGGCCGTGTCTTAATATTAAAAATAATAGACTTTTTATTGGTTTAGCGACCTTTTATTGAATTTTGATGTTTTATTCTACGACGTTTCGACTTTTATTATTATTCAGTCTTTTTCAAGTAACTAGAAACAAGAATTAATACAATGAAAACATGAGAACTGTGTTTGCTTTTGTGAGACTGAATTAACAATTAAATTAACAATTAAAATTAAAATTAGATTAAAAAACTGAATTAACCAATTAAATTAACAATTATAGTTAAAATTAAATTAAAATTAGATTAATGATAAGTAAGGAAAAATTAAAGTGATTACATCTGTATAAATGAATTGGAAATTTGAATTAAACTACAAATACAGTAAAGAAAACATTGAATGACAATAAACTCACCGTTTCTTTTGTTGGGTTTCAAAAACACGCATACTGTGCAACATGTGTTATCGGAGACATCCGATTTTATTAAGGACCGACCGCACTGGTTCAAATATTGTAAGTGTCTGTGTCTTGGTTCAGAGAGGTTAATTTCTGTTCTATTTTGGAATTAGCAAAGTGGCCAGAGCCGTGTTTAGGGGTATATAGTTAAAGTGTTTACAAATGGGAACTGATAAAAAAAAATTTTTTTTTGGTTTGTGTTTGTGTGTGCGGGGGGGTTTTGATTTTATCTATTGTTTAATGAGTGGGTAATAGAGTTTAGAATGTCCATCAATTTGGTTTCTGTCGTTGATTGTTCTGCTGTTTTTGAAAATATGGATCATTTCTAAGACCTCCCTAGCTTTTGTATTCTTTTATGTGTTATTACTTTGGTGTTATCAAAATCAAAATTATGTTTTAGTGTCAATTGTTGAATTTAATTATAATTTAAATATTTTAAATTACTATTTAACGACATTTTGTTTTCTTCTTCAGAAAGAAAAAAATTATTATTTGTATTGGAGATTGGTAAACCATTCCTGTAACTGTAAAATTTTAAATAATAGCATTGTAATTAATTTAAGCTATGTAGTACTTCCAATTTGAACACTTCATGGGAGATATTATTACATTATGCACTATTTTACAATTTCATCTATACGAGGGGGCTCTGATATATAGTTAGGCTAGACCGGTTCCGTGGATAAAAAAAATATTGCGATACCATAGCAACGAAAATAACATATTAGAAGTGTCAGTGTAAAGTATCACGTCAAAAAGTCAAACCAAAGTTGCACAATAAAATTTGAAAAAAAGGATGTGAATCGAAATTGTGAAAATCGAAAAATTGGAGTATCGAGCCATCATCAAGTACGTGTATTTGAGGGGGTTAAGGGCTAAGCAGATTTACAAAGATATGCTTAATAGTCTTGGCGATCAATGTCCTTCGTATGCGACCATGAAAAATTGGATTGCAAGCTTCCGAAGGGGTAAATTTTCCATCGAAGTTGAACACCAATCGGGAAGACCATTTTTTGTGTCCGTCCCCGAAAATTTTGATGCAGTTCATGACATGATTTTGTCAGACCGGCGAATTGGGCTAAAATGAATATCTGAGCCACTTCTTATGAATTCTTATGAATGCGTCCATCATACAGTTCACGTTCACATACGTTCACATACAGTTCACTGTACGTTCACACGTACAGTTCACGTCGAATTGGACATGAGAAAGATTTCTGCAAAATGAATCAATAAATGTCTGAATGTTGAGCAGAAGCGTGCATGGCTGGAAGCATCGCTTTCAAACTCTGCTCGGCTTTAAAGTGATGCAGACTTTTTAAGCCGTATTGTTACTATGGATGAAACTTGGGTACATTTCTACGACCCAGAAACAAAGCAACAATCAATGGAATGGAGACACTCTGGTTCTCCAAGGCCTAAGGAATTTCGCTTTTAGAAATTTGCTGGAAAAGTTCTTGCTTCAGTTTTTTTGGGATTGCCATGGAGAAATAATGATTGATTTTCTGAGTAAGGATAGAACAATAACTGGAAATTATTATTCGACGTTACTGACCACTCTACGTGAAAAAATTATGCAGGGAAGACGCCGAAAGTTATCCAAAGGTGTTTTGTTTTTGAAGGACAATGCCCCTGCCAAAAATAGCATGTTGCATGCAAACAATTCTTGATTTAAGGTTCGAATTACCTTATTCACCAGATCTGGCTCTGTCCGACTATCATGTCTTTCCTCAACTGAAAAAATGTTTAAAAGGCCCGTAAATTTTCTTCCAACGAAGAGATGATAGAAGCTGTGGAGGCCTGGATAAAAATTTCTTTTTGTAAGGTCTAGAATCGTTCCAGGATCGTTGTATTAAGTGTATTAATTTAGAGGGGAGAGTTGAATAATAAAATATTTTGGCTTTAAAATTTTGTTTGCTTCTATAGTAAGCTAAGTGTATTTCAATACATCCTCGTACATACAATTAGGTTGTTCGAAAAAAATGTCGTTTTATTTTAAATTCAAAATGATTATATTACACAAAATGCTTTAACTGGGATTGAACTATATAATCGCCATTTGTATTAGTGACCATTTGCCATCTTTCCCCTATCTGTTGTATTCAGCGACGATACCAGCCAGCTTCTTTCGAATAAAAAAATTCTTGACATGCTATTTGGATTTCTTGATGTTCATTTAAGTTTCCGTTCCTAAGAAAGTGTTTCATCGAACAAAACATATGGTAATATGATTGCGCAATATAAGGACTATACGCTAGGTGCGAAAGAATATTCCATCCAAGCTCAAATATTTTTTGTTCAAACTGCAGTAGGCTGTTTTGCGTTATCTTGTTATTCTCTTTACTAATGCTGGGTATTGTAAACGCGAAATCTCCTGTACTCTGTCAAGTTGATCACAATAAAGCTCAGAATTAACCGCACGGTCTGTGATAACTAAACCAGGTCATGTATTCACAATATCCATTTCATCAACACGACCTCGTTGAGTTATGATCTTACACCACATTGTTATCATCTTGTAACCAGGAGACTAGGCTAAGGGAACACAATCTAATGTATAATGAGACACTCAGAGGTCTCTACAGTGAGAGTCAGAGTTAGAGTCACAGTCACTACAAGTCTAGTGCCTCATATTTATAATGTAGTATTTACAGTTGTTATCGTTATTGAATTATGTTATTATTTAATCGTTGTCCTGCATATTATTTATCACACTGATAAACCTGCTGTATAAATGGAACAGCCTCGGGAACAATGTTACCTCCGGGACCAGGTGACATTACATGGCGATCCTGCCTACGTCTGATATTACATGGCGTTCCTGCCAGCCCATCATCTGATATTAGATGGTGATCCTGCCATCCCATCATCTAACATTACATGGCGATCCTGTCCACGTCTAACGTTACAGATCATTAGGCATAAACTTAAAATATATTTAACCAAACACTGAACATTACGTTTCTTCTGAAACGATCTGTACGATATTGGAATAGGCGTTTGCCAATGATAAACCCATTGTCGGTGGCAGTGTTAAAAAAATTCATTTTTCCTCGCGAGTAAAATAATTCGCATCTGAAACCGACGGTTGTGGGGATTTTGGAGTAATTTGGTACAAAAGTCTATCCAGCAGTGGCTCTGAGCTTCATTTATATTATGTGGAATTTTGGTAGAACGTTTAATAATAACCTTACCACACCTTTTAATTAAAATGATACCAAATGGTTGAGTTGGACAACCTCAACTGGATAGAAAATCGACGTGTCGTAGTAGCTTGGTTTTAAATTTTAAATTTTGTAAATACACGTTGGGTTATTCTAACATTAACAAATATTTCACCTCTCTTGTTTAGGGATATTTCGTGTCGCTTGTGCTTCCCTTTCTAAACTCGTACTCGTAAACAGCTCAAGAACTTTTCGTTTTTGATTATCCATTATAAGAAGACACAAATGAATATAAATTGGTAGCAACGTAGTATACTGCTTAGAACAACTATCTTTTCAATCTGCAAATCATATATGCCTTTCAAACACAGTCACTAAATTGAAAAAACATTTTTTTCTGAACAACATTATATCATTGTAATAAATTATATAATGTGCCTTCCAAAGCTTTCTATTAGAGACGATCATGTTTTTCTTTAATGCTTGGTCAGTGCACGCATTCTGTCACAAACGTCTAATTTTGATAGTTTGCTTATGTCATGTAAATGTGTGTAATAATTAGTAATTTAGATTTAAAAAAAAATTTTATTACAATAGTCAAAGTTAAAAGAAAATAATGCTAAAGCAGATGTTGGAAAAGTTGATCATTATTTTGAGGACAAGTTGAACTCTACGCTTCATGCTTTCGAAACCATTTATTAGGATCTCTCAGGTTATGCAAACACAGGAATTCACAGTAGCATTACGAAAATCTAATATTGATAAACCCATCAGATAAAAATATATTATGAAGATTTATGACACCCTATTAATACGTAACTTGGAATTCTATTTTATTATTATATGTGTTCATTTGAAAAGTCAATCTTCTAGCATGTGATTTACTGAGAACATTTTGAAGTATGTCGTAAATTAAAATTTACTACTTAACCTACGAAGTCGTATATTTTGACAGTTTCATACATACAAATAAATAACAAATAATAGGTATTTATTGAAAACTATAACAAATGTTGAAAATGTTGTCCTTCAAGATCAATGCACTTTAAAATCCTCCGTTCAAAATTTCTGATGATATTCTGCAACATTACTGGATTGTTATTAATCTCCATGCATTTCTGTTCGATTCTCTGTAGCATATCATTCAAATTCAATATAGGTGTTCGAAATATGTTATTTTTTAGATAAGGCCACAAAAAGAAATCGCAAGGTGTTAAATCGTATGAACGTGCAGGCCAGGCAATTTCAGTATTTCGACTAATTATACGCTCATCAAAAAATTCTCTTAAATAATCCAAAGATTCTGCAGTACAGTGACAAGGTGCTCCGTCTTGTTGGAAATATGCATTTTGAAGTTCATCATCATGCAACTGATTGACAAATGGTTGTAAAATTTCCGTATGGTACCTTTGAGCAGTTAACGTGCCCTGAAAAGATATTGGTCCAATGATTCGCCTTTGGCTTATCGCTGCCCAAACACCAATTTTCTCTGGATGTCGCGATTCTTCATTAATTATATGTGGATTTTCACTACTCCAAATTCTTGTATTTTGTGAATTTAGGTATCCCGTTTTATAAAACCATGCTTCATCAGTAAAGATGACTCTTTGTGAAAGTTCTCCATTATTGTTCATATTTACAAACCAATTACAAAACTGTAGTCTACGTGGGTAATCAATTTCTAAGAATTCTTGTACTGCTGTGTCACGGTATGGAAAAAGTTGCATATCTTTTTTTAATAACTTGTGAGTTGTATCAACAGAAAGGTTTATTTGATGACTCAAATGTCGAACAGATGTTTGTGGTTTACTTTCCATTATTTCTTCAACACGATTGACAACTTGAGGTGTACGTTTCTTAATTGCTCCGCTGCCTGATTTTCTTAAGAGACTACCAGTTTCAGAAAACAGTTTTAAAGTTCTATCCAACGTATTCTTAAATTGTATATAATCTATTACAAAATGTGGAAACTCAACTTGAAATTCTACCATGCAATCTTGAACTGAATAAACCCATAAACCATCAATTTTATTACCACTTCGAAAATAAGCCTGGACTAAAAAAATTTTATGTTCTAAAGTGAAAGCCATTTTAAAACTGAGAAGCAATTTATTTAAACCAGAATCGACGCACGATTATTTTATGCACTGATATTTGTGATTGACATTATCAAATATCATTTGGATTTATTTTTACGGAATAACAAACACATACTAATATATTTGCGTCTCATTCTATCAAAATTTCAAAGAAACCTAGATTGACTTTTCAAATACATGCGTTATTATCAGTAAGATATTTAGGACATCGGAAACTTTGGATATTGTTTGCATGTGGATACAATTTCTAAGAAGTAATAATATAGGTAAATTTCACAATAACGACGTAAAACACGTACACACATTTTAGTTATGTTAAAGTAGGGGTAGTGATATATTTTATATATACTAGTAACACAACAGTCATACAGACAGAACACAATATACATACATTATACAACAATCAAACAGTGAAGAATTAAGTTTAAGTTTACATTAAGTGCTACATTGTGAGAATTATCTTATGAAATTATTTTTAAATGCTTTTGTAAAATATATAAAACATTCAGAAAACACACCAACGTTCAATATAACTGCCACCAACCAAAAGAAATAACCAACTTATACGGAATTTACGCCCCGTGAGCGGTGGATCAAACATAAAATTATACGAAGTCCTTCGAGAATCGAGTACAACGCAACATTCGGTACTTTGACTAGAAAATAATAATAATAATAATAATATATCTTTATTCAAAAGCCAATATTATGGATTTAAACGTCAAAAAAATACAAAAAAAAAGTACAACAAGAAACACAATAAAATACATTGTCAGTAATTATAAAATTGTAAAATTGCAAAGCAACAGAAACAACTACATATTAAAATACTCGCCCAATTCATAAAACACTTTCTCTTGAAGAAACTCTTTCACATTTCTTTTGAATCTTCTAGAGCAACTCTCTGTCTGTATCTGTTTCGGCAGTTTATTATAAATTTTCAAACAGATATATACTGGTGACTTTTCATATAAAGATAGACCATGCCTAGGAACAGCAATCCTATCGCAATGTCGAGTAAAATATTGATGATAATTACCATTTCTGACAAATCTATTCAAATTGTCCCTAACATATAGCACAGCCTTATAGATAAAAATGCTAGGGAATGTAAGAATTCTTTCACTTTTAAAGATACTTCTACATGAATTCCTGTGCGGTATATCAAAGATTAACCTAATAATTCTTTTTTGTGCTACAAATACTCTCTTCCACTACGTTGCACCGCCCCAGACAATGACGTTATAAGACATAGCGGAATATACTAATGCATAATAAACATCAAGCAACCTATCACCACTAAGCGATGACTTTAACTGTCTTATCACATAATATGAACTACTCATTTTCTTACAAACGCTGTCAAGGTGCAGGTTCCACGTAAGTCTGGCATCAATATACACACCCAGTGACAATACACCGTCTTCAAAATTTTTTGTTGACACATTATCCGGAACAGTTTTGCGTTTATGAAAATAAATGAATTTTGTTTTATCACAATTCAACAGCAAACGATTAGACTCACACCACCCACCCATTTCACTAACTGTTTCGTCCAACCGCCGCTCAAGCTCATCAATCGTCGACCCAGTCACCATCACAGAGGTATCGTCTGCGAAAAGTACCGGATATCCATGCGAGAAGACGCGGCAGGTCATTCACCATCAGCAAGAACACCAACGGCCCAAGAACCGAACCCTGCGGAACACCCAGATCCAGTTCCGTCTCAGACGACACACAATGGCCCACCCGAACAATATGTCCTTCAAACCAGGTGGGCTAAACAAGAGTAAAAATTAAAAGAAAATAATACTAAAGCAGATAAAAAAAATTCATTACCCGCACACCCTGGATGGTTGACGTCGCGACGTGTTGTATCTAAATTCTTTGGCAGGAGCAATCTTGCCAGATTGTAGAACCAACGCAACAAATTAGACGACAATTGCATGTGATATGAGATTCGAATAATTATCAATTCTCACAAGCTAAAGCAGATCTTGGAAGATGGCAGATGTGGGATATCTGATCTTGAAAATGATTTTCTTTAAATATTGAAAAATAAAATAGTCTAAAATTGTCAAATCTGGAGATCTTGGGGGAAAATTAAAATTCTCGTATAGAAAAATTCTTGCAAAAAAGCTACGCTGCTGCATTATCTTGCTGAAAATGTCCTTCCATAAGTTCATCATCACGAAGTCCATTAATAAACGGCTCTAGTAATTCATTCCGATCTTTCAGCATTTATGGTTTACATTCTGAACTTACTGCAAATGAGAATTAATGAATATTAATTCCCATTCTTACATGTCAATGTCGCCTTATGTGATGCATTAATAACTACAATCCAACAAACCAAGTTTGTACTAGCATGTACAACACACCTCGTCGCGACTACGATCTTACTGGTTGTTAGGATAATTAAAAATTACTGAAAAGCCACGTCCATCAACGGGAACGTACAGACGCGTTTCGCTCTAATTGAAGCTTATCAATGTACGGTATCTCGAAGACAGACATGGCTTTTCAATTCTCTACTTTGTGTATATATAGTTAACATTCTGAACTTACTGCAAATGAGAATTAATGAATATTAATTCCCATTTTTACATGTCAATATCGCCTTATGCGATGCATTAATAACTACAATCCGACAAACGAAGTTTCATACAAAATGTAAACAACGATATCCTGTTGTTTACAGTTTCATATTCAGAAAAAGTAATATATTTGAATAAGGAAAAAAAAAAGTATAGTGCAATTTAAAAAAAACACAGTTTGCAGCTGTCTGTCAAAAACAAAGTGTGAAAAAAAATTCAAAGCGGATCACGTTACAGTGTTTTTAAAACGATTTAGTTCGACGTATAATTTATTATTACATTCTGATAAAAAATAAAAAAGTTACAGCACGAAAGGTTTTTCATAATACACCCGGTATAAGTATAATAAAAACTATAAGAGACTATTACAAATAAAGAAATCATAATCTTTTTAAATAAAAATCACCTTGACTTAAATCATGATTTAAATTCTGGTTTTATTCAAATAATTTAAATCATCTCAATCCTGATGAGGACCAAGATAGCCCTAGAAAGATTGCAGTAGAATAGATTTTATAACCACCTCAAGTAATACACAACAATATTTTTAAATTTATAAGTATAGAAATAAATATAAACTATTTTGGTAGCACGAAAATAATATTAATATTAATACGGGATATTTATATATATAATATTTATAATAAATACCATTCTAATAATAATTAATTAAAGAAAAAGAAATCGGTTATTTGCATGAGAATGAATTTCTATCTGGTGATTTAGAACAAATTTAAGTATTTTTAGTATTATTTGCAATTCATAACAAATTTGCTTCACTTTACGTAAACTACAAAATGCTACCGTACATACATCGGCGAAATTCCTTACATTTTTCTCATATCTACGAGGTATTCATGGGCTCGGCGTAACACTTACCTGTTAGAAATAATGCAAGAATATACGCTTTTTCCTTTAATTATTCAGAATAGTTATATTAACTTATACGTTAGTATAAGAAACTAATTGAAACGGATATCCAATAACACCAACGAATTTTTGCTCATAATTACGTAAATGTAATAATTAATTTTATTTGTTACTCAATTTATCAAAACACCGCATTAATTATGAAAGTTTATTTTTACAAGTTACTGACTCGAAATTTTTTTACAAGTTACCTGTCAGTATTACAAGTTAATATAATTATTTACTACAAAAGTATTTTTAATAATATAAAATATTATTAGAAATGGTAAAGTTCATATATTTGTGAGTTTATCCTTTTTAGATATTTCACCTTTCTATAGGATCATCGGTAAGCCCCTGCTGGACAAGAGACTCATGCACAAAAATAACAACTTCGCTATCTCACAGAAATGATTAAGACATAGTGCAGAAGAATATTCAGCGCTGTCTACATAACAACTGCAGAACCAGCAAAGTGTTTCCATCCATTTGTATTGTGTTCTTCACACCAGATGTTTAATAATATTTTATATTATAAAAAATGCTTTTGTGTTATAGAAAATTGGTGAGGTTTTACCTACGTATGTTTCAAATTATTTCGTTATTTTACCATTATTTACATTTGATAATTCTGTTTTATTCGCATCATAGATGTTAAAGATCATTGTACAATAATTATTTTCGTAACACGAAATTTGAACTATGAATTAGTTGAAATTGAACGATCTGCTGGTGCAGTGAATGCTGAAGTAAACGACAACGGCATAGCATTTGTAGACTTATTACTAGAGCTGAGGATGTTTGCGGTACGGCAGGACCGTATTTTTATATTATATGATATAATATAAAAAAGCATCTTGAAGATTAGATTTAGGTTTCGCTAAAATTTAGTAAGTAAAATATATAAATGTGTTCTTAAAATATACAGGGTTAGTTAAAAGTATGGAGACGGCGATTTATTGTCGTTAATATTCATTTTAGGGAATTATGTTCAATATGAAAGTTTGTTAGGATATTTTGATGTACATTTGAGAATATTTGAATTTTTTTTTTCTTCAATTGTTTTTTAACAAATCGGAGACTGTGGCTTATAAGTGAATAAAATAAAATTAAAAAACCCTTACCACAATAGAATTTAATGATTCTAAATACGTATTTCTACAACCACGTTGTCATCTTCAGTAGAAAAAAAAGTGTAACACTTAAACGCTCAGAAACACTCACAGAAGGATTGTTCTGAACGTCTTCTAGTTTAACACTAAATTCTTCAATCAATTTAAGAAGCATTTAGTGTTAAACTAGAAGAAGTTCAGAACAATCCTTCTGTGAGTGTTTTTGTGCGTTCAAGTGTTACACTGGTTTTTCTACTGAAGATGACAACGTGGTTGTATTTAGAATCATTAAATTCTATTGTGGTAAGGGTTTTTTAATTTAATTTATTCAATTGTTTTTTAGTTACGCCTGTTCGCGCAGTTTTTTTAAATGGGAACTAGTAAATTTTACTCTACCATTCGATAGAGAATTTTTTTCTTTTTACAAAAATATCTTTGTTTTTTTAAAATTCATTTTAATAACTTTTTTATAAGAAAAGGCCGGTTCATGTGTTTAACAGATGTTCGGTACATCGCAGATAGACAGAAGCGTAGCGATAAACAAACTTTAGCGACATAATTTTATCAGTGGTTATTGTGTACGTCAAACCTTTGACAGAAATAATTCATTTGTGCAATTTGTTGCCGTTAATATTAACAATGGCGAGTTTGTAATTTATTTAATGATACGCATCCAAATAGAAATCCAATTTCTAAATCCGTTGTTGGTAAAACTTTAAGACGCTTAGAACAAACGGGTAGCGTTAAAGATTTGCCAAGGAGTGGAAGACCTAGAACAGCAAAAAGCGATGATAACAAACTGGATATTTGATTGGCTGTATCTGAATATCCCCATTTATCAACCAATCATTGGCGGCCAATTTCAATATTTCAGAGTCATCGATCGTGTCATTTTTAAAAAGTGAAAAGTATAAACCTTATACAGGTACACCTTGTACACGAGTTAACGGAAGATGATTTTGATAGGAGATTACAATTTTCTGAAGAAATGTTAAATATTTGCAATAATAATGAAAATTTTGTCAACAATATTCTTTTCTCTGACGAAGCTACTTTTTGCCTTACCGGTGAAGTAAACAGACATAACTGCAGATACTGGTCATCGGAAAATCCCTCATGGTTTTTGGAGCACCATACGCAGTACCCCCAAAAGGTTAGTGTTTGGGTTGGCATTCTAGGCGGTCATATTATCGGTCTCTTTTTCATCAATGGCAATTTAACTTCGGCTCTGTATTTGTAGTTATTGCAAAATGAAATAATACCTGCTTGTGCTACGCTCTATCATTATGAAAACAATGAACACCTGCCCAATGACAGTATCTGGTTCCAGAAGATGGCGCCCCACCACATTATGGTGTAAATGTTCGTCAATATCTGAGCAACGTTTTTCCCCAGAGATGGATTGGAAGACGAGGAACCATTGAATGGCCAGCCCGTTCGCCGGATTTAAGTCCTTTAGATTTTTTTCTTTGGGGATACGTAAAAAACAAAGTTTACAAAGTTAAGCCCGATAATGTCGAAGATTTACAAATCCGAATTACCAGAACGATACAAGAAATTCCCCGAAATTTTTTACAGAACTCTGTTCGGGGTTTTGTAAATCGATTGGGTCATTGTCAAATTACTAATCGACGACAATTTGAACACTTACTTTAATTTACTTTGTTATTAATCTGTTTTATTTTTCTTGTAAAAAAGTTATTACAATGAATTTAAAAAATACAAAAATATTATTGTAAAGAGAAAAAAATTCTCTATCGAATGGTAGAGTAAAATTTACTAGTTCCCATTTTAAAAAACTGCGCGAACAGGCGTAACTAAAAAATAATTGAAGAAAAAAATATTCAAATATTCTCAAATGTACATCAAAATATCCTAACAAACTTTCATATTGAACATAATTCCCTAAAATGAATATTAACGACAATAAATCGCCGTCTCCATACTTTTAACTAACCCTGTATATTTTAAGAACACATTTATATATTTTACTTACTAAATTTTAGCGAAACCTAAATCTAATCTTCAAGATGCTTTTTTATATTATATCATATAATATAAAAATACGGTCCTGCCGTACCGCAAACATCCTCAGCTCTACTTATTACTATGAAATAATTTTCTCGACATTTCGATTTTGTTATAGATGGAATCATCGACATAATTTTCACTGGATTTCCATCCTCCTGCACGTTTTAGTGTTATAATATCTCCACCCTCATCCACAACCATAGTTGCTCCAGTTTGGCGAAAAGAATGACCGGTATATAAATATTTCGCAATTTGCTTTGGGACTGTGCCAACAGTGTGCAACCAGCGTTAAGGGAAACGCATTTTTCATTCCTGTATACTAGAAAAAACGTAGGCTTCTATTCTAGGAGATTTACAACATTGTTATTAAATTTGTTGTTTGTCGCAATGTCACAATGACGTATTTGCTCATAATTTTTACATCATTCATAGTCAGATAACAACAAAAAATCTCGAATAAAATAAAATTAAAAAACCCTTACCACAATAGAATTTAATGATTCTAAATACGTATTTCTACAACCACGTTGTCATCGTCAGTAGAAAAAACAGTGTAACACTTGAATGCACAAAAAACACTCACCGAAGGATTGTTCTGAACGTCTTCTAGTTTAACACTAAAATCTTCAATCTTAAATGCTACAAAAATTACCTACATTTTGGTAAACCCCACCTATTCATGCAAGAGCATTAACCCATTATTTGTAAATTCTATAGAAAAACCGTTTAGAAATATTATAAAACCCGTAATTTAACATTAAGAACCCAATTATGAAACTAATCCTTAAATTATGTTGAAATATAAATTTGGAAATTAATGTTGAGTCAGAATATTTTAATGGCAAATATTGTAACAAATTTAAAAATAAATTTCATGAATTCGAATATTTTTTAATGGTTTTCCTATTTTTCTTGCTTTAATAACATCTAACTGTCAATTAACTCAAATACAGAAGAACCTGGTATAGCACCCAAACCTGCGTTAATTACGTTATTCCTATTTTTAAAGATAAAAATGCCCTCAAAACTATCTAATTCGCGGGGGAGATAGTTTTGAGAGCATTTTTATCTTTGACTGATTGACAGTTAGATGTTATTAAAGCAAGAAAATTTTTTTTTTAATTTATTTTTAAATTCGGTACAATATTTGCCATTAAAATATTCTGACTCAACATTAATGTCCAAATTTATATTTCAACATAATTTAAGAATTAGTTTCATAATTGGATTTTTAATGTATGTTAAATTACGGCTTTTATAATATTTCTAAACGGTTTTTCTATAGAATTTACAAATAATGGGTTAATGCTCTTGCCTGAATAGGTGGGGTTGACCAAAATGTAGGTAATTTTTGTAGCTTTTAAGATTGAAGATTTTAGTGTTAAACTAGAAGACGTTCAGAACAATCCTATTGTGGTAAGGGTTTTTTAATTTTATTTTATTCACTTATAAGCCACAGTCTCCGATTTGTTAGTTAAAAAATCTCGAATATTGTTATAACTTTCGCAAGCAACCAATAGTCATCAAGAGCTTCCAACAAAAACTTTCAACCTGTTCTAGTTGACCCTTAACCACCGTAGTGCGGTCACACAGACAGCTGCAAAATTGTATTTTCTTGCACTTTCATATAGCGTAACGTGTGTCTTAGTAACTTCAAATCACCCGATCGTCAGTTTAGATGTAAATGTTGAACTTGATTGGTGAACTTATTTCTTAAAAGAGCGAGATTAAAATTTCGGCGCGATCACAGTGGCCGGACTACGGCATTAGTGTAACTATTTTAATTTTGTCTACGTTTATTTTGTGTGACTTTTAACTATGAGCAATTTTCTTCCTACTTCATGAAAAAGGGTTCCTTACGGTGATCCAGACTTTGAAAATACTTTGCTAAATTGGTTTAATGAAACAGATGGCGAAAATAGTGATGACGAAAGAGTCCATGAAGATTACTACGAAGTAAGTGATCATGAGTCAGCTTCGGAAGGAGGCAGATAGTGAAGATGAGGCTGAACGTATCGAGGAGATGCAGAGTGAAAGTGAAGAAAGTAGCACAGCATCAGCTAACAACTCACCAAATTTCTATGGCAAAAATCGCTACAAATGGTCATCAGAAAGTTTTATATCTCGTCTGCTTGATATAAGTGGTGTAAATGCTCACGTTCTGCAGCAGTCAATTAAGGATTGTTCTAAGATAGATAAGACAGATTTCTTAAAATAGCTTGCCGATGGTATAGTATATTGGAAGAAGATCAAGAAACGTTAATCTAAAACGTGAATTGCGTGCCACCATACGAAAAATTATAGGTATTTTTGAGGACACTCCCGAAGCTACAGGGGAAGAAAAATGAGAAAAGCGTAAAACGTGCTATACCTGTCCCTCGACAGACACACGTTTGATACAAATGTCAAATAAACGTTACAGTTGTCAATATAATTTTCAATAAAAAATAATCCTGCAAACTTGAACATTTTCCTTGAATTTGAAGAACATCATTTCCTATAATGTATTAAGACTGAATTTATCAGATAGTTGATTCACATAAACTAACAGAACATCTCCTGGTACCACAATTACTCCTTTTTTCCTCTGTCTGTTTTCAAAGTCGCTAAATTAATTTGGCAATAAACTAGAAACTATGCTGATGGCTTCCTTAATAATTGCTTCGGGTACATTCAATTTCAGAACAACGCAAGGTAACGAGTTCCACGGGCTCCAGAAGCTAACAAGCTCATCTAATGAAACCAGTCATATCCTTCTGTCCGCCAGGAAAAATCATTTTACCATGCTAGTAATGTTATATACTAACGAGCCATCGAAAAAATTCATAATTGGAGTAGACTGCGAAATTGGGTTGGTACTTTAGCCACTTCCACATAATGACATTTATTATTTGACATTGAAACTATAAGTTTGTGTCAAATTTTTCAAAGTTAAAAAGTTAGAGTTGGTTTTTGTTTAGATGTAAATGGACAACACTTTCAACAACTTCTGTAGCTATATGTAAATTTTGATTATGATTTCGATATTAAATAAATTATTTGTTTTCTTTTTTGTTGTAGTATCATTTCAATGCCATAACCTTTTTTTACAATGAAACAAAATGAAACTGTCAAGCATCAAGTAATGTGTCATTATGTGGAAGTGGCTAAAGTACCAACCCAATTTCACATTCTACTCCAATTATGAATTTTTTTGATGGCTCGTTATTATTTTCATACGTAGCACAGTTATATACCTTTACAAAACAATATTTGCATTCAAATGTCTTGGACAACACATGGAGATCCTGGCAGGGTGGCCATGTTATGTCAGAAGTGGCTAGCAGAGTCGCTATGAGATGTCGGTCCAGCTAGCCACTGGCAGAGTCGCCGTGTATTGTCCCCTGGTCCTCGCTATGGCTTCATCTCCGAGGCGGTTTTAGTGATAAAATAAATAATACAAAACAATACGGAAACAATGCAAAATAACATTTAATAAATACAAAAGAATAACATTACATTTTACGATGTTCACAAGTACAATATCGATTAGATCAGATTTACAAGGCTGACACGTTCTCCTCCATCTACAATATATATATATATATATATATATAAAATTGTCCCCACTTTAATATAGCTCAATGTGCATCTTAGTACCTTCAAATCACCCGATCGTCAGTTTACATGTAAATGTTGAACTTGATTGGTGAACTTATTTCTTACAAGAGCGAGATTAAAATTTTGACATGGTCACAGTGACCGGACTGCGGCATTAGTGTGACTATTTTCATTTTGTCTTTGTTTATTTTGTGTGACTTTTGACTATGAGCAATTTTCTCCCTACTTCATGAAAAAGGGTTCCTTGCGGTGATCCAGACTTTGAAAATACTTTGCTAAATTGGTTTAATGAAGCAGATGGCGAAAATAGTGATGACGAAAGAGTCCATGAAGATTACTACGAAGTAGGTGATCATGACTCAGCTTCGGAAGCAGAGGCAGATAGTGAAGATGAGGCTGAACGTATCGAGGAGATGCAGAGTGAAAGTGAAGAAAGTAGCACAGCATCAGCTAACAACTCAACAAATTTCTATGGCAAAAATCGCTACAAATGGTCATCAGAAAGTTTTATATCTCGTCTGCTTAATATAAGTGGTGTAAATGCTCACGTTCTGCAGCAGTCAATTAAGGATTGTTCTAATATAGATAAGACAGATTTCTTAAAATAGCTTGCAGATGGTATAGTGCGCCTTCATATTGGAAGAAGATCAAGAAACGTTAATCTAAAACGTGAATTGCGTGCCACCATACGAAAAATTATAGGTATTTTTGAGGACACTCCCGAAGCTACAGGGGAGGGAAAATTAGAAAAGCGTAAAACGTTCTATACCTGTCCCTCGACCGACACACGTTTGATACAAATGTCAAATAAACGTTACATTTGTCAATATAATTTTCAATAAAAAATAAACCTGCAAACTTGAACATTTTCCTTGAATTTGAAGAACATCATTTCCTATAACGTATTAGGACTGAATTTATCAGATAGTTGATTCACATAAACTAACAGAACATCTTCTGGTACCACAATTACTCCTTTTTTCCTCTGCCTGTTTTTAAAGTCGTTAAATTCATCTGGCAATAAACTAGAAACTATGCTGATGGCTTCCTTAATAATTGCTTCGGGTACATTCAATTTCAGAACAACGCAAGGTAGCGAGTTCCACTGGCTCCAGAAGCTGACAAGCTCATCTGAGGACACCAGTCATATCCTTCTGTCCGCCAGGAAAAATCATTTTACCATGCTAGTAATGTTATATACTAACGAGCCATCGAAAAAATTCAAAATTGGAGTAGACTGTGAAATTGGGTTGGTACTTTAGCCACTTCCACATAATGACATTTATTATTTGACATTGAAACTATAAGTTTGTGTCAAATTTTTCAAAGTTAAAAAGTTAGAGTTGGTTTTTGTTTAGATGTAAATGGATAACATTTTCAACAACTTCTGTAGCTATATGTAGCAATGGGTCTTGAAACGCGCAAACAATTCAGAGAGCCATTCAGATACCACGGTAACTATACTGTAAGAGCCGATATTACAAATGTCGGCGGACAGTATGGCATATCATTAAGTCTGGGAAACATATAACAATTTTGCAGGCTAAATTGTTTGCAGTCGCAGCCTGCGCCGAGAAAGATAGAGAAGAAAAATCAAGATAATGACAAATAGTCAGGCGGCTATTAAAACCATTATGAATCCATCTACAAGGTCTAAATTGGTGAAGCATTTTAAACAGGTCCTCAGTGGAATGACCCAAGACAATTCTATCATTGATGTGGGTACCAAGACATGAGGAGAGTAAAGGCAATGAGATAGCCGAAGAACTGGCCAAGGAGAGTTCTAAGAGGAGCTTTTTATGACCAGAACCTATATATGGAATCACCAAGGATTCTGCCAGACAGAAGATCTGGTTATGGCTAGGAAAGAGAAAATAAAAAGAAATGGGAGCTAACAGAAGGTCAATTCCATACTGAGACACTACTACTAAAGCTTAGCTGAACGCTAGGTTTTCAGTCAATCTAATTCGTAGTAATTCGGAGGAGAAATTAAAACTATCGACGACTTGATAACCCGATACGGTCCTTTAAGGAAGCATCTGCTAACCAAGCCATGAGCTTGATTAGCAAGCCCTGGTGTAGGGCATTTGAAAAGAAGAAGTAAACTAGTCTTCTTGTATTATGCACTTGTGAGGAAATGAAGGGAATCGCACAGAAACATTTCGGAAAAGATCTATGGGATCCTGCGGGGATATACAAATTTCTCCTTAGGAGGATAGTGGTTTTTGTCCAACAGAGTGGAACTTAAATATCTATTGGGGGTTGTCCAAAGAGTACTCTCGACTTACAGGCAGTCTAACTCAATAAATTAGATATATAGGTAGATATCATACAGTATTCTACAGGATTCTTCAGTAAATTTAGAGCACCAACACGAAAAGCACAAACACACAGACTTGACATCTCATACATTCTTACTGCGCTGGTTATCTTTTCCCTGTCTTTCTATTTGAACTTCTAAATATTTAACTGTATTCACTTGTTCTATTTCGTTCTGATGATTACTTGTATTTTTGTTTTCTTTGTGTTTTTTTCATATTTCCTTTAGATACCTACTCTTTCCATATTATAAAGCTTTTCTTTAGATCTTTTTCGCTTGATGCGCATGGCATTAAATCGTGGGTAGATTCGGACAGTGTGATTGGTCTGAGCTTTTATGCTACAAATATTTTTCGTACATTGCATTAGGTGACTTTGCTTACTATACTTAGTCTGTAGTTTGCATTATCTTTCGTATCTTCCTTCTTGTAGATTAGGGACTATTGCTCAGGCTTTCCAATACTTGCATTGTTCTTCAAGCTACATCGATTACTTTGCCAGCACATCTTTACCTTATTTTCCTAGGCGCTGCTTATTATGTACCGCAGACTTTCCTCTTTTGACCTTCGTAATTATTTCCTGTGGTTCTTATAACGGTATCAATACTTTATCTTCTGTTTCTGTCCACTACTAATTCTCCAGCTTCTCGGTTGATTTTTGGTCCATTTTCTTCTTTTCGAGCTGTGCTGTACATTCTTAAATGACATCTACTTAAAGTATCTTAGCAGTTTAATATTTTTATATTAGTGGCTGGTAAAATTGTTACTGGCATATTAGTTATTGATTTACTTTGAGCACTCCGATCATGAAAATTTATTGCTGCAAAAATTATGTGTAAATCATCAGACATATTTAATTTACACATCTGAATTTTCTAGTAGGGTATACACACCGGTTACGTAATATTTATAAGACAACTGAAGTCGTAAATTAAAGGCACTACATCCCTTTCTCTCTTCAATTTTCCATACACTTGCATACGTCCGCTTTCATGATATGTTCGTCATCACCTGCGCCATCACCGCATAACGAGAGTCACTGCTACCTCCACACATACGCGCCGATACACGCAGCATATTTAAGAAAGTCATTGGGAATAAGAAGCTGCTAGAGTTCCCTTCGACTGTAGGAATACATAAGACACATTCGTATTAGTACGTGTACGTACACATACACGTGTACATACGTGCCCATGTGTGCGTGTTTCACCCTCGCGCCGCCACCTACTCCACCACCTTCTTCTTCTATGTATGTAATGAAAGACCTGCACGCGGGTGTAGAAAATTTCGTTTTCGTAAAGGGGAGAACTTTAATTTCATCTCAAACTGACGTCATATTTCCATACGAGAGCGAGGAGGACGACGAAACCATAGCGACATTTCCACCAGACGAAGACGGAGAATTACTAATTAAGAATCTGAAAGAAAAGGGGCCGATGTTTAAAATGCGTGAGCCGAGAAAGTATATATATATATACGGTATATATGAGACAAAGGAATGGGACTCGGGCTCTCTCACAAGGAAAGCGTACAAGACTGGTTGAGAATTGAGCCGGGAAGATGGCGTCGGTAGCGGACTGTTGTACATTCTTCGCAAGAATTTGCATGTAATTAATGTATAAGGAAAAATCAGTGAGAGAGGAGCAGTAAGAGAACTGGAGAGTAGAGAGTAGCAGCAAGCGCAGATGTACAATATTACGTTAGGGTTCGGTGATTTCGTTAATTTAAATCTCTTCTACTTGTACGTTTAAGAGTGCGGCTGTGGAGAGCAGAAAAAAAAGTTATTAAGCCTCTCTCGTTCACGGTCTTTTTCTACCCCATTCTACTCTCCTTGTTTTTCTCCCTTTCGTTACTAACTTTCGTCTCTCCTCTCTAAGGTTTTTGTTATTAAAGTAATTCCTTAAGTTGATATTAAAAGAAAAAGAACGAATGAGCGTAGTAGAGAGGTAAAGATAATATTTTGGAAAGTTGAGGTTTTTCTCTGTCTTCTTTGCCCAGATTTTTTAATTAACCAGTGATGATTAAAATTAATACCGTGATCAAACACAATCGTGATGGAGAATGGAATAATCCATAGTGACACTCTTATGAAAAAAATCCGGAATTTCTTCATCAAAATGTCATTATTTACACATCTAACAATTATATACAGGCGTTCATATATTATAATTAAAAAAATTACAGAATTAAGAAGAAAATGTTAAAGTTACTTTTATATTGTGACCAAAGTTGATACAAATGAAACAGACATGCATTACACACGTCTGTAACTGTACACATAGACATACACCTCGTATTTTTCAACATTTACTTCTGCCAAAGACACATGTTTCTGTCATCAACTATGAGACTTCGTCAGTTTGGTTCAAATTTCTTTGGTATATTTTCTGCCATCTGGCATCATGTTAATGGACTTCCACCTATATATTGTTATGATTTTTCCCCGAAGACAATTTTTAAAATTTATAATTTATTTATGTACTTTTATTTTGTAGGTCACCAGATATATAGATATATTTTGAAAATTATTTAAATTTAATTCTGGTACACTTTTGTTGTTGAGGACTGTATATTTTATATTTAGATTTGATTTGGGCAGTTTCCGGGAATGTGTTCGATCTGCACTGCATTTTTTATTTATTTGTACCTTTCATGTGCGGTCAATATTTCCGCCAGAGATTGATTTCGTTTTATTTAAAAGTAACTTCGGATTTCTTTTGTTTAGTGTTTTGTGCATTAGTAAGTCATTAACGTAGTTTATACGAGTTTTTCTTTTCTCGTATTTTGAAATATTTATACCTCACTTGCAATCTCTCCAATTAGTTTTTTTTTTGTGTGTGAAAATTTTACGCTAGCGTAAGTAATTTTTCTTACTATTTGATTTTATTGCATTTCATTGTAATTTAATTGTAATTTTGATGATTTAGATTTATGAATTTATATCTATTTTAGTTTTATAGATAGATGGTGAAGAAAACTATCATTTTTTATAAGGGAGTTTTTTATTGTCACGATATTCTAAAACATTTTGAATTAAGGTTGGTGGGAGATTTATGCTTGTGTTATTGCGCACGAGTGAAAGTTTTTTACGCGTTTGACAGTTGGATCTGTGTACGTTTGAAGTTGGGGTTAATTAAATTTTGAAATTGAAAGTTTTCTAAACAATCTATTAGGATTAATTTTGCTCGCGTTTTAATTGATGTTTTCATTGTATGCGTGTTAATTATCATACAATCTTTTTCCTCTGTGCTTCTGTATAATGTTGCAGTAGTATTCTTTACATTTGGTAAAGATTTTTTTTTTGTTTTTTTTAAATAAAATATAAAATAGACTTGTGTGTATGATTACTAATTGATATAAATTTCCACGTTCCTTTACGGGAAACCCTGGAAGAAGAGGAGTCTCATATAAAAAGAAAAAGCTTACTGAGTTCAAGTTTTGACAGATTGTGGTGGATAGTGGACTATCATTCATTTAAACCTACTATACACAGCAATATGTATTTTTTCTCTTCTGTACCGGCACAGCCGGTCAAGAGAAGATTGCTACTTTCGGCATTTCGGCGTCTCTTTTGTCTGTCAGATACCACTAGATATTATCTGGTGCCACCTTTTTTTTTTTTTGTGGAGGAGAGGAAAAATCTTGCATAAGACTTGCCACTACGTTGGTGTGTGTGGCTATGTGTCAGATTCTTACTCACTAAAAAATCTCTCCCCCCATTCACCTCGCTCCTTTCATGCCGGAAACCGCCTTCGCATTACTTCAACATGACGAGCCGTCCTATTCATCGTTGGTCTTTCTCTTTGGTCTCCTTGCCTTAAGTCGTTCCACTTTGGGCACGCAAATAGCGTGTGTCCCACATCGTCACTCTCTCCACAGTAGTCGCATTTCTCGATCTCCGATCTGTTTCTCATGTATAGATATTTACGAAAGCATCCGTGTCCTGATAAGGCTTGGATGAGGTAGTAATCGACCTCCCCATAGGGCGTATTTGTCCATGTTTCCACTTCTGGAATTAAGTTGTGGGTCCACCTTCCGCTAACTCCGGTCGCCCATCTTTGCTGCCAGTTATTGAGGAAGTTAGCTCGTGCACTAACTTTGGGAGTGCCCTCGTATCTCTCTTTACTTTCTGTTATTAGCAAATCTATAGGTGGTAACCCAGCTATGACCCCAGCTCCATCTGCCGATATTGATCTATAGGCACTGATCACCCTTATGCTCACCGTCCGCTGTATCCTAATGAGCATAGCCACAAGCTTCTTGTTTGAGACGATTCTGTGCCAAGCCGGGGCCACCTGATAGGATAAAATTTGCTATACCTACGAGGCGATTCATTAAACTTTACTTTACTAACCAAACTGACCAAGTTTTATACTTGACAACAGAAACACTTGTCTTTAGCAGAAGTAAATGTTGGAAAATACGAGGTGTATGTCCATGTTTACAGTTACAGACGTGTATAATGCATGTCTGTTTCATTTGTAACGAGTGCGTAATACGTGCTTAACGTATTGATGTACTGAAATTTTGGTAACTATTGATTTGGTATACGACAAAATTTACTTCGTCATATATTTGTGTGTTCTATCTGTATTCCATGTTTAAATCAATGCGTTCTATGTGGTTTGCAGCTAAAACTAAGAAATTTTTGGACTGACACGTTATTAGTAGGGACCGGACGCGAGAGGCCAATGACCCATCGCCCACGGGCGTACTATTGAAAATTTGTATTTTTAAAGAGATTTTAATTTTATTTATATAATTGGAAAACAAACGGGTGATGATGTATAAAATACATTTTTATTTGTTCATTTTGTAGTTCAAGTTGAATAAAGGAGTGTTAATATTAACTAGCAATACTTTCTCAAGGTTCTCTTCTGTAAAATTTAATCTCTTTAAGTGAAATAAAAAACGTCCTTTCTACATCGCAACTGGTTATAAGCGTATACCGGTAATATTCTTTTATTTCAGCGTATTTAGCAGTTAGATTTTGTGGCATTGTCCACAGTCACAATTGCCGCTGATATTAAATCTGGATTTCTGTTAAAAACTGCGTCTTACTTTTGCTGAAGGCTATATCCGAAGTCACTTGGGATATTTTTCAAATTATTAATAGCCACATCTAACGTGGTTAATCCATCAATCCACTTGAGATTTTGATTTTCCAAAATAAGTGATTAGTTTTGGAAAATTTCCTGAAGAAAGCACAACTGATTTCTTAAATTTGGAATTTGTATTAGTTCCTTGCTCTCAGAAATACTTCAAGCATCGTCATTTAAACATGTAACGAAATTTTGTAAATTATCGAAAATCTCTGCATAAAAACTAGTATCTTCCAACCATATTTCCCATCTAGTTATTACTGGAGAGGAAAACAGTGACAAAGATGGAAGTTTTTCCCTGTAAAGAGCTACACTCAATGGTGCTTTTCTGAAAACTTTTTTAAAAGCGGGTACAAGTCTATCAACTTCCGGAAAGGTGTCTCTGATATATTCACAGCTTCTGTGGAGAGCATGTGCTACACAAGCAATAAACATCATATTAGGATATATTTCCATTAATAGCCTGCCTGTTTTTAACATATATGCAGCACTGTCACTGACAAATAAAAATATTTTTTCTTTGTACTTGTCATCCGAATGAAGCATTTGGTGCATGTTCTCGTAAATGGTTTTAGCTACTGTCTCCGCATGAACTGTTTATAACTTGTGTTGCTATTACATATAATCTAAGTACTAAATCACCTAATTATATTATAGTCATTGTCAATAGAAATAAATTGTTACCAATTTTGAAAGACACAGAATGTGCAAGGAGCAGTTTGACAAAATATATGAGGAGTTCAGCTTCGAGTAAGACCTTTTACACGGTAGAATTGAATTGTAGTACATAAAGTTAATTATATCATTTTAAAATGCATTTGGATTGTTGATTTGAATAAATAATCATAAATATACGATTGAAGTATATTTTAGGCCAGGTATTAGAGACAAATGAGTAGGAAGTAGGTTTCCCACGAGTAATCTCGAAATATCTGTGCTGTTGAAATTTTAAAGTAAACATTCATTAATATACATTGTGAAGATAAGCATACTATTCTGTAGGAACTAGACTTTTACTTAAATAGACGCTGAACAGCACACTGGAATTAAAACAAATGTCAGTAGAAGCCAGGAATCCACCACTCAGCATAAAGATACACTACTAAGAGTACTAAGCTTAACATTAGGAGGGCAAATACCCCACCTAATGTTAAGCTTAAGTAAGTGAAATACTTAAACGTGATTGTATGAGATATTCAATTGAATCCAGACGAAAGACTCCAAAACTATGTGTGTGTTGTTCATAAATAAAATTTTGTATAAAAATTTTCATTAACTATTAAGTTTTTAGGTTAAGAGTAAAATATTTTAAGTTAAAACAAAATGAGATGTGAACATACAACCAAACAATTATTAACATTTTACCTCTTGTTGTATTATTTCTTTACATTTACTTAGGACGCTAGGCCTAGCTACGTAGAACCCAAAAGGATCGCCCAAACGTTATACAGGTTCTAAGTAAAGATATGCTCAACGTTAGCAGACATTAGCCCCACTAATTTTATTTGTAATGGGAAAATTTATAAATTTACATATAATCTAAGTCAATCACATTATTACATACATGTAAGCCCCAGTTTAAGCGAAACATGTCGTATTTTGATTAATATGATTTAGGATATTCAAAGCCGTGTTTTATTTCAAGTTATTTTATGTATTTGAAAAAATTGGATACTCAAAATACTAAAAATATCTTTTGCACATGCGTTACTGCTCCTTTGCAATAAAAAACTAAAATTGTTTTTAAGTCTCACTAGCCTACAATTTTATACTCAGCGCTAGAATATTTTATTAAAAATAAAGTTGTAAAATCAGAGTAATTAGTTAGTAGTATGTGGACATTAAATCTTTACCAACAGATTATGTTTAGTTTTTATCTCAACAACAAAATTCCTATTAAAAGCGAATATAGTTTTCTTTTTAATGGTGCATTACCGGAACTTCAAGTTCAGCGCCTGTCAAGACCACGGGAGCTTTTAAGATGTAAGTTGTGTATGTAATATGTTTCATGAGTTTGTTTTTTAACCAACTCACTATAAAGAGGAAGCATATTTTTCTTACAAATAAAAGCATGCGTATAGGAAGATATTTTATTTGATTCCAAATCACAAAATATATGTGACCGTATTGAAAAGTACATATTTAAATGTCAATAAAACTGTCCTAATCTATCTTGCTAATCGACCACAAATTCATTTAAATAACAGTTTATTAAAACAATGTATGTTAATGACAATAAATCTAATTAATTACTCATTCATATAGAGTTCTTTATTTACTAGTCAACTAAAGTTGCGAAAAGGGCAAATTGAGCAACGGTTTATGGAAAAGAAGGGCGATTAATGTCTTTTTTTCACGTCAGGCACCCTTGATATTACATTAATAGTAACAGCAACCCTTTCTTTCAACTTAGAAAATAAATAATTGGCATTTCTTTGTGTGCCGACTTTATGTATAGTATAGTAGTGTCTTGTAAAATAGAGGTCTCTGTTTTTCAACTATACAATGTGAGTCAGAAATATAGCAAAATATTTTATTACAAAGTACAAAGAAAATGTTATTTTCAGGTTAAAAATCGTCACCGATTTGTGCACTTTCATTTGATTTTTTCTTTCTCCTCACATAAAAGCAACTTACATATACAGGGTGGCCCAAAATGACCGAAGGGGTTTTAATTCCTTATAACTTTTTCATTATAATTTTTTTTTTTTTTTTTTTTTTTTTTTTTAGTATTTTGTAAAGAAGACTTGGGGAATTTAAAATGGAACAGTACACAATTGAACAACGTGCCAAAATCGTTGACCTTTATTTCTCAAATCAACGATCCATTGCGAGATATAATTTTTTTAAAAATATTCTCCATTAATATACTGTATTTAAAATTAAAAAAATTTAATAATTATGTCTTAAATAAGAAGTTATAATAAACTCAAACCTCTTCGGTCATTGCGAGATATAATTTTTCATAATTAAATTAAAAATATTCTCCATTAATATACTGTATTTAAAATTTAAAAAAATTAATAATTATGTCTTAAATAAGAAGTTATAATGAACTCAAACCCCTTCAGTCATTTTGGGCCACCCTGTAGTTGAAAAATTATTGGTGGAAGCTGTTACTTCGTGATTGTTAATCATATTGATACACAAAAACTATTACTTTGTTTTTTATAATTTTATTATAACAACATTACTAGAGTTTCATTCTAAAATGAAATTAACAATACGTATGAGAAACATAGGAACAATTATAGAGGTATATACTCGCATAAGCTACATCCAAACATAATCATAGCCATATATATCATTTCTCTATTTTTCCTAGCCGTTCTCTTAAGTATAAATTGTTAATTTATTCTTGTAATTCGGTTTAATAAATTATTCTTCAAATAAAAATACTAATTTCAACGTTTCGACATTTATTGCCTTCATCAGGAAAAATATTTATTCTTTACTAGGTAGCTAGATAATTTCTGTATGTGTACAATTTTATCTAATAATACAGTAAGTATATACGCTGTATGGTACTTGCAATTTCAACACTATATTTTAACATTTTCAACTTTAAACTAATTATAAATGAGATCTGTTTAGATTGTTTAGATATACAATGTTAGTAAAAAGTATGGAACCCCAATTTCTGCAACGATTCAATCATTTTAAACAAAATTGGGTTTATCTTTGTAAAAAGATTCAAGGATTCTAAAAATAATATCAATTTTACCGTGTGACTTCCGATTATACCCGAAATAGACCTCCAATTTGCTATTTTACATGGAACACCCTTTTAAATTCAGTAACCCTTCACATTTCCATTAAGATCAAAAACATTGCTTCCTGGAAATCAGTTTTCATTAGTAACATCATAAGCCATGAATGAATTGGTAAAATAGCTAATTTCCAAAAGCAAGTTCTTTGAACTTGGGATTTTAACAATTTATTTATTTTATCAAAAAAAAAAAACAATTATTTGCTGACTAGATTAAATGTTCAAAATTTTACTCTTATACTAGCTGACAATATCCTAAACGGTCTTCAAATTCGCGCGAAGAATTTTGTAAAACTTCGTCCAGCATTTGTACTTATGCGTTCCTCCAACTCATTTAAATATGCAGGTCTATTTCTATATACCTTATTTTTGAGATAACCCCACACGAAAAAATCGAGACGCGTTAGATCAAGACTACGAGGTGGCCATTCAACGGAGTATAGAATAGGTTATTGTATTTTTGACAATTATTATATTACAATGGTATTTTTAATAATATAAAATATTATTAAAAATCTGGTGTGAAGAACACAAATACAGGTTCACTATTAATATTTTTGTGAACGTGTCCGAACATATCCCTCCCCAGAGACGTAGATACGTATTTCGCCTTTCTACAGGCTCATCGGTTCGCCCCTGCTGCATGTATTTGTGTTCTTCACACCAGATTTTTAATAATATTTTATATTATTAAAAATATCTTTGTATTATGCAAAACTGGTGGGGTTTACCTACTCATGTATGTTTCAATTATTCTGAATTATTATATTCCCAATCTTACCTTTAAAGTTAGTTTATTAATACTTTCTAAAGACAACTAACTACCTTAATAACACTCTCCTAATAACTCCTTCTAAATAAGAACTTTGAGATTAATAATACGTTAATAAAATAAGTAAGTATGAAATTTTTATCATTTCATTTTTATCAAATATTTCGAAACTAATTAAACAAATCATGAGATCATACATATTACTGTGAGATTTGACTTGATTTGTGAAATTTAGGTTTTTTATGGACTGCCACTCAAGCATATATTTTTCTTGACTATTTTTGATTCGTGTGCTTATCTCAGGGGTATTAACTATCTGCTTTTAAAAAGGTCTAGCATACAATATGTAAACTTTAAGAGAAATGATACAAGTATTGTTTAAATTTTATTTTTATTGATTAATATATTGAATTGATTCGACTTTTACTTGATGAATATCCATAATTTAAAATAGAAATAAAACTGCGGTTCAAATCTTCACTTTTTAATATTTAATCGTAACACAACAATTGTTTCGCTAGCAGAGTGGCTTCCTCAGGTACTTAAAGCTAAAGAGTACGTTACAAACTAAATTAAACATTTAAAATATATATATAAAATCAAGAAGGTTGGTGCTATTTTACGTTTTTAAAGAAATCTATGAATTTACACAAGTATTGTCGGTAGTGAGAAAATGTGGCTCATCTGGTCGGCCCTAACTGTTATATTATAGGGTACCAAACATGTTTACACATAATATATGTTTTAATAAACTAAACATTTTATTATCGTCTAAACAGATTCTAAGTGAATAAATTTAACAAAGGCGGGTTATTTAAATCTAATTGTTTATTAAGTAAAATTTGTGAGTGTTTCCATTTATTGATTTCTAAACTTTCCCGTAAATTTAATTTATTGCCTTTATTTTCTAAATGCAGAATTTGAAAATCTTTATTGAAAGTATGGTTTTCTTCTAATAGATGATTCGCAAAAGTGGAATCTTGTTTTTTTATTTCTAAACGAAGAACAATGTTCGAAAATGCGTTTTTCAAACGATCTTCCTATTTGACCGACATATATCTTACCGCATCCACACATTAACTAACTTATAGACTCCAGACTTCTTATTTTAATCTGACAAAGATACCTATCTGATATTTACACCTAATCGTTGAACTATTTACATTTTTACTTAATTCTAATTATCTTCATACTTTTGACATAGAAATCATGAATAAACCCATATATTTTTGAAATCAGTTTTAATTCTTACTAGAATCCTTTAAAATATCATACTTGAATCCCTTGATTAGGGATTAGGGGATTATTATCCTCCAAAGGCGAAATAATAGTTCAAGGTGTCTTTATTTGACTCTCATATATCAAATTTTGTATATGGACTTTCTATAATCTGCCTGATAAGTTCTTTTATATAAGAAAATTGTGTTAATTTGACTGTATGCGTTGTGGATGTAATACCCTACGCGGCGTAACATTTATTTACGTACTGTATATTATTTGATTTACTTTTACAATTTTTAATTTTAATTGTTAATTGCAATTATGACCAGTCCTCGGATTGCTTTGTGAATGCTAAACCCTACGCTGCAATACTAGATGTCTTTAATAAATGTTCGTTGAAATATTTAATTTACTTTTAATTAATTCTAAACTAATTATCCATATAATTTTTCAAAATTCATAAATGAGTTTTTATAGACTTCAAATTATTAAATGAGCTTGTTACTTACCTTAATATTTGCTCCTCATACATAATTCTGTATATGTTTCCGAAATATTTTTATGACAAAGTTTATTATTTTAAAATAACATAAAATTTCAATTAATACGAATATCTAATTTAATTTAAAACGTGTATATAAAATAGAAAATTTGTTTTAATATATATATAAATTTGTATATTGTAATGTTTTATAGTTTAAGCTGTAATCGTTAAACGAAATGTTGTTTTAATCACCTCACACCCTAGGGTAAAGAGGTTTTTCGATTATATATATATAGTAGTTAAATTAGTCGGCGATTTAAGGTCTGATTTATTTTGATATGTATATATTTAAAGCAATCTTACCTGTTTCGACACATAGTGTCTTTTTCAAAGAAATTAAAAATATATATGACAGTATATCAAACCTATTTTCAAATTTCAAACTTATATATCTGTAGTTGTCATGGATAAAATTAAAATTTTCAAAGATACATTCAAGTTTAATAATAATAATTCATGGTTCAGAACACTAGACAGCGAAAAGTCAATTACGGGGGTCGTAATTTCGCCCTTGGGCGTCCGGTCTCTAGTCATGAGTTATTATTATGGCTGTGCCCGCGGAGCGACTTCAGATTTTAAGCTGTCGGCATTCGCCTTGAACGAGAAGTAAAACCACGATAACCTACTCGGATAGCCCAGTCAGGGATCTAAACACGGAACTGCTAGCATAATAAGTCAGTGTACAGATATTTAAATTAATGAGAACAATGAAGAGATTTTATAATTAGTATGAGCATCAGAGTCAAGTTTATTACCTAAACTGTCCAAAGCATAGTACGAGAAAGCTTACCAACAGTTATATGTCTGGCGAAATGAAAAAATGTGGAAGAGGCAAATGACGATATTCTAGTTGGGTACTTTCTTGAAAAGGTTTGTTTTATTTATAAGATTTATTAGCACTGATTTTTAAATATTCTTAGGTGAAAACTCTTAAAGCTTCAACACTATGGTCAGTGTATTCGATGCTGAGAAGTACTCTAAAATAAATAAAAATGTGTATGTATATCTTTGCATATAAAAAATTACTGGCTTACCTGAAACGTCGAAAGGACGATTATTTAGTAAAATAATCGCGAGTTTTAACGATGGATAATGTGAAGGAGTTTTTAGAAAAATCTTCTGATGTCAGGTTTTTGCTTATGAAGGTAGTGTTGGAGCCTGTCGGGTGGAAGAATTATGTTTACTAAAAGCGGATGTGGTAGAAGATTGCAAGCAAATTTTGGTTACAACATTACATGACTCGTAAACAAAGAAAAAATTAGTCTTTCCATTTACATCGGATTAAGTTTTACAGAAATTACTTTAATTTGAGACTCAAAAATATTGGCCATCGCAGACTATTTATATTTTCTAAACAGGACAAGTGCACAAAGCAACCAGATGATGTAAACGACTTCCACAATTTACACGCTATCGGAGCCAAACAGCTTCACAGGCCATTGTGTTCGAAGAACATCAGCAACATTTTGGCCGACAGTGGAGCCGACATCCAAGTTTTGAAGAGACACGGCAGCTATGTCGAGGATGGCATCGAAAATAAAGTAAAAATTAAAAAAAAAATTAGTAGTTAGACTGAAGAGCAATCTTCGACCTCTGAAACGTCAGCATCAACAGTAGAAGCAAGCGAAGTAATAAACTCTAATTTGTCAGTGTCTGCGTCGTGGTCAGTTTCTTCATCTTTTGTTGTAACATTTAATAATTTAATAAATTGTTTATTTACAATTTACGCTAATAAACAAAATAAATGAAAAACAGTGTTGATAACTGAAATCGTGAAGAAAAGTATTGCCAACTAGAAAGGTCTCACTTTTCTTCACGATTTTTGATTAAACTATGTGTCACTTTTCTTTCAACTACAAGAAAAAAATATAAAATATTCATAAAAATCTAGAGTCAAGTAATGAAGTTTGTGTTATCAAGAGCTTTCATTCAAACTAGATGCTATTACCAATAGATTTGCTAAATGTCTTTGTGTAGATAGATTGTAAATATTAAAGAAAATTAATTTAAGTGTAGGTAAACTTTGAATAACATATTCTACAGGTTTCTTTGGTAACTTGTATAAGCTACGACATTATATAATTGCGGTATCAATAAAATAATGCAAAATACTGTGTTCTGCTTTAGTTGAAATTTTCATAATATAAGATCAGTTCCGCTAAATATAATAAGTTAAGCTACGCCGCAACTATTAAAGGTAGAAGTTCTTGCTGTATATTAAAACCATTTCGCTTCAGACTATTCTCGAATCATAAAACTCATCGAATTCACTAAAGCAACCCCTAACATTCGAGCATAGAAGGGTGGAAGTATTAGCATTTTAAAATCTGGTTCAAACAAGATTATTCTTATTAAATACCTGAAAATCATCCATATACTCAACTTAGCACAATTACTTTAATCGAAAAATTGCAACTGCAACTACTTTTATTCTAATTAGAGTTTGTAGCATAATTTAACGACATACTTTAAAGCTTGATATTCATCATAGAAACTGATAAATAAGTCACAAGTAGCTATAAAAATTGTATTACATATTGCTGTGTACTTTGATTTTTATAATTTTTATAAATATGAATAGTCAATTATTAAACATGAATCATCATATACACATATTTTTTTAGTTTAGACTCTTAAAATTGTTCTCAGTGTTTATGTTTTACAAAAGCGTTCCTTGCAACTAGGCCAAGCGTCCAGTGTAATAAGGAGAGAAATAATACGATAGCATGGTAAGTTTAATACATTTATTTTTCACACTTTGCAAAAATATATATCAATTTTCAAATATATTAAATATCACAAGAATTATATTTTTCTTTATTAACAAAACATGGTATGCAAATCTTATATCTAGTCAGAATATACTCATATTTATATGTCTAAAAATATGATCTTGACGATCTTATTTAGATTTCAATAGATCTCCCAAAACACAGCTGTGTATTACTTTAGACCAGTGTGTCTTATACTCTTCAAAATCTTAAAGTATGACACAGTGTTTTTATTTAAAATTAATAAGTTGTGAAGTTTATGGACTTAGTAGTTTTATCAAGTGATAATATTCCAAAAGAGCGAAACAATTACATATTTTCTTCAATATTTCAAATATTTAATGATAGTTTTAACTGCGAGTGCAAAAAAAAACATATATCCTTTAAATGTACGTGAGAACTTACTCTACTTACAATTTAAAAGATATATGTGTTATATATTCTGTTTTAAAACAGAAATTGAAATTATACCCAATCAAATATATGTCCACGTAAACAAATAATCTTATAAATTTTATTGAACTTCAAAGTCTTGAATACCTTCATTACATTATTGGCCGGTTGAATTCATTATTATATGATACAAAGTAAAATAATAATTCTCTTTAAATTAAAAATATAAAATATAAAAAAAAAGTTCTAATGATGACTTAAATTCAATATAATTTACGAAGCAAATTTTTATTTGTGGCCACCGCTTTAAGACGATTTTTCGGTAAGTTGTCCTCTTCTTGAGAGATTTTATATACAGACTGTCCCGTAAAAAACGCCAACATTCATAATTCCGTTATTTATTGTCCGGTTTTGTTTAAACAAAAAATAAATTTAATAGCATCAAAAACACTATAAGATAGCAGTGTTTTATTTGTTTTCTATTGTTTTCATTAATGTCAAACGACAGTCAAGTTTTTTATTTTAAATGGCAACATATATATATTTTTGGCTATATTCGGATTGTATTTTTTTTTTTCTGAATTCAACGATGTATAACATGTTTATTTTTGATAAACGTTTATTGCAAAAAAAAAACTTTATAAAGTTCATCTTTGTCTTCTATTATTTATAAATATTCGAATGTGTCATGAAACATTTGAAATGTAAGTATTATAAATATTATTATAAGAAACAAAACACTTTACAATAAATGTTGAAATTGCCCGCCACCTTGTTCCACATATCGCACATCTCCTAATAATAAAAAATAAAAAAAAAACTTTATAAATTTCATCTTTCATTATAGTAGACTTGGCCCAGTCCACTAGCATTATGTCAATGTGCCTTAAGTGTCAGTTTGACTTTATTAAGTTTTCTGTATTATCCTGTTTGAACGTTTTGCCACAACAAAAAGCGTATTTTCGTTAAAAATTAATAACAATGAATTAACGGACATGTTACAAGTGTTCTTTGAATGTAATAAAAATCGCCTTCAAGCAGTTCGTCGGTACAGTGCTCGTTTTCTGGACAGAGAAGTTCCATGTTCGAAAATATTTCAGAGAATTGAAAAGATTTTAAGAAATTATGGATCATTTACCAAACCAAAAACACAAAACCGGAAATTCTCCGAAGATAAGGAATTAGATGTTCTTCTTGCAGTACAGCAAAATTCACGAACTTCGATTCGCGAAATTGCACATAATATTGGGGTATCAAAATCTACAGTTCATGGTATTTTAAGAAAATACAAACTTAAACCGTACATAGCTCGAAAAGTTCATGCATTAGAACAAAATGATCCTGGCCAAAGAATCCAGTTTTGTCGTTTTTATTTAAATGCATTAGAACAAAACCCGAATTTTTACAGAAGGATAATTTGGTCTGATGAATGCACTTTTAGCAACAACGGTATTTTTAATAGAAACATACATCGACAGTGGAGTGCAGACAATCCGAGATTTGTAATTGAAAATAATTTTCAAAGACGTTTCAACGTAAATGTTTGGTGTGGCATTTTAGGTGATCAATAATTGGGCCATTTTTGATAGATGGTTGCTTAAATCAAGAAAAATACTACACTTTATTACACGAAAATCTCCAAAACTTTTTAGATGAATTACCTTTGGCAAATTTAAATAGAATATTTTTTCAACAAGATGGGGCTCCCGCGCACAACGCCAGAGTAAATACTGATTTGTTGAACACCCAATTTGGAAATAGGTGGATAGGAACATCCGGTCCTATCGAGTGGCCTGCGCGTTCACCGGATCTTACGCCCCTCGATTTTTGGTTGTGGGCTTATCTACAAGATCGAGTTTATTTAACAACTCCAGAAAATGTTGACATTTTAAGACAAAGAATTATTAACACTTGTCAAGAAGTACCTGCCGCTTGTCTTTTAAATGCGACCTTTGGAGTAATTAGGAGATGTGCGATATATGTTGAACAAGGTGGCGGGCAATTTCAACATTTATTGTAAAGTGTTTTCTTTCTTCTAATAATATTTATAATACTTACATTTCCAATGTTTTATGACACATTCGAATATTTATAATTAATGGAAGACAAAGATGAAATTTATAAAGTTTTTTTTTTGCAATAAACGTTTATCAAAAATAAACATGTTATACATCGTCGAATTCAGAAAAAAAAAAAACCAATCCGAATATAGCCAAAAATATATATGTTGCCATTTAAAATAAAAAACTTGACTGTCGTTTGACATTAATGAAAACAATTGAAAGCAAATAAAACACTGCTATCTTATAGTGTTTTTGATGCTATTAAATTTACTTTTTGTTTAAATAAAACCGAACAATAAATAACGGAATTATGAATGTTGGCGTTGTTTACGGGACAGTCTGTATATACCACCTGTCACGTCAATCTTTTTCAAAAATTGACAACTGCATTTTCTACAATATTTAAACGAATATATTTAATTCTAATGAATTAACAAAAATCATATTAGACTCTATTTTGCGTACTATAAAGCCTTATGAATTGTTTTGACTGGTATTAATATTCTATACAGATTAATAATACACATTTTAGAACGAATGGCATGCTTGTTCTTATAGATAAGTATCACAAAATGCCAATTTTAAAATGCACTTTCCATCATTTATAGTTTATTACAAAATTGTTATTGTCTTTTAGGTTATTCTAATTTGTGGTGTATATCAAATAACAATATTTATATTTGATATTTTAAAACCTTAATGATGTTTTTATTTGAAATTTCACGTGTATATTAACAATTACAATAAGCAACGTTTATATATTTAGGAAATTTTGCAAAATTCAAGTATTGATTATGAAATTTACTGTTACTATAGTACTTAAAATATCCTTTTATATCATGGTGGGTATAGCATGATTTAAATTTTAAGTTATTAACATTTATAAACTAGAACGTAAAGAGATTTAATAATTTACATAACATTTGAGATACAATATAAATTTACTAAATATACACAGATGAGTTTTCCTTAACACCATCTGTATTGTTGTATATTGAAACCTTTTACAGAAAATAACGAGAAACTACATAAAATAAACATTAGATTTGTTATATCGATGCTCATACAGGATGTATTCAAAATTGACCCGTTTTAAATTTTTCTTTGCTGTTTTCAGCTTTATTTATTTTTTCAATTTCAAATCACTTAGAAGATAACACAGTAATACGAACACATTATATATGAGGACGATTTGACAGAAGATGAAACTCGCCTGTCGGTATTTCTTTTTAAACTGGTAGTAGTTTCGAGTAGGCCATGCTTTTACAAGAGGCTATTTAAACATTAACTATTGTATGACGTTTAGCTTGTCCCTGAATTGAGGAATATAAATTTAATTTCTAAAACTTCAGAACTTTTGCCAGGTACAACCCTTCCACGTAGGTAAGCGTCTCAATTAAATAGGTTCCGCACAAGCCACGGACAATAACGCCAACATTACTTTGAAAATTAATCTGCTGGTGATAAGAGAGAAGTTACCCGCGTTTTCACGAAAAGCAGCGTACGTTTTTTTTTAATGAATCGACATAGTCAGAAATTACTTAAAAAACGCAGATATGATGTTTTCGAAGATTTTCCAATTTACACTTCCTCAATAACGCCAATCTTACTTTACAAATCGATCTGTTGATGATAAGAGAGAAGTTAATCGCAAAGTAAAGCACGATGAACCGAAATGGTCAAGAATTACTTAAAAAACACGGATATGATGTTTTCGAAAATGTGCCAATGCACACTTCCTCAATAACGCTAATCTTACTTTAGAAACCGATCTGTTGGTGATAAGATAGAAGTTAATCGCGTTTTCACGCAAAGTAACACGCGCTGGTTTGAAATGGTCAAGAATTACATTAAAATCGCGGATCTGATATTTTCGAAAATTTACCAATGGACGCTTCCTCAGTAATGCCAATCTTACTTTAAAGATCGATCTACGCGTGATAAGAGAGAAGTTACTCGCGCTTTCACGCAAAGTAACGCGCGATGGGTCGAAATTGTCAAGAAATACATGCTGAATAAATGGAAACTAGTTTTTGTGACTGCAGAAATGTGCAACAAAGTATAACCCGCACAGTAAACGACTACTCCAGAAGAAGTTTCTCAGTTAACATCCACGAGCTCAGTAAGGCAACTCCTGTAGCACTGGACTGGTTAAAAAATTTTGATATTACTGTATACAATATGTCCGGGAAAATGTGGGAAATCTCTCGGATTCAGATAGAACATTAAAAAATAAGATGACAAGTTCTCATAATTTTTTTTCCTAGCGGCCCCTCCTACGGAGATGCGGCCTCCTAAAAGACGCCACTGGAAATAAATTTTTCTTGAATATCTTTTAAACTACTTATTATAATTTAATGAAAATTTAATATGATAAACAGTAGTAAGGGCCTCTTAAAATACTGCCCTTAAATTTAAATTAGCATGTTTAGTTTACCAGGGGCGGACTAGGTTGTACATTTTAATGTTTACATTTTTAACACCCTGTATGATAAGAGTTAAAAAAAACAAATTTGGATACCTGGAACATTAAGCTAAAGAAAAGGTGCTCTTGTTCATTGTCGATAAAATTAACCGTTTTCGAGGAAGAAAAAATAAAAGAATTAATGTTTTATTTCTATTAAAAAGAACCATGTTTTTTATTTTTTTTTGTTTGTCAATCGATTCTTTTCGGCATATGAATTGATTATGGAGAATTAAAAATCGGCAAAAAGATGTTTCAAAAAAGTGCAGAAATGGATTTTTAACACTGCTTTTTTTTCAGGGAAATGAATATTTCTCGTCGGGGGTTTGATTTTCAGAATCTCTATGGTCGATAGCATTGGACATATATTTTTCGTATTAAAAATGCATGTGTGTAAAGTGATATATGCAAATATATGGAATATTTGGAAGGGAAAATTCACTTGAATGAAGAATCCGGCTATTTTAAATAAATCGCTGACAATTTGTGAAAGCAATCTACATTTTGTACTGCAGATGACACTTTTTTTCCTTTTGAGAATCATTATTATAAGCTGAGCTATTTTGAGAATCTTTATTAGAAGTTAAACTACTAACAATTTTCGGGAACAGTTCTAGACGAATTTTGTAATTGTTCGCGGTTTAGTGGTTACCATGTGTGGCTGTGGACTACATGATCCGAGTTCAAGCCCATTCAGCAGCAATTTTTTTTAATTTTTTGTTTCATGTTTTATTATGTAAAGTGAATTAGAGATTTCTAATTTTAATTTGCCTTCCAACTAAGTTTTCATTGATAAAAATCAGTTGTAATTTGAAACTTGCAAAACCCATAAATTAAACCCAAGAATAGTTTTTGGGTTTACCCTTCCCCAACTATATGTCTGCATGGATTTAAGATACCTTTGAAGCTTGGAAGAATTCTTTGACAAAGTGCAATGTATTCTCAAAGGAATTTGTGGACAAGTTTAAATACCCCGATGGGGCAGAAGAAAGTTAAATACCTTTCATGTATTTGCGTCTTTAAGCGAACAAGAGTGAGGTAAAAGAAGCTGGCAAGCTAATCAAAGTTGTGGGTTCCAGATCCAAAAAAAATATTATAAATAAATATAAAAATATATTTTATCATTTCTTGGCATCGTTTATAATAGTGACTTTTTTGGGAGAGTCTGAAATCCACAACCTCTATCAACTTGGCATCTTTTTGTCCACCACTCTTATTTCCTTAAGGACTTGAACGAATGAAGTATATTTATCTTTTTTCTGTCCCATCGGGGCATTTTGCAATAAACTAGTCTAAATATATCTGAGCACCTAATTAAAATAAGCCATATTTTCGTAGTTATTAATGCAGTAAATAAATTTTAAATCTGCCTGAACTGTATAATTACAATTAGATTTATTACTGAAAATGTATTCCTCTATCTCTTAATTTTTAATCTTTCTCATTCATATCGTTAATGAATATTCATTACTAATTGCTACCTAACAAATTATTGATTGCAAGAAAAACGCTCATTAATATGTATTATGTGAAACATTGATGTTCCTTGATATTACTTCGAGTCGCTTTTTTTACGGTGAAAGCATACTAATTAATAATACAATGATTTTAAATCGAACGTATGTGATTCAAATAATGTATTAATCAATCATATTTAGGATACATTACTATTTAGAAGGAAGTTTTATTTAAGTTTTCGATTCGTAATTTATTCACTAGTGCTTTCTCATATAAGAATAGAACGAACATGTTGTGATTTATAATTTATGATGTATTAAGAGTGAATATGAAAATCTCTTCTTTACTATTCATGACCATTGATGTTTTTGTATACTTACGTATTCCAAATTAAGCGCTATTTATATCTTTAATAGGTTTTGGCAGAATCGTTTTAGACAAGTGGACAAAATTGAACCGAACGGAAAAGAAAAATTAGGATTTATCATTAATGTCTCATTTAATATGTGTATTACAATAAAATAAAAACATAATTTAATCATTAACTTTTAAGCAATTAAAATATGGAGTCCGTCAATGAAGCTGGAAAATTAAAACTACCGAATTTTTTCATGAAACGTTTATCGTATCAGAATTTGTTTACAGGTTTGAGTTCAGTAAATTTTCATTTAGAGTAAGCAGCCTATGATTTCACAATAAACTTGAGAACACTGTGGAACAGTAGGGTGTCAAATTTTGACAGCTGTCATCTGACAGAATACAATTTAGTTGTGTTACAATTTAATCTTATTTCTTGTGAAATGTTTTAAATAACAGACATTTATATACAGAAATGAGTTTATTGTAAAAATACAGGGTGGCCCAAAATGACCGAAGGGGTTTGAGTTCATTATAACTTCTTATTTAAGACATAATTATTAAATTTTTTTAATTTTAAATACAGTATATTAATGGAGAATATTTTTAATTAATTATGAAGAATTATATCTCGCAAGTGGTGGCCATTTTCTGTTTCGCATATTCCTGCCCTTTCCAAAACATTTTCCATAACCTTTCGCAAAACTTCAGGTGTTATGTTGTTGATTTCGTCGCGTATATTATTTTTTAATTGCTGTATGGTTCGAGGCTTATTAATATAGACTTTTCCCTTCAAATAACCCCAAAGGAAACAGTCTGAAGCGGTTAAATCCGGTGAACGCGGAGGCCAATTAAAATCGCTTGTACGGGAAATAATTCGTTCACCAAAGATGTCGCGTAAAAGAGCCATTGTGTCCCTCGCAATGTGCGCTGTGGCTCCATCCTGTTGGAACCATACTTGCGGATAGTTTTCCACGGCTGGCCTTAAACAATTTTCCAACATTGTCCGATATCTAACACCAGTGACGGAAACGGCGACACCGTGTTCATTTTCAAAAAAATATGGGCCAATTATCCTTTCCGACGAAACACCGCACCAAACGGTACACTTAAGTGGGTGTAATTCTCGCTGTTGAACTACTCTTGGATTTTCCGTAGCTCATATCCTGCAGTTTTGCCTATTAACGAATCCATTTAATTGGAAATGGGCTTCGTCGCTCATAATTAAATTATGAATAAAATCATGATTTTCTTCTGCTTTTTGACGAAAATAAATTTCATAATCAAGTCGTTGCTGGTAATCTGTCGGTTTCAATTGTTGGACAAGCTGAATTTTGCATGGAAACATTCTTATTGTATGCAAAATTCTCTGCAGCGACCCTCTTGAGAGGCCAAGTTGTGTCGAACGTCTCATGGTTGACGTTTCTCCATCTTCCCGAATACTCTCCTGTACCCGTTCAATATTGTCATCCGTGTGCACCGTTCGTCATCTGCCGGCACCAGAAAGGTTCCTTACTGCCCCTTGTTCTCGAAAATTTGCAACCAGACGGTTTATTGTTGACTCTGAGGGTCCAACCCACACATTAAAATAACGACGATATGCACGCTGAGTCAAAACAATGGATCGTTGATTTTAGAAATAAAGTTCAACGATTTTGGCACGTTGTTCAATTGTGTACTGTTCCATTTTAAATTCCCCAAGTCTTCTTTACAAAATACTGAAAACAAAAAAAAAATTATAATAAAAAAGTTATAAGGAATTAAAACCCCTTCGGTCATTTTGGGCCAGCCTGTACTACGTTAAAGAAGATGCTCAAAATGTAGCCTTCTTGTCTCGATGCACACACGAACTTTGCGTTTCATCTTTTCAATTGCGTTTGACAAATAAGGGATTATATTATCACAAGCCTCTAATATTATTGCAAAGTTCTTCAATTGTATGTTGTGCGTTCTGAAAATCGTGTTATGCATGTGCGAAAAAAACGAAGCAATCCAGAATTGTGAGATTTGAAGACATTGGAGGAAAATTCACTATTCGATAATCAAAGAACTCTTCCAAACTTGCACGCCTTTGTTGAGCAGTATGTGGTGGAGCGTTGTTTTATTGGAAAAATCCTTTTGTAATTGCATGGTCATGTAACAGATTAATAAAGGGTTCTAATCTAATAAGTCATTTCGGTATCTTTCAGCATTTATTGTTCTAATAAAAGATATTGCCCAATGATTCGCTCCAATGACACTGCTAACATTGATTATTGTAATTATTCAAGCTATTATAATCAACGGGACCGAGTTCATGAACAGCTTTAATTTGATATGGATATACAGTGAAAGCTCTCATAAGCGAACATTCATGGTCCCAGTGCTTTCGTCCGGCTATGGGAGATGTCCGCTTATGGGATTGACGTGCATTTTTAAGGCAATGAATAAAATGAAATATAACGTGTGTTCATTTGAAAAGTCAATCTAGGTTACTTAGAAATTTTGATAGAATAAGACGCAAATATATTAGTATATGTTTGTTGTTCCGTAAACGTAAATCCAAATGACGTTAGATAATGTCAATCACAAATATCAGTTAGTGCATAAAATAATCGTGCGTCGATTCTGGTTTAAATAAATTGCTTCTCAGCTTTAAAATGGCTTTCACTTTAGAACATAATTTTTTTTTAGTCCAGGCTTATTTTCGAAGTGGTAATAAAATTGATGGTTTATGGGTTTATTCAGTTCAAGATTGCATGGTAGAATTTCAAGTTGAGTTTCCACATTTTGTAATAGATTATATACAAATTAAGAATACTTTGGATAGAACATTAAATTTTTTTCTGAAACGGGTAGTCTCTTAAGAAAATCAGGCAGCGGAGCAGTTATGAAACGTACACCTCAAGTTGTCAATCGTGTTTAAGAAATAATGGAAAATGGACCACAAACATCTGTTCGACATTTGATTCAACAAATAAACCTTTCTGTTGGTACAACTCACAAGTTATTAAAAAAAGATATGCAACTTTATCCATACCGTGTCACAGCAGTACAAGAATTGTTAGAAATTGATTACCCACGTAGACTGCAGTTTTGTAATTGGTTTGTAAATATTAACAATAATGGAGAACTTTCGCAAAGAGTCATCTTTACTGATGAAGCATGGTTTTATGAAACAGGATACCTAAATTCACAAAATACAAGAATTTGGAGTAGTGAAAATCCACATATAATTAATGAAGAATCGCTACATCCAGAGAAAATTGGTGTTTGGGCAGCGATAAGCCAAAGGCGAATCATTAGACCAATATTTCTTCAGGGAACGTTAACTGCTCAAAGGTACCATACGGAAATTTTACAACCATTTGTCAATCAGTTGCATGATAATGAACTTCAAAATGCATATTTCCAACAAGACGGAGCACCTTGTCACTGTACTGCAGAATCTTTGGCTTATTTAAGAGAATTTTTTGATGAGCGTATAATTAGTCGAATTACTGAAATTGCTTAGCCTGCCCGTTCATGCGATTTAACACCTTGCGACTTCTTTTTGTGGCCTTATCTCAAAAATAACATATTTCGAACACCTATATTGAATTTGAATGATATGCTACAGAGAATCGAAAAGAAATGCATGGAAATTAATAACAATCCAGTAATGTTGCAGAATATCATCAGAAATTTTGAACGAAGGATTTTAAAGTGCATTGATCTTGAAGGACAACATCTTCAACATTTGATATAGTTTTCAATAAATACCTATTATTTGTTATTTATTTGTATGTATGAAACTGTCAAAATATACAACTTCGTAGGTTAAGTAGTAAATTTTAATTTACGAGATACTTCAAAATGTTCTCAGTAAATCACATGCTACTAGATTGACTTTTCAAATGAACACTTGTTATATATGCACAATTTTACATACGTAAGTACATATATGTATACATATATTAAAAGTTTAAAAATAAATTTACATTGGTTGAAAAAATTTTGTGAATTTCCTCTGTTGAAATTTGGCTTGCTTTCATTTCAAATGATGATTTTCAAAATAACTTTCAAATTTTTTCAGATGTTAATATGCTATAAAGTCATGTCCTGCACAGCTTTTCAAACTGGCAATTTTCTTCAGCGCCTATCATGTGATTATATCGAATCAGGGGTTTGGTCATCGACTTCGTCCATTTCTTCCTCTGAACCTATTACTTCCATAATGTCATTTCCATTTTCCAATTGAATTTCTATGTTGTTATCTTTAATGTGGACTATTTTATCAATATTTAAAAATTCTTCCAAATTTTTGTCACTTAATTCGACGAACCTGCTTTGTAGATTTAAAAGTGTGGACAATGGTAGTTAATCTTCGGTAACAAACTCTTGAAGGATGGAATTATCTCTTCTGAATGCTGCTTTACGAAAGCAATTTTTAATAGTCGCTGCTTCAACTTTATGACGCGAAGCTTTAATGAAGTATAAAGCGTCAAGTATATTAATATATCTTGCCAGCTGTGATGCTAAATTGGCTGCATCTATTTTTGATATGTGCTTTAAAATAAAGCCGCTGTAATGAACTTTGAAATTTTCGATTATGCCCTGATCCAAGGTTTAACATACTGCAGTTGTGTTTGCAGGTAAAAAAATTATATTAACATTCATTAACTTCAAATCTCTAGGATGAGATGCTCCATTATCTAAGAACAAAAAACTTTGTGATCTCATTTTCTTATCAAATTGCTGCAACCATTCAGACATGGTACTTCGCGTAATCCATGCCTTTCTGTTGGATTTCAAATTTGTTGGTAGGTCTTTAATTATAAGATTTTTGAATGCTCGAGAACGATCCGCTTTTACAATAACGAGCAACATCTCTTTTTCCCCTGTCATGTTTACACAAAACAAGATAGTGAGTCTTTCCTTCGACAGCTTACCACCGACACATTCGTCAGATTTTAGCGAAAGTTTGATCGGGTAAAGTACCTAAGAATATCCCACTTTCATCAGCATTGTAAATATCCTCTGGTGGATACCCAAGCAATATAGATGCAAGCTTTGCCTTGAACTGGTCGACGTTTACCTGAGTTAAATCTGAAGCTTCACCAGCTATACGTTTGAAAGACATGTTACGTCTTTTATGTCATTTTTGTAGCCATCCACCTGACGCAGAAAATGGGGAGTATCCCATTTGCTGAGCTCACCGGATTTATTACGATTGTTTCTTGGATATTACATACTTAGAAAGTGTTTTGTGTCCGCTTATGAGAGACATTTTGTACGAAATGTATAAAAATATAGTGTCCGAGTCCGTCAGTTAGATCGGATAGTAATTTGTACTAAAAATGTAATAAAATACTTGTGTATAGAAAATTTGTCCGCTTACAAGAGATGTCCGCTCATAAAAGCTGTCCGCGAGTGGAGCTTTCACTGTAATTTTAAATCTATTTTAAGAATAGTGTGAATGACATATTCCAACTGACAATTGAACTTCTTACGACAGTTTCGCAATGGATTTCTTTGGTGAGTTTTCCATTCGATGTCTAACATCTTCAATGCAATCAGCAGTTCTTTTTTTAGGTGGTCCGCTCCCACATTTACGAAATAATCTCAGCGTTTCACGAAATCTGTTAACACAACCATGAATTTGACTAGCCAATTATTCGTACGTGACTGCAAGATTAGATCCTGTATACATTGATTCATTGCATAAACCTACTGTCAATTTACTAATCTACCTGTTCTAAAATAACTTTCAACAATAAAAACTGAATCCTGATCGAAAATTTTCCATCATTCTACGAACCAGGTTGAATCCGTGCAATTTCTTGTCTGATATTTTAATTCCGGTATGGCTTTCGGTCTATCAATGTACAGTTTAGCTCACATAAATCTAGTAAAAACCATTTGTGTATTTTTGTTTTGTTATAATTCATTCTTGTAATGTCAAAGCATTTCTTACTTTTTGATATCTAAAATGGCAAGAAAACTGACTCCGGCAGACAAAGTACAATTTTTTTTTAATTTGGAAAGTCGCACGATTAAGCAAGTCGCAGAAGAATTTCATTTGAACAAGTCTACAGCTCTGCAAGTTAAAAGAATATGGGAAAATGAAGACAGTATATGTCGCAAACGAGGAACTGGTATTAAAAGAATATCAGCTGACGTAGATCACAATTTGTTTGAATATTTGAAAGAAAATCCGTTTGCAAGTTCAAGAACAGCTGTTGTTGAAACAAATTTTCTTGGTTCTAAGCAAACGGCAATTTGGAGACTCAAACAAAGTGAATTAAGTTCTCGTGTTGCAGCAAAAAAAAATGTCTATTGACCGAAGAACTGAAACAGTCGCGGTTATTGTACGCATGAAATAATTTATATAGTGGACCACAATTTTGGGAAAATATCATCTTTTCTCATGAAAAAAATTTCATTCATCAAGTAATGGATCGTTACATGTTTATAGACCCAAAAACACTCGGTTTAAGGAGCGATTATTAAATAATAGTGATAGGCAAGAAACATTTTCAGTTAACGTATGACGTTGGATCTGTTATCACGTTATCACAATACCGGAATGTGTTGGAGAATTAATGAAAGATTTAATGCAGTAAATTATATACAAATTTTAGAAAATGTGATGTTGCCGCACGTAGAATAGATATATCCACAAAGAAATGTTATGTTCCGACATGACAATTGCCCTGTGCATACGGTATATAATACTACTGAATGGTTTCGACGGAATAATATTGAAATTATACAAGGGGCACCGAAAAGTGCCGATTCCTATATAAAGTATATGGGCCGAAATGACAAAGCAAATTCATATATCTCGTAGAAGATTTACTAATAGGGAACAACTATGAGAATCTATTGAAAATACCTGGGAAAACATTGTTAAAAAATCTAATTTTTTAAGAAGTCTCATTGATTCTGTACCTAGAAGGTTAAGGGCAGTAATTGATGCGAATGGCGGATCAATTAAGTATTAGTTTATTTGTGTTTTCTAAATTGTATTAAAAAATTACTTGACATTTGGTTTTTCTTTCAGTAAAAGATTAATAAACTCCAGGCAATATTAGGAAATTTTGACAATTATGACAAGTTAAGTTATACTTCGGGCTCATCACCTGACACACTGACAGATATTGGCTTTTTTCAAAGTGCCATGTAGATGCCATCTACATTAGGGACTTATAACACTGCAGTCATAGTTCTGTTGCAGGTATCTTCAGAAACTGATTTAGTTGAAATTGGTTTTGGTTGAAATGTAAATTTAAAATTATTTTATTTGGTTTTATCCAGTTTAGCTTGATTGGTTAGGTTTTGAACCTTAGTTTCAACAGGAAATATTGCATTTTACTTGATTTTGGGTTCACCAATGAATTTATCTGACTGCTCTTACTAATAGTACATCCTTAGTTTGTTTTTCATGTAAAATGGATTTAACCGGTTTTGTTTGATTGCTCCTCATTTACAGTTGCGGCGTTTCCTCTACCGTATGGTCCAATAATGCCATATGATGAAAGTGCCCGCCATACATACTTTCGGACCATGTAATGGCTTTTCATGCAACTCATCTGGGTTGTCATCATTCCAATATCGACAAGTTTATTTGTTTACAAATCCATTCAAATGAAAATGTGCTTCATCTGACATAAATATTCAGTGAATAAAGTTTTCATTGTCATTTACACACATTGCAATATTTCTTGGCTGAAAGCTAGCCAACATATCGCCATCTTTCAAGTCTTGGACTGCTTGAATTTTGAAAGGGTGAAAAGATAAATATTTAGGTAGAATTTACTGTAAAGATGTGTCACTAATGTTCAGTGCGGATGCATGTTTAATTGTAGAACGTTATGGACTACGCATCACAAATATTTTAAAGTTTTCCTCTACTTGTAGCTCCTCTATGTTTTAAATTTAATGCGGAACCAGTTTTTTTAAACTTTTTCACCTGTTCCATAATTGCATCAGTAGACGGCACTTTTCCATATTGGGGAATATTGAAATAGTAAAGAAACAACCGTTGTACCAGGTTACACAATCACAATTCTTATGTGAAATTTAAACTCTGACTTTTTATTTTTCGGTCAAATATATGGAACCTGGCGTATTGAGATGTTTCAGTTATTGTTTCCCAATTTTTTTGTGATAAAGAAAGGCTTTGGGCATATTTTCAAAAATAGTCTCGTGAATGTCTTGTGAGTGTTTAAAGTCAGCCGGTAAAATGTACTTGAAGTACAGCTTCATGAAACCCTATATATTTGATGACAACATGGTTATTTCTTATCGCAACAATTAATTGAAAGTATCGATGGGAGTAAGCATATTAGGTTCAGGAAGTCATAGAAAGTACATTAAATGACTTGCGAGTGCGGCAAGTGAACCATAATATATATTAAAGTTAATTAAAGAAGGTAGTGTAAAATTTATGGTTTGAAAATTATTTTTCTAATATGATAAAGAACGGTTTTACTGAAGACGCATATGTACATATTTTAGATTAAGAAATTATTTTGCCTTATGCTTTATGCGGAAAAGTTTTTAAAATGTGTCTTAATTCTGGAAAATGACTCAAAATATACCAGTCCAAGAGTGAATGGTTAACTCATTTAACAGAAAATAGGAGTTCTAAAGAAGCCACTACAGGTTTTAGAGTTGAATCCAATAAGAAAATGTTGAGTGGTATTTGATATACCGTATTTAATGTATTTAATATATATGAGGTGCTACCCAGAAATTCTCGGAATATGAAAAAAATAATAAATAAATTGTTCTTACAACTTATTCACTACTATCCCCTTTAAAGTATCCTCCTTCCTCGTGAATAGATTGATTCCAGAGACTTTTCCATGACTGGAATCAGCGTTGGAAGTCTTTGCGTATTAATGTATTCAACATTACCCGCGATTCGGTTAGGATCTCGTCAATAGTCTCAAAACAGCCGCCTTTGAATTTCAATTTCAATTTCGGAAAAAAAAATGTCACAAGGGGGAAGATCTTGGGAGTGAGGAGGGTGGAGTTGTACTCCCGTCTTCCTTGATGCTAGAAACTGACGAACAACAAGTAACGCGTGGGTTGGTTGCATTGTCGTGGTGAAGAATTGACGAATTGTTGAGCCACTTGTCCAGCCGCTTATGTTGAATGTTATCTCTTGATCGCCGAAGAATATCGCAATAAAGTCGTCCATTAACTGTTTCACCTGGTGATTCTTTGAATCTGATGGCATCGTGCACAAACGTGCACGATGCCATCAGATTCAAAGAAGCAAATCAACATAAACTTGACGTTGCTTCGAACATGGCGCCGTGATGACGATGGCGTCTTTGTCGCCAGTAATAATTCTGGAACTGATGTTTGCATCGCTTTCAACAGTTTCTTTCAGCTCTGTGAACACATGAACATGGTGTCGTTTTTGTTCAATGTTGAGTAATTTTGGCACAAACTTCCCGCGTGTAGTTCGACGGACAGAATACGCTGACAAACGCCGTGCAACAAACCAACAATGTTACGAATATCATGGATTGTTCGCCTTCGGCCTTGCAGGATAGCACCAATCACTGTTGGCATATTTGGGACGTTTTTCAATCGATGGACGTCCACATTTAAAACGGTTGTACCACTCGTAAAGTTGCGCCTGGGATAAAATATCCTCATCGAACACTTATTTAAGCATTTTCAGAGCATCCGCTGCCGTTTTACCAATGTTGAAGCAGAATTTGACGCATGTTCTTTGGTATTTCTCATTAAACATTGTAGTATCGCAGAATAACAAACACAACTCAACAAAAATAAACACACAAACTGTTTGTCACCACCTAGCATAGTACCGTTTGACAGACTTTTTTAGTATAGACGTTAGTCACGCTATCTAGCACTATAGAGCTGTACTACCATCCCTTAGCCGCCATATTAAAATTCCGGGAATTGCTGGGTAGCACCTCGTATGATGACTGTCTTATGGAGAAATGCCAATTTTATATTAAAATAAATTGAGAAACTGTAGTGTTTGAATGCATCTCGTGGCATAAGGAAGGAATAAATAGTGTCATATTGTTGTCTATTTATAAAATATTACAAACAATTAGTCTTAAATATTTTGAAAATAGAAGTATCTAAGACGCTGGGTCCTCAATGAAATATTGTAACAATTTTAACAATAATTAATTATTATAGAAGTGAGCGAAAAATATATTGCAGCCATAATTTCTTGTTTCTATCGTATCCCGTAAATCTAGCCAACTTCTCGTCCACGTTTGCACATGTCAATAATTATATAAAACACCCACATACATAAGCGTGTTCTGAAACGTGTAACCATCACCCTTCTCACGAAGAGTGAACGTATAGAAAAACCAAGGAAAAACAATTTTCCCTAAATAAACGCAGCCGCTGCCTCCACACAAAGAAGAGTAGAAGGCAACTAACTAAGCACATGAAATTTATAGGAAGGAACCTTAAAAGCAATTATAACGATTAAGGGGGACGGCGAAAGGAAAATAATATAAAATCGATAACTTAATAATTAAAAATACATAAAATCAGAGAAACGGGGGAAGAAGTTTTCTATCCTTCACTTTCATTTTTGATCTTGTCGAAAGTTGAAATTATTCGAAGCATCGGCCTAGTTAAAATATCGATAACAATGTCCAGGGTATTACCCTTTTTATTAATCAATTATTCATTATTCAAAATACGTTAACGAGAGAATGTGAATTCAGTAATCTCATCACAAAAAACTTACTAATATACGTGGTTCGATCCAGATATTCCGGAACTGATGCCAAAACAATTCTAAACTTAATTTTTATTCTTGGCGGTTGCTGTCATGTTCGCAGTAGTCTCCGTGTACCGCTATGCACCAGTCCCAGCTTTTTACCAGTTTTGGAAAATATTTATGACTATTCCAATAACAACGTTAATAATGCTTAATCGCCATAGAAACTTAGCATATTAGTGGGTATTTGGACGCGTAGAAATACCATCGGCTATTACACTAGTGGTCAAAATTAAAAACTAATAAAAAGTATTTATTTAATTGAAACGGCCGATACTTGCTGGAAATCCATAATATGTAAATGGGATTTAAGTAAAACACTTATACTAATTTCCAGTATATATTACACTTTATTATATGTATTAATAAATTGACGACATGTTTCGCTACGATGTAGCTTCTTCAGATCTTATATTACTACTGAACACGCTCTTCACAAATATATGGCTTTTCTATAAACTATTTTAATGGGTTGTCTACATTAGAATCGTCTCTTACCGATATATAGTCTAAAGTTATTGTTATCTTAATATTTGATGAAACCAGTTTAAAAGTGGGGAATTATTAAGGTCCAATTGTTCATTTAACAATACATCTGCATATTTAAGTTTATTTATTTCTAAGGATTCCAGTAAATTTAACTTTAATCCTTTTTGTTGTGACTGTAAAATCTCAAAATCTGTATTGAAACCATGGTTATTTTCCAACAAATGACGTGCATAATTGGAATCTGTCTTTTTGTTAATGAAACTTTTAAAATGTTCCTGTATTCTTTTCTCAAAGCTCCTACCAGTTTGGCCTATGTATGTTTTAGGGCACTCTTTACATGTTAGTTTGTATGCTCCGGATTTATTACTTTTGCTTGTCTTGGATTTATTATTTTTTATGAATTTCCCTAAAGAATTATTAGTTTTATAAGCTACATTTATATCTGTTTTTCGTAAAATTTTTCCTATTTTTTCACTTATCGGTCCTATGTATGTTACTAATTTATAATTGCTTGGTTTATCATTTATTATTGGGTACACATTTTCTATTGCTTTCTTATATTTCTTTTTTCTTAAAATTATATCTACTATATTTGGGTTATATCCATTATTTTGCGCTGTTTGTTTAATGATATTTAATTCTTTAAAGAAGTTTTCATTATTTAAAGGTACTGATATTAATCTGTGTATCATACAATGGAATGATGCTAGTTTATGACTAACTGGGTGACAGGAACTATTGTGAATGATAACATCTGTGTGTGAGGGTTTGTGATATATTGAAAAGACGTGCTTATTATTTTGTCCAGAAATTGTAAGGTCCAAGGAGTTTATACTATGATCTAATTCTTTTTCTATGGTGAACCTAATGTTTTGGTGTAGATTATTTATGTGTTAAAAAAATTGGTTTAATTGTTTATCTGTGCCTCTGAAACAAGCTAATACGTCGTCTACATATCTGTGCCAGTATATAAAATATTTAAAATTGGGAAGTTCTTTAATTTGACTTTCTAAATTATCCATAAAAATCTCTGATAATAACGGACTGAATGGGTTGCCCATTATTCGTGTAATGATGCCCTAATAATGGGCAACCCATCGAGTCCGTTATTATCTCTACTTCGCCCGACAAGTAGTGAAGACACGATAATACAGTTTTTTATAGATATGGTTGTTACCGTCTATAGAAACACGTTGCTTAGTTCGGCAGTTATTATGTAGACAGCGCTGAATATTCTTTCACGCTCTGTCTTAAGAATTTCTGGTTGATAGCAAGGTGGTTATGTTTGGTTGAATGTATCTCTTCTCCAGCAGGAGCGTACCGACGATCCTGTAGAAAGGTGAAATACGTATCTGCGTCTCTGGAGAGGAGATACATTCACAAATATATAACTTGTATTGTGTTCTTCACACCCCATTTTTAATAATATTTTATATTATTAAAAATACTTTTGTATTATACAAATTGGTGCGGTTTTTACCCACTCATGTATGTTTCAAATTATTTTGTTTTATACGCATTCGGTTCGCCCGACAAGTAGTGAAGACACGATAATACAGTTTTTTTATAGATATGGTTGTTACCGTCTATAGAAACACGTTGCTTAGTTCGGCAGTTATTATGTAGACAGCGCTGAATATTATTTCACGCTCTGTCTTAATAATTTCTGTTTGATAGCAAGGTAGTTATGTTTGGTTGAATGTATCTCTTCTCCAGCAGGAGCGTACCGACGATCCTGTAGAAAGGTGAAATACGTAGCTGCGTCTCTGGAGAGGAGATACATTCACAAATATATAACTTGTATTGTGTTCTTCACACCCCATTTTTAATAATATTTTATATTATTAAAAATACTTTTGTATTATACAAATCGGTGTGGTTTTTACCCACTTATGTATGTTTCAAATTATTTTGTTAAATTCGTTAGTGTTAAAAAATTCTATTGGATTTTCAGCATCTCGTATGTACCTTTTTCAGACACGTTCTACATGATTTTCTTCTTCTATAACATCTATACATTCCAAAAAATCATCTAATTCAAATTTTTGGTACAAATCCATATCGCTCAATAAACAAACGTTATATTCCAAGCAATTTAGAGGTTTTATATATATATATATATATATATATATATATATATATATATATATAAATATAGTATATATAAATATAGTAAATATAGTAAATTCAATTTGTTGGCGATTTAAGGTCTGGTTTTACTTCAAAAATTATATATTTAAAACAATCCTACATGTACATGTTTCAGCAAATGATGCCTTTCTCAAGGAATACAAAATATAAATATTATATTTATTATCATAAGTAAAAACACAAGAGCTCTTTTTATCGGATAAATTTCTCTTTGTAACGAAATTATTTTGCCAATCAGTAATTTGACGAGAAAAACTTACATGAAAAAATCGCGAGACCGAAAGGTCGAGCGATTTTGTCTAATGTAAGTTTTTCGAGCAAAATTACTGATTGGAAAAATTTTGAGTTAAAAAGAAATTTATCCGTGAAAGAAAAGCTCGAATGTTTTTTGGCAAGATAAATTAACGACATGAATAAAACTCTTTAGATTGTCTCCATATTGACGATCTTGTATTTCTTGTGTATTGCGGTATTGATCTTTTGATATTTGTTGAAATTTCCCCAAACCGACTCGTACATTTTACGTTCAACGATACTTAATAGTTATTACTTGTCAGCTGCCAAAATAAATTAAGTGATGCAGGGCTACTAGATATGTAATCCAATTTTGAGGAAGAAGCAGTTTTATCGGTGATAAAAAGCTATGTAGCTTTTTATCGCTGTCAAAGTGACAAAAATGTCACCATCAAATGGACATTTTTATATAGGAGTTAATTTATCAGATAAAATAAAACAAATTTTAATGAATTTCACTTTTTAATTAACACTGTAACGATTGTTTCGCTCCAACCCGAGCTTCACCAGACATATAACTAACTTATTTACAAATATTTTAACACAAGTATACGGTAACAAACACGTTTTATTTTAAATAGTTGAAGGAATAGGTACTTTTTATTACTAAAATGTCTATGCATATTTTGTGCATAGACATTTTAGCAATAAAAAGTACCCATTCCTTCAACTATTTAAAATAAAACATGTGTTTGTTACCGTATACTTGTGTAAAAAAAATTGTAAATAAGTTAGTTATATGTCTGATGAAGCTCATGTTGGAGCGAAACGATCGTTACAGTGTTAATTAAAAAGTGAAATTCATTAAAATTTGTTTTATTTTATCCTGATAATAGTTATAATGGAATTTCATCAAGTAAAGGCTGAAACAATCATATATTATATTTATATTTTGCATTATAAAGTAACATTGTTAATGAATCAGATGTCAGTTATTGAATGTAGATGTCAAGTTGGAAGCAGAAGTCAGTTTTGAAAGCTGATATCAGTTTTGATAGCAGATATCAGTTAGTGAAAGCAAATAAACATATATAAACTGGCCGGCAAAAAAAAACGCCCACCCGTCTAATATGTTTTCTGTTTACACTTGCTTAGTTTATCCGATTATATTTCATTAATAAATGTTTCATATTATTTATTTCATTATAAAAGGCGATGGATTTTATTTTTTGGTGATCAAATTCCCAACTAGACAATATTAACTGATTTTAATAATGCACAACATTTTTAGGACATATCCTTAAAATGAAAAATTGCAAGTAGGCTTAGTTCGTTACTGTCTAAAATCAATGTCAAATTTGACAGTTAATACACAAGTTTTGTAACAATAGCAATGCCGTTAACGGTGGTAGACGTTTCTCAAATTGTTGCATTAATTGAAGATGGACGTAGTCAACGTTATGTGTCCCAACATTTGGGAATACCACGCACTACCGTTCGGGATGCCTGGAATAGATTTTTAGAGACTGGCACATTTGTTAGACGAGTAGGTTCCGGAAGAAGAAGAGCAACAACTAGAGTTGATGATCGCTTTATTGTCCTCAACACGCTAAGGGACCGTAGGTCAACTGCGGTTCAACTTCAACATCGTTTGCTAGCTGTAAGAGGAGTTGATATAAGTGAAAGAACGGTAAGACGAAGACTTAGAGAGAGTGGCCTGAATTCACGGAGACCGGCAACTGGAACGCAGTTGTTACTCAGGCATCGAAGAGCGCGCCTTCAGTTCGCGCTTTTGCATGCGAATTGGAATGTTCAACAATGGAGTGAAGTTCTGTTCACAGATGAGTCGCGCTTCTGTTTACGATCTCCAGATGGCAGAGAAAGAGTGTGGAGAAGACAGAACGAACGCTATGCAAACTGTACCATTTCGGAACGGGTGCCTTTCCGGGGAGGTTCTGTTATGGTATGGGCTTGTATTTCTACAGAATCACGTACCGACCTTATATTCGTAGAAAATGGTGCTTTAAATGCGCATAGATATGTGGAAGAATTTCTTGAAGAGGCTGTAATTCCATTTGCCCATTTTATTGGAGAAGGCTTCATTTTAATGCATGATAACGCAAGGCCTCATATTGCACGAATCGTAACCGAGTATTTTAACGAGGTCGGCATTCGCACATTCAACTGGCCTGCATGTAGCCCAGATCTCAATCCTATTGAGCATCTTTGGGATCAACTACAGAGGCGTATTCGCCGACGCGCAGTCGTACCACATACTTTGCAAGAGCTGAGATTTGCGCTTCAAGAAGAATTTGAAGCAATTCCACAAGAGTACATAAGAAATTTAATTAATTCAATGCCGCGACGATTACGCGATGTAATTGATAGTCGTGGAGGACATACACGCTATTGATGAGGTTCTGGATTAGAATTAACAACACCAATTTTATTTTTAGAAGTTAAGAGAAAATTTCGTTTAAACTGTTATTATTTTCTAAAATTAAATTTACTTATTACTGCCTTACCTGCCTTATTACTTAAAGAAAATTTGCATATGTTGCACATACAATGTTAGTTCTTGGATTCAATTTCAATAAAAACTGATAAAATGATTGGAGCGTTCATTGTGCTAAAAATTTAACGTGGGCGGTTTTTGTTGCCGGTCAGTTTATATATATATATATATATATATATATATATATATATAATAACTTCGTGACCTTGGTATGATATGGTAAACCTAATCAGTAGGCGATTAAAGGTCTGTATATTACTTCAAAATATATGTATACATGTAGAGTTTTTTAAATACATATATTTTGAAGTAATATACAGACCTTTAATCGCCTACTGATTAGGTTTACTATATATATATATATATATATATATATATATACATATATATATATATATATATATATATATATATATATACAGGGTCCGGCAACGAAGCGGGGACGGAAGATTACACGCGTATTTGAAAGTTAGTCAAATATTAAGTCATCGGATATCCTTCCCTACCATCAAGCGCACGTTTTAAAAATATTATGTTTTATACAGGGTGTTCCAGATGGAAATGCCAGACTAAAGTTGCATTTTTTTAAATGGAACACCATGTATATTAATAGATAAAATGATCCGCGGTTGAAAGCTGGTTAAATCGATATAATGTTGTATGGGTCTAAAGTTGATAGTTTCTGTGTAAATAATTATTTTACCTGATAAATTGATACATTTCAGTAGGCTATTCTGCACAAGGAAAATCAAAAGATCCGAAACAAATAGAATAGAATATTTTCTACTAGTATGCACTTTCGTTGCTACGTGAAATAAATTCTGCAACTGCTAGCGTTATACAGGGTGTTCACAATTTCGCAAAATCGAAGAAATCTCGTAATTTTTAAATGGAACACCCTGTATATTTTTAGCTCATTTAAAAGCCCTTTTACTACGCTTTCTATTGATACCTCATTTGATGCACCTAGAATGGATCATTTGCTAATTATTTCTTTTTAGAGTTGAATTAATGAAGAATGCTTGTATTTTTAGTAGCTAATTTGCGCTTTTAAACCTTCTGTAAGATCGGATATTCAACAAATTATCCATAAATGGTCTATAACAAGAAGAAACCCAATTAAGTACGAGAAACAGTTGATTTTCACTCAGCGGTGAAAGCAAATTCTTGGGGAGTGTACAAGAAATTGTCTCCTAGCAAGTAGAGTATATGCGATTTCCAAACCTTGAAAGTAAGCCAAGACCGGAAGCATTTGAAAGGTTATTAGAGAGATTTACAGAAATTGGTAGTGTAACCTACAAGAAGAGAGAAATAAATAAGCCGGTAATCAATGAAAAAAGCGAATTGGCCGTATTATTAACAATACAGGAAAATCCGCATATAAGTATAGACGGTATTTCAAAGGTAACAGCTATTGAAGATAGGAGCGTACGAAGTATTTTGAGAAGTCATAAGTATCATCCGTACCTTATGGAATTAAATCAGGAATTGCATGGTTATGATTTCATTAAACGAACAGACTTTTGTGGTTGGTTGTTAAATAAAATGCGAGAAATGCCAAATATTTTAACAAAGATTTTGTTTAGCGATGAGGCTACTTTTAAAAGTATTGGGGCGGCAAATAAACATAACATGCATTATTATGCAACAGAAAACCCGCATTGGATACGTCATGTAGACAATCAGAATAGATGGTCTCTTAACGTCTGGGGAGGTATACTTGGTCCATATATCATTGGGCCGTACTTTTTCGATGGAACCGTTACAGGTGATACGTATTTGGCATTTTTGCAGAACGAACTGCCTAATTTACTTGAGCATGTGGATGCTGACACCCGAAAGATTTTCTAGTTTCTAGAGTTTCTAGGGCGATGGAAGGAAGACAAATGGATAGGAGGAGGTGGTCCAATCGCTTGGCCTCCACGAAGTCCAGATGTTACTGTCTTGGACTTCTACTTTTGGGGATATGTCAAGGCTCTAGTTTATGTGGAAGTTCCTACAACAAGGAAAAATATGATTGAACGCATAAGAGAGGCATTTAGAAATGTTCGCCAAGAAACATTACAGCATGTCCAACAGAATTTCTCCAGGCGGCTTCATTTATGTATTGAGAGACATGGAAGGACATTTGAAAGTTTTCTTTGATTTATTTTCATTTACTGTTTCCATTTACTTTATTTTTATTTACTATGCTACTACTTTTGTTAATTAAATTTAATGTTGTGGTTAATTTGCATTTATTTAAAATAGTACAAACTTTTAATACTACTCGTACTTGATTTTTCCTGCATGATTTCGATTTATATTAAGCTAATTAGGTATGTATTGTTTCATATTAGGTATTCGTAAAATAATTGGTTTTACAAAATTCTTTAAAATACAAATTAATTAGTGCAAATTTTTTATTAAACTGACACCAGATAACTTGATCAGCAGTGAATCTATTGAAAATGCTATATTACTTTATATTAATTTAATGTTTGCTTTCACCGCTGAGTGAAAATCAACCGTTCCTCGTACTTAATGGGGTTTCTTCTTGTTATAGACCATTTATGGATAATTTGTTGAATATCCGATGTTACAGAAGGTTTAAAAGCGCAAATTAGCCACTAAAAATACAAGCATTTTTCATTAATTCAACTCTAAAAAGAAATAATTAGCAAATGATCCATTCTAGGTGCATCAAATGAGGTATCAATAGAAAGCGTAGTAAAAGGGCTTTTAAATGAGCTAAAAATATACAGGGTGTTCCATTTAAAAATTACGAGATTTCTTCGATTTTGCGAAATTGTGAACACCTTGTATAACGCGAGCAGTTGCAGAATTTATTTCACGTAGCAACGAAAGTGCATACTAGTAGAAAATATTATATTCTATTGGTTTCGGATCTTTTGATTTTCCTTATGCAGAATAGTCTACTGAAGTGTATCAATTTATCAAGTAAAATAATTATTTACTCAGAAACTATCAACTTTAGACCCATACAACATTAATATCGATGTAACCAGCTTTCAAGCGCGGATCATTTTATCTATTAATATATAGGGTGTTCCGTTTAAAAAAATACAACTTTAGTCTGGCATTTCCATCTGGAACACCCTGTATAAAACAAAATATTTTTAAATTGGGCGCTTGATGATACGGAAGGATATCCGATGACTAAATATTTGATTAACTTTCAAATACGCGTGTAATCTTCCGTCCCCGCTTCGTTGCCGGACCCTGTATATATGTTTTCTTTCAGGTTTCCGCAGGTAGTAGTATGTGCTGTAACTGGATTCCGGGTTTTCTTCTGCGTTTCCATTGTTTGGGCTTTGTAAAGACCGGTGCTGGTTTCTGGACGACGTTTCGGCAAAATCACATTTGCCATCGGACCGGCCGTAAACTAGTTTACGCGTAACCAGAAGCAGAAGCAGACAGTTATCGCAGACCTGAAGATGGCAAATGTGATTTTGCCGAAACATCGTCCAGAAACCAGCACCGGTCTTTACATAAACCAAACAATGGAAACGCGGAAGAAAACCAGGAATCCAGTTACAACATATATATATATATATATATATATATATATATATATATATAAGGTAAACTTAATTAGTCGGCGATTAAAGGTCTGGTTATTACTTCAAAGTGTATATATTTAAAATAATCCTACATGTTTCGGCAATGATGCCTTTGTCAAGGATATAAAAAATATAAATGACAGAATATAAATGTCACATTTATATTCTGTCATTTATATTTTTTACAATGAAGATATTCATTTACATACTTATTTACAAATTAATAATATGAAAATATTTCTTAAACATTGAGCAATTGGTAATGTACTGCAGCCTCACCTATTTCACATACTTAACTTTACTCTCATAAGTTTACATTGATAAACACCTGAAAAATTAGCAAAACGTGATAGGACAAATTCACATATCGTTATAGGGAACTCGATGTAATTAGTTTTATTATCGTAAATTTTCTAAGTTGAAAGTACAATTATGAATCATTAAATTGCAAAAATTACTTCGAAGTAGTGATTTAAAAATTTTTAAATGCGTATACTCAAGACTACTTATACGCAATTATTAGTAATAAAATTCTGACCACACACATTTGCAGAGATTCTCGCGCTTGTAGCTAAATTTAAGGTTATGTTATATTACTTGACAAGCTGTGAATTATCTCTGTTAAAATAAAAAATAATTGTGTGCAGCACGAGAGAAGACAGAATAGCGGTAATCGCTTTACGTAAGTGTGGACATTCTCGTAGTGTGATTTTTATATTGTCATAAAATCTGTCAATTCGTATATCATAATATTGGAAGATATAAAGAAATCCCCTCTGTTGCCAACTAAATATAACACGTGTCCGTAAATGTTTGAAGCTGACGTCTGTCAAAATGTATGCGTTTTTCGTCCTTAAAGTTCACCTTCCTGAGAATTTCAGTTGGTTTATTCCTATATGGTCATAGTCGCACGTGTGTATTTTTCGTTGGGTTTTATTACAGTTTTTTTGTTCAATTTTCATCTCCGTATTAGTTTTTCCCTTGTCTTGACAATGAGTTATTGGTTTTCATAACTACTAAAATAAGTTTGTAAAATTTGCGTAAGTAACATTCACTTGGTATATTTGTTTGTAGTAAATTATTAATCATGTTTCACCAAGAGCCAACCGTGAATTCTATACATTATATTAAGTAACATTCGATATTAAATTCCAGCGAGGTGATGTTTAAATTTGTGTTTAAGATTTTATTAACGATATTGCCATGGTCTTTACGGCGGAGCAAAACGCTTTCATTTTAATGGCCCATTTTCGGAGTGCCACACACAATTCTGATGGAAGCAGTACTTATTCTGTAGAATCATGCATAGCGCAGTTTACTGAAGCGTTTTCTGATGCAAATATTCCGTATGATGTCTTTGTTCAACATAAGCGAAGAGTTTTGGATCGCTTTGAAACAAAGCATTGTATTTGTATGGGAAAATCAACTGGAAGACCTTCGCTTCTTACTCAAGCGGTTGTTGATGATATTCAACAACGTATTGAAGATAGCCCAAAAAGTCATTTGGGTAGCAATATCACGTCGTAGAATAATAGGACCAATATTTTTCCATGATACGATCAATGCTGCACGTTATAGAGATATATTACAACAATTTGTGGACCAACTCCATGATGACGAGTTGGAAAGAGGATTTTTTCAGCAAGATAATGCTCCAGCCCATACTGCGCAAGCGACATTGACCTTTTTAAGAGAATTCTATGACGATCGTCTTATTAGCCAAGGTAGATGGCCACCAAAGTCATCAGACTTGACCTCTCCAAATTATTTGATGTTCGGAAAGATTAAAGATAATATTTATAAAAATAGGTTACATAATTTAGACGAATTAATGTAAGCAATTGAAAACGAGATTCAAGTGATTACACAACAACTTCAAAATGTTTTCGAAAATATGAAACGAAGAGTTAATTTATGTCTGCAGCAGCAAGGTCAACATTTCCAACATTTTTTGTAATTGCAAAAATTACTAATAAAGAATGTTTGTATTTTTGAGAACACTACAAAGTAGTATTCTCCAACATTAAAGTTGAAGCCACTTGTCTCAATGATGGTGTTATTAATAGTTTCATGATATAGGGCTACACAATTTCATTTTTGTAAAAAAAGTGTCAAAACAGATGCAGAAGTATATCAAGAAACAGTTCTTGAAAACGTTGCTGAACCATTAACACATGCAAAGTTTAACAATGAAAGGTGGGTATTCTAGTCAGATTGAGCACCTGGTCTTAAATCAAGAAATATTTAGAGGTGTTCAGAAAGAAATGTATGCGTTTTTCTTAGACAAGAAGTTAGATCGTCACACAACCCGGATTTAAATCCCCAATTATAACATGTAGGATGTTTTGGAGGAAAAAGATTGCTCTCCTACTTACAGAAATTTGAACAGTGTGAAGGTATCCATAATCAAATCTGTTACCGATTTAGATATAAACGTCATGGGTGCAGCTATTAGCAAGTGGCTACAAAGATTAGGAGTTTGCGTAAAATTAAAAGGAACATACTATAGGGTATTAATATATTCTTACCCTACTATTGAAACAATTCAATGTTGGGACTTAGAATATTTTATTATTCAACATAGTCTCCTATTAAATTAATAAATACACTTAATACATTGATCCTGCAACGCCTTTAACCCTTCTAAAAGAAAGATTATACTTGGTCTGCAAACCAGCCCTGCACAGCTTCTATTACCTCTTCGTTACACATAAATTGATGTCCTTTTAAACTTGTTTTTTAATCAAGGGAACAGATAATAGTCTTATGGGGCTAAGTCTGGAGAATAGAGTGGGTGTTCCAGTAATTCGAACCCCAGATTACGAATTGTATTTATGGTAATGCGTGATTTGTGTGCAGGGCCATTGTTCTGCAAAAACAACACACATTTCGCTAATATGCCACCTCTTGTTTCCTTAATTTTCTCTCTCCAGGGTGGTTAGTAATTTATAACAAGAATCTCCACTGATGGTCTGACCCTTTCTTAGGTAATCGATCATAATTATTCCACGGATATCCCAAAAAACCGAAGCAAGAACATTTCCAGCAGATTTTTGAACTCGAAACTTCTTAAGCCTTGGAGAACCATCATGCTTCCACTCCATCGATTGCTGTTTTGTTTCTGGATCGTAAAAGTGGACCCAAGTCTCATCCCTAGTCACAAAATGGTTCAATAAGACCTGGATCTCCTTCAAAACAGGCACAGATTGACCATGATGCTTTTACTCTTGCTTATTTGTGTTCGGCGTTCAAGCAGTTAGGAATCCATTTTGCAAAAATGTTTTTCATATCTAAAACTACGTGATCTATATGATGGACGCATTCATATGAAATCTCTAATGCTTCAAATATATGTTTTAGTCCAATTCAACGGTCTGATAAAATCATGTCATAAACTGCATCAATATTTGTGGTCACGGAAATCGGTCCTCCTGGTGGCTTCTCATCTTCAACGGAAAGTTTTCTCTTTTGAATAACGCAGTCCAATTTTTGGCAGTCGCATATGCTGGGAGCGTGTTAAGCATATCTTCGTAAATTTCGTTACCACTTAACCTCTTTAAATACAAATATTTCCATGATAATTCCTTGATAATTCCTTAATAATTCTTTGATAATTCCATGATAATTCCTTGATAATTCCTTGATAATTCCTTGATAATTCCTTTATAATTCCTTGATAATTCCTTGATAATTCCTTGAGAATTCCTTGATAATTCCTTGATAATTCCTTGATAATTCCTTGATAATTCCTTGATAATTCCTTGATAATTCCTTGATAATTCCTTGATAATTCCTTGATAATTCCTTGATAATTCCTTGATAATTCCTTGATAATTCCTTGATAATTCCTTGATAATTCCTTGATAATTCCTTGATAATTCCTTGATAATTCCTTGATAATTCCTTGATAATTCCTTGATAATTCCTTGATAATTCCTTGACAATTCCTTGATAATTCCTTGATAATTCCTTGATAATTCCTTGATAATTCCTTGATAATTCCTTGATAATTCCTTGATAATTCCTTGATAATTCCTTGATAATTCCTTGAGAATTCCTTGATAATTCCTTGATAATTCCTTGATAATTCCTTGATAATTCCTTGATAATTCCTTGATAATTCCTTGATAATTCCTTGATAATTCCATGATAATTCCTTGATAATTCCTTGATAATTATTTGATAATTCCTTGATAATTCCTTGATAATTCCTTGATAATTCTTTGAAAATTCCTTGATAATTCCTTGATAATTCCTTGATAATTCCTTGATAATTCCTTGATACTCCAATTCATCAGTTTTCACTTTTGCATTCGACATGCTTTCTTTCAAAATTCACTGCACAGCAACACTATTTAATACTAATAAACTTCTTGACGTAAGATTTTACACAGACACCCAATTATTTCATTATTTCTTGCCATTATAACAAGATTTGTTCAAGGGCTAACTAGATATCAATACCCCTCGTATTGTTAAGTTTGCTTAAATAACAAGTGTTCATTTGAAAAGTCAATCTAGTAGCATGTGATTTACTGAGAACATTTTGAAGTATATCGTAAATTAAAATTTACTACTTAACCTACGAAGACGTATATTTTGACAGCTTCATACATACAAATAAATAACAAATAATAGGTATTTATTGAAAACTGTAACAAATGTTGAAAATGTTGTTCTTCAAGATCAATGCACTTTAAAATCCTCCGTTCAAAATTTCTGATGATATTCTGCAGCATTACTGGATTGATATTAATTTCCATGAATTTCTGTTCGATTCCCTGTACCATATCATTCAAATTCAATATAGGTGTTCGAAATATGTTATTTTTTAGATAAGGCCACAAAAAGAAGTCGCAAGGTGTTAAACCGCATAAACGTGCAGGCCAGGCAATTTCAGTATTTCGACTAATTATACGCTCATCAAGAAATTCTCTCAAATAATCCAAAGATTCTGCAGTACAGTGACAAGGTGCTCCGTCTTGTTGGAAATATGCATTTTGAAGTTCATCATCATGCAACTGATTGACAAATGGTTGTAAAATTTCCGCACGGTACCTTTGAGCAGTTAACGTTCCCTGAAACGATATTGGTCCAATGATTCGCCTTTGGCTTACCGCTGCCCAAACACCAATTTTCTCTGGATGTAGCGATTCTTCATTAATTACATGTGGATTTTCACTACTCCAAATTCTTGTATTTTGTGAATTTAGGTATCCAGTTTTATAGAACCATGCTTCATCAGTAAAGATGACTCTTTGCGAAAGTTCTCCATTATTGTTCATATTTATAAACCAATTACAAAACTGTAGTCACGTGAGTAATCAATTTCTAACAATTCTTGTACTGCTGTGACACGGCATGGATAAAGTTACATTATTTCTTCAACACGATTGACAATTTGAGGTGTACGTTTCTTAACTGCTCCGCTGCCTGATTTTCTTAAGAGACTACCAGTTTCAGAAAAAAGTTTTAAAGTTCTATCCAAAGTATTCTTAAATTGTATATATCTAGTACAAAATATGGAAACTCAACTTGAAATTCTAACATGCAATCTTGAACTGAATAAACCCATAAACCATCAATTTTATTACCACTTCGAAAATAAGCCTGGACTAAAAAAATTTTATGTTCTAAAGTGAAACCCATTTTAAAACTGAGAAGCAATTTATTTAAACCAGAATCGACGCACGATTATTTTATGCACTAACTGATATTTGTGATTGACATTATCAAATGTCATTTGGATTTACGTTTACGGAACAACAAACACATACTGATAAACAGGCTGATTCATTTTCGACCCTCACCATGGGGATCTCGCTTATTATTGGAGATAGAGTATAGGTGTAAATTTGGCAAAGTTGTCAAATTTTATGTTTGTTATAAATCCGTAAACAAAATAGACCTGTGACAAATGACTTTCGTTATTTAAAAAAAAAACGCGAAAAACCCCATTTTCTTCTTTTACCTGTAGCACCGACATTTGGCCTTGTAGAAAAAATATAAAAACACATCCTTGTGGCTATTTCTAAACCTCTATCCAGTGGTGTTCTCTAAATTTTTATACAACGTTTCCTTTCTTTCTGGCCATCATCAACTATCTAATGTCTTATAGGTGCCATATTGGATTTAGACATCTTCGGAAAGAGTTTTTTTTTCTTATTTCAACCATGTACCACATGCTGACTAAAGTTTTTGACATTAGGTTTTATTTAAATTATAAGATTAAATAACGTAGCCATGGAATTTCAATCTGTCAAACATTTCACTTATTGTTCATTAATAATACAAAAATGTCATACACTAGCGAAGAGAAACGAGATACAAGTATTTTTTATTCTTCGAACCGAAATTCAACAGTAGCGAGTACAAGATATCTACAATTATATCCAGAACGATAACAGCCTCATCGTACCATTTTTCTTGATCTCGACAGAAATTTGGTCGAGAATGGATCGTTTACTAAGCAGCGTAATGGTCAAGACAACAGGAATTTAAATGAAAATCGACAAGATATTTTACAAATGGTAAATTAAAAGCGTGTTTTCAAATTTCATGTTAATCTTGTATTTTTATAGATAAATAATAATCCATCAATTTCGACACGCGAAGTAGCGTCAGAATTAAATTTGTGCCAGTCCAGAGTGTGGAGAACTTTACATAAAAGTAGGTTTAAACCATACAGGATCCATGTTAGTCACTCTTTACTGCCTGGAGGTAATTTGAGAAGGCTAGAATATTGTAATTGGTTAATGGGAAGGATAGAAAATGACGAAAATTTTTTAAGCAAAATCATCTGGTGAGATGAAACAAAATTTACAAATTCTGGAATGTTCAACAGAAATACGGAGCACTCTTGGGCTGTACAAAATCTCCGACAAAACAGGGCTAGAAGACCACAACATCGTTTTGGAATAAACGTTTGGATGGGTATTTTGGCAAATCGTCTCTTAGGACCAGTTATGTATGAAGAACATTTAAATGGAGAAAGATATTTAAACATTTTACGTACATACGTATCTGACTATCTTGACGACAATATCCCATTAAATCAATTACAATATTTATGGTGGCAACAAGATGGCGCACCAGCACACAATGCAGCTGTTGTTAGAAATTTCTTAAATCAAGAGTTTGCAAACCGTTGGATTGGAAATAGGGCCTGCGAGATTTTTTTTTATGGAGATATGTTAAAAATAATATTTATAAAGTAGATGCGCCAGAAAACATTGAAGAATTATGAGACAGACTTCAGAATGTCTTCGATGCAGTTCCTAGAAGAACTATACAAAGGGCAGTACAAAATGCCAGAAGGCGTGCCCAATTGTGCATTACCGAAGATGGCCAGATAATTGAACATTTACTGTAATTGTTTATTGTTTACTTTTCTATGTATTTTTATTAATGTTTTTGTTATCTTGTACTCGCTACTGTTGAATTTCGTTTCGAAGAATAAAAAATACTTTTCATTAGAGAACGGACATTCTTACCACATGACTATATTCTCCGAATACAATAGCTGGGTTGTTCATTGTTATTGCTGCGAGACCATCTGGCCGAGTAAGTCAAACAAATACTTCATTGAATTACGCCGGGATGTACTGAGCGACGTTATACACAATTCCAATTGACGATTGCGTTTTATGGAATATATTCTCCGAATACAATAGCTGGGTTGTCCATTGTTATCGCTGCGACCAGGTGGCCAAGTAAGTCAAACAAATACTTCATTGAATTACGCCGGGATGTGCTGAGCGACGTTATACACAATTCCAATTGCCGATAGCGTTTTATGGAAATTGCATCCGCTCTCTACTTATCATATCTCGTTTCTCTTCGTTAGTGTATGACATTTTTGTATTATTAATGAACAATAAATGAAATGTTTGACAGATTGAAATTCCAAAGGCTACCTTATTTAATCTTATAATTTATTCTTTCAAATAAAACCTAATGTCAAAAACTATAGTCAGCATGTGGTACATGGTTGAAATCAGAAAAAAAACTCTTTCTGAAGATGTCTAAATCCAATATGGCGCCTATAAGAAATTAGATAGTTGATGATGGCCAGAAAGAAAGGAAACGTCGTATAAAAATTTAGAGTACACCACTGGATAGAGGTTTAGAAATGGCCACAAGGATGTGTTTTTATTTTTTCTCTACAAGGCCAAATGTCGGTGCTACAGGTAAAAGAAGAAAATGGGGTTTTCGCGTTTTTTTTTTTAATAACGAAGGTCATTTGTCACAGGTCTATTTTCTTTACGGATTTATAACAAACACAAAATTTAACAACTTTGCCAAATTTAAACCTATACTCTATCTCCAATAATAAGAGAGATCCCCATGGTGAGGGCCGAAAATGAATCAGCCTGTATATGCGTCTTATTCTATCAAAATTTCAAAGTAACCTAGATTGACTTTGCAAATGAACACACTTTACGTATGCGCTAAATATTGTTAAATACTTTTTAATAAACATTCTCTCTTTTTTTATTGCTAATATTCTGTATATTTACGGTATAGTTTCACAAACAAAAAAAACACGAATATGAAGCTATGCTGTAGGTATTGTGATTTGTAAAAAGGCCACCTGTATTTTGTGTATCGTAGACGAAGTATACATCAAAGCGAAGTAATGAGCAGTTCATACATTAACCTATTATTATGACATTTATGCCCGTAACATGTAAAGTTATTTAATAAAGTTCCTAACAATAAATCTCATTATGTTATTTAGCTTGCTCTTTGTAATCTAAATGCCATCGCGAGCGACTGCACGAGCAGGTGTTTATGTGTTGTATGTTTATATTACACATGTACAAATCCATGCTAAATACGTCTGTAAAGTTTCTACTTGTTATGGAGAGAACTCATATGTGGTCTTCAATAAATTGTTTAATTTCGTTTTTAATACTTTTCCTGACGTGTCCGTAGTTATAACGTGAACGTAAATATCTCCGTGGGATTTTCCAATGTATTGTAAAAACTGAACAAGCATAATTTTTGATGGTGTTGTGCATGTATTTTCAATGTCATTTTTTCTTCATTTATCTAATTAGATCCACTTTACGTCATTTTCGATTACCTTAAATATTGCTGTTTATACGAATTTTTCTCACTATATTTTGTTTGAATTATTCAATTTTTGATGAATGGAATATTTGAAATAATGAACAGCTGCTATAGTACCTTCTTCTTTCTTCTTCTTAATTATATTTTTATTTTTCTCTAAAAATAAACACTTAGTCAAAATACGAAGTGACATTTTTATATTCCCGGACTAGGTATGAAAATGAAAGATTCATGCATCGATAAAAACTTATTTTTCAATATAGTTTTCGTGCTTTTGAATAAAATTATTACACCGTTTCAATAACATCTTTAATCTATAGTAAAAATATTCTTTTTGTTTCTTTAGTTGTTTTTTTTTAGATTAGGAAACCAAAAGTAGTTACTTGGTACTAAATTTGAGGAAATTGATTTTATTGACTATAAGATTCAATACCCTGTAATTGTAATCTCTCCGCGTAATTATATAAGTTTTTGTCAATTTTTAATTTGAAGTGTATTGTTCGGGCAAAATAGATTTAATTTTGTATTTTTAGTTTTATTTAGATGTAGGTATATTTATCTTAATATATTTAATCCTAGTTTTAAATTGTAAATATTATATATTGTATATAGAAAAGGTCTTGGAATTCAGAGATATTTAATATTGTGAATTACTTTAGGCCTGGTCGGGTATTACATTTCTTCATTGTCTTATTTTCTACAGTCATAAAAACTATTTATTTTATCACAGGCACAACCCTCTGGTTAATCCATCTATTATATAAATGTATTTGAATAAGTATAAATATAATAGAATAAGTTTTATTGTACATATTTCCCGTTACATATTATTATAATAGGTTAAATAATTTTGTTCGATGCGATTCTGCGAAGTATTAGGTTATCTCTGTGCATTGTATATTTATTTCTTTAAGAGGTATTTTATTTTCTATAATTAAGGGTTTACGGCGTATATTGTTTATTCTAATACATTTATGACGTTGGAAACTACATCATATACTTTTCTTGGAAAGGTAAAAATAATGGTATGGAAATTTCCGTATACTCTATTTCATTGTTTTCTAACTCTCTTTGACTGGCGGGGACAAAACTTTCTTGCCGAAAAATAAGGGAATGAAGAAACAGTTCCAAACAAGATCTCTTAGAGCTCACTACAGTTCCAAGTACGATCTCTTCGTGTTAAAGCTTAGGTCTCAGTGATCTAACAAACAGTTCCTACTAAGATCTCGGTGATCTAAATAGGAGCAAATATTATTTATTAGCCATTTTTCTCGGTCTTTAGTATTAAGACCAGATACTGCATTTACATTAAGTTAACGGAACTCCAAGATTAAATTTATAAATATATTAGTGTTATACAAAATATATTTTATTATTTCAACACCTACTTCGGTCGATACAAACCGAACTTCCTTCAAACCAGGAGGATGAAACATGTATAAAATTAGCCTTTTTACGCTGAATTCGCTCAATCCGATCTATATGAACCCCATGATAAGGGACCATACCACACAACAATTCTCAAGTATAGCCTTGACCAGGGCGTTATCAATTTGCATAATATAGATGATGTTCGTGAAGTCACTACATACACGTTTAGTGAAGCCGCATAACTGCAAAGATTTATTTATAATATGATCTATATGTAAAGTAAATGATAAATTACCATAAAAAATAACACCCAAGTCGATAACGTGGTCAACTCTTTTCAGGGATGTACCTTGCAACATGTAATTAAAAATATAAGTATTAGTTTTCTTTGAAAAAGTGATAATATGGTATTTACCAAGATTAAGAGACATATTGTTGTTTATGCACCATCCGCTAACAAATCAATATCATCCTGAAGCGCTCTACCGCCATTGCAAGAATCCACAAATTTAAATATTTTCAAATCATCTGCGTAGGCCAAGAAGTTGGATCAAGTGAAGTATTTATACATATCATTTATAAAAAGCAGAAAGAGGATTGGTGTTAAATGGCTGCCCTGAGGAACACCGGAAATAGCCGATAAAAGTCTGGATGTTTTCGATGACAACTTAACTATCTGAGACCTATAAGATAGGTAAGAGGCAATCCACAAAATCAAGCTACCACCAATTCCATACAGACCAAGTTTGTGGAGCAACATATTGTGGTTAACACTATCAAAAGCCTTAGAAAAATCCACATACACGCTATCAGCTTGAGATCCTCGCTCCAGTGCGTCATTAATATAGCAGCAAAACTGCAATAAGTTCGTTTGGGTTCTACGGCCAGACAAGAAACCATGTTGATTAACGTGAATTACTCCACGGGAGGTGTTATAGATAGAACCAGATACAATATGCTCAAAAAAATTTGAAATATTTGATAGTAACGATATTGGACGGTAATTACTAATAAGCGATTTGTCACCAGACTTGAAAACTGGAAAAATGTGAGCAAATTTCCATTTCGGGTAAACATCCTAATTTTATAGAGAGCTGGTAAATAATTGATAATGGAAGAGATAAAGTACAACTGCACATTTTGAGGAAATATTCCGGCATAGCATCCGGTCCGGGACTGAAATGACTTTTCAGAGAGGAAAGTTTCGAAAACACAATGTCGCTGTCAATGATTAAATTATTACGAGTAAATGGATTTGTGAAATGAGACACATCAAGTTTAGAAAAATAAGTGGCCGTATCAATATGTCTGACATATACTGTTTCAAAAAATCTGCAAACATATCACACACTTCTTCAAGTTTGTCAGATTCAATCCCATTATAACTTAGACTTGATTTTTTCCTTCGCGAATCAACAAAGTTCCAGAAAGCGCGAGCTTCTCCAGGCGTCGATTGCTGCGAGAAGGAAACAAACTTTTTGTAGTCCTTGTCGATAGATTGCTTAACATGTAATCTTAACTCCTTGTATTTGAGATAGTTATTATTGTCCTTACCCTTTCTAAACTTGTTATAGAATTTATTTATTTTCTTTATTAATTTCTTTGTTGAAGACAAAAACCATTTAGGATATTTATCAGAATATACTAGATATTTAGGGACAAATCTGTCGATAGCGAAGTGTAAAGTTTGATACAAATAGAAGAAACCATGTCTAAAATCATCTGATAGTAAAATAGACCAATCGACAGAAGAAAGAAAATCATATATCTGGTCATAGGAAGCCTTCCTGAAATTGTATTTCCAGAGCTATCCATAGTCATTTCCGCAATGTAATCATATTTCAAACCGAACTCAAACATAAATGAACTTTAACAGGTTCAGAACTAAGTGATACTAAATCTTGGATCACACTATTAGCGTTTGTTACAAAGTTACATTAACGCAAACCTTTAAAAATTAAGTTGTTATGCAAAATAGCTTCACAGTCACTGGAAGACATTCCTATGGGTTCATTCTCAATAAGTGACCATCTCAAACGAGGCAGGTTAAAATCCCCGTAGACACATAGAATATTTATATGCATACAGAGGGCAATAAGTGCATTTCAATATGATTTCTAATGATCTTAACGCTAGCAAAATCTTTTTTTCATAAAATGAAGAATGAAAAAGTTTCTCCCTGATCCCACCAAATCCGTGGACACACTGTATAGGATGCGTCGCGGCATTTACGTTTTGCATTGGCCGAAGTATCGGTTAGTGTATTTAAAAATGAAATAAACAACCTAATCTAGAGAGATTAGAAACTAATTTTTGAATATTGGTTTTCGCCGATATAAAAATACATTGGCTGCGAAGGGGAATACTTTGAAAAATTATAATTGAATGCGTTTTGTCGCTAATTGTGCATTACCTCACTAAACTGAATAGAAAAAGAACAGTTCACGTAATAATCATAAACCCGGAATACGTTCAAAATATATCCTCGTCTAGTTCTCACATCATTTTGGATGCGAATTACTAGTATACGACGCCATAAATAGATAAACTGCGTTATTATCACCATTATGTTAATGGTAACACATGCACCGATTGGCAATAAATAAAGTTCGCCTTTCGCATAATTGAAACTGGAATTTCTTTTTTCATTGGGGAAAAACTGCACAGATTGAGAACATAATCGTATTTACGGCCTTCTACCAGTAAAATTTACGACGCTCGAGTCCATAATTATTCCATATCGTACTCTCTTTCGAGATTCGAATAAATAAATCGCAAATGTAACCGTTCCAAGCGAAAGGAATATATATGCACAACGCGGGAAGATCGGCATGGATGGAAAAAAATTAAGTGTATGTATCCGTGATCATGTAGAACATAATAGCACACATCGTACACGTAGCCACAACAGTCGATTGTATTGTAATGATTATGAATGCGTGATACAATACCGAGCAAAAATCACACACGATCCGCAAAAATAAATGCTATAGATATCGATGTGATATTGCTTTTGATAGAATACAAAACATAAATAAATAAAGCAAACATTATGCCTAATATATTCATGTTTTTCTCCTAGCATAACCTGGTGTATATCTTTACGGTTTAAGATACAATTTCAATAACTTTCGACGCGTTGCAAAACATTTTAATTCTCTTAATACTCTACGAGGGACGCTTCTACCTTCCCGGGCTAAACAGCTTTAAATTTTAATACAATTTTCCATTATGCTTTTTTAAAATCACACATGCCCTGGTAACTTTTGCGCCAATTTACAAAACATTTGCAACATTTTGCATTTTATTATTTGTCAGTTTGTGTTACAAATGGAACAGATATGTAGTATAACACATATCTGTATCTATACACATGAATATACACCTCATATTTTCCAACGTTCATTTCGGCCAAAGACCCGCGTTTCTGTCTTAATAGACGTCATCAGTTTGACTTAACTCTCTGGAGGATTTTAACATTCTCAAAATTTGGGTTGTGGTTGTATTTAATGAAGTAAAGTTTGATTGCTCGCCTTAAAGGTTAGTAGCAAATTTTGTCCTAGGATGATCTAGTGACATCTGACGAACAAAAGAGACTATGCCCAAAATAGCGAATTTCTCTCGACCAGCTATGCCGGTAAAAAAAGGGAAAAGTACGTATACCGTGTGTCCCAATTTCGATGCTCACCATTGGTATTTCGGTTATTAGAAGATATAGAACAACGGTTAAATGGGGAATGTTTTGCAGAATTCAATACTCGCGGCAAATCTCATTTCAAATTTCATCTAACTTTTTAAATTTTTAAAATATTTTGAAAAATCAAAAATTTGCCGATTTCGTTATTCCTCAATAACTCGATAACGCTTAGTCTGACCTCTTTTAAAGTTTTACATTGTTGAGACACTTTTTTAAAACAAATTATTTGATACAAACAGAAACCCCCGATTGTCATTTGTTTTTAAGTTATTACCACTATCTTTTGTTTTTCATATGGCGGCCATATTGGATTTTGGGTTTGTTAGGTAGTCCTCAAAATGTGCTTTTCAACGATGTATACCATGCCTGAAAAATTTTTATTTATAAGGAAAATATTAATAAAAACGTAAATTAATCTTTAATATGAAATTAGTAGGCTGAAAAATTAAACACCAATATCAAATGAAAGTGAAAAGATATTCTAAGTATAGCAAACGCCAATTAAGTTGGCGCGAGGAGGGGTAAGTTCGCGCAGGATTAAAAGTAGTGGGGAGATTTGTATTTGGTTTTACATCAAATGTCAGATAATTCTAACCTCTGAGCGTGTATCACTAGCAAAGACATTATGTTTCGTCAAACGTCAATGACAAATGTATTCTGCCAATGAAACAAAACGATAACCTGTCAAAGTACAATTAGTGCTGCAGGGATAAGTTAATTAAAACTACTTGTAGTTAGTGATAAGTAATTATTGTCAAGTATTAAGATTTATAAATATTGATAATGGCACATACATATTCAAACGAAGAAAAAGTTGATATGTTGGAAGTGTATTTCAAAGCAAATAGAAACACTAAAAATGCGTGCACGAGTTATGCAGAGCGTTTTCCAGAAAGACAACAGCCACACAGGACAATTTTTGGAAGACTAGTTAGCAAATTAAAAAACTTTGGAAGCTTCGAACAAAAACGAGCTAACTATGAAGTTAATGATGCTGATACACGTCGAAATAATATTTTGCAGAACATTAGGAACAATCCCAGCACATCAGTTCGTCGTGTGACACGAGAAACAGGGATTTCAAAATCTACTGTTCACAGAACCTTGACGAAAAACAAGTATCACCCTTACAAACCAACAATTGTAGAAGGTTTAAGTGATAATGACAATCTCCGACGATTACAGTTTAGCAGGTGGTACCTTCAATAATGTGAATATGACGCTAATTTTCATAGGAAAATACTATGGACAGATGAAGCACGATTTACCAATTGTGGAGTGTTCAATAGGAATAACTGTCATCATTGGTCTACTGAAAATCCACATTTGGTAAATCAAAGAAGATTTCAAGTTCGATTTGGTTTTAATGTCTGGTGCGGTTTAATTGGTATGACATTTTGTTTACATTTTTTTTTGTTTTTAAACTCTTTCTTTCGTTTTAGATAATCAGTTAATAGGTCCTTTCATCTTTGATTACAATTTAACTGGTAACAGATATTTGGAGCTACTAACAAACGAGATAATGCCTGCTTTGAGGCATATTATTAATCCCGAGAACATGCAAAACATCTGGTTCCAGCAAGATGGTTGCCCGGCCCATAACACTCGTAACGTGCAACATTTTTTGAGAGAAAACTTTAATGAGAGAGTGATTTCAAATAATGGACCCGTGCAATGGCCTGCGAGATCACCCGACCTTACTCCGCTTGACTTTTATTTATGGGTACCTACCACTAAAAACGAAGTATTTGATTTTGAACCGCCAGAAACTCGGGAAATTTTAGAACAAAGAGTACTAGATGTGCTACGATCAGTAAACGGAAACACGCTACGTAGAGTTTGTAACTCTACTCGAACAAGGTGTCAAAATTGTGTGGAACAGAATGGTCGTCATATTGAACAATTTCTTTAAGTGAATGTGAACTTTAAGTTCTGTATCTTTACTTTTTATTTCTATAATTTTTTTTATCGTTTCGTTTGTTTACAGTATTACTTAGAATATCTTTTCACTTTCATTTGACATTGGTGTTTAATTTTTCAGCCTACTAATTTCATATTAAAGATTAATTTACGTTTTTATTAATATTTTCCTTATAAATAAAAAATTTTCAGGCATGGTATACATCGTTGAAAAGCACATTTTGAGGACTACCTAACAAACCCAAAATCCAATATGGCCGCCATATGAGAAACAAAAGATAGTGGTAATAACTTAAAAACGAATGACAATCGGGGGTTTCTGTTTGTATCAAATAATTTGTTTTAAAAAAGTGTCTGAACAATGTAAAACTTTAAAAGAGGTCAGACTAAGCGTTATCGAGTTATTGAGGAATAACGAAATCGGCAAATTTTTGATTTTTCAAAATATTTTGAAAATTTAAAAAGTTAGATCAAATTTGAAATGAGATTTGCCGCGAGTATTGCATTCTGCAAAACATTCCCCATTTAACCGTTGTTCTATATCTTCTAATAACCGAGATACCAATGGTGAGCATCGAAATTGGGACACACGGTATAGGTGTAACTCCATTAACACGATGCCAGATGGCAGCACATATACAAAAAAAAAAATTGAGTATATAAATACGTTAGCACGCATTATGCATTTGTTACAAATGAAACAGATACGTATTACACATATCTGTATCTGTACACATGGACATACATATCGTATTTTCCAACGTTCATTTCGGCCAAAGACACGTGTTTCTGTCTTAAAAGATGTCGTCAGTTTGGCTAATGTAGTAAAGTTTGTTGGCTCGCCTTAAAGGTAAGTAGCAAATTTTATCCTATCAGGTGACATCAGATAACCTACACTCCTGAACAAAATTAAAGTATCACTTGTTACTTTAACTATTACTAATTTTCACAGTTTTAATTCGTGAAATATAGTATCTAGGTAGCTTAGAATGTCGTCTGTTATTATTAGGAAAAAAATTATTTGACATTTTTAAGTTTATAAGTTTGTAAATAAGTGTATGTGGTGTTAATTTCATAAAAATCTGTTAAACAAAAATTGGTCAGCTTAATTTTGTTAATCATTACCTTGATTTTAATTTGTTTAGAATAATAAAATACACTGTCTATTATAGCTAGAGTTGAGAACATATGAATCATCAACGCAATTTAAGTGAATATGAAGCATCCCAAGCAATAGCTCTGATTAATGATGGTCGTAGCCAGCGTTATGTGGCTAATTTGTTAAGCGTTAAACAGTCAACAATAAGTCCAACGGTTAAACGTTTTAATGAATTTGGGACTTTCCAAATGAAGTGGATGATCGATTTCTTAGACAACTTGCCTTAACGACGACACGATCGACCAGTTCCGGGTTACGCAAGGCTCTAGCAGAAGTCCGAAGCGTAGAGATTTCTGGAAAGAACAGTCAGGAAAAGGCTTAATGAAGCAGGAATAAAGAGTAGAAGACCAGCATTTGCAACACTGCTTACCATGGAACATAGAGTTCCTAGATTGCGTTTTGGTAGACCTCATGCAAACTGAACTATTTACGACTGGAAACAAGTTTTGTTACCCGACACCCTTTAGGGTAAAAGGGCTTTTGATATATACAGGCTGATTCATTATCGACCCTCACCATGGAGATATCGCTTATTATTGGAGATAGAGTATATGTTTAAATTTGGCAAAGTTGTTAAATTTTGTGTTTGTTATAAATCCGTGAAGAAAATAGACCTGTGACAAATGACCGTTATTTAAAAAAAAACGCGAAAACCCCACTTGCTTCTTTTACCTGTAGCACCGACATTTGGCCTTGTAGAGAAAAAATAAAAACACATCCTTGTGGCCATTTCTAAACCTCTATCCAGTGGTGTACTCTAAATTTTTATACGACGTTTCGTTTCTTTCTGGCCATCATCAACTATCTAATTTCGTAGGCGCCATATTGGATTTAGACATCTTCAGAAAGAGTCCTTTTTTCTGATTTCAACCATGTACCACATGCTGACTAAAGTTTTTGACATTAGGTTTTATTTGAAAGAATAAATTATAAGATTAAATAAGGTAGCCATGGAATTTCAATCTGTCAAACATTTCATTTATTGTTCATTAATAATACAAAAATGTCATACACTAACGAAGAGAAACGAGATATGATAAGTATTTTTTATTCTTCGAACCGAAATTCAGAAGTAGCGAGTACAAGATATCTACAATTATATCCAGAACGACAACAGCCTCATCGTACCATTTTTCTAGATCTCGACAGAAATTTGGTTGAGAATGGATCGTTTACTAAGCCGCGTAATGGTCAAGACAACAGGAATTTAAATGAAAATCGACAAGATATTTTACAAATGGTAAATTAAAAGCGTGTTTTCAAATTTCATGTTAATCTTGTATTTTTATAGATAAATAATAATCCATCAATTTCTGCACGCGAAGTAGCGTCAGAATTAAATTTGTGCCAGTCCAGAGTTTGGAGAACTTTACATAAAAGTAGGTTTAAACCATACAGGATCCATGTTAGTCACTCTTTACTGCCTGGAGATAATTTGAGAAGGCTAGAATATTGTAATTGGTTAATGGGAAGGATAGAAAATGACGAAAATTTTTTAAGCAAAATCATCTGGTCAGATTAAACAAAATTTACAAATTCTGGAATGTTCAACAGAAATACGGAGCACTATTGGGCAGTACAAAATCCCCGACAAAACAGGGCTAGAAGACCACAACATAGTTTTGGAATAAACGTTTGGATGGGTATTTTGGCAAATCGTCTCTTAGGACCAGTTATGTATGAAGAACATTTAAATGGAGAAAGATATTTAAACATTTTACGTACATACGTATCTGACTATCTTGACGACAATATCGCATTAAATCAATTACAATATTTATGGTGGCAACAAGATGGCGCACCAGCATACAATGCAGCTGTTGTTAGAAATTTTTTAAATCAAGAATTTGCAAACCGTTGGATTGATTGGAAATAGGAGAGTTGTTGAATGGCCTGCGAGAGCACCTGATTTAAGTCCGCTAGATTTTTTTTTATGAGGATATGTTAAAAATGATATTTATAAAGTAGATGCGCCACAAAACATTGAAGAATTACGAGACAGACTTCAGAATGCCTTCGATGCAGTTCCTAGAAGAACTATACAAAGGGCCGTACAAAATGCCAGAAGGCGTGCCCAATTGTGCATTACCGAAAATGGCCAGATAATTGAACATTTACTGTAGTTGTTTATTGTTTACTTTTCTATGTATTTTTATTAATGTTTTTGTTATCTTGTACTCGCTACTGTTGAATTTCGTTTCGAAGAATAAAAAATACTTATCATATCTCGTTTCTCTTCGTTAGTGTATGACATTTTTGTATTATTAATGAGCAATAAATGAAATGTTTGACAGATTGAAATTCCAAAGGCTACCTTATTTAATCTTATAATTTATTCTTTCAAATAAAACCTAATGTCAAAAACTTTAGTCAGCATGTGGTACATGGTTGAAATAAGAAAAAAAAACTCTTTCTGAAGATGTCTAAATCCAATATGGGGCCTATAAGAAATTAGATAGTTGATGATGGCCAGAAAGAAACGAAACTTCGTATAAAAATTTGGAGTACACCACTGGATAGAAGTTTAGAAATGGCCACAAGGATGTGTTTTTATATTTTCTCTACAAGGCCAAATGTCGGTGCTACAGGTAAAAGAAGAAAATGGGGTTTTCGCTTTTTTTTTTAAATAACGAAGGTCATTTGTCACAGGTCTATTTGTCTTTCCGGATTTATAACAAACACAAAATTTAACAACTTTGGCAAATTTAAACCTATACTCTATCTCCAATAATAAGAGAGATCCCCATGGTGAGGGCCGAAAATGAATCAGCCTGTATATATAACAAATTTTGTTTTCGAATGAAACGCAAGTCAGTCTGAAGTCACCAGATTGACGTGAGCGTGTTTGGAGAAGACAACATGAGAGGTTTGCTGACTGCAATATCTCTCCAAGAGTTTCCATTTGGTGGTGGGTTAGAAATGTTCTGGGGAGCAATTTGTTTTGACGCTCGTACAGAGTTGGTACATATTCATAGAAAATCAATGAAAATTTTTATACCGAAAATATTGTAGAAGAGCATGTTGTGCCATTTGCTCCATTTATCGGCGCCAACTTCCTCTCCACACGTTGCTGTAGACTAATGGATTGCCTTCGAGAGGTGAATATTCAGGTTGTGGAGTGGCCACCTAAAAGCCCAGACATGAATCCCATAGAGCATCCGTGGGATGCACTTAAACGGTTAGTTAGACACCTCATACCTGCTCCTACAACTCTTAAGAAACTTGTTGTAGAAGCTGTGGTTGCTGAATGGGAGAATATTCCCAAGTATTCCTCAAGCCACCATCTGCAACTTGCCCAGACGAATGGAAGCAGGGATAAGAGCAAGGGGAGGCAGTACTCCATATTAATTGTGTAATTTAATTTTAGAAGAACTTTTTATAATTTCTAAATTTTCACTGTGCCTTCAAGTTTAGATATTACTGTATTATTTTTGTTAAATTAACATTGTATCACGTTGAAAATTATATTAAAAGTTAGTTAAAGTGATTTTTGTTACAATTTATGCGTTATAATTTCAATTATAAAAGTTTTTGGAGAATTTTGTCATAAGTGATGCGTTAATTTTGTCCAGGAGTTTATTTTTATATTTGGCATAGTCTCTTTTGTCCGCCAGATGTCACTAGATTATATGGTGCCCCCTGATGGGACAAAATTTTCTACTTATTTTAAATTTTTTCATTAATTGACGTAGCAGACACTTCTTGGTGAAACATTTTGTAATTAACAAATTATTATAAAAACACACTTGGCTATTTCACAATTTTTTATTAGATCTATTTCTAACATATGTTTCGGCTGTTATGCCATTGTCAAAGAGTATCTTAAAACTAGTTGTGTTTTAAGATACTCTTTGACAATGGCATAACAGCCGAAACATATGTTAGAAATAGATCTAATAAAAAATTGTGAAATAGCCAAGTGTGTTTTTATAATAATTTGTTACTTATTTTTAAGACGAGCCATCAAACTTACCTTGATTAGCCAAACTAATGACACTGGAAGATGCCAGATTCCCTAGGTCCCCCAGTCATCACTTTTGGAATCCAATTTGCCGCGACTTTTCAGTACCCTAAATCTTCATGAAAAATTTTGAAGTGGAACCATGACACAAATTAACAATGTCAGAAACTCCATAAATGCCAATCTGACGATTATTTAGTATCAAGTCGTAAATTTCTGCAATTTTTGAATATATCCGTGCAGTTGGTGGTCGCCCGCGTCGAAGTTCATCTTACACTGATTCACAACCGTCTTTGAATTTCTTATGCCACTCAAACACTCTACATCGCGATAAACTAACATTAGGGTATACAGTTTTAATCTTTTCAAAAGTTTTAGTTGGAATTTTACCCACAAAATTTTGTTGCATATCTTTTCTCCACTTTCATGTTTTCGATGAGTGCGTCAAACACTGACAAATCAGTAATTAATTCGTAATAAACGTCAAAAGTTAAATAAAAGCCTACTTGGGGATAAGTACATTAGAGATGGGGGTTTCGTATACTATTCTTTGTGTTATAAAATTCTAGTTGGGAGAGAAGTTATAGCACAAGTCTCGTTACATTTTGATATACTCTCGCGTAATAAAAAACGATTTCAGAATTGTTACTTCAGCGCCGTATAGTGCCCAAACTAAGCAACTTTGTGTGTATGTAAGGATTATGTAGTAGATTTTTATAAAGAACTTTTGGAGACAGTTGTATATTATGCATTCTTGCTATCATAAAAATACTTTCAATCCGATAATGACGTAAGTTCGTAATTGCGTAAATATGCCTTTTAGTTATACTTTTTGCGTTTATTGTTTTTTTAACCAAACTAGAAACACACTTTAAAAATAATCTGAACATATATGTTCGGAATGTTCTTTCGTAGGTACAATTATTATAAATCTTATATCATATATTTAAAAAGAAAACATGTTCTATCCTTATAGGTACTGATTTTTCACGTAACATTTTCAAATACGATATACATAATAACTCTTAATATTATGTTTTACATATTGAAAATACAGTCGACTTGAAAATTTATGTAAAAAAAATGTACCAGGTGGCGAAGAAATAACAGACACAAAAGAAGACGGAAAAACGGCGGAGACTTCGAAAAATAATAAACAATAGTTCATGTATGCATAAAATGAGCGGACACAATTTGTAGACACGGAGCTGGGCAGCCGACCGTGGAGACCCGAGATGCTTGCACCACGTAAGGTTGGCCTTACATCGTACGCTGTGGCCAGTCGATCGCATTTCTGATTTATGAATCTGCTACAATTTAATGGTGTATTTGTTGAATACTAATTGTGGGGATTTAGACTTAGAGTTTTCGAGATTATCGCCGTGTAATTGGCGGTCTGTGTTGTATTTAAAGTTTTATCCGTACCGATCTAGTTCTTATTTAATAACATGGGTTGCACATTCCGCGTCTTCATTACCGCGTTTTCGTTTTCCCGTCGAACGGAGATAAACGGTGCGCGCGTCCAACTCCCAACCGATTAATATTATTAAATAGACATAATTTATCGATTAAGTGCCTCTTTTATACTGGCACGTCTTGCTTTGCTCCAGTAATATAATAAAGTGCATTCATTTACAAAACAAGATGTAGTAACGATTAGAAGTTCCGTTTATGACCAGTTCTCTTAAGTATTTTATTACAGTTTTTAAGTAAAAGCTTTGTTATTATGTTATAATCCTGCTCTAAAAATATAAAATGTACGTTTAAAATAATCGTCTTAAATATAACGACAAATCTGCAATAGTTAGAGATTATAACTAACTTTCCAATTATTTTGAATTATAAATAGTTAAATAGAGAGGTTATCGTACTCTCAAGAAAGTATAAATGTAATTAGAGAGCTTTGAGCTAGAGTAGCAGATAATTGTTATAAATAACGAGCGATCAAGATAATTTGTATATCATTCATAAATTTGAGTCCGTGTGTCTTTTCCGATTGTAATCGTTGCATTGCTATATGTTGAATTGATATTTTACTTCACGTTTGTAATGTAAAATCCTGTTAAAGTAACGACATGCAATTGAGGGCTCCAGTGCAAGAACCAGGTATCTCCAAAATGCGAAATTTTACAGGGGGCGAAAAAAACACTTCTATACAACGTTTCATAAATTTGTATTTTTTAAGTTTCGTGCCGAATTCAGGCTGCAAATAACGAAACCTACAATAGGTATAATTTGGTTTTAAACAATGGTAAAAAAATTATCATGATATTAATAATGGCGATACCTGTTTTTTGTCCATTATTATTAAAAATAATTGATCGCTGACAACTTTATTATTTTTGTATTATCAAACGGGCGTAGGGGAGCGACGGCTAATGGCGCTCACCTAAAGAAAAACTCAGATTTCTAGGGAACTAAAACTACTTTTTCCATTCTGTCTTCGCGAAACATTTGACTTGCATGTATACTAACTATATTTATTTATGAATTGATATTTAAAACAGAATGTAAGTCAGAAATTAAATTTCTTTGAGGGTACCCAATGAACGCCATTGTCCGACTCGGTAGGGTAATGGCGCTCAGGCGAGTGCTATTACACTAAATAAAAACAAATCATAAGATCATAAGATGTTTTAATATTTTCTTCAAAATTTAAGGTTTGCAAAAATCGCAAATATATTCATGTGGTCGATCTACTCCTGTGCAGCTTGCATGGGCCCATCGTCCACACGCAGAACATCTGTACCAAACCTCGGTCTTCCCAAATTCATTGCAAATGATGCATGCTTCTTCTGATTGCTCTTTTTGTTGTGTTGCATCTGAAATTAGAAATAAAAAATTTCAACTTCAGACAAGCGGTCCCAAACAGTTTTTTACTCACCAAGTTCATTATCAGACATCTCGATGTCATCCAGTTCATCGCCATCGATAATGGGCTCTTCAGCATCTTCCCCAGATTCACTTTCAAAAACTTTTTTTTGGTAGTTTTTTTTCTGGTTTGTATGTTTTTATTTTTACTTCCATTTATTTTTCCTGCTGATTTTCCCAAATCGTTTTTCCTTTTTGCTTCCAATATCTCAAGTTGCTCTTTCTTAGGGGTTGACATTAGAATTTCTGAACTCTGTTTCTTTCTTTTAATAACTTTTCTGGTGACTGGTATCTTGGGAACAGGTTTGGGTCAAATTTGTGAAAACGAAACATTAGAACCAATGACCCTTTTAATTGTATTTGTGTGAACCCCAGAGCATCCAACTATTGGTTGAATACTTTCTGGTTCAGTCTGTTTGTTGCTATTCGCCAAATTGTTTGTGGATTCCTTATCAGGTTCGCTTACTACTGAATAATCTTGATCACCAAATACATCGGGATTCATGGGAAATATTCCAGCAATTTCAAATGCTTTGACTGCTTTCTGAGCTACAGCTACTTTAAGATACGCCTTAGTGAATAATCCAGGTAAGTCGGTGTTGATGATTCTCTGATATGCATGAATTTTCATGAATAATTCGCACTCCATATTGTAGGCTTTTTTTAGTGGCCCAAAAAAAGTTAGGTCCAGTGGCTGGAGTCTATGTGAAGTATGAGGAGGTATACTTAACATAATTACGCCATTATTCCGACAAAAGTTGTAAATTTTCAAAGAGCAGTGACTGGCGTGATTGTCCACAATAAGAAGAACTGGATTTTCTTTGCTTGCGTTTGTAAAATTTACAAAATGTCTCAGCCAGACCCTGAACAAATCCTCGTTAATCCAACCATTTTTGGAGCATTGGTATATTGAACCGGGTGGTCCATTTCGTTCCAAGCCAGAAGCCATTCTAATTCGGGCGAAAATAAACATCGGTGACACGAAAGTACCCGCTGCACTCATTGCACAACACAAGGTTGTAGTTTTTCCCCTTTCCAGGCTTGTAATTGCCCCAACTTGCTTTTGTCCTTTGGGTCCGACAATTCGCGCTGGCTTATGGCATGTTGTAATGCCCGTTTCACCCATGTTAAAAATTTTTGTTGGGTTCAATTTATGAGTGGTCATAACTTTTTCTAAATTTTCGTAAAATCTGTCCACTTCTATTTTGTTAAAAGCTGTCACTCTGTTTAGCGAGGTTGCTTTAGGCTTTCTGAAACTTAATTCAGCATTCCTAGCCATAAACCCATATAACCAATCTTTTCCTGCTAATTTACTGATTTTGTTGAACGAATTCGGAATTTTGTTGACTTCGGCATATTCATACGCAGCTAAACGTAATTGTAGGGGTGTTAGCCCATAAAACATCCGTGATAGTGTAAGCAGTTGTTCCTTAATTTCTGCTTCCTGTTCTTTACTAAAAACGGTGTGTCTTCCCATGCTTGGCTCATAATAGCCTTTTCCTAAACGGTCTCGTAAACTACTAAATGGAACAGAATATCTTCCACTCGCCTTTCTAATTTTACTCCCTTCCCTTACAGCTTGAATGGCACCTTTCATCACCTCTTCCGTCCAAGAGGCTTTATTGGTTTTACGTATACGAGCTTTTGGCATCTAAAAATTGAAAGAAAATCAGAAAGGAGTAATTACAAAACCAACGGCGGCCAACGCCGCTCACTTCGGGCAATTGCGCTCAGTCTGAGCGCAATTACCCGAATGGTCGAAAAATTCTAAAAACATTGATGTAACCTCGAAGAATTAATCTTATGAAAAATGACTTTGGATATTTCAAGCCGAAAGCCGGATATGCACTATTGCTAATTAGGTTATTGAAAAATAATATAAAATTATTTTACAAACCTTTACTGAAATAGCAGGTCAAATTATAACAGCACTATACAAAACACGTTTTTCTCACCACTCGATGATATCGACTGCAAACAACGTGAACGTTCACAATACGCTGGTAGTACTTTAATACAGATGGCGCGCTGTACACAAATCCGATTGAAGTATGTATTTTGTTTAAAATGAGTGAGCGCAATTGTCCGCTGAGCGCCATTAGCCGTCGCTCCCCTACACATGAAACAGAACATAATCTGGAAATAAAATACTAACAAAAAGAAAACACTAAAACTTATTTTGGTGCATTTTCGCAACACATAAAACTGGAAATTGTCTCATCATTCTAGAGTCACTATATTCAGAATAGTCCGAACCTGCATTCTCTGCTACTTCTGCCTTTGATTGACGTTGTGCTGCTTCAATGTTATTATAGAACCACATATCGCATTGTGCCACATATGCTCTAGCGAGATCCATTACATGCTTAAATTTATGTGGTTTTAAAATCCGTTTGTTTGTGTATAGAAGTACTTTATCATTAGCCGGCAAAGAAGGGTTTTCACCTTTTTTCAAGATTACGAAACTTGAATATGTTGGTATCCCAACAGTTATACTACACTGTATATCGGGCATTTCCCGAGAGTCATATTTAAATAGTCTATACTTTGATATCGCAAACTTATCTTTTTTTGTAGAGACTGTTTTGCGAAATATTGGTAAGAAGTGGTCCTTGAAGTTTATAATCATGCCCTGAGTAACGTATATGATTTCAAATTTCTTTCCTGCTTCACGGATAATTTTGTGATACTCTTCAGGTAAATAAATCCGGTCATATGTCTTCTTCTTAATCTCTATGGCGCCGAAGCTTCTGTCGCAGGGCAAAAAGCTGTGGCCCGGTTCAGGAAACCGATGTGTAATAGTGGCAAATTTTCCAAGTTTTACGACGGTGAATAGGAACTGGATTAATACGTAATTTTTGTTTTGAGAACTGCAGTTGTCCGAAAACAAATAGATATGCTTGACTTCCGATTTAATAAAATTGTTAAGGATGTGATGTAAAAAGCTAATCACTTCATTTTGCCCATTAGCTCCTACTGTCTCATCATAAACATAAAAATAACTTGTTTTTGAACTGCCAACGTGTATACAAAAATTGTACACCCATAGCTGTATTTTGTAAAACACATCACCGCTTGGAGCTACTGGAAGTGGCATATTTTGTTGAAAGTCGAATGTAACCACCTCAACAGAAGGATCTTCACGAGCAAGCTGGGCCTTTGTCTTCAAATCTTCATAAAATATTTCTGCTTTGGTGACATGTAAATCTTTTAAAGTCTGAAGAGCCCTTCTTTCTTCTTCGTTATCGGCAGATTCTATTTTTTTCAGTAACATATCACACTTTGAGCAGGCGTCTGACTTTGGTTTGCCGAAAGAAAGTTTAAAATTCTCTATAAAATATTTTCTATAAAAGCCATACTTAACTTTAGGATTAGCTGCTTTGCTTTCTTGCAGCAAAGCATATTGTTCGGGTTCATATTTCTGCAGATACAAGTTGTGCATTTTGCTGTGTTCAAGTTTGATGATAAATATTTATGTTTGACGTTGTCCTTTCTACTGTAGTGAGATATATATCTGGGGAAACTGTTAATATGTCCTGCAATTTGATGTAAGACTACATCTTCGATCTTATTTGGCCTGTTTTGGTGAAGTCCTCTTGCATCTACAGGTGCTGTACAGGAGGTTTTTAAATGATTTGCCACTCCCTCAAGGCGACTTTTGGCTATATCGAAAATTGAGAGCATCGCGTTCTTACAAACTCTGTAGTCATCTGCGTGATTTGTTATCTAAAAAATTAATAAAAATGAACTATACGAATGAGCCATTTACCAAGAATTTTTTTGTGTGTATTGTCTTTTTACCCGCAGAGAACGTCCCCGAAGAAGCAATGCAAGCCGACGCTCCTCCGGCCAATACATCTAATAAAAATAATCAATCGAATTCTATATCAGGGGGAGCACCTGTGGTGATTAGCAATGGTTTACCTGATTCCCAAACTATAAAATTTACGTTCTCGTTTGTTTACGTCCTGGGCCAACGAATATGTATCTAAAATTGATGAAAATAAAACACACGCCAGCATGGCATTACCTTTGGCAGCAATACCTGTCGAATTATTAATGTTTTACATATCACCTGCGGAATATGACTTGCTACCATTGGGCAGTCGTGTCCAAGAAGTTAACGTGAGTGTTACACCTGTTGGAAATAAGGTTTGTTTTTCTACAAATGAACAAAATGCGAAATGGACAAATTCAACGCAAACAATATTCGGTATGTCCGCTTTCGGTTTAAATAAAACAGGATATTCCACGAATACCAAAATTACCTCCAGGGATACTACCAAAGTTATGAAACCCACTACTTTCGAAGCATGCAATGCTCATAAACATTGGGAATCTCGTCTATGGGGTGATCCCGCTACTCGTAAGGAATATGCATCATGTATGTCTACAGTCAGAGCTCTTCCTTGGTATGCAACTTGGGCGGTGCCTGGAATGGAACGACTAAATACTTACTTCCCAGATTTATCGCAGTATGTCGATATGTGGGAATTTTATAGCATGGTTGGTCAACCCATACATTATCATTATAAACCACGAAATGGTTTGATTAGAAATAAGAAAATTGTCAACATTAATTACGGTAATGTCGATAGGGTATACGATACGTTTACTAATGCATATACGTCACATATTGTAACAAGAATAGATGAGGACAAAGGAGGAGTAGGTCTGACACATGCACCCATCAACGTTAATAGGAAATTGACAGATTACAAAAATAAGTTAATAGATATATATGCCACTTCGACAATGCATGGCACGCATTCCGATAATACGGTACAACCTTCCTTGCATGTCGGCCTTCAATCCGTTCAAGCGAATGCGCCAGATGATGAAGGTTCCACACCCGAATTTGTTAATGCATGTCCATTTTGGAAAGTTGATAGTGAAATAATTATTTCTTTCAGTTTCAGTGCTCATTATCCTTCCACAATAGCTTCCAACTATGGTACATATGGCGAGGTGGAGTTTATTCCAGCCACGTCCGATCAAGCCAATCAATTTTATTATAATTATCATTCCTACGGTATATTAACTCATGAAATTCCGAAGAAAAAAGCTGGGACATCAACAACAACATAATTATAACGTTATTAACAACTATTATAGCAGAGAAAAACATTACTTACAACGTATTCATACTAACCAGTCTTAGGTTTGCCCGCTACGGATCCAGGTGTATGCCTCTTTACAGCCTTAACTTTTATAAGCCTAGCCAAGAAAGAGTCTTATAGGTCTTTCGATTTCAGCGGGTAGAAAGATTCTCGTACTTTATGTCTAACTTCTGCTGTAATTTTTTCAAAGCACTTTAACCTACACGAACACGGCTTTCCTTCTTTCTTTGCAGGCACAACATGACAACTAGTATTTACGCATTCCAAGCCATGAGTTCTACACTTTTTTGATATAGATCTCTTCCATCGGTGTTTCAATATGATTCTTTTTTTACCCTTGTGGGGATTCGCATTATGTCGAATTTCATCATCATCAGATTCTAATTCCGCCTCCGAAACAATAAAATCTTCATCATTATCGATGTTTGTACTTTCAAACGGTTCTTCCGCATATTCAGACTCGGAAGTTGACATGATATAATATGTTACCAATATATAGCAACAAACAACACGTATGTAAATCACTACGTACTTTCCAGCACAGCAAAACAAACGTAAAACATAACCTAACTAACAATGTTATGAAAGAATATGCGCCTGCGCCCAGTAAAAAGTCGACGAATTGTACGCTGCAAGAACAAGGTATATCCAGGAGATATCTCATTATTGCACAGTAAAATTTATATGGTATCTCCATTCGCTAATATATCTAAGCAACGCCGCGGAGGAGATATACTGTTCGTGTAACGAACGATAGAGAATTTTAAAATAGACATATCCGTATATAAAACTCATTTTCCCAAAACAGTGGAGATACCTGGTTCTTGCCCTGGAGCCCTCAATTTTGGACTCATGAGCGACTCGACTACAAATTATCTTGATCGCTCGTTAAATGCGAGAGCTATTCTGAAAAATTTTTAAACAAAATTATTTTATTATTCTTCAAAATAAGCCACGTTAGCTAAAACACACTTGTTCATTCTTTCGAAAGTCTTCTCAAAACAGGCAGAAAGCCCTTTCTTTGGCATAAAACCAGGAACCATCTGCCGCATTGGCGTCAACTAATCTCTTACCACGCACTAAACCTTTAATTATTGGTGTCATATGGAAATCGATGGGAGCAAAGTCTGTACTATATAGCGGATGGGTGATCAGTAGAGCTGAGGATGTAATTTACTATGGTTACATGATATAACCATGGTTATACCGCAAACATCCTCAGCTCTAGTGATCAGAATTATGTGTTCGTATACAGAATTTATTGTCTTAGCGGCTTAATGCAGAGTCGCATTGTCATGCTGTGACCAAAATCCATGTAAACCATATTTAGGGCAATTACGTCATTTTTCAAAGACTTAATGTATCCGAACTTCTTCATCTTAATCAGCAATTACAATTCCACGATCTTGAAGAGGAATTACTGCAACTGCATCACTGCACCTAAAGAACATGACGGTATTTTTTTTGTTTACACTTTTGCTGAGTATAAGTTTTGTTGGCGCTTCCTTATTGTCAAACGCCCAAAAAATTGATTACCATCTTGTTTCGGAGTCATAATTGTATATCCAGCATCACCTGTCACGATATTAAAAACCTTTTTGACTGAATTCGGGGTACCTCAGAGAAGCAACTTTTATCCGATATTGCGTCGATTAGATGACGAAATAAAAGTGCTGGGGATCAATCCAGACGCCCAGTTCAAACATCGACGCAACCATGACGTAGTTTTGCAGATGTTACGCCTTGTAGAGAATATAATGGAAGGTTTCAACGTAAGCGAACACGCGGAGGTTGTGTTCCCGGACGTTGCCATGTTCACTTACGTCTTTCGTTATCCCATTACGAACAGCTGCTGTATGTAGGTCATCCTGGTCAAATGTACATCATCCAAGTATAAATTGGTAACTAATTTTCGGTAATGGAAAACTAGTGTCACTAAAATGCACTACTAAATTTAAGTAAAGTTGGCAAACCTCGTTTAAAACTATAACAATATTTACTTATACGACATAACAATGAAAAATTCATATCACTATATACGAGGTGCATTCAAGTTCTAAGGCCTCGGATTTTTTTTCTCCAGACTGGAAAGAGATAGAAGCATGTGCATTGTTTTAAAATGAGCGTGCGTTCGTTGTCAATACGTAACAGAGATGGCAGCACTGCACGTCAGATGGAATTGTAGCGGCAGCGTCGAGAATGAGAACTGTTTCAGATACTTAAAATGGCTACGTTTTCCTTACTTGAACAGCGTGCAATCATTCGTTTTCTGAATTTGCGTGGTGTGACATGAGTTGAAATTCATCGACAGTTGAAGGAGACATGTGGTGATGGAGTTATGGATGTGTCTAAAGTGCGATCGTGGGTGCGACAGTTTAATGAAGACAGAACATCTTGTGACAACAAACCGAAACAACCTCAGGCTCGCACAAGCCGGTCTGACGACATGATCGAGAGAGTGGAGAGACTTGTTTTGGAGATCGCCGAATGACAGTTGAACAGATCGCCTCCAGTGTTAGCATTTCCGTGGGTTCTGTGCACACAATCCTGCATGACGACCTAAAAATGCGAAAAATGTCCTCCAGGTGAGTGCCACGAATGCTGACGGACGACCACAAGGCTGCTCGTGTGACATGTTGCCAAGCAATGTTGACGCGCAACCAAGGCATGAATGGGACTTTCTTTTCGTCGATTGTGACAATGGATTAGACGTGGATGCCATTTTTCAATCCAGAAACAAAGCGCCAGTCAGCTCAATGGAAGCACACAGATTCACCGCCACCAAAAAAGTTTCGGGTAACCGCCAGTGCTGAAAAAATGATGGTGTCCATGTTCTGGGACAGTGAGGGCGTAATCCTTACCCATTGTGTTCCAAAGGGCACTACGGTGACAGGTGCATCCTACGAAAATGCTATGAAGAACATGTTCCTTCCTGCACTGCAACAAAAACGTCCGGGAAAGGATGCGCGTGTGCTGTTTCATCAAGACAACGCACCCGCACATCGGGCTAACGTTACGCAACAGTTTCTTCGTGAAAACAACTTTGAAGTGATTTCTCATGCTCCCTACTCACCTGACCTGGCTCCTAGTGACTTTTGGCTGTTTCCAACAATGAAAGACACTGTCCGTGGCTGCACATTCACCAGCTGTGCTGCTATTGTTTCAGCGATTTTCCAGTGGTCGAAACAGACTCCTAAAGAAGCCTTCGCCGCGGCCATGCAATCATGGCGTCGACGTTGTGATAAATGTGTACGTCTGCAGGGAGATTACGTCGAGAAGTAACACCAATTTCATAGTTTTCGGGTGAGTAGTTAGTTAGAAAAAAAATCGGAGGCCTTAGAACTTGAATGCACCTCATATTTTAACTTAAACATTGTAATTACGAGGGCGACCTGAAATGTTTCCGTAATCGGCAAGAGATGGCGCACGAAGGTTGAAGTGGATTCATTGGTCGGCAAGGGCAACCTTTTTTATAGCAACTGTCAAAATTTCAAACGTCTACTGTCAATAGTTGTTGTTTAAGAGTGTGTTTTGTGTAGCAAGTCAGGCGGTTTCGCAAAAATGGAGAAAATCGAATTTCGTGCAGTGATAAAACACTTCTGGATGGCTGGGAAAACGGCCACAGAAATTCGAAATATTTTGCTAGAGGTTCATGGCGGATCTACTCCATCATTTTCTAGACATTGCTGAGAAATGGTCACACGAGCTTACTTTTGGTCGTCTGACAGCAAACGCGGCACCCAGGTTGCACTGAGATTTCTCATGACCAAATATTGATGTGAAATAAAATATACGCGATCATATGACATGCCTACTGCCTCTGCTATCACTCTCAGCTTTAGTCAGCGATCATTCAAGACGATTTCACGAACTTATCTTGAATGGTTACTTCATCAGTAGAGGTTTTTGGTCTACCAGAACGCGATGCAACTTCTATGCTTGTTCGACCACGTTTAAATTCACCAATTCAGTTAGCAGTGGTTGTATATGACGGTGAAGACTCTCCATTGACTTCGTCTAATTCCGCCTTTATTTCTTTAGCATTTAAGCCTTTCAAAAAAAATGTTTAATAACTGCACGCAATTCGATTCTATTAGTGATTAAAAAATTGCGCGCACTGTTTATTTTGTTTGGCTATAACGGCTTTACTTTATGCACTATCTGTCTAAAAATTTAACACCAGTTATATAATAGATGGAGCACTCATAATACATGACCAGTGTGTGCGCGCAACACCATTTTTTGGTTCATTCTAGAAGCTCTCCGAACTTCCCTAGTATATAAACTTTATAAAATTGTGGTAATAACGAGTGATCATTAAAATTTTCGCTCAAGTAAGCCATGAACACAAAAAGTATGTCCTAACTTAAGTTACTAGAGAAGATCTGTCATTATAATTTCAAACGTCATGAATGTCTTGATTGTTAAAAAATAATTTGAAATGCTGACTTTTATATTAAATATATTTATAATTTTTATACAAAGTAATAGAATATTATAAAAAATGTGTAAAATGATGACCATTCTCCACCAAGCATAATCGCACTCTATTTCGTAGAGCATTGAAAACATTGATCAGTATTTGCGGTGAGTTATTGATGTGTTCACATTTTTCAATGATTTTATGTCTTAACTCTTGTAGATTATTAATTGGTGTTTCATAAATAATATTCTTTATATATGGCCATACAAAAAAATCCATGACTGTTAAATCACACGATCGTGGTGGATATGGAATCGCTGTATTTCTACTTATTATCCTATCGCCATAAATTGTTACAAAAACTGAATATTTTCAAGTGTAACGTGAGATGTAGCCCCATCCTGTTGAAAATATCCGACCTGGAGTTCATCATTAGTCAATTGATTAGTAAAAACACTGAGAATTTCGTTACGATATTTCTCCGATGTTATTGTGCCCTCAAAGAATATTGGTCCTATTAATCGGTAACGACTCATACCTACCCATACGCCTATTTTTTCTGGATGTAGAGGAACTTCTTTGTAGAAATGAGGATTTCCACTGGACCACATACGCATATTTTGCGAATTAACATAACCTTTCAAATAAAACCAAGCTTCATCGGTGAAAAAAGTTTGATTTAAAATATTGTCTGTCATTGTTTGAATAAACCATTGGCAAAATTGTGTTCTTTTTTCATAATCCGTAGGTAATAGATTTTGTACATAAGTTAATTTATATGGATACATGTGCAAGTCCTTTTTTAAAATTTTTTGACATGTTCCATACGAAGGCCCAACTTGTTGCGAAACTCTGCGAATAGATGTTTGAGGAGATTCGTTAATAATTTGTCTGACATTTTCAATTACGCCGCGACTTCTCTTGAGAGGAGGACCGCTTCCCTTTTTCTTTAAAATACTGCCTGTTTGACGAAAAAGATTTACACAATGCATTAGCGTATCACGGAAAGTTTTATAACTAGGAACAGTATTTGGATATCTCTCTTCAAACTCCGCAAGGCAATTTTCTATTGAATGCTGCCAAATACCATCAATTTTTTGAGATGTCAGGAAGTAACATTCTACCATAAACGCTTTATGCATATCATTAAAGGCCATTACTTTTTCTTTTGATGAAACTTTAAAATATATATTTGACACTGACAGATGTTTGAAATAACATGTTAATGACTAAAGCTACGACATAATTTTTATATACACGGCCAGCTACGAGTGAAAATTTTAATGATCGCTCGTTATGTATAGCAAACGCCAATTAAGTTGGCGCGAGGAGGGGTAAGTTCGCGCAGGATTAGAAGTAGTGGGGAGATTTGTATTTGGTTTTACCTCAAATGTCAGATAATTCTAACCTCTGAGCGTGTATCACTTTATAAGAGACATTAATGACATTATGTTCCGTCAAACGTCAATGACAAATGTATTCTGACAATTACTTGAGTAGTGGGGGTGGACGTTTTTAAAAGCGGCTTCTGCGCACCCCCTCCTCGCGCCAACTTAATTGGCGATTGCTATACACTGTTGAAAAAAGTGACGAGCACACCCTGTATAATCTGAAGAAGTAGTTATAAATAAAATTTGGTATGGAAGTAGTACTACCGTAGCATAACTTACCCTCACCTGGGGAGCGGCGCAGCCCTGTTGGGAAAGGATACATTAATAGCGGGAATATCCCCCGCGAGTGGCCCGTACCATCGCTACGCGACGAGGCATGGAGTCAATAAGTCGTTGTATGGTAGCGGGAGGGATGTCTAGCCATGCTGCTTCAACTCGCCTCCATAGCTCCTCAACGTTATCCAGGGGAGCTGGATATCGTTGAAGTCTCTGACCGATCATATCCCAGACATGTTTGATCGGATTGAGATCCGGGGAACGTGCCGGCCATGGAAGCATCCGTATATAGTTCTCTTCCACAAAGGTCTGCGCAACACGTGCAGTGTGCGGTCAGGCGTTGTCTGCATGTATAGAAGACGTGGGCCCCGTCGACCGTCATCTACGTAGCGGCGAGCCGTCATCGTATGCTGTATACGCAACAGACGTGTACGTCCAACATGTGTAACAGCACCCCATACCATAATGCCCTGCTGGCGGTGGATAGGGCTTGGTTTGAATACACTCCTCAAGTTGTCGCTCACCACATCTCCGATGAACCAAATTCGCACGTCACCAGTGCTCAATTCGAATCTTGATTCGTCGGAAAACAAAATGTGCCTTTACTCGACAACCCACTGATGTCTAGCCTCCACCCACTGGCGCCGTGTACGGCGGTGCTCGCGAGTCAGTGGAATCCGCTGCAACGCACAGCGCGCTCGCAGTCCACTTCGCGTAGTGAGTAAGCCACATGTAGCAGCTGGAACGAGTACAAAGACGTTTCCTAAAGTATATGAACTTTAAAAGGGACGGTTTCTACCCACCTAGAAATACTGACCACATGCATCTCCTGGCTGAACATGGTCTGTCGCTCCTAACTACCCGTAGGGAGATTTGTGGGGCCAATTTCTTGCATGGCTTGGTGTCTGGGGGGATCGATTGCCCCGCTCTGTTGGCGCAGGTTGGGTTTTGTGTGCCGAGGTTGTCGTCTAGGAGCAGTACTACTTTTTCACTTCCTCGCTGCAGGACCAATGTTGGAATGCGCAGTCCCATTTATCGGATGTGTCGAGATGCTGATAGGATCTTTGCTGTCATCTTCCTGGAGCGAACCGTCAGGCGGTAGCGTGGACGGGGGCAGTGTGTTTGTGTTGGTGTGCATGAGTGTATTTTGCTTTTATATGTGAGTACTTACTATGCCTTATATATGTATACTATTGTTTTATGTGCGTTTTTGTATATTGTTGAAGCGCCCATTTTGGCTTTGCTGTTGGGCTCTAATAAATATTATTATTATTATTATTATTATGCCTTGAGGAAGACGTACGCGACGCTAAAGCCCTGTGCAGAAGGGCGCGATCCTCGCGTGCTGTGCTCGCGCGGGGCCGTCTCGCTCGCGGCCATCCATTCTCGCCATGCCCGCTGCACTGCCGATAATGACCGCTAGAGACGGCACGCGATATCACGGAAGGATACTCCTGTCATGTGCCTCCCCACAATCATTTCTCGCTCAAACTCACTCAGAAAACGCGAACGGCCTTCCATCACGCATAAAGTACGAATTCAACTGCCCGTTTCCACCACACTAACAACAACAGGTTTCTCCCACCCCGCATCGGTCTCCATGGAGACGACATATTACAGCTGTCGGAGGCACTCAGTAAAAAATGCAGGTTTAGAAAAAGTCAAAACTCTCTGCGCAAACTCGTCTAGAAGAAACCTTAATGCTCCGATAAATCTACACATTTATCTTGACACGTTTAAATTATACAGGGTGTGCTCCTCACTTTTTTCCTTCAGTGTATATTTGAATACGGTTGTGTGTGTTGTTATCTGTATTTCGACTACCTACAGCCCTGTTAGTGTTAAACCTCATGCGTTAACTATGATGCAAAGAATAGAATTTAAATTTTACTTAAAAGTCAACGGTATATTTCTAGACACACTATACGTACTTTACAGCAGTCTCAGGGGTGTTGAATCCATGGATATGTCAACGATGCTTTCGGGATTTTAGTTTTGGATGTTCAGACTTTTTATCTAGTCACCTATCTATTAGATTACTACGAACATTTACAAATTTCCATTACTAAAGTTCCAATTCTTGTATAAGTAATAAAATGACAATTATTTTAATATTAGATATACAATGCTAGTTGTGTATAGCGTCAAAGAAAAAAAGGCGTGAAAGGTATATTTGAGTAACGCCTTTATACAAAAAATCGAAGCCCAATATTCACGTAGTAACGGGAAAATGATTTTTCTATGTTCGAGTCCGGCCCTGTCGCAGTTAAATATAAGTGTCTCTCCTAAAAAAAATTCAACATTTAAGCTATTTAATGTTAATCGCATTTTAATTAATACTGCATAGGTTTGTCAACATATTCGACGTAAAGGCTATTATTGATAACCACAAAAAAAACACATCCTAATAAAAGCACTATATGTGTGGGCATAAATGTTTTGATATGAAAATATTATTTACTATTTTTATGAATGGGAACTTACATTAAACGTATCGTCTAACCAATGGTTTAGGAACTTCATTGATTTTTTTGCAGGACAATGAACTTAAATTACAGCTGTATTTTGGTAAATATAGAATAAATAAATATATGGACCGACTTTAATTACATTTTGTTCCTAAAAATTTGACAATTTTTGATCAATTACAAATAAATTTCTTTTTGACATTTATATGTATTCTTCAGATTCGCGTAGCTGTGACGATATTCAGCGGTATCCCTGTATATAAGAAAAAGGAATTGTTAGATGAAATGTTCGATGTACCTAATTAAAAAGACTAAAGTTTATAATTTACTATTCGAGCAAATACATAAATAAACACAACCTTGATATTGCCTAATAACACCCACGTAATATTTAGTAAAAACTAAATACGTTTTGTAATTGCATATAAACAAAAACAGTATTGCGGTATTGATTTTATAAAATTCACAATATTAGCTCAGCCATGACTTCTGCATATTGTATTACTTCGCATTTTTCAGCACTTATTGTGAAATTTACAAACAATGTTAATTATAAACGCTAACGTAAATGACTAATTTTTATGTTCTCTAATTTAACTAATATATGCTATTGTCTTAAAGGAAACAACATGCTGCTATATATATTTTCAGAAATATTGGTAAATATTCGTCTTCTTTATCTTCATCCTTGCAAGAGTTAGAGTTTCGAATATTTTTTCTATGGACTTCGCATTTCTTTAAATTCTGGACTTAATTTGCAAACTATTTATCGTCTCCTTTCTTTTCTTCTGTTGTTTCTTCTGTGAATTTCTGTTCCTGGCTAACCTTTCCTGCTTTTATTTCCTATTTCGATATTTTATATATACAAGGGAAGATTGGAAAATTTCTAGATCGAGACACACAACACCATTTTTCGTAGTAAAATCTGTAGTAATACCATAAGAGCTTTGAATTTATCGATAATTTCACGAATGCTTGTTGCATAGCGACGAAGACGAGTGTCGGTTTGACAAGCATTTAAATCACGACAGCCCGTAGGGCTGGATTTTTTAATTGTCAAATTGACACGAGTCGAAGTCGTTATGCAGGAAGTATGAGTGAAATTATCGATTTTAATTCAAAGCTCGTATGGTATTTGATTAGATTATTTTACGTAATACAAAATGAAATTTATCTAAACTCTTTATTTATTAATTCATGTATAAATTAGTACACTGAAAGGTACAATTGTTATATACATTCTGTTTTTTATTGGATGTGCTTGAATCAATATTTGCACTGTTGTAACTATTTCCTCGCATTTGATTAATAATAGTTTCATGGTGTTCTTTATCTAGTTGTAGATACGGCTTAATAGAATGCGAACTACTATGGCCAGAAATTTTAATTCGTTGTTGCTCATTTACACCAGCTTTTGCTAAATTTAAGACAGCTGTCGCGCGACTGGAATGGTTACTTATTTTTTTGTTTTCTGTGTTGAAACCAGTGAGTTCAGCACTTTTCTTAAACCATTTCAAAATTTCATTTCTTCCAATAGGCATATTTTTATACCAGCTACCTTTTTTCTTATTCCACGCTGGATTGACAGTTAAAAAGAGTCTATCACTTTTTATACGAGCGTTTTCTGTCCTCTTTGAAATGAGTTTTTTAAAAAGTCTGACTGGGCAATTACTAGGTTTTACTTTGTTTGGAATCAAACATTTACTGTCAGCACATTTTTGTGCTCCACCTTGGGTAGTTTTCGTGAATATGGGATTGTACTCTATTCTTCCAGTCGGTGTATTGTATACGTTCATTTCTTCTCGGAAGTAGTGAATCAAACATGCCGCGCCTTCTCCTCCACGCCATACCAATTCAATCGACACTATCAGATAAAATTTCTTTTGTAGTCCATCTGGATTTTCTTCATCCCAAACATTTATCATTTTTTCATATTCGTTTTTCTGTAAAGCTGCAGAACTCATTTTACGTTTACCAGGTATCGCTTGAAGAATTCTCCTTTTGGAGTTCCTTGCGTCGCGGGCTGCTTTAAATACGATGCTCTGAAAAGGATCAATTTTTCTGTTATATTCGTTATTAAACTTCTCTTGTAGCAATTTTGCCGTGACATTCCACATCGTTTTAACAACACCTTCTTTATATTCTTCCCCATTCACCTTCCACATATTGAAGGCCCAGTCTTTCAGAATATCTGCAAGTTCCTCTTCAGTAACATTTTGTTCGATGCTGTAGTTTTTCGCATCACAAAACTCACAAAATTGTCGCCAAATTGACGCTTTACTCTTTTTCGTATTAGCCGGTTCAGCTTGTTTTACTATTTGATCAATGATTACAACTGATTCTTCCCCCAATCTCAGCATTGTTTTGTGACAATGAAACCGGTTTTTTGACAGAACTTTAGAAATGTCTATCCTTATTAACCGCATTTCCATAACAACGCCTAATTATTCTACTATGAAAATTATCGATAAATTACCGCTGTAATTTCGAGTTGCTTCAGTAATACGCGAATCTGATTGGTTTATATTTGTATGTATAAAATAAACATATTTATTTTTCTACATAATCTCTTAGTAACTCTATACATTTAGTCCAACGTTTTTCAAAACCTTTCATTCCTTCGGAAAAATAGAACTATTAAAACCTTCCAAATGTTAATTTACAGCTTCGATGACTTAATTATTCGATGAGAATTTCTTTCCAGCCAACTATTTCGTGAAGTTCGGAAATAGAAAACAATCCGAAGGGGCCAAATCTGGCAAGTACAGTTCATGTTCAATTAATTGAAATCGTAACTCGTACAGTTTCGCCATCGCAATTGTCGACTTGTGTGATGCAGGGTGAAACAACACTTTTTCTTTGCCATATGAGGCCTTTTGACTTTGATTTCTTTGTTCAATCTGTTTAATAACGACGCATAATATGCGTCTATTATTGTCCTTCCGTGTTGCCCGTACTCAATAAAAATTATTCCTCGGGAATCCCAAGAGACGGTAGTCATCACCTTTTCAGCTAACGGCATCGTCTTGGCCTTCTTTGGTGTTGGTTTACCGCGTACAGTCCACTGCTTTAATTGTGTTTCAGTCTCTGACGTGAAGTGGTGTATCCACGTTACAAAACGTCGCAAAAAATCTACAGGATTACGCTTGAACGTATCTAGACATTGCTGAGAAATTATCACACGAACTTGTTCTTGATCGTCCGACAGCAGAAGCGGCACCCATCTTGCGCTAAGCTTTCTCATGTCCAAATGTTGATGTAAAATGTAATGTGCGAGGTCATATGATATGCTTACTGCCTCTGCTGTCTCTCTAAACTTTAATCGGCCATCATTCATCACGATTCCAAGGCCTTTTCTAATGGTTTCTTCATCAGTAGATGCTTTTGGTCTCCCAGAACGCGCAGGACCCTTTATGCTTGTTCGACCACGTTTAAGTTCACCAATTCAGTTCGCAATTGTTGCATACATCGGTGAAGACTCTCTATGAACTTCGTCTAATTCAGTTTTTATTTCTTTAGTATCTAAGCCTTTCAAAAAAATGTTTAATAACTGCACGGAATTCGATTTTATTAATGATTAAGAAAATGCGTGCACTGTTTACTTTTCTTGGCTATAAGAGCTTTACTTTATGCACTACCTTAACATCCGTTATATAATAGATGGGGCGCTCAAAACTCATGATCGGTACACGCGCACAACGCCATCTTCTGGTTCGTTCTAGAAACTTTCCGATCTTCCCTCGTATATAAGTACGAGGATAATTCATATTGACCTGAATTTTATTATTTCTGGTCAATACAAACTACAAATGAATATCATATATACACCATTCTTCTGAATAGCCACCCCCTTTTAAAATACGCTTGCCCCATCGTTCCTGTAGCCTCTGTATTCCCGTCGAAAAAAATTCTTTCGGGTGACGACGTAGCCAATTTTCCACCGCATTCCTCACTTCCTCATTAGAGGCTAATAGCTTGCCTACCAAGAACTTTTGAGTGGTCCATAGAGATGGAAGTCACTCGGGATCAAATCCGGATTATATGGGGAGTAAGGAAATACTTCTCAACCCAATTTAGTGAATCTATTGTTTGTGAGATGGACTGTATGTGTACGAGCGTTATCTTGTAGAAGAATAATGCCCTTGCTTAAGAAGTCGCGTTCTTTAGTCCGCATGGCCAGCTTAACCTATCCAAGAAGCACATTTTAATTAGCTGAATTAATCGTTTTCCTTTTACCAAGAAAATTGACGTAAACTGGTGCAATAGCGTCCCAAAAAGCAGTCGCTATCACTTTTCCAGTCAATGGTTGTGTTTTTAATTTTGAGATATAATGGCGTACGCAGGTCTCGTCAGTTGTTATATGACAAAAGGTCATCGCTTTCATACCCGTAGCAAAACCGGAGTTCTGTGCAAACCTAAAGTTGTGTCTGCTGTTGTCTCACGGAAAATTGTACGGGAACCAAACTGGCGCTAACTTTGGTAAATTTAAGCTTGCCGTAGACAGTAGTGTGAACACTACCAATACTAGCGTTCACAATCCTAGCAGTTTCTTTCATAGATATTCGCTTATCGTTCCAGATCAGCTGGTCAACTTTTTTTAATGTTCCCACAACAGATTCTCAACAGATGCTGGACGGGCACCATGCCACAAATTTGATACGCATTCATGACCACCCTGAAAGAATTTATACCACTCAAAGACTGTTCTGAGTGACCAATACTTTTCTTCAGACTGTTTATGAAGACTCTGATGAATATCAGTCGGTTTTCCAAATTCGTAGAAAGGAAATTTAATAATTATACTTTGTGTAACAGAATTTGACACATTGTTGCACGACATTGTTAATACTCCTGACAGTATTGACACAATCAAGTTACAATTATTTACAGCGTTAGCAAACATGCCCACTTCGATGAATATAAATCGGTGTTGCTGTATCTCTTCAACTATGTTAAGAAAAAAATAAAGCGTAAGTCAAATTTGAATTGCTCTCGTATATGTAATAACAGCATAGACATTTGGTGAACCTAAAGCCTTGTTTTTTCTTATTCAGATCTATTTTAAACTTAAGGTGGCGCTTATGTAGTTTGTTTACTTCAAGTTATTTGTTAGTTGGTTATAATTAGGGACCAGACACGAGAGGCCGAAATTACGATATCTATAACAGTATTGGTATTAGTCTATAACAGTATCAGTATTAGTCTATAACAGTATTAGTCTATAACATCGCTAAGTACAAGACATAGTTATTAAATAGCACTATTCATTCGGTTAAACGCACATCCGTTTTTTTGTCGTTGAATTGTAACGCAATTACTTCAATATTACAGTTAAATTATTTTCTTCATGGGCGTAGATAGAAGCGGGAGGAGTTTTTATAATTTGTTTCATTTATTAGTATATATTTCGTGAGAGAAATAAAGTACGGCGTGTTAGTTTCTTTTTTTTTATTGTCTTAACTGTCAATTACATAATTACATACTTCGTAAATTTTGTAATATCGTTCCATTGAATCTCCTTCTGCCGATTATTTTGACGTAAGTATCCAGTGAATTTCGCTAAGTTTCAATAACTTAGGCATAAATTTTTTATTTTCATTTATTTCGATGTTGAACATTATTTAAATTACTTTTTCAGATATGACATGGAACAACGTCGCTGGTGCAGTAAATCCAACTAGCCCATATAGCGCATATGTAATAGCAACAAAAGTTATAAATACAGTTGATGCAGAAACAGTAGCTAAAACCATTTACGAGAATATGCACCATATGCTTCATTCAGACGATAGGTATAAAGAAATAATACTTTTATTTGTCAGTGACAGTGCTGCATATATGTTCAAGACAGGCAGACTATTAAACGAAACATATCCTAATATGATTCGTATTACTTGTGTAGCAAATGCTCTCCACAGAATCTATGATTATATCAGAGATACCTTTCCGGAAGTTAATAGACTTGTATACGCTTTTGAAAAAGTTTTCAGAAAAGCACCAGTGAGAGTAGCTCTTTACAGGGAAAAACTTCCATCTTTGTCACTGTTAAAACCTAGCAGACTGTTAAAGGAAATATATCCCAATATGCTGCATATTACCTTTGTAGCACATGCTCTCCACAGAATTTGTGAATATATCAGAGACACCTTTCTAGAAGTTGATAGACTTGTTTGTACCCGCTTTTGAAATAGTTTTCAGAAAAGCACCATTGGAAGTAGCTCTTTACAGGGAAAAACTTCCATCTTTGTCACTGTCTTCCTCCCTAATAACTAGATGGGGATCATGGTTGGAAGCTACTATTTTTTATGCAGCGAATTTCTATTACAATTTAAATGACAATGCTCCAGTGCAAGGAACTAAATCAAATTCCAAATTTAAAAAATCAGTTGTACTTTCTTCAGGAACACTTTGGAGATTTGCCAAAGCTAATCACTTATTTTGAAAATCAAAATCTCAAATAAATGATGGATAAACCACATTAGATGTGGCTATTAATAATTTGAAAAATATTTCAAATGACTTCGAATGTGGCCCACGGCAAGAGTTAGGCAGGTTTTAATAGAGATCAAGATTTAATAACATTGCGGCAATTGTGTATGGAGACAATGCCTCAAAATCTAACTGCTAAATACGCTGAAATGAAAGAATATTTCCAGTATACATCTATAACCAGTTGCGATGTAGAAAGGACGTTTTTTATCTACAGAGATGTATTTCACTCAAAGAGAACCAATTTTACAGAAGAGAACCTTGGGAAAGTATTGCTAGTTAATATTAATACTCCTTTACTCAACTTGAACAAAATGAACAAATAAAAATGTACTTCGTATTTTATAGATCACCACCGGTTTGTTTTCCAATTAGGTATATAAATAAAATTAAAAACTCTTTAAAAATACAAATTTTCAATAGTACCTACACCCGTTGGAGATAAGTCATCGGCCTCTCGTGTCCGGTCCCTAATTATTATACAGTCGTGGATAACTGAGTTTTATTTGGCAGACCGGCTGCCCGTCATATATAAAGTGTCTTCCAACAGGGACTTCCGAATTTTGACAGTTGATAACGGTCATCTTGTTGAAGCTACATCTGTCAAATTAGTTATCATTTATTCAGTCTGTTTTGACAAATCACCATGGACGGATACAGCATTCAACAACACTTGCAAATAATAAAATTGTTTTATCAAAATGGGTGTTCTGTTCGGGCAACGTACCGCGCGCTTCGCCCATTTTACGGTCGCCATAATCGTCCTACCGAAAGGACTATTCGCAATGTGGTGGATAAATTTGAGTCCACTGGTTCAGTAAACGATTAACCAACACCCGTACATCGACGAAACGCAAGATCTGCCGAAAACATCGCCGCTGTCCGTGAGAGTGTGCAGGAGAATCCGAGGCAGTCGATTTCGCGTTGCTGACAAGAACTCGGCCTTTCGTAGACCACAACTTGGCGAATTTTGCGTCGTGACGTGGGCCTGTATCCTGTATTACAAAATTCAACTGACCCAGGAACTGAAGGTAAACGATCATAGACAACGACGTGTGTTCGCTGAATGGGCTCTGGAGCAGTTGGCAACTGACCCTAATTTTAATCGAAAGATCATCTACAGCGATGAGGCCCATTTCTGGATGAATGGGTACGTGAACAAACAAAATTGTCGAATTTGGGACGATACCAATCCACATGAGATCCAAGAGCGTCCAATTCATCCCCAAAAAGTCACTGTTTGGTGTGGATTTTGGGCTGGCGGCATCATCCATATTTCTTTGAGAATGACGTTGGCCAGGCCATCACTGTCAACGGCGAGCGCTATAGGTCGATGATTACCAACATCTTTTGGCCTGAATTGGATGATCTGGACACCAACTACATGTGGTTTCAAAGGATGGCGCTACGTGCCACACAGCTCATGCCACATTGGATATTCTGTCATCTCACGTGGAGGCGATGTGAACTGGCCACCGAGATCGTGCGATTTGACCCCGTTATACTTTTTCTTGTGGGGTTTTCTTAAGTAGCAGGTGTATGTGAATAAGCCACAAACCACAGCGGTCCTCAGAGCCAACATAACCCATGTCATCGGTCAAATTCAGCCTGATTTATGCGCCAGAGTCATGGAAAATTGGACATTTCGGATGCGCTCCACCCAGAGAAGCCGTGGCGGACATTTGAACGATGTTATATTCCACACATAATGGCATCAATAGGTTTTTCAAACAAATAAAAAATTTCGATGATATCTCACACACACTTTGTTTTATTTAAATTTAACGATAGGAAGCGCTTAATGAAAGACCCGTTACATATGTGTATAAGTTTGTGTGTGCGTGTGTTTTTAATATGCAATCGTAACAAGCATTATAAATTATAATTTAATAAAAGAGTAAAGCCGCGATGTCATAAACATAGAATAAAACTCCTGATACCAGTACTCGGACAGTATCTTCCTAATTATGTGACAGTATTATTTTCCTAATTTGTTACAATTACACTTTCATTAATTATATGAATAAGAAAAGGAAACATTAAAAAAAGGATATTAAAATCCACTTATCTAAATGAGAAAGAGGCATTAAATTACGTTAATTTAGATAAGACAGTTGAAGTAATGTCCGGGGGATGTTTCCTCTGTCGTTTTAAAAACACCCACTCAACAGAAAAAGAAAAAAATAAACAGACTAATTAAAAAATCCGAACTGTTTCATTGTTTTCGTAATATTTTTAGATGTATTTTGTATATCTTAATAGTTTCCAATTTTATATAAAACATATGAAACATGTATATAACTAATATAATGTTATGTAACGTATCCAAGTTATTTTTGTTACAGCCAACATGAAACTTCATTTCAATTCTACTTAATACGCTATAATTGTAAGCGTGGTGAAAAAGGTAAAACGTTTTTTAAGAAATTATCAACGGCAACAAGTCAATTATAAAAATAATTAAGTTACAGTTTTAAATACGTAAATATACGAGGTGCTACCCAGAAATCCCCTGAGTTTGAATGTTGCGCGTGAAGTGATGGTAGTACAGTTCAGTAGCGCTAGATTGTGTGAGCTATGTCTATACTAAGTCAGTCTAGCAAACGCTACTTTGCCAGGTAGTGACCAACAGTTCTTGTGTTTATACTTGTTGAGTTGTGCTTGACTTATTCTGCTACACTTGATTGTCTAATGCGAAATCCCAAAATAGCGTGCTTCAAATTCTGTCTAAAACTTGGTAAAACGGCAGCTGAGAATCTGAAAATGTTTAAACAACTATTTTGTGAGGATGCCTTATCGCATAAGCTTGTGAGTGGTAGAACTAGAGAATACAATCCCGGATTTTGATCCCGACGTACTTTGCTAATCTCGGGATTATCGGGATTGCCAGTTTGCATTCCGTAATCCGTTGCGCCTTGACAATGACCTTACCTAGATTATATTAAGGGCACTTATTACATAAAGACAAAAAATCAACCTTAGGTACGCCGTACGATAAAAGAACTACACAGGTACAACCCAAATAATATGTAACTTAGAAGGGATTTCCCCGCCCGGCATGCTTCAATACAATTCTGTTAAAGTAATTCCCCAACAGGTCAACAGGGGAATCACCCGATCACCTCATATGATAAATAATAATATTGTTGCGAGGGATTCCCCTATGTAGACGAGCATTGTCATGCATCAGATGGAAATTTTGACTAACGGCACCGGAAAATTAACGCACAATGGGTTGAAGAACATTATCCAAATATTTCTGAGCTGTCAAAAGCCATTGGGAAAAATGAGCTCGGTTCGACTGCTAATCATTATATCGCCCTATACCATAACAGTACCACCTCTGTAGCTATGCATTTCCTGGTTATTGTAGGTTGTCTTCTAGCATTTAGAACCAGAAATCTGTCCTGAGATGCCGTTGTACAGCGTCCAAAACCTAGATGTCGTTCAGCTGGACTACTGGCTTCTCTAAAATGCCGACACAGTCGATTGATGACACTTTTAGAAACTCCTATCAGCCCAGCTTCTTTAACTTGCCGCACGCCAGCTTCAAGATGACCTGTTTCATCTAATACAAAGGTATTTTTAATAATATAAAATATTATTAAAAATCTGGTGTGAAGAACACAAATACAGGTTCACTATTAATATTTTTGTGAACGTGTCCGAACATATCCCTCCCCAGAGAAGTAGATACGTATTTCGCCTTTCTACAGGCTCATCGGTACGCCCCTACTGGAGAAAGGATATTCTCAGACACATTCACAAGAAAGAACCACATCGCCACATCACAAAAATTATCCGGACCTGGCGTAAAAGTAAATTCAGCGCTACCTGTCGTCAGACAGCCGAAGTACCTCGCCCCGTCCACATAATCAATGTGAAGTAACGACGCCCTTCCAAAGGTGGCACAGCCAATCTCTCTAGAAACTGCATTTTGTTTGTGTCTTCACTCATACTACGGACTAACCGCATGTGTAATGTATCAGAATAATTGAAACATACATGAGTAGGTAAACCCCTGTGATGTGGCGATGTGGTTCTTTTTTGTGAATGTGTCTGAGAATATCCTTTCTCCAGCAGGGACGTACCGATGAGCCTATAGAAAGGCGAAATATGTATCTACGTCTCTGGGGAGGGGTATGTTCGGACACGTTTACAAAAATATTAATAGTGAACCTGTATTTGTGTTCTTCACACCAGATTTTTAATAATATTTTATATTATTAAAAATACCTTTGTATTATACAAAACTGGTGGGGTTTACCTACTCATGTATGTTTCAATTATTCTGATATATTTCATCTAAAGTCAAATGTCGTCGTTCCATTGTTAAACACAATAATTTGCAATGCAGTTTTTAAGAAAAATCGACGTATAATAAATAAAATTACAATCTGCCACTCAATTAAATAAACACACTAAATTCATTTTTTGCAACTATCGTTTTTATCGAGTTGTTTATTGTTTCTTTAGGACGTTCTTAAACAAAATCTATTCCCCATTAAGCATTCGACCTGATATATACGCTAAATGTACAATTTAAAATATATATAAGTTTTTATTATAACTTAAAACAAATATCCTTAGACTTTTCTTGTGTGTTGTTAACCCTTTCGTGGGCGGTGGGAGATATGTTTCCCACCAATTTTAAATGTCCTTGCAAACGTCAGAATTCTAAATTAACCATTTTTTTTGGTGGCGTCGTCTAGTGGTACAGTTTAAAAACACAAAATCGTAGGAATCTACTTAATTCTTCCTTGTCAACAACCATGAAGTTCATTTGTACGTCGCAGCGGGCGCACTTTCTGCAGTTTTTAGTCGGCAGTTGGTGGTTTTTTGAATTTTACTTGTGTGATTTTTGGAAAAGTAAGTATATAAGCTTTTTCTTTCGATATTTAGTTTTTTTATTATGTAGTGGTCGCAAACATACAAAAATAACCATAAATTTTGTTTATGGACATACTCAAAATGAACTTTGAATTGGTGGGATATATTTTTCCCACCGCCCAATTTACCACAATCATTGAAAGTTTGTACATCTTTGTAGTTCACCAACAAAAAATGTCCAAACAATATGTTTGGAATCTTGAAGACCCTCAACAGGCCGAAAAAGCTTTGGAATATTTTTACAGTTTGACCAAAAAAAAGGAAGCATACGCCATCGGAAGAAGGTCAGTGAAGTGGCGGCATAGAATATTTTACTTTCTGGTTGACGTAGCGATTGTCAACAGTTTCATTATATACCAAAAATTTCGACGAACCAACATAGATCAGTTGGCATACCGAATCGCTTTGATTCGTCAGCTTATATCTGGATACAGCAGTCGAAAAAGAAGAGGTAAACCTGCTCTATTTTTGGCCAATAAAAAAAGAGTCCCTGACGAAGTTAAGCTGTCAGATGTCGGGTCCCACTTACCCGAAAAAGGATCATATAGAAGGTGTAGAATCTGCAGCACTAAAGTGAATGAGAAACGAACACCATATACATGCACGCAATGTAAAGTTCCCGTTTGTGTGCCAATTTGTTTTAAAAAATTACATGGAAAATAACAATAAGTTGTAAACATACTCATTTATTTAAGTTTATATAGTTAGAAATTAAATTTAAACAGAAAATTCATAATTGATTTTTATTGTAAACTTTATTTATTTATTATTTCTCATTAAAACGTGGTAAATTAAACGGGCGGTGGGAAATATGTTTCCCACCTCTATTTATTTAAACAAAAAAGAAAAATAAGACTTAGTTATGCCGAAATTTTATTAATCAGTGCTGAAGAAAAGTATTTCTGCCAAAAACAATTTCAAAATGCATCAGCTTATTATTTGCCCGCGAAAGGGTTAATAAAGGTTAGGTTATGCCTTTGGAATCTTAAAAATCGTGGTCATAATTTGACTAGACGAAAAAACGGTTTTTATTTTATTCGTAATATGTTCATCAGAAAAAATACATTGTTTCGACTATGTTGTTGTCTGTGAAGTGTAGTGATGTATCCAACTTTCATATATGGTGACATATTGGCGAAAAAATTGTCTTCGATTTCGTTTGAACTTAGCCCTACAGCCATTTGAAATTATAACACGAGTTCGTATTTTCCGGAACGGGACCCATCTTGCTGTTAGCTTCTTTATATTTAAATATTGATGTAAAATATTGCATACCTGTTCGGTTGAAATGTTTAGGCATTAACTACCATACACACTCTTATTCAGAGGTCGCTCGTTACAATAACATTGACTGAATAATTCCTGAACAAGTTCCTGTAAACGAAGGCCTCCGACGTTTAGGATCGTCTGTACTCGTGTAATACAGTGTTATACCTACTGGTGGACACTCCTAAACTTGCTGGTCTAGTCTAGATCAGGTGGCTTTTGGCCCGTGAGTCAATGGATGGTTTTATCTTGATACGTGTAGTAGGTAAGTAACGTGAGCGTGACTTTTAAGAGTACCTAATTCACCGAGCCGACTACTGCCGGTTTGGTTCCCTAACGGAACTGGCAGAAACTCAGAATCATCCGTGATTCATTCTGAAACTAGCCAGCCTTTGCCTGGAACATCGAGACGACTGAATTGCATCTAAAATCATGTATGTCAGATATCGATAGACATGGTGAATCAGGTATCACAAATTTGAGGTAGAGCCCGCTTGGGCCGGCATCAGTTTTTGGGGAAACATACACAGGGTAGCAAAACAGACTCCATAGTTCTTTTGTTTGGTCCGCTTGATCTACTCTATACCATTAGCATCAGGTCTGCTGGGTCAATTGCCTATTCTGGGCTATCAAAAAAGCGGAGAAGTATTTGGGGAGACTGATCACGAGGATTACTTATCCAACGTTGATGGAGTGGTCCGTATATGATGACTGTCAGAAATGGGTGGTGAAATTCACGAACGTACCGATACAGCCCATTCTGGTGTTGGACTCGTAGTAGCTTTTGTTTCTTGGTCTCATAATTGAATTGTGAAAGTGCATAAAACCTCAGATAGAATGCAACTTTTTTGAACAGCGCGGGATATTGGCGATAGCCTCAGGGGCCGTGATGGGCAGCGTAATGTCGAAAATCAGTTGGAATTGGTTGTGCTAATATGACCACTTTTGAAAGCACTGAATCACTTACATATTATTCCATGGGAAAGAGACAATTTGTCTTATACTCTATTTTTAAAGTAGAGAGACGAATTTCTGAACAGACCACTTTGACAGTGAAATCTCATTGGTTGAAAGCAATTTGGCCTTGCTTTCAACCAATGATATTTCACTGTCAAAGTGGTCTGTTCAGAAATTCGTCCCTCTACTTTAAAAATAGAGTATAGTATTTATTTCAACAGTTTCTTTAATTGCTAAAAATAATGCTTAATTATCACACGAAATTCATTTCCGCCTTATTAGTACAAAAGCTTTTATAAAAATTAATCTATTCATGCGATAGATTTGGGCAAAATTTTGACAGTAGGCTTATAAAACATGTCTGAAGTCAGCAATATACTCTTCTTTTCAAATCACCCTCGTACGTACATTTTAACACCTAATATGCATATTTTGTAGCCAAAACAGTACCGTAGAACATGCGTGAGTGTAATTTCTACCATTTATTTATGTAATAAACCTTTATTTTATGTTTGTTATTTACGTAAATTTATAATTTCGTTCATTCATTCGTTGACTTTCCAGCTATTAATATCAATTTAAAACGAAAATTCGATAGTTCGAAATGTTTGTGTTTACTAATAATTATTAATAATTATTTAATAATTTGTGCGTGTTTTCTGTACGAATTCAAATTGGGAACCGCCTTTACAATGGTTTCTAGAACAAAATTGTATCGCACTTTGAAAGGAATGGTAACATGAAGGTTGAATTCTTACAAAATGAATTTCACTCAGGAAGACTATCAAATTTAATTGGTAACCAAATAAAAACAATTATTTTGAAATTCTATTTCGAATTCGATGGGTTCGAATTGTTGTTAAAATGCTTCATGTAAATTATGAAATAATCAGATTTCATTTGCGCAAAATAAGGAATAGGTTCGGATTAAGTAAGGGAGAACAGTATATCTGAAAAGTACTATGGATTGTGAACTCTCGCGACAGTCAGACTCTTTAGATCAAATTTTGGCCTGTATTTAAAAAAATGATCTTCTTTTAATTTCAACCATGGTATTAGTCCCCAAGGATTATTACCACGTTATTCAGTACCAATCCTTTTTAAATTATAGTAGTAATAGAAAGAATACGATTACATTAATAAAAATAAGTAATTTTAGTGAGATATATATATATACTTATCTAAAAATATAAGGTCTCCATGTTTGGATAACTATTTGGAAAAAAGAATAATTTTAGGCGACACTTCTATGAAAGACAAAAATAGAACTTTTAGTAGTTTAACCTTGACTTTATTAAATTATAATTGTAATACAATGGTTTCGCCTACACACTAGCTTCGCCAGGCATAGCAAGCGTCAAATAAGATGGCGAGCGGAGGGGGTGCGCAGTAGTCGTTTTTAAAAATGTGCACCTCATGCATGCTGTTAGAAAACCTATATTGTACCTAGAAAACACCATCCAGATCCTTCCGACACTTTAGAACATTTCTACAAGCCGTATTTTTCGTCAGGTATTTTAATAATATTATCACGCTTAAACACCTACCTAGAACAGAATAAAGTACGTTAAAGTAAATTGTTTCAGTATTTACCACTACTAATATCAAATTTGATTATATTTTATTGTTAATTAATACTTACCATAAGTATTTACAAGCTGTCCTAATTTAAGTAAAGAACAACTTTAAATTTGCACATATTCTTAGATTACGTTCATATAAAAATACACATGTACATAATTTGCAGTTTTGAACCATACTGACACGAATCTGTGTACAGAAACATAGAACATATATCTTTTGCATATAATAAAATTAATTGCTTGTTCATACGTTGAACTGTTGATTTATTAATTCATGAAATTTCAAATATATATAGAATCAATTTTATTTATTAGAAAGAGACATTATCAGTGGATTTTTGAACCCGAAATATATTATTCTCATGCGAATTAATTATAAGCCTTTCAACACCCTGAGATTTACATGTATTTGGCTGATAAATAAGAGTAACCAGGTAATTATAAATATTATATCTTACTATAATTATATATATTTTACTTTAATATATATAACGAGCCATCGAAAAAATGCATAATTGAAGTAGACTGTGAAATTAGGTTGGTACTTTAGCCACTTCCACATAATGACACATTACTTGATGCCTGACAGTTTCATTTGGTTTCATTGTAAAAAAAGGTTAGGGCGTTGAAATGATACTAAAACAAAAAAGAAAACAATAATTTATTTAATATCGAAATCACAATCAAAATTTACATGTAGCTACAGAAGTTGTTGAAAATGTTGTCCATTTACATCTAAACACAAACCATCTCTTCTCCGCAATCCAACAAAAACTTTATGCAGTATTTGCGGTGAGTTGTTGATCTCTTCACACCGAATTCTCAGTTGTTCCAGATTATGAATTGACGTTGAATAAATCGAATTTTTGATGTATGGCCATACGAAAAAATCACACATGTTTAAATCGCAAGACCTAGTTGGATATGGGATTTCAGTGTTCCTGCTTATTATTCTGTTATCAAAAAATTCTCTGAGATATTGAAGTGTTCCTCTGATCGTATGTGCTGTTGCACCATCTTGTTGGAAGTACCCATTTTGTAATTCCCCATCATCCAGTTGATTTATGAATGAGCCGAGTATCTCATTGCGATATCGTGCAGCAGTAAGTGTACCTTCAAAAAAAATGGGACCAAACTTCTTCGACATATTCCAACCCAAACACCAACTTTTTGGGGATGCAATGTTTTTCAACAAAAAAATGAGGATTTTCGGAGGACCAGTACCTCATATTCTGTGAATTAAAATATCCAGAAATATAAAACCAGGCCTCATCCGTGAAAAAAACTGTGTTAAGGATATCATGATTGTGTAGATTATTTTGAAACCATTAACAAAATTCCACTCGTCTTAAATAATCCACTGGATAAAGTTCATGAAAACATTGCAGCTTGTATGGATGACAATGTAAGAATTTTTTAAGAATGAATTGGCACGTACCATAAGATAAATTTGTTTGTTGGGTCACTACTGAAATGGATGTTTTTGGATTTTCATCAATAATATGCTGAAGGGCTTCAATATTATCAGCTGTACGTTTAGATGTCCGTCCACTTCCAGTTTTTCGACCGACGCTACCGGTCTCTCTGAATAACTTTACATAATTTGTCAAAACATTGTAAAAATCATTGTAGTCAAACACTAATTCAAGATGTTCTTCACTAAAGTCAACAATGCATTCCGTAATTGAATACTGCCACTCGCCATTTACTTTCACATCTGTACGGAAGTAACATTCGATAATTTTTGCTTTTTGTTCTATCTTGAATACCATTTTTTAAATAAATTTAATTTTCTTAATAAGAGTTTTGAAAAATTTGACACAAACTTATAGTTTCAATGTCAAATAATAAATGTCATTATATGGAAGTGGCTAAAGTACCAAGCCAATTTCCTCTCTACACTCTACACTATTTCTCGACTGCTTTCAATGTCACTACCGCTAGTTCGGAAAACCACGAACAGGTAACGCTTCAGCTAGGAAGACTTCCCTATAATGAATTGCTACGGGGGTTTCACTGTTTTTACGAATACATTCATAAACATTGTATACTAAATCTACATTTTTAATTACGCTATAACTCGAAAACAAATAAAAAACGGATAACAACATTTGAGTTTTTTTACATTACTTTCACCAGTAGAATACACTCCTTGAGTTTGGTCGATTCCTCACGACTCACCCTGTATATGTTTGTAACGCAATACTTTTAAAAAACACATATTACAGTCTAGTTTAAAATTTCATTTCTGTTGAGGCAATGTCCTAAATATGTTTCCATATGTCGAACATAGTTTTGGCAATGGCTTTGTTTTGCAGCTTCAGAAACATTATGAATTTGAACATACAGTTGTTCTTCATCCGTAGACTGTTTTCGCTTTATGATAGTTTTCCATTACTTAAACAGCTCTTCATTTGGCTTTAAAAAAGGACTCTACGTAGGTAGAAATATTGGTACATGTACATGAGCTCTGATTAGTTGTTGAATTTCATCCGTTCTATGAAATTGGTCCCTGTCCATAACAAAATATGCACGTGAACTCCAAATTCATCAATAAAATATATTATTATTATATTATCAAGCCTACTTTTGATAATATCGGGCGCGTTACGCCTTTCTGGCACCAAGGAAACGCGTTTTACAGAATAGTGAAATGCCTTTGTCCCTCTGTCAATGGTCGATGCTCACCTCTAGTTGTGAATTTTCCTCTAATAATTTGGTTTTTATTTGTTTTAGTGTTTCAATACAATCCTCGTCAATTAAATTGCAGATTCTTGCTTACTCATCTTATGTAAATTTATTTGGACGATGCCCAAGAATTCTCTTTCTCATCTCTTTCGTTATTTTAATTCTTGTAAATTTTTCTAACAGTATTCGGTAAAACATAAAAATGTCGACCTATCCTGGACTGGCAAACTACCATCGTTCATTCCTCTGGTTATTAAAGCACGTACCTCGTTCGAGATTTCGTTATTTTGCCTTCTTTCAGCATTCATTTTTACATACATGTAATAGCAATGTGTTATAGTTTAGACAATTAGGGAAATAGTCATGACAAAAGAGGAAATAATTTGACCTACACAGACCCTCTTTAATTAAGTTGTGAAATAGTTTTGAGAAATAGTGAAATACATTTGACAAAAGAGGAAAGCCAAAAGAAAATTACTGTATTGATCACCCATCTTCAAATTTGGCCAATATTCGCGCTTAACCACATTTAATTGTGGAACCATCATCTAAGGTAAAGTATACGTTTGGTCAGTAAAATAATCTTGTAATTTGAATTTAGCATTTGACAGGTTTGATTGGCAATTAAAATATATTGAAATGTCATATTGAAATAGTATAGTCACAATTACATGTAATAAAATTACTTCTCCCACTTTTCTGTGAATACAATGTACCTAAGTACCTACGCGATTTTTCTGCACACCACCATAAGCACCGCATTTTCTTTTCTAGAACAAAATACTTTTAAACAATCAGTAAATAAAATATTTTTCTTTTTTTACAGAGATACGAGAAACTCAACAATTCTTAATGTAAACACATTACTGGGAAGATAAATCATCAATAATCATCAGTAATAAGTAATAGGTACGTAAACTTTTTCAAAATATTTTATTATAACATACACATACCTAGACACGCATTCGAAGGTAAGCACGAAAGTTACACATTTTACAGAGAAACAGTAATTCACATATATTGCGGTAACGTATCCATCATTTACATAATGTCCAGACAGTGAAGTGTTGCTCTCTCTCAATAAGAATAAAGGTACGGACAAGGGCTGTCGACATGTTTAGTGAATGTATTTGTGTATTATCCCTATATATACATGTATTGTGTACATTTGACTCATTTCACATCAAATAACTTCGATACAGTGACGCACATAAATGTTTTAATAAAATATTGAAAATTATATTTTACGCATTATTTACATATAACGTGTGTTCATTTGAAAAGTCAATCTAGCAGCATGTGATTTACTGAGAACATTTTGAAGTATGTCGTAAATTAAAATTTACTACTTAACCTACGAAGTCGTATATTTTGACAGTTTCATACATACAAGCACATACTAATATATTTGCGTCTTATTCTATCAAAATTTCAAAGTAACCTAGATTTACTTTTCAAATGAACACTTGTTATATAAAAGGCTTATATATTAAGTAAAAAACTGCAGCACTAATTTACGCGCGGTTTTTTCCGCGTTGTCCGGAGAAGATTAAGAGTATTATTTAAATGTAGATGGGGCCACGAGACAATACTTGCCATATTGAAGTTCAGGAGGAAACAAATCCTGTCGCGCATGCGTAGAAGTAGGCTCGTTGCTGTAAGCTGTTGTTTTGATAATTGGATTTTTTACATTCTTACCTTCATAAAGTGAAGCCGCTTTACTTCTCCAATATTTGTATTTAATGTATAGTGTAGCATTTGATTGGATAAGCATAGGTCAGCATAAGGATAGGTCAGATGTAGGTATCATATACACATACGTATGATTGGATAAGCAATGATACCTACATCAGGAGTAGTTGTGGTATACACATACGTATTGCATATGTGTATACGCAACGTATTTCAAAGATGAGAGGTCTTGCACATAATAATGATATATATATAGTCGATATATATAAGTCGACGATTAAAGATAAAGTTTACCTTATCATACCAAGGTCACGAAAATATTATATTTTTATTTATATATATATATATATATATATATACCGGGTGAGGCACATAAAGCGTTACAGAGCAATAGCACTCAAACGATTAATCATATCGAAAAATGTTTCAGACAAAAGTTTCAGTGTTCGGGAAGGCGGTCATACTGGGCTACCCAGTTTTTCGATCGGTGTAGGCGTAGAAGCTACGTCAATGTCAACTCCAATTTTTTAAATAGAACCATGTATTTTCTTTTCAATAACATTATTACAGATTTTAAGACGAATTCAGCGACCTACAACACAAGGTCATTCTAGTCACGCAAAGTATGAAAATAGTCGAAAAATCGAAATATATCGGAATAATCAGCATCAATTGTCAGCGCATACGGCTGTCAGTTAGTCACGCATTACCTTCTATTGTGAGTACATCGGATCGCGAAAATGAACGATTATCAAGAATATTTTGATATGTTAATGGTGCTGGGGGATTGCCGCAAACATTACGGAAACGGTGAGCAGTTGTATGCGGCTCGTTATCCAGACAGACAACAAAAATCGCACATGGCATTTAAGCGATTAGCTGACCGTTTCTGTCGCTTCGATACAATGTAACAAACACGAGCCAAACGTTGACCGATTGTTGATGAAAATGCGGCTGCTATCTTAGCTTTTACTGCACAAAATCCCCATGCGGGCACCAGGCAAATGGAAAGAGAGAGTGGAATTAGTCGGCGATCTGTATTAAGAATATCACATCAACACAAATTACATCCGTATTGTATGTCACTGCATCAGGATTTGTACGGCAATGATTTCCAAAATCGCGTCAATTTCTGTAACTGGATTCGTCGAAAAATGTACACGGATGCTTCATTTTTGAGTCATGTGCTTTTTTCTGACGAAGCTAACTTCACAAATACGGGAGATGTGAATAGACATAACATGCATTACTGGGCAAATGCGGATCCTCGATGGACGAGAACTGTACGATATCAACATCCGTGGTCCGTTAATTGTTGGCCGGCATTGTCGGCGATCACGTCATTGGTCCACATTTTTTTGAAGGTCACTTAAGTGGGCAAGTTTACGCAAACTTTCTGCAAAACGTACTGCCCGAATTACTGGAAGACGTGCTCTTGCTAGTTCGCATAAACATGTGGATGCAACACGACGGTGCACCATCCCATTATGCTCTATGTGCAAGACAAGTGATGAATGAGATTTATGGTGGAAAATGGGTAGGACGAGGCGCTACTATGCTTGGCCACCTCGTTCGCCAGATCTAACACTAATGGATTACTTTTTCTGGGGTTTTGTCAAAGGACACGTAATCGCGGAAGCACCTACCACGCCTGACGACATGAGAGAAAGAATACGCCGAGCATGTACCGAAATTACACCACAAATGTTGGCTAACGTTAGACGGTCGTTTCCTCGGAGAATTAACCACTGCTTACAAGCGGAGTGTGGTCACTTCGAGCATCTTCTGTAGGTAGACCCAAACCAAAGTTAGTGGATCCTTTGATGCTGATTGTTCCGATATTTTTCGATTTTTCGACTATTTTCATACTTTGCGTGACTAGAATGACCTTGTGTTGTAGGTCGCTGAATTCGTCTTAAAATCTGTAATAATGTTATTGAAAATAAAATACATGGTTCCATTTAAAAAATTGGAGTTGACATTGACGTAGCTTCTACGCCTACACCGATCAAAAAACTGGGTAGCCCAGTATGACCGCCTTCCCGAACACAGAAACTTTTGTCTGAAACATTTTTCGATATGATTAATCATTTGAGTGCTATTGCTCTGTAACACTTTATGTGCCCCACCCTGTGTAATCTATGCCCTGTTGCTATTTAATGTCAGGTGATGAATACTACAATCTATCACTGTCACTTACTCCATCTCATAATTTCCGAGGTTTGCCTTTTTTTCTATTTCTTTGAATTTTTGCTTCCCACACGCGCCTTACCGGTCTTTCCTCAGTCATCCATTGCATGTGTCCCCACCAGCCCAATTGTCATTGTTCGATAAAAGGCAATATTGAATCAATTCCTAGGTCCTATCTAATATCTATGTTTTTAAATCTATCCAATTTAGTGACACCTCTAACTCTCCGCAAGTATTTCATTTCTAACGCCTGTATCCTATTTTTCTGTCTTTCGCTTAGCGCCCAAGATTCGCATCCAAGAGTCAATATCGGTCTATATATAGCTTTCTAGACTTTCATCTTAGTTCCTCTCGTTATTTATTTCTTGTCTATGAATTTCTTGTTCATTGCGTAAAATAGATTTATGGTTTTCTGGATTCTATTGCTAATTTCTATCTCTTGTGATTCTTTTTCATCTATAGTCATTCCTAGATAGTCGAAAGTTTGTACTTGTTCTATTTTCATTTCATTTATTTGTATATTTATATCTTCTCGTTTTTCTCCTATCACCATGAATTTTGTCTTATTACCGTTCATCATCATTCCGTTCTTCTCGAGTGTCATGTTCCATCTGTCCAGATTCTTCTGTAGATTTTTCTCAGTTTTAGCAGTTATGACTATGTCATCGGCAAAGACTCCCTCCGATATATCTATCCGTTGTAAGTTCCAACTTCCTACAATTAATTTTTTCACTCTATTCGAGCATTTCTTTACTATGTTGTAACCAGAATAAATATAAATTGTTCTTATTATCCGTATAAGATAATAATTATAAAAATGTACAAATAGTGTACAATAAAGAAAAAAATTCAAATATTCAGAGAAAACAAACGCATAATTCCACCAAAACGAAAGAATACTCTGTATATTTATAAATAGCACAAACCTGTGATTGCATACATAATTAAATTCCGGTGATTTACAAACGCTACATCAAGGAAAATATAAACAAATGAAAAAAAATTAAAACTATGCTAAGCAAACTAAATAAAATGCTGTACTTGAAGAGAAAACTAAAAATATTCTGAGAAAATGGACGCATAATTCCATCAAAGAAAAGAAAAAATTCTGTGTAGGTACCTATTAGTAAATTGCATAAACCTGTAATATGGATTTCAGGTGAAAAAAACCGCTACATCGAAAAAAAGTTGGCTAACGTGACAAAATAAAAATGCAATTATATGGTATGATAAAGAATAAACATATGAATTAAATAATTTTTTCTGGTGGTGTATACTTTGCCATTACAATCGATGTTCTACGTATAATTGCTCTGCACATCTATCGTCGACGTATCTGATCAGACTGGGCACATACACGCCTGGCGCCTGGCGCTATAGCCGTCCCTTCTCTCTTATCTAGTGTACTGGTGGGGTATCATTTACCTCTCCGCCGTTCTCTCACCCCAGTTCCATACAGTACATACTCAAATATAGCAATAGCAAACTATTGCTGAGTGTTCAGCTTGTTATATATACAACCAAGAAAACCTTTGTAATTACTTACACTGATCCACAAAATTAAACTTTTTGAATGTTACAAGAACTAATCCGGTATATATTTCACAAGACACTGAATGATCGTGATCAGGTGGATGTTGTCTACACCGATTTCACTCGTGCGTTTGATAATGGATTTAAATCCGCCGAATTAATTTGTTGTAGTGGTGTTCCTCAAGGCTCTAACTTAGGGCCACTTCTCTTTTTGTTATTCATTAATGATCTTTTTGAGTCATTGCCGTGTCCTAGATTAGCTTACGTTGATGACTAAAATATATATATGCGCATTGATGGACCAAATGATGCAACTCTCTTACTGAATAACGTTAATTTAATATGGAATCGTTGTTTGCAAAACAATCTGAAACTTAGCACCCAGCACTTATAGGTAAGTGCTGTGTGCTTTTGTTTTCTCAAAACAAGGAACTTTTCGGTTTTAATTATAACATTAACCTTTTACCTTCTAGTATGACAGCTAAAGATTTAGGAGCGCAATTTGACAGTGGTCTAACTTTTGTTAACCATATTACTGATAACTGTTAATCCGCTTCCGTGACTCTTGGTTTCTTGATGCGTAGTTCCAAATATTTTTCGAACACAAAAACGATAAAATATCTCTATTGTTCGCCAGTTCGAAGTAAACAAGAATATGCTTCAATAATTTGGTTTCCTATAAAGTTCCTGAGATTTAAGGCTACTGAGCAATATCCACACTGAAATACCGATCTCAATAGTCTACTGCATGGTTCTGTTTCGTTAGATACTAGACGAGAAATCACTCTGCTAACTTGTTATATGGTGCGCAAGGTAGTGTGTATGTAGTGCGTAATATGGTATGGTAGTGCATAATAGGATAGACTAGCTCTTTACTTGAGAGGATTTGCAGTGCGGTGCCTCAATTTGCTTCTCGAAACTTAGTGACTTTTGCTTATCCGATGTGTTGGAGTAATGTTTTAGTTGGAGGTCCAGTCTTTCAGATGACAAAAAGCGCTAATAAACACTTTGATGTCTTTCTTTTTTGATTCGAGGATTTTCAATTTTTCATTTTTGTTTTTATTTTCTTAGATTCTTGTATAAGATATATTCTTCTTTCTATCTTGGGTGAGGTTGTCCAGATCTCCAGTCTACAATTGCACATTTCTGTTTACCGTTGTTTCTCTTACTTCCTCTATCCGTGCTTTTCTGGCAGTTCCTTTTCATCACCTTTCTTGCAGATTTTTCTTCGAAGACTTGTTTGACAAGTTTCACCTCTGGCATTCTCTTCACATGCCTACCAACGTAACTATCATTCTTCTATTTTTTTCGTTAATAGACTATATTTATTTATTTTATTTGTTGTCTAATGGTTGTGTTCCTGATTCTCTCTTTCCTTGTTCTGTTTTAAATATTTCGTAGGAATTTTATTTCTATCGCAAATAATCGTTTTGTCTATATTCATGTGTAATATTTAGTGTAGCGACCCAAATGATGCCGTCAAAGTTAAATAAGACAATCAACCTTGACTAAATTTGCGACTCGGAAGACTACGCTTTCACAGAATCTGAATTACTAGACACTCAGTTTGTACGTTTCCATCGCGATAATATCCTTTTCACACAAAATGCGATCATTTTATTTTATTTTCATAATTACATAAATTGTGATTAATGTGCACCACGATGTTCACCACGATATATGTCATTATCGACTTTACCGCACCAAATGCAATTTACTAACACTTTAGTTGATCTACTTCAGGCATTGATCAATGGATAGCGCTGTTAGTATATTTTGAAAAAAAGCAATACGAGAACTTTTTGATCAGACTATGTGCTATACACCAGTAACTATATAAAACATAGCCCTTAAGATATTTCAGATACAGTCCTAAGAAATTCAGGTTGAATAACAGTAAGTTGAGTGTATTCAAGTGATACTCTCAACATTTCCGCAATGATCCATGAATCGATTAGTATGTAATTTATGCCTTATAATATAACACATAGTTATAAATACGAAGTTACAACGAAGAGGCTTGTATTTCAAACTTAATCTTTATTTAATCATTACAGAGTTTCAATTATAGAATTATTAAAATGTATGCTTCTTCAAGATGAATTAAAAAACAAACGACAACCAATAATATAAAGTTTTAAGGTAAAAATAATATGTGAATCAAAGATAATTAATTTTTTAAAAAATTAGTGATCAGAAATCAATCATGGCTTAAATTGATTCTATTTATTATTTTATGTCACTCTGCTACATGATGTATGTTGATGAAAGAATTGCCCGATTTTAGTATTTAGTATAATAATAATAATAATTGTTTATTTGCCCAACAGGTTCATACCCAATAATAGGGCAAAAACTATGTAATACATACATACATATGACAAAACAGAAAAAAAGAAAAATATGGTAAAAGTTAATTTATAGATAGACATAACTAAACAAAAAGTATAAATTAATAAATCATGTGACGGTCATGAAATACTTAGGAATACATACGTAAACTCATGTAATGATTTTAGATTACATCACAGGTAAACACCTGTAAACAGGTGATTTCATTAGTAAGTTGGTATAAACAAAATACAGCATTAATAACACTAGCAAAGAACAAATTATTTTTTGGATGTTTTCTTCACTTCATCTATTATCATCAAGTCTACTCTTATTAATTTTGGGTCGAGGAAAACGAGTATGGCAAAAAAAATATTAGCTCTAGTTTCTGTATTATACAATAGGTGGAGTATTTTATTTTAACGGAATAAGAGAGAATGATACATTTTAATTACACAATGCTAGTTGTGTATAACGCCAAAAGAAGGGGTGAAAGATATACGAGTAATGCTTTCATACAAAAAATCGCGGTCCAATGTTCTCGTAGTAACGAGAAAATGATTTTCCTTTATTCGAGTAATTCATCAGTAATTCTCTTTACCGACGAATTATATTGTTCTATCGGTATTTGTCAGTATCACACACAAATTTAAAGACTAAAAAATATATCTAAATAATTCTATACAAATAATTAAAAACCAGGTATCTATCGCATTGGACACACTACATAAAGCTCTTTGTTTTATAACTATTTTTGTTTTATTATAAACATAATAATTTTACTTTTAAAAGAAGTTTAGCATTCAATATATTCAATTTTAATTAATTTTGAATTAATGCGTCATAGGTTTGTCGACATATTCGACGTAAAGGCCTATTATTGATATACACAAAAAAAGCATCATAATAGAAGCACCTTATGTGTGGACATAAATGTTTTGATCTGAAAATATCAATATTTATTATTTTTTATTAATATGAACTTATATTAAACGTATCGTCTAACCAATGCTTAGGAACTTCATCGAGTTTTTTGCAGATCAGTGAACTTTAATTACAACTGTATTTTGGTAAATATAGAATAAACAAAGGTATGGACCGACTTTAACTACATTTTGCCCCTAAAAATTTGGAAATTTTTTATAAATTACAAATAAATTTCTTTTTTGACTTTCAGTTAGACATTAATACGCATTCTTCAGATGTGCATAGCTTTGGCGCTATTCTGCGGTGACCCTGTATATAGGAAAAAGGAATTGTTAGATGAAATGTTTATCTTGCCGGGCAGTCCCGATTTCATGCCCGGGGCTGGGCTGTCCGAGTAGGTTTTCGTGGTTTTCCTTCTCGTTCTAGGCGAACGCCGACAGCTTGACATCGTAAGTCACCCCACGGGCTCAAGTGTAATAATAACTCATGACTAGAGACAGGACGCTTAAGGGCGAAGTTACGATGGACAATATAAATAGTCTATAACATCGCTAAGTACAACACACAGTTATTGAATAGCACTATTTATTCGGTTAACCGCACATCTGTTTTTTGTTGTTGAATTGTGACGCAATTACTTCAATATTACAGTGAAATTTCTTTCTTCATGGGTGTAAATAGAAGCGTGAAGAGTTTTTATGATTTATTTTATTTATTAGTTCATATTTCGTGAGATAAATAAAGTACATGTTGTATTAAGAGTCATACTGATTATATGTCCATTGTCAGCGATTCCGAACTTTATTGCAAAGTGTGTAAGATATCGTTAAAGAATTCCAAGAAATCGCACGTAAAACGTCACTTAGCATAGCAAACACATACACAGAAATTATACCTACCCGTTGTAATCTGACAATTTTAACGAAGAACTCTGTGAAACTTTAATGGCAGCTAATATTCCATTAAATAAACTTAACAATCCCACCTTCAAAACGTTTCTCCAAAAATATACTGGTCGAAATGTTCCTGATAAATCCACCTTACGCCAATATTATGTTTCTAAGTGCTACACGAAAGCAGTAGAATGCATTAGAAGCTATCTTTCAAATCAGTACCTATGGATAAGTGCCGACGAAACTGTCGACATATTAGAACGCCGTGTGGCAAATGTTGTAGCTGGTGTACTACATCCAACTATTCCATATAACGCATATGTAATAGCAATAAAAGTTATAAATACAGTTGATGCGGAAACAGTAGCTAAAACCATTTATGGGAATATGCATCAAATGCTTCATTCGGACGACAGGTACAAAGAAAAAATAATTTTATTTGTCATGTGAGAGTGCTGCATATATATTAAAAACAGGCAGGCTATTAAAGGAAACATATCCTAATATGCTGCATATTACTTGGGTAACACATGCTCTCCACAGAATATGTGAATATATCTGAGACACCTTTCCGGAAGTTGATAGACTTGTATCCGCTTTCGAAAAATTTTGAGAAAGGCACCATTGACAGTAGCTCTTTACAGGGAAAGGCTTCCATCTTTGTCACTGCCTCCGTCTCCAGCAATAACTAGATGGGGAGCATGGTTGGAAGCTACTAATTTTTATGCAGAGATTTTTGAAAATTTAAAAATCAGTTGTACTTTCTTTAGGAACACTTTGGAAATTTACCAAAACTAATCACTTATTTTGAAAATCAAAATCTCAAATTAAATGATGGATTAACTACATTAGATGTGGCTATTAATAATTTGAAAAATATTCCAAGTGACTTCGGATGTGGCCTTCGGCAAAAATTAGACACAGTTTTAAAAGAAGTCCAGATTTAATAACAAAAATGTTAATAAGATAATGTTCGTAAATAAAAATTTTAAAAATATTATTAAGTAATGTAAGTATGTATTTATTTTATTAAAATTACACCCAGCCTTCTCCTATTAACTAAAGAAATAACTCTATGGGTTTTATTTTAATATGCTTTCTAACTATTAAAGGCATGAATGTTTAAGCATTCAAAGGGAAATTATTTAGATTGCCATACAGAAGGTACCTCTTTAAATCTATTAGGAAACTGTTTACTTCATCAGTAAAAATTAATTTATTTAAAATTCCTTCGACTTCATTTAACAAATTAAACATTGTATCATAAAAATCGGTTCGTTTTATTTTATCTTTGTAGAAAATCTCTTATTGGTTTGATATCTTGTATGGCTTATATTTGAAGTCTTTAGGGTTTAGGACGCCAAACTGTACGATACTCCAAAATGCCCGGCTACATCTAAAAGCGATCCTACATAACACAGGATATTCAGCTTCAACCGTTCTGTTAAAACGTGATTGGTTTAATTTTTTTTTCTTGTGAATTTATAAAACAGTCATCTTCTTTGGATTTATCAAAATAATTGAAACATACATGAGTAGGTAAACCCCACCAGTTTTGTATAATACAAAGGTGTTTTTAATAATATAAAATATTATTAAAAATCTGAATTTACTTCTACGCTCGGTCTGGATAATTTCTGTGATGTGGCGAGGTGGTTCTTTTTTGTGAATGTGTCTGAAGATATCCTATCTCCAGCAGGGGCGTACCGATGAGCCTATAGAAAGGCAAAATACGTATCTACGTCTCTGGGGAGGGATATGTTCGGACACGTTCACAAAAATATTAATAGTGAACCTACATTTGTGTTCTTCACACCAGATTTTTAATAATATTTTATATTCTTTGGATTTGTTAAAAATATTTAAAATTGTTTTCGCACAATGTATACGCCTGCTGGGATAATTAATTATTTTAAATAAATTATCTGTTTTTCAATCAAATGAATTTTAAGATTTATGTATGAATAAAATGTCAGAAATATTGACATTTAGAAAAATACATCACTGGTGTAGATGGGCAAATCAGGTGAGGGTGCCCTGCATAGCCTGGTGAGAGGGCTCGAAAGGAGCCTACACTACAACGAAATTGCACTTGCAGTCTTCTTAGACATAGAGGGAGCTTTGGATAACACCTCGATGTCTTCTATTATTCGATCTTTAAGAGATCGAAAAATAAAAAGCACCACATACAACTGGGTTCATAACATGCTGCGTAGCAAAGTAGTTCATGCCCAAATGCAAAATAAAACGATCTCCATGAGGACAACAAAAGGGTGTCCTCAAGGAGGCGTATTGTCACCACTACTATGGAGTCTAGTAGTGGATAAGCTCCTCAGGACATTAAATGACCAGGGAATATGGACGCAGGGGTTCGCCGCGGGGTTCATGCGCAGGGGTTCATGCGAAATGCTCTGCGAATTGTAGAAAGATGGTGCCTTGAGGAGGGATTAACTGTCAATCCTCAAAAAACCAAGTTGGTAGCCTTTACCAACATGAGAAAACTAAATGATCTGACCAGCGTAAAGCTGTTTGGACAAGAGTTAGAACTAACCAATGAAGTGAAGTATCTAGGCATAACACTTGATGCGAAACTGTATTGGAGCAGACACCTAGCCAAAGTGGCAGACAGGGCGGCGCAGCTCTTCTGGAAATGCAGAAGAGGTCTTGGCAAGACCTGGGGACTAAAACCAAATGTGGTAAACTGGTTGTACACAGCAGTGATAAGACCAACGATTACCTATGGGGCAGTTGTCTGGTGGAGGAGGACGGAGTGGACATCGTCGGTGGGGCTCCTCACGACTCTCCAGCGACAGGCCCTGTTGGGAATCACGGGAGCTATGAACAGCACGGGAACCGCTTCCATGGAGGCCATCGTGGGTCTCCCTCCGCTGGAACTATTTATATGGGCAGAGGCAATGGCTGCGATACTGAGGCTGAAGGCCAATGACTTATGGTGTCCTAACAAGGTTGTAGGGAGCCATACAGATATCACAGGAACTATACTGGAAGAGCCGATATTTCAAATGCCGGTGGACAGTATGGCACCTGAAATTATGTTTACAGCTAAGCTGAACATACTTATACTGACCAGGGAACAGGCAAAAAGTCGCTCGATCGATTGTGGTGCCGGCACTTGGTACACTGTCGGAACACAATCTAGTCAGAAGGCAGGTGCAGGCATATGCGGAATTTGCCCTAGAAGGAAGATAGCGATATGTCTGGGGAAACATACTACGGTTTTCCAGACCGAATTGTTAGCAGTCGCAGCCTGCGCCGATGAAATTCGGGAAGCCAGCTGCGCAAGCAAAAAAATTAACATAATGACTGATAGTCAGGCGGCTATTAAAGCCATTACGAACCCATCTACCAGGTCTAAGCTGGTGAAATATTGTAAACAGGTCCTCAATAACCTGGCACAAGACAATACAGTGTCGCTGATATGGGTGCCGGGACATGAGGGAATTAAAGGCAATGAGATAGCCGACAAACTGGCCAAAGAAGGTACTAATAGGAACTTCATAGGACCAGAACCTGTATGTGGAATCACTAAGGATTCCGCTAAAAGGGAGATCTGTTTATGGCTAGAAAAAGAACATGAAAATAAATGGAGGTTAACGGAAGGTCAACTCCGTACCAAAACACTACTAAGGGGGCTGGACGGAAAGTTTTCAGCCAACCTAATTCGTAGTAGCAAAAAAGAAATTAAAATAATTACCGGGTTAATAACCGGACATTGTCCTTTAAGGAAGGATTTGTACATCATAGGCTTTGTTAGCGAGCCCTGGTGTAGGAGATGTGAGAAACAGGAGGAAACTAGCCTTCATGTTGTATGCACGTGTGAGGAACTGAAGGAACTCAGACAGAAATATTTCGGGAGGGATCTATTGGATCCTTCGAGTGTACTCAAACTTCCCCCGAGGAGGATAGTGGCTTTTATCGAGAACACAAGACTAACATAGTGGAATTGAGAGATCTATTGGGGATAGTACAAAGAACAGTGTGCTCAAGTGCCTGAACGTGGTGGCGTCCAACCCAAAACAGAGAAGAAGAAGAAGACACCACTGGTGTATAACTGGTTGCCTACTATGCCGCTCATGCATTAATTTTTCTTCTTTTATCATTACGCATAGGAAAAAATGTATATGCAATGATAACAAAAGAACCCGGTATATTATTATCCTAGAGTTAGTTGTAAATTATCTTTATATAGTCTTGGATAGATATTGTCCTGTTACTAGTATAGATTTACAGTTTCGAAGCTAATGCTATTATTGTTATGACGCACGGCAGTACACACGTTGTTTTGGAGAGCGTCTCCAAGACACGATTGAAATCTAAGAGACCCATTTGTCTGAATACAGAAGTTCAGCAACCCAACAATAAAAGTGATAACTGCATAGCTCTTCTCGAACAATACCTTAAATTGAAGAATAGAGACTTAATTTATAGTCCTTTAGAAAGAATCTCTGCCGGGCGTGATTCTTGCGCATAGAGTCCGCACAAGCTACGAAAGGTGCAGGTCAATGCTACGTAAAAGGGACTAAGATATTTTAGCCTTTGCGACTGCGAAAATGTGGAACAAACATGGCCCACTTTTCACTTTAATAGTGAACGATTGCCCTCAGAAGAAGTTTCCCTGGTGGCATCCACGATCCGAGCAAGGCAACTTACTTACCTGCAGCACCAGACTGCTTGAAAATTTTGGATTTTTTATGACCTTTTTTATTTAATTTAATGACTTTTAGCATGTGTTATTTTCTATACACAATATTTCTTTATCTAATTTGTTCTCTCTTACAGTTTAAGTCCGATTTTGAACTTACCTTGAATATATTTGTTAGTTCTTCCTTGTATAAATAAATAAATTATTATTATTAAATAATCGAATATATATATATATGCGAAAAGTACAAGCTACGCCACTGTTCCTTTGTCCCTTACCTAGATTACATTAGTGGTGGCGTTGGCGGTTTAGCATATAGAATATTTAACAGAGTAGGAGGACAACAACGACTACAATGATGATGATGATGTTAGTGAAATATATTGTCGTTTCGACAGAAACTGTAGAACTATGAAATATCAGGGTTATAAGTACTCATACGACCACATTGGTAACCAATATACATATATCTACCACTCTTCAAACAGCACTCTAATGTGTGTCTAAACGACAGCATGCTTTAATCAATTATCTGTCTGAAACTCGTACGTTATTTGCGAATTTAAATCATGAAATGCAGACAGACATGCATTGCCGATGCCGTTACGGCAATTATTTCCCTCTCGCTTGTCCGCCATCACGAACACATACATGCACACACGTACATTATTCTAAATAGACATGTGTCTTCGGAAAATTGATATGTTCAGAAATATCTCGAGAAAATCATTATGAATTCTATCTACCTAACGATAGGAGTTTATGTTCATGTTCCAATAAATACATTCGGGTAACCGATATTAATTCACAGTTTTCTCTCCAGACGTGTGATACGAGGGGTATCCAAAAGAAATCGAATGCATTTTAAAAATTAATTTTTTGATTTTTTAAACAAAAGACCTTCACTCTCCTGCAAAATACTCTCTACTCGCACTAATACACTTGTCCAGTCTTTTATTCCATTGCTCAAACTATTTTTTAAATTCGTCTTATGCTATACCCATTCTCCACCGTTTCTTCTTCAGCTCAGCAATGTCGCCAGAACGCTTTCATCTCTCTTTTCATGTGAAAATTTACAAAAAGCCGCAGGAAACAAGGCTAGATGAATAGAGAATACATTTTTTGTCAAAAATTGACCCACAGATAGAGCTGAGTGAGCAGGAGAGTTATCGTATCATGTATAGTATGCATGTTATAACAGTCCCACTATTTGATTGCTCGATTGCATTCATCGAGCAGATGTTTTTATTTCGGTCGTTATTGTGTCTATTCAATCATAAATTCTATTTTACAGTGGCGTGTTTCTGGTTTCGTTTCTTTCGGTATTATTTGATTATAACTTTTAGTTTTTTTTTTAAATCCGTTTTATATTGTTATATTGTATATTTTTTCTATAATTTTTTAGAAATATTAAGTAGTTTTCGTTTCTTTGTTTTAGACCATTTCTTTCTGTTCTTAGTATTTCTCTTTATTTTCATTAACTATGGAGAATGCTCGTAGGGCAACCATGGTAGGATGGATTAGAGGCCATACAGATTGGTTACATATTCGTAATGATACCGAGATATATTGCAGTGCCTGTTCATTAAGTTTAAGACGTCCACAAAAGTGTAATGTGCAGAGACATGTTTCTTCGAAAACTCATCTAAATAACATATTGCTATGAATTGTGGTGTTGATTGAAAATCTGAATTGGCTCACAATACACAACAGCTTGCTCGGTTTAACTCTAGTCGGTTCAGCCTTCCAGGAGCTCTTGTATCATCAGGTTACCCACGAAGGGGTATGTGTTAAATAAAAAAGGTATTAGAAATAATAAACACATTGACAGCACGACATTTAATTTAAAAAATAAAAAAAAAACTCTCTTAACAAAGTATTAAGAGTGTCTTATGCAACACAAATGCAATAGACTGAGGGAAACTTGTACGAATATTTACTCGCACACAAGAAAAAACCTCGATTGACCGCGAATAAACTTAAACTAATTAAATAGTTAGCAAAACTTTCAAATTTAATTAATTACGTTAACCAAAACCTCAAACGTCTGACAGAAAATTATCTGTCAGCGCGCAACTCAAAATGATCAGATCATGCGCTGAATAACATGATCAACTTTCCCTTCAAATACCCTGACTTTCATACAACTACAGCCCAAGAAAGCAAAAACTAGCAAAAAAAAACTATAATGTTGAAAATTTTTCTAACAATAAATATATATTTGGAACTTACTGCAAGTGAGAATTAATGAATATTAAATCTCATTCTTACATGTAAATGTCGACTTATGTGATGCGTTCGTAACTACAATCCGACAAACTAAGTTTGTACCAGTATGCAGAACACACCCTTTCGCGACAACGAACTTCCTGGAAATTAGGTTAATTAAGAATTAAGAAATACTGAAAAAAACAAGTCAATCAACGGGAAACGTACAGACGGCGTTTCATTCTGGTTGGAACTTTTCAATGCACGGCATTCCTCGAAGACGGACATTGCTTTTTCATTTCTATACTTTCTGTATATATAGTTAACATTTGGAACTTACTGCAAGTGAGAATTAATGAATATTAAATCTCATTCTTACATGTAAATGTCGACTTATGTGATGCGTTCGTAACTACAATCCGACAAACTAAGTTTGTACCAGTATGCAGAACACACCCTTTCGCGACAACGAACTTCCTGGAAATTAGGTTAATTAATAATTAAGAAAACATAGTTTGTCGGATTGTAGTTACGAACGCATCACATAAGTCGACATTTCCATGTAAGAATGAGATTTAATATTCATTAATTCTCACTTGCAGTAAGTTCCAAATGTTAACTATATATACAGAAAGTATAGAAATGAAAAAGCAATGTCCGTCTTCGAGGAATGCCGTGCATTGAAAAGTTCCAACCAGAACGAAACGCCGTCTGTACGTTTCCCGTTGATTGACTTGTTTTTTTCAGTATTTCTTAATTATTAATTAACTTAATTTCCAGGAAGTTCGTTGTCGCGAAAGGGTGTGTTCTGCATACTGGTACAAACTTAGTTTGTCGGATTGTAGTTACGAACCCATCACATAAGTCGACATTTACATGTAAGAATCAGATTTAATATTCATTAATTCTCACTTGCAGTAAGTTCCAAATGTTAACTATATATACAGAAAGTATAGAAATGAAAAAGCAATGTCCGTCTTCGAGGAATGCCGTGCATTGAAAAGTTCCAACCAGAACGAAACGCCGTCTGTACGTTTCCCGTTGATTGACTTGTTTTTTTCAGTATTTCTTAATTAATAAATATATATATTAAATAAAATTTAATGAATTTACGAGCTCATATCATACACAAATATCTTAAAGAAATAAATATAAATATACTTGCAAATGCACACGTACATTAATTAATGTAGTCGTCGCACATCACTCAAAAAAACTACTTAAAGAGAGATTTCAGATAGGTCGCACAAATTCAAAATTTACAAGTATTCAAAACTTGTAATAAATCGAAAATTACTGTAAACATGCAAAAGATCACAACTAAAAACACAAACCGAAATTAACTATAATACTTTGAATAAAGAGGAAGTCCTTATTCAACAAAAAATTAACTCGACCTATCTATCTAAAGGATAAGAAATCTCTGAATCTCCTATTCGGAAATAAAATATAGCCATGCGTGTAACATAAATCAAAAGACCGTCTATGGGCGATACACTTCCGTCGGTGCAGAAACTGCATACATCAAGACCACGTTCGGACATCATATAGGCGTGGACACAAAATCAAGCTAGACAATTTAAAATAAAACATACACAATATAAATTTTAAATCAAATATTAAAGATCAATAATATTCCTGTAATTAAATGTACATAATTATCAATAGTCTCTATAATGTTTCTTTGATTTTTTTTCTTCGGGGAACAATCCATGACAATATGTCTATCTGCACCTGACACTTTTAACGAAGAACTGTGTCAAACTTTCAATGACGGTCAATATGCCATTCAAGAAGCTTTACAATTCAGTCCTCAAGAGGTTTCTTACAGAATATACTGATCGTCATATACCAGATGAATCTACTTTACGTACATACCACTTACCAAAATGTTATTTGAGAACCATTGAAAGAATACGAACCAAGCTATCTGGTCATTATCTTTGGGTAAATGCAGACGAAACAACTGATGTAATGAGACGATACGTGTTAAATGTAGTTGTTGGTATTATTCGTGCGACAACTTCATACCAACATACTTAATTGCAACTAAAATATTGCCAGTCGTAAATTATGAATCAATGAATGATCAATGTATTCATAATATTCTGTCATCGGATAACAACTATGAAGACAAGATGTTATTATTTTTGACTGATGTCGCAGCTTATATGTTGAAAATATGGAAGTTACTAAAGCAATTCTGTCCCAAAATGCTACAAGTTACCTGTGCAGCACTACACAGAGTACGTGAATACATCAGGGGTCATTTTCCAAATGTTGATAAGTTAGTTTCATCATTTAAAATGATAGTTCTCAAAGCTGAGGCAAAAAATTGATGCCATATTTAGCAGAGATCCAGATGTGAATATATTATATCAATCAAAAATCTATACATACGAAGCATGGTGCACTTTTGCAACATTTTAATCACGCACCAATCACCAGTTGTGATGTGAAACGGACATTTTCTATTTTTAAAGACGTTTTAATATCTAAAATAACTAATTTACCACAGCAACACCTTGAACAAATTTTAGTTGTTCATTGTAATGTTTCACACTTTCAATGTTTCACAGAAAATATATAGTCTTGAGTTTTGTTCTTTGTAAATTATTTTTATTCAAAATTCGACACGCAATTCGCTTGTCAGCATTACTTTTGTTTCAGCTGTAGTTGCTGCCGGTTACCAAACCATTTATTACATTCCCTCTGTTGTGCATTGACAGATACATATTAACTGCATATGTAGGTTTGTGCCACTTATGCAGCTAGCCACACTTATCAAATTGTTCGAAGCTTACGGATCGCTTACAGAAACAAACCTATTAGGAATACAAGGCAAACGCCTATGGGCTATAACTCATCAATCGCTAGAGTTTGCTCTCTGATAATCACTTAATGACTTAATAAATTAAGAATAAATCGCTATGAAATATTACTTCAATCTTAAGGAAGCGCAAATTTAAAAACATATTTTTTTGATAAAAGAAAATAAAAAACTGTACACCTGCTATCATTTCTTATCAGAGACAAAACACAGTAGTACAAAAAATTTAATTGCAATTGATCGACTCTTTATAGATTCGGATTTTTTTGAAAATCAGTACGTATTAATCCGCCCTAATATATATTTTTTCTAAATTCAGAATACCTATCTACCAATATTGTAAAATTAGACATTTGTATACAGAAAGTATATATACAGATTGGAGTAGTATTTAGCTTCAAAATCACACACATATACATATACGTATATGTATAACAATTTTGAAGGAAACTGATAGGGATGGCTTTCACTCATGTAATGGGGTAAGTGGAGAGCGGGGATGATATTCGTTGTTCGCGTCTCGATACGTGCGATATTGTGTCTGAGCAAGCTCTCACGAAAAACTAAAATAAATTTTGTACATTTCATTTAGAATTTTGTTCCGTTTTTTTTTATAAGAATTTTATATAATTTTAGTTAAATAACCATAATAAAATAACATTTAATGATGTGCAGTAAGTATTTAATTCAAAAAAATTAAGGAGGAACAAAGCAGAATAGAAATAAACATGTACAACATTTTATTACATATTTATTACTATAGATATGATTGGTTATGCATACAATTTGTAGTAGTAGTATATGTTGAGCACTTGTGAAATTATTACACTCTTAAACTATAAATAACGCACCTTATATTTTCACAAACAATAGTATATTAACTATATGTACATTTCATGTGCACTGCACACATCGTCAGTAGTTACTATTTAAACGTATTATTTTCGAGTACATGTATAGTAAAAATATCTTTGGTGGGGCTGTAAAAAACTACAAATGGTCGAAAAACAAAATCGAAAAAATATGGTCGTATTATTGTAAAAGTGCCTGCTAAACTCTATTGGAATTCTAAGAAGGACAAATTTGGGAAAGACCGTTACATATGAAAACAAGACATCTGACTGTGTTAGTCATTTAGGGTTATATTACAATATAGTAAAGCGAAAAGGATCTATTAATTATTAGATACAGTAGGTATACTATTTAAAAGATTATTATTATTAGGTGAAATGTCATTGTTAAGGAGGTAGTTTTTGTATTTTTTCATATGTATGGCTTCCCACATGTCTAAATTTCTATTGTAACATTTTTTAATTAATTTTACATTATCTAAGCTGAAATTATGTCCGGTATCTAAATGATGTAGAGCTAATGCTGATTTGTCTACATTGTGAAGTTTTACATGAGCTAAATGTTCTTTGAAACGGGTTTGAATATTTCTTCTTGTTTGGCCGATATATAATTTCGAGTAAGAATTGCAGTTAATTCTGTAAATACCTGATTCTTTCAGTGGGTCTGTGCTAACTAACTTAGTTTGAAGGTATTGTTGTAACTTGTGAGTGTTGGAAAATGCAGAAGTTAGATTATATTTTTTAAACAATTTTATTACCTTTGTGAAAAGTAATTTTGCAATATTTTTTGGTATTACTCTGTGTATTTGGAGTTAATCTGATTTAAAAGTTTTTGCTTCTTCTTTTCTAGTTTGTTTTTGATTTTTTCCACCAATTGTTTATCGTATCCGTTAGATTCTGCTACTTTAGTTATGTGGTCTAGTTCTTTCTTGAAATTCACTGGTGATAGAGGGATTGATAATAATCTATTAATTAAAAAATAAAAACCACTTTCTTTATATTTGTTAAAAGTGTCAGATTGCTTATGTATGTAATTTTCAGTATGTGTTTCTTTTCTATAAATGTCAAATTCAAACTTCCTGTTTAAAATAGTAATTTTTAAATCTAAGAAGGGTAGGGATTTGTCTTTATCCAACTCATACGTAAACTTGATTGATGGATATTGGGTATTTAATCTATTTAAAAACGAAACAGTATCGAAAGAATCGGGTATCACTGCCAGAACATCATCCACGTATCTGGCCCAAAATTTTTGGAAAAAAAATGCACGTGGTTTTGACTTTGTTTTCAAAGTTGTTCAGAAATAAATTTGCTAGGAATGGTGATAGAGGGTTACCCATGGCTGTGCCGAATGTTTGGTTATAAAAATTGTTATTAAGAGAAAAAATGTTTTGATGCATACAGAGAGTTGTTAATTTTATGTACTCCTCTATTAGATTGGTAGAAACTGCATTAAACTCTAAAAATTCTCTGAGCATGTTCAGGGTGGAATCTATGGGTACATTTGGAAATAATGAAACTACGTCAAAAGAAATGAGTCTATCACTTGGCTTAATATCAATATTGCTTAATTTAGAAATGAGATCACCCGTATTAAAAATATAAAGGTCCTGATCAAATTTAAACTTACTGAATTTATTGACTAACCATTTGGCGATTTCGTAAGTGGTAGAGCTTATGTTTGAAACTATTGGACGGTAAGAATTACCTGGTTTATGTATTTTAGGAAGACAATATAAAGGAGGAATTTTTGGGTTATTAGTTTTTAATTTTAATTTATGTCTTTTGTCTAATAATAGATTACATTCATTAAGAGTACTGTGTATGGTTTTTATAAAATTATTCAGAGGATCCCTTTTTATTTTAATATACGGGCCGGTTTCTAGAAGTAGCTCTACATCATTAATATAATCTGATTTATTTAAAATTACAACTGCATTGCCCTTATCTGATTTTGTGAAGACGCATTCCTTGTTTCTTTTTAGAGATGTGACTATTTTGTAATTCCTGTTTGGTTTGTATTCCTTATTTTTTGTCTTTTTGATGGTTTGTTCAAGCATCTGGGCTGATTCCATGTTGAAGGCTGCTATATTTTCCTTTGGTATATGAAATGTAGCACTGTTTAGGTCATTAATTAAATTTTCCACTTGAAGTTTATTCTGTTGAATGCTGAACTTTAGACCTTTGTTGAGCAATTCTAGTTCTTCTGGAGTAAACTTGGTTGATGATTTGTTGATTATTGTATTATGATTTAATTTTTCTGCAATTGGTGTCTGTGTATTTGTGCGGAGATTTGATAATTTTCGGCTTAGGATTCGTTTTTTATTTAATATTTTCGCTTCTACAAGTCGATGTAATTTGCGTTCAAATTCTTCCCATTCATGTACATATAGTCAATATACTATTGTTTGTGAAAATATAAGGTGCGTTATTTATAGTTTAAGAATACGAGTACAATTTGTAATAAATTATTTTCTATTTTCACAAATATTTTTTAGATTTTATTTCTCTATTTGGAAATGAAAAAATCCCTAATCAAAGAATTAATTTAATGAAACACATACAACACAAAATCTAACATGTAAAATACAGTTTTATATTCAAGATATGTATACATTTGTAATAAGTTCGTGAGTTTTTCTAAAGAGAATACCTCAATTTGAAATGATAAATAAATATGATAGTAACAGCTGATGCTGTTAATTATTCTCTGCAATGAAATATACTGGCTTTAATGATATAATATGGACAATTTTCTAATTTTACATATACTTTTATTTGTTTTTAATTCTCTATTTCGAAATTTGAAACTATAAAAAATCCATAGTCTAATAAATATTTTAATTAAATATGTAATGGGAAACTTAGAACATTTTACAAATCTCATAATATGAAAATATATTTTTCCAACATCCTTTTTAAAATACAATATGCCTGTGAACACATTAATATTTGTGGTTGAGAGAAATACCTACAAAAATATGGCGGATTTCGCACATGCGCATAAAATTTTGTTATTCGCAGAAAGAGAGAGTGTCGCTTCTATATGTTCTGTAACAAAACTGACGAATGTATCCCCACTATTTTAACTAAACTATGCCTACGATCATTAGAGTCACATGTAGGTCTAAATATGCCTGCGCTAGTGTGTGTAATACGTTTCGCAATTTCCACCGTTACACAGTGCGAAATTTCTTGAGTTTACCGGAACTTAATTATTCGAACAGAAAAACAGTTCTATTTGTTGGTTTTTAAAATTTTTAATAAAAATTAATATGTTTTATTTAAAGTTTTTGAGTTTATTTGTGTTTTTTGTTATAGAACAATTAAAAAAAACATACATTTTATAACAACATTTTGAACACCTATTTAGAACTAGACTCATTGCAATCGTCTGAAGACTCGCAATCATTACACGAGTCTGCAAATCTTTCTAACAACACTAAAACTTCTGGCGTAACTTCACTATGCTTGGTTTTGGGTGCTTTACGAAGACTAGTGGTGTACGGATCCGACGAAATAAGCAGTCGATAAAATAAATCCGTATTTGTGTCAATTCTTGCCGTTTCTCTAGTAAAAAGTTCGCGATATTTTCTGCAGTCTTTGTTTCTTGCCTCCTGAGCTTCTTCAGAAAATTGTCCGATCGGAAGAATGCAAGAGGCTATAATATCCTTTCCATGACAAAGGACTTTATGCACACTTACGGGCATTGAGTACCAGAAATATTCTTTCAAATATAATTCCAAAGTTTCTCTAGCATATTCGCCGAACTTTTCTGAATCAATTTTAAGAACACAATATAGGCACTCTAACAGCACATGAAAACGTTTGATCAATTCTAAGTTAACGCCAGTTATTTCGGCAGACTTTTCGGCATTTCTAAAGAATTTCCTCGCGGTATTACCATCGTTTGTGTTTCCGGTCTGCTGTTTTGGCATATCTATAAGCAAGCCAAGCTCCTCTTTGAATTTTTGTTGAATGTATTTTTTCTTCTCTGCAACTTTTTTTTATTTTCTGCTCCACGAGCTTGCCATGCTTTAATATCAAGTTTGTACGATATATGTAAAATACATTCCAAAAACCTTATCCATGCATGGAGGGGCGATAGTCCAAGGGATAACAAGGATTCGCTTATATTTTTTTGAGGTATATCGCAGATATTGTTCATTTCACTAGGTTTAGCCCCACATAAGTAGCATGTTTGTGATGATGCACAGGATGATACAGCATTGCATACTTTACCGTCAATCATACAAAAGATCATATTTGCTGTAACCTGAAATTGCTTGCCATCTACAAGTATAGTGGTTGGAGTAAGTTGAGATATTTGTTCTTTCACTTCGTTTACTTCTGAGGTAATTACACTGACTGTTTCTTTGGTAAAAACGAACTTAATGGGGCGACAGTACCGTGTGGAAGAAGAAGCAGGGTTTTTCCAAATTAGTGACTGATTATCACCATTATCATTTACGGAGTACATTTGGATTGGTACCATTGATACACTAAACATACTATCATCAGAGCTATGTTTGTCAATATACTTTTGTCGATAGTTAACTTGTTCCGCCCCATCATAACCCCACTTTACGATAATATTTAGTGCTTTAATGTTTGACAAAGTTCTAAGAGTCTCTTCTAGCCTTGTACAAAGTTCTGCTATGGTATAATTTATAAGCGACTGAGCTGATACTTCAGCTGAAACTTCAGTTATTATTATGTCCTTTGGATAGCATAACTTCTTTGCCTCCTTTACAACATAATAAGGTGGATACAAAGTGCAACCGTGATGTTTTGCTTGATCCCGAACAATGTTTTATTGATTTGACGATAAGTTTGCATCAATAAGAAGCACCAGAGCCTGGTCCGGAGTTAATTTTCGTGGGCTGTTTGAAGAAGACATGCGAGCCATTTTGATTTTGCTTCCCCTTTCTGGAGAATCAGATGCGAGTTCCTTGACAATCGCTGCAGAGTTTCGTTTTCCAGATTGGTATAGCTTTGTTACGGTTGCTTTGGCTAACTCGTCTTGACTACCGGACTTCAAAAGATGATGCACTTTTCTGTTTTGCACTTTAGGATGACAATACCTAAATTATTTTTTAGGTCTGCCTGCCATTGGTCCTCGATCCACTGGGCAATGCATCCCTTACAGCATTTGAAAACTTTACATTATTTTCAAGCCAGACAGCATTTTTGTTCAGAAATGATGCTAAATTTCGACTGGATTCCCTCCACCTTTTTCGTATTTTACAAACCAGTGCGCGAAGAGTTGCCTTTAAACTGCAAAGAGCATCAGATCTTAACATTGGTGAGCCTATTTTTTACAAAACAAAACCAATGATGGCATCCGATGTCGGTTCTTCCTTCCACTTTTGGAATATACAGTTATATGAAACTTGCAAAGTCATTCTGGAAAATGTTTCATTTAAAAGAAGATCGCAAAATATCGCAGAAGATCTTTTGAGTTTTCAACAGAAGGAAAAAAAACTTTAAAATGTTGTGCGTTTCAAGCTGGTATTATGTGATATCACTTTTTAAAATCTCCACTAAAGTTAAAAATGTAAATTTAACTCATTTCTAAAAAATCACTTTTTCCACGAACAAATCACACACGAGCAAGGAAAGATTTTGCAATTATTTAAATGCCAATAATTGACAATTTTCTAATAAAATACATGACGAAAAAATCATGGCCTACTGATTTGTCATTTGTATGTACCACTCTATTAACTTAAACAAATCGAATAGCTTTCTATAGACAAAAAGTATGATTGAATAAGTAATGCGACTTTCAGGTGCATTTTGCGGTTCTTTCGCAGGGTAAATCCCCAAACGAGTATGAGGTTTTAGCGGCGGGGTATTAACCTAACAAAATAATAAATAATCTTATGCATTTTACGTATTTCAAAAATTGAATAAAGTTCCGCTAAACTACCTAAATTTCGCACTGTGCGTTACTTCAGTCAATCTGTATATTAAATGTATGAAGATATTTTTGCCATGCAATTAGGTAATTGTTCTTCTTTGTATATACATAAACTAGAACTGTCGAATTAATTAGAAAAATAAATAATTCTTCTACAATACAATATCCCACGAGACAGTAAAACGTTCAGTCATAAAAGGAACAAAAACCAATAAAAATTAACATATTCACCCAACATTTCCAGACTATTGAATCGATAGTCCCAGTTCACCGTTTATTACATAAGTCACATGTAACAACTTTTTAAATATATATATACATAGATCCCCGCGTCTTTATGGAATAATTTTAACATGCAGCGGAAAATGAGGAAAGCGGGAAGGATAGATTGCGGGTAGGAGAGTCGATGTGCCTGGTTCCAGGTAGCACGGACCATGATAATTGCATGCTTTAAACAAATTTAGTCGGCAGGTTAATTTGTATGAAACGTAAACGGATCCACTCATCTGACTCTGTGCTGTTAATCTGAACTTGGTCGTGCTATCCTGGTTCCACTAATTATGAAAAGACATGGGTAAAACTGAGACAAGAGAACGCTTAGATACACTACTACAACTTGATGGTGTTTTTGAGTAATTCAGTGCAGTGATCGGGGAAACATTCACTAAACGTTTTAACTGCTAATAACATTAAGTTCGATAACGGTGCATACGATTTGTTGTCTTTATCACACAGTATTGACAAACGTATGTGTACCTTTATTATACTAGCACGTAATTTTGCAATTATTTTTTGTTTCATGTACGTCATTAAATGCTATTTTTTAAACACAATTATTGATCTCCAGTAGCTATTTTTCTAACAAAAGGAAATTTGAGCATATATGGTAACATAAAGAATTGAACGTATACACCATTGATTCCCAAAGTGGTCCAGGTGGACCCCCAGTAGTCCACGGAGACTCGACGGGGGTCTACGTTGGCGTGACAAAAAAATGGGGGTTCACAATTCGTAAGCGGGGGTCCACGAACATTTATCTGGTTTCGATAGTGAAGAACTAAAATGTTGGCTTGGGTTCACCTATCAATGTAGGCAGATAATATTTTAAGAAGCTCAGCGACTGTTACTTGTAAAAACTTGCATATTCCATATTCAGTACAACGTGTCGAGACTTGCAAAGCGCTGCCGCTGCCGCCGTCCGCAATGCTTGTTCAGACGTGCAAAGGGACGAAGTACGACTTGTGGTGTGTGTGCTTGCAATCTTGCATGAACTTGTTTGATTCTTCACTAATATAAATAAGAATGCCAATATAAATACGAATGCCACGGATAAACGTTACTCATTTGTTTCCCGAATTTCGAAAAGAAAAGTAAAGTAAAGTGAAATCGATGTTAGTGTTTGCCACTGTCGGAAAAGTAAGTACTTACCTGCCTATTTGTTATACATACTTTTATTTTATTTATTATTTATCTATTTATTTTACAATTTATTGTACACGTAAGTAAACAAAAAATGGACAAATTACAAAAAAATACGTAGGTACAAAAGGTGAGGCTTATTCCTAAAAGAAATCTCTTCCAACCCACCTGCGATAGGAGATATATTTATGTTGTAATAAGTATATTTGTAATGTTTGCGTGTAGTAGGTACGTATTAAAAATTAAATACTAAACAGAGCCATTATTAGATACTTCCATAAAAGAACAGAAAGCCGTGAAAGGTTGAACTTCTTGTCCCTACTTTATTAGTAATTTTTTTATTACCCGACTGCGTGGTGGTTCACTAATAAATTAAATATATATTCATAAATTGTACTTGTCTTTATATACTACATACTCGTAACGTGCATCAAAGTAATAAATAAATAATTAAAATCGCGAAGTTTTGATATCAAAATATTATTTACAAGTATTTTCTAACGAATTTGCAGAAATATATCAAAATATAATTAATGAAAAAATGTTTTACATTACATTAAAATCGGTTCAGCCGGTTTCAAACTTCAAAACTCAATTATTGATCTTAGCGATTTATTGCTTTTAATAATTAGAATCAGGTTGCCGCCGGTCCTTTGTTTATTTCATTGCAATAATCAATTAATCCTTTTAAAATAGCCATATCCTGTTAAGTAAGACCGCCTTAAGATTACTACAACAAAGTTTTTTTTTATTTACAGGTAGGTAACTGATACAAAACATGACTGAATCTAAGAAGAAATGTCGACAGTACAGTGTTGATTATTTAAAATTTGGTTTTCTTCCATCAAAGGCAGACAAGCGATTGCCCAAACGCCTTTTATGCAACAAAGTTTTGAGCAATGACTCCATGAAACCATCGAAGTTCGAAGATCATCTAAGAAGGTGTCATCCTGATAAAATAGGTAAAGATTTGAAATATTTTCAAACATTGAAGGAAAAATATGAAAAGAGACCCACCGTGCACAGTATGTTCGCTTCAACGTCGGAAAGTAACGATGGTGGCTTGCGGGCATCTTACAACATCTCATTACTTATAGCGAAATCTGGAAAATCGCACACCATTGGAGAACAGTTAATTTTACCCGCTGTTGACGAGGCTTTAAAAACTGTTCTGCACAAATCTCCATTTGACATACTCAAAAGAATTCCTTTGAGTAACAACACTGTACAAAGACATATTGATGAAATGAGCTCTGATATTGAAAATTTCTTGTGTAATTATCTGCAAACAACTCATTTTTCTATTCAACTGTACGAGTCAACTTTACCTGGTAATGAAGCATTATTATTGGCATATGTTCGATTTGTTATGGACGAAGAAATTCATGAAGAGCTACTATTCGCGAAAACTTTGGAGACGGACACTAAAGTTGAATCATTATTTAATGTTCTGAGTGATTTTTTTAAGGAAAAATCGATTCCATTCACAAACGTTATTTCGGTGGCAACAGATGGAGCTCCTGCCATGGCCGGGCGATGTCGTGGGTTTATAAGCCATCTTAAAAGAATTATACCAGCGGTAACTGCAATTCACTGTGTCATCCACCGACAACACCTAGTAGCGAAAAATTTGAGTGCTAAATTGCACCAATCGCTTCAATTTGTGATTAATGCAGTTAACAAAATAAGAAGCAATGCATAGAATACGCGTTTATTTGCACAATTGTGCGATGAAAATGATGAAGACTTCCAACGATTGCTCTTACATACTGAAGTACGCTGGTTGTCGAAAGGTGCATGTTTAACAAGATTTTTCTCACTTTTTGAATCAGTTTTAGAGTTTCTGGAAAGTAAAGATCCAGATTTAAAAGAAAACCTGATCAATTTGAAAGCAGACATCGCGTATTTGACAGATTTGTTCAAAAAATTTACTGACATTAACTTACAATTACAAGGGGACAGCCTCAATTTAATAAAAACAATGGGTGAAATTTCAGCTTTTCTTGGAAAATTGAAATTTATGAAGCAAAATATTAGTCGGCGCGAATTTTCCCAGTTTTCAAACTTGTCACAGGTAGAATGCCTTAATGAGGATATTCACACATACGTTCAACATTTAATTGCCATGCATGATGACTTTAAAATCAGATTTGAAGATATTCTGACGATGGAAATACCACCATGGATCATAAATCCACGTGATGAAACGGAAGTGGAGAATGTGATATTACAAGAGGAGCTACTCGAGCTTAGCACTAATGAGGAACTGAAGGTGAAATTTAAAAGAGGGTATCAAATATTTTGGCCGCAGGCAGAAAGACCTGAAAAATATCCTGGACTATGGGGAATTGCGAGAAAGCTTTTGATAGCGTTTCCCTCGTCATATCTTGTCGAGAGAAGTTTTAGTGTCGTTACAAACCTTTTAACAAAAAAAAGGAGCAGATTGAATATCACAGAACGGGGAGATTTGCGGTTATTCCTAACAAAATTGAAGCCAAATATTGATAATTTGCTGTCAATCCATCAAGTACATCCCTCCCACTAAAATTATAACTATTTTGTGGTTGTCATTGTAGAAGTTACGTTACGTTATTAATATTTAATTTTAATTTTATTACGACTGTTATCATATTACAATGTAATATGATAACAATAATAATTAATAGTGTAATAATTACATATTTGAATAAATACAACACAAGGAAATATACTATTTTTCTTTTTATTTTTACCACTCCGAATGGGGAGTTTTCTAAATAAAATATGTGAGAATTGATTGGTTTCTTGTGCTGTGAGTAGATGTCAAAGGAGTAAAGTTGGATGGAATCACTTCACAATCAATTAATTAATCAATAACTCAGCCGCAACGCAAATTTCCATAGTTAGATCTAATCTTCACATTTTTTGTCGAGTTTTGGGAATATGGTAGAAATGTAGCTGCAGGGGGTCCACCGGAACCAGCAAAACTTTCAAAGTGGTCTATGAGAAAAAAAAAGTTTGGGAGCCTCTGGTATACACGAATGAAAGCCGAACAAAGAGTAATTTGCCATTCGTTACTAATTTTTTACATTGTTATATTAAGTGTCTTGCGGCCAATGGGATCATGTAAGCGTTATTAGAAACATTCTTCACCGTGACATTTAAATAACGCGCTCAAATATTGATAGATTTTTGGTATCGAACCCCGACTCGGTATGAAATGAATCGATTTACTATTAACCAACTTTAAAATCTGAAAATGTATTTCCAAGCTGACTGTTGTGTTGCTGTGTGTTATTTCGACGGAAAAGAGTTTTCGGTCGAAATAACGCACTACGGCTGCTGTACGCAGGCTTGTGAAAAAAGTTCCTACAGTTAGCAGGCTAAATAATAGCACAAGTTATCGCCATGTTCGTCCAGTGATCTGTACATTTGAAAGGTTGGCAACACATTCGTTACGGTGATTATATTGCTAACTTCTGCCATGTTTCTCATGCCTACTGTCAAAACAAACCTAACGGATATATTGTGTTTTACACTCATTTAAATAAAACTGTTTTCTTTTTTGTGCAAATATGGAGAAAGAGGAATACAAAGTGTTAATTGAATATATTTTTTACGTGGAAAAACAATTAAAGAAACCAAGGAAAAGTTACGTAAAAGCAATTAAAGAAACCAAGGAAAAGTTACGTAAATATTATCGTGAATGTTCTGCGTCCGATGGAATAATTTGTAACTGTTTTTTTCCTTTTAGCCATAGGAACACGGATAATGTGGAACGCCCCGGACCGTTATTTACTGTAACTATTCCAGAAATGGTTCATAAAGTCTGTTTTGCCATAAAACAAAATTTGATATATTTATAGCAGGTGTCTCGTATCGTTATGTTCAAATTTTAGGAGTGTAAAGTAGACTTCATTTCAAGTAACAAAAACGCAAAACTTGTATATCCATTTTTATTTGTTTCAAAGTTACAGATCTATAAATGTGATGTCAGAACATGAAAAAAAGTGTAATCCTAAAGTCAATAAAAACTGATTTTATTTAAAATAGTTCAATTAATAATACTATCGAAATGTCCACCTCCTTGTTGAATGCAGGCTTGTGCCCGTAAGCCAACAGAAGAAGTTCTTATTCGAATTTCATATTTATTTTGTCGGATTTGCGCGGCAGCCAGATGAATACGATCCACCAACTCTTCTCTTGTGTTCGAAACTTTCGCGTAGACTAAATTTTTCATGTACCCCCATAAATAAAAGTCAAAGTGATTAAGATCGGGTGATCTGGGTGGCCATGTAACAGGACCACCTCGACCACTACATCTTGGATAATTGACGTTAACCCAATTTCGGACAGCAATTCCGAAATGTGGTGGCGCCCCATCCATGTGAAAACATATGTCTCATCGAACATTCAGTGGGAAATCCTCTAAAAGACCAGGCAGTTCGTCAATAAGAAATTGAAGGTAATTGTCCGCATTTAACCTCCCAGGAAGAACGACAGGACCTATAAACAAGTCATCGATTTGGGCCGCCTAAACGTTAATAGAAAATTAATGTTTAAATTTAGTTGGGCGTATAGCTTTGGGATTTTCTGATGACCACCTGTACAGGTTCTTCAGATTTGTAACACCACTTCTCGTGAACGTAGATTCATCTGTCGAGAGCACTGTTCTGCAGAAATTAAAACGAAGCCGTGACTGTCTGAATATCCAGGTAGAATAAACTAGACGAGCATAGTGGTCTACGTCAAGCAAACCGTGTCCCCTGCCATAGTGATATGGATATAAGCCCTCACGTTTTAAAATTCGCCAAACTGTCGTTCGTGACACTCCTAGTTGTCTAGCGTTTCGACGTACACTGAGAGTTGGATCCCTTGTAGCAATAGCTACTGCTTCTTCCTCTAAGTCTGCTGGCAAATTTACTCCTCGGTCGAAAAGATAACCTCACGCAGTCCGCATTCCCGAAATTGTCAGTGTACTTCCAAAAACGTTCTGTAATGAGGAATGCGCCTATCGGGAAACCGATCTCAGTATTCAATAACTGCTTGATGTGTATTGCCGTTACAGTAGTCATACACAAAATGCATGTCCGCATACTCTTGAGAAGAAAATCGGTAAGGCATTTTGAATAAAGATAACGTGTCCACTCACTAATAAGCTGTTGTATGAACTGAAACGTAATGTAATCTTTTATTAAGAAATGAAACGTTAACAGTCATCGGAATATTTGTTTATTGTGTGATATTCATGGTTCAGCACTTACGAAATAAGTAAGAATCTTCTTTATCATAAATCAATTTCCAGTACTCTTTTTTGAGATCTCCAAGAAATTACTGTATGCACTACGACACGTGTTTATTTATTTTAGGATAACATTTTATTATGCGACGTTAACAATCACAGGCCTTTTATTGAATCGTATAACTTTTTTTAAATAAAATCAGTTTGTATTAGCTTTAGGATTACATTTTTGTTCATGATCTGACAATCACATTCATGAAGTCTACTTTACACTCCTAAAATTTGAACATAACGATACGGGACACTTGTTTATGTTAAATATAAGTAAATCTAGGATAAGGAACTAAACTATAACATTCCAATTCTATAAATAACGTGTATTTTCAATAATTAAAAATTCGTGAAAAGTAGCACCTATCCTGGAATTTGTGGATGAATTTCGCTCTTATTGGAGCTTGTCAACACACAATATCCTGGGCAGACATGACTTTTCAGTTCTATATTTCGCGGATATGTAGTTAATATACTGAACTTACTGTAAATGTTAACTACAGTGGAACCCCGATTAACCGTATGCGGTTATTCCTGGCGGCGGATTATCCGTGCATAAATTTATGATCGGTCAACGTTGCGCGGATTATCCGTGGCTGGCAACAGCGGCTTGATAGCAGCTATGCTACTGTTTTAACGGTTGGTTTTCGGAGAAACTCAAGACTTTCGGGGAAATAGTCGCGTTACGAACCGAAAACAAATGTGTAGTTTATAGTTTAGTAGACAAAATGCAGTGCCAAAAGCGTAAGCGCAATATTTTGATTATAGAACAAACAATCAATATTTTTCGACAATTTGAAACGGGAACAGGTGTTGCACAACTGGTTCAAGAATTTAATATAGAAGAGCAAACAGTGCGTGATATTATGAAGGAAAAAGCCGAATTACAGAGCTTAGTAGCTAAAGCAGACAGTGCAAAAGCTATTTCTGACAGACAAAAGTTTCGAACACAGCTGAAGAAAATTTGTTTAAAGTCACACAACGTTTCCTCTAATTCAGATTATTATTATGTTAATTGTTGGTGCCATTCAAGTTATTATGTTAAGAAGCTTATTTGATGAAAATTCAAGGGTTTATAAGATTTTGAAAAATTTAGACTTTCATGGATAGTTTATTTTTTAGAACATGTACACATACTATTTTTCTGTCATATTTATTTTGATTTTTTTATGTAATTAATACACCAAAGGAAAAAAGAACTATGATATTGTCTTAAAATAATGCTTTATATATGTAAATATGTGATTATCTAATAAATTTATACATAATATTTTGATTCCTGTTTTAATTTGTAACAAAAATCCGGTTTAAAGAAATACTATTTATGTTGAAATACAAAGCATAACAATTCATTAATTTCTAATTGACATTTACATATTTTCCTTGGATAACATAATTTTGATTATTTAATGTTGATGCTAAATCATCTGGTCCATAAAATACTAACAGGTAATAAGCTGCAATGTAGTTGCTAACAATTAATAGTTAAATCATTATTGAGTCGTCGATAAACTAATGTTTTTGACGTTTTATATCTTTACTAAATTTTAGCAAGAAAAGTGGTCCGAAGTTTAAGTCTTGTGGAACACCAGGGTAAGAGTTATAAGACCCAACATTTAAATATTCTTAAATACCTATTATTAGTAAAATGTTAATTATTTAATCAAATGATTTTTGAAAAAAATAACTCACGTAAATTAAAAATACTTGATCAGTTTTACTGTTTCGGTCTATTCCGCCATTATTAAAGAGTTTATTTAACTAAATTAAGAGATCAACTTCCCATGTTTATACAGGCTTAGTTAAAAGTATGGAGACGGCGATTTATTGTCGTTAATATTCATTTTAGGGAATTATGTTCAATATAAAAGTTTGTTAGGATATTTTGATCTACATTTGAGAATATTTGAATTTTTTTTTTCTTCAATTGTTTTTTAGTTACGCCTGTCCACGCATTTTTTTTTAAATGGGAACTAGTAAATTTTACTCTAACATTCGATAGAGATTTTTTTTCTCTTTACAAAATTTTTTGTTTTTTTTAAAATTCATTTTAATAGCTTTTTTATAAGAAAAAGCCGGTTCATGTGTTTAACAGATGTTCGGTACATCGCAGATAGACAGAAGCGTAGCGATAAACAAACTTGAGCGACATAATTTTATCAGTGGTTATTGTGTACGTCAAATCTTTGACAGAAATAATTCATTTGTGCAATTTGTTGCTGTTAATATTAACAATGGCGAGTTTAAGTGAACATGAACGAATTGAAATACTTATGATGTTGGGTTATGGAGATAGACGCCGAAGTTTACAAAACGTTTGTAATTTATTTAATGATACGCATCCAAATAAAAATCCAATTTCTAAATCCGTTGTTGGTAACACTTTAAGACGCTTTGAACAAACGGGTAGCGTTAAAGATTTGCCAAGGAGTGGTAGACCTAGAACAGCAAAAAGCGATGATAACAAACTGGATATTTTATTGGCTGTATCTGAATATCCCCATTTATCAACCAATCAATTAGCGGCCAATTTCAATATTTCACAGTCACCGATCGTGTCATTTTTAAAAAGTGAAAAGTATAAACCTTATGAGGTACACCTTGTACACGAGTTAACGGAAGATGATTTTGATAGGAGATTACAATTTTCTGAAGAAATGTTAAATATTTGTAATAATAATAATAATAAATTTTTTCAACAATATTCTTTTCTCTGACGAAGTTACTTTTTGCCTTACCGGTGAAGTAAACAGACATAACTGCAGATACTGGTCATCGGAAAATCCTTCTTGGTATCCTTTTTGGTTTTTGGAGCACCATACGCAGTACCCCCAAAAGGTTAATGTTTTGGTTGGCATTCTAGGCGGTCATATTATCGGTCCCTTTTTCATCAATGGCAATTTAACTTCGGCTCTGTATTTGCAGTTATTGCAAAATGAAATAACACCTGCTTGTGCTACGCTCTATCCTCATGAAAACAATGAACACCTGCCCAATGACAGTATCTGGTTCCAGCAAAATGGCGCCCTACCACATTAAATGTAAATGTAAATGTAAATGTTCGTCAATATCTGGACAACGTTTTTCCCCACAGATGGATTGGAAGACGAGGAACCATTGAATGGCCAGCCCGTTCGCCAGATTTAAGTCCTTTACATTTTTTTCTTTGGGGATACGTAAAAAACAAAGTTTACAAAGAAAAGCCCGATAACGTCGAAGATTTACAAATCCGAATTACCAGAACGATACAAGAAATTTCCCGAGATTTTTTACAGAACCCTGTTCGGGGTTTTGTAAATCGATTGGGTCATTGTCAAATTACTAATGGACGACAATTTGAACACTTACTTTAATTTACTTTGTTATTAATTTGTTTAATTTTTCTTATAAAAAAGTGATTAAAATGAATTTAAAAAAAAACAAAAATATTATTGTAAAGAGAAAAAAACCTCTATCGAATGGAAGAGCAAAATTTACCAGTTATTATTTAAAAAAAAATGCCCGAACAGGCGTATCTAAAAAACAATTGAAGAAAAAAAAAATAATAATCACAAATGTAAATCAAAATATCTTAACCAACTTTTATATTGAACATAATTCCCTAAAATGAATATTAACGACAATAAATCGCCGTCTCCATACTTTTAACTAAGCCTGTATATGACGTGTGGGTGATTACTAATCACGCATCCGTCACTGATTAGCCTTAATAATTTGTGTGTATTTAAATACTCAATTTGTGTTTTTGTTAAACTTAGTCCAGACGTACATAATTACAAATGTGTGCAAATAAACCGCATACAATTCGAAATTGGTGGAGACTGTGGCTTGTAATCTGAAACAGATATAAGAAAACACCCTAACCACAATATATATCAATAAATACTATATACGTATTTCGGCGACTAAGTTGCCATCTTCAGTAGAATAACCTTAAAAGCTGAAAAATGATAAACGTAGCGTTTTTGGCTAAGGTAAACCTTAGAAGATATGCTCTTCAACAAATCGCCAGTGGGATAACACTAAATTCCTAACATCGAAATAACACTTATATACTACTTAAACCTAGCGTAAAATTTAGGGAACCGTGAAGCGTGAATACATGAAGCGCAAAAAAATAATGCTATTGCCACAATAAGGCATACAAACTGGACCATTGTGCATTGTCCATTGTCCATTGTCAGAATTCATTAGTTTATTCTTATTTCTATATATATGTATATAAATACTTTCATAACTATCTAATTCTAATTCCTATCTAATTCTCTATAATTATTAACAGTTTTAATCAACCTAAAGTTAATTGCCGGCACAGAATGACCTGTGTCCAAAATATGTCGGGCAATGCTAGATTTTTCGGGTCTGTTGAATCTATAGTGGGAAATATGTTCCTTGTAACGAGTGGAAATTGAACGTCTAGTTTGGCCGATATATTTTTGACTGCAATCGTTACAATTTATTTCATATATACCAGATTTATGTTCTACCTCAATTTTGTCCTTGGTGTTACCTAAAAGTGATTTTAATGGTTACATGATTTAAACGCTATTCGAAGAGAATGGTTTTTGAAGAGTTTCAGAATTCTAGAGGCTGAATGGTACGGTAAACAAACAAATTTCTAACCTAGGTCTTTTTGAGGTAGTAAGCTCGTGGTATCGTAAGCCTATGTTTCTTAATTAGGTTGGTTATTATTTTCGAATCGAAACCATTGTATGCAGCGATGCTTCTGATTAATCCAATTCTTTTTCATATCTATCCTTTGTAAGCGGGAAACTTAACAACCGATGGATAAGAAAATTAAAGGATGACATCTTTTGTTGGAAACTGTGATTTGAATCCGCGGTTATAAACTTGTTCACATTGGTGTCTTTTCGGTAAATGTCTATTTCTAAGTTATTATTATTCTTAATTACCAAAACATCTAAAAATGGTATTTGTTCATTGTTTTCTTTTTCTATAGTGAATTTAATTGTAGGGAATTTCGAATTTAATTCTATTAAAAAATCGTCCAAATTACACAACCTGGTATTAAAAACCGCGAAAATATCATCTATTTGTTATGGTATGGTATGGGTATGTAGACGACATCCTAGCTTGCTTTAAGGGTACTCATAGACAACTACAAACTTTCTGAACTACATAAATTCAATCCATTCTAATATCAATTTTACAGTAGAAATAGAAGAGAATAACAGTATTAACTTCCTGGATTTCAAATTAAACAAATTAGATCATAGCTTAGAATTTGATATATATCGTAAACCTACTTTCACTGATTGCATTATTCCCAAAGATTCACTACACCCTAAGACACACAAACATTCATTTTTTAATTCTATGATACATAGAGCATTAAATATTCCTTTGTCTAATAAATCTTTTGTTCGTGAAATCAATACTATAAAACAAATAGCGGTAAACAATAGTTATAAAAGTAGCGTAATTGACAGTAACTAAAGCAAAAACAGTTACAAGTGGCCCTTAGTTTAGTATATCCTAAAGATAGTGCTAATTTGAAACAATTTGCCTCGTTAACTTACTTCGGTAAAATAAGCGAGCAAATTGGAAATATAATTTCAAAAAATAATAGTAATGTTAGTATAGCTTACAAACCATATGTAAAAACAAGTAATTTCATTTTTAACGCAAAACCTAAAACAGATATCAATAATAAATCAGAAGTGTACAAATTATATTGTAATGATTGTAAAAGTGTATATATATATATAGGTCAGACTGGTCGAAGTTTTATTATACGGGTAAAAGAACACATGAGGTCATATAAACTAAAGAAGGCAGATTCAACATTCGCAAACCATCTTATTACAGAAAGGCATACATTTGGTCATCATAAAATATTGCATTTGGCCGAGAAAGGTCGTAAATTAAATCTTTTAGAGACACTAGAACTTTTTAAAAGCCGAAACAACACAATAGATATTGTTTTGAATGACCAGTTGGATCTTATATATACACCTCTTTTCCAATGTTGTATATAATAGTTAAGTATATAGTAGTAATTTTAAATAACATCATAAACCACCCCCATATATTTTTGTGTCATTTATAAGATCGATGTAGGCCTGTAACTTTTGCAGTTTGATAATGACATTGTATGTCGAAACCGTGGTCACTATTATATGTGAATAAAGTGGTATAACAAAGTTATTGTTTTATTTTATTTTATTATTTATTATTATGAAAGGAAAATTGTATATAGTTTCTTAAGAAAAATAATAAAAATTATAGTTCGTTGACCAGTGTTATTAATATATGTAATAGCATGTTTAATAAAATATAATCAAACGCTTTTCTCAAATCTATAAACAGGCCCAATGGAATTGTGTTTTTCTTATTTTGCCATATCGGGGAACAAAATTGTATCAAAACTTAAGATAATTTAAAAATAAAGCAGTTTTTTAAATAAATATTTTTTTATTACTTAATAGAACAGTGCCATATTCCATTAATATAATATATATCAACCTGTCCTTTATAATTTTCTGTTATAAAAATAGCTCCGTGTATTAAATAAGGGATAAAATTCAATACAATGAATTAGCTAATAACACGTGTATAAATTAATTTGATATTAGGAGTACATGTGTGTGTATATATATTGCTATATTTGTCTGCGTAATGAAATACGAAGATTAGCTAAATTTAGTAAGTATAATATGCGTAAACAGCTCCAGAGATCCATAAACTCTTTATTCCTTCAAAATAAATCATCTCATTCGTACACAATAAGCTTTGCGTCATATAATGGGTATACGCACGATCACATACGCTAGCGATTTAGAAGAGGATAACAAATGCCAGTTTAAATTTAGCACCGTTATTGTTTTGTTTCGGTTCGTGTAAATCACATACACACGGATGCTTGTCAATCTCTTTTCCCTTCCCCCCGTTTCTTTCTTTCCATCTCACACGTTCAGTTGGAAGTCGTCCTGTTTCCATCTCTGTTGATGTCTCGCTGAAAAGCGAGAATGATTGTTAAAACTAGTAAAGCAGGTAAGACACGCATACCTGCCATTGTGCATCTCTTCCATAATTGAGCGCATCACATGTTCCCCTGTCCAAGTGATGTATGAAGTCAGTGTTGGCGCCACAACACGGCAGTCGCCACCCCCATACCTTGATGACGTCATTCACTGCATTATATCTAACCGCCGCGGGATGTATATTGTACACGTATACACTTGCATACAAGTTAACTGCACTACCTGAGAAAACCTAACTGTAACAGACAATGGCCCTTTCTAACCCAGCTAATCTTTTAAATAGCTATTAATTTGTACAAGTGGATTTGTGATTTCTATTGTGACATGTTCAAGTGCTTGAAAAATTTCCAAAGAGGATATCGAAATAAATTGCAACTAATAATAATTCGGACTAATTTATACGCTTTAATGCCATGTTTATTAATTTAGTGCATGTTAAACTATAATTAAATCGCCAAATAGATTCAGTAGCAACGTCGCATCGACGTCAAGTTCAAAAAGCCCAACTCACAGCGCAAAATATAAAAAAATGTAATTACTCGACATTAGACAGTTATAAACAAATAGTTATAACCTCACATTTGCACGTATAAAGTTGACGTATTCGTATATAAATGCAATTATAATAAAGACTAAACAAGTTAATGCAATCTACGGAATATGTATATATTATTGTCCAGGCGCAGCAAGGAATAGTATATTTTAATGATTACATACAAACTCAGACTACTTATAGTTTATTTCAAATTATAAGAATATGGCTTTGAACGGCTCTAATTCTTTTATTGCACCACCTGTGGCAATAACTACCTGGCCGCTCAATACGATTATCTTTTACGCAAACAAACTGCTGAGGTTTGTAATTACTGCAATTTAGATGAAATAAAATTTAATAATAATATAAGTACCAACAGTTGTTAATTTGAATATATAGTTATATTTAGGGTTTTAAGTTTGGCACTATAGACAAACGTCACACAATTATGGAAAGCCCGAGGTTACAGAAACTTCGATATGAATACTTAACGGCAATTAGAAGGTATAGACAGGAAGGACGATTAATATGTTATTTAGACGAGACGTGGTATGACACCCAAGACACAATTTGCAAAGGTTGGGTGGATAGTTCAAGTATGTGTCAGTTGGACGCGCCGGTTTCGAGAGGGAAGAGAATAATCATTCTTCATGCTGGGTCAGAAAAAGGATAGTACGGACAGCCGCTATTATCTGCTAAAAATGTTAAATCCTCAAGTTTAGATTACCATGAAGATTTGACCTCATCTTTATTTGAAGAATAGTTTTGTGATACTTTGCTGCCAAATTTACCAAAAGATAGTGTGATAGTGTGATAGTGATGGACAACGCTCCGTATCATTCTCGACAGCAAACCAAAGTTCCTACAAAATGTAATAATAAGAAAGATATTAAAACATTTTTAGAAGCAAATGATTTACATTTTGAGGATCATTATACAAAAAACCAATTAATAGAGGTGATGAAGACAAAAGAATATTTAAAGGATTATTATGTGGATAACAGAGCCAAAGAAGCAGGACATGCAATTTTGCGTTTACCACCATACCATTGCATTTTCAATCCCATTGAATTGACATGGGCCCAACTGAAAAATACCATAAGACTAACAAATCAAACACCGAAATTTAGTGAAAGCAGTGTAACACACATAACAAATGCTATGGAACATATAACTGCTGTAAATTGGAAAAATGCTGTTAAACACGCAATAGCAAAAGAGGACGAATATATGCGCATGTACAAAATAGTAGCACCTTTGATTATAAATTTGCAATACGATTCAGACACCGACACCGATTTGCAAGACGACTCAATCACAGATGATTTATGAAATGCGGGGACACATAAAAATTTTATTGTGTATTACAAATAAATTAGCTTTATATATCTATATGTATCCACTACACATGTTGCCACACGATTTGTAATTTTTTCTTTGTATATAAACCCAATGTACAGATATTTTTTATTATATACTTGAAATTAACAGCGTTTTATTATTATATTATAGGGCCCTAATTTATAGTCAATACGGCCCCTAGATTCATACGTTGCAAATAGGTAAACCGTACCCGTTCAATGAGGAGACCAGGTATAATAATTATCATCACAGAAGGTGGTGCAATAAAAGCATTAGAGCCGTTCAAAGTCATATTCTTATAATTTGAAGTAAACTATACAGGCTAGTCTAAATATCACACCGAACATTCATAAGTGCGCATTCGTGACTTTGGCGCGACACAATTGAAATTCAAAGCCTTGCAAAATGATTCCCGGCAAATTTAGTGCGTGTTACGCACTTAATATACACAATTTTCAATTCATAGTTGTTTGATTAATAACAGATTTAGTTTTCTAATAAATTGTTTTTTTTTTATGATGGAACTCAGGAAGACAACTATAAAATTACGAAATCCATTTAAATATAATTTATTTATAAACAAAAAGTACAGTGTATTCAAATTATTTGAAAAAATAAAAAGTAAGTACTATTAATTCTATTTACTTATTGTTATATTTAGTAATGCTTACAAGTTCTTTGTAAATTTACTCATTTATAAGTAGGTTATATTTTACAAATTTATGTAGCAAAAAAACAAACATTTCTAATGAATTTACATAAAAATATATTTTCTTACTTTGTACATAGATTATATACAAATTCAAAATATAAGTAGGTGTGTGGGCAAATATAATTATTGTTTTTTTCTTTTTCAATGGGAAATAATGATGCTTCTCCATTTTTGTTTTTCTGCTACTTGCTTTTATCTTCAAAATATTCTCTACTATGCTATTAAATGCTTCAAATTCCAATCCATTTAGAAAATTAATTACTTCTTGATTTTGAACTCTTCTTATTCCATCTTCGTTGTTCCATCATTCCATCATAATTGTTTTCACAGCATACTGTGGACAATCACATTTATACCTATGAATACAAATCTTGTAAACTCTACAATATAAGGCATGGAAACTTCGATATGAATACTTAACGGCAATTAGAAGGTATAGACAGGAAGGACGATTAATATGTTATTTAGACGAGACGTGGTATGACACCCATGAGACAATTTGCAAAGGTTGGGTGGATAGTTCAAATATGTGTCAGTTGGACGCGCCGGTTTCGAGAGGGAAGAGAATAATCATTCTTCATGCTGGGTCAGAAAAAGGATGGATCGGACAGCCGCTATTATCTGCTAAAAATTTTCAATCCTCAAGTTTAGATTACCATGAAGATTTGACTTCATCTTTATTTGAAGAATGGTTTTGTGATACTTTGCTGCCAAATTTACTAAAAGATAGTGTGATAGTGATGGACAACGCTCCGTATCATTCTCGACAGCAAACCAAAGTTCCTACAAAATGTAATAATAAAAAAGATATTAAAACATTTTTAGAAGCAAATGATTTACATTTTGAGGATCATTATACAAAAGAAACAATTAATAGAGGTGATGAAGACAAAAGACAAAAGACAAATGAAGACAAATTTATGTAGTAAAAAACAAAACATTTCTAATCAATTTACATAAAAATATATTTTCTTACTTTGTACATAGATTATATACAAATTCAAAATATAAGTAAGTGTGTAGGCAAATATAATTATTATTTTTTTCTTTTTCAATGGGAAATAATGATGCTTCTCCATTTTTCGTTTTTCTGCTACTTGCTTTTATCTTCAAAATATTGTCTACTATGCTATTAAATGCTTCAAATTCCAATCCATTTAGAAAATTAATTACTTCTTGATTTTGAACTCTTCTTATTCCATCTTCGTTGTTCCATCATTCCATCATAATTGTTTTCACAGCATACTGTGGACAATCACATTTATACATATGAATACAAATCTTGTAAACTCTACAATATAAGGCATGGATCCACCACAACGCGCCGGAGATCAAGAAGCAGTAGAAACAGTTGTTTCTACTGCTTCTGCTGATTGTTTCGAATGAATCGGCACTCGAACAAGCCAAGGTAGGTCTGTCACTCAAGCAAGATCATGGCGACGGCTTTTTGTGATGCACGTGGCATAATCCACATCGATTACCTTCAAAAAGGAAAACGGCGAATATTGCTGTTTAATGGCGATTTTAAGAAAGAAAGAAAGACCGCATTGGCCAAGAAGAAGGTGTTATTCCATTAGTACAATGCACGGTTGCACATGTGCGTAATTTCCATGGTGAAATTTTATGAATTGCTCTCGTATCCGCCATATTCTCCGGACTTAGCCCTCCCGCTTCCCAAACCTGTAGAAGTGGTTCATCAGAAATAAATTGGGCTAAAACGATAAAATCATCGCTCAAACAAACATCTATTTTGAGAACCTAAAAAATCTTATTTTTTGGATGGGATAAAAAAAATTGGAAATACATTAGACGAAGTGTATAGAGTTCAAAGGAGACTATGTTAAGAAATAAATTTTTTTTGTTGAAAAATTATGCTTAAATATTGAAAAAGATCTTTAGTGTTAAAAAATGTTAGCATTATTAAGAATGACATACCTACCGAAATAATTTTCTTACACTATATCTGGGCTAAGAAGATTGGGTATATATTAATTTAGATTTCTACTTAATGTATATATTGCTTATATTTTAAATGTTTTAATATATTGGAAAAGAATGTAAAACTTATTTTTATAACTCTGAAAAAGAATTGAAACCTTTGGAGAGTTGTCAAAATAAGTATATTTTCAAACTGCATTTAAAATTATACATAAAAGAAAACATTTATATAGTCTATATTTCATATTTTATTCTTTCTTAAGAAAATAGTGGTATAATAATTCGTCTTGCATATAATACAATCCAAATCCATATTACCCTTTATTAGAATGCTACGATGTTTAATAGTGTAGACCGTTCTACTAGAAATATTAAGGGCTTCTGCACGCCTCGAAAATAAAACTTATTTTACAACACTGTCTTATTTTACTAATTATGTGAATTACCTCATGAACACGATTGATGGAAGTAAATGGTCCACCATTCTCTTTTTCCGCTCAAAATATGCTGTAAGATTTAATACAAGCTGTTGAGCTTGAGAACCAAGAAGTTTACCAGGCATCTAAGAAATATTCTGTAAAATTAATAGATTAGAAATTTCTAAGTGATAATCAAACAATTTCGTAGTTATTGCCACTAATTTATATTACTATTTATTATCAGTACTGTTCTCAAAAGAACAGATTTTGTAATTTTTGATGACAAACTAAATATTCAAATTAGAAGAATGCTTAACCTAGAAGTCAGAATACCGGAAACAAAGTCAATAAACAACAATATTGAAGTAATTTGACAGCAAGCCGAATATCATAAGGCTATCTCCTGAACAACTTACCCTTTTATTTAATATAATATTTCAAAGACGTCGTCTTAACTGAAAATGACAAACGGGTGTAGTATTACAGCGCGTATTCATGTGTGTTAGAAAGAGATAAAGTATAATTCAGTACGAATTGAAAACTTATACTTAATGAACTGTACATATATGATTAAATTATAGACACAGTACTTTTGTTTTAAATATGTATGCCTGTTAGACCACTGAACGGAAGTGGCATCGCAGTAAAATAATTAAGGAATACTATAATGAAATATTTTCCTGAATAATAATTTAGATTCTAATAAATGTTAAGCATTAAATGCTATAATACCAACAATACAGCAATTGCTTGTTAAACATCCAATTCGTATGCAGCTATACACAATTAGGGGTTGCATTCCTAAACCTTTTCAGGTATGTGATGTGTGAGCGGTGAAGCGAATTCCAAAAGCCAAACTGCCTAGAATTTCCATGTCCTTGTGTTTGTTTCGGAAGAGCTGCCGTCGCCGTGGCCTGTCTTTTCACTATTTCCACCACCCAATGAGGCATTACCGTTGTCTTATTGAATAATGAATTGCAATTGCTAAACGTTACTCATTACAGCTGTGTGTGGTACTCCTTTCGCCTAAACTAACGCCCATGGAAAGAGGAAAAGGTCTAATTAGTTTGCGAAGGTTTTAAAACTAGTTTTTCTTAGATAAAATATGCTGTTAATTATTTAAATTCCTGTACATTATGTGTAGAAGTTTCATTAAAATAGCAAAAATAAGAAAGAAATCAGAATAAAGTAAATGCTCCTAAAAATATTTTTTTCAGATACTTATTATATAGTACAGTAAAGAAGAAAATTAGAAATTAGATATTTTATTGCTAGTGCAACAATTTAATAAGAACGAAAGTGCCCCCTCTGTTACTGTAATTTTCAAATTCTTTAGTATTCATCTTCATATTTAACAGTTCAAAATTATTATTATATCTATGAGTTAATATACTGCATTGATTTTACAATTAGAAGACAGTCATATACATAATAACTAGGGAGCGGACATAGGAGGCCCATGACTCATCGCCCACGGGCGTACTATTGAAAATTGTTATTTTTAAAGTTTTTATTTTTACTTATAAAATTGAAAAAAAATTGGTGATCTATAAAATATGAAATACATTTTTTTTTTGTTCATTTTGTAGTTCAAGTTGAGTAAAGAAGTATTAATATTAACTAGCAATACTTTCTCTAGGTTCTCTCCTGTAAAATTTGTTCTGTTTGAATGAAATACATTCTCGTAGACAGAAAACGCCCTTTCTACATCGCAACTGGTTATAGGTGCATACTGGAAATATTATTTTATTTCAGCGTATTTAACAGTTAGATTTTGAGGTATTGTCTCCATACGCATTGCCGATATGTTATTAAATCTAGATTTCTATTAAAAACTGCGTCTAACTTTTGCCGAAGGCCACATCCGAAGTCACTTGGAATATCTTTCATATTATTAATAGCCACATCTAAGGTGGTTAATCCATAATTTAGTTTGAGATTTTGATTTTCAAAATAAGTGATTAGTTCTGGCAAATTTCCAAAGTGTTCCTGAAGAACGTACAATTGATTTTTTAAATTGTTTGAAATTGTATTAGTTCCTTGCACAAGGTGTCTTTAATATATTCACAGATTCTGTGCAGTGATGCCAGATCAGGGAATTTGTCCCTAGTTCTAGGGATTTTTTTGTTAAATCGGGAAAAAGGGAATTTTTGGAATTATCTAGGGTATTTTTGAGAATGACTTCAAATAAATCCAAATGCATTACAAAAGAAAAGAAACTAATTAGTATTCTATATTTAATATATTTTAATGTTGCTATCCACTGGCTAGTCACATAATATATAAATAAAGAATCGGTAAAAATGGGTGCAACAAAGAGTAAAAAAAGAGTCGTGAATCTTTTGTTTAAAAGTGGGTACGTCCTTTCATTTATAACGCAAAATGGTCAAAAATATGTATATAAACGTGGTAATTCGCCCATACATTATAAATGCATAAATATGATCATGAAATACTTTCTCCATTTTCAACTAGTTATATAACGTGTGTTCATTTGAAAAGTCAATCTAGGTTACTTTGAAATTTTGATAGAATAAGACGCAAATATATTAGTATGTGTTTTTCCGTAAACGTAAATCCAAATGACATTTGATAATGTCAATCACAAATATCAGTTAGTGTATAAAATAATTGTGCGTCGATTCTGGTTTAAAGAAACTGCTTCTCAGCTTTCACTTTAGAACATAAATTTTTTTTAGTCTAGGCTTATTTTCGAAGTGGTAATAAAATTGATGGTTTATGGGTTTATTCAGTTCAAGATTGCATGGTAGAATTTCAAGTTGAGTTTCCACATCTTGTAATAGATTATATACAATTTAAGAATAATTTGGATAGAACTTTAAAACTTTTTTCTGAAACTGGTAGTCCCTTAAGAAAATCAGGCAGCGGAGCAGTTAAGAAACGGACACCTCAAGTTGTCAATCGTGTTGAAGAAATAATGGAAAATGAAGCACAAACATCTGTTCGACATTTGAGTCAACAAATATACCTTTCTGTTGGTACAACTCAAAAGTTATTAAAAAAAGATATGCAACTTTATCCATACCGTGTCACAGCAGTACAAGAATTGTTAGAAATTGATTACCCACATAGACTACAGCTTTGTAATTGGTTTGTAAATATGAACAATAATGGAAAACTGTCGCAAAGAGTCATCTTTACTGATGAAGCATGGTTTTATAAAACGGGATACCTAAATTCACAAATTACAAGAATTTGGAGTAGTGAAAATCCACATGTAATTTATGAAGAAACGCTACATCCAGAGAAAATTGGTGTTTGGGTAGCGGTAAGCCAAAGGCGAATCATTAGACCAATATTTTTTTAGGGAACGCTAACTGCTCAAAGGTACCGTACGGAAATTTTACAACCATTTGTCAATCAGTTGCATGATGATAGTGCAATAGTGCTCTTGTATCCACCATTTTGAATTTGAAGCTGCAGCCTGATATTGACACTTAACCTATAATTTATATACAAAACGCTTAAATTTTAAATAAACCTAGAAATTGCCCATATTTCCGGAATACCTAATAAAATCGTTCTAATAATAATAAATTCGTTTTCAACGAAGCTGGAGATTTAGTTGAAAAAAAGGTTAGCGGAGAATTGAAAACTAAGATTCAACTTGTTTTCATTGAAGAATTAAAAAGTTAATTCGTTAGAACTTAATACGTAGAGGAATCAAAATTGTAATTTGCCATCGCCATTTCTTTGCTTTCCTCGATGTTTTCCGTTGTTTAACAGATCTGTATTAATTTGTATATACATTGCTTCACTAGTTCAACCGATGAGGCCTAGATGGCTGAAACATATGTATTGAACAGAAGTAAATGCTAAAAATACGAGGTGTTTGTCCATGTTTACAGTTACGGATATGTATTTTGCATATCTGTTTCATTATATTCATTAGTCTTATCAACTTGCTAAGTTTTCCTAAATTTTCGGCATCTTTAAAGATCGCATCATCGCAGACTGTCAAATGCTTGCTTAAAGTCAATGAATAATATTCGAAGTTCGATGTTTTGTTCATAGTATTCCTCTATAATTTGGTTTAATATATATAGCGTCGATAGTTGCTCTTCTCTGTCTAAATTCCAGCTGATATTCATAAATGATTTCCTCTGTTTGATTTTTCACTTTTTCATATATTATTGATGTCACTAGCTTGTAATATAAACTCAAAAGTGATATTCTTCTATAGTTTTCACATAGCATTGGATTTCCTTTTTTGTATACTGGAATTATTAATGCACAACTCCATTCATTAGGCATCACTTCCTCTTTCCATATCTGTAGGATTAATTTATATATTCGTCGCTTAAGTTCATCTCCTCCTTGTTTTATCAACTCACTGCATATTTCGTCTAGGCTAGGGAATTTTCATTGCTTAATTTTTCCAATCATTACATAATATTGATCCTCATACACTTCTATGCCAAAGGAATCGCTATATTCATCTTGATGTAACTGCTTCACCCACTATTTACAGGTAATAAATGCGGGCTCATAATTGGAATTTATAAAATCTTTCCATGAAATCTGAGGCTGATTTAGCAATTTTCTAGGAAATTGTATACTAATTTTTGTCCAAATTTTAGAAATCACTTATTTATTTTAATGGTAGGATTTTTGTGTTCAACAATGTAATTGTCGCAAAAAATTATATTAAATAGAAATATTTATCATAAATCACATAACGCTAAGAAATAAGTAATTAAACTTCTAGTTTCAAAAATTCTTTTATTGTAAATACCACTACAATATTGTTTCGCCATACAATGGCTTCATCAGGTGGATGAAATACTGATGAAATACTTGTATTTCATCCACCTGATGAAGCCATTGTATGGCGAAACAATATTGTAGTTGTATTTACAATAAAAGAATTTTTGAAACTAGAAGTTTAATTACTTATTTCTTAGCGTTATAATGAAGTTTCAACAAGTATCTCGTTCATCAATTAACTACAAATCATATACGTATTCATATCTAGTAATCAAGTATGGATATACATAAAAACCAACCTAATTAAATATTATTAACTTACAATTATTTCCTTGGCAAATACATCAACCTTTTACTCGTAGGTACATCCGCTTAATCGTTTTTATTTTTCATAAAATGTTCACATTTTTTTGTATCTAAATTAATATAAAACTTCACGTATGTCCGTTGAGCGCGTCCGTTTAATCATCCGTAACTATTTACCAGGTGTACGCAGGTTACGCTATCAAATAAGGACACGTTTTGTAAAGACGAAATGTGTCCATACTTGAGAAGTATTCCCGTGTTCCTATAAAGATTTAGGTGAGAGCTGAAGATTACGACAAACTGCATACAACCTTACGCTCAATTTAGTCGCAACCACCTGCAGCGATACGCGACATCTTTGAAGTTTATGGTCAATCGAATTTTCACTTAGGGCTATTCCTTTCTAGTAGAAGTTTTAGAAATATGTGTATAATACATCGGGTTTTCAAACACAAAACACAAACGAATAAATTTGAAATAAGAAAATCACAGTGTCGTTTCTTGAAAATAGACAATGTGGAAGAGAATAGAAATTCACATACAGTTTTGGTGAAATTAAACGAAATCTACAAATATACCGTGCTTACAATAAAATGATCATATATTGTAAAGAAAGAATTGTAAAATACACATGCAATTTATAAAATAATAAATACTGATATCTCAAAGCACTATTTTAGATTGTGGTCCATCATTTTCATTAAAACATTGGATTTGGTCCAAGTAACTTACCTAGGCAATCTGTAATAGCGCGTTATTATCATTAGCAAAGAACTAATACAAAAAATACCAAAAAAAAATAAATTTACTTCAGCAAAAAGTAATTTATAAAACATAATGTGTGATGCACCGTTGAATTCATAATTAGACTTGGCAAAGAGGGACAATTTTCAGTGCAGTGCCGAGAGCAACGTAGAGGGGAGAAGCGCGCGTTGCGGAAACTTAAGCGTCCGTATCAAAGCACACTTGTTCAATATTATTCCACTGGTCTCTGTGAGCGCATGTCAGTATACACATACTTAGAAAATGTTGCATTTAGGTACGTTTCGGAAACGGCGTTATTTCTAAGAAACTAGAAAGCGTAATAGCGAGTATGTCGGATTTTGAATACAAAGGCGATAGAAATAATTGCGCAAGGTGCTTTTCCGCTTTTATACACAGCGTCCCTTTCTTCTAAGAATTCGGTGCCTACCCCAAATAATTTATTTATATTTTCTCTAATTTTCATAGTTATTTAATAATTCCCCCATGTGTATTTTTATTTATCATGGATAAATTTAAATTTTCCATCTCTCTGCGTTGTCTCCCTGTCTATATACTTTTTTTCTTTTTGCGGTTATTTTGATATTTGTAAATTTTATTCTGGAATAGTGAACTTTTAGTCGCGTCTTCCCCGAATAGTTTCTCCTGCTAGTTTGTACAAGAAAATTTTACGCGGAAAATCGTCTACGTATCACTCCTTTTCCTGTAGTATTTTTTTTCTCTTTCTTCCTTTATTTGTACGGTGTCGTCTTGTCCTTTGCTTTCTCTCGCATGTCCTTTCGATGCATCTCATGTCTTGTTACATGACTTTGTTTACATCGTGATATGACTGCATTAACTACTTTTATTTGTATTTTATGCTGTTTGTTTACTTCTTGTTACTGATATTCATGTTGTTTTAGATTTTACTGGTCTAGATTTGCCACTTGTATGGCTTATATAATTAATTTCTCTTATTTTAAAATAGCATTGGACGTCTTATGTCAATGCATCCATTTTGACAAGGTTATATTTACAAAAATATAATGAATTAAAAGTAAATATTGTTACTAACGTTATTACTGTATAAAGTAGAGATTATCTAATATCCTTTTATGATCTTACTGGTGTGTATAGCATGCTTTATTAATTTACTTACACTTAAACGTTTAATAATCTAATTAAAAAAAATTATCTAAAATTTATTGACATAACGTTACTGGTTTACATATTAATTCTTGGAAATATGCATTTAAAATTTTAATACTGCATTAATACGAGGTGCATTCAAGTTCTAAGGCCTCCGATTTTTTTTCTAACTAACTACTCACCCGAAAACTATGAAACTGGTGTTACTTCTCGACATAATCTCCCTGCAGCCGTACACATTTTTCACAACGTCGACGCCATGATTCTATGGCCGCGGCGAAGGCTTCTTTAGGAGTCTGTTTCGACCACTGGAAAATCGCTGAAGCAATAGCAGCACGGCTGGTGAATGTGCGGCCACGGACAGTGTCTTTCATTATTGGAAACAGCCAAAAGTCACTAGGAGCCAGGTCAGGTGAGTAGAGAACATGAGAAATCACTTCAAAGTTGTTTTCACGAAGAAACTGTTGCGTAACGTTAGCCCGATGTGCGGGTGCGTTGTCTTGGTGAAACAGCACACGCGCAGCCTTTCCCGGACGTTTTTGTTGCAGTGCAGGAAGGAACTTGTTCTTGAGAACATTTTCGTAGGATGTACCTGTCACCGTAGTGCCCTTTGGAACACAATGGGTAAGGATTACGCCCTCACTGTCCCAGAACATGGACACCATCATTTTTTCAACACTGGCGGTCAATCTGTGTGCTTCCATTGAGCTGACTGGCGCTTTGTTTCTGGATTAAAAATGGCATCCACGTCTCATCCATTGTCACAATCGACGAAAAGAAAGTCCCATTCATGCCTTGGTTGCGCGTCGACATTGCTTGGTAACATGTCACAAGGGCAGCCTTGTGATCGTCCGTCAGCATTCGTAGCACCCACCTGGAGGACACTTTTCGCATTTTAAGGTCGTCATGCAGGATTGTGTACACAGAACCCACGGAAATGCTAACACTGGAGGCGATCTGTTCAACTGTCATTCGGCGATCCCCCAAAACAAGTCTCTCCACTTTCTCGAACATGTCGTCAGACCGGCTTGCGCGAGCCCGAGGTTGTTTCGGTTTGTTGTCAAACGATTTTCTGCCTTCATTAAACTGTCGCACCCACGAACGCACTTTCGACACATCCATAACTACATCACCACATATCTCCTTCAACTGTCGATGAATTTCAATTGGTGTCACACCATGCAAATTCAGAAAACGAATGATTGCACGCTGCTCAAGTAAGGAAAACGTAGCCATTTTAAGTATCTAAAACAGTTCTCATTCTCAACGCTGCCGGTACAATTCCATCTGCCGTACAGTGCTGCCATCTCTGTGACGTATTGACAACGAACGCACGCTCATTCTAAAACAATGCACATGCTTCTATCTCTTTCCAGTCTGGAGAAAAAAAATCGGAGGCCTTAGAACTTGAATGCTCCTCGTATATGATATACGAGGTGCATTTAAAATACACAACCTCAGTTGATTTCTTTTTAATTTCCTTTAGCTTATCCATTTATGTTTAATTCATTTCTATGTTATTAATTTTCATCCATAGTTTATTTCACAACAATATGTGTGTATCAAGACTGCTTGTAAAATCTGTAATAAAGTGATATCGGATAATAGAATAAATCGTTTATTCGAACAATTTTGTATGATAAAATCTTTATTCCAATAAGCAGATTTCACTGTATGTGCATTTGCAAATTTTAATTTGTATTAAATACGTGTCATACTTTACTCAAGCGTTTTCGTATATTGCGAAAAAATTTAATTCGTCAACCGAATATTTCAGACATATACTAATTTGATATTTAAATATCGTATTATAACACCAAAATTAAGAAATGATTAGAGATTACTTCAAACAATTACTTACTAGTATAGCAATTCATTCATATAAGATCAAATTTTGCTTTTCACACTTCAGTAACGTAACTGTTTATCACATACTTTCAATATATAGTTGCTTTCTTGTCTACGACACTAATAGTTCAGGTTGTACATCATGCAATCTCATTGTCCCATCTTCTCACCTACATCATTGGCCACGCTTTTTTAATCCATCCGAATTCCAATTTCTATTTGTGATGCATATTAAAATAATCTCCTGATCATGCGTGCATACTAAAAAGAAACGAATAGGAAAGGCAAAGTTAACAATAAAGATCAAAAACCCTATTATTCCTTTTATTTCATTATTGACTTTTTTCGTAGCTCACACAGTGTTACTATAATAATACGAAGAATGGCTCAGCACGAGTGTGTCGTGCCTTGATGTATGGGGTGATAATATTCCACTTACATAATACTTTCACATACATGGATATTTTATCAGCTCATCAATTACTCTGCACTATGTACTTTAAAACGATCATCATGTTCGTAAGAAAGGATCATATGGGCAAGGGTAAAAACATATTTTGAATTTAAGTATTTGGTAAAAATTAGCAAATTTAATCAAAAGTATATTGATTCATGTTAATATTCCCATTTAACAATACTAATTGAAACTACCTACATACATTTCAAACGTATTACTATTATGAAGAAGAAAACACTTTTTATAACATACCCCAAGAATTATTGGTAGGACAGTTATACCTAAGGCGATATGATTCGATAGTTATAGTAAACAAAGAAAAAACACCATTCGTTCGTTTGAAATATGCTTATTTTTCTACAGAATCGTCATTTGTTAAGTCGACGTAGCATTTATCATATGTACGCTTATTCGATTCAATTAATTATTCACTATTATAGTACGGTATAGTAGTATATATATATATATATATATATATATATATATATATATATATATATATATATTAAAAATAATAGATTTTTATTGGTTTTAGCGTCCTTTTATTGAATTTAGATGTTTGTTTGCGACGTTTCGACTTTTTTCAATTCAGTCTTTTTCAAGCATATTTGTTGTGCACATGAATGCGCACCCGTGTAGAACAAACAACAAATATGCTTGAAAAAGACTGAATTGAAAAAAGTCGAAACGTCGCCAACAAACATCCAAATTCAATAAAAGGTCGCTAAAACCAATAAAAATCTATTATTTTTAATATTAAAACACGGCCAATAAAATAAAAAAGAAAAACAAAATTCTTTAAACACTATATATATATATATATATATATATATATATATATATATATATATATATATATATATATATATATATATATATATATAAGTGTTTAGATAATTTCTTAGCCGTTTATTAAATAACAACTATTGATAAATTATTGGAGTTCTTCGGCTTTTATATGAAATATTTACAAATATCAAATTAGAATGTATGTAATTGCAGAGTAAGTGGGGATGTAAACATTGCTGTCTACAAATTACAAAGCAAATCATACGAAATTTTTAATTGAAAAATATTGTCTATGTTGGGACTCGAACCCAAGTCTACAGTTTGCCGGACTGTCGCTTTTACCACTTAGCCACAATAGACCTAGGTTCAAGCTATTTAGAAATGCAATATAAAGTAACAGTGTTAATGAATCAGATGTCAGTTACTGAATGTAGATGTCAAGTTGAAGCAGAAGTCAGTTTTGAAAGCTGATGTCAGCTTTGATAGCAGATGTCAGTTAGTGAAAGCAAATGTCAGTTATTGAAAGTAGATGTCTGTTTTGAAATCAGGTGTCAGTTATGAAAGCAAACGTCAGATTAGAAAGCAGATGCATTTCTAAAAATAAATTTCTAAAAATTTTTCGGGGGTTTTTAATTTTGGGTTCCGCATCCTAATTGACTCACAATTTATTAGATTCATATTCTATATAATTCCACCTTTTCATTTTTCATTGGTTGTCTCTTTCTGTCAAGGACATATGATTCTTATATAAACTAGCATACCTTAAACAATGATAAATACAGATATAAAGGAATATATATTTATATTTATCATTATTTAACGTATGCTAGTTTATATTGGGATTTATTCATTGGAACGTTCTCCTTCATGTTTTATATTAGTCATAGAAAATAGCTAATGTCCTTAGAAGGAAAGATTGCGTGACTAAAAGGGTTAATAAAAAAATGCATTGTAATAATTTGCAAGAAGTAAAAATTATTATTGCTTTTATCATTAATTATCATTATGATTGTTATTACGTAATTACTTATCATATGTCTTTAAATGCGTTATATATCGCAAAATTAAAAGCATCTTGGCTAAGCCGATGTAATTTAATATAATCAAATGTAAATGCCCTTTATGTAATATACATATCGTAGCTAGTTTTGTATTGAAAGTTTGGATAAGATTTGCCATACATATCTGTATTATAAATGGAAACCGCGGAGCCGTGAACTAAGCTGACTTGTCATTCCACGTCTTCATTTTTTATTTTGATACCTGCCTTCTCATGCGTTTAGCTAACTTCATTGTATTATATTAGGGTGTGTTAATGGGTATTGTTGTTGCCGCTGCCGCTAAAGTGCCTCAGTCATGCCCGCGTATGTTTAATATACTTACACTTATCTGTTGATTTATAAACGAAGGACAGTAATCGAAATGAGTGACTTGAATGTACAATAGATATCACATTTTTTGTTCTAAATTTCATTACATGAAGTTATATGATCCGGTACCTACTGTATATGTAATTATAAAGTATCAATTCATTAAAATGACATAATAGATTGTCTATACATGCACATATGTATGTGTACATAGATTAAATACTTTATGTCTTTCATCGCACGTACAAGCATTATCTATCCTATACATAATTTTTAAATTAAGAGTAAATTGAAAAGTTACTTTTACACTGTAAAGATTACCAGATTAACTACATCATGCTGGATGTGTTTTTTTTTAAATTTTTATTATATTATTTATTATCTCACATTGTCCATTATATAGTATTTATTTATTCATTTTAGTGTAATTTTAATTCATTTAATATTGTAGCGTTAGTTCCCTCTCAATTTTAAATATAAACCCTACTACAATAAAGTCACAATGTAATTAAATATTTATTAAAAATTAATTACATTAAACAGGACAGATAACATGAATAAAGAAAATAAAGTTAACACAAAGCTCTTTTAACTACTTGTTGCGTATATATAGTAAACTAAATAATCTTTATTCTAAGTCTAGATTCACAATGTGTGAAATGGGTTTAAGCATAAATAAAACGTATACGAAACACAATCATACACTGTTGGAAAAAAGTGACGAGCACACCCTGTATAATTTGAAGAAGTGGTTCTAACGCAATGAAATTCGGTATGGAAGTAGTACTAATACTAACGTAGCATAACTTACCCTCACCTGGAGAGCGGTGCAGCCCTGCTGGGAAGGGATATATTAATAGCGGGAATATCTTCCGCGAGCTGCGCGTACCATCGCTACACAACAAGGCATGGAGTCAATAAGTCGTTGTATGGTAGCGGGAGGGATATCCAACCATGCTGCTTTCAACACTCCTGCATAGCTCCTCAACGTTACTCGGCGGAGCCGGATAACGTTGAAGTCTCCGACCGATCATATCCAAAACATGTTCGATCGGATTGAGATCCGTGCCAGCCATGGAAGCATCCGTATATGGTTACCTTCCACAAACGACTGGGCAACAAGTGCTGTGTGTGGTCGGGCGCTGTCGTGCATGTATAGAAGACGTGGGTGCCGTCGAATATACGCAGCAGACGTGTGCGTCCACCATGTGTAGTAGCACCCCATACCATAATGGCCTGGCGGTGGATAGGGCGTGATTGGATGCACTCCTCGAGCTGATCCTAACCACGTCTCCGATGAACCAAAATTCGCGCGTCACCGGTGCTCAATTCGAATCTTGATTCGTCGGAAAACAAAATATGCCTTTACTCGACAACCCGCTGATGACTAGCCTCCACCCACTGACGCCGTGTACGGCGGTGCTCGCGAGTCAGTGGAATCCGCTGCAACGCACAGCGCGCTCGCCGTCCACTTTCTAGCAAACGCCCCCGTACAGTTCGCGTAGTAAGTACGCCTTCCCTTCCTGCTGGCCAAACGGCTCCAAGTTGCCTTGAGGAAGACGTACGCGACGCTAAAGCGCTGTGCACAAGCGCGCGATCCTCGCGTGCTTTGATCGCGCGGGGCATCTCGCTCGCGGCTGAAGGCGCGTACGTCCTTTCTCCATCCATTCTTGCCATGTCCGCTGCACTGCCAATAATGACCGCTCGAGACGGCGCGCGATATCACGGAAGGATATTCATGTCATGTGCATCCCCACAACCATTCCTCGCTTAAACTCACTCAGATAACACGAACGGTCTTCCATCACGCACAAAGTACGACTACAATTACCCGCTTCCACTACACTAACAATAACCGGTTTCTCCCTTCCCGCATCGGTCACCATGAAGACAACATATTGCAGCTGTCGGAGGCACTCAGTAAAAAATGTAGCGATAGCAAAAGTCAAAACTCGCTGCGCAAGCTTGTCTAGAGGAAACTTAATGCTCCGCTAAATCTACGCATTTATCTTGACACGTTCAGATTATACAGGGTGTGCTCATCACTTTTTTCCATCTGTGTATCTCTAACAATAATTGATAGCGTTCAAGAACATTACATAAACATATCGTAAACGTAGCGGTATCCATGTCTCATCTGAGATTGGAAGAGTAATTTTATTTTAGAGTTAAAAATACATGACAGGGAATGGTTCTTCACATATACCCGTATGGCACCAATGCTGTTTGAAGAACTGTTAAATTTAGTTATTTCCATACTAAGTAAACATAGCATTCGAAATCTAATTTCACCAAGTTAACGGTTAATTATTACTCTGAAGTGCATTTTGCATAATTAAATGTTACTCTCTTTTATTTAGCAATTTATATTTCAGGTTTCTGCAACAGGGGATAGCTATTTCTCAATTGCCAATAGTCACCACATTGAAGCTACAGTGTGCGAAACATATGTAGCCTCTACGTTATTTGGTTTTGAAATTTAAGCGTTGTGTTATTAATTATTGTAATAAAGTGTCAACACATATCTCCTCCTAGCAATCAATTAGTTAGCCAAAGATATTCATTTTTGTTAAACATATTTCTTAAATTTAAATTGTTCTTTATATTGTTACGCGATGTATTAGTTAGTATTTAATTCAAAACTGAGTATTTAATTCAAAACTGAGTACTTAATAAAGCAAAAGGCATATTAAACATGTACCGATATTATGCACATTTCTGTATACACGCCTGAGAGTGTTGATCAACAATCAAAATAAACTCAGTAAAGCATGACCGGTAGCTCTTATAGATATACAACATATATGTATGTATATAAGCATGCACTCATGGAACAGGATATTTGCGGTTAAACCATTTCAAAGAAAAAACGGACAAGAAGCCGAGGAAAAATAAGAACAAGAGATAAATCCTTTGTTTTCTACGAAACGTGTATAGGCAAAAGAAAAAATGCCTATTTCGAATTTACCTACTGGCTACTTTATTTTTTAAGTAATATACAAGGTAAGCTCATATTTAAACCTAACTTGTTACAGGGTACATAAAATAAAATAACCTCACGATTTAAATTAAATTTGCATTGTGTGTATATTCTTAGCCTACTATTGAAACAATTTAAAGTTGAGGCTATATTCAACATAGCCTCCTCTTAAATTAATACACTTAATACAGCGATCCTGCAACGCCTTTAATCTTTCTTAAAAAAAAATCCTTTTTGGTTTGCAAACCAGTCCTCAACAGCTTTTCTATTACCTCTTCGTTACACACATATCGATATCCTTTTAAACTTGTTTTCAATTGAGGGAACAGATAATCAGGCAAGTTAAGTATGGGGAATAGGGCAGGTGTTCCAGTAATTCGTACCCTAGACCCCGAATGGTATACATGGTAATGCGCGATTTGTGTGCAGTGGTATTGTCCTGCAAAAACAACACACCTCTCGCTAACATACCGAATCCTGTTTCCTAAATTTTCTCTCTTAAGGTGGTGAGTATTAGTTTAGTTAGTAATCAGTAATAGATCATAATTATTGCACGGAGATCCAAAAAAACTGAAGCAAGAACTTTTCCAGCGAATTTTGAATTCGATAGTTCTTAAGCCTTGCAAAACAATGATGCTTCCATTCCATCGATTGTTGTTTTGTTTCTCGATCGTAAAAATGACCTATGTTTCATCAATAGTCACAAGACGGTTCAAAAAATCCAGATCTCCTTCAAAACGGGCACAAATCGACCGGGATGCTTTCACGCTTGCTCGTTTGTGTTCGGTGTTCAAACATTTAGGAATCCATTTTGCAGACATTTTTTTCATATCTAAATCGACGTGGACTATATGATTGACGCGTTCATATCAAATCTTTAGTGCCTCAGCTATATATTTCAACTGAATTCGACGGTCTGATAATATCATATCATGAACTGTGTCAATATTTTGTGGTTGGACACCAAAATCGGTCTTCCTGGTCGCTTCTTGTGTTCAAAGGAAAGTTTTCCGCAATCCAATTTTTGACAGTTTCATATGATGAGCATTGATCGCTAAGTGTGTTAAACATATCCTCGTAAATTTCTTTACCACTAAACCTCTTCAAATACTATTTGATGATGACTCGATACTTCAATTTATCGATTTTCACATTTAGATTAAACATGTTTTCTTGCAAAATTGACTGCATAGCAATACTTAAACTTCTTGACGTAAGATTTTACAGTGACGCTTTTAACCCTTTCGGACCTGACTTATTTTATTTATATAAAAAAAAATTCAATTATCTGTTTCGTGTTTTTAGATAAAAATAAACATAAAGAAACTATTTCTTCGTTTTTTAAATCTTTTGTTTCGAAAATTCTTGATGTTCACATTCGTGAACACCAGGTCCTGAGTATATGTGAATAGGGATATGAAATGCGCCTATGAAAAAATTAAAGTTTATTTACAAAATATTTCCTATATTACTGTAGGAATATTATTTGATACGAAATTTCAAAAAACAATTTGTTTTAGATGTTAGACACAAACGGACGTGACATTTTGAATATTTTATTCATGACCGACACTTGCATACGTTCTTGCAACGTTGAGGCGCATTGTCTGTTATGGGCTAATGGCCAGTGCTATCATATCTTGTATCAGTTTCTGATCGTAAATATGGTCGCAAGCATTTGACGTAATTCTAGAGATAGTAATGATGGACTTCGTGGTCTTCCTCTAAAAAAATATTTGCATAAAGTTTATGATTTTAATTTTCTTGAATAGTTTCACATAGTTTTAGAATAATTGAATTTCTGAACTCTGTTTACAAACAAAATTTGTAACGTACTCTTTAGATGTAATCACCTGAGGAAGCCAGTGTGCTGGCGAAACAATTGTCGTGTTACGATTAAAGATTAAAAGTGAAGATTAGAACCGTAGTTTTATTTCTAGTTTTAGAACTACAACAGTAGTACTCATTAGTAGATAATTCTGTAGTTTTACCTTGATAGATCACAAAATTACAGGCTATACCATTAAACTAACATAAATTTTAATAATAATATTTGGGTTTCTTTTTTATATATTGAATTATATTCAATCATTATGTATATATATATATATATATATAATCTGATAACCCTTTTACCGTAAGGTGTCGGGTAAGCTGTTATTCTTCGCCATGTACGAATTTCTTCCATATTTTTCTATCTTTCGCCATTCCTTTTGCTTCTTTCCAGGATTTATTCTTGTCTTTCAATATACTGCTTATTGTATCATTCCAGGTTTTTCTTGGCCTTCCCCTTTTCTTTCTTTCCTGTATTCTTGCCTCGTATACTTGCTTAGCCAGTCTTGTATTTTGCATTCTTTGGACATGTCCCCACCAACTCAATTGTCTCTTTTCTATAAACGTAAATATAGATGGGATATCCAGTCCTTCTCTTACTAGTGTATTTCTTATTCTATCTCTCCTGGTTATTCCTTTGACTCTTCCTAGATATTTCATCTCCGTTGCTTGGATTTTACTTCTGTGCTTATTCGTGAGTATCCAGGATTCACATCCGTACGTTAGGACTGGTCGGTACAACGTTTTAAAGACTTGTATTTTAGTTTTAACTGAGATTTCTGTTTTGCTAATGAAGTTTTTATTTAGTGCATGGTATAATCTTATTGTTTTTCCTATTCTATCGTTGATCTCTGCATCCTGCTGTCCTGACTCGTCTAGTATGGCCCCCAGATATCGGAACTCCTTAACTTGTTCTATTTTTGCATTGCCTATTGTAATATCAAGTTGTTCTTCTCCGATTGCCATTACTTTGGTTTTATTTATATTTATTTTCATTTGGTTTCGTTGTAACACTTCGTTCCAAACCTCCAGATTATATTTAAGTTGTTGTGTATTTTCTGCGATTATTACTATGTCATCTGCGAATGCTCCAATATCAATTTCTACTCTACGGAGGTCCCTATAGCCAACCCACATTTTTTGGGTATAGTTATCACATTCTCTAATAATATCATCCATAAATATGTTAAAGAGCATCGGGCTTAGTCCTCCTCCCTGTCTCAGTCCCTCTTCCGTTTTGAACCCCTCAGATTTCATGTTATTTTTTATAACGAAGTTTACGTGGTTTTCATAGATGCCTTGTATTAGATTTATAATTTTTCTACTTATGCCTCTATTCTCTAGGCTTTCCCAGATTTTTGTTCTTGGTACTCGGTCGAACGCTTTCTCTAAGTCTATAAATCCTAAATATGTCTTCTTTGTTTGGAGTCTTCTTTTCTCGAGTATCTGCTTTATTGTAAATATATGATCCTGGGCACTCCTTCCGGGTCTAAACCCACTTTGCGGTTCTGCAAGGTGTGGTTCTACTACTATTTTAAGTTTGTTATTTATGATTTGTTCTAAGATTTTAGTAATAGTATTAAGTAGAGTAATTCCTCTGTAGTTGTTACAGTTTTTGCAATCACCTTTTTTATATATTGGTATTAATAGTGCTATTGACCATTCATCCAGAATCTCTTCCTTTATCCATGCTTTGTTGATTATTTCCAGTAGGCATCTTCTTCCTGTTTCCCCGAGGTTTTTTATCATTTCTGATGTAATCTTATCTTCACCTGTCACCTTACAGGCTATACCATTAAACTAACATAAAGTTTAATAATAATATTTGGGTTTCTTTTTTATATATTGAATTATATTCAATCATTATGTATTTATCATTATATCATTATATCATTTGTTCATCGATACCCAAATTCTCCACCTAGGAAAGTTCATGACATCGATTCAATACAGATGTAACGCACTTTCCAAAAATGGTTGTCATTATCAGGTTTATCGTTTGTAATATGCAGATTAGACCGTAATTTTTCAAACCTGTTTCTTGACATTGCATTGAAAATTGAGGGAATAGCAATTCCATTTTTCCGGTACAACCTCAACCGAGGAAATTTCAAAACACCCATTAGGATATGCAACCCAAACAATTTTCTTACTTCATTTGCGGTCGTATAATCACTTTTTCCAGTGTTCGTCACTGAGTATACATTGGTTTCCATAGCAAAATTGACAAATATTTCGTCAGGTGTATACCTGTCGAAATATTCGTACGGTGAAATAATTTCAGAAGTGGCAATAGCTTGGTGCGTATCTTGAGCAAAATTCAAAGTTATATTTCCTTGTGTAAAGTGTAAAATTCCGCACCCTCCAGTTTTCGTTAGGTCTGTTTTTCTTGTTATTACTTTTTGCTATGGTTTTTTCTGTCGTATCTTCCAATCCTTCACTTTTAATTTCATGTTCACGACTTTCTACTTGTTGATTGTCAGTGCCTGAATAAATTTCAATCTCTTCATTATCATCATCACTCACATCAACATCAGAATTATTTCCATCTTCAAGCTCCTGAAGAACTTTTTCTGCTTGTTTTTCTAATTCCTTTTCTGTCAATGGACAGTTGTTCTCTTTTATAAATCGCTCCATGACTATTGAAATTTCTAAAAAATTCACATTTTACCTATTGTTATAGAACGCCAAGCTAAAAGCCCAATGATCAGTTATGTGAACATGAACTCTTATAAAAATATTATTTGGCTAAAACTACATTATCAAATGAAATTTCCATTAGGAAAACGAACACAATATATATATATATATATATATATATATATATATAGCAATTGATAAATTATTGGAGTTTTTCGGCTTTTATATGAAATATTTACAAATATCAAATTAGAATGTATGTAATTGCAGAGTAAGTGGGGATGTAAACATTGCTGTCTACAAATTACAAAGCAAATCATACGAAATTTTTTATTTGAAAAATATGGTCTAACTCCAATAATTTATCAATTGTTATATTTAATAAACGGCTAAGAAATTATCTAAACACTTATATATATATATATATATATATATATATATATATATAAATATATATATATATATATATATATATATATATATATATATATATATATATATATGTTGTAACTGGATTCCGGGTTTTCTTCCGCGTTTCAACTGTTTGGTCTTTGTAAAGACCGGTGCTGGTTTTTGTCGTCCAGAATCCAGCACCGGTCTTTACAAAGACCAAACAGTGGAAACGCGGAAGAAAACCCTTATGGTTACTCGTAAACTCTAAAGTTTACCAGAAGCAGAAGCAGACAGTTATCGCAGACCTGATGATGGCAAATGTGATTTTGCCGAAACGTCGTCCAGAAACCAGCACCGGTCTTTACACCCCGGAATTCAGTTACAACACATACTACTGCCCGCGGAAACCCGAAAGAAAACATATATATATATATATATATATATATATATATATAAGTGTTTAGATAGTTTCTTAGCCGTTTATTAAATATAACAATTGATAAATTATTGGAGTTTTTCGGCTTTTATATGAAATATTATATGAAAATAGATAGACAACAAAAACAGGGAAACGCGTTTCACTGTTTTTGTTGTCTATCTATTTTAGAATTATTATTATAATATTATTCAATTGGGATTTATCTTTGAATAATTTTTTCCATTGCAACAACAATTATATTTTATATTCCTTAAAAAAGGCATCATTTTCCGAAACATGTAGGATTGTTTTAAATATATATATTTTGAAGTAACCAGACCTTAGATCGCCAACAAATTGAATTTACCATAACATACAAAGGTCATGAAATAATTATCTATATATGTATGTATATTATATATATATATATATTGATATAAAAGTTAAGGTTTTAAGAATGTTAATAACCATATAATAATAATAACAATGGTAATAACTATATGTGCTGAAAATATTGTGATAATGGTATAAATATCGAAAAAAACTACCACGTTTGGCGACAAATGATATATAAATTTCGGCTTAAAGATGGTTAATAAGAATTATAAATTATTAATCAAATATGATTAATTCAAATTAAGGATTGGTTTCAAATTTTCTATAAATTATAATATAAAGTATTATGTTACCCACGTTATTATTGAGCTTAATTTGGTAGTAAAATGTAAGATGTCGCTCTTACAATATTATCTGGGCAAGTTTATTATAAATAAATATTTTTTTAATTATAATATATTAATACAATCAGTCAGTTCATATTTTTATCTTATGAACAATATTATATGTATTTTTTCGTCTACCTAGCGATAGAACTAGATCTTTCTCACAGGAGCCGGAGTGATATTATCTGATGATTGATAGTTAGTTTAGAATTCTAATTAATTAGAGAAGACCATTCAGTTTCAAGGTATTTTGTACTTATTAATATAACTAATTTTAGATCTAGTTTGATTATACAAATTGTTAGGTTATATTTTACTGAATTAATATGGATATAAAATATTGGGTTTGATCGGTAATTAAGTGAAATCTTTTGTCAGTAATATGTATGTTCTAGTAGAAACGGGAATCAATGGATTAATTGGAAGCTGGAGGTGTTTCTCATGTAGGTGACGCTAACAGTTTTCAGCGGTTTCATACCATATATAAATTTATTGTTCGGATGATATATTCACACTGTCTTCTTATATTAAGAATGTTTTCGGGTAAGTAATTTACTATTTGTAATGTTTAAATAATATTTTAATTTTACGATAAAATTTTGCGTAGCTTTATTTTTCAACAACCTAAACGACGCTCTTTTCTGTTGTTTTTTATTCCTGTGCCCCAATACAATATTTTTACTATATATAATTATTTAACTTCCGTAATTATCCAAATCGATTGATTTTATATCCAATATTTAATTAATATTATTATAAAAATAAAATTAATACTTATACAATTGTAATTACTTATTTTTGAATGTTTATCAATATCATATGAGTGGAGTTAATAGTAAATGATTTTCGCGGCAAACTAATTCAAATTCAAAAAAATATATACGTATTGATAAAATAGATTTCCATATGATATTAATTTTATTATTCAAGTTAATTATAATCAGAATAATAAATAATTAGATAACTTTCGATTGTGAAAAATGATAAACAAGTATTAAAAATTCTTTCAAATAAATTTTTTAATTAAATGCGCGGTATTAACTTGTTTAATAATTTACGTTATAATTGCATGGTCACCTTACTTAATCTAATGCTAATAATTAGAGTGGACCAATTCGGAGCGAAAGCAGAGGCGTGACTAACGAATTGGTTCCCGCATGCGAAACATTATTAATATCTAGAGATATACTATCACGAACGGTGCTGTTATTATGTTAGACATAAAAAAATGTAAGACGGTTTTTCTAGATTATGAAACGTTCTCGGTGATACGTATAAAAAATAAAATCTAAAATGTATGTAATTAGATTATTAAAAAAAAACTTACCGTCTTATGCGTTTTCCGTGACTTGAAAATCTGGAGAAGCGCGATGAAATATTGTTAACATAAGGTGCGTCTCCATAGTTATTTCTCGAAAACGCGTCCGCCGTGAGGAAAATATGTGCTTGTATAAAGAAAACGATCGCTCCACATCTAGTGATGTGATGTTTGCATAATTAAAATAATCTTTGAAATAACTTAACACATCTGTAGACGTACCTTCACAAATTTGTCTAAGTCTGGCAAAATCTAAATCCTTATCTAAAACACTTTCAAACTTACTTAAAATACACTCATTTCTTGCGTCTTCTATCGAACATAGCTGTGCATGTGTATATTTCACAACTAGCACTGATTCCTGTAACGATAGCGAAGAATTTTGTAGGTTTTCTAATGCTTGCACTGAGTTGCACTATTCCGAAGTAATTGTTGTGAATAGTTTGTAAATCACTTTATCCTGACTATTTTGAATTTTTTTCCGACTTTCTTCGATAGCGGCACTATCTTTCGGATTTAATAATAAAACCACTTTTTTACATCCTCAAAATATTTATGATAGTAAAATGCCGCTCGTAGCCATGTTCCCCCATCGTGTCAGAATCGGCTGTGGTGGCTCAGGGGTATGGGGACACAATTCGTGAAATTTCCAAATACGTTTTGGAGATTTCAGGAATACTGCCTTTGTACTCGATATTAACGCATCTACATTTGGGTAACATTTACGGATCCGATCTGCTACAAGATGTAGGGCATGGATTTTACATGTAATATGTAAAAAGTTACCACACTGTTCCTTAAGAGACCGACCTACAGAAGGCATGGTTGCGGCACCATCTGTCAAAAACATTAGGATTTGATCTCTCGAAATTTCAAATTTTTCCAATGTACTTAACACCACTTTTGAAATTATCCGCGCAGTACATTCTTCTATTTGTCTGCTAGCTAATAAAATTGAGGATGGCGATTGATTTGGTTCCATTTTATGCACCATAACATTAAGTACAGATCTTTTTTTGCTATCAGTTGTTTCATCCACACTCAACCACACTTTTTATTTTTCAGATCAGCCTTAATTTTATTTTCTAAATGTACACGAACAGATTTTAAATAACGTCGTAAGTGGGTGCAGCTCGGTAATTCTACATTGACATATTTTTCAAGAAATGAAATAAACGAATCATTGCGTAACAAAGTAAACGGCAAATTACACACAACCATCATTGTACACAAATCAAATAAGAACACTTCGTATTTTGTATCGGCACCAGTGTCTCTATCTTTATGTCTTGCGCTATGAACGTGGCGTTGCAAATTTGATTTTGTTAAATGGTTTATATATATATATTGCGCACTAAACATTTTACATTTACCCCATTGTAAGATAAACTAGGATGGTTCTCAATAAACCTATTGACTAACTTTGATGATAGCGGTTTTTTTACTGTACGCTCCTTCAACATTATTAAATACACAGAATACACTTTCCTGCTGCTATTACACGTGTACACACGATGACCGTGAACAACATACTAAGTAATCGTATGTGCGATGGGGCACGCGGGAACCAATTCGTTAGTCACGCCTCTGCTTTCGCTCCGGATTGGTTCACTCTACTTATAATTAATTGATATTGAATTGTTTCTTCCAGTTTCTGACGAAGTAGAACCACTTCAATATATACTTATGAATCAATCAAAGAAAACAATAATTGTGTAGATAAAATAGCTAAATTTTTGAAAAATATAGGTACAACTTTCTTTCGCACAGGCGACCGCTTCACGTACGTTCACAACATAAACTTAATAAACTACAAACATATCGAAATTGAACCAGAGATGGCTCTGCATTACTCATAATATTCATGGTAACAAACATAACCAATGGGTTCAAATTCAGTGATTCAGAACGTATATTTAAATGTGTAAAAATTATGTACCTACACATATGTGAACGCCAAGGCCGAAAGGGTGAAAATGTCATTATTTTTTGCCACTATACCAAGATTTTGTTTTGTTCAAGGGAAATTAGATATTAATACCCCCTCGTATTAATGCTTATATTAATAATTAAGAGTATTTTTTACTGCTGCTTTTCTCCAACTTAATTGCCTATATACGTATCCAGAATTTAAACCTACAATGCAGTAACTGTTTTTTAACTTACTGTTACGTAGAGTTTCGTAAAATTTTAAACAACAAACATTTAAATATTAATTTACGAAAACATAAAGTCAATAGAAAGTTTAGGAAACTATTTGTTTGATATTTATTTGAAAAGTTTCGCGTCAATTCTTCAGAAATCTTGATTGAACTGTAGTTAATTTTACACACTAAATAATATGAAAAGTTTAGAAAACTAATGCAAGTGAATAACTTAAAGAAGTTAAGTCACGAAAATTTACATCCAATTAAAATCATGTAATTACAACAGACGAAGTGAACCAAAAAAGCTAAAGAAACCTTTCAACAATACATATTCAAAAATAAATTTATCTAACGAACCAATATAAAATGCTATTTTTTCCTCGTTTCATTTTTTCCGATAAAATAATTGATAAATCAAATACCGCTTATTACATGAATTCGCACGGTTTAGCCTTTTCCATGAGGTATTCAAGTTTAACTGTCTTAATCTTTGTAAGTCATTATGTACGCCACGAAATTATATCAACAGTTCCTCCACAATAAGGAATTACAGCGAATTTGATTAAATTCGTTATAATTATATGTTTATTAACTGGATGCACTTTAATAGATCCGTCACAATTAATATGTCGTTAGTGTTTGCGGTTTGTTGAATCTATATAAATTGAGTTTGACACACTTGAAGAAATAAAAATTTTAACAATTATAGTAATTACTTCACTATAAAAAGGAAATCAAAATATTTCGATATTAAAACAAATTTAAATTCAGAATTAAATTACAAAGCTTTCATTGGCTTTTAATGAGTGTTATATTCGTCATTTAATCTAACATAAATAATAATGGAAAATTAGCATTCTTTTTAAAATTATGTATGAGCTGCAATTATATTCAAGTGTAGGCGAGTTAACTGAAAGTTTCAATACACGTCATTAAAATATGTTGACAAAAGTATGATTTCCACTTGTAGACGTTGCAATTTTTCAATATTTGGGCTGGCTTCATGCATTTTTCTAACAATTCATATTTTAGCTAGAATAGTGTAATCACTACTTAGTGATTACACTAGTTTACAAATTTCAGTTTGTTCGCTACAACGAAGGTAATGATGATTGGAGAAAATAGAGAAAACCTGAACATACACGTAGAAATAGATAGAAAACGAATTGAACAAGTAGATCATTTCCAATACCAAAGAGTAACCCTAGATCGGAGACGCATACAGCAGATAGAGTACAAGAAGCCAATAAGTTATACGGGGTGTTAGGGAATGCATAGCCAAAATTTACAGATCGATTTATTTATAAAATACGAACAAAGAAGTTGTATGCTGTTTTTATGAAATATGTAGCGTTTTGGAGAAAAAGTTAAATTTGTTACTAATACAGACACACAAACAATAAAACTACTTATAGGCAACACGTTTATTTGCTACAGATGCCTATGATATCTGTTTAGTTTAGTTAACAAAAATTAAAACAACGCAAAACTATACAAAAAAGGGATATTTATCAATACGTTTTTGCCGTATTACGCAGTTGTTATATAATGAAACAGATATGCAAAATACATATCCGTCACTGTAAACATGGACAAACACCTCGTATTTTTAGCATTTACTTCTGTTCAATACATATGTTTCAGCCATCTAGGCCCCATCGGTTGAACTAGTGAAGCAATGTGTATACAAATTAATACAGATCTGTTAAACAACGGATCTGTATCTGTATCTACATTTACGCTAAAATCGTCTCCAAGCTATAACCAGTTTCGTTCTATCAGGCGACACCAATTTAATGAGTGACATCTGACGGAAGAAAGCGACTAGGCCAGAAAAGGCGATCTTCCGCTCGAATAGCAAGGCTATTACGGAAAAAAGCGGAAAAATACGTATATTGGACAGCACCAATATACGTATCTTTCCGCTTTTTTTCGTAATAGCCTTGCGCTATTTGAGCGGAAGATCGCCTTTTCTGGCCTAGTCGCTTTCTTCCGTCAGATGTCACTGATTAAATTGGTGTCGCCTGATAGAACGAAACTGGTTATAGCTTGGAGACGATTTTAGCGTAAATGTAGATACAGATACAGATCCGTTGTTTAACAGATCTGTATTAATTTGTATACACATTGCTTCACTAGTTCAACCGATGAGGCCTAGATGGCTGATACATATGTATTGAACAGAAGTAAATGCTAAAAATACGAGGTGTTTGTCCATGTTTACAGTGACGGATATGTATTTTGCATATCTGTTTCATTATATAACGCAAAACTCATAAAATTAAAGAAAATGTCCACCATTTGCTTCAAGACAAGCTTCAGAACGCCTTTTTAGTGACTGACTTACTCGACCTATATCATTTTCCTTATTTCTTATAAATTCTGTAGTCGCCATAACGCGATTTTTAAGATCATTTTCTATAGGAATCTTGTAGACCAGTGATTTCATATAGCCCCAAAGATAGTAATCACAGCTGTTAACCCTAGGCGATCGCGGTGGTCAAGCATGTGGTCCTGCTCGTTCAATCCACCGTTCGTCGTAAATTTTTTTAAAAAGTTTCTCACCTACAGAGTAAAATGTGCAGGGGACCCATCATGCATGAACCACAATATTATACGTAATTCCAAAGGTAATTCTTCCAGTAATCCTGGTAATACTTCTTGTAACAAATGTAAATACCTCTCTAGATTTAAACGATTTGGTAAAACATATGGGCCTATAAATCGGGTGCCAATAATTCCAGTCCACGCATTGATAGAAAATCGACGTTGAAAATTTTGTTTAATTATTGCATGAGGATTGATATCGGAAATCAGGAAATCATGATTGAAAAAGGTCAGAGTTTGAAACAGAATCATTTAGCCACGATTCCGTAATAATAATTACATCAAATGACCAGGATAAAAAGAGTGAGTTTTAGAACAGAGTCCTCGGGTGTTTTGATAATGCATGTTTAAGACGGAAAGAGCTCTGTTGTAATGATTTAGTTTAAAGAAGAGACAATAGGTGAAATGCCATTTCTATACACGATTTTCAAATTCGATTCACTATTCCCCAGGCGATTAGCAAATTCGGTCCTAGCATCTTTATGAATTTGCATCTACATAGGCGTACGGTCGCGAAACATAGACAAACCAGTAAACTGGGGCAAATTCCGGTTCTTCTTAAATTTTGCCAGAGCAGTGAGAACAGCATCCTCGGAGGAAAAAGTGACTCTAATTGGTCGACGACGATCTTTGTGAGTAATATCAAACTTGCCTAGCCTGATAGGCTTTAAATCAGGTTCATCAAGCTGTAAGTCAGTGAAAACCTTCCTGACAAAAGTAGAATTCAGGGCCAGCTGATCATTATTGGATGAGGCAACAGTTTCCTTATGACCATAGATTATAATATATATTACACTTGCGCTTTTCGCGCTCTGAAATTTCGCCAATAATTTTTTCAGCGTCGATAAGAGAATTTTCAAGCATGAGCTGTTTTGCAAGAGTGTCCTTTAATACTTTAATTTCATCGCGTAGCACTGCTATGACGGCCCTCAATCCATTAAAATCATTACCAAGCTTGGCACAATCCTTACATGATCAAGTCAAACCAGCACCCAAATGAATTTTGTCGGCCTCTGAATTGGAAATATCAACACATTCTATTTTAAACGGTTTCGTGCAAATGCAGCACTTAACAACTTTATGTGAATTATCGGATTTACAACATCAGGAACACCTCAACATGCTGAGTATTGAGAAAAAACAATATAACTTTAGGATAATACGACAGGGACACACTTCACGCTGAGGTACCCGTCAACAGCGACTTTATAATTAACAAAGACAGGGTAAAATGGCAACGGACAGGGAATCTCTAACAGATTACAAAGGGAAAAGCAAAATTCAGAATATTAACTATATAAGCAGGCACTGTAGGTATAAACAAGAATACAAAGAAATAAACTCGGCAAGAAGTGATACACACAAAAAAGTGTAGATAAAATGGTGCACGATGTCTATGATATGATACAAAATAATTGCGAAAATAATAAATCACAGACATTATACGAGGTGCATCAAGTTCTAAGACCTCCGATTTTTTTTCTCCAGACTGGAATGAGATAGAAGCATGTGCATGGTTTTAAAATGAGCGTGCGTTCGTTGTCAATACGTCACAGAGATGGCAGCACTGTACGGCAGATGGAATTGTAGCGGCAGCGTCGAGAATGATAACTGTTTTAGATACTTAAAATGGCTACGTTTTCCTTACTTGAACAGCGTGCAATCATTCGTTTTCTGAATTTGCGTGGTATGACACCAATTGAAATTCATCGACATTTGAAGGAGACATGTGGTGATGGAGTTATGAATGTGTCGAAAGTGCGTTCGTGGGTGCGACAGTTTAATGAAGGCAGAACATCGTGTGACAACAAACCGAAACAACCTCGGGCTCGCACAAGCCGGTCTGACGACATGATCGAGAAAGTGGAGAGACTTGTTTTGGGGGATCGCCGAATGACAGTTGAACAGATCGCCTCCAGTGTTAGTATTTCCGTGGGTTCTGTGCACACAATCCTGCACGACGACTTGAAAATGCGAAAAGTGTCTTCCAGGTGGGCGCCACGAATGCTGACGGACGACCACAAGGCTGCTCTTGTGGCATGTTCCCAAGCAATGTTGACGCGCAACCAAGGGATGAATGCGACTTTCTTTTCGTCGATTGTGACAATGAATGAGACGTGGATGCCATTTTTCAATCCAGAAACAAAGCGCCAGGCAGCTCAATGGAAGCACACAGATTCACCGCCACCATAAAAATTTCGGATAACCGCCAGTGCTGAAAAAATGATGGTGTCCATGTTCTGGGACAGTGAGGGCGTAATCCTTACCCATTGTGTTCCATAGGGCACTACGGTGACAGGTGCATCCTACGAAAATGTTTTGAAGAACAAGTTCCTTCCTGCACTGCAACAAAAACGTCCGGGAAAGGCTGCGCGTGTGCTGTTTCACCAAAACAACGCACTCGCACATCGGGCTAACGTTACGCAACAGTTTCTTCGTGAAAACAACTTTGAAGTGATTTCTCATGCTCCCTACTCACCTGACCTGGCTCTTAGTGACTTTTGGCTGTTCCAACAATGAAAGACACTGTCCGTGGCCGCACATTCACCAGCCGTGCTGCTATTGCTTCAGCGATTTTCCAGTGGTCGAAACAGACTCCTAATGAAGCCTTCGCCGCGGTCATGGAATCATGGCGTCGACGTTGTGAAAAATGTGTACGTCTGCAGGGAGATTACGTCGAGAAGTAACACCGGTTTCATAGTTTTCGGGTGAGTAGTTAGTTAGAAAAAAAATCGGAGGCCTTAGAACTTTAATGCACCTCGTATGTAAATTTTGTTTACTCACGTAAAAGCGTTATAAAAAACACCACCAACCGAAATAAAACAACTTTACTTCAATGTTGATTTAGCAGAGCAGAGATAAACGTACATACACGCACACGTCTAATAATAATAAAATATCTAATTCAAAGGGTCAAATTGTTCACTGAGTCAATTAGTCTCTTAGGAATATAAATGCCCACTAATATTTTATTATTATTACGGGCGATTTTAAAATTTTTGGCAGCATTTAAAAATAAATATAAAGTTCAGATTAGAATTTTGCTGATGGGTTTATGGGCAAAGATCCCGAAAAGCCCTTAAATTAAAAAAAAGGCGAATTGGTATCAAATGTGTTGCATATGCATTGCACATTTCCTATGAAAGTGCGATTCACATCATCCATCACCACTTGCCTTGAGAAAGCTTTCGGTGATATGGGTTCCTAGACCTTCAAATGCTGATCAGAAGTATGATTAGCAACGTCGGAGACTGCAGCCGTTTTGAAGAATATTCTCCAAACTTTTCGGATCGGCGTGTTACTATGAGCGAAGCATTGGTCGATGACTACGATCGAGAAAGTGAAGAGCAATCCCGAGAGTACAAACATTCTGGTTCTCATCGACCCAAAAAATTCCGTATTCAAAAACAGCTTGCAAGATTCATGCTTCAGTGTTTTAGGACAAAGATGGGATAATTGTGAGAAATTATTTGTAAAAGGATAGAAGTACAAGGTGGCCCAAAATGACCGAAGGGGTTTGAGTTCATTATAACTTCTTATTTAAGACATAATTATTAATTTTTTTTAATTTTAAATACAGTATATTAATGGAGAATATTTTTAATTTAATTATGAAAAATTATATCTCGCAATTGGTGGCCATTTTCTGCTTCGCATATTCGTGCTCATTCCAAAACATTTTCCATAGCCTTTCGCAAAACTTCAGGTGTTATGTTGTTGATTTCGTCGCGTATATTATTTTTTAATTGCTGTATGGTTCGAGGCTTATTAACATAGCCTTTTCCTTTCAAATAACCCCAAAGGAAACAGTCTGAAGCGGTTAAATCCGGTGAACGCGGAGGCCAATTAAAATCGCTTGTACGGGAAATAATTCGTTCACAAAAGATGTCACGTAAAAGAGCTATTGTGTCCCTCGCAGTGTGCGCTGTGGCTCCATCCTGTTGGATCCATACTTGCGGATGGTTTTCCACGGCTGGCCTTAAAAAATTTTCCAACATTGTCCGATATCTAACACCAGTGATGGAAACGGCGACACCGTGTTCATTTTCAAAAAAATAAGGGCCAATTGTCCTTTCCGACGAAACACCGCACCAAACGGTACACTTAAGTGGGTGTAATTCTCGCTGTTGAAATACTCTTGGATTTTCCGTAGCCCATATCCTGCAGTTTTGCCTATTAACGAACTCATTTAATTGGAAATGGGCTTCGTCGCTTATAATTAAATTATGAATAAAATCATGATTTTCTTCTGCTCTTTGACGAAAATAAATTGCATAATCAAGTCGTTGCTGGTAATCTGTCGGTTTCAATTGTTGGACAAGCTGAATTTTGTACGGAAACATTCTTATTGTATGCAAAATTCTCTGCAGCGACCCTCTTGAGAGGCCAAGTTGTGTCGAACGTCTCCTGGTTGATGCTCCATCTTCCCGAATACTCTCCTGTAGCCGTTCAATATTGTAATCCGTGTGTACCGTTCGTCGTCTGCCGGCACCAGGAAGGTTCCTTACTGCCCCTTGTTCTCGAAAATTTGCAACTAGACGGTTTATTGTTGACTCTGAGGGTCCAACCCGCACATTAAAATAACGACGATATGCACGCTGAGTCAAAAAAATGGATCCTTGATTTGAGAAATAAAGTTCAACGATTTTGGCACGTTGTTCAATTGTGTACTGTTCCATTTTAAATTCCCCAAGTCTTCTTTACAAAATACTGAAAACAAAAAAAAAAAATTATAATAAAAAAGTTATAAGGAATTAAAACCCCTTCGGTCATTTTGGGCCACACTGTATTACGGGAGCACTATATTGTAGAAAAAGACCTTCGAAAATTGTGTAAAAAGCTATACAACGCTCGTACTCACAAGCCGTTGATTACACTGGAAAAAATTGATGAATTTAGTTTTGAATTGTTTGATCAGAGGCCCTATTTTCCGGATTTAGCACAGCCAGAATATTATTTATTCCAAAAAGTCTAAAAACGTTTGAAAGGTAAAAGGTTTTCCACAAATGATAAAGTCGTATATGCGGTTAAGAACTGGCTTGCAGACAAAGACAAAGACTTTTTTAAAAGCCTTAGAATTACTGTATAAACGTTCTGCTAGAGAAGTCTTAAAGGAGATTGCATTGAACAAATAAAATTTTGTATTGAAATATTGAGGCGTCTTACATGGTAGGCTAACTATAGATCGTTCCAACCTCCGTATTCAGTATACGTCTTATGGGAATTTGTTTCATGGTTGCCAAATCATCCAATCAACTGTACATTACCATTTCCGGTTAATTATTTGACATTTCACGCGATCAAATCATAACCTTTATTTACGTTTTTTGACGTTGAAGGTGCAAAATTATTGAGATTCATATGACATGTTGCTTATTATTTTATTAAAGTAACTAAATTTTAACAGAGTGCATAGCGAATTCGCTGCATGTAAAATTATAGGAAAGAATACTACAAGGAAAATAGCTGTATTTCAATATTTATTAACAATACTACACACATTTCTAAACAAATATAATGTCAACGATATCTATGCAACGTACAGTGAGTATTTACTTCGATATTGGGGTGTTATGCAATTTATTAAATTAAAAACGATGATGATCCTTTAACAAATAATAGTTTCCACTTTTGTAACAAAAAGAACTGGAATCATACAAATACGTATATAATACAATAATATTTAAGAAAGGAATAGCAATTACACACACATATCTATGTCTTATGTTAATTTTTTAGTCAGTCGAGGAATCACTTCAGATGAGGAGATCTTCAGATGATGACGAATGTGTTACGTGAATAATTAATTCTTCGATGTCGTCTTGCAAATTATCCACTATCCACATTTCCTTTTCAATATTTTTTACATGTTTGATGCAGTTTTGCCAATTATTAGCTGTTACAGTGCTATACGCTCTTCGAATTAATTGCTCCATATCTTTTACCTTAAATGTGGTATTATTCATTCTTATATAGTTTTTAAGTTGTGCCCATACCATTTCAATGGGATTTAACTCGCAGTGGTAAGGTGGTAATCAAAGAACTTCATGACCTCTTTCTTTTGCAAATTCGTCAATCCTACTTTTATCATATTGCGGTTTAATTTGTGACACGCAATACAGTAAGTCCCTTTTTAGCATATCGTTACTGATTTGTATTTGTTTTTCACTAAGCCAATCAATGATATCGTTTTTCCTCCATGCTGTTGTTGGAATTCTTTCCAATTTTCTGCAGTGATAGGAAGCATTATCAAGAACAATGACTGACTTCTGTGGTATATTTGGAAGAAATTTATTTATAAACCACTCCTCATATGTTTCTGAATCCATCTCGTGATGAACGTCGGTAGTGTTTTTCTTGCAAAGAAATGTATATTCAGCACCAGGAACAAACCCATTATCACCACCAGATTTCAAACCAGTGCTTAGTCCTTGAATAAAAGCTTGTCGACTATTTTGAATAGTAGTATCTGTCCAAGTTTTATTTACCGCATGCCCTGTATTCACCCATGTCTCGTCAGTGTATATAATAGTTCGACCTGAAATAAGATAGTTACAGCCGTGTTAAGTAGCAAGAAGTAAATTGTACCTTCTTCTCTAAATCTTTTGATCTCTCGTAAATATTTGTGCCCCCACCTAATAATCTCATCTCGTTCAATGAGTATAATTTTTCGTCCTAATTTTTTAAATTCGGAACCCATATCGTGTAACAATCTATGTAAAGTTGTTCGACTGAAGTTAGGAAGTTCATCATCAGCATTGACAGTAGCAAGAATTGTATTTAATGTAGGTGGCATATTCTGTATAAAAAAGCCATTCACTTTACGTCGAATAGCTGCTTGCGTGTTCTCATCATATGTATATAGTCGATCATTTAGTTGTATGTCTTTCCTTTTTTTAGGTTTTTTTTGGACTTGATAATAAACCAGTTCGTTGCTCCTGTTTTACATGATATATATTGCACGGTCTGAGATACCCAAAGCTTTACTTGCTTCTTGAACGGCAGCACTCACATTCATTGATTTATTGAAATAATTTAAAACATTTTCAATCATACACTTCTCCTTACGGCTAAATTTGTCTCCTTTGCGCCGTTTTCTTCCTACAGGCTCCATTAATGCAGTGAAAACTATAATTACATTTATATTATGTTATAACGTTTATAAAAATCAATAAAAATACCCATATTACCCTGTGTACGCTTGAAAAAGTTAGAAGTGTTCTGAAAAGAAAAATTTGTACAACTATATAAACAAATTAACAATTTAACGAAATATTTTAAAAGTAGGACGATGACGGTTGACAGTTGATATTAATAGACAGATAGAAACTGTTGTCGATGACGACAGCATATGTCAATAAGTTGCAACATAGCAACCGTAAGTGAAGACAGCGTTAATGACAGGAATTAAGGATAGTAAGAGATAAAAGTTGCTATTATATGCCATACTGAATACGGAGGTTGGAACGATCTATAGTTATCAATACTCCCTCGTATAAATTGCAATTATTGCATTTGAATATTGATAAAGAAAATCTCATAGCAAATATTTACATTTTCAGTCAATTGCAGGCCGTTAATAAAAAGCAAAAATTAAATTATTTCATGCATCGAATTGGAAAGTAAAATTTTCTTTCACAAGAATTTACTCAACCATTTCAAATATATTTACATCACATTAGTGTTAGAAACCTATTTAATTATATTAATCCACATTTGCTATTGTTATGACACGTATCACACACAAGTTTTACATAAATAATTACATTTCCATTATATACGGATAAACAAAAAAATAATAACTCAGATAGAAACCAGAACGGCCGACTGGAAGAAAGTTATCTCATTTACGGCAGTGTTTAAGATTCGTGAAAAATATGGTGGGAACACTTAACCACACCATCTAGAACGAATTAAATCCATACGAACTGAATAGTTCTAATTATAGTTACATAGTTAATTGGTAAGGTTGAATTTTTAAATGTGGTATTTGTATAATTTCACAGTGGCTATTTATTGAAAAGTCAAAGAAATAAAATCGTGAAGAAAAAAACATTACAGTTTCCTAGTTACTAGACAATTAAACTGTATTGAAAAAACGGAAACATGGAGTTGAATTTCTGTTTGCTCGATTAACGGATAAGAAATAAATTTTTTCCAATACACCTTCTAATTTGATCAAGTGTGACATAAACGAGTTGCGATTCCAACGCGACAGTTAGTTGTCGAGTTGGTTATGTGATTTCTAGTGTGAGATTTTTTGTCTTTCTCTCTTTCCTACGTTGTCGCAGCTCTATGTATACTTTGTTAGCAACAGGTGAAATCACTGAATGGGACATGGGTCATCAAGCGTAACATGCTGTTTTATTTTTCATCTTTGTTTAACAGTAATTTGTAAATCGCTTCCATTTAACAATTGGTAACAAATATAGTTGATTAACCACTGTAATCGTAATTATTAAGATGCTATTTTTACTTTATTATAAATTCAAATGTTAGTAATTCTTCTACAGAATGTCCAGAAAGGGTAGAGGGTATTTGTAAATTCAATAAAAAAAAAACAACTACAAGTCAGAAAAATTTTATTTTTATTTTTAATCTTTAGACAAAGTTTTGGAAAATTAAGTGCCGAAGATTGTGTTGTTCAATTGTTCTCTAACCAAGCACAGAATTAGCCGCCACGCGTCTACACATCTCTCTGAAAACAATGGCCACTTCAGTGTGGACATTTTGCTTCAATTGCAGTAGAGTTCGTGGTTTGTTTGCATGCATTTTCTCTTTAAAGTATCCCCACAATAAATAACCAAGGCGCGTGAGATCGGGGCCAATTGATGGTGCTTCGACGAGAGATCACTTTTTCCGGGAAAAGTTGATTGACAACCTCGAGTGATTGGTTTGCGATGTGACCAATGGTTCCATCTTTTTTAAACATGTTTCCATTTTAAAACCTTAAAATTCCCGCAGTTGTGGAAACAAAAAGTTTCTTAACATGTCGCAATACCGTTCACCGCAAGTACTCGCCCTGGCCGGTCTACTCGCTCTCGCCTCGCCATTGTCAAAAGCAGGAGAGACAAAAATAGGCCAAGAACAAGAACAGCATAACAACAAGCGTATACACTACGACAATCCCACATGTGAAAGGCTTAAAGGAAAACATCAGAAGAATAGGCAATAACATCAGAACAGCCATAAGGACAACAAACACCATCAGAGCGTCTCTGACCAGAACTAAAGCAGACAACTAAAATCAGAGAACAAAGAAGTGCATGTACGAAGTAGCATGTGAATGCAGACGAACTTACATCAGAGAAACAGGTAAACCTTTTCATATCAGGTTAAAAGTCAGGTTAAATGAAAAGCTTGTCCAACTGAAGGAAACAAACAAATCGCGTCTAACTCAACATTCCCGGGAAGGTCACAGGATTACATGAACTGATCCTGGCAAAAGAAAACCATCAAACAAAAATAAACCTGAAGAAGACAGCATATATGGTTACAACACCGAACGCCATAAGTACACCAAACGTGACGGCGGAGCCGGAGTGCTTGATATATAGCAAGTGTTTTAATGATCAGTTATCCACAAATACAGGGTGGCCCAAAATGACCGAAGGGGTTTGAGTTCATTATAATTTCTTATTTAAGACATAATTATTAATTTTTTTTATTTTAAATACAGTATCTTAATAGAGAATATTTTTAATTTAATTATGAAAAATTATATGTCGCAAGTGGTGGCCATTTTCTGCTTCGCATATTCGTGCTCTTTCCAAAACATTTTCCATAACCTTTCGCAAAACTTCGGGTGTTATGTTGTTGATTTCGTCGCGTATATTATTTTTTAATTGCTGTATGGTTCAAGGCTTATTAATATAGACTTTTCCTTTCAAATAACCCCAAAGGAAACAATCTGAAGCGGTTAAATCCTGTGAACGGGAGGCCAATTAAAATCGCTTGTACGGGAAATAATTCGTTCACCAAAGATGTCGCGTAAAAGAACCATTGTCTCTCGCAGTGTGCGCTGTGGCTCCATCCTGTTGGAACCACACTTGCGGATGGTTTTCCACCGCTGGCCTTAAAAAATTTTCCAACATTGTCCGATATCTAACACCAGTGATGGAAACGGCGACACCGTGTTCATTTTCAAAAAAATATGGGCCAATTTCCTTTCCGACGAAACACTGCACCAAACGGTACACTTAAGTGGGTGTAACTCTCGCTGTTGAACTACTCTTGGATTTTCCGTAGCCCATATCCTGCAGTTTTGCCTATTAACGAACCCATTTAATTGGAAATGGGCTTCGTCGCTCATAATTAAATTATGAATAAAATCATGATTTTCTTCTGCTTTTTGACGAAAATAAATTGCATAATCAAGTCGTTGCTTGTAATCTGTCGGTTTCAATTGTTGGATAAGCTGAATTTTGTATGGAAACATTCTTATTGTATGCAAAATTCTCTGCAGTGACCCTCTTGAGAGGCCAAGTTGTGTCGAACGTCTCCTGGTTGATGTTTCTCCATCTTCCCTAATACTCTCCTGTACCCGTTCAATATTGTCATCCGTGTGCACCGTTCGTCGTCTGCCGGCACCAGGAAGGTTCCTTACTGCCCCTTGTTCTCGAAAATTTTCAACCAGACGTTTTATTGTTGACTCTGAGGGTCCAACCCGCACATTAAAATAACGACGATATGCACGCTGAGCCAAAACAATGGATCGTTGATTTGAGGAATAAAGTTCAACGATTTTGGCACGTTGTTCAATTGTGTACTGTTCCATTTTAAATTCTCCAAGTCTTCTCTACAAAATACTGAAAACAAAAAAAAAAGATTGTAATAAAAAAGTTATAAGGAATTAGAACCCCTTCGGTCATTTTGGGCCAGCCTGTATAAAATTTTACTTACTCGGATTCGAGTTCATCATATAAACTTTCAAACTCCCCTTTGTACATTTTTTCTCCCAAACTGGTGTGGGGATTAAATGACTTTTTATTTTTTTAATTATTTGAACAAATTGCCCACAGACTTTAACTTTAAAATTTATTATGTTATTATTAATTGTGTGAACGTTATAAATATGTTTGTCAATGTTGAGAATATCTTCGTGAATAATCTCTTCCTCTGTGACTTTCCCTTTTACAGTACGCATTCTTTCTTCTACGAATTTCTTCCCTACTCCAAACAACTTAATTTTGTTTTAACTAATTTTCATGCTTATTTAATGTTTTCACCCCTTTGGATTTACATCCATCGTGGGTGTTTTAATTTTCTTTATTTCTATGCGTTGTCTTCCAGTTTTTGTATTTTTCCTGTTCGGTGTGATTTTCATATTTGAAAGTTTTATTGTTGAATATTGACTTTGTAGTCTCTTTTTCTACGAATCGTGTTTGATTTGCCAGTTTTAACCCGCAAATTTTACCCGGAAGCAATGTCTTCTTCCTCTTTCTTTCTCCTGGCTTGATTTTGTGATGCCGTCCTTTTCTACCGCTCGTAGGCTCTTTGATCGTCTACGTTGTCATCACTGAGCATGCGTTTCCGCTGAGTATTCTTACTTTGACGTATTGTTTGTTTATACGAGGCCCGATCGGTCGTGAAATTAAAACCACAGTGAAATTCAAATATGTTTTATTTGTAACATTTAGGTACACCTCCCATCTACTTCTCTACATAGTCGCCGTTCCGATTTAGGCATTTTTCGTAGCGCGGTATCAACTTTTCAATCCCCTCTTCATAGAAGGTAGCCGCCTGTGCTTTCAGCCAAGTTTGTACGCTGGTTTGCCGCTCATTGTCTGTAGCAAAATAGTGTCCTCCTAAGCTCTTTTTCATACGAGGAAAGAGATGGAAATCGGAATGAGTTAAGTCCGGGCTGTATGGAGGGTGATCGAATAATTCCCATCTAAAACGCTGCAGGAGGTTCTTTGTTGCATTTGCAGTATGGGGCCGAGCGTTGTCATGAAGAAGAACAAAGCCTGATGACAACATTCCCCTTCGCTTGTTCTGAATTGCCCTTCGTAGATTTTGAAGAGTCACGCCGTATGAGGCTGCTGTGATGGTCGTACCACGTTCCATGAATTCCACCAAGAGGACTCCTTTTCGGTCCCAGAACACAGTAGCCATACACTTTCTGTTGGAAAATGTTCGCTTAAACTTCTTTGGTTTTGATGGGGAAGAAGAATGCATCCACTGTTTGGATTGCTCTTTTGTTTCTTCCGTTTCGTAAAGAAGCCATGTCTCGTCGCCTGTGACAATTTTGCTCAAAAAATCTTCTCCTTCATCATGGTAGCGCTAGAGAAACGTTAAGGCGGCACCCATTCGCTGTGTTTTGTGATGGTCGGACAGCATCTTGGGAACCCATCTCGCACACAATTTGCGGTACTGAAGTGTCCCACCCACGATGGTGTACAGAGCTGACCTTGATATTTCGGGAAACGACTCATGCAACACAGAAATTGTGAATCGACGATTTTCTCTAATCGCCTGAATCACTCGCTGAACGAGATCTTCATTGGTTGACATTCGCTTCCTTCCCTGACCGCCTGCATCATGAACGTCTGTACGTCCTACTTCAAAGTTCCTGCACCATTGCCACACTTTACTATCACTCATGAATGTTTCACCATACACATTCGTCGGTAAATTGTAGCTGCGTTGAACCCCTCCGCATGAAGAAATCGAATTACTGCACGCAATTCACATTTGACGGGTGACGCTATTGTTCTCGGCATGTTTACGTGTACATTGCGCGCTTGTAACTGACATGTACAACGTGACGCGATCTGCTGTTATACTAGAGACACTGCGCAATACATCTGCCCAAAGCTTCATCTGATTGTCACTGTGGTTTTAATTTCACGACCGATCGGACCTTGAAAAAAAATAGCCCTCGTATTATAATATCATCGTACTAATAATTTTCTTTGTGTTTTTACAATGTTTGTTGTTTTCTTGTAACTGATTCTTGTGTTTCTTTTAGGTTTTTCTGGTCCTGGTTTCCCTTTTGCATGACTTCTATGATTAATTTATTTGTTTAAAAATACCCTGGAGGTGTCATGTTTATGCTTCTGTTTTGGAAAGGTTATATTTATAACAATAGAATGAATTGATTGAAGTTACATGTGGCTACTAATGTTAATGTACAAAGAAAAAATTATTTCGTATCCTTTTTAATATTACTGGCAAGTAATGCATGTTTTATTAATTTACTTAGATATTAACCATTTAAAAATCAAACTAACCTACAATTTATTGACATGGCGTCTCTTATTTACACATTAATTCTTGGAATCATACATCCAAAATTTTAATACTATATTTAGCTACGATATACGAGGTGCATTTAAAATACACAACCTGCGTTGATATCTTTTTTTATTTTGTTTTTGCTTATCCAGTTAGGTTTAATTAATTTATACGTTATTAATTATATTTTTAATTTTCATCCAAAATAAATTTCATAGCAATATGTATATAGGTGGCTGTTCCATAGGTCACTTGATGGGCAGCTACTGCCAGGGAGTGCGTATTTCAATAGTTTGCATCTGTTGCTAAATTGCGTTTCGTCGGCAAAATGAATCCTTTGTAATAGAGCGACGTCCACCGAATGATAATTCAAATATTCAGATTTAGATCCGCTCATTCCTTCAACATTCAGTTATAAGATCTACAGGGCGTTTCCTACGGCCCTTGTCGATGGTTTCTGAAAAGAATCATTTGCTAGAATTTCGCTATTCATGCTGATTCTTACTTTGCAAGGGAAATCCTTGCTAAGTCTAGCACCCTAATGTAGACTATTTAGTCGTGACAAATCACGTTTCCAGGGTACACCACGAGGAGGCACTCTACATTGTACCCCATAGCTAGGTAGATAATATAAAGAAAACCGCTAGTTGATAGAGTTTTTGAGCAGAAGTAGACTTTTCCAGAATTGAATGTCCTAAAATTTAACTTACGTGTTAATTCTAAACATATAATTCTAGCTGTACATAATACTCCTTATTATTAAATTAGAAAATTTATTACTCATGATATAGAAATAACCGTTTTCAATTAATATTACTAAAATTCCTTATTTAACCCTTAACCACCGTAGCGGCGTCTCTGAGACGCATCAGGTTCTTCATTGGTTAATAACTTACCCCCTCTTTGACTAACTATACTTAGCGTCTATGTACCTTCAAGTTGAACGTGTATCAGTATGTTTCTAGCATTTTGTGGCAATAGACGCATTTGTTTCCCTAATATAAATAATTAAAGTTTGTCCTGGATCTCTCAGACGCCGCTACGGCGTTTTCGTAAGTTTTACAAATTTTGCGCGGTTTAGTTGAAAGTGCTTTATTGTAATGGATTGTGCTTCTGGATCTACAAAAACAGTTCGCTATGGCGATCCTGACTTTGAAAATGTGATTCTACAGTGGATTGATGAAATTGATGGCGCTGAAATTGACAATGATGATGTTTCTGTAGATCACCACGAAGTAAGTGATCATGATTCCGATTCGGAACTTGAAGCAGTGAGTGAAGAAGAGGCTGTAATAAACGATAACGATGAAAGTCTAAGTAGTGATGTTGAAGATAATAATAACATTACAAAAAAGGTGTATTATGGAAAAAATCGCTTCAAGTGGGTGTCAACAAACTTTGTCAAGCGCAGTAGAACACAAAACCACAATATAATTGTCCAATTACCGGGCCTGCGTCCTTCTGCTAAATTGGGTGCTAGAGCAGAAGTTGCTGCGGTATGGAGTTTTACTGTTTTCGGAAGAAATGCTGCGTGTGGTTTTGAACTGGACTAATGTCAAAATACAAAATGAAAAGCTCAAGTACAAAAAGCCGAAGAGAGTTGGGGGATTTGGATATGGAGGAATTAAGAGCTTTCATAGGATTGTTATATTATTCAGCAGTTTTTAATTCTAACCATGAGAAGATGGAACGTATTTTTACTGTTGATGGTACGGGACGTGAAATCTTTCGTTGTGTTCTAAGTAAAAATAGATTCACATTTTTACTTCGCTGTTTACGATTTGACAATCCTGATGACAGAAATCTCAGACGAGAGGAAGACCCAATGGCTCCCATTTCCGAACTTTTCAATGCGTTAATTGCTAATTCCCAGGCAATGTATTCCCCAGGTGCAAATATGACCGTGGATGAAATGCTAGTTGTCTTCCGAGGACGATGTAAATATAAAATGTACATGCCAAACAAGCCATGTAAGTACGGGCTAAAGATAATGTGTATGACAGATGCTAGAAATCATTATTTGTATAATGCGTACATGTACAGTGGGAAAAATTCCGATGGTATTGGTTTAAATGAAGACGTAAAAAAGTTCAGTAAACCCACTCAAGCTGTTGTGAGACTAACTAAGCCTATTGTTAATTCTAATAGAAACGTGACAGCGGATAATTGGTTCACGTCGATAGAATTGGTGGAAGTACTCAAGAAAGCAGGGCTAACGTATGTAGGTACCATGAAGAAGAATAAAAGGGAAATCCCCCAGAAATTTTTACCTAACAGAGTTAGAAAATGTGAAACTTCTTTATTTGGTTTTACTCAAAATATGACTCTCGTATCCTACGTGCCAAAGAAGTACAAGGCAGTTGCTTTAGTGTCATCGATGCACCACACCGAAACATACAATCCTGAAACTAAAAAGCAGGAAATTATTTCCTTTCATAATTTCACTAAATCGGGGGTCGATGCATTAGATGAAAAGTGTGCTAAACACACTACTAGTCGCCGTACTCAACGTTGGCCAATGGCAATATTTTTCAGACTGTTAGATATAAGTGGTGTTAATGCTCATGTGCTTCATCAAGCATACAAAGATAATGAAAAACTTGAAAAAGCAGACTTTATAAAGGTACTTGCCGACCAGTTGATCCAACCACAGTTAGCTAGAAGGGCTCAAAACTTACTAAAACGAGATTTACGATTAACAATAAATCGAATTTTGGGAATCCCCGGTGAACCACTTGTTTCAAACAATGTCGAAAAATTAGAAAAACGTAAAAATTGCCTCACCTGTCCCTTTAAACTGAGAAGACGGACAAGCTTTGCTTGTCGTAAACCAATATGTTTAGAATGTTCATCTAAAATGTGTATAGACTGTAAGAAAAATTTCCAATAAATCAGGCCTTGTAATTTTTATCATATTTTAATTTTTCTTTAAATTTTGTTTTTTTGTTATAAAGAGGTATTCTTTTAGTTTCCAAACACCGATATTATTTTATATTATAGTGTTGTTTAAATCCTGTAAAATTATTAAGTTAAAGCGTACGTAAAAAATGTTCAAAATTACACTCCTGCAAAGAAAATACAACTTTTTTTAAATAAATTTCATTAAATTTATTATCTGTTGACTTTTTTAATATTATATACCTTCTAGTAACATATCTAAGAGATATAGCGAGAAAATTATTATCATATTTTATTAATAAAAACCAGCGACGTCTGTGTGACGCCGCTACGGTGACAATGCGACAACAATTGGACTACGGTGGTTAAGGGTTAATATACATTACGGGTTAAATTAGAAATGAAATGAATAATAAAATGAGTAAATGAGTACATTATATGCATATCTAATCCTATTGCCGATCATTATGTATGTAATACTATGAGAACAAAATACGAAAATGCTCTCGATATTAAATGAAATCGTAATAAATTAATAATTCAAACAAACTCATTAGTGTAGCATATGCAAAGAGAGAGTGAAATACACATCTAGAGCCGACTCATTAATAATTCCGAACTTTAAATGAATCCGAAGTTAGATATAAGTTCACTTCTCTACATGTGAACGTAATAATACAAACGCATATATCATGTGAGCGCGTCAGACCCTAATACCTAAACGTCGCTTGTTCTTACGCTACTCTTCTACTACCGCCACCACCTTCGCCGCTTCGTTTTCTTGTGCGAATAGGGTGAAATCGTAGGGTGGCTGTCGGACGGGTTGGTTAAGGTAGATGGTAGGAGGACTGAGTTCGCAAATTATCGCACCTGACATTCGATCGTGATTTTAAAAGAGACATAAGCGATAAATAAATCATGCGAGATATGCGTACGTGCATGTCCTATTAGTAAAAAAAGAATTTTTACAAGCCCTAGCGTGTAAAATTACCAACTTATAGTTGTTCAAACTTTGAATTATTCATAACTGCCCGTAAAGTGTATTAAAGCACCATGTAAATAAATTTCTTTCACAATTACGTAACATATACGTAATGTACGTAACATTACGTCAGATATTGCTAAAAGTTTAATGTTTAAGACGCGATTCAGTTGATATCATAAGCTTTACCTTCTAGTTTTCCACTTGAACCTTGTTCAAATAATAATACTTATTTTTACAATGGATTTTCATCAAGTAAAGGTCACAGCAGTTAATTAATAATAATAATAATATAGAAAAAATGAAAGTTCTCTCAAGTGTATATATTGTAGTAGGTCATACTCATATACAAAAGGGGCCCTAGAATTAAAAATACAGAACAATTTTTAGGTTAGCAATGTTAATTTAGAACATAAGATATGGTTGGAACTGCATTTTTCACATGTCATATCAATAAATTTAATTCAGCGAATTTACTTGCTCAAATTTGATCACGTGCTTATTTACTTTCATGTAGTCATTTGCTTAAGTCATTTTCATCAATATTATTATTTTACCGAAGATTTTTAACTTAATTGATTGAATATATATTTGACACATACTATGGATATAGTACCTTGTACTTTGTTTGTACCTTGTTTGAATTGTATACGGCGGGAAATATCCCAATTGTAAACAGATGTCAAGCGAAATATTGAACATTTCAAAAACAGTTTTGTCTATCATAAAATTAAAACTATAATTTCTGTAAAATATCCAAACGATCAGTTATAGTAAATTATTTCATTTATAAACATTAATAACGAGATTAAATAAATACAAACAAGAATTACGAATAAGATGCCTGGATAGAAAAACATCCGAGAGTTAGCGGGGGTAATTAAAAATTTTACACGCGTCGACATATTTAAAAAAGTGTGTCCCTGAAATTCAGAGAAAAGTAGTAAATAAAGTATTATAATCTCACCACAAAATATATCCTACGTATCTTATACCTACAAGGCAACGATCGACGAAATTTCCACAACCTAATTCCTGTTCGTTTTAAAACGAAATTCCATTTACCGGGGGACGCTACCTGCATATTTACCCATACCAAGAGACGATACCTGAATAATTCCACAACCAGAGCCTTTATCCTGAGTATAGGAATCCAAAACACCCTCCGAACATCCTGTATCCACCGTCAAACCAACTTGAATATTTATTTATTTACATTTCCTAAAATATTGAAATTTTTATTTAAATTTGAACACAATCGTTGATATTATTATATTTATACCAACTATGTTAATACTTAATTAGTATTCCTCTAAAACTGAGAAATACAGTTCCCTTGCGTCATAATTTTAGTAACTTTAATTAAATTTAAAAGCATTATCTCACTAAAATTAGTTAACCTAACTATTATGAACATATTTGATCACGTGACTATTCATAGGTTAATGCATCTTACTATCATGTTAAACACTTACCTTTTTGAATAGAATTTTTCAATTAAACCATTTATTTATGCTTTTCACTCTCTTGCTTTATTTATTAAATTATACATCCAGAATCACCATATATTTAATAACTTGTTTTAACACATACATCTTTATTCTATTGGGTACCGAACTCGCACATCTACTATTATTATTAAAGTATAATTTCACTAGTATCAACACAGCTTGCCGGCATTTAGATTAAGATACACATAAGGTATTAAACAATAACTTTTACATTTGGAAGAGGCCTTTTAAAGTTTATATACATTTATTTAAGTTCTGAATTTTATGCAAGTGACAACTGTAATATTTAAACTTAACTCCATCTTTAGGTCATATTTGTAACTACACTTGTGAATTTTTAAATTATTTTTATTTCAATAAATCAATTTATTCATAACCTTCCATTTATATTTAACGTAAATTCTTATGCTCATTAATCACCTATAGGCCTTTTAACATTTTGACGAACCAACGTGAGGCCTATTTAACATACCAGCTTCACTGTTTTTTAACAATATATATATATATATATATATATATATATATATATATATATAATATCTTCGTGACCTTGGTATGATAAGGTAAACTTAATAAGTCGGCGATTAAAGGTATGGTTCATTACTTCAAAGTATATATATTTAAAACAACTGTACATGTTTCGGCAATGATGCCTTTGTCATTTATATTCTGTCATTTATATTTTGTATTCTCTTTACAAAGGCATCATTGCCGAAACATGTAGAGTTGTTTTAAATATATATACTTTGAAGTAATGAACCAGACCTTTAATCGCCGACTTATTAAGTTTACCTTATATATATATATTCATATATATATATATATATATATAATATATATACAGACTGAGTTTTTTCTGATGTTTAGCATTGGGATCTCGGAAACTAGCGGAGATAGAGAGAGGATTAAATGGGGAAAGAATTGCAGTTTTACGAGCTCAGTTTAATGAGCTTTTTGTTTTTTGGAAAAAATGCATGGCTAACTAGCAGTGATGGTAACCCTGACTCTTACTAGTTCGGTAGAAAGGTCGGCAATATTCGGTAGATTATAGAAAATATCGGTAGATTAAAATATTTACAGCTTTTTTAGGAATATCTTCTTTTATTTATTATTTACAACAATATATAAGTAACATACATTAAATAGAATATAAAATGTGACATAAGTAACATATACATTAAATAGAATATAAAATTTGAAAACAAATTTTTTAAAAAAATCTCGTTTTACAAAAAATTACTCGTTTTCGCCATCTTTATAGAGTGTATGCTTAGCCATTCGCAAAGTTAGTTTTTTTCAATTGGAAAATCAAAGGAACTTTAATTTCCAATGTATTGCTTAGCAAGAATTAACCCGTTGATTGTATCCGTACCTAGCTTGTTTCTCTGTTTATTTTTTAAATTATTGACCGTAGAAAAAATTCTTTCAACATTAGCCGAAGAATGCGGCAAACAAAGTAAATTAAAAACAAATTTTGTAAGACAAATAAATATACATGTTCCGTCGTCGTTTCTACTTTTTGCCAAATAATTCTACATTATCAGAAAAAGAGTTAATTTCGTTAAGAAAGACGCCATTCATTGTCAAAAGTCTGAAGGTCAGAATTGTATAAAAAATCCGGGAAAATAAGTGCTATGTCGGTAATAGATTGAATTGATCCTGATTTTACAACTACTGGATCTAAAAACCGAAATTTTTCCAAAGCATTATTCTTTAAAGGAAACCGTTTCATTATTTGATCACATCCTTCTCCATAAAAATCCAAGCATCTTAGTCTAAAAAAGGATAATTGCTCTTTGGTAAGTGACGTGCTGGATATCGTTTGTATCACTTTCGCGCCACAATACATATCCTCAATCTGCAGGTAATGTTTAGGATTTTTAAAATCTACGTCTGCCACTGAAATACATTGAAGGTAATCCCTTTTTATGAAATAATCGAATAACGTTTTTATAATAGTAAGTATGATTTTATATAGACGATGTATTTTAGGGTGTTCAGATTGCATTTCCTTATTCAAGTTATTAAAAAAGGGTAGAACAAATTCTAAAAATTGTAAAAATAACTTTGTAACAGGATCATTTAACGTTTTCAATATGTGACCTACAGACATGATATCATTGGTACTATCGACATTGGTGAAATATAACTGAAGAGGTCCATACTGTTCTAATAACCGCGAAACAACGCTTTGTACGGATAACCATCAGGTTTGACATGATCATAAAATTTTATGGATTTTTGTAATACAAAATACTTACAACTCGGTATATTCGCTAATTCGTTTGGGACTATGAGCAAAGTAATTATAGATATCTCTTGTGAGCTTCTCTATATACGGAGGTAGCTTTTCACATGCATATGAAGCGCACAAATGGAAGGAGTGACATATACATTTCATTAAAAAAAGCTTTGGAATGTCATTTTGCAATAAAGTCATTACTGAGCGATGCTGTCCTGCCATAACATTTGCCCCATCAGATGCAAAACCGACCAGATTTATTTTATACGGAATTTCGTGTTTTTCAAAAAAAGTGACAATAAGGTTATATATACTATTCGCGTCGGCTGCTTTAATTTAAATTAAAGCTAAAAAATTATCACAAATGGTGTTACTGTTATTTATTCTTACGCATATACAAAGATGTTTAATATTGCTCGTATCAGTCGACTCATCAACAATAAGGGAAAATTTGTTCGTCCGGAGATGATCACATAATACTTGCATATTTTCGTATCCCAGTATATTTTTAACTATTGCAGTGGTTTTCCTTCTTGCACAGGCTAGTCTTTGGGCAATTTTTGAATCATGGCATACTGCGGCAACGACCTTGGTCAAGTGATCCATAGTAGTAAGTGGTAAATTATGTTCGGCGATGAAAGCAGATAGACGTATTTCACCTATAACATGTACATAAAAAAATAAAAACTAAAGTTATGTTTAAATAAAGTAATTACCCTTTTTAATTTCTTCCTATAATATAGAAGGAGCAGCAGTTGCAAACGCTTCTAATGTGGGTTGTTTCGAAATCGCTTTTAGTTTTGTTTGATGAGTAGCTGAATTATTATGCTTCATGAGAGCATCCTTTCTACTAATTATATTTGTATTTTTGTCGCATGAACTGCATTTTGTGTACTGGAACCCCTTTTCACTTTTTTTTAACCAGCCTTTAAAAGCATCTATCGTTTCCCACTCTTTTTTATAAGTTTGGTTGTATTTCCTTTTTTTAACAACGCCGGAGCTACTACCTTCATTGCTACTATCACTATCACTCATTTTTGTTAGTTAATTAATAAGAAAGCACGACTAGATTTCTACATTCAATCTACTAAAATAAAATGAGGGAATAGGAAATCTTACGTGTATATAGTGTTTGCTTGGTGATTTTCCTATATAAATGTATTTAGGTGAATACCCTTATTTTGAAGTGAATTCAATAAATAACATCTAATAGGAAGTTAAACGTATATATATATATATATATATATATATATATATATATATATATATATATATAGTTTTGGCTGGTGGTTTTCCTATAAAACCATCGGTGAATACCCTTATATTGAAGTGAATTTATTAAATAACAATTGCTATCTATCTATTTTTATTTCCTTTTCTTTCTTTATTATCAGTTTTAGGTAAATATATTCTTTCTTAGAATAAGACAAAGAAAATGAGAAACAGTTTTTCGTTAGAAATACTAATATTAGTAAAAATAGTAACACCTAAAGTAACTGCCTATCTGTTTATAGGTAGCTAACATCCGTCAGATTGGTTATTCTAATTTATTTATTTGTTGTGCAGTTTAGCCATTTAAGAATTGAAATATTTCGGTAGAATTCCATAGCACTTCGGTAGATCGGCAGATTATACCTAAATTCGGTAGATCTACCGAAAAATCGGTAGGGTTACCATCACTGCTAACTAGATATATTGCAAAAATTATTTTTTTTGCTATAGGTCCGGCGCCTATACCTCTGTTATTATTAACTTTAGCAAAAATGTGTAAATGAGAAAGTTATAAGTAATTATGTGCTTAATAATACTGTATAACCGAATTTTTAATTTAAGCTATAATTTTTGAGTTATTACACAAACTTGTGTTTTTTCTAATGGAAACCATTGTCGGCCATGGCTTTATAAAGAAGGCCTTCTTTCGACGTTTCAAATGATATACCACTTGACAAAGTTATTATTGTAAATAAACTCAATTATGGACGTTTCTTTCTTTTAATTTTCGAATTGCTCTAGTAGTATGCTATGAAAACAATGCGCTTAATAATAATACAAATGACAATTATTGACATTCAATTTCTAATTATTGTCAATTGAGGTTTCGTCAAATATCAATATGAACTTTTGTAATCAGCGTGATATGATTGAGTGTTACATTTTGTGCTATAAAAATGCCGTACAAACTGCGCAACAGTATTTCGAACAGTATTTTGATCGTAGCCAGCCTCCTCACCTACCTTTAAGAGACTATGATAATTTTATGTATGGTTCTTTCTGTAAACCAATAAAGATTGTAAGAGGTATTAATGAAGAGGTAGAGGTAAAGGTATTGGCACGTGTAATGCAAAATCCATGGATTTCAAGCCGAGAAATTGAATCGGATGCAGGCACGTCGCACCGTACTTTTGTACGAGTACTGAAAAAACATAAGTTTCATCCCTATAAAATATCAGTTGGACAAACACTGCACCCTGGTGATTACAATAAGCGCATTGATTATTGTACTTGGTTTGCTAACATTTTTTGCTATTTTTTTTGGATCACTGCCAAACAATTTTAAATTCGCATCTGAAGTCGTGACTCTCTCTCGCTTTTGTTCGGGTGTCAACATTCGAGGTACCCATCTTGCAGACACCTTATGAAGTCCCAAATAGTCATTGATTATTGTTCCAATTGTATTGTTTGAAAACTCTGTTATCTCTGCTAAACGTCTACTAGTTAACCAACGATCTTGTTTAATCAAATCACAGACACGATCAACATTTTCCTGAGTGCACACAGTTTGGGGTCGACCAGCACCTTTTGCATGTTCGCAAGTTGTTCTTCCAAATTGAAGTTCTCGAGACCAATTCTTCACCACCTGATATGAAGCCGCATCATCCCCAAGTACACTAACCATGTCTTCATAAATTTGTTGTGGCGCTAACCTTTCTTTAGCAGATATTTAATGACGGCGTGAAGTTGGTTTTTCTCCATTTTGCAAAATCTTTGAGCCGCTTCTATTTTAACTCAAGACAACTTTTAAAACAAATACAGCTACATGACTCGACTTTGGCACTTTGTTTGACAGGTAAACAACGAATGAATGGTGTTGTTGTGTAATGTTTATTTCAACGCCTACTATACTAGGGACAGTAAATACTGTACATTCATTGTATATTGTATATATATATAAGTTGAAGTAAGAATATTTTTTTAGAAACGGAGACACTTAAGTTTTAACATAGAAGTAACAGAAGAATAAGACAAGAACATTGAATTTATTTATACAGGTTATAAAAATGTTTGTATGTAGAAACTATTTCTAAGTAAGTAAGTTTAATTATAATAAGTATGTTTAGGAAGTATATATTATTTTAAGGCAGTGCATTTTTTTTTCTTTTCATTTTATTAATAATTTGTTAAATTTATACAAACCTTGGAATTATTTTCTTTTTGCATAGGTTAAGAAATTCAGTTTCTAAAATAAAAATAATATGATATAAATATATATGTACATGATTAATTTGAAACATACATGAGTAGGAACAAACCTTACCAATTTTGGTATAATACAAAAATATTTTTAATAATATAAAATATTATTAAAAATCTGGTGTGAAGAACACAGTACAAGTTCAATATTAATATTTTTGTGAGCGCATCCCTCTCTGAAGAGAGATTCTGCGTCATTCCGTATATATCTTCAACAGGAGAATTATTCATGTTCATAATGGTTGTAAACACTTCCGCTTCATTGGTATAATTTAAATAGAATGATTTATATTGATGTTTATTGATTTTGCTCAAAAAAACGGCATAAGTCATGACATGCCTGTGATGATCTCAGGGATGGTAGCGAAAAAAATACTAGATTCCTCAGGAGGTATTTCCACCGGCTCTTTTCTACAGGGTTTACGATTCAAGCCAGCATTTACAATTCTCCAAGCAGCTTTTATCTATTTTCAGATTGTTTATTAAATTCAATATTGAAGTTTTTCTTCACGAGATCTAAATGCAAGTTATACTCTTTCCTGTATTTCTTGAATAGTTTTTCAGATTCTGCTATTTTTGTAGCTTTAAAGATTATTTCTAAGGCGTCCACCGTATCTTTCATTCGCTTTAGGTCGGTTGTTTGCCAAGTGGGTGTCTTTCTTGCAGGATTCTGTTTCAGACATCTAACTGGGAAGTTATCTGCAAAAACCTTAATAAATCTCTCGAAAAATACACGAAACATATCACAAGCAGTATTTGGCTTAAACACAGAATTCCAGTCAAAGTTTATAATATCGTATGTGAAGTTCACTAAGCCTGTATCCGTTATCGATCTTTTAATGACATACTGGTTTTCTGTAAATTTATGCAACTTAACATCTATTAATACAAAAGTATTTTTAATAACATAAAAAATATTATTAAAAATGGGGTGTGAAGAACACAATACAAGTTCATTTATGTATTTTTGAATGTATCTTCTCCAAAGACGTAGATACGTATTTCACATTTCTACATATTCGTCGGTACGCCCCTGTTTGAGAAGAGACACATTCAAAACAAACATAACTACGTTACTATCTAGCCGAAATTATTCAGACAGAGCATGAAGGAATATTCAGCGCTGTCTGTATAATAACAGCCGAAGTAGACGTGTAGTAACGTAGTTATGTTTGTTTTGAATGTGTCTCTTCTCCAACATGGGCGTACCGACGAACATGTAGAAATGTGAAATATCGTACGTATCTACGTCTTTGGAGAAGATACATTCAAAAATACATAAATGAACTTGTATTGTGTTCTTCACACCCCATTTTTAATAATATTTTTTATGTTATTAAAAATACTTTTATATTATACAAATTTAGTGAGGTTTTACCCACTCAAGTATGTTTCAAATTATGTTGTCATTAACATCTATTGTTAATTAACAATTATCTGACAACATATCAGTAACTTTAGCAGCTAATAAATCCTGAACATCAGTAAAGCAATTATCAACACATGTAGCGCTATTTTGTGTTATTCTAGTTGGTTCATTAATTTTTCTACTTAGATTAAACGATCGCAACAAATCAACCAAATACACAATCTGCACTATAATTTAAAAAGTCTACATTAAAATCACCCAATAGGATTACCTCTGAATTGGATTTATTTACAACAGATAAAGCATCTTCTAACTTATCTAAATACAAATTATAGTCACCCGTGAGTGATCTATATACAGCAAGTATTTTTAAATTTAAATCATATAAATGAATACCACATATTTCGAATTCAATGTTAAACTTATATCAATTTGTCTACAGTTAATGTCGCTTTTAGTAAATATGCATACCCCACCATTTTTGTATTCAGATTTGCAATAACTTGCCGCAAGTTTATAATTTAATATATTCAGGCTGTGTATTTCACTTACTCTTAACCAATGTTCGGTAATAGCAACATTCTCTATATTGTATTCAATTAGTACAGTCTCTAGATTCAGTATCTTGTTTCTTAAACACTGGATATTGGTATAAAAGATGAGAAGGTCACTTCTAGAGGCAATTACTTTCCTTTTTTTGTGGATTTATTATGTTGTATTTTTTGGTGGATTCATTTTCCAGAAAAAACGATTTATATATGTACCCTCTAGCCAACAGTTTGGGTTTTTTAGTTCTTCTATTTTTGACATAGGAACTCCAATCCTAAAAGACGTCTGGTCTCTTTGAATTCATCTTAATACACTCAATCTCAAGAAAACCTTTTTCTTTTAAATACTTCTGTATGTCTGCGATGGTTGTATCTTTATCTAACTTCAAAATATATAGGTACGAATATGAAACAACAGTTCTTAACTTTGTGTTCGTTACTAAAACAAAATTCGGTTTATTTTGATTTTTTTCGTTTTATATTTATTTGCCAGTCACTTTCATTATTCGCGGTCTTTTGTACCTCACTGTATATTGGTTTACTGTTTCGTGACTTTTCCTTGTTGAATAAAATCTTAAGTACCCTTTTTTATTTCTTATTCTTACTTTGTAGATAACTTTTAGTGTCTTGTTAAAGAAAAAGAAAAAACTATTTTTTTCTTGTACTAACAGACATTTACTTTGGTGTCCGGAATTTTTTGTCTACGAGTGTATTATCAAAATATACAAAACTCTATTTATATTTTTAAAACTAATATTTAAAGACTTTCATAGTCTAGCAAATCTGGCGCGTATAAAGCAAATGATTTGCGAATTATCAGTAAATTTTCGCCGTACGTAAAACACACATGACTAAAAGCTTGCATATTCACATTAGGTATGCAAGCTTCCCCTATTTTTAAGGTCTTCACCCCGCGTGACAATTATTGATTGAGAATTCTTCCCGTCTTCCACTTACATGCAATGAGTAAAGACAAGAAACTCGGCAGCGCCGGTCATTAAAACTTTTGCCTCTTTAAAAGAAATGGACTCATTCCGCAGACGCTCTACAAACAAAGAGGAACACAGAGAGGACAGAGAGAATACTGCTCGGATTAAAAGCAGAATATGTTATAACTTGAATAATTGCGCTGCGGATGAGTTTAAAATCCTACAGTCGTATTTATTGGTTGGGAATAAAGCTCTTGATTATTATTCTGGAAGACTTTCGCTTTTGAAAATTCGATCCCGTGTCTCCGTTAGATAGCGATACGTTCGTGGAACCGTCCCTATGCAAATACAATAGGTTCGACTGAGAAGGACAAATTAGCAGTACGTTGGAATTAAGATCGCGATTTTAATTTGGAACTGCGAGGGTGCGCGCGCATCACACACATCTTTCTCGCTCTCTGTCTTCCGACTCACCCCCTTCTACCCGTTTTCCAATAACGGTACAGTCCACGGTGTTTTTAATTTAAGATGTACGTGGCGGTGTGACTGGGAAAGAAGAAAACTGAGAAAACTGTGGTGGTATACATAGGGTACGAACGACATGAGTAAGAGAGATGAAACCATTTTTAAGAGAAAGACTAGTACGGGAGAACAAAAAAAGGATTCGGAAAGAAATATCGACTTCAATTTTCGAAGTAAACTTTCGCAATTTGAGAAACGTGTGTTGTTTATGCAAGAGTTTCGAGCTATTGGTACTGCATCCCATTTGCATGTATACACTTCTACATATTGATATATATATATATATATAAATATACATATATGTATATAAACATATATATACCGATAGGTCCAACTCGCAACGGGCCATAGGCAACAATATACGTATGGAACGTAATGGGATGTGGCAACGTCTGTACGATGCCTATATTGGAGTGACTTTCCTAAAATTAAAATTTTTTTTGCAGAATTATTGATTTTTTACTTTTATCTTTTAGAAAACGTTATTGTTTTTTTATTACTTAAAATTACTTTATATGAAAAATAGTATACCATAAAAGTGTAAACAAAGACAGTATACATTGAAACGAATATTCATTCAATTGTATTGTGATGAAATTGAATTTGTCAATCGTTGTTAAATTTGTTAGAATGAATAGATATTTATATTTATCGGAAACTACTAATACTTAAAGCAAACAAATTCCATTTCTTCCTGCATATTGATTATGCAGCTGATGCTTTCGTAATATGCTCATATTTGTATTTCTACTATTATCGTGATGTTATTATAATACAGATACCAAAATCTCACGTAATATTTCCATCAGCCTTTTATTAACAATAAACAAGTAAAGTACAACTTCGTAGGTCGACAAACGCTCCAGTCTTCATTATCACTGTATTATACATGAACTGTAGGCTTAGTTTTTCGTAGAAATTGAAGTACGTGTCTGTTCCTTTGTAAAATTATAATAAGGGCAGGGGTTAATTTTATTCTGGCATTTTTAAAAATGCAGAGATCAGTTTTGCGACAGCATTCAGCTAATTACAATCTAAAATAAGCAACATTGTAACGTATTTTGGAATTGTGAATATCCGTAGGTAATAAAAAAAAAGGAAATATAGTTTAATTACAACTGTAGCTTCCTCCTGGTTTGAAGGAAGTCGATATGTATCGACCGAAGTATAAGTTGAAATAATACAAATATGAGCATATTACGAAAGCATCAGCTGCATAATCAATATGCAGGAAGAAATGGAATTTGTTTGCTTTAAGTATTAGTATTTTCGGATAAATATAAATATCTATTCATTCTAACAAATTTAACAATGATTGACAAATTCAATTTCATGACAATACAATTGAATGAATATTCGTTTCAATGTATACTGTCTTTGTTTACACTTTTGTGGTATACTATTTTTCATATAAAGTAATTTTAAGTAATAAAAAAACAATAACGTTTTCTAAAAGATAAAAGTAAAAAAATCAATAATTCTGCAAAATAAATTTAAATTTTAAGAAAGTCACTCAATATAGGCATCGTACACACGTTGCCAAATCGCATTACGTTCCATACGTATATTGTTCCCTATGGCCCGTTGCGAGTTGGACCTATCGGTATATATATATATATATATATATATATATATATATATATATATATATATATATAGTATTTTCGTGACCTTGGTATGATAAGGTAAACTTAATTAGTCGGCGATTAAAGGTCTGGTTATTACTTCAAAGTGTATATATTTAAAATAATCCTACATGTTTCGGCAATGATGCCTTTGTCAAGGATATAAAAAATATAAATGACAGAATATAAATGTCAAGTAATTGAGTTGCTATGGTTTAAATTATTCAAAGATACATTCAAATAGTAATAATAAATCATGCCTTAGTATTCCAAAAAATAGATAGCAAGGTGAGAACAGATGTGTTGTTCGCTGCTAGCAGCTTGTGTCTTTTTCTGGGTATGAATTTGTGTGTTGGTTGCTGCTGCCAGCTTGCGTGTCTTTGGGTGTGTGATTTTGTTTTTGTGTAAGAGCGTAAGTATAGGGTTTTGTATGATGGTGCGCTCGTGCGTGTGTTAAGTGACCGGTCACGTAAATTAGAGAGATCGGATAACCAGCCGGTGCGTAGGGCCGCCAACCCTTTCCCGACAACTTCTATACTTTTCCGTGCAGTACTTCGACGGCCCGACCCCCGCCCCAACGAGGCAAGGCGCAGACCAGCGAAGCGCACCCTGTACGGGGTCGCTCATCGCAACCGAGGGAACACTCTTAGTGGCTACCTCGGTGAACGACGGTCACACAATGTGCCATCTTAACGTTTACCGCAAAAGCGGGGGCAATGCACACACGTCGAACGTGTGTGTGCTGTTAACGGCAGCCTAGCCAGGTTGCCGCCCAGGACCGGTCCTAGTGGTGTGTGCAATGCACGGCGCGGACAGGGGGCACCTGACCGCCCGATGGGCGGTCAGGTGCCATTCCGCCTTTCCAGCATGAGTGAGGAACCAAGCTACGCGGCGCAAACCTCGGCGCCGTGCATTGCACACACCACTAGGACCGGTCCTGGGCGGCAACCTGGCTAGGCTGCCGTTAACAGCACACACACGTTCGACGTGTGTGCATTGCCCCCGCTTTTGCGGTAAACGTTAAGATGGCACATTGTGTGACCGTCGTTCACCGAGGTAGCCACTAAGAGTGTTCCCTTGGTTGCGATGAGCGACCCCGTACAGGGTGCGCTTCGCTGGTCTGCGCCTTGCCTCGTTGGGGCGGGGGTCGGGCCGTCGAAGTACTGCACGGAAAAGTAAAGAAGTTGTCGGGAAAGGGTTGGCGGCCCTACGCACCGGCTGTTTATCCGATCTCTCTAATTTACGTGACCGGTCACTTAACACACGCACGAGCGCACCATCATACAAAACCCTATACTTACGCTCTTACACAAACACAAAATCACACACCCAAAGACACGCAAGCTGCCAGCAGCAACCAACACACAAATTCATACCCAGAAAAAGGCACAAGCTGCTAGCAGCGAACAACACATCTGTTCTCACCTTGCTATCTATTTTTTGGAATACTAAGGCATGATTTATTATTACTATTTGAATGTATCTTTGAATAATTTAAACCATAGCAACTCAATTACTTGACATTTATATTCTGTCATTTATATTTTTTATATCCTTGACAAAGGCATCATTGCCGAAACATGTAGGATTATTTTAAATATATACACTTTGAAGTAATAACCAGACCTTTAATCGCCGACTAATTAAGTTTACCTTATATATATATATATATATATATATATATATATATATATATATATATATGAAAAACAATTGTTGTTGGGGAATCCGGCAATAAAAAACCATTAATTACTTAAGGTTCTTTATTTCTTTACCCTATATTTCGCTCTGAGGTTTAGAGCTTCTTCGGGGGTCACTTTAATAAGAAAGAAATGTACACAACTTAGATATTTAGCCAAGAAAATTTTTACTTACAAATGTGAACACTATTATGCGAAAATTATATATTACAAAACATGATAGGTCGATAAATTTGTCAATTGTCCCACGTAACACAAACAAAATGTCGTAATTAATTTAAAAACTCTATTAAAAAAAAAGAAACTATTATAATTTATAATATAACAACACATCTAAAAACAATCATGAGCAACGTGTAGTGAAACAATTCACTCATGATGTAATACTAACTCCGTCATTTCGGATGTTTTTAGATGTGTTGTTATATTATAAATTATAATAGTTTTTTTTTTTAAAGAGTTTTTAAATTAATTATGACATTCTGTTTGTGTTACGTGGGACAATTGACAAATTTATCGACCTATCATGTTTTGTAATATATAATTTTTGCATAATAGTGTTCACATTTGTAAGTAGAAATTTTCTTATGATTGTTTGACTAAATATCTAAGTTGTGTACATTTCTTTCTTATTAAAGTGACCCCCGAAGAAGCTCTAAACCTCAGAGCGAAATATAGGGTAAAAAAATAAAGAACATTAAGTAATTAATGGTTTTTTATTGCCGGATTCCCCAACAACAATTGTTTTTCGTACTTGTTTTAATGGCAAAGACTCCTTGTCTACATATATATATATATATATATATATATATATATATATATATATATATATATATAGACGTATATATCAGATAAAGAATAAGGGTCTCTTGGGAATAGCGGCCGAATAATTAAAACAATATTTAATTTTGTTTAAGTTTCGGTTCTATATATAGAGCCTTTTTAACAACTCAAATATTTATTTAAATGTTAGAATGGTGAAAATAGTGTTAAATTAAATATAGGTACTTACATTATATTGTATTGTTTGATTACATTTCAACTATAACTAACTAACAACACAAATAAAATAAATATAAACAACCTGCCAGAAAAAATAAACAAAATCTTAACACCATATAACTATATAAAGTTGCCCATAAAAACTCCAATAATCTCAATAACTTACACTCAAATTAAAAGACAAAATACCTACATTAAAGAAAACACGTTATTTATGAAGTTCCATGCAGCGACTGCAAAGGCGTGTACATCGGCCAAACAACGCAATATCTACAATAACGTTTAAGTGGACACAAATTTTCAAGTAATAGTACAGTCTCAAAAAAACATATAACACAAACGAAACGCACTTTCAAATTCGATAAAACCTCAATAATTACATCAGAGAAAAATAACAAGGCAAGAAATATATTAGAAAGCATCCGTAAACAAAAAAAACTTCATTAATGACAGAACAGATATAAACAACTTGCCGACGATATACCGGCTCATTATATAAACACCCCCGTATATTCAAAATATAAACACACAAAAATTAAATTTAGAAAAACACGTGTTAGAGAACAGATTAAACTAACCCTTCGCATGTGGGACACTACTTATTTGCCACCTGTCAAAAACGATAAAAACCCTGACTTCGAACCTTTACAATGCAAATTTGTGTGTTTTTTACTTTTATTTATTATTAAACATGTTTAATAAGAATGCACTTTTTACGTTTTATAATAGTTTTTGTAAATATAACTAAAATATGCATTAAATTAGTATATTCATTCTATGAAATTGGTCAATTGCTAATGTAAGTATATTTCCATATTTTACTATATATGGATAATTTGTAAATGTTATCAGGTCTGATGAAGAGACAAATATAATTTCGAAACGTTACGTAGCAATAAATTGTTTTATTTGATACATTGACTCAAATTCTTTTTTTATTAACAGTTGAAGAACTAGCTTTAATTCGTTACATTTCTGTTATTGGGGTTTCTTAGAAGGTTGGAAGTCTGTTATATTTGTATTGTTTTCTTAATTTTGAGTGTCAGATCTATGATTAAATTTCAAAAGTATACGACTTTCTTACATTTACCAAAATTATAGAACTATGTAAATCTAGTTAATTTTGTGTACTATTGTTAATGTTTGGTAATATCAAAGGTTATGTATGAAGGAAAAATTAATTGTAAACCAATAAGTTCCTAATATTAATTAAGAAGTTAAAATATACCAGCCGTACGTCAGGGAAGCAAGACTTAATTCCAGAGGCTAGACGGATAATAATAATTGTGATAGAATATTGAGCTAAGTTTTTATTATTTGCGTTTTTTTCTTAAGTAAACAGAAACATTTACTTACCGAAGGTTAATAAAGATTCCTTTAATGACCATTTTGTTTAAAACATTGTAAGTATGGAGGTTATATACAAATTCATTTATTCAACAATTTGATTTATCAGAATCTATTTGTTTATGTAGCCTAGTATTTGTCTCATTATCGTAGATTCAATTTTTCACCTATAAGAAATTCCACATAACGAATAAATTTTATAATTAAGTTTTCAATAAAAATAAATTGTTAATCTATTGTTTATTCCGAATGTTTTGTTAAATATTACCTAATATAATGTACCTAATTAAATATTCACTTATAAAGATAAGATTTTCCTTTTAATAAACGGAATTTAAGAACCAAGTCAAGTCGTTTGAATTCAATTAGTTTATCATATTAATACTGAGCTAACATACCTTTTAATTTCTTTGTCAGACAGAATCTTCACGACCCTGGAGATATTAGAGAACTCATGTTCGTTGTTTCTCCAAATTATATTAAATATCAAACTTTCTTTTAAGACCAAAGTACTATTTGGTTGTAGAGGTTATGATGGTTAACTGCAAACGTTTATATTCAATTATTGGACCTGCGCAGAAGTATATCAGAATGCGGGGGTAAAAATTCGAGTTTTAAATTCATTTTACTGCTTTAAAGTATAATATTTTGTCATTAAAAACACTTTTTAGTAAACGTTTGTATCAAAGATTTTAATAATATATATATATATATATATATATATATATATATATGTGTGTGTGTATGTGTATATATATTGCGATGGTCTACTGGCTCATTATAAAACATCTTTACTCCATTTTTCATTAAAAATTTTGATAGAGTAAATTCTTATATCTAATGTCATATGAATTTATCATTAACTGATATCTGAATTTCATATTAAGTAGAGTAACAATTTTTTTATATTGAATATATTGAATAATTATTCAAAACTAATGGATGACCAACTATTAGTTTTGAATAATTATTATTTTAGTTGTCAATTTAAAAGTCAAAAATCGAATTAAATTTAGGAATGTTGTATGTAAATGGATATAGATTAATATGAGGTTGTTTAATATAAGATATGCTGTTTTAATTATATATTAAAAGATGGTTTGCTTTGAGTTTAAAAAAACAATTTGAAAATCATCATGGAGATATATTGAAAAAAATAACAACAGTTAAAAAATATATAAAAAAACATATCTGGGAATTCTTTTGGATTGTGAAATAATTTTAAAAATATAATTTTAAAGTGTTCATCTGTAAGTTTGTTAATATCCGCAGGAAATATTACAAGATAGGAGTTAGAAGGAATAGCGAGTATTGTTAATAATTTTGGAAGTTTCGAAAAAGTTTTTTTTTTGGGAAGGTTACCAACCAGCAAGTTTACAAGGAAGAGGAAAAGTGATAACAAGAATATTTATAACTATTTATAAAATTGGATACATTTTGATTATTTTATTGTATTCACAAATTCATCAAGATAATTACTATCAATAATTAGGAAAAACATTCTGTAGAAATCCTATTAAACTTAAATTGATATTATTGTTTTTCTTTCATTTAGTAGTTCTGATTTTATTATAGTATACTTTCAAAATTTTTAATATGTAGATAATATAATCACATTAAGAGATTATAACAATATATACATATTTAGATAATTTCATTTAATAAATTCTTGGACGGTTTGCCGGACCGTTGCTTTACCAATTAAGCTTAATTGGAGAATCCTCAAACAGAAGATCTACCAGGATCCAGTGCCCCAGGATATTGAGGATTTGAAAAACAAAATTCGGCAAGTGTTGGCTGAAGTACAACTTTCTGCTATCAGGAATTTGTTCAGAAACTGCTGGGCAGATACAAAAAATACCTTCAAGTACGATGAGTACATCTCAAACATACCAATAATTAAAATTTCTTTGAAATACTGTGTCATATTGCACTGATAAAATCTGAAGTTTATATTTATTTTAATATTTAATTTGTATACCTGTATTTGCAAATCATATACTAATGTAAACAAACATATACTAATGTAAGTTTTCTTCATTTTTACTTACATTCGTTTAATATACATTCAACTTTTTTTCAGATTTACCTAAATAACTGGAGGATAATAAAGAAAACTATTAACTTGTTTGTTTACTAGATCATATATATAGAAAATAGTTTTTTTTTGTTATCGACTGTACATAATCAGTAAAATTTAATAAAAAATTAATTACAAAAATTCAAACGCATAACCTTTTCCTTTATTCGGAAGCGTGCTGACTATTACTTTCACCGCATTCTCGAATTATCATTTTATTTTCTTGCATTATGTTTTCAAATCATGTATGATTTTCACTGCGTATAAGTATGTATCAAACTTTTGACAATCTAAGTGGATGAAATTATTTTAGCTTAAAGTCTGCTTCCTTTTATTTATTAATTATATTTACTAAATTGATTGCTTATTTCGTTGCAATAATGGCGATTGAAATGTTCTTTTCTATCACCTTTATCTACTTCCTCTTTGAAATTTTATTTACATAGTCTCGTATACGAGGGACAATGGAAAAATTTCAGAAAACGTTATGAAGAAAACATTTAATAATAATAATAATAACACCGTTTATTGCACAACAGGTCAAACCCAATTACAGGGCAACAATAAACAATTGCAAGTATATACATGTTACAATAGAGAAGCAATAAAGATAATATAATTTAAAAAAAGAAAATGTCTTCATCTTCAGCGCGCTCCTAACGCGGGCTTCCAGTAAATATGTCGAAGTATATTTTATCGCCATTCTGCACCATGTGAGTCAATAAATCTTCCAAAATATGTTCGTGTTTGGTGTATGATGATCAAACGTGGAACATTGCCGGGAAGCAATGCGCAAATCCGAACAGTCAATCGGACCACATATCAATTTGTACAAAAAACCTGCGCTATGTAGCTTCCTGCGATCAAACAGTGACTGAACGCGATGCTGCTCCAGCAAAAAAGAATAGTCCATTCCACTATCCGGATAAATGCCACATGTTTTTAAACTCAGATACTTCAAAAACCGACCCTGAATTCTCTCTACGGCAACATTCTGAGTATCGCAAAAGGGCTACCAAACAACAGATCCGTACTCAAGCCTACACACAACGAACACAAAATATAAAATATAACGATTTGAGGAGATCGACGTTATTGAAAAATTTGGTAGATCGTATAATCAAAATCTAAAGTTTTCCTCACTGAAAGGAACATGTTTTGCACGTGCTAATTGAAGGTTAAGCAGAAATCGAATACTATCCCTCGATCCTTAACAGAAGCAACTCTAGAAAGTATATGACCGTCCATAGAATAAGAAGAAGGAACAGGTGTTAATTTCCTAGTAAAATACATAACAAAGCATTTATTTGTATTCAACGTCAAGTGATTAGCACCAGACCAATTAAAAATAAAGTCAATACCTTTCTGTAAACGCTCAACATCAGCTTCACTAAAGATTTTAATATCATCAGCATAACCTAAGGAATTAGAAGACGGACTTACAAGCAAATTATTTATAAACAGTAAGAATACTAAAGGCCCTAGGTTGGAGCCTTGGGGAACCCGAAATGTAGATATCAAAGCATCAAATAAGTAACCATTATAGAAATAGTAACTAATCCTGTTGTTTGAATACGCAAATAAGCGACTTTATTGTTTTTCACAATATTCACCACTAAATTCTATACATTAAGATAAAATAAAACAAATTTTATAAATTTCACTTTTTAATTATCACTGTAACGAGTCGTTTCGCACCAACCTGGGCTTCGTCAGACATATATCTATAACTATAACTATAACTATATAACTATAACAGTTATATGTCTGACGAAGCCCAGGTTGGTGCGAAACGACTCGTTACAGTGATAATTAAAAAGTGAAATTCATAAAATTTGTTTTATTTTATCTTAATAGTTACAATGGAATTTCATCAAGTAAAGGCCGAAACAATCATATAAATTCTATACACTTTTTTATTCGTTCGAAACAATCATTGAAACATTTACGCTATCGTGAAGTTGACACACTCAAAATGTGTTGCTTGAATGCAGTAATGGCCTCTTCTGGACAGGAAAAACGTTTTTAATTATTGGAATCGTAAAAAAAACACTACTGTCAGGACTACTGGTTGGATAAGTGCAATGCCTTTACATTGCAATAATAATGGTTTGTGGAGTAGCATTATCATTATGAAGAATAATTGCACGTTTCGAGTTGTTTTTTAGACATTTATTGATAATTTCGGGCAAGCAAATTGTTGCATACAATTCCGCATTTACAATTCGCCGATTCTCCAGAATAATTATATCAACATGACCAAACTTTGTTATGAAGCAAGCAATCATTTGTTTAGAAGGGCTTCGCGTGCGGACAACATTTGTTGACAGAAGAAGAAGGCATCTTCAAACACCCAAACTGTCGAGTGTTGTTTTGTTTCCTGATCATAAGTTTTATCACTTGTAATGATGTCATAGACATGTTTATAAGATCCGTCATCGAATTCTTTTCAGGATAACTTTGTACCATTCTACGCATTCGTCTCTTTGAGTCGTTTAAAGATTATGCGCTATCCAACTAGGATAAAATTTCCTCACGGCTAAACGAGTATGCAAAACTGAATGTATCGAGATTCTAGAAATGTGCGAACATGCCTGAATCTCATACGTTACGAGGGATGTCTTTTATGTTTTGCATACTGGGACATAGAGGGCGCAACTAATCAAATGTCAGTACTAGAAATTAACCTCCATCTTTTAGCTTAAATCTAAAGTTTCAGTACGATACTTGTAGCGTTGTAGCTACAACGAACTGTCAAGGTTGACAAGTTAGTCGAAAAATGATCTCAAAAAGAATGTCTAGCCGAGTTAGTTTCTGTTTTCGGTAATGAAGCACCACATCAGTCAGCAATTTCTCGTTGGTCTACAGAATTCAAACGTGTACGGATTAGTCTTGGCGACGATCACATTCTCAACAACAAAAAAGACAAACCTCATAAAACATTTAAACAGCTACTAAAGACACACTTGCTCAGGAAAGCACTGTATTCGACTTCTTTCGGGAAGATAAAAGAACAATTTAAATTGTAGTTATATAACGGGTGTCCATTTGAAAAGTCAATCTAGTAGCATGTGATTTACTGAGAACATTTTGAAGTATGTCGAAAAGTAAAATTTACTACTTAACCTACGAAGTCGTATATTTTGATAGTTTCATACATACAAATAAATAACAAATGTGATTGACATGATCAAATGTCATTTGGATTTACGTTTACGGAACAACAAACACATACTAATATACAGGGTGTCCAGAAACTCTCCTGACAAACGAAGACCGGAGTTTCCTCAGATAATTTTAAGACAATTAAACCCAAATTCACCTAGTCCGAAAATGCTTCCTAAGGGAGCTAAAGTTCTTTGAAGATGGCGCCTTGTATTTATTTTTTTTTAAATTCCTCCAGAACGCTTCTATTTAGAAAAACAAAAACTGGTATGCTTATTTATCCTGCAGATATGAATCGATTCCATCAATTGCGAATTTCTAGTACCGGTCATAGGCGTCCGTTTTGGGTAGGTCAACGGTTATTTTAAGGCATAACTTTTTTGTCTTTAATTTTTAAGCATTTGCGACACTAGATTATTAAATTTTCAGGTATTCCAGTACTAAAAGGTACTCTTACTTTAAGTCGGTAGGATACACCGTTTTCTAGAAAAATCGATTTGTAAATTTTTCGTTTTTTCTTCATTCAAGTTCAATTTATTATGTACCTACTTATTTTTAGCGACGAAGTTAGCTTGGACTATCAAGGCATGGATGAAAATTAATTTAATAAATTAAAAACAAATTATTTATTACAATGGAACGAAACTAACAAAAAAAGAACAAGTATCAAAGGTAGATTGTTACAAAAGTTGTTCGATGTGATGACCATTAGTCTCTATGCATGAGTTTACCCTTTTGCTTAGAGAACGCCGAATTCTTGCAAAAATTCCAAAGTTATTTCTAAATTCGTTGCAAGCATCCTGTATCCTTAGCCAGAGTTGTGCGCGATTTTATATCGGAACGGAATAAACAAATGCTTTTATGTATCCCCAAACACAATAATCGCAAGGATTCAAATCCGGCGACCTTGCTGGCCAAGCAACTGGACCGGCCTCTTCCAATCCAATGGTCTTCGTAGTTATTATCTAGAAAGTCTCGTACATTCCTGCTAAAGTGGGCCGGACAGCCGTCCTGTAGAAACCATAAGGTTTGCCGAATATTTAAACGCACCTCATCTAACAAATCAGGTAAAATATTTTGCAGGAAATGTAAGTAATCAGCACCATTTAAACGAGCAGGTAATTCCACAGGTCCAAGTAGATAATCGTCAACTACTCCTATCCAGACGTTTATGCTAAACCTATGCTGATGCTTAAATTCTTGAACAACGTGGGGATTGTCACCAACGTACGAATAATAATGTGCATTATGTACATTAAAAATTCCATTTTTTGAGAATGTAGCTTCGTCACCAAACAAAATGTTCCTGAAGAAATCTTCATCTTGATTTTTCTGATTTTGTAACCATCTAGCGAATTCTACGCGAGCAGGAAAATCTCCTTCTAGCAGTGCTTGCACCTTTTTAAAATGAAAAGGATATAAGTTTTCTTTGTGTAAGATATTTCCTACGGAAGATTTTGAAATTGTGGGGTACATGGCAGATAGTCTTCGAACGCTAATTTCTGGATTTTCCTCAACTTCCATTAAAATAACATCTTCATGTTCTGCTGTTACATCATTATGTCTCCCTGTTTCATTATTTTCTGGGACCACTGAACCTGTTTCTCTTAATCGTTGATGAAGAGCTGTAAATATTGAGTGAGTGGGATGCTGACGATTGGGAAATTTTTCAGCGTATCTACGTTGCGCCGCTCGAGCGTTACACCTCATTTCGCCATAAACTAAATGCATATCGGCGTAATCCTCATTAGTAAAAACCATTTTTTTAAAAATTGAAATCGTTGTGTTTGAATAACACAAAGTAAAAAATGAAAAGATAAACTTCGCGAACTGACAACAATTTGATAATGAAAAACGTAGGTTTTACTTCTGTTGGCAGTTCAGAGCTAACTATTGCAAAAAATAAAAAATTGAACTTGAATGAAGAAAAAACGAAAAATTTACAAATCGATTTTCCTAGAAAACGGTGTATCCTACCGACTTAAAGTAAGAGTACCTTTTAGTACTGGAATACCTGAAAATTTAATAATCTAGTGTCGCAAATGCTTAAAAGTTAAAGACAAAAAAGTTATGCCTTAAAATAACCGTTGACCTACCCAAAACGGACGCCTATGACCGGTACTAGAAATTCGCAATTGATGGAATCGATTCATCTCTGGAGGATAAATAAGCATACCAGTTTTTGTTTTTCTAAATAGAAGCGTTCTGGAGTAATTTAAAAAAAAATAAATACAAGGCGCCGCCTTCAAAGAACTCTGGCTCCCTTAGGAAGCATTTTCGGACTAGGTGAATTTGGGTTTAATTGTCTTAAAATTATCTGAGGAAATTCCGGTCTTCGTTTGTCAGGAGAGTTTCTGGACACCCTGTATATGCGTTTTATTCTATCAAAATTTCAAAGTAACCTAGTTTGACTTTTCAAATGAACACACGTTATTTGTCAAGGTTTGTCATGTCCTACCGTATATTTGTTATTTACTTATTTGTTATACACTACTTCATATTTGCTTATGTACTTGACATATTTTTTTATATTTGAAATGTTCTATGCCTGATGGAACGAAATATATTATTATTATTATTATAAATCAGATATACTCATTATTTCTATAAATATTGCATAAAAAAATTAAAAACTAACGGTTTTGTCCAAAATAATAAATGCCAAATATATTTTACTAACATTAGTCAGGTGGTTGATAGGGATTAGTCATTTATTATAACAATAAACTATAAACATGTACATTATAAAAAGGTTGAATTTAGATTTAGAAAATATCAATTTATAGAAATGTAATAAAATAACTCCGTTAGAGATATGATTTGGTGTATAACAACCGGGTTTGTATTTTTCTTTACTAATATGTTTTCTATTAACCTTAAGCATTCCTTATGTGGTATTTTTGAAAACATGTTCAAAGGTGATTCAATTTTTTAAACCTTCTGAGATGTAATCTTTCGGAAGCTCGTCGAAATAAGATATCACCTCTTCATTTATCTAAAACTTTACTCTAATGCACGATAACGATAACGATAAAATTTTGACGCAGTTAACTTTCGCTGTTTGCAATGGCCAGCTCGAAACCCAGACTTGAATCGTATAGAAAATCACTGGGATTCATTGCTACGCGTTCGACACCGACAACCCATACCTGTAACCATTCGGGATCTTCTAATAGCTCTTCGTGAGGAATGGAAACACATTACACAAGAAAAATTTGCCAACTGCATTCAAAGTTCACCATGCCCTATGACAGAAGTCATTAGAGTTGATGGGGTGGTAATGTAGATGTAAAACCTAGTCGATAAAACCAATGAATTTGTTAATTTTGCACAATATACTGTTTCGCGACTTTTTTTTATTAAATAAAATTTTAAGTACCTTTTTGTATTTCTCATTCAGAAAAATTAATTTTTCTTGTGCTAATAGACATTTACTTCGGTGTCCTTAACTTTTCGTGCACCAGTGTATTTATTTATTAATTCCGCCTTACAATTTTTCTTTGGATCTTTATAGTAATAGTTAACGTAAATGTAATTACATATTAACAGAAACATCTTAATATTAAGTAAAATATAAAACAACAAAAAGGAGTAGTCAGATATATTCATTTATGTAAATCAAAATTCTTGACACAGAAAACGTGTTATGTTTAAGGAAGTTAATTTTATTTAGAGATATGGCTTTTAATTGACCTTAAATGCACTTAATAAATCTAAACTCGGTAGACAAAACGACATCGGAAATAATTTAAGGTACCCCATACGATTACCATAATACCAAAGCATGTATCGAAACCCGTATGTGAACTTTATAATTATGAGCGCTTATACTGTATCGGATATATTTACTGTGCACATATATTAGTTTGATTTGTAATTGCATTAATCAGTTATATACACAGCACGATATTTGCCATTCCATGAAAGATAAAAGTTGCTTTGCTCCTATAGAATACATATATGCATACAATCATATTTACACATTATTGTGGGTCTATTTAAATATGAGAATGTGCGCTTTAGTTTTCAAGCAATCTTCATATTTACATATATCTAAACAAATACTATATAATATAAGAAAATAATAGTAGATTGAGTTATAAATAATATCCGTTTTCCTAAAGCGACTTCATTAACCATTAAAATAATATTTCCTCGTCCATTATATATACTGATGTACAAATGTGTGGAACATGTTAAATTAGAAAAGATATTGCAACAAAATTTCAGACAAGGAAAGTGAGTATGAGCAGCCATCGCCCTTTTAAATATACAGTGTACAAAAAGAATGTAACTTACTGAAGTTATATACAAGTGTCCCGTATCGTTATGTTCAAATTTTAGGAGTGTAAATAGATCTCATTTCAAGTAACAAAAACGCAAAACTTGTATATCCATTTTTATTTGTTTCAAAATTACAGAGCTATGAATGTGATTGTCAGATCATGAAAAAAATGTAATCCTAAAGTCAATAAAAACTGATTTTATTTAAAAAGTTCAATTAATAATATTTTTGAAATGTACACCTCTTCGTTGTATGCAGGCTTGTGCCCGTAAGCCAACAGAAGAAGTACTTATCCGAATTTCATACTTGTTTTGTCGTATTTGCTCGGCAGCCAGGTGAATACGATCCAACAACTCTTCTCTTGTGGTCGAAACTTGCGCGTAGACTAAATTTTTAATGTATCCCGATAAATAAAAGTCAAGGGGATTAAGATCGAGTGATCTGGGTGGCCATGCAACAGGACCACCTCGACAAATACATCTTGGATAATTGACGTTAACCCAATTTCGGACAGCAATTCTGAAATGTGGTGGTTCACCTCCATGTGAAACCACATGTCTCGTCGAACATTCAGTGGGACATCCTCTAAAAGACCTGGCAGTTCGTCAATAAGAAATTCAAGGTAATTGTCGGCATTTAACCTCCCAGGAAGAACGACAGGACCAATCAACAAGTCATCGATTAGGGCCACCCAAACTTTAATAGAAAATTCATGTTGAAATTTAGATGGGCGTATAACTTTGGGATTTTCTGATGCCCACCTGTGCGGGTTTCTCAGATTTGTAACACCACTTCTCGTGAACGTAGATTCAACTGTCCAGACGACTGTTCTGCAGAAATTAAAATCAAGCCGTGACTGTCTTAATATCCAGGTAGAATATACTAGACGAGCATAGTAGTCTGCCTCAAGCAAACCGTGTGCCCGGCGATAGTGATATGGATATAAGCCCTCACGTTTTAAAATTCGCCAAACTGTCGTTCGTGGCACTCCTAGTTGTCTAGCGATTCGACGTACACTGAGAGTTGGATCCCTTGTAACAATAGCTACTGCTTCTTCCTTTATGCTAACAAATTTACTCCTCGGTCGAAAAGATTATTACGCAGTTCGCATTCCCGAAATTGTCTGTGTACTTCCAGAAACGTTCTGTAATGACGAATGCGCCTATCGGGAAACCGATGTCGGTATTCAATAATTACTTGACGTTCACTGCCATTATATTAGCCATACACAAAATGCATGTCGGTATACTCTTGAGAAGAAAATCGGTAAGGAATTTTGAATAAAGAAAACGCGTCCACTCACTAATAAGCTGCTGCATGAACTGAAACGTAATGTAATTTTTTATTAAAAAATGCAACATTAACAGTCGTCTGAACATTTGTTTATTATATGATTAACATTTGGAATTTACTGCAAGTGAGAATTAATGAATATTAAATCACATTCTTACATGTAAATGTCGACTTATTTAATGCGTATAAATCTACAATCCGTCAAACTAAGTTTGTACTAGTATGCAGAACACACTCTTTCGCGACAACGAACTTCCTGGTAGTTAGGTTAATTAAGAATTAAGAAATACTGAAAAAACAAGCCTATCAACGCGAGGAAACGTACAGACGACCGTTTCGTTCTAATTGGAACTTCTCAATGTACGGCATTCCCTTTCGATGACGACCTTGCTTTTTCATTTCTATACTTTCTGTATATATAGTTAACATTTGGAATTTACTGCAAGTGAGAATTAATGAATATTAAATCACATTCTTACATGTAAATGTCGACTTATTTAATGCGTATAAATCTACAATCCGTCAAACTAAGTTTGTACTAGTATGCAGAACACAGTATGCAGTAGAACTAGTATGCAGAACACAGTGTGTTCTGCATACTAGTACAAACTTAGTTTGACGGATTGTAGATTTATACGCATTAAATAAGTCGACATTTACATGTAAGAATGTGATTTAATATTCATTAATTCTCACTTGCAGTAAATTCCAAATGTTAACTATATATACAGAAAGTATAGAAATGAAAAAGCAAGGTCGTCATCGAAAGGGAATGCCGTACATTGAGAAGTTCCAATTAGAACGAAACGGTCGTCTGTACGTTTCCTCGCGTTGATAGGCTTGTTTTTTCAGTATTTCTTAATTATTATATGATGTTCATGGTTCAGCACTTACGAAATAAGTAAGAACCTTCTTTATCATAAATCAATTTCCAGTACTCTTTTTTGTAGATCTCCAAGAAGTTACGTATGCACTACGATACTTGTTTATTTATTTTAAGATAACATTTTATTATGCGACGTTAACATGCACAGGCCTGTTATTGAATCGTATAGGATTACATTTTTTTTCATGATCTGACCATCAGATTCATAGATCAGTAACTTTGAAGCAAATAAAAGTGGATATACAAGTTTTGCGTTTTTGTTACTTCAAATGAAGTCTACTGTACACTCCTAAATTTTGAACATAACGATACGGGACATCTTGTATATAGTGTAGTTTAACAGGTCATTCAGGCCCAGATCTGTGTAATACTTTTCCATGTCCTTCTATCCTTCGCTTTTATCTTCTAGTTTACCATAATTTTTTCTCTCAGAATTTCTAGCACTGCTTCCCTCCATCTTTTTCTTGGTCTTCTCCTTTTCTTCTTAACGACTGGCTCTCTTCACGCTATTTGTTTTGGTATCCCATCATCCGCCATCCTTTTCAAATATCCTAGCCATCTCAGTGTCCCAGCTATTATTACTTTGTTTATTTTTGATCTTCGATATATGCTATATACTCCTTTCCTTCGTTATTTTCCTCCAAGTATTCTTCTCAGAATTCTTCTCTTCCATCCCATTACCATTTCTTTCTGATTTTTATTTATCACTCATGTCTCACAATTGTATAGTAATGTGGGTCTGAAAACAGTTTTATAACTGAATTTAGTTTCTCTTGATAGGTGCTTTGACATGATTAGGTGGTTTATCATTCCTGCACTTTGATTAGCTTTTATTATTCTGATATTGATTTCTCTTTCTTCTTCGCATCTGGCTGTTATTAGCGCCCCCAGGTTAATTAAATTATTCCACTCTTTCAAATTCCAAATGTCATTTTTGAGTCCTTACTTTACAGGTTCCAGTATTATGTTGCTTTCCAATTCTCAATATTTTGCTTTTTTCCTGATTTATCTCTAAACCCATCTTACGCGCCGCTTCGGACCACCTTTTTGTTGTTTCTAGCAATTCATATTCCTTTCTTGCTATTATCGCCATGTCATCTGCATAGCAAATGACCTGATGACTTTTGTACATCAAGTGTCCCTCTCTATTAAGGTTGCCATCTCTTATACTCTTTTCTAATGCCACATTAAACAGCGGCGCCGATAGAGGATCCCCTTGTCTGAATCCAGTTGCAATATCAAAGTCTTCTGATGTCCCTTCTCTGATCTGAACAATGTTTGAAGTTTTTTCTAGCGTCGTTCTTACTAATTACATCTTCAAAGTTGAACTGAAGTTGAATTGAACTTTTAACTTGAACGCCCTATATTTTTTACATTTTAGGTTTCTTTTCAATCGCGATTTCAACAAACTATAAAACTTGGGGTCTAAAGTATCTTTTTATTTATTAATTGGCAAGGAAAAGCAAATAAACTGGTCATACTAACAAAGTTAAACTTAATTTACGAGATTTTAAAAATAGGCGTCACTTACTTCCTGACAGTAAACCAATCTGTGTGTAAATTTTCTTGTAACCCTCGCTATCATGTGGTGAATGATTTGGTGAAATGGTTCGTATCTCTTCATTAATTCTTTCAGCCAAATATTCCAAATTTCTAGATCGAGTAAGATGCACTTTCTGTTAGATAACCCCACAAAAAGTAATCTAGTGGATTGAAATCGGGAGAACGTGTGGGGCATTCAATTTCGTGTCTCTTTCCAATCCATCTGTGGGCAAAAGTTCGATCTAATCGATCTCCAACGAAAACTGAATAGCGAAGGTGTGCCCTATCCTGCTGAAACCAGATGTTTTGTTTACAGATTGTGTATTTTTTAAATATATACTCTGTATATTTAACAAATACTTCAAGTGATGGCTTTTCATTCTTCGTTTCCGTATCTATAATTTTATTACAATATCTTTTTTAATTTAACATATATTTAAATGGATCTACATACTTATCCAACACTGTATTCGTCATTATTTACAATTACGAGGGATGTTTTTTTATGTTTTGCATACTGAGCAATAGAGGGCGCAACTAGTCAAATGTCAGTTCTAAAAATTATCCTCCATTTTTAGTTAGCCTAAATCCAAAGGTTCAGTGATACGTGTAGTGTTGTAGCTACAAAGAACTGCCAAAGTTGACAAGTTTTTCGCGCAATTTTTTTTTATAATTAAGATAATTGTCTCAACGAGAATGCCTCGCTGAGTATGCTTCTGTTTTCAACAATTAAGAGCCACGTCAGTCAACAACTTCTCGGTGGTATAGAGAATTCAAGCGTGGATGGATTAGTCTTAGCGACGATCCAAGAGCAGGTGCAGCAAAAACGGCAGTCACTCAGAAATGCTGTGCGCAAGCTCATCAAAGAACATCAACATGTTCGCATCACATATCGCGAAATCGAGACATCATTGGAAATTTCATAGACTCATAGAATTGTGTGGAAAGAGCATAGTTTCCCATTGGATTCCGCATCTGTTATCCGAAGAACAGAAAATAGCTACGGTGAATTGGTGTCAAAAAACTCTATACCACTTCAACGCAGGAAGCTCTAAAACGTGTACAACATCGTGTGTGGTGATAAATCTCGGATTTACTCATACGAGACAGAAAATAAACGCCAGTCGTCTGTATGGGTGTTCCAAGGGGAAGAAAAGCCGACAAAAGTCATCCGTTCTTGAAGTCTCTCCAAAAAGATGGTCGCGATATTTGTCTCGAAAACATTTCGAGTAGCAACAATTTCTCTACAAGATCAAAGAACTGTTACTGCCGAGTGGTATACAGCCATTAGTTTGCCGCAAGTAATCGCTGAGCTCCGAGACCCAACCCACAACGACGAATCATCCTCCACCAAGACAATGCAAGCTCGCACACTGCGAACTTGCATTGAATTTTTAACGCAACCAAACGTCGAATTGTTAGACCATCCTCCGTACATTCTCGACCAAAGTCACTATTTCTTTATATTTCTTAAAATCAAGGACGGACTACGTGGTATAAAGTTCCAGTCTTCAGAAGGAGCCGTCGATGCCTTCAAAAGCGCAATTTTGACTATACCAACAAACGAGTTGAATAACTGCTTCGAGAGTTGATTCGAGCACATGCAAAAGTGGATAAATCTTCATGAAGAATACTTCGAAAACAATCAAGCAATAACAACTATCTACTTAACTGAAAAATCGGAGACTGTGGCTTTTAAGTGAATAAAAAAATTAAAAACCCTTACCACAATAGAATTTAACAATTCTATATACGTATTTCGACAACCACGTTGTCATCCTCTGTAGAAAAAACGTCCTTTCTACATCGCAACTGGTTATAGGTGCATACTGGAAATATTCTTTTATTTCTTCATATTTAGCCGTTAGATTTTGTGGAATTGTCTCCATACATAATTGCTGCAACGTAATTAAATCTGGATTTCTATTAAGAATTGCTTCAAACTTTTGCCGAAGGCCACATCCGAAGCCACTTGGAATACTTTTCAAATTATTGGCAGCCACAACTGTGGTTAATCCATTATTTAATTTGAGATTTCGATTTTCAAAATAAGTGATTAGTTTTGGCAATTTTCCAAAGTGTTCGTGAAGAAAGTACAACTGATTTTTTAATTTGGGATTTGTGTGAGCTCCTTGCACTCACCAATACTTCTAGCATCCTCTTTTACCAGTGTTACGAAATGTTTTAGACTATCGAAATTCTCAGCATAATAACTAATAGCTTCCAGACATGTTCTCCATCTAGTTATTACTGGAGTGCGAGGCAGTGACAGAGATGGAAATTTTTCCCTGAAAAGAGCTACTCTCAATGGTGCTTTTCTGAAAACTTTTTTAAAAGCTGATACAAGTCTATCAACTTCCGGAAAAGTGTCTCTGATATATTCACAGATTCTGTGGAGAGCATGTGCTGCACAAGTAATATGCAGCATATTAGGATATGTTTTCTTCAATAGTCTGCCTGTTTTTAACATATACGCAGCACTATCACTGACAAATAAAAGTATTTTTTCTTTGTACGTGGCGTCCGAATGAAGCATTTTTTACATATTCTCCTTAATGGTTTCAGCAACTGTTTCCGCACCAACTCTATTTATAACACTTGTTGCTATTACATATGAGTTATAGGGAATAGTTGGATGTAGTACACCAGTTACAACATTTACCACACAGCGTCCTAACATATCCACCGTTTCGTCGGCGCTTATCCATATGTATTGATTTAAAAGATGGCTTCTAATGCGTTCTACTGTTCTCGTATAGCACCTAGAAACATAATATTCGCGTAAAGTTGATTCATCAGGAACATTTCGACCAGTATATTTTCTCAGAAATGTCTTCAAAATTGGATTGTTCAATTTAAATAATGGAATATTAGCTGCCATAAAAGTTTCACACAGTTCTTCGTTAAAATTGTCAGATTCCAACGGGTTCAATTTTTCTTCGTGCTTTAACGATCCTACGTGACGTTTTACGGTTGATTTATTGCAATTTTTCAATAACGTTTCACACACTTCACAATAAATTTCGGAATCACTGGCAATGTACATACAATCAGTATGGCCCTCAATCCAACTCGCCATTGTTTCACGATGCCATTCTCGACGCTCTTCCATTGTCTGAAAAAGTAAGAATATTTTAGATCCAAATAAACGAAATTAAATAACGAAATTTTATGCACACTTACGTGAAAATAATTGGAAGATGTTGCTTAAATGAAAAGAAAAGAAATGTACGTGCTATTTCTCTTACGAAATACGATAAACTTATTTATTTTATCTACGTACACGACACCACTGAAAACACTATATTCTCCGAATACAATAGCTGGGTTCTCCATTGTTATCGCTGTGAGACCAGGTGGCCGAGTAAGACAATATATAAAAAGATGTAACTTTTGTTATTAAGTAACTTTGTTTAGATTAAATGGGATTGTTCGTTGCATTAAGCCTACCCTCGTATACAAATTTTTCTAACAATATGAGGATTGCTCGGAAACTACGTGGAGATGGTATTCTGCAGAATCATCCTTCAATAGATTAAATTTGAGAGTATAGAGCAATCTGACAATTAGTCTGTTTTTGACAGTATGCCAAAGTGAATGTCTCATGTGATTTTCTAATAATGGAAAAAACAGTTGAAAGCAGTGATAAAGTACTTCCATTTGAAAGGTTTAACACCAACCGAAATCAAAGCAGAGCTGGATTCAACACAATTAGAATACGCTAATTTGCTTTCAATTGTTAAAAACTGGGTTGCCGAATTTAAGGGTGGTTGTAACCCTGCTGTGGACATCCAACTGTTACTGTTCCGGATATGATTGAAAAAGTCCACCGTATCGTCTTGGCTGACCGTCGAGTAAAAGTCAGCGAGACAGCAGACATTGTAGGTATCTCAAATGACAGTGTGTACAGAATTTTAACTGAAGAATTGGTAATGAAAAAATATTTGACGCGTTGGGTTCCGCGGATACTCACACCGGAGCAAAAACTGAATCGTTCAAGTGTTTCTCGCGACCTTTTGACACGTTTTCGCCGCAATTAGAAGGACTTTGTATACCGTTTCATTACCGTTAATGAAAACTGGGTCCACAACTACGCTCCCAAAACCAAAGAACAATCCATACAATGGACAAAAAAGGGTTCTCCGCCACCAAAGAAGGCAACAACGATTTTGTCAGGAAGAAAGACTATGTTTTAGGCGAATGTGGCTAGGTTTGACACTTCTGCGTAATCACGGGTCGTAAATCCGTAATAACTAAATTTCGTTGAATCGTCGTTAATTCAACTTTTGATTAGAAGTTCTTCTTTTGCTCAGTGGTTCGCAGAATAAAAAAAAAACACTTATTGAAGGCACAACACTCTTTAATTATTAAGTAATAAACAAAAACTAAATTTACATAAGCGACAGCAAATATATAATTACAAAAGCTCGGTTACATATCTAATTTCAGTAACGCTTGAAGTTGCTCGGAATAGCGTGTGTATTCCCCTTGATGGATCTTAGCAAACTTAACTATATTCTCAAATGTTTTAGGCAAGTAAAGGTAAATGCCAATCATAAGACACTTACGATTGGTCGAAACAAGCTGGTTACATGGTTTTACCCAGACGTGACTTGAGATAAATCGTGTCTCCGAAATGGTATTGTTTAATACCAAAGGCCCTTAATAATGCGACCGTAATAAAACTTTGTAAAGGGTTCGTCTGGTTTAACGGACAACGGCGTCTTTATTACAATAGGCGGGAAACTTTTGATTTGAACATTAGAAGGCTTAACTGATGTGCCTATACATGCGATGACCTTAGCGGCTATACCTTAAATAGGAATAATACAAAATAGTAAAGGCCTGAATAAATAACCATCAACTAAGTTGATAAATTTGTGTTAAATACATTTCTAAAAGGGATGTTATAATATTGGGGTTAACGCTGTCATAAACGGTAATAACGGGGAATGCCTGGTCCCTCTGAATGAAGTGATAAAATTCAAAATTAAAAAGAAATCTTGGAATACATAGAATTACATGCATAGAATTAAATTGATTAATTAAAAAACTTATTAATTAAAAACGTTGTCCAGGTTTCTGGACAGGCTATAGCAACTGCTTTTTGGGATTCTCATGGATTGATCATAGGAGACTACTCAGAAAATGGGAAAACAATAAATTGGGAGTATTATACTAATTCGTTGCAACAATTTAGTGACCAAATCAAAGAGAAACAGCCCCATTTGGCAAAGAAGAAAGTGCTTTTTAATCATGATAACGCACCTGCCCACAAACCTGAAATTGAAATGGTAAAATTTCATTAATTGCGATTTGAATTAGTACCTCTCCCAGATTTAGCTCCCAGCGTTTATTATCTCTTTCCAAACCTGAAAAAATGACTCGGCAACACGAGATTTTCGTCTAATTCCGAGGTAATCGCTGCTGTAAATAGTTATTTCGAGGACTTGAATACATCGACCTACAATGAAGGCATTACTAATTTGGAATATCGTTGGAATAAAAGTGTTGAGCGAGCAGGAGACTATATTGAAAAATAAATCTTTTTTTTTTGGCAAAAAAACTTTCGTTTTTCTTTGTTAGGTCACGCAGTTTCCGATCCACCCTCGTACAAGTAATGTATTAAGGCGCACTAATTATGTTTTCTATAAATATTTACTTACTATGTCTTGTTCGATAAAGGGATTATCAAATATGTTTACTACATATTTACATGCTACATGTCATAGAATATGATGTGTATTATAAATCTATTTTAAAAGGCAGCACAATGTTAAATATATATTCGTGCGTACGTTTATCTTTCGTGTAGGGAGTTTAGTGATACTAACTTTTTGAGCGTATATTTTAGAAAGGTAAGATATACTTTATTTCTTTAATTAATAATTCACTTTTACTAATGCTTAATTAACACATTCATGGCCACATTTTTATTTTCTAAATAAAGTAATGAAGGGTATTATTGCTCAAAGTGAAGGAAAAATTGTAAAAAAATTCTACCTTACCAATAAAATTTTATACAGGGGCTGGGAAAAAAATTCCATTATTGGAACATGGCCACTTGAAAGTGTAGTAATTTTGAAAAACACAAACAATATTGAACAAAGTCATTTATTCATTTTAAAATATAGAATTATTTCTGTTGGTCATGAAAAGCTTTAAAACAGTCCAAAGGATGCATATTGACACGACACACACCACAACCAGAAGTTGAATTTTTTTTACAAACTTTACATCGGTTTTGTTTGCGAGTTTCTGGATAATGCAACACATTCAAATGTTAGACACAGCTGTAGGAACATTTCTAGTTAATACGTCGCTGGACCTCGGTCGACCAACTGAATCACGATTTGTATATAAATGTAAATAAGTAGACACAACATCTCTTATAAAACCTAAAAAGTCTTGGGCGGGTTTGATTTTATCAAAATTATCATCTGTAGATGGCAAATACTTTTGTACAATATGAAACAAACATGTAAATAATTTACATATCTGTACTATGCACATGGACAATACACCTCGTATTTTCAGCATTTACTTCTGCTTAATACATATGTTTCTGCCAATATAGGCGTCCTCAGTTAAGCTAGTGAAGCAATTTATACAAATTAATACAAACCTGTTATAAACAACTGGTTTGTATCTGTATTTAAATTTACTGAAATAGCCCGCAAAGATCAAGCAAGTTCCGTCCTATAAGAAGACAACTATTTAATAATTGACATCTTACGGGCGAAAGATACATTGTCCGGAGGGCTACCTATCGTTCGAACAGCTATGCTGCTACGGGAAACGATAAAATTCGTATGTAGATGTAGTCCATTAACAACCTGCCAGATGGCGGTTTATACGAAAAGGTTTTGTTTAAGTATGACAATACGTTAAGCACGTATAAAGCGTTTGTACAATATGAAACAAACATGTAAATAATTTACATATCTGTAACTATGCACATGGACAATACACCTCGTATTTTCAGCATTTACTTCTGCTTAATACATATGTTTCTGCCATCTAGGCGTCCTCAGTTAAGCTAGTGAAGCTATGTATACAAATTAATACAAACCTGTTATAAACAACTGGTTTGTATCTGTATTTAAATTTACTGAAATAGCCCGCATAGATCAAGCAAGTTCCGTCCTATAAGAAGACAACTATTTAATAATTGACATCTTACGGGCGAAAGAGACTTTGTCTGAAGGGCTACCTATCGTTCGAACAGCTAAGCTGCTACGGGAAACGATAAAATACGTATGTAGATGTAGTCCATTCTGTCCATTAACAACCAGCCAGATGGCGGTAAATATACAAAAAGGTTTTGTTTAAGTATGACAGTAGGTTAAGCACGTATAAAGCGTTTGTACAATATGAAACAAACATGTAAATAATTTACATATCTGTAAATGTATTATTTACATGTTTGTTTCATATTGTACAAACGCTTTATACGTGCTTAACGTATTGTCATACTTTTATAATTATACTTTTATATTTACCGCCATCTGGCTGGTTATTAATGGACTACATCTACATACGTATTTTATCGTTTCCCATAGCAGTTTAGCTGTTCGAACGATAGATAGCCCTCCAGACAAAGTCTCTTTCGCCCGTAAGATGTGAATTATTAAATAGTTGTCTTCTTATAGGACGGAACTTGCTTGATCTATGCGGGCTATTTCAGTAAATTTAAATACAGATACAAACCAGTTGTTTATAACAGGTTTATATTAATTTGTATACATTGCTTCACTAGCTTAACTGAGGACGCCTAGTTGGCAGAAACATATGTATTAAGCAGAAGTAAATGTTATTTACATGTTTGTTTCATATTGTACAAACGCTTTATACGTGCTTAACGTATTGTCATACTTAAACAAAACCTTTTTGTACAAATACTTTTGTTTAACTTCAATCTCTATTCTGTGTAAATTCCAAGCATTTGAGAGCGTTGCTCAAAGCAGGTGAGAAAATACAGAACAGCACCACTTGTTGTTTCGGATTTTTATTCTGTAGTTAGATATATTCCTGTCTATTAAATCTGTGCCTCCCATGTAGGTATTGTAAAAATTTATCGCATTTGGCATTTGCACAGTAATATATTTCTTTTCAGCCGCGGAATATCTTTTAGCAGACTTGGTTGGTAACACACCATAAACATTCGATGCAACCTGAACTATAGAATTATCAATACATTGCATCACGATTATGCTTTTATCCTTGTTTATATAGGAGCTAGTAAAACCCATTTTTTCTTTTTTTGCTTCCTTTTTGGTGAGAGGACAATTTTCAGTTCGATTCTGACGTATTGTACCCGTACAACCATACCTAAGTTCAGTCATTTTTCTAAGAAGCGGCAAACCCGTAAAAAAGTTATCAACAAAAAAATTGTAATGACGATCTGGATAAAATTGTTTGAGTCTGTCTGCAAAGGTGGCTACTACTGATGCTCCAAGACCAAGCTCCGAATTTTAAAGAAGCGTTCCTTTTCCCTGATAAGGCTCTGTACTTATCAAATATCCGTTTGAACTGTTGATCGACCAAAATTTAAAGCCGTATCTAATTGGTGTGCCTAAAATTCTTTGTTTACAGCTATGATGACTGTAGTACGGAACCATTGACTCGTCAACATTGTGATGTGAGCCCGGCCCTGAGGGCCACATCGGTGATTCTTCACGCAGATATCGTCGTAGCGTTAAATAATGCACAAGTATGATAGGTTTAACATAGTTTAATAAACCAACACTTATAACTATTTAACAAGATGGTAATTACATAATTAACAATGTAGACGATAGTCGAAAAGAGACTCTAACTCATTCGTACCGTCTGAGTATTGTTACTCTGTACTAAGACTGTCTCTCGACTGACTCTCTACTGGGTCTGTACTGTCTCTGATAAGACTCCGGATGGGATGTCTTATATATTGTTAGAGTGATCTCCTTTTCGACTATATGTCCTTACTCTAAATAAACAAGAGTGTTGAAAGTGTGTAACGTATCTTGCGAATGCTTGTGTATGTAAGTTATGTCGGGCGAGGTCATGTTTGGATATAACATGCATTAAACACGATCCGCGCCTTGCCTTAGATAAAAGGTACACTGCATTGCTTAATTGGGTTATCACAACATCTACATTTTCTATTTTGGGTAAATTTTCCAAGAATTTTTGGTTTAGGTGGTCAATCATTGGACGAATTTTGCCAAATTTGTCATCTTGAGGTAGGTGTGTATTATCTGCAAAGTGTAGGTTTCTTAAAATTTCTCTAAATCGATTGCGAGCCATAGCATCAGCGATGGCTTGATTTCTTAGATCTGCATCTAAACTCCAATACGTTCTCTTGGTCTTGGCGTCTTGGTTTAGGACTATATCCAGATATCATAAGGATGGCAAAAAAAACTTTTATGTCATTTACAGATACGTGAAACGTACTATTTGCATTATTTTCTTTAGCATATTTTATTGACTGATCTCTGACATACTCAAAAATGTAGCTATCCCAAAACCTTTCAAATGAATCGACAGGATTACTCAGTTTTATCTCTTCTGTTGGTGTTGAAGTAACATTAGACATCGCAGGGCTTGTAAGATCCCCGTCATTCCATTTTTCTATTGTTATCTGCTTGCCCTTTCCTTGACTAATTTTTTCAACTTCGCTTTCACTACTGTCGTTTTCTATGCACTGCACTTTTCTTTTCTTTAGCCTGTTTCTATTTCCGTTTGAAGTGGCCTGCTGGTTTTTTTTTCTTGTCCAACTTTTTGCTATTATTTGATTCCGCTTCTTTAGGGAGAGTCACATTTTCTGACTCATCATCACTTGTGTCATATACACGATTGCCATTGAATTTTTGACGAAAACTTATTTGCAAAGTCAACTTCATCTTCGTTATCGGATACCTCGGAGTCACCTTCGGAGTCATCTGCGGGGGGTGTGATGTAAATGTTGGCTGAATTAAAGTTTTCTTCATTAATTTTGTCCAATAAACGGTTAAGACTATCAGACATATATCTCTTTTTAGTCCCATAGTCCATTTTACCTATAAACAAAAATTCCAATTTACTACACTTAAAAAACGCCAAGTTCCAAAATCGGAACATACCTAATAACGGAGGTCCATATAAATTCAAAACCTAACCAAACTTTTTAAAATAACTGAACTTCTTTAGAGATCACAATTGAACGTTAGCAACATAAAAGAAATAGTAATTTACAAACTTAATATATGCAATAACATAGTGTTTATAAAAAACAACAATTACCTTGCCTGTTTGTGTATGGCCACTAATAACCCGGTGAAAACAAACATGCAGAACGCAGATAACAATGTAGACCCATCAACTGAACATCTGGAAACTATTGAAGGATAGTTCAAACATATTTGAAGCGCCACATATTAACCGGGGGCGAAATTAGACATTGCTCCATTTTTGAAACATGGCCATGAATGGGTTAAATTGTTACATTACAGTACGTGCGTAAAATTCTTTGACTAATTGGAAAGTATTTTGTTATTAGCTTTTTTGATAAAAACTCATTTCCAATTACAAACTGATGATATTATAATCCAACAGACAAGCTGAAATCACTGATAACGAAAAACAGTTAATATTTTCTAGGATTTTATTATAAATATGCTTAAAGTAATTTCCCTCAGCAATGATACACTTTACCATTCTTTCTTTCCATTGTTTAAAAACTCCCAACTAATCTTCTTTCGGAATACCTTCAAAATAATCGTGAACTATGGAATTTATTCCGTAAATCCCTTCTTCAGACGAAAGCCTTCTACTTCGCAAATTGCGTTTGTACCAAACTAATAGCCAAAAGTCACACATTGCTAAATCATGCGAGTACGGTGGATGTTCTGTTACTTTTATATTTTCTCCATCCAAAAACTGGGGTGTTAAAACTGCCGTATGGGACGATGCTTTATAGTGGAGCATAATTCTCTTGTCTGGAACTCTACTGAACACTTCATGCAATTTTCAGTGTACCACTTAGATGTAACTGTATTTTGTCCATCTACCTTAATTTCATTTACTAAGCCCGTAATTCTGAAGAATACCGCATACATAATCTTTTTCACAGCTCGCTGCTCCTTAGTCATTGTACGAGTTTCCTCATCTTCGTGAATCCATACATGACTCTCTTGGTGGGTAGGAAGCTCGAAAAAGTGCATATAAATTTCAATCATTAAGAAAGTCAAGAAAAATTATTATACAAGAAGGCAACCTCCAACTTCCACACATTTCTCTATCATTTGAATAAATTCACCATAGACTTTACGTATGGTTTGTGGTTCATTTATTTCAATCACCGCGTCCCGTATTCGTGCTTTTAGAATTTATCGATCATGCGGCAGGTCATCTGTGTAAACATTTTGTTTTAAAGTATCTCACAAAAAAAAAACAATCGGTGTAAAGTCAGGTGATCTAGGAAGAAATTGATTTGGTCCAAATCTTCCCATCCATCTTTCATCGAATTGGTTTGTCAACCACTGCCGTAACAAAAGCGTCGAATGTGCAGTTACGCCTTATTTCTAGCGGTAAATTATCTAGAAACGCTAATAGATAAGTTTCCAAAATCCAAATCCTCGTCAATAAAATATGGACCAATGATTCCAAAAAAATTCGTAAAACTTTCACTTCTTTATAATGTTGACTTCGTTTTTCAATTACGTAAGTTGGATTTTGAAAAGTCCAATAGCAATTGTGTTATGATGAAACGTGGCCATTAGTGCACACGGTTGATTCATCAGTAAGAAAGATCATTTTATGAAAATTGTATCTACGAGGTAATTCTCACCAACCCACAAACAAAATACCAAACGCTTGCCTTCATTTCCATTTTCAAGTGTATGTCGGAGTTTTGGTTTAAATGGCCGAACTTTGTTTTCTCTATAAATTCTTTGCAGATGAGTTTCAGTTATATTCAGTGCCAAACTTAAAACCAGCTTTCTTTAGCGTCCGCCACAAGGTTGCTTTAAAACACTGAATATTTATAAGCTCATCACTGATTCTTTTATGTAAGCAGTCAAGTGTAGATACAACATTTCCTCTGTAGAAGGAGTATACTTGCTGCCTAATAGTATCAATTTCATACTTCTTTGCAGATGAGTTTTAGTAATATTCAGTGTGTGTAATCGTTTCCGTAAAGATAACCTTGGTGCTTCTACCACTGAATCTAATGCTAAAAGTGTAGCTGTATCGTCTTCGTTGTATTTTTTCTAGGGTTTCTTAACAGTCACTACAGATCCAGTTAAATCAAATTTATTTAGAAGTTTGCGATACCAATTTTTCATGAAACATGTCTATAGCATATCGGTAAGATACGTTTCCAACGCCATAACATTTAATCGAATAAATACGTTCTTCAATGTTTAACATTTTGTGAAACCAACGAGGAAATAACTGAAGTGAAAAATCTATACTTAATGACGTTTGACAGTTCAATACAATAACAAGCAGAACTTTTTATAAAGAATGACATTTTGTCGTAAAATCAAAAATAAAAATTTTGTTCCTCTTGTCAGCTCCATCCGAGGACACAGTGTTTAAGGCATAAATAGCTGTTTAGTATTACATTTTTTACTTCCAATATTAAAATTAGTCCGAAACCGTAAACGAGACGCCTAATCCGACTCTCTGTTGTACCGACGAAATATCGCAACTCTAGTTATCACATTATTTATCTTCACTACTTTATTCAATCAATAATTTCTAAATGTTAATACTATTGAAAAAGTAACTAGGTACTATGATTTTAGGTTTCAACTTATAGTTTATTTCAAATTATAAGAATATAACTTTTAACGGCTCTAATGCTTTTATTGCACCAGCTTCTGTGAAGATATTTATTATACCTGGTCTCCTTATTGAACGGATACGGTTTACCTATTTGCAACGTATGAATCTAGGGGCCGTATTGACTATAAATTAGGGCCCTATAATATAATAATAAAACGCTGTTAATTTCAAGTATACAATAAAAAATATCTGTACATTGGGTTTATATACTAAGAAAAAATTACAAATCGTGTGGCAACATGTGTAGTGGATACATATAGATATATAAAGCTAATTTATTTGTAATACACAATAAAATGTTTGTGTCACCACATTTCATAAATCATGTGTGATCGAGTCGTCTTGCAAATCGGTGTCTGAGTCTGAATCGTATTGCAAATTTATAATCAAAGGTGCTACTATTTTGTACATGCGCATATATTCGTCCTCTTTTGCTATTGCGTGATTAACAGCATTTTTCCAATTAACAGCAGTTATATGTTCCATAGCATTCTTTATGTGTGTTACACTGCTTTCACTAAATTTCGGTGTTTGATTTGTTCGTCTTATGGTACTTTTCATTTGGGCCCATATCAATTCAATGGGATTGAAAATGCAATGGTATGGTGGTAAACGCAAAATTGTATGTCCTGCTTCTTTGGCTCTGTTATCACCTCTATTAATTGTATAATGTTTTTGTATAATGATCCTCAAAATATAAATCATTTGCTTCTAAAAATGTTTTAATATCTTTCTTATTATTACATTTTGTAGGAACTTTGGTTTGCTGTCGAGAATGATACGGAGCGTTGTCCATCGCTATCACACTATCTTTTGGTAAATTTGGCAGCAAAGTGTCACAAAACCATTCTTCAAATAAAGATGAGGTCATATCTTCATGGTAATCTAAACTTGAGGATCTAACATTTTTAGCAGATAATAGCGGCTGGCCAGTCCATTCTTTTCTGACCCAGCATGAAGAATGATTATTCTCTTCCCTCTCGAAACCGGCGCGTCCAACTGACACATACTTGAACTATCCACCCAACCTTTGCAAATTGTGTCATGGGTGTCATACCACGTCTCGTCTAAATAACATATGAATCGTCCGTCCTGTCTATACATTCTAATTTCCGTTAAATATTCATATCGAAGTTTCTGTAACCTCGGGCTTTCCATAATTCTGCGACGTTTGTCTATAGTGCCAAACTTAAAACCAGCTTTCTTTAGCGTCCGCCACAAGGTTGCTTTAGAAAACTGAATATTTATAAGCTCATCACTGATTCTTTTATGTAAGTAGTCAAGTGTAGATACAACATTTTTTCTGTAGAAGGAGTATACTTGCTGCCTAATAGTATCAATTTCATACTCTTCAATTTTTCTCGGTGCTCCTTTGTCACTTCTTTGGTTTCGAGGCTCTGCGTTATTCTTAATTATTTTATATATTGTTCCAAAAGGCACCTTGGTTAATTGCGACGTTCGTTGAATGTGTTTGGTTTGTAGTTCGTTATTTTCTTCCATCAGGGTATGATAGACATTGAAAATTATCTGTTTTGCATTTTCTGATATATGCTTTCTCTGTCGTGCTCCAACAGTATTATCACTATCCACATCATAATCACTAACACTTTCAGCAAAAGTTCGCCACATGTTCGTTAAGTAAAGAGAGAAAAATTAAATATGTATACAGCAGTAAAAATTTACAATAAATGATAAATAGACTCAATATTAGATGTAATATATACCAACTCTCATAACTATATTTATTGTATAAATTGTAATTTAATGACTATTTAACTATATATAATAACTATATATTCAAATTAACAACTGTTGGTACTTATATTATTATTAAATTTTATTTCATCTAAATTGCAGTAATTACAATTTACTTAAATTTTGTCATTACGGACCTCTGCAGTGTGTTTGCGTAAAAGTTAATCTTATTGGGCGGCCAGGTAGTTATTGCCACAGGTGGTGAAATAAAAGCATTAGAGCCGTTCAAAGTTATATTCTTATAATTTGAAATAAACTATACCTGTATATGCATTTTATTTTTTTTATATTTAGGTTTTAATGCTGACAAAATTCTTGAAAAATAACAAACATAGATGAAAAGCTCAATCTTGTTCCTACGCAACCTCACTCCTAAACTCTTTAACGCTAAGAATAAATATATTTACTATAAGAAAGAGTCTAATGTTTTACATTAAATCTAATAAGAGCACATTATGGTGGATACGTGTGACCCGTAAAATAAACTAAATTACTGGTGTATGTTAGGTACACTTTATGCATACGCATAAATGGCAATAACTTCATTTACCTCTACTACCCTACAATAAAGGCGCTACATGTGGTCGACATGGTGCCTGCAACTTCAAAGTAAATTATGTCTTAGTATTCCTGGAATCATAACGAATTCCAACAAAAATTTCGGTTTTGTCCCAGGTAACAAATTATATACGTCTCTCTATATACTGTGCTGAGCTATGTACACTATTATTATTATTATTATAAAAATAAATATATGTATAGGTATCTATATATATTGACATTAAAGTTTGCTTTATAATTCAAATAAATTTCTTGAGTTTTTAGTTCGATTAAAGGTCTATTCACAAAGAGCTTCTTTCAAAGGTCACTTACTCATTTATTTCTAGCAATTTTACCTTACATGTTTCAACAGTTACGCCTTTTCCAAAGAGTTCTTAAAAATATATAAAATTACAAGACAACATGAACAGGAGAATTCTCTTACGGTTAATCAATTGAGGTCACATTATAAAATTCTTTAAACACATGAATATGTATATGTATGCGTGGACGATATTTTTCATTTCGCAAATATACAGGGTGCGGCAACGGGGACGGAAGATTACACGCGTATTTGAAAGTTGGTCAAATATTTAGTCATCGAATATCCTTCCGTGCTATCAAGCGCAAGTTCTAAAAATATCTTGTTTTATACAGGGTGTTCCAGATGTAAATGCCAGACTAAAGTTGCATTTTTTTAAATGGAACAACCTGTATATTAATAGATAAAATGATCCGCGCTTGAAAGCTGGTTACATCGATATAATGTTGTATGGGTCTAAAGTTGATAGTTTCTGTGTAAATAATTATTTTACTTGATAAATTGATACATTTCAGTAGGCTATTCTGCATAAGGAAAATCAAAAGATCCGAAACCAATAGAATAGAATATTTTCTACTAGTATGCACTTTCGTTGCTACGTGAAATAAATTCTGCAACTGCTCGCGTTATACAGGCTGTTCACAATTTCCCAAAATCCTCATATACCACTTCTTTGTCCGAATTTGAATTTTATATCGGCCGATCAAACAATCTAAGAAGTCCACGCCACCCATATGGCAATTATATTCTTTGATCAAGTTTGGACAATCAATTTTAACCACTTTTTTTGCTTTTTATCGTATCAGTCAACCTGATGTATAGGTAATTTCCCTGTAAAGCTTAATAGAAGTGTAACAACCTTATTGTCCTGCCAGACAATAGTTCACACATCCAATATCTTTCATATTTCCTACTTATTGATAAGATGTTCCCCTAGGTTCTTTTTCACTTTTTGCTCATTAAGTAATTTACAGTTTGGAATACGATTTCTTCTAATAGTTCCCAAGGAATGTACATCCTTAGTTGCTAGGTAGTGAACAAGTGCTACTGAAGCGTAGTAATTGTCAAAATACAATCCAAAGGGTTGATGTTCCTAGTTAGGCGTTATGTGCGTATCTGATGACACCACTCAAAACAAATAATTTGAAACCCCATTTATGGGGTTTCATTGGTAAATACTGTTTTAAATAATGACGAGTTTTAGTGTTACACAACTATTCGTCCACACACAGATATTGTTCATAGGGAACTGCTTCAAAAGTTGCGTTTAAATAGTCTAATACTGGTCTTATTTTATGCAGTCTGTCTGCATTAGGATCATCTTTTGTTTGCAATGTCGCATTATCATTAAAATGTAAATATTTTTTAATTAATTAAAATTTCTTCTGGCTCATACAGTCCTTTTTTTGTTGAAGAATAACCTTTTGAAATTAATATGGCTTTATACTTGGTAAATATATTGCCGACGTATAGATTATTATACCTATGTACTTTTTCAAATCTTCTATGCTAATATTGATAGGTTTGATGGATGAGTTTGTATACCATAAAGATTAGATTGTTCTTTAACCATTTCGAAAAGTTTATTGATGAAGAAGTATTAAAAAAATTTATATGGAATATCAAGTTGTGCAAATGTATTTGGCAGCGCCGTCTTGCCTTTAAATGATAGCACATCCTCATTTAAAAGTATATTTTTGTTTTTCCATATAATGTCTTTGTAATTTATAATTTCATATTCATTATTTTGCGGTTCGTCCACAAGTTCTTGCAGTTCACCAAATACAGCGTCGCTATCTTCAGGATTTATTTCAAGACCATCGTCTTCAAATACAATTGGCATCATATTGAAGTCAAAATTATCGTTTTCATCGGCTGATTGCACAATATCATCGTCACTCATAGACCAATTCTGAGTAGTTTCTTCTAATTCCTTGTCCGACAACGGGATATTGGAATTTATTGCAGACATCTAAAATGTACATCGAAAGTGCGCGGTGCATCATAAATGAAACATACCTATTTATTACTTACAATCTTTAGAATTTCCAATATTCTCAGTTATTATGTGGGAGCAATACAACTATAATAATCCCAGATACTGAAAATATTTTTAATTGCCTCTACTTTCCCCAAAAACATTAAAAACCACTCACAATACGATGCTGTCATACGCTATTATTATCGTATTATAACGGTCACATTTAAACTGAATAATAAAACACATCTAGAGTAGATGGCGGTTGCAGTCAATAGTATAAATTAGACGGTGTGTAACAGAATAGATAAGTTGCTCTTATAATTCAAGTAAACTGTTATGAATATTTCAGCAGCCAATTATTCACTACGTATCAGATATGATATGTTGCACCGATTAGGGTTAAACGATGATTCTACAGAATGGTAAAGAAGATTCCTGCGAATTTGAGCCATCTCTATGTTAGGCCACGTAGTTTCCGAACAATCCTCCTAACGCTGACAATCCTGAAATGATTCAGATACTTAAGTACAATAGTAATAGATATTAACGAATTGCACGTCTCTATCTGTCGCACAATCCGTGCAACAATTAATCTTTTGCGTACCGAAATCAATAATTGTGTAATCAGCCCCTTTAGTGATGTTACTTGGCCTGAGCGAAGTTGAGATTGAACACCATTGGACTAATAATGGAGCTATTTGTTTAATAGGACCTCAAACCATCGAAAATGTACTCCAAAATTTGTTTTTTCAGGGTGTGGCACTGCAAAGCCAACAGAAGTAGGCATTTGCATGAAATTATATTTCACATTCAATCGGAGGATTTACTCCTGTTAATAAAGCATCAAACTAGTAAACGATGTTTATTTTGTAAGAATTCTAAAAAGAAACTAGCCGATGGCCACCTCTTCAATTTGAAATGAAATGATGAAAGGCGATTAGATTGGTAAAGAACTGTTCCGTCATGAATTTTTATTCACCATTCACCATCGATCATGATACTTTCCGAAGTATATTGTTATACTATATCTCAAACTTATCTATAACGAGTATTTCCAACCATTTTTATTTTGTAATCATGATACGCTTTGGCAAAAACATATTCCATTTTACCAAATGATTTGTTATTTACTATTATCAGAATAAAATAAAACAAATTTTAATGAATTTCACTTTTTAATTGACACTGCAACGATCGTTTCGCTCCAACCTGAGCTTCATCAGACATATAACTAACTTATTTACAAATTTTTTAACACAAGTATACGGTAACAAACACATTTTTTATTTTAAATAGTTGAAGGAATGGTTACTTTTTATTACTAAAATGTCTATTCACAAAAGTTTCACTACGGTTTATACAATACTGTTCTTAAGTAATAAAACTAGGGGTTTGCATTATATTACATTTGTTATTTTGTTATTTTATGCTGTACATTTTATAGAATAATGAATCGGTGAGTTTTGAAAGGAACTAACTCCGCAAAACTTAAATTTTGGGAAAATACAAAAGTTTGTCTCACAACCTTGTTGAACTTTCTAATGAAAATAGCTTTTGTCTGACGCGATGTTGTTAAGTCAAGGATCAGTTACAGCTTAGAATTTATTTGGTTAGGGTCATAATAAGTTCAAAATTACGAAAAAGGGCGATGGAGTTAGTTCCTTTTAATACAAAACTCTGACAAAAAACAATTTTACTTATAAGAAAAGGTTTATTCAGCTTGTAAACAGTTATTAAAAATACAAAACTCATGGTATATATTCTGGAGATTGTTGTCAGTGTTGGTAGTAGGCCATGTTAAGTAATCTTCATAAAATTGCTTGTCTCTTGCATAGCTCTCCGGAATATATCTTATAAGCTCCTTTACAGCATCTATTTTGTTCTGCTTAACAGGTACCTTTCCTTCAGGGTATGCGGATAATAGCGAATCAAAAATTTTTGATGCATCTGGTCTTGATCCAGGTTGATTTAGATTGAATCTGTGCTTTTGCAGACCTCCTGTATACACTGATACCTGTAGTTGACCAGAGGTGAGATATTTAAACTCCATGAATGACGCTGGGGTAAAAGGTTGCTTTAGATGGCGTGGAACGTTTCTGCCGTAAGACTCTAGTGACAAACAGTTCTTTTTAAACACCATATGTTGAAATCTTTTATGTCCTCTGCCTGTACTACCTTAACTGATATGTTGGACTTGGAATTAGCTATAAGTTCAACATATTCCATTGTATGATAAATACGATCCACTTTGTTAATGCGACGTTTGAAAAGGCCGAAGGTCCTATCACAATCCAAAAAGGAATGTCCTCGTATCGGGAATCTCTGCACAATAGTTTTAAATCTTTTTGATTCAACCAATCCCATGCAGGTACGTATAAACGTATGATTCCTATTCTGTCCTGGGCACGAATCGGAGAAGAGATATAAAGTTTTTGCGGTTTTTGGAACACAGTCGTTAATGTAGTCCATATGAAAACTACACACCTCATTGGCACCCTTCTTAGCTGTTCCTTCAGGGTACAGATAGATTCTGGAGGAATTATCTTTTAGATTCGTTACACAGAAAGTATAGATCAATATTTGCGGCATGTAAAAAATCTCTTGCACAGGGATATGTGGCAACGGTAAATTCTGCATAAAATCAAGCACAATGCCACACACCGAATTATCAGACTTGCAGAGTTCTCTAGCAGCTTTGATTGCATTGTAAAATTTTTTACTTCTTCTTTTGTGAACCTGAAGTTCACCTTGTATAGCTAACTTTGCTGCTTGAGATAAATGGGTATTTTTTAGCTTAGTTTCCAGTTGTTCGCATGTAGAGCATACATCTATTTGGGGGCGACCAAATCTTAACTTAAAGTTTTCGTTAAAGTATTTTAAATAAAATGCATATTTAATGTTGATGTCCCGATATTTTGATTGAAAAAGATTGTACATAATTTTCACATTAAGCCTTGCATCTAAATACTCTAGTTCGTTGGTGCCATAATGCGTAGTTTTACTTGGAAATGAACGAATGTGGTCGTATATTTTTTTACATGTCTCTCCAGAAATCGCGTGAGATTTAACGTTATACCCTCTTTTGTCTCGTGGGGTAGTATTTTGCTTAAGTAGGTCACAGATACGGAAAACACGTTTCTGGCTAATAACATGCAGATTCAGAAAAGCTTTTCGGCATACCTGGATTCTATCACTTTTCCGTAAAATGAAAAAATTGAAACTAGCCTTACGCTTCTCCTTCTTTCTTCGTCGACGTTTAATGTCAAAACACTCAATTAAACGTTGTAAGTGTAGGTCTTGTTCATTTTTCGATTCCAAATCGTGAAACTGGGTCAACACCATTATCTGATCTTGTTCAAAAAATTTGCTGTAACATCCCATTTTACAACTGAAAGTCAAAGTATGTTTAAATAACCGTAATATTGTAGCTAGTCGCTAAACGAGCTCTAGCACTGATATATGAAGTTACCTGCATATGGGAGTCACAATAGATTTTTTTGGGACAGTTCTTCCTTTAGAAGTAATATATTGTTCCCCTTTCAATTTTTAAATTTTCTAACGTTACACTTCCAAGTCTAAGGTTCCCTAATTCGCTCTTTCCCTTTTCGGATGATATCAATGTTGCCTTCTTCAGCTTCCATTTCAAATACAGGATACTTTTCGAATATTTCAGTAAACGAATGTCCCACCCAATGTTGCACAATGCACAATATTATAATATTTTATAGGTTGCAATATACAAAGCCCATTTACAATATAAACCAAATGCGCATATCTTTATGTATAAATATAAGCAGCTGATTCAGTCGCGAAATTGGGATTAAAGGGAACTAACTCTGGCACTTAGTTTCTTTCTCCACCGACTCGATTTTAACTGTTAGATAAAACAAGGTAACGTCAAATCGGAGTTAGTTCCTTTCATCACCATTCGATCCGTAGGGTTTCAAAATATACTAATACACGTAAATCTCAAAATGTCGAGATTGTGGAGTTAGTTCCTTTTAATACTCACCGATTCAATTTTTAGACATGAAGAAATGCAGATGTTTTCGTTAATGTAAAATAAGAACATGTGTTTTATGTTCATAAGGTTTCCTATCATACGCATAGTCAAGAAATTGCGAAATTGTTTAGATTGCGCGGATTTTTTTATCGTTAAAGCAACTTTCTACTCAAATTTAAAAATTCGAATAAATAGTAATTATTATATACCACTTATGTTTCTGATTGCTCTAATATTACCAATCTTCATTAATATACAAGGATATTGAATTTGAGGTTTGATTTTTTAAACCAATATTTTAAACTGCGTAGCTAAAGTTAACGTACTTGTTTATATGAGCATGCAACATTATATAACTTACAATTCGTTACCAATATGTGGTTTTATAAGTAGAGGCAATAAATATTTATTACTGTGTGAATTAGAAGGTAATTTTATTTTCCACACGTCTCGAATTGTTTTTCTTCACTTCCGACTAATTATTTGCATATGGAAAAGCACTAAATAATATTGCCATGTATCTTTAAAATCGAGTAATGCAAACTTTCGAAAATTTATAGCGTTCGTTTTATGTACATATACCTAAGAGGTAAGGGACCTGTTGTTGTTGTTATCGGTCTGATTTTTAGTTTTCAATATAATTTTCATTAGTTTCAATGCATGTGTTACAATGATTAATTAATAATTCTGTATCGTTGCAAAAATAACACAGGCTTACAGTGATTTTCCCTTTAAGATTTGAATAGCGTTCCTGATCATCTTTAAAGCCCTGATTGCGAGAAAAATAGTCAAAAAAATCCATACATCAGAGAATTTTTTTATTTAGCATTTAAGATTTTGCTTAAAATTGGCTGGAGGGTTCAATTCGAAAATGGATAAAACTTTTTTAAACGAGTTCTAACTAATTGTTAATGCATTTCCTGACTCTATTAGTATAATAGATTAAATTTCAATTTATAATTCGTTAAATACTAAATCATTAGTACGAGGTGCATTCAACTTCTAAGGCCTCCGATTTTTTTTCTCCAGACTGGAAAGAGATAGAAGCATGTGCATTGTTTTAAAATGAGCGTGCGTTCGTTGTCAATACGTCACAGAGATGGCAGCACTGTACGGCAGATGGAATTGTAGCGGCAGCGTCGAGAATGAGAACTGTTTTAGATACTTAAAATGGCTACGTTTTCCTTACTTGAACAGCGTGCAATCATCCATTTTCTGAATTTGCGTGGTGTGACACCAATTGAAATTCATCGACAGTTGAAGGAGACATGTGGTGATTGAGTTATGGATGTGTCGAAAGTGCGTTCGTGGGTGCGATAGTTTAATAAAGGCAGAACATCGTGTGACAACAAACCGAAACAACCTCGGGCTCGCACAAACCGGTCTGACGACATGATCGAGAAAGTGGAGAGACTTGTTTTGGGGGATCGCCGAATGACAGTTGAACAGATCGCCTCCAGTGTTAGCATTTCCGTGGGTTCTGTGCACACAATCCTGCATGACGACCTGAAAATGCGAAAACTGTCATCCAGGTTGGTGCCACGAATGCTGACGGACGACCACAAGGCTGCTCGTGTGGCATGTTGCCAAGCAATGTTGACGCGCAACCAAGGCATGAATGGGACATTCTTTTCGTCGATTGTGACAATGGATGAGACGTGGATGCCATTTTTCAATCCAGAAACAAAGCGCCAGTCAGCTCAATGGAAGCACACAGATTCACCGCCATCAAAAAAAAATTCGGGTAACCACCAGTACTGAAAAAATGATGGTGTCCATGTTTTCGGACAGTGAAGGCGTAATCCTTACCCATTGTGTTCCAAAGGGCACTACGGTGACAGGTGCATCCTACGAAAATGTTTTGAAGAACAAGTTCCTTCCTGCACTGCAACAAAAACGTCCGGGAAAGGCTGCGCGTGTGCTGTTTCACCAAGAGAACGTACCCGCACATCGGGCTAACGTTACGCAACAGTTTCTTCGTGAAAACAACTTTGAAGTGATTTCTCAAGCTCCCTACTCACCTGACCTGGCTCCTAGTGACTTTTGGCTGTTTCCAACAACGAAAGACACTGTCCGTGGCCGCACATTAACCAGCCGTGCTGCTATTGCTTCAGCGATTTTCCAGTGGTCGAAACAGACTCCTAAAGAAGCCTTCGCCGCGGCCATGGAATCGACGTTGTGAAAAATGTGTACGTCTGCAGGGAGATTACGTCGAGAAGTAACACCAGTTTCATAGTTTTCGGGTGAGTAGTTAGTTAGAAAAAAAATTGGAGGCCTTACAACTTGAATGCACCCCGTATAAGTAATATGTGAAAGGAAGAAGAGAAGTCGTATTCCAGATAGAATGCAGCTCCCGTGGGTCAGTGTTGAGGATCCTCAATCCTCATTCCTGATCATTTTAAGAACGTTTATAAGAGACCCTTTACGACTAATAAAATAGATCTCCTATCAATCAATTCAATGCTTCTCCATTTGCATCACTTATCTGATGATGATGTGTTGCTCAGCACTAAGATGCTTAACCATAAATTTACTTCAGGAGATGATAAAATTCCTGCTTTTATTGTGAGGGACTGTGGAAACGTGTTTGCTAGTCTTTTAAGGAAGTAGTGAAAAATTTCCTAGGCTACAATAAAAACTTTGTTTATAAAGAAATAGTAGTAAATATGATTGGAAATTTTGGCTTGATTGACTGCTATATGAGTATTAAACTTAATTTCTTGAATTAAAGAAATTTAGTAGTCGTTGGCGAAGAGAAATGGTAAAGATTTCACCAATTATTATCAGGATAAAATAAAACAAATCACCATAAAACCATCAAACCATCATAAACTGCTGTTGAGACTGGTGTCTCTTGTTAAAATATGATTGTTTTGTATTAATGAAAAAGACTGTGTGTCTTGTACTGATGTTGATTTTAGAATAATCTGTTCTGTTCTGTTTTACAAGTAGGTAAAAATACCACTACGACTACGGTAATACAGATTAAAATCGTATTGGTTGGCAATTGTATTGTTTGACGTCATAACAGGAAATTTTGTGTTATTTAAATTCTTAGAATTATACCTACAAGTAATAATAACCAAGATTTACGATAATGTCTTAAAGATCTAATCTTAACTAATAAATAATAAAATGTCATTACTAATTAGGTATTAGTAGGTGTCCTAAACATAATTTCCGGCTGGTTCTTTGTTAGAGTAATGAAATTTATATTATATATATATATATATATATATATATATATATATATATATATATATATAAGAAAGGAGATCTTAATAATGAATATCCAACTTAAAGAGCCTTTGATCACTAATGAATTATTTTATGATACATACATATTGCTATGGATTTTTCATTAAAGAAAAATACTTTAATTATGCGATATATTTGAATATTTAAAAATGTACATATTTTTTGAATTTCACTGTATTTTAAATGTTATTTAAATGTGCGAATATAAAAACTGGTTTTTATATTCGAGGTCGAACTGATCGAGAGGCCTAGATAAATTAAAGAGGTGACCAGTTTTATAGCTTGAACTAGGAGGTAGCTTGGTGTGATATAATTAATTATATTGAATTAATTCGGTTATTTTATTGATAAAGTGTTTGATTGATGTATTAGAGAGTTGTTTAGTTAAATTCTCGTATGTTGTTCGATGATTAATTTTGAATAAGCACCTTCTTTGTTCTCTGTCGCCAGTAAATTTTTGTAAGTAGTTTTTTATATCATAAAACATTAATTAAAATTATAATATTTCTATTGTATCCAAGATTGTTATTTAAGAGATTTGTTATTAGAAATATAAATAATAAAGCTTATTATTAAAATTCTATGTTAAAATTATAGTAATTAGAATTTGTTCGAGAGGAGTCAGGGTTTTTTTTGTACATGTTTATTGCGCATGTGTAATTTAGAACGTGTTTCAGAATTTGATTATACAGTGTGGTTCTCTGGGGAGAAATTAAATATTGAACTTTATTATTTTTAGATAAGTTTGATCGGAGTCATTAAGAGGAAGTTTTTTCATTCATTGTACAGTGAATATATTTACCTCATGTATTTTGTGTAATACAGAATCTTTATATTTTGTAAAGATAGTTTTTTTTTCTTTCTTTATTTTTGTATTAAATATTCAGTCAAATTTGATCCTGTGTTTGATTTTTGTGTTCTGGCCCTTACTGCTAATTAATTAAAAATTAGTAACTCATAAAATATAAGTAAATAAATTTGTGTGAACTTTTCACTGGCGCCTAGTATATTTTAGTTTTAACACGACTTTCCTGAGAGGAACCCGAGAAGTTAGAAGTCTCATATTTGAAAATCCACCGGCTGAGAAACCTAGTTGGGAAAACTAGTTGTGGATGGTGGCGTATTAAATCTACAAACCACTATTCATAGCAATATGTAAGAATTTCTGAGCCTATTTTACATATTTACTTAGCAATGGCAGGATTAAGGGTCTATTGAAATCGTTCACTAATGAATGACTCTAGTGAATAACCAAAAGGTCTGATGTATAGAGCAATAATCAATTTGGCAAAAGATGCCGATTATCTATAATTCTAGGTAATAAATAGATTTGCAGGTGTACAGGATACCGCTTTTTTAGAATTTGAAGAAGGGTTTACAACTTATATGTGCTAATAAAAATATATTATACAGTAGCCTATAATCGAAAATAAACGTTAAATATTTATAAAATTGGAAATGTTTATATTTGAGCCCTATATCCTAGATCTACTTACATTTAACAATAAAAAATCTCTCAAATTAAAATATTACGAAAGGATATTAAATATATCCTCAACAAAATAGGTGAAATAACAAGTCCGTGTACAAGGAGCGACCAACGGTTTTATTTTCTCGAATTTATTTTTATATAAAAATTAATAGCAGTTTCCCTTGTTTAAAAAATTACATTGGACAGTTGTGACTTTAACATGTTAATGCCCGTAAGTAAAAAACAGACTGAATTTTTTGAGGCAAAATAGGCACTAACTTGTGTTTCTACGTCGTCAGCGTTCATAAATTTGCGTTTAACATATCATTCTTCAAATTTCGAAACAACTAATAATCAGAGGGTGCCAAATCGGGCGAATAGGGTGGGTGTTTCAGTAGCTTCCAACCCAGTTGAGTGATCTCTTCGAGTGTAAAGTTTGCTTTATAGACTGGGCAACTGTCTTGTAGAAATTTGACTTTACGACGCTTCCTAGCTGGAATCTGTACATTGACTACATCAAAAAGGTTCATGTAGTATGTTTTGTTGATGGATTTACCCTATTTGCGATAGTCAATATGCACGATACTATCTTTATTCCAGAACACAATATAGCCATGGTATTTTTGAATGTCATTTTGGTACGCTCAACTACTGGCGGTAGCTGACCAGGAAGCTGCCATTTAGAAGCTGAATTTCGGGTCTGTGGTGATTCGTAGTAAACACAAGTCTAATACAAAGGTATTTTTTTATAATATAAGATATTATTAAAAACCTGGTTTGAAGAACACAAATACAGGTTCACTATTAATATTTTTGTGAACGTGTCCGAAAATATCTCTCCCCAGAGACGTAGATACGTATTTCACCTTACTACAGGCTCATCGGTAAGCCCCTCCTGGAGAAAGAATATTTCCAGACCCATTCACAAAAAAAACCACATCACCACATCACCGTAGTTATCCAGACCGGGCGTAGAAGTAAATTCAGCGCTGCCTGTTGTCAGACAACCGAAGTTCCGTCCACATAACCAATGTGAAGTAACGACGTCTTTCCAAAGGTGGCACAGTCATCCCTCTAGAAACTGCATTTTGTTTGTGTGTTCACTCATACTACGGACTAACCGCATGTGTAATGTATCATGTCAATCATGTGTAATGCATGTATGTGGACGGGGCGAGGTACTTCGATTGTCTGACAACAGGCAGCGCTGAATTTACTTCTACGCCCGGTCTGGATAATTACGGTGATGTGGTGATGTGGTTTTTTTTTGTGAATGTGTCTGGAAATATTCTTTCTCCATCAGGGGCGTACCGATGAGCCTGTAGAAAGGTGAAATACGTATCCACGTCTCTGGGGAGAGATATTTTCGGACACGTTCACAAAAATATTAATAGTGAACCTGTATTTGTGTTCTTCACACCAGGTTTTTAATAATATTTTATATTATTAAAAAATACCTTTGTATTATACAAAACTGATGGGGTTTACCTACTCATGTATGATTCAATTATTCTGATACAAAACACAAGTCTCATCGGCAGTTAGCATATTGTCTAATAAATCATCCCATTCAGCACCATACCTGCCTGAAATCAATTGCGCGTCATCAATCATCTCATTTCTTCTTTCACTCATTAGACAACAACTTGGGCACCCACTTTGCCACGAGATTTCTGAACTGAAGACGCGTTTTGATGATATGTTGTGGGCATCCTTTTGACTCGCCGAGTTCCGCAGAAAATAGGGCCAATGTTGTTTTGGGATTCTTCACCAGACAGTCGATAATGGCTTTTAACAATCTTGGATTAAGCGAATTTGGAGGTCGTCATTATTTCGACTGCGTGGCGGCTTCTGTACCACCTTGTTTGAAATAATGATACCATTTGGAAATATTGTTACGATGTGGGCATTCACTGTCATATGCAGCATTCAGCTTGCGTGTCGTTTCCACTAGTTTGCCACCTAGTTTAACGTAGAACTGAATATTAATGCAAATTTTTTTGGAACTGTCCATTTTCGAATAAATTTTACGGTTCGAAACAGGCACTAACGTCCAAGCTCCTGCACAAAAATACAAATGAAGTAAACACAGCTGTTTAAGAGAAGTCACTTAATTCAAATTTCTTCAGCAGTGGGCCCTGCACCAGGACTTGTCATTCAACCCAATATTCAGAGTAAGTACAACTTTTACGTATTTTAATTTAAATATTAAAGATCGGAGTAATTAATTATTTCTATCTGTCAATTAAACTACGAAATTATTGTAAAGACACTTTCATAACTAATATTTATGATTAGATATTAAGTTAATATAGCATAATATTAGATTCGGTTAAAAATTCATTATTACGTAGCTTTCCTTCTAATCCAACAACTTGGACGAGAGAATATTATGCTGAAAATACCGGCAGTAATAACGTATATTACTGAAAAATACTCAAATTATTATGGAAAAACTTTAATGATGTATATGTATTATACCATGTTCCAACTGTACGCGATATATAGAAGGTCACAATGTAATAAAAATAATTTTACATTTGAACGTGTGTTGTGTGTGTGTGGTGGTTTAAATGAAGGGAAAATTGTAGGTTTATACTAGGACATTATGTAGAACTAAGTTTGCATGTAGACCAAATATTATTTCCCAAAGCAATAATACAAACACGAAATTATATTTTACGTATATAGGTACACGTACGTATCCAGATGTATACCGACACGTGTTGTCTGACACACGTGCACGATATCTTTGCAAAATTAGTCTTTTTGCTATTAGTTTATTTTAATTACAACCTATACGGTAAATTATCGTCGGCAGACAGTATTCGTGATTTCGTGAATGCCTGGACGTAAATTAAATGTTTCTCATGGTACTGTGCTGTTAATACTATATAAGCCATGTTATAGATCATCAATAAAAATATAAATATTACAGTAAAAGCGAAAGTTTGAGACAGAATTTTAAATTAAAATTTATTTCCAGCTGAAGTTAGTGTATAGCTTTCGATGAGGACGTTACCCTCACCAAAAAGCTACCACTAAATATGAGTTGATCCGAAATAACACATCAATAGTTTATAAATTTAAATTTGTTCGCTAGAGTTTGAATATTAATAGGCAATGTTGACTAAATATTATTATTAAGATTATTGAGATTTTAAGATTATTTTTGTATCCAATCCAGATAGTGGCTGTCCCAACAAGAGCGCCGGATTTAAATTTGCCCCCATTTTGTTAATACAAGTTGTACGGTGATTTTTATTTGACAGTTGTCACGTACAGACCACGCGATTTAAGAATATGGTGAAGTATTCAAACGAACAACGTTTAATTATTGTAAAAACACATTACAAAAATGGTGCAAGTTTTGCGAAAACAGTTCGCCAATTACGTCAAGTTTTCGATCGCAATAATGTGCCAAATGAATCGACAATGAGGCGTTTAATTACAAAATTTGAGACCAAATTTACGCTGATGGAACAGAAGATCATTGTTCGTCGTCGTCCTTGTCGGTCACTCGAAAATATAGCCACAGTAAGGGAATCTGTGGCCGAGAATCCAGGAACATTCATTCGGCATCGTGGTCAAGAATTAAACATTTCCAGACGAATTTTGGCAAAAGATCTGCATTTGCACGCGTACAAGGTTGGTGCAAGAAATCAAGCCAAGGGACCATGCGCAGCGCCGTGGATTTGCTGATTGGCTGTTGGAACATCTTCAAATTAATGCGGATTTTTCGAATAAAATAATTTTTTCAAATAAGGCAGATTTTCAACTCGACGGATACGTAAATAAGCAAAACTGTCGGATTTGGAGTGCTGAAAATCCTCGTGTGATACTCAAACAACCAATGCATCCACCGCGAGTAACTGTTTGGTGTGCATTTTGGGCAGGCGGAGTGATTGGGCCGTATTTCTTTGAAAATGCGGCAGGAAATGCGCTAACTGTTAAGGGTGTGCGGTATCCCGAAATGTTAACGGAGGTCTTGTGGCCCGAATTGGACGGTGCGACCTGTCACACAACACGTGAAACAATGGTGTTACTGCAGCCCAAGTTTCCAGGCCGTGTCATTTCTCGATTTGGCGATCAACATTGGCCACCAGGATCGTGGGATGTAACACCGATGGACTTTTTTCTTTGGGGCTATGTGAAGGAAAAGGTGTATGCAAATAAGCCTGAATCACTTGAACATCTTAAAGAGGAAATACGGCGTGTTATTGGTGAAATACAGCCATATTTATGCGAAAACGTTATTCATAAACCTCATCATTGATCAAATAATCAACGGCGCAAAAGAAGTGGATGGAGGATATAGAATGGGACAGGAATCGATGCGGATACTGTGCTACGCTGACGACGCAATCCTGATGGCGGATAACGAGGACGACCTTCAGCGACCGCTATATCGGTTCCAAACAAAAGCAAAGAACCTTAACATGCAGATATCAGTGGAGAAGACAGAATCAATGGTCATAGCAAAAGAACCCACTAGATGTAAACTGGCTGTAGATGACAAACCCATTCGACAATATATACGATGCACGTACCTGGGAGTCGAGATAACAAGCTCCAAAAACCTACAACAGGAAGTCAGAACACAAATGAATAAAGCCTCAAGAATTTCTGGCTACCTAACGGACCTCATATGGAGGAATAAATACATGTCCATCGAAAGTAAAGTCCGCATATATAAAACAGCCGTAAGACCGGTGATTACATACGCAGTGGAAACCCGAGCGGACACAAAAAAACGAAGCGCATGATGAGAGCAACGGAGATAAGGACCTTAAGGAATATCAGAGGAGTAAGCTTGAGAGATCATGTAAGAAGCAGGGATATACGAACAGACCTTAAAATTCAAGACGTGGTGCAATTTACGAGAAAAAGACGAAGATACTGGCGAGACCACGTCGACCGAATGACGGGGGGCCGATGGGCAAAATGGGCAAAGAACGAAAAACCGAACTCAAGGAGACCTCCCAAGAGATGGTGCGAGAGCTGGACATCTGCTTCCCAAGAGACTGAACAAAATTGAAATAGTAGAAGAAACAAGACTAAGTCCTAAGGAAAGAGAAAGAAGAGAAGAAGAAGAAGTTATTCAAAATTTCAACAACAGAATAACCCTGTGCCGTAGGTTTCGTGGTGGCCATTTGCCTGAAGTTGTATTTCGCGTTTAAACTATTTTTCTTTATGTTGAAATAAAAATGTTTGCTTAATTCAAAAACTAAATATGTTTTTCTTTAAAATTAACAAATTACGAAAAAAAAGCATTGCTTTTACGAATGCATATAACATAACTATATTGTACTTAATAATGATAAATTTGCTCTTTTACATTTTAAAATATCAAAAAATACATAAACGCTAATAGTATTAATCCAAATTTTGAAATTTTCGTTAATAAAGCCATTGTCTCTTTATTCAAAAAAGACATTTAATTGTATGTCCTGATGGAATCCCTCTCTTTGTTCTTCGCTCCTTAGTCAAGATTTTCAGGAAAGAAGCCAAATGGGCATGAAAAACTGAATTTTGGCAACGTAAATCGCAGCATGCTTTTAATAACTTTTCCATAATCCTATGATGTATGATTTCCTAAAAAGTTTTACGTTACGCTTTGGAAAGCAATCCAGGCTTCCCTTTCAGTGGCATTTAAAACTTCCTCAACAAAATCTGCATCACTGAGAGTACACGAAGTAACGAGATTATTATCCACTGACACAAATTCATCTATTGTTTCTCGATTCACCATTCTAGGATTCTATTTTGTACTTTGTAACCATACACTTAAATGCAAATTATGTTCATCGATGTTATCATTATGTTTGACAAGCCATTGAGACAACGATAAATCGTCGTCTTAATCAAAATCAATTCCAGGTGTGCTAAAAACAATTTTTTATGGTTTCTTGCGAAATTTGTTGCCAAGCTTTGGCTAACATTTCCATCGCTTCTAGTAAATTTAATTCATTAGAAGTTCCAGTATCTAAATTTGTAATGTATTTCATTACTAGAGGGCGTTGATAATAGGATTTTAAGGTAATAATTCCTTAGTCGATTGCTCGGATCACGGACGTGGAATTCGCTGGTAAAAACTCCAAACGAATATTTTGAAGATCAATTATACGGGGATGAGCTGGATAGTTGTCTAATGAAATTTTTCTGTTTTTTTAAGTCTTTATGCCAAGTTCTTATTTCGTCTTAAATATTCTTAGATGCCATGCACGCCGATTGGCAGCATAAGTACAAGGTAGCTTTTTAATGTGTGTTGAATTTTCCAATTATAAAAAGTTTACATTTCTCAGTTCCTGCTATATTAGCGCACACTAGCACAGTTAATCTAAGCTTCGATTGTTTGCCCCCAACGCATTTTTTACTCGCTTTATTATGTCGCTCAGTACATGCCGGCGTAATTCAATGAAGTATTTGTTTGACTTACTCGGCCACCTGGTCTCGCAGCGATAACAATGGACAACCCAGCTATTGTATTCGGAGAATATAGTGTTTTCAGTGGTGTCGTGTACGTAGATAAAATAAATAAGTTTATCGTATTTCGTAAGAGAAATAGCACGTGCATTCCTTTTCTTTTCATTTAAGCAACATCTTCCAATTATTTTCACGTAAGTGTGAATAAAATTTCGTTATTTAATTTCGTTTATTTGGATCTAGAATATTCTTACTTTTTCAGACAATGGAAGAGCGTCGAGAATGGCATCGTGAAACAATGACGAGTTGGATTGAGGACCATACTGATTGTATGTACATTGCCAGTGATTCCGAAATTTATTGTGAAGTGTGTGAAACGTTATTGAAAAATTGCAATAAATCAACCGTAAAACGTCACGTAGGATCGTTAAAGCACGAAAAAAAATTGAAACCGTTGGAATCTGACAATTTTAACGAAGAACTCTGTGAAACTTTTATGGCGGCTAATATTCCATTAAATAAACTTAGCAATCCCACTTTAAAAACATTTCTTCAAAAATATACTGGTCGAAATGTTCCTGATGAATCAACTTTTCGCAAATATTATGTTTCTAGGTGCTATACGAGAACAGTAGAACGCATTAGAAGCCATCTTTTAAATCAATACATATGGATAAGCGCCGACGAAACGGTGGATATATTAGGACGCTGCGTCGTAAATGTTGTAGCTGGTGTACTACATCCAACTATTCCCTATAACTCATATGTAATAGCAACAAGTGTTATAAATAGAGTTGATGCGGAAACAGTTGCTGAAACCATTAAGGAGAATATGCAAAAAATGCTTCATTCGGACGCCACGTACAAAGAAAAAATACTTTTATTTGTCAGTGATAGTGCTGCGTATATGTTAAAAACAGGCAGACTATTGAAGAAAACATATCCTAATATGCTGCATATTATTTGTGTAGCACATGCTCTCCACAGAATCTGTGAATATATCAGAGACACTTTTCCGGAAGTTGATAGACTTGTATCAGCTTTTAAAAAAGTTTTCAGAAAAGCACCATTGAAAGTAACTCTTTTCAGGGAAAAATTTCCATCTCTGTCACTGCCTCCCACTCAGTAATAACTAGATGGGGAACATGGCTGGAAGCTACTAGTTATTATGCTGAGAATTTCGATAGTCCAAAACATTTCGTAACACTGCTAAAGGAGGATGCTAGAAGTATTGGTGAGTGCAAGGAGCTCACACAAATCCCAAATTTAAAAAATCAGTTGTACTTTCTTCACGAACACTTTGGAAAATTGCCAAAACTAATCACTTATTTTGAAAATCGGAATCTCAAATTAAATGACGGATTAACCACATTAGATGTGGCTGTTAATAATTTGAAAAGTATTCCAAGTGACTTCGGATGTGGCCTTCGGCAAAAGTTAGACCCAGTGTTTAATAGAAATCCAGATTTAATAACATTGCGGCAATTGTATAAGGGGACAATGCCACAACATCTAACTGCAAAATACGCGGAAATAAATGAATATGTCCAGTATGCACCTATAACCAGTTACGATGTATAAAGGACGTTTTCTATTTACAAGGCTATATTTCATTCAAAGAGAACCAATTTTACAGAAGAAAATACACTTGAACTACAAAATGAACAAATAAGAATGTATTTCGCATTTTGTAGCCGCATATATACCCACCCGTTTTATTATTATAAGTATAAATATGTAAATAAAATTAAAAACTTTGAAAATGCAAATGTTCAATAGTACGCTCGTGGGCGATGATTCATCAACCTCTCGTGTACGGTCTCTAGTAATAAAAGAAGTATCTAATAAATATGTACGTAATATGAGAACAAAAATACATTATTTCAAATAAGGCTTTGCTAAGACCAAGGAAAAGCGTACTCATTCCTTGGTCTGAAAGTACGTTATATACGAGTCCGTTATAAGCGAGCTCTACAGTATGTCTATCTCAGTCGTTCATTACCTACCTAGGATAGAAATTTTGTGGCTCGCTTGATATCAATGAAGTGAAGATTTTAACTATTTTAAAGAATTTCTATATTTACGTCAAAAGTGATTAGCGTATGGAACGCTAATGTTAATTGTTACGGTTGAAATCAAGTGTTGTGGTGCTAACTTAACCAAAATTTGACATATACTGTCAGCTTCAAACATTAACGAACATCCGATATAATGATAATATAAAAGGCTACGTAACTTCTTGGTGATTAAGTTATTTATACATTTGCCTTATATAACAAGTGTTCATTTAAAAAGTCAATCTAGTAGCATGTAATTTACTGAGAACATTTTGAAGTATGTCGTAAATTAAAATTTACCACTTAACCTACGAAGTCGTATATTTTGACAGTTTCATACATACAAATAAATAACAAATAATAGGTATTTATTGAAAACTATAACAAATGTTGAAAATGTTGTCCTTCAAGATCAATGCACTTTAAAATCCTCCGTTCAAAATTTCTGATGATATTCTGCAACATTACTGGATTGTTATTAATTTTCATACATTTCTGTTCGATTCTCTGTAGCATATCATTCAAATTCAATATAGGTGTTCGAAATATGTTGTTTTTTAGCTGAGGCCACAAAAAGAAGTCGCAAGGTTTTAAATCGCATGAAAGTGCAGGCCAAGCAATTTCAGTATTTCGACTAATTATACGCTCCTCATAAAATTCTCTTAAATAATCCAAAGATTCTGCAGTACAGTGACAAGGTGCTCCGTCTTGTTGGAAATATGCATTTTGAAGTTCATCATCATGCAACTGATTGACAAATGGTTGTAAAATTTCCGTACGGTACCTTTGCGCAGTTAACGTTCCCTGAAAAAGTATTGGTCCAATAATTCGCCTTTGGCTTATCGCTGCCCAAACACCAATTTTCTCTGGATGTAGCGATTCTTCATTAATTACATGTGGATTTTCACTACTCCAAATTCTTGTATTTTGTGAATTTAGGTATCCCGTTTTATAAAACCATGCTTCATCGGTAAAGATGACTCTTTGCGAAAGTTCTCCATTGTTGTTCATATTTACAAACCAATTACAAAACTGTAGTCTACGTGGGTAATAAATTTCTAACAATTCTTGGACTGATGTGACACGGTATGGATAAAGTGGCATATCTTTTTTTAATAACTTGTGAGTTGTACCAACAGAAAGGTTTATTTGTTGACTCATATGTCGAACAAATGTGTGTGGTTCATTTTGCATTATTTCTTCAACACGATTGACAAATTAAGGTGTACGTTTCTTAACTGCTCCGCTGCCTGATTTTCTTAAGAGACTACCAGTTTCAGAAAAAAGTTTTAAAGTTCTATCCAAGGTACATATTATTAAATTGTATATAATCTATTACAAAATGTGGAAACTCAACTTGAAATTCTACCATGCAATCTTGAACTGAATAAACCCATAAACCATCAATTTTATTACCACTTCGAAAATAAGCCTGGACTAAAAAAAATTTATGATCTAAAGTGAAAGCCATTTTAAAACTGAGAAGCAATTTATTTAAACCAGAATCGACGCACGATTATTTTATGCACTAATTGATATTTGTGATTGACATTATCAAATGTCATTTGGATTTACGTTTACGGAACAACAAACACATACTACTATATTTGGGTCTTATTCTATCAAAATTTCAAAGTAACCTAGATTGACTTTTCAAATGAACACACGTTATATAATTACATGTAAATCGCAAGCAGTTACTTAATACATAAGAGATAATAAAACTGCGCTTGGTGAAATCTATGTGTGGTAATAATGCACATTCCTTGAACGTGTTACGCGTTGACGATCTTAATTCAATGTATTAATTTCCTATAGTTACTTACCCTCTCTAATTGTCCTGGAAAGAATGAATCCGTTCTGCCTCCTCTACTAATATCTATTCCCACGATGTATCTTTAATTGACCAACGGTTTCCGGAAGAAATGTTTCCAGGAATCCAAAATCTCGAATCGTATTTCTTTGTTGGTAAATTTAGCATAAATTCGTATACAGTAACTTTACTTCTTTTTCCACTGGCCGTTGTTGAAAATGAGGAACATTCGAATTAGAGAGACCTCATGAAAGTTTAATTTAAGTGATTCACTTTAGTAGAAGAGTACCGACTCGAAAGCATCCATCAAATTTATTAGGGACAACCATGACATGTCACTTTGGCGAGTAGTTTTTTTCACACACAACGAAAATAAAGAAAAGCGAAGTCGCGTAATCAACAACTATCATTTAACGTTTCTGTGCTGTGAAATGTATTTGTTAAAAAACGAGTAGTAAACAGATTTATTTTTGGAAACGAGTTTTATGAAGAAAGGATTATATTTTTGTACACATCAAATAGTCAGCCTTGTCTTCATTACACATATCTCTATAATACAAAAGTGTTATATTAAATTAAGATTTATCTTTTCTTTGATTATTATACACATGAATTTGTGCTAATCCATCTAACAACTTATTAATTTCCTTAGCTCTGTTATTAATTTTATTTTTTAATCATTTGTAAACATTAATTTATCAAAACAGCATTCTAAATTTGTAATTTTATCTTCGCTATTGCCTAACATGGTACCTAAATGATTTTTAACGCTAAGAAATAAGTAATTAAACTTCTAGTTTCAAAAATTCTTTTATTGTAAATACCACTACAATATTGTTTCGCCATACAATGGCTTCATCAGGTGGATGAAATACTGAATATGTACAATACAAGCTTGAATATTTATGTGAAAATTATTGGGGAAATTGTGGTGGAAAAATTTTTACAATCTTAAATTTAGTAGAGGGGGGTTGTTTAAATCTAGTTGGTCATTTAAAGCTAATCCTAAACTATTGTATCTATTAATTTCAGTAGTTCAATAGTTTTCTAACAGGTTAAGTTTTTTACTTTTTTCTTGAATGTGTAAAATTTTGAAATCTATATTAAATCTATGATTGATATCTATACAATGACTTGCGAAAGTTGAATCTGTTTTCTTTTCTTTATGGCTTCTGTCGTGTTCTTTCACCCTAATTTTGAATGTCCTCCCCGTTTGTCCTATGTATACCTTATTACAATCTTCGCATGTTAACTTATATACACCAGAGTTTGATTCTTTGTCTATTTTATCTTTGTTGTTTTTAATAATGTTCTGTATAGTATTGTCTGTTTTAAATGGTATATGTTCGTTATTAAGTTTTTTAATGAAAGTACCAATTTTTTCAGAAATTTTTCCTAAGTAAGTGATTGAATTATAGGAATTAATTATCTTGTATTTTAATTCTGGATAAACTAAGGAAAGGGTTTTAGATTTTTGTTGGCTATTTAGTCTGGCTTAATGTCTGACATTAAGCCGAACTGAAAAAAATTAAATTTACTTATCTTGGATTGGGGACAATTTGGTCCAGTTTATATTTTTATTTGATTGAAATCAAAACGCAAAACTTTTTCTACAACAAATTTGATTTTATTGATAGTTTTTTTCAGTACATGCTGAACTAAATATTTTTCTGTTGGTTTTGCAAATAAACTTGCCACAAATGTAGCATTTGATGTCTGATATACGCTCTCAATAAGTCTTCACCAATATTGGTCCATCTGTCACTAAATTTAACTCTGCCGTAACTGTTAGTATTTTCGATAATGATTCTTCCTATTGGAGGCGGAAAGAAACACAAAAATACTGACATCACATCACTGCATCTAAATACTACAAATCTAGTTGGTCCTGGTTGTGCTGAGATAATATTGTTAGCAGCAATTCTAATGGGTTGAGGTAATGGAGTGGCACTCCATACCATTTTATTTTTAGCAATATACAAGGGATTCACAGAGCTAATTGCAGCCACATCTGATTCACTTTCTGTTTCAAAATCACTTGTTTCATTATTTTCGAAATTACAGTCAATATTCGAATCTGAAATATCTGAGTCACTTTCCGAATTCAGCACTTTACGAATATCATCTTCGTTCAATTAAGGTTGTGTTGCCTTTTCTATATACAGTATGAAAAAAGCGTGTGGATATTTTGAAAGCAAAACACAATTTGAACAAAGTAGTGTAAATTGGCATGCGTTTTCATAGCAAAATGCGAAAAGGGAAACCCCACAACTAATTTTGTACTTTATCAATTGAGGACCTTGCTGCAAGAAAGACGCAGCTCCAAAATTGAAACTTTTGGGAAAGTGCAAAAAACGTTGTACGAGTTTGGTGTAACTTTAAGACATGCCCAATTTTTATGTATCCTAATCTCACATGTTAAGAGTTAGAAAAATATAATAAAATCTTCGATACAATATATATATATATATATATATATATATATATATATATATATATATATATATAATAACTTCGTGACCTTGGTATGATATGGTAAACCTAATCAGTAGGCGATTAAAGGTCTGTATATTACTTCAAAATATATGTATTTAAAAAACTCTACATGTTTCGGCTGTATACGCCTTTATCAAGAGAATACAAAATATGAATGACAGGATATAAATATTTATATCCTGTCATTCATATTTTGTATTCTCTTGATAAAGGCGTATACAGCCGAAACATGTAGAGTTTTTTAAATACATATATTTTGAAGTAATATACAGACCTTTAATCGCCTACTGATTAGGTTTAATATATATATATATATATATATATATATATATATATATATATATATATATATATATATATATATGGCGGGGGAGCATAATTTTTTGGTGGAGCTACCTCCTCCTTGCACCAAAAAGTAAAAAAACTACTAAAGAAACAAATAAAACTGCTGTAAAATAAAGCTTATTTCTAAAATGAATATTCTAATCTTTTACATAAGTATTAACAAAGAAACAAAACTTTTATTAAATAAAAAATAATAATGTTCTAACTTGTTACACAAGTATTACTTTAGGTTACATGTCAGTGTTTTCATCATCGTCGGTCAGTTCGGTTTCGGTATCGTCCCGCATATTTAAATGTGTAAGGTTTTCATAATATATCAAATCGTTTCTTGGGACATACTCCTTGGCTAATAGCATGACATTGTCGTACTTAAGTTTTTTCAATGGCAGCTTGTCAATATACAGTAGATCTGGTTTGTTTCCAAATCAAAATTAAATTTTTGTGTATTGAAGGTACTATAGACTGGCGTTTTAGATGTTTCGCTACACTGTATTCCAGCACTGCTATTCTCATATAAAATAAGCCTGTACTTGCTTATAGCAAACTTTTGTCGATGCTGGTTTATTACTGTCTTCTTAAAGTAAGGTTTTAGAAGATTCACGAAGTCAAAAATCATATTTTGGGATACAGGGATAACCTGAAACTGCATATACTCCTGAGGAGTAAATACTCGTTCAGCTCTGCGCAATGCCTTTTCTACTACTCCAGAAGACCTATTACAAGGCATAAATGAATGTCCTGGTTCGGAATAACGGTGAAGTATTATGTGGAATCGTCCAGATTTTACCAAAGTAAATAGATATTGCACTAAGCTACTATTCTTGTTTTGCGCAGCGCAGTTATCCGAGAATAAGTAGAGTACTTTGACATCTTTAGATATAATATTTTCAAAATAGTGATGGGAAAAGCTTATTGTTTCATTTGGCGTTTTCTTTCCTGTAATTTCGTCATACATATAAAAATGTGAGATTCCCGTTTTTCCGGAGTATATACAAAAGTTGTAATCCCGTAGTTGTCTGAGATAAAATGCGTCTCCAGAAGGCAACCTTTGGCAAAGGTGCGTATTGTTGGTGGTCAAAACATAAGACTTCAATGTCGAGATTATCTTTTGCCTCTTTACATTTTTTCTTTAGTTCTTCAAAGAAAACGTCAGCTCTGGAGAGATGCATGTTTTTATTCAATTTTAACACAGAAAGTTCTTCTTCAGGAAGTGGCAAGTTCAATTTAATTTCCAGCTCATCACACATTTTGCAAGTATCTGACCTAGGACTTCCAAATGATATATTGAAATTCGCTTTAAAGTACCTGAAGTAGAAATCGTACGTGACTTTTGGGCGAAAGAGATGTTTGTCTTTTACGCCATATATTTCAAACATTTCTTTCTTGTACTTTTCTAAGTATAGTTTGTATAACTTCTTTACATTTAATTCAGATGACAGATACATTTTTTATCATTCTTCTGACGGCTATAGTGAGAAGATCTTCCTGGGAAAGTACGAATGTGTGAGTCAACCTGTTCCACTATTTGGGGGGGTATAGTGTTAGGTCTATTGTGGTGTTTTCCACGACCATCGAGGGGAGATGCACTACTTTCTTTTTTGAAGTGTGCTGCCAAGCGGTCAACTCTTTTAGAAGATATACCGTGAATTGCAGAGAAAGCTTTCTTGCATACAGTACACTTCCTCCCGACACGTATCTAAAATCAACAATAGCATTAAATAAAGTATTACTTATTCTAAAAATAAAAGCAACACTTACACTGTATTTGTGAGATACCAGTCGTTCTCGGCCATTTCCTGTTTTGGGGCGTTTACGAACAATTTCACAAGTACTTGTTACTCCGCTAAGATAGGTATTCTGCATCTGCTTTTCCCCAATTTTGTTAAAACTTGCTAAAACCGTTTGTCTATCTTTTTTGTTGATTTGCTCGAAGAATTTAAATCTTCTTAAAATAAATAAATTTGCAATCATTTCCGATCACTCTAGGGCTCTTTATTTTATTTGCTGTATTAAGATGTTTCTTTCCACTTGCTAACATTTCCTTTCAACGGTTTCGTGCCCATTGAGATTTGTTTACTGATTTTCTTTTCTGCTTAACCTCAAAATCTTCGCCATCATCTGCACCACTATCATATGTATCACTTTCTGGCGCATATTCGTCACTAGAACTACCATTATATGGTTCAGATTCACTTTCACTATTCATTTCTTGGTCCATATTACACTGTTATAAATAGTTATTAAATATTAAATAGTTATTAATAAAATAAAAACCAAACACGCTGCGTTCCACCACAACAAAACAAAATGGTACAGCATTAACATACAGTTAACGTATTTACCGGCTGTCAAAACAATATGATTCGTACGTTTGGTGCAAGAAGGAGGCAGTTCCAGGAGCTGCAACTTTCTTGCACCAAATGTTGTAAGATGCAGGTCCTATTTCGCTAACTTACGGCAGAAGCAATGATAGGATCTGCGTCGTTCTTGCACCAAACTATAACACACGTTTCGTATAATCTGATTAGTATAAAACCTCAATTTACTAAAAAATTGGAGCTGCGTCCTTCTTGCAGCAAGGTCCTCAATTGTATTGTGATTATGATGGAAGATGCCACATGGCACGATACACAAGAATATTAATTAAATATATTAACGAGGTACTCAATCAAATTATATAATTATATTGGATTAAATTTTTACTTTTACTGCAACATGTAGTATGAACCAAATGGTCTTTTAATCTAGGAATCGTATATTTTTTTAAATATAACAGCAGGGTTAAATGTGGAAAATTTTATTAAAATATAAGTAACCGTATCAAAGATACTCTGAATGGATTCATACATCCTGTATATTTTTTTAAATTGGTTTAAATTCATTATGATTATTTGCTTTATAGTGTCACCCAACAAAAAAAACAACTAAACTAAGAAAAAATAACCAAATTGCTACTTGAATCGACTTTTGTGCCGGCGAGTTGTATAGTAATCCGCTCTCGTATATACATATTCACAATAAATATAAATGTCTGACGAAATTTCAGTTCAGCGTATTATCTACGCTTCGATCTGAAATAACTTGTTTTATTCTTGGCGTATGTGAAATGAAAGAATGACATAAGCACACAGCAACCACCAGCAGTCACTTTTCTCCACCCCAGAAACGATGAACTTTATAATTACGATCGCGTATATACATAAGAATAGGTAAACGTCTTAAATGGTTTAAAGGATTGCGTGTCTTCGTTGTGTATGTTTTTATAATAGACAATTATATTTATAGGACGGTGTAGAGTATCAGGAAAAATCAATAATCATATTGTTTCGATAGCGTTTTCTCTTTATCTGCGAACTTAATTGAAAATTAGTATTCGCCGAAACTTACCATTCGATACGAAACTAAATTGATTATATTATTTTTAGTAATATATACGACTTATGTATAATCGCATGGATTTTTAAACGAAGTATAAGGAATTTAATGCAAAAGATAGACGCAATATATTATTTTCATAACAGCAGTGACGACGATTTTTCCAGAAAATATGTAAAATAAGGTCATTTTCTTCATGAATTCCAGAAATCTATAAGTTAAATATATTTTATATACTCTCTCTAGATTTTGAAAAGCATTGTTTTCCATATTCAAGTGTCAATTGTATACAGGCTGATTCATTTTCGGCCCTCACCATGGGGATCTCTCTTATTATTGGAGATAGAGTATAGGTTTAAATTTGGCAAAGTTGTTAAATTTTGTGTTTGTTATAAATCCGTAAACAAAATAGACTTGTGACAAATGACCTTCGTTATTAAAAAAAAAAATCGCGAAAACCCCACTTTCTTCTTTTACCTGTAGCACCGACATTTGGCCTTGTAGGAAAAAATAGAAACACATTCTTGTGGCCATTTCTAAACCTCTATCCAGTGGTGGAGTTTTTTTTTCTGATTTCAACCATGTACCACATGCTGACTATAGTTTTTGACATTAGGTTTTATTTGAAAGAATAAATTATAGGATTAAATAAGGTAGCCTTTGGAATTTCAATCTGTCAAACATTTCATTTATTGTTCATTAATAATACAAAAATGTCATACACTAACGAAGAGAAACGAGATATGATAAGTATTTTTTATTCTTCGAAACGAAATTCACCAGTAGCGAGTACAAGATAACAAAAACATTAATAAAAATACATAGAAAAGTAAACAATAAACAATTACAGTAAATGTTGAATTATCTGGCCATCTTCGGTAATGCACAATTGGGCACGCCTTCTGGAATTTTGTACTGCCCTTTGTATAGTTCTTCTAGGAACTGCATCGAAGGCATTCTGAAGTCTGTCTCGTAATTCTTCAATGTTTTGTGGCGCATCTACTTTATAAATATTATTTTTAACATATCCCCATAAAAAAAAATCTAGCGGACTTAAATCAGGTGATCTCGCATGCCATTCAACAACTCCCCTATTTCGATTCCAACGGTTTGCAAACTCTTGATTTAAGAAATTTCTAACAACAGCTGCATTGTGTGCTGGTGCGCCATCTTGTTGCCACCATAAATATTGTAATTGATTTAATGGGATATTGTCATCACGATAGTCAGATACGTATGTACGTAAAATGTTTAAATATCTTTCTCCATTTAAATGTTCTTCATACATAACTGGTCCTAAGAGACGATTTGCCAAAATACCCATCCAAACGTTTGTTCCAAAACGATGTTGTGGTCTTCTAGCTCTGTTTTGTCGGGGATTTTGTACTGCCCAATAGTGCTCCGTATTTCTGTTGAACATTCCAGAATTTGTAAATTTTGTTTCATCTGACCAGATGATTTTGCTTAAAAAATTTTCGTCATTTTCTATCCTATCCATTAACCAATTACAATATTCTAGCCTTCTCAAATTATCTCCAGGCAGTAAAGAGTGACTAACATGGATCCTGTATGGTTTACACCTGCTTTTATGTAAAGTTCTCCAAACTCTGGATTGGCACAAATTTAATTCTGACGCTACTTCGCGTGTAGAAATTGATCGATTATTATTTATCTATAAAAATACAAGATTAATATGAAATTTGAAAACACGCTTTTAATTTACCATTTGTAAAATATCTTGTCGATTTTCATTTAAATTCCTGTTGTCTTGACTATTACGCGGCTTAGTAAATGATTCTCGACCAAATTTCTGTCGAGATCTAGAAAAATGGTACGATGAGGCTGTTGTCGTTCTGGATATAATTGTAGATATCTTGTACTCGCTACTGTTGAATTTCTCGTTTCTCTTCGTTAGTGTATGACATTTTTGTATTATTAATGAACAATAAATGAAATGTTTGACAGATTGAAATTCCATGGCTGCCTTATTTAATCTTATAATTTATTCTTTCAAATAAAACCTAATGTCAAAAACTGTAGTCAGCATGCGGTAAATGGTTGAACTCAGAAAAAAGAACTCTTTCTGAAGATGTCTAAATCCAATATGGCGCCTATAAGAAATTAGATAGTTGATGATGACCAGAAAGAAACGAAACGTCGTAAAAAAATTTAGAGTACTCCACTGGATAGAGGTTTAGAAATGGCCATAAGGATGTGTTTCTATATTTTCTCTACAAGGCCAAATGTCGGTGCTACAGGTAAAAGAAGAAAATGGGGGTTTCCCGTTTTTTTTTTAAATAACGAAGGTCATTTGTCACAGGTCTATTTTCTTTACGGATTTATAACAAACACAAAATTTAACAACTTTGCCAAATTTAAACCTATACTCTACATCCAATAATAAGCGAGATCCCCATGGTGATGGCCGAAAATGAATCAACCTGTATAATACTGGTCAACATGGTTTAGTTTCCTTATACACCAATACGTGTGGTTTCTCTTTTGTCCATGCTGATTCTGAATCTGATTTAAAATCTGCTCCATCACGTCAGGATTTTGAAACGTTTTCTTAAATATTTTTTTTATATGAAACATCTAAAGGCGCGCCACGGGGGTAAACTCGGCTCTTGAATCCTCTCTTTGCCATACCGCTGGCGATCCCATCTCTTTGCAGCGCGTATACTATGTGTATATGTATATCGGTGAACGCTATAACCTATGTGTATGCTGGCGCCCACTTTCTTCGTTATGCCTGCTAGACGTTCTACTAGGCGCTACACTAGACGTTCGCCGCTCTTACGTATATGTTTGTGTGTGTTCATCGGTACGCGCTATAGTCGCTTTACTTGTGTGCACGGCATTGTATCGAGTTTTCATTTCAATCGTAGCGTCCTTTCGAGAATAACAAAGTATTTCCAACCCAATATATTGCAACTTTAATCAAGAGTTTAAAGCTGTAGATGAAAAAACCGTACTAGGCTTTACATGAAACAGACTTTATTTTATTGGTACTTTCTTGAATGGTACGAATAAGAACTTTGTGAAGCACGTATATAACTTACAATTAACAATTACGAAGACCCATAATTTTCTATAATCAAGTTACATTTTCTTAGCTATATAATTACCAGAGAGCGAACTCGAGCGATTGATGATTCATAGCCCATAGGCATCTGCCTTGTATTCAAACAATTTTATACATGTGACTAACTGCATAAGTGGCACATACCTGCATATACGGTTAGTATGTATCTGTCAATACACAACAGAGCGAATGTAATAAACGGTTTGGTAACCGGCAGCAACTACTGCTGAAACAAAAGTAATGCTGACAAGCGAATTGCGTATCGAATTTTGAATAAAAATAATTTACAAAGAACAAAACTCAAAACTATGTATTTTCTGTGAAACATTGAAAGTGTAAAACAACTAAAATTTGTTCAAGGTGTTCCTATGTTCCTATATTAATTCTTTTAAAATGTTAAAACGTCTTTAAAAATTTAAAATGTCCGTTTCACATCACAACTGGTGACGGGTGCGTGATTAAAATGTTGCAAAAGTGCACCATACTTCGAATGTATAGATTTTTCAATCGGCTCTGTACAGAATTGTTATAATATATTCAAATCTGTATTTCTTCTAAATGTGGCAACAAGTTTTTGTCTCAGCTTTGAGAAATATATTTTTAAATGATTATCAAGAGCTTTATGTGATGGTTTAAATGATAAGTCAGGAATATCGGGCCTCTGTAAAATTAAAAAATTCATGTATTGTATATAATGATGCCACAATTATCTTTTAATAATTTTCAGCATTCGATATTAATTTGTATTGCATATGTATAATATATTAAAAAGTACCTGCAAATTTTGCAAATAACGATCTCTTCTTGTCATCAACTTCTTTGATTTTAATTTTTCTTGAATACATTTCTTTGTGCTTTTATCTTTTTGACTAATTTCCTCAGAGCTGCTTACATCAGCCGAAGATTTTTTACTGTCATGTTTGTAAGACAAGCTTACAGATTCAGCACTACTCTCATTCGAGTTTTCTTCTATTTTGATTAATGCAGAAGATATTTTTTCACAATTCTCATTACATAATCTCTCTGACTCTTTATCAGTATTAGATCTACTACATTCCTCATTACGTAATGTGTCTTCAAATTTCTCAATTGGTATAGATGATGTAGTATATTCCCATGTGGGAAATATGAGCTTGTTTCATAAATTCATCTAATTCTACAGAAACTTCTAGCAGTTTTTGTATCGCTGAATATTGATATTTAAATATATTCATGAAATGTTTTTTGTTTAATGCCATTTCTCTTTCATTTAAATTTGCATTATCCCTAACAATTTCCTTGTTCTGAGAAAATTTTAGTATTAATATTGTGAATTTAAATTATTGATACTTATAATAATTAAATTAAATGAACTAATAAATAAAACTACCAGTTTTAGTAAATTAAAAAAAAAACAATGGAGAAAGTTACCTTGTCCAAGATATTTATCAATGCTAATTTAACGGCTTCACATTCTTCATTTATTTGCTCAAAGTTTTATGTTATTTTAAATTTTATTCTTTCCATTATTAAGAGAAATTACTTTCCGGAAACTTATTGAACTTAACCTATAATATAGGAAATAAAGAGGTTATTTATAAATGAGATATTTTTAAATATTTTTTAATTTTGAGTATATTTTATAGCGGCGCTATCTGTAGAATAACAGCATTATTTCAAAGGGTAGAAACACTTATAAAAAAAAAAATAGAAAAGTACTTTTTGAGATAAAATTATTAAATTTAATCTACGTATAATACTATAATACAAAATGTTTGTTGGTAAAACTTATTAACTTTCTTTTAGTTAAACTGGGGTAGAAGTAAACATGGAGTAAATATCGAAAACGCAACGTGTAATATATTTTTTACATTCTAATATAAAATAAATACATTTATGTTTCCTAATAAATATATAAATATTCATTTACATAAATTTCAATTTTGTGTTTACCTACGTAGCAATGGCAAATGGAATTCAAAAAATATTTAAAAAATAATTTTTTAAAAATTAAAGGATTTTGTTTATTGCAACCACAGTATTTTAAACTTTAAATTAACATCTTGCGCCATCTATTGTGCATTTGATTATTGAATGGACAAATATCTCATTTAAAATTATTAACTAACGGACTTTTATTTTTATATTAAAAGTTAACTAGTTAATTGACGAAGGAGATACTTGTTGAAACTTCATTATAACGCTAAGAAATAAGTACCTAACTAGACTTCTAGTTTAAAAAATTCTTTTATTGTAAATACCACTACAATATTTCATCCACCTGATGAAGCCATTGTATGGCGAAACAATATTGTAGTGGTATTTACAATAAAACTAACTTATTAACATTTGGAAAATGACCCCTGATGTATTCACATACTCTGTGTAGTGCCTGTGCTGCATAGGTAACCTGGGGTATATTGGGATAAGAATGCTTTAATAACTTCCCTGTTTTTAACATATAAGCTGCCGCATCAGTCAAAAATAATAGCATCTTGTGTTATAGTTGTTATCCGATGACAGAATATTATGAATATATTGATTAATTGCTTCTGCAACTGTTTCACCATTTACGACGAATTAAGTATGGTTGGTATGAAATTGTCGGATGAAGAATACCAACAACTACATTTAACACATATCGTCCCATTACATCCATTGTTTCGTCTGCACTTATCCAAAGATAATGACTAGATAAGTTGGTTCGTATTTTTTCAATGGTTCTCAAATAACGTTTTGGTAAGTGATATTTACGTAAACTAGATTCATCTTGGTATATGACGATCAGTATATTTTGTAATAAATCTCTTGAGGACTGGATTGTTAAGCTTTTTGAATGGAATATTGGCCATGAGGGCTACACAGTTCTTCGTTAAAAGGAAAAGCCGAAAGTAGTTCTAATTTTAGAAGGCGTTTTTGCCTCATTAAAACGTTTTCGTCACCAAAGATTTCTTGGAATGGACTACTGGCCCACAAAGTTTCATTTGTTAAATTTTTGGAACGGGAATCTTCTAGTAATAACAACAATAATAATTAATTCTCCATTTTTAATTATTCTTCTTCTCTTCTAAGATGGTCAATATGAATGGTCCGATTATGCGGACGATTCGATCTCTTAAAGAAAGAAGGGGTAATTTATAATGTATAAGACCTCATCGGCGTTATTATTATAGACACTGCAATTAAAAAAAAAAACGGTAGACGAATTGACGTCAGAAATTTTACATTCGAAGCTTTATGAACACTTTTGAAAAAGCAATGTAATTTATTAAACATATTAAAAATGAAAACACAGACAATAATTTTTAACCATATCACTTTATTGAGTTTAACTCGCAACTACACTTTCAACAATATCAAACTGTTAAAATATAAAGCGATTTTATTCCAAATTATAGTGTATGTTTTTATTATTTGTGAAATAAAGAATATCACAAAGTACCTACCCAAAGTGTTAAAAATATATTAAAAATGTATTATTAAATTTTATACATCGCGACGATTATTATGAAGAAGAAAACTAAGCTATAATAATATACGAATGCGATAAAGTGTAGTATAATTTTTACTGCTAGAAAGCACCATTCACAGGCCGTTCCATAAATCCTGTCACATGTAAAATACTGTCTTTGTTTTTCAAAGTACTGTTCGTCTATATCAATAAATTTCGTAATACTGGTAAACCAGTCATTGAATTCTTTCGGCATTAAACTATATTTGCTTTCTTTCAACTGTTTTTTGACGTAGTGACATAATAGACTGTATACATGGAGCAAGGTTCCGACTATATAGTGGATGATCTAAAACTTTCATTCGCATCTGCTTTAAATAGTTTGTAACGCCTCAAGCTCAATATGGCGATGTATTGTCATGATGAAACCATTAGTATAACTTGGTTTCGCAAGGGTTTCTAAAATACATGTTTTAGGCATAACTGCTTTTATTAATGGTCTTTTGCCGAAGAGAACAGCTAACATTCCCTTCCCTACTTATTTCGATTAACCTTTATGTGGCTGGAAGGGTACCCGGGTGCCTTTTTCAGATTTAAATATTAATATTTTTTGTGTTTGAACTTGCTGAGCTTGGAAATTCTGTGACATCTCTAAATTTGTTTTATATTACATTTTATTATATATATACTTCGTAATTTAGATTTAATTTTTAACGAAAAAATGGCATCCGAAATTATTACAGCCTCTAAGACCGGTATGGGTACCCGGGTACCTCCATTTAAAATTACATATGGATGGATGTGAAAGAACAAAAGTAGCATTTTTTTATTTATATATGTTATAAAAAAGATGTATAAAAAGAACGAAAATAAATAATAATAGGATTAAACTGCCTGTTGGTTACAGGTATCGCATACGGCCTTAGTAACAGAATGCTCATTACAAACTGGTTTTGAACAAGAGTTACATGCTTTTCGCGTTTTTCTTTGTCTGTGATTCAATTCCCGGCAAATGTAACATTTTCCAACTACCAAAATACGCCCAGAAGTATCTCGAGATGATTGATCTCTGACTACTGTAACGACTGGTTGTGTAATTTGGCGTCCTAGAACCATTTCTAGTGATGTACGTGTAAAATGATTGCCCAAAACTCTTGTAATACTGCTTCGAGTTAGTACAGCAGACAAGCATAACTCGTTTGCAAGATCTTTCAAAAATCTCCGTCGTCGGTCGGTTGATGTAAGCCTAGGATTGTGCTCCGTGTAAATTATGTATGCACTCAGTGCAGCAAGGTCAACCATATTGTAAAAAAAATGCTAGGGGCCAACGATTTGTCCTACGCTTTACTGTATACTCTGATAACATTTTATCCATCGTGTCGACGCCGCCTTTGGTTTTATTATAATATTTAATAATTTCAGCTTTTGCAGTACCAGTATGTTCTACTTTGCCTGTTGTATGCATTGATGATAATAGGATGACAGATTTGTTCTTTTTGGGAACATAGGAACATATAGTTGCTCTTTTAGTAAATGCAAAATTAGTGGAATTTATAACTACTTTTATTGGATTGCATATTGGAAGGAGGAAAAGTTTTATTTTTTCGAACGGTTCCTACTAAAGTTAAGTTCCAAGAATTTAAGAATGAGCCAACTGTAAACTTGTGAAAAAGTTGTCTGTCGTTATATTTCTTCCAGAACCTTTATATTTAGTAACTAAATCTAGAACTGTACGCTCTCCAATATTCACTTGCCGTTCACCGTCTGGTGGTTTTCCAGTATAAATTTTACCTTGTAAAGGATAAGCATTTGCCGCATCACAAGCCCAAAAAATTTTTATCCCATACTTTGCCGGTTTTGAAGGAATGTATTGGGTAAATTTTGTATGTCCTCTATAAGGAAATAATTGCTCATCGACCGTTATGCATTCAGACGGCTTATAGTTGTTTTCTAAACTACTATTTAGCATTATCCATATATCACGAATTGGAGCAGCTTTGTCACTTTTAGATCGTTCAGCACGTGTATTCTGATTATCAAAACGAATAAATCGTGAAAACATTTTGAAGCGATCACGAGACATAGCCGCACGAATAAGAGGTAAGGATTCAAGTTTCCACATTTCAGATATATGTTCCTTATTAGATTTATGTACACCAATTAGGATTCCTAAAAATGCATCGAATTCCTCTTCAGTAAATGCCTTGAAAACCTTTCGTGGTGGTGGTTGCCGCTTAGAATCTTTGTACTTTTGAGCTTGTTTTTCAGTATAGTCTCCAGTTACTTGTGTGCATTTTCTGTTAGTTTCCCTTAAAATTATGGTACAAATTTCATTGGACATGATAGATCTAAAAGTTTCTTTAGCAGCATATAATGCACTAAAACTTGGTGCGCCACATTTTTTGCGCAAGATATTTCGGCTAATTGTCTGCGCTTGTGGTACCTAATGGAGTATTAGTCCAATGAGTTCTATCTTTAGCAACTAAAGCAGTAAGCTGTGCAGGCGTTTCTTCTTCATCACTAATTTCATCTGAATAAGGTTCCTCTTGTTCGATTACAGGTTCTATTTCTGCATCAGATTCTTCAGATTCGATTTCCGGAATGTATTCGTCTTCATCCGAAGCAGTAAATGGCTCTTCTTCTAATGCTTCTTCCGCTGCTGCTAGTAATTCTACTGATGTCAGTCTGAAAACCATAAAATATCACATTATGTTCTTATTATTACTATTACTTTTACTCTTACAGGATTTGTAATTATATTAACTTCTATATCTTACCTGGTTCTCCTCAATTTTGGTTTTGTAAATGAACCCGAACTAGGACCAGACGTATTATCACACATTCCGATAAAAATATTAAAATTTGCACTTGTTATTACCAAAAACACTAAAAATATTTAGTAAATGTACTGTAGCGAACAAATTATATACGAGCACTTCGAAAAATGGACGGTTACTGATTTTCAGACATGTCTAATCTTGTTCATAACAGCGCAGTTTATGTCTCCCCACCACTGTCTCCCGGATATGTATAGCTGCAACGTATATACAACGTGGGGTACGCGGGTACCTACGTCGTCATTAGAAGGTGTTATTTTTCCCAGTCACATAAAGGTTAAAAATATGAATACATTTAGTAATCACATGTAACGATATATGTTATTTGTAGAGACCATATAAATAGTCTATAACAACGCCAAGTACAACACGCAGTTATTGAATAGCACTATTCATTCGGTTAACCGCGCATCTGCTTTTGTCGTTGAATTGTGACCCAATTACTTCGATATAATAGTAAAATTCCTTTCTTCGTGGGCATAGATAGAAGCGTGACGAGTTTTTAAAAATTATTTTATCTACGACCATCCTATAATTAACGATTTATTTAATAAGTTTTTATGTGTAAAGAGCTACATTAAATAAATCGTGCGTAAATGAATTAAATCATGCGTAAAAACCCAATGTAAATTAAATGGGAATATCATTATTAAATGATTTCTGTTGACAACGACGCCAAGCGACAACAAACAAAACAAAAGTGATTGTGTCTATTGTGCAGTCTGTAAATTACAATTTTTCAGTCCTAACGGTGAGAAACAACTAATTTTTTGCGAATTCAATGGTATTTAAACACACATTTTGATTATTTAGAGAGGCTATTTAGGTTATGTTGAAAATTCCCTAGAAAATAAAAAAGAAACATCGAGAAAAATCTTTGGAATAGGAAATCAACAACTTGAGCCATCGACATCTCAAACACACACTATTACAAGAGAAGTAGTAGTGCACCAATAAAGAAAAGAAAATATTCCAAATGTAATAATTAGTAACATTAATAACTGTACAAATTTGACAATTAATGTAAATTTGAAAAAGTTGACTGAATAATTTTTTTTTTAACTAGGTCGTAGATAAAATATTGTATGACACACGTGTGTGAAAGGCTTTTATGCACTCCTTGCGATTAAAACACTCGCCTTCGGCTCGTGCTTTAAACTTCGCAATTCGTGCATAAAAGCCTTACTTCACACACTTGTATCATAAATAACTATTATTTATTAGTTTATATTTCATAAGATAAATAAAGTACGGTGAGTTTATTTTTTCATTGTTTTAACTGCTATTTCATTAACTGTCTCTGATATATTCACAGATTCTGAGAGCATGTGCTACACAAGTAATATGTAGCATATTAGGATATGTTTCTTCAGAGACATCTTTCCGGAAGTTGATAGCGTTGTATCCGGTTTTAAAAAAGCCACATTAAATGTGGCTATTAATAATTTGAAAAATATTCCAAGTGACTTCAGATGTGATCTTCGACAAAAGTTAGACCCAGTTTTTAATAGAAATCCAGATTTAATAACATTGCGACAATTGTGTATAGGGACAATGCCCAAAATCTAACTGTTAAATACGCTAAAATAAAAGAATATTTCCAGTATGTACCTTTAACCAGTTGCGATGTAGAAAGGACATTTTCTATCTACAAGGATCTACCTATTTCATTCAAAGAGAAAAAATTTTACAGATGAGAACCTTGCAAGTTAATATTAATAATACTCCTTTACTCAACTTGAACTACAAAATGAACATATAAAATTGTATTTCGTATTTTATAGATCACTACGTGTTTGTTTTTCAATTATATAAATAAAATTAAAAACTTTTTAAAAATAAAAAATTTCAATAGTACGACCGTGGGCGATGTCATCGACCTTTCATCATCGGTTCTTCTTTATGAATCAACCTCTGTATTTACAGTGGTAAATAACTGCCCTATTATTGAAAAAACTAACACATTAAAATATTAATAGAAACAGCAATAATAATTTAATACCCAATTATTTTTAGTTTATTTTTATTATAAAGAAATCATTGTAAGTTGAATACAGTACCTATTAATACCTCAATAACATGCGTTATATGTTAGTGAAATATATTTCAAATTCATAGCATAACGTTTTAAAAAACGTTTTATTTGAATTGTTCCAAATGTTATTCATACTTTTCTTTTTAAATTTTCATTGCATGATTTTTCGCAATGCGTATGTAAATACGGTTCTTACAAGTTGTTCTACAGTAGCCACAAAAAAAAACTAATAAGGAATATATGAGCCTTTATTTATTTATTTCCTTATTAAGTCACAGTTTTGTGCTAGCTCTAGTTTCTTCTCAAACTCTAATAATTTTCTTTTCTTGTAAAGGTTACCCGTTTTTTTATTTCCTTCCCTAGTTGTGGTGCGTCTTAGAAATATATGGCCTCTCTTCTTAATTGCTTTTTCAGTCGTATTGACCCAATTTTCTTGTGATTCTTTTCTACTTCTTTTTACTTATTTTCTAACATTCCATACTTCCTTTAGTTCTCTTTCTCTACTCGTTCCGCCTGTCCCTACACTTCGGAAATATCGAGTGAAGAAATTTAGAACTGCCCAGACTATTGTGATAACTATATTGGTTATCACAACAGTCACGAATAAATTCGCTACTGGGATAAAAACGACGGAAATTTGAAAAACTAAGTGTATATCGGTAATTATATTTGGAACAAAAGAGAGCCTCCCCAAATTAGCGACAATTTAGATAATGCTCATGCTATGAAAGGTTCGCCAAAAAAATTTTATATAGGAGCAAGCAGATCTTACATAAGCCTGCAATCTGAGACCTGTAGTTTTTATGTAGCCAATTGTCTCTCTCTTTTCACCACAGATTATATATTTGTTATTCATTGGCTCCCTGACTTTCATTATATGGTTCCTGTAATATTTGATGGTGACGGCTTATAAGAAACCGTGCGTTTCGGAATATACCGTCACGGTTGCAAGCCAAGAATTTGAAACTCATTTGTTAGCAATGGAATATTCCAGAAGAATGAGGTGCCTTTCGTGAGTGGTTTTTATTTCCACTTTTATATTTTATATACCTAGTCTTCAGGTTCCGATAGAGGTTTATAGGTTTTATCTTTAACTCGTAAAGAGGTCACTTTAGACAATTGTCGAGTGAAAAGAAGTGGTTTCAACTTTTAGATGGATTTATTCGCACCTTCTGCTCTCTACAGGTGAAATTTTTAATTACACTTCTCGGCTGGTGAAATCTCTATTTTGTGCATGCTTTCCTTGTCGAGCTGCCTATGTTCTATAGCTCTTACCTTATCTTCCTTACCTGATTCTTTAGTACTGGACAACAGTAGTCTAGGTTTTTCAACACAATGCTCTTTTTACCACCCCTCAATAGATTTCTCTATTCCACTCTGTTAGTCCTGCGTGCTCGATAAAAGCGACTTTTCTCCTCATGGGAAATTTGAGAACTCTCGTAAGATCCAGTAGATCTTCACCGAAATGCTTCTATCTGAGCCCCTTCATTTCCTCACAAGTACATATTCCACGAAGGCTAGTTTCCTCCTGTTTTTCACATCTCCTACACCAGGGCTCGCTGACAAAGCCTCCTAAGAAGTTCCCCTTCGGCCTCTCTTTTGCCGTTTCTTCGACTCTCATTGTCTTTAACCAACTTGTCCTGGCCCCCATATCAGTAACACATTATTGTCTCGTTCCAGTCTGTCGAGGACTTGCTTGCTAATTCTGTTAGTTCTGTATTTGTCAATTATAATATGCCATAATTGTAAGTCATTATAGGCACTGCGCAGATTGAAATTGCCTTACATTTATTTCGCCCCGATAGATGTGAACGGAATATTAGACCATTGCACATAACAATTATTCTCTGTTTAGTCACTTCCTGATCAATTGCTTTTGCCAGTTCAGAGGCCCAGCTTACTTATAGAGCTCCTCTTCTCTTATTCCTTATATTTGCTGATCCTCAGGCCCTGTGTGGTAATTCTGGCTTTGTTGCCACTGTTCTTTTGCCATTGCATCTATACTGAATTTCTTCAGGCCAAATTCTATCTGGATATCTCTACTGAATTTCTGCGTGCCCTAAAGTAAGTCAATCAAGTTCTTTCTGCTACTGACTCATAAAGTTCCAAGTCGTCCATTTATAGAAATTATTATTATTACTATTATTATTATTATTATTAGTATTTTTATTATTATTATTATTATTTTTATTATTATTGTTATTATTATTATTATTATTATTATTATTATTATTGATGTGTGCGCTCTTTTCGGGAGAAAGGGAAAAAGTTGATACACGCCAGCGAGGCAAGCATATCAACATCTATCCTGTTTTTTTTTTCTTCATGGATCTACTGTTTTGGCATGTTTTTTTTTTTTTTTTGTTTCTCATAATCGACGCATTAGATCGTAGGAGTCGTTTAGTTCGTGTTTTCGGAGATATGGTGTTTCGGTTTGAGATGTGTTCGTGGTTGTTTTTATCATGCATGCTGGCTCAGCACCTGCCGCACAATGCTCGTTGACTCTATTATGACAATGTTTTGAAGCTGTTTATATGTCATAGTATGTATATTTAAGGTCTTTAGAGCCTCATGTAACTTCAGCGGTATTTCTCCTGTAGCACCGATGATGATGGGTACTACAATCACTTTGTTTTGGCACCACACTTATTTAACATCTTGGGCAAGTGGTAAATATTTGTCGATCTTGTCTCCGTGCTTCGCCTAGATATTCGCTGGCGCTGGCACAGAGATGTCTATGAGGTACGCAATGCTATTGTTATGGTCTCGTAATGTGATGTCTGGTCTGTTACACTGGACAGTTCTATCAGTTTGTATTGTTCGGTTCCAGTAAATCATGACTTCAGGCAACTCCACTACATTTTTCGGCTCGTACTGGTAATATGGCGTTATTCCAGTGGTTCCATCATACAGTATGAATATTGCCTGGTGGATCTCTTTCGCAACCTTCTTGTGGCGCCTGGTGTATTGTTTTGGGGCTAAAATGGAGCATACGCTGAGTATATGTTCTATGGTTTCCGGTTTCTCGCCACATATTCTGCATGACGTCGATGCGTTGTTTTGTTTTAGTGTTTTAGTGTTTTTTGTAGGTGCGAGTTGCTATTACTTGATCTTGTACAGCCATCATGAAGACCTCTGTTTCGACAAATAAGTTGGTACTACATAGCCATTGTAGTGTCGCCTCTTTATCGATGTATGCATTGTATGCAGCGTGGAGTTGAGTGGAGTGAAACGGTCATCATTGTTGCACACAACTCTGTGGATGTTTGATGTCTGTGCCTTTACTGTGAAGAATTCTCTGAGGTCATATATCTGCTCATAGTAGATGTTTTTAATATCAATTATACCTCTGCTTCCTTTCTTCCTGGGAAGGTTGAATCTATCGTTCGAACTTCTGGGGTGGTGGGCACGGTGTTTAGTGAATGTGACCCGTACTAGTCTGTTTATTTCCTCTAATTCTGTTGCGGTCCATCGCACTATACCGAACGTGTACATTAGCACTGGTAGTGCGTACGTGTTTACTGCGGTGGCCATATTTCGACCTGAAAGTTTTGTCTTTAGGATCAGATTAATTCGTCGTTTGACCTCTTGAGTTATTTGTCTTTTGTGCGGTTCTTGTCTATCCCTCTGCTCTGTTCGAAGCCAAGGTATTTGTATGTGTCTTGAGGTTGCATTGTCTGTATAAATTCTTGTGCGTCTAATGTGTGTTCTAATGTATAGTTCTCCGAATCAATCCAGATGCCTTTGGTCATCGCGTTTATGCGACATTTGTCTAGGCCAAAGTTCATTTTTATGTCATGACTGAAAGTTTCTGTTGTTCTCAATAGCTTTTCGAGATCTTTTCTTGTTGTTGAGTAAAGTTTCAAGTCATCCATATAGAACAGATGGGATATTTGCAGCCCACTTCCCATAATTTTATAGCCTCTCCCGTCCGCATTGAGCATAGTTGATAGAGGGTTTATTGCCATGCAGAACCAGAGAGCGCTTAGCGAATCGCCTTGAAATATTCCTCTTTGAATTTTTATTTTACCTACTTCTGCTGTTTTTCGGTTTATGTTGATTGTCAATGTTGTTTCCCAGTCCTTCATAATATGTTTTAGCATTTGCCTTACTTGTGGATCTATTTTATATATCTCCAGTGTTTGTAATAGCCAAGTATGTGGAATGCTGTCAAATGCCTTTTGATAGTCAGTATAGGCTGTGTGGAGGGGTTTTTTGCACTTCTTTGCCTCTCCGGTAATAAGGGTGTCGATTATCAGCTGTTCTTTGCACCCCCTACTATTCCTTCTGCACCCTTTCTGTTCTTTAGCTAGGATTCGGTTTTTTTCAAGGTGTTCGTATATCTTATCTGTCAGTATAGATGTCAAAAGCTTATATATTGTTGGAAGACAGGTAATGGGTCGATATTATTATTATTATTATTATTATTTTTATTATTTTTATTATTATTATTATTATTATTATTATTATTATTATTATTATTATTATTATTTCCTCCATTCACAAGAACATTCAATTTGTCCTTGGTTGCCAGGTTGTTAACCCATCGGTTCGTGAGAACAAGATGGCTGGCATAACTTTCATAATATCATTATTATTGTTTATTATTTCTTATTTCCAATTATTTTTCCGTAATCTATCTATGCGGCTCTACTCTATTATTATTATTATTATTATTATTATTATTATTATTATTATTATTATTATTATTATTTCCTCCATTCACAAGAACATTCAATTTGCCCTTGGTTGCCAGGGTGTTAACCCATCGGTTCGTGAGAACAAGATGGCTGGCATAACTTTCATAATATCATTATTATTGTTTATTATTTCTTATTTCCAGGTATTTTCCCGTAATCTATCTATGCGGCTCTACTACATATGGCATGCTTCATTCATAGTAAGCAGATAATAACACTTCTCCCATGTAGGGGGGGTTACATTTACTCGGCCCAGAGGGTCCGGCGCTTTAGTTGTTATGTTGTTATTATTATTATTATTATTATTATTATTATTATTATTATTATTATCTCTTTCACTCACAAGAACTATTCGCTCTTGGTTGCCATTATCTTACCCCATCGGTTCATTCGAACAAGATGGGTGGCATAGTTATCTAGCATTCATTATTTTTATATGAATATTGATTATAGTAGATACTTACCAGTACTTTCAGGGTGTCAACTTACGTGTTGTCCGCTGCTGGCAGCTTGCTTCTCTCTCTGGGTGTGTGGTTTTGTGTTTGTGCGAGCGCGCAAGTGTAGGGGTGTTGTATTTTAGCGCACTCGTGCATGTGTTTAGTGTCCCGTCGCGCTAATTTTGAGAGATCGGAGAACCAGCCGTTGCGCAGGGCCGCCAACCCTTTACCGGCAACTTCTTTACTTTTCCATGCAGTACTTCGACGGCCCGACCCCCGCCCCATCGAGGCAAGGCCCAGACACGCGAAGCGCAGCCTGCACGGGGTTGCTCATCGCCAACCAATGGAACACTCTTAGCGGCTACTTTGGTCGACGACGGTCACACTTTGTGCCATCTTAACGTTTTCCGCCATTGCGGGGGCACTGCACACACGTCGAGCGTGTGTGTGCTGTTCACGCCAGCCTGGCAAGGTTGCCGCCCGGGACCGACCCCAGTGGTGTGTGCATTGCGCGGCGCCGTGTTTTGCGCCGCGTAGCTTGGTTCCTCTCTCCCCTGCTGGAAAGGCGGAATGGCACCTGCCCGCCCATCGGGCAGACCCCCCTAGAGTTTGGTAGCGCATATGCTAGGCTACCACCCAGTAGAGGACCACATCAGCACCCCACCCGTTCCGTCTTTTCGCCTCCCGGCCACGTTGGCCGCGTTCGCGCGCTGCAATTTCAGTTCAGCACGCGACGTATTATTGCAGCCGTGTCTAACAAGACACTTTTTATTATTATTATTATTATTATTATTATTATTATTATTATTATTATTATTATTATTATTATTATTATTATTATTATTATTATTATTATTATTATTATTATTATTATTATTATTATTATCTCTTTCACTCACAAGAACTATTCGCTCTTGGTTGCCATTATCTTACCCCATCGGTTCATTCGAACAAGATGGGTGGCATAGTTATCTAGCATTCATTATTTTTATATGAATATTGATTATAGTAGATACTTACCAGTACTTTCAGGGTGTCAACTTACGTGTTGTCCGCTGCTGGCAGCTTGCTTCTCTCTCTGGGTGTGTGGTTTTGTGTTTGTGCGAGCGCGCAAGTGTAGGGGTGTTGTATTTTAGCGCACTCGTGCATGTGTTTAGTGTCCCGTCGCGCTAATTTTGAGAGATCGGAGAACCAGCCGTTGCGCAGGGCCGCCAACCCTTTCCCGGCAACTTCTTTACTTTTCCATGCAGTACTTCGACGGCCCGACCCCCGCCCCATCGAGGCAAGGCCCAGACACGCGAAGCGCAGCCTGCACGGGGTTGCTCATCGCCAACCAATGTAACACTCTTAGCGGCTACTTTGGTCGACGACGGTCACACTTTGTGCCATCTTAACGTTTTCCGCCATTGCGGGGGCACTGCACACACGTCGAGCGTGTGTGTGCTGTTCACGCCAGCCTGGCAAGGTTGCCGCCCGGGACCGACCCCAGTGGTGTGTGCATTGCGCGGCGCCGTGTTTTGCGCCGCGTAGCTTGGTTCCTCTCTCCCCTGCTGGAAAGGCGGAATGGCACCTGCCCGCCCATCGGGCAGACCCCCCTAGAGTTTGGTAGCGCATATGCTAGGCTACCACCCAGTAGAGGACCACATCAGCACCCCACCCGTTCCGTCATTTCGCCTCCCGGCCACGTTGGCCGCGTTCGCGCGCTGCAATTTCAGTTCAGCACGCGACGTATTATTGCAGCCGTGTCTAACAAGACACTTTTTTGCATTTTTAAATAAAGTTTTTGGTAGAGATCCAAAGTATTTATGGACTTGTGTAATTTCTGTGGAATTTCTCCAGTTGCGCCAATCACAATTGGGACTATTAGGACCTTGTCCATCTTCCACATACTCTTGATTTCGTCGCTGAGAGGTAAATATTTATTTACCTTCTCACTATAGTTCCTTGCAGTGTTTTTTGCCAACGGAACAGCAATGTCAATGATGTACGTTACCTTGTCCTTCTTCAGTGTCAGTATTATATCTGGAATATTGTTGGGAATTGTTTTATCTGTGATTATTTGGCGATTCCAATATAATCGAGAATTTTCGTCCTCGCAAACTGAAGGTGCTTCATATTCATAATACGGGACATTTTCAGAATACGACAAGTGCTTCTGTCATCTTATTATTATTATTATTATTATTATTATTATTATTATTATTATTATTATTATTATTATTATTATTATTATTATTATTATTATTATTATTATTATTATTATTATTATTATTATTATTATTATTATTATTATTATTATTATTATTATTATTATTATTATTATTATTATTATTATCTCTTCCACTCACAAGAACTATTCGCTCTTGGTTGCCATTATCTTACCCCATCGGTTCATTCGAACAAGATGGGTGGCATAGTTATCTAGCATTCATTATTTTTATATGAATATTGATTATAGTAGATACTTACCAGTACTTTCAGGGTGTCAACTTACGTGTTGTCCGCTGCTGACAGCTTGCTTCTCTCTCTGGGTGTGTGGTTTTGTGTTTGTGCGAGCGCGCAAGTGTAGGGGTGTTGTATTTTAGCGCACTCGTGCATGTGTTTAGTGTCCGGTCGCGCTAATTTTGAGAGATCGGAGAACCAGCCGTTGCGCAGGGCCGCCAACCCTTTACCGGCAACTTCTTTACTTTTCCATGCAGTACTTCGACGGCCCGACCCTCGCCCCATCGAGGCAAGGCCCAGATCCGCGAAGCGCAGCCTGCACGGGGTTGCTCATCGCCAACCAAAGGAACACTCTTAGCGGCTACTTTGGTCGACGACGGTCACACTTTGTGCCATCTTAACGTTTTCCGCCATTGCGGGGGCACTGCACACACGTCGAGCGTGTGTGTGCTGTTCACGCCAGCCTGGCAAGGTTGCCGCCCGGGACCGACCCCAGTGGTGTGTGCATTGCGCGGCGCCGTGTTTTGCGCCGCGTAGCTTGGTTCCTCTCTCCCCTGCTGGAAAGGCGGAATGGCACCTGCCTGCCCAACGGGCAGACCCCCCTAGAGTTTGGTAGCGCATATGCTAGGCTACCACCCAGTAGAGGACCACATCAGCACCCCACCCGTTCCGTCATTTCGCCTCCCGGCCACGTTGCCCGCGTTCGCGCGCTGCAATTTCAGTTCAGCACGCGACGTATTATTGCAGCCGTGTCTAACAAGACACTTTTTTGCATTTTTAAATAAAGTTTTTGGTAGAGATCCAACGTATTTATGGACTTGTGTAATTTCTGTGGAATTTCTCCAGTTGCGCCAATCACAATTGGGACTATTAGGACCTTGTCCATCTTCCACATACTCTTGATTTCGTCGCTGAGAGGTAAATATTTATTTACCTTCTCACTATAGTTCCTTGCAGTGTTTTTTGCCAACGGAACAGCAATGTCAATGATGTAATTATTATTATTATTATTATTATTATTATTATTATTATTATTATTATTATTATTATTATTATTATTATTATTATTATTATTATTATTATTATTATCTCTTCCACTCACAAGAACTATTCACTCTTGGTTGCCATTATCTTACCCCATCGGTTCATTCGAACAAGATGAGTTATTATTATTATTATTATTATTATTATTATTATTATTATTATTTATCTAACTTAATACTGTAATATGGCATATTTCAGAATTTTTGTTATTATCGTAATGACAGTTTTAACGGCACTAGTGCGGTAATAAAGCACTAGTGCGATAAAAAGATTAAATGGTTCAAACAATATTTTAAAATATTTATTAACATAAATTACACAGTTTGTAATATTGTCAAAATTAACACCAAGCGCTGGTCCCAACTCAATTCTGCGTTCATCCACCATGATGTTACTTGCTAAACCCGCAGTTACTGAAGAGCTTTCTGTTTATATTTTAACGTATCCCTCTTGCTTACCATGCTTCTTAGTAGTAGTAATGACTAGTAGTGACTTATTCTTGTTCACCTACCGCTTGTGGCTATTACAGACCTCTCTCAAAGGCGGAGAAACTCAAAATTTAAATTGGCTTGAACAGTATGCATATCTGCCCTTGCATCTGCCAGCAACGAGAATCTACGAAAACAATATTCTTTATAGTGTACCGGCTCAAATAATCCTAATGCAGTAGGGATTTTCTTTGGAATTTCTTCGATAGTATTCTGACTAGGTACATTTTCCTTCCCTGTAGGTAACTAAAAATCGATTGTGCTTCATATGACTGGGAAGCAAATCCTTATATTTTCTAAATAAATAAAAACTTATTCCGTGAATATTTCCTTTTATTATGGCAAAATCAAGCCTAATATTAGTTTTTGAGTTAAACCAGATGATAAATTCCCCTTCGTCTTGAATATCTTTTCTCACCATGTTTATGATTTTCTCGCGTCGACAAGCACCAAAAACTCCAACTATTGAAACAAGCTGAAATATATTGAAAAAAACATTGAAATACGAGGCCTTACACAGAAATTTCCGAGATGTGAAAAAAAAAATTGTTCTCACAACTTATTCACTACCATCCCCTTATTATTCTCCTTCCATATAAATACATCGACTCCAACGACTTGTTTATGACTGGTAGCAGTGCTGGAAGTCTTTGCGTGTTAAAGTGCTCAACACTGCCTACATATGCGGTTAATATGTATCTATCAATGCACAAGAGAGCGAATGTAATAAACGGTTAGGTAACCGGCAGCAACTACTGCTGAAACAAAAGAAATGCTGACAAGGGAATTGCGAATGGAATTTTAAATAAAAATAATTGACAAAAAACAAAACTCAAAACTATGTATTTTCTGTGAAACATTGAAAGTGTAAAACATTACTAAACAACTAAAATTTGTTCAACGTGTTCCTGTGTTAAATTAGTTCTTTTAAGATATCAAAACGTCTTTAAAAATCGAAAATGTCCGCTCCACATAACAACTGGTGATGGGTGCGTGATTAAAATTTTGCAAAGTGCCACCATACTTCGAATGTATAGATTTCTCAATCGGTTCTGTGCAGAATTGATATAATATATTCAAACATGAATTTCTGCTAAATATGGCATCACTTTTTGTCTCAGCTTGGAGAAATATATTTTTAAATCATGAAATTAACTTACCAACATTTGAAAAATGACTCCTGATGTATTCACATACACTGTGTAGTGCATGGGCTGCACAGATAACGTGTATCATTTTGGGATAAGATTTCTTTAATAACTTCCCGATTTTTAACATATAAGCTGCCGCATCAGTCAAAAATAAAAGTATCTTGTCTTTATAGTTGTTATCCGATGACAGAATATTATGAATACATTGATCAATTACTTCTGCAACTATTTCACGATTTACCAACAACTACATTTAACACATATCATCCCATTACATCCGTTGTTTCCTTTGCACTTACCCAAAGATAATGACCAGATTGGTTGGTTTGTATTTTTTCAATGGTTCTCAAATAACATTTTTGTAAATAGCATTTACGTAAAGTAGATTCATCTAGTATATGACGATCAGTATATTTTGTAAGAAATCTCTTGAGGACTGGATTGTTAATGGGGAATGGGATATTGGCCGCCATGAAAGCTTCACACAGTTCTTTGTTAAAAGTGAGTGTCAGGTGCAGATGGTCATATGTTATCTTGATGAGTTTTCGAAGAAACATGTCTCTGCACATTACACTTTTGTGGACACCTTAAACTTAATGAACAGGCACTACAATATATCTCACTATCATTAAGAATATGCAACCAACCTGTATAACCTCTAATCCATCCTACCCTGGTTGCCCTACGACAATTCTACATAGTTAATGAAAATAAAGAAGAAATACTAAGAACAGAAAGAAATGGACTAAAAAGAGGAAACGAGTACTACTCCAAAAATAAGGTCGTAAATTAAACTTGACATTTATAAAAAGTTATAGGATAAATATACAATATAACAATATAAAACGGATTTTTTAAAATACTAAACTTTGTAACCAAATAACACTGAAAGAAACGAAATCAGAAACAATCCCTTATAGAAGAGAATAGAAAATATACTATCTCAAGAACAATAGATACATGTATGTATATGCATGTATAACAGCACGTAAACACGAGAATACACTTTGAAAATTAGCGGATATATTTTTTTAAGCGATTATTTCAACGAAGTCTAACGAAATAATATATAAATTTACATTCCGTCTTACACGCCACTGTTGAATTGAATCTATAAGGGAGTACACACAATGTGCTATTTATAACGACGGAAATAACATCTGCTCGACGAATGCAATCGAGCAAGCAAATAGTGGGGCTGTTATAACATGTATACTATACCTGATACCGCCACAACGTTTTATTGAGGCAATTGGTCATTCTATCGCTTCAATCCGCTCTCTTCTAATAATAAAATAAATTCTAGCCATGAGGTCAAGTAGTAGAGAATAGATAAAAAAAAATTAAAAAATATGGAATCAATAGGATTCTAGTATATTCGTGACCACCAGAATTGTGAGCCACCCCCTACCATTCTAATTAAAACATGTTTATGTAACAACAGCGTTATGGTTTGAATGTTTAATAACTTTTTTATTTAATGGTTAATTATTACTATTATTTTTTTGTTATAAAGTATATTAATGGGGAATATTTTTGGCTTAAGTATGAAAAATTATATCCCGCAAGTGGTGGCCATTTTCGGCTTCGCACATTCGTGCTCTTTCCAGTACATTTTGCATAACGTTTCGTAAAATTTCCGGTGTTATGGCTTGAATTTCATTGCGAATGTTTTGGTTTTAGCTGTGGTATGGTCGCTGGCTTATTTACGTATACCCTTTCTTTCAGACAACCCCAAAGAAACCAGTCTTGCGCTGTTAAATCCGGTGAACGTGGGGGCCAATTGAAATCGCTTCTGCGCGAAATAATGCGTTCGACAAAGACGTCCCGTAACATAGCCATTGTATCCCTTGCAGTGTGGGCTGTGGCTCCATCTTGTTGGAACCACAACTGTGTATGGTTTTCTACAGCTGGCCTCAAGAAATTGTCCAGCATCGTTCGATATTCAGCACCATTAACCGTAACTGAGGCGCCATGTTCATTTTCAAAGAAATATGGACCAATGATCCTTTCGGACGATACACCGCACCAAACAGTACACTTAACTGGGTGTAATTGTTGCTGATGAACTGTTCTCGGATTTTCCGTAGCCTATATCCTGAACTTTTGCTTGTTTACGAAACCATTCAAATGGAAATGGGCTTCATCTCTCATTATCAAATTGTTAATGAAATCGGGATTTTCTTCTGCTTTTTGTAGGAATGAAATGGCATAATCTAGCCGTTGTTGGTAGTCTAACGGCTTCAATTCTTGCACAAGCTGAACCTTATACGGAAACATGTGCAATGCGGCCATAATCCTCGGAACGGACCTCCGCGATAGCCCCAGTTGTGCCGAACGTCTTCTTGTTGATGTTTCTGGACTGTCCTGTACACTATCCACAACACGTTGGATATTTTCTTCCGTGTGGACCGTACGTGGTCTTCCGGTACATGGAAGGTGTCTTACTGTACCATGTTGTCGAAAATTTTCAACCAGGCGGTTTATTGTTGGTGCTGAAGGTCCAGTACGCACATTAAAAAAACCACGATAAGCACGCTGCGTCAATACAATTGACCGATGATTTTCAAAATAAAATTCAACAAGTTTTGATCGCTGTTCTTTGGTGTATCGTTCCATTTCTAATTCCCCAACTTTTCTTCACAAAATTCTAAAATAAAAATAAAAAATATAAATTTATTAAAGAAGTTATTAAACATTCAAACCATAACGTTAGTTTTGCGCCACCCGGCATAATAACAAAACTTATGACGAACAGGAATACATGTGGTTATCCTGCGATAAACACATTAAATAAATTCTAATAACTTTTATTCAGCCTATAGTGAATTTTGACAATAAATTCATCACTGTAATTGTAGAAGTCAGGAATATGATAGAGGTAGACAAAAAGAAGAAAAATTCTTCCATTTTTTATTTTTCTGTACTCTCCCATTAAATACAGCCACGACCCATCACTAACAAGTATGTTTTGGAAACGTATACCGTCCAACTGCTCCATTACAATAGATAATTGCACGATCAATTTGCAGTTGCTTTTCATTAATGTAGTAATTCATACACGTAATACTTGACGTACAGACGTGCACGTCTATAGCCTGACTATACCTAATAATAACGACAAACTTAATGGGAATGAATTTTTCATTTAAATAAGTTAATCAATATAATTATTAAGAAAATATCTCTTGTCTACGTATGACATTAAAGATATTATTAGCTATAAAGTCGATAGAAATATAGTTTATCATTTCATTGGATTCAAATCCGTTTTGCTGCTGCAGCAAATATATACGTAATTTATAATTTAACTTATTGATACATAATCGAAGTTTATGAATATATAAATTTCACGGAACATTCACAATTTTTATTTGCTATGGTACGAGGGCGGATTGACGGATTAGCGCGATCGTATAAAATAAACTGTGAAATAAAAAAAGGAAACATCAGATTTTGACAACCGATACCTTGTCAGTTTACTGTTAGTATTTGATAAATTTGTCACAATGCGTGTTTCTTAGACAATTATTAATTTTACCCTGCTACGAATTAAGTGTATATGGATAATTTTGAACACCGTACAGTGATTTTTCCTTTACCGAAATCCATGATGATACGCGAAATGGGTGGGGTTGTCCTTCGTATACAACTGTCATAAAATGGAGAAATCAATTTAAGCGTGGCAGCAGCAACTTGCTACGTTCTTTCTCAAGCAGTAGTTCTGCGCCTTATTACGCAACGTAATACCTAATAACTTACCAAATTACCCAACAACACGATTGCCCCGAAGATCATCGGTTGAGAGACTAACTCAGTTGAGATGTGAGCTAGGAGAGGTTCTTTTTATAATAGGCGCTACCGTGTTTATACTCACAAACCGTACAGCGAACACAGGCAGCGCCGATAGTAAGTTAAATAAATCGCAGGTAGTACGTAGAAAATTGCCATCACAACAATAAAACTCCAAATGAGATAACAATAACAGGAAGTAATTTATTAACAACAACAAGAATCGACAAGCATTTGCACTTGCTTGCATTTAATGCCTCTGGCTCTAATGATTCTTGCTTAAACTGAACAGAAATCAGAAACACTAGATTATTGACAATTCGAAAAAGGTGTTATTCTCGAATGAGACGAGAGAGGAGAACGATTTTCAAGCTGCATCATTTCTCCAAGAATCCCTTTTAAGGGCGGTTCTGTAATATTTTGAAGAAGAATTTGTTTAGACGCTCATACAAAGCCGGTCCCTACGTACGACGTCAATGAATGCGGTTTATTAATTTGGGAAACATCGTGTTTGAACATGTAATGCAATTTGTTCGATTTATAGGGCCTAATTTTATATTCACGTAAGATAATGCTCGTCTGTAGATAGCTAGACAAGTTGTTGACTATTTAAATAATGTTGATATTCCGTTTTTTTGAGTGGTCACCTAATAGTCCAGACATTAATCAGATTAAGCATATGGCATTTTCTTAAACAAAAGATCCACAAACTTACCCCTTCACCTATCAACCACAATGATCCTGTGAAAGCCGTAATTGGAGAATGGGAGAATATTCCTCAAGTAATTTCGGAATTTAATCTATAGCTAGAAAACGATTTGATAATCACGAACACAAAGTTCAAATACAAAGCGATACATAAATTTACCAGAGGGGAACATAACCGAAATAACAAATCAATAATACCTAACAAATCGGAGACTGTGGCTTATAAGTGAATAAAATAAAATTAAAAAACCCCTACCACAAGAGAATTTAATGATTCTAAATACGTATTTCTACAACCACGTTGTCATCTTCAGTAGAAAAAACAGTGTAACACATGAACGCACAAAAGCACTCACAGAAGGATTGTTCTGAACGTCTTCTAGTTTAATACTCTAACTGTTAAACTAGAAGACGCTCAGAACAATCCTTCTGTGAGTGTTTTTGTGCGTTCAAGTGTTACACTGTTTTTTCTACTGAAGATGACAACGTGGTTGTAGAAATACGTATTTAGAATCATTAAATTCTATTGTGGTAAGGGTTTTTTAATTTTATTTTATTCAAATCAATAATAGATTATTTCTCAGTAAGCAAACAAAAATGGAGATATGTTAAAGATGTGAAAGTGACTAGAGAAGCAGAAGTAAGTATGATGACTATTTAGTGAAAATGTGCGTTCAAACACATAGAGAAAACACACCGGATACGGAGAATAAAGGTGAAAGAGAAAATCAAAAGTCGTATGTCAAAAACGAACTTAACAAAGAAATATATCAAGATATTCTAAGACCTAAATTTCAAGTACTCTAAAACGATCAAAGATTGGAAAATGGATGAAAGAAATGAAAAGGCGACTACATTAGTGGCAGCAGAACGAATTTGTGGCCTAACAAAAATAAGAAACATAAAATTGGGAAGAACGAAATCATGGACAATCGATATAAAAGAGTCGATATTAAAGAGAAAAATAAAAGATGGAGAGAACACCTATTACAAATGAACCAAAAGTCTATGAGGAATTTAAAGAAAAAAAGAAAGAACTAAAAAAGCTAAATAAAACAGAAGAAGAATCATGGAGAAAATTCAGTTAGAATATGAAAGATATCTACAAGGAAAGCCAAAATCAATCTTTTTTTTTGGAATCGTGAAACAGTTGAGAAATAAAAGTAAGTATACCATAAGGAATATCAAGGACAGAATCGATAAAGTTATAGTAGAAGAAGAAAAGATAATTGATACATGAAGGAAACGCTTTAAGGGAATAACAGATGCGGGTCAAAATGAAGAAACGACAAACATGGGAGTAGAAGGACACAACCACGAAATAGAAGAAATCATAATTTAAGAATTAGAGGATGCCATAGTAAGGTCAAAACTAGCCGGAAAAATAGAAGACATTACACCTGCAATTATTCAATACATGGAGGAATCAGCTAAAGAACTATTAAATGCAATAATAATAGTAAAAAAATACCTGAAAAATGGAACACAGGAATTATTTTACCAATACATAAAAAGGGCAATACAAGGGGACTAAAACCAAATGTGGTACACTGGTTGTACACAGCAGAAGTAAGACCAACGATTACCTATGGAGCAGTTGTCTGGTGGAGGAGGACGGAGCGGACATCGTCGGTGGGGCTCCTTACGACTCTTCAGTGACAGGCTCTGTTGGGAATCACGGGAGCTATGAACAACACGGGAACCGCCTAGAACTATTTGTAAAGGCGGAGGTAATGGCTGCGATCCTGAGGCTGAAGGCCAATGAAGTATGGTGTCCTAATAAGGTTATAGGGAGCCATACAGATATCAGAGGAACTATACTGGAAAAACCGATATTTCAAATGCCGGTGGGCAGTATGGCACCTGGGATTATGTTTACAGCTAAGCTGAACATATTTATACCGACCAGGGAACAGGCAAACAGTCGCTCGAGCGATTGTGGTGCCAGCACCTGGCACACTGATGGATCACAATCTAGTCATGGGGCAGGTGCAGGCATGTGCGGAATGTGCCCTAGAAGGAAGATATCGATATGTCTGGGGAAATATACAACGGTTTTGCAGGCCGAATTGTTTCAGGCGGCTATTAAAGCCATTATTAATCCATCTACCAGGTCTAAGCTGGTGATGTAAACAGATCCTCAATAAACTGGCACAAGACAATACTGTGTCGCTGATATTGGTGCCAGGACATGAGAGAATTAAGGAAAATGAAATAGCCGACGAACTGGCCAAAGAAGATACTAATAGGAACTTCATAGGACCAGAATCTGTATGTGGAATCGCTAAGGATTCCGCTAAAAGGGAGATCTGGTTATGGCTAGAAAAAGAACATAAAAATAAATGGAGGTTAACGGAAGGTCAACTCAGCTTATTAAATTGGCTCGCGACGAAGACATTACACTGTTGAAACTGCCACCGCATATTACTCATATTTTACAACCCCTTGATAACACACCATTTAACGTTTTCAAGAAAAAATGTGACGAAATGCTGGTTTCTTGGCAAAGAGAAAATTACGGCCAAATGCTTGGAAAAGGCGATTTTGCAATTTTGCTGGGAAAAGCTTGGACTGAAGTGAGCCCTTCTACCTTAAAGAAAGGGTTTGAGAACACTGGTATTTTTCCCCTCAATAGTCAGAAAATCAAAACGGAGATCTTCAAGCCAGCAGAAGTGCAGGAATTCAATGAAAAAAAATCCAACATTGAACATAATGTCAATGATACCGTTTTGGAATAGTCTGTAGTGAACAGGAGCGATGCTTGTCCAATAGCTACCGCTTCACAACTTCCAAGTCCATCCTCAAGTTCAGTAAGCCTGGAGTCGTTGATTTTACAAAAGATTGCAAAAAAAGGTCAAACCAATCAGAAGAAGTCTAAAGCGACGACTAAACTAACAGAGGTTTTAACGAGAGAAGAATATCTCGAATCGCTGAAGTCCTCTGCTTTGAATGTGCAAAAGACAAAAAGAGTGCGAAAGCAGGTGGCAGAAACAGATAGTTCAGATGACAACTATTCAGTCCATGATTCAAATTCTTCAACGGGTCCATTAGTTGAAGTAGAATCAGATGTTGATGATCCAGACATGGGACAGTCATCTGTTTCTTCTGATGTTTCAACCTATTCGATGAGAGATATAGATGAACGTAATTTGGTTCCATCGCCTTTTCCTCAAGATGTCTTACAATCTGGTTCATGGGTCGTGGTCGACTATTCAACAAAGAAATCAAAAGTTTACTATATAGGAACAGTCCTAAACAAGACTGATGATGCACTCGAAATAAAATTTTTAAGAAGGAAGAAGGAATATTTTGTGTGGCCAGACATAGAAGACATCGATACAATATCTGCAGATCGGGTAATCACAATTTTAACATCGCCTCGAAAAGACAGACGCGATAGATTTTCTTTCGTCGAAAAAATTGACAAATGTGTTTTGTAATCTTCAAGATTTCCTTATGATAATTTATTGTTTTTGTTTATAGTTAAGAGAGTTGATGTTTTTTTATTCATGTTTTTTAAGAAGCAGATTAGTTTTCGTTTATGTTATGTTGTTTGTTTAATGTTCTAATAAACCAATTTTTTTTATTTCCCAAAGACACATTTAGACCCCTTAGGTGTGTCACTATTAAAACTGGCGAATATATAGCGAAACAATGAGAGTTTACCCGTGTGTCACATTTATAATTAAGAAGTGTCACATTTGTAATTTTGTCGGATAAATGTGACACCTACTACAATTTTAAAAAAATATATATAATTTGGCATTTCGAATACAATGAGGTCATTTTAAATGTCCAGATGAATGCAAGTATGCTTACTCGGTAAGGATGACACGGCAAAGTTCTTATAGAAACTATAACGAATAAGATTTTGAATATTTTGTTCAACATGTAGAAATCGTGTCACAATTAGGCGAGTGTACTGTACATATTAAGATTGCATTGGAGTTACTAATTTAGCTTTTTAAGATTAATTTCATTTGATTTTCGTTTCCATGTTTTACGATTTTTAATAAAAAAGAAGTTTTTTAAATTAATTCTTTTTAAAATACGTAATTTAATTTTTTACATTACATGTGTCAGTCATTATGTTTACATTACGTATCGTTAATGTAATTATTTGAATCTGATAAAGTAGTGCCGATAATTTTATCAAGATATTTATAAAAGTTCTCTAAACATATGTACATTTAAATATGCAAGTTATGCCAGGCAGTTAGATACTAACGTAAATCACGTGTAAAACTATCGAAATCATTTGCGAAAGGATAATGTTCAAAGCAATCTCGTAATTGGCATCGCGAAGATTTCATCGTCGAAGACGCTACTGCGCTCCTGCTATAATAGTAGAACACATATGATCGTATTAGCGACGGAATGTGTGAAAAAGAACGATCGTACACACAAGAAAGGTGGTGAGGAAGGAAAGAAAGCACCGGATCGCATCGCGTTGGCGCGCAGTTGAGTACCTCAACACACGAGACACAAGACCTAACGTACAGCAGTCTCGGTCCTGCAGCAACTGTACGTGGCACGGCGAGACTTCAAACTGTCGCGAATAAGAACCACACAATTGAAATATTTGCGTTGTCAAAAGAAACAAAACGCTTTACATACATATGTATATATACGTATTATGTATATGTTATTGTATACGTTTTGCGGAAGAAGGATGACGGACGTAAGAAAAAAAGAAAGAAAGCGAACGAATAAAGAAACAAGAAGAGGAAGAAATGTTCTCCACCTCCTCAGGCACTCATCACGCCGCCGAAAGGAAAACATAATCCATCCTCTCTCCTCGCGGGAAAAGAAAAGTTGGCCGAGCGTACATCATTTCTTGGGTGCATTTATGCAAAGCGGACTCGCGGCGTGAGCGACGGAGACGACAGGATGTTGAGATGTTCGGTCTGTCTCAGTCTACTGTAATTAGTGGTCCGAAGGAAGAAAGAGAGGGGGCTACGTACGTATGTGACTCTAACGACGGCGGCCAAGTATACACACCGCCCCTTAATTTATATCTAAGGGTAAAACAGTAAGAGTAAAGGAGACAGAGGAGGGGAATCTTGTGCAAGGGGTGGCGAAGGCGCACGCGTTCTTGGCTCCTGCAAGCTTTGTCTAATCGGATTCATTAACGGGGATCCGGGAATTATGCGTCCATTGCGAGCCGGCATATTTTTGAAATCAGTTGGACCCGCCACCCTCAGAAGACTAGAGCCGTCGGGTATACTAAGAAGGTGCGCGCTTACCGCTTTAAATTCCAACTACTGTTACCACACGAGCAAACACAATAAACATAATTCTCTCTCTTTCTATTTCTCTACATGTATTACATATTCATATCTAGTGATACGTCGCGTGTATGTTGTGCTTATAATATATACATGTTCTTGTGTGTATGTTGTGTATATAATTTGAGTTCTGTTTCTTGAAAAAAAATATCAAGAGTGCTTCTATATCTTAAAGAGAAAAATATATATTAAAAGGGAAAACTTTATCAACTTTGCCAATCGTTCTTGTTTTGGCACTAATTACGAAAATATTCCCTAAAACGTTATCAATTTAACACGTTATATTTTAAAGTCTGCTAAACATACATTTCCACGTCGAATTTAGTTGATACAAGTACATTAAAACTAAACGCGACACTACGGAACACACGAGTTTCGACAAACAAAAATCAGCTGATCCGAGAGTAACACGTTTTCAGAGCGCGCTGAAATTTGTTGTTGTCGCTTCTCACCCTCGTGCTATTTCCTCTACGTACTTTACGGGCTACAAAGAAATTTTAACCGAGGATAGACGAAAAGTTGATTGTTTGAATTCATTTTATTAACTAAAATTAATAAAAAAATAATTAAATTTATTCATTAATTAAAATGATATTTAAAAAATATGCAATTGTTTTATTTGATTTTTAAAAGGACATTTTATACTTTCTTAAGTAGGAAATACTTCGTAAAAGAATTAATTTCACCCCATACTTCTTTGTGTATTTTTCTAAATTAAATATATATCAAGCAATACCTTTCCTTTTAGAAAGACGATTTTACATAACTAAAAGAACTTATGTATTTAGATATACATACTTTGCAGCTCGAGGAATTAGTAGGTTTTCCAATAGCCACAAGGAAGAATTTAAAGTAACGTAAATCACCTAAACTTTTCTAATTTCGTTTATTAAATTCTATTACTTTTAAATTTTAAATTAATATAATTCTATATACTTTCTCGTAACCGAAAGCGCTTTTCCTATTTATTTATACGTATACAAAACATATTTATATAGTATTAAAATACTTTTTCTTATTTATAGAAAGTATATTTTGTTAAATTAGCAATATTTGAAAGTAAATATTGCTAATTTAATCGTACGTCTAACTAAGTAATAAAAGTAATTCGCATTTCAAAGAAAAGTTTTATTAAACTTTGAATTTCAAAATTTATAAAGTTATTTAATGAAAATGTAGACGTTCAAGAAATACATGTACACATATATGTACGTATCTACCTTCTAAAAATTGTAATAAAAAATGAAAATATATAGTTTAACACATGTGTATAATAATACATCAACATACATATACATATATATGTATGGTATATATGTATAAACACTAAACTATTTATTCTCTAAGATGAAGCATTCCAGTAATTTACTTACTGTTTCATATAATAATTACTTGTGATATGAGTTTAACGCATGTTGACGACAATCTTTGGTAAGTCATTTGTTAGTTTTTAATGATGACTATAGTTTATGTAGTGCAAATATGTCTATATTTTTATTTGAACAGTATATTCCTTATCAATATGCATATCCTTAAAGAGATGTTATCTTTCAAAACGAAGTTTTGAATTTAAAATATTTTTAAATTCGAAATTTAAATGTATTGGCTAGTATTATATTGCAGAAGAAAGATTCTTTTATATATTAATAGTATTCGTAATTTGTAACAATTAGTAACCCTCAGAAAGACAAATATAAAATATAAAAAATGATAAACTTTGCATTTAAGGGGCGATAGCTAAAATGTGACAATTGTGTTATAAATTATATATTTCTAAAATTCATGTATTATAATTTATAACACATTAAATAAAAAAATATTAAGAGAACCGCACAAAATAGCGCGCTCCCTCAGTGGTTTCTTTATTAACTTAATTGTTAGTTATTTATAAATTATACGCCAATTTTAATTTTATTTCTTACATGCTCCCCTAATGTAAAAATATATAATAATACCATAAATACGATAGTAAATACTGCTAATTTAGTTTACCATTGATCATTATACAAATTAACATTAAGGTAAATACATAAATAATATTGGTAATGTATTTATTCCAACATTTGAAAACTATCCTAACAGAAAATGTTAAAAATTGTAATAAAACTAATGTGCTGTCTATGTTGTCAAAAATTAATTTAGACTAAATCAAATAGCAACGTATCTAGAACTGCAAAGAGAGAATAATTACTTGAAGTATTTTCTAAAAAAAATGTTAATCACATAATTTTATCTAGGTACAAACAGTACATACACGTGTTACACAAATAATCTTTCAAATATAATTAATAATACCTCAGAAATTAAATTTTAATTTAAAGAATTTAAATTAATTTAATTAAATAATAATATAAATCATATATGTAAATATAATTATAAGTAAATATTAATAGTTTAAATTAACTTTTATCTACTTAAATCTAGAAACATAAATAAAAGTAAATTGCCCGGGAGCGTGGAACATATTTAAATATTACGACTACATTATGTTAATTGCAAAAATACATTTTGTTTTTAAATTAGTATGCTTTGATACATAATTTAAATAACTGTTTTAACTGATGAATTAAAATGTAGGTTTGAAATGTATAAATATATTAATTTAAAATTGCGCATGCTCAAGAGTGTTTGCTTATTTGTAAATACTACAAATCGTATTGTTATTAATACTGGTCATAAATATTTATGTGTGCGACAAAATATAAATAACTGTAAATATCCATTTAATTTTCATTCGAAATAGTTTTAAAAATAAATAAAAAGTGATAAAATTATTCAAATTTCTAATTTTGATCTAAAATTCCTTTACAGTACTAACTTATATTACATTTATCTAGTAAAATATTATCTAAGTTACAATACATGATTCATAAGTAAGTCAGAAATAATACCATATTTGCATTAGAAAAATTATTAAATGTATAAATGGTATTAATCGCCCCAAAACTAAGTTTTGCAAATAACAACAATAATAATGTATATAATACCTTTTACCGTGTCCAAATAACATATCATAAATTTCTATTCATAAACAAATGTTTTTTCTCTTTTGCTTTATTATTTATCTTTTATTTTGTTAAATTGTTCCTATTGCATCTTCCCATGTTTCTCTTGATTGTCCTCATCTTCCTCTCAAAGGTACTCTAGTTTCCCAAATATTTTTAGCTTATCTACTAAACGAAAAATAATAATAATAATATTTATTTAATTGCACCAAATAGTAAAATCCAAAACAGATTACAATAGCGTACATTATAAATTTTAGATTATCTAGCAATCTTTAATACAAGCTAAAAATTGGTAATTCAAATTAAAAAAAAATTGGTGACTAATTAACTGAAATCCCTCTCACTTAGCCCATAAAAATGTCTTCGTAATAAATAGTACCATATTTACACATTTAGAACATTAGAGTCTTCAGCATAATTCCTGAACGATGAAGAGTCGTATAAAATGAATATAGCAAAAGCACACTTCCTGCACCTCCAGATCACTATCAGTTGTATTTCTCTCTGGATACGAACCGTCTCTTCTCTAGGATAGCTACTTTAAGAATCGCCTCTAAACTCTTTCTAATTGAATTTGGTTAGAAACGTAATATGGATGCCATATTAAGGAAGCGTATTTCAATTTACTGCAAACCAGTGCTATATAAATGCACCTAATAGCTTCTAGATTGGTCAAAACTTTTGAAATTACCCATGACGAATCCAAAAGTTTTAATGCCGATTTAAATATTTATGTAAAAACCAGTAACATGTCCAGCAAAGTTAAAGTAATTATCGTACAGTACTCCTAAGTCTTTTGTAGATTGAACTCCAATATGTGATTGTATATTGTAATGCCAATATATAATGTATAATATATATATATATATATATATATATATATATATATATATATATATATATATATAGTAAATTTAATGTTGGCGATTTAAGGTCTGGTTTTACTTTAAAGTATATATATATATTTAAAACAACCCTACATGTTTCGGCAAATGATGCCTTTATCAAGGAATATAAAATATAAATGACAGTATATTAATATACTGTCATTATATATTAATATACATAGTAATATATAGTATATTAATATACTGTCATTTATATTTTATATTCCTTGATAAAGGCATCATTTGCCGAAACATGTAGGCTTGTTTTAAATATATATATATTAAAGTAAAACCAGACCTTAAATCGCCAACAAATTGAATTTACCATAACATACAAAGGTCACGAAATAATTATCTTTATATATACATATATTAGGGTGGGTCAATTTTTTGTTTCGAAAAAGCGTGTAGCAAAAAAGTAATCTATAGATGATTCTGCGTAAAATTGCTGAAGGGGCCATAGGTGTAAATCGGATTTGGAACCCCCAAAATTTTCAAAATATATATTTTCCATAATAAATATAAATTTTTTTCAATAAAATTCAATAGAATTATAGTAGATTGCTCACAATAGGCTTGTTGAAAAGCTATTCCTGACACCTTTCAGAATCACTATTAAAATCTAAGTTTTTTTTTTAATTTAGTGTAGATATCAATTATTAACACTAAAAAAATAACGTAAAATAGATTTTTAACTAATAAATCATTTTTCTATAATTATTTTCATGAAAACATATTTTTTCGTTCAACAGCGTCACCACAAAAAGAGAAAAACAATAATTTTAAATTTTAAAATTATTATTTATATGGAGGAACCATCTACCTCGTCTGTAGCGCCTTCACAAACGGAAACAAAAACATCAGAAGCTCTGAATCTAAATTGTAACATATGCCTTATAATATTTTTGTATTTGATTCATCAAGTCCTATAAATGATCTTAATTTGTCGACTAATCGTGATATTTTAAAATATTATTTCTTCTTGAGTGATCGTGCTAAACTCGAAAGCAAATGCTCTAGGACAAAACTCTTACTCCCCATGTAGCAGATAAATTGATCGATATCTATAGTAAATTTAATATTGAATCATTAACAGAAAAAGTATTTAAAAAAATTAACTGTTTTGCTTGATAAATACAACAAAAAATAAAAAGTAAAAACAAAACTAAAGAATTTCGAGCATTCATAGGTTCAACAAACGAACTGTTTTATATTGGTAAATGTAATTGTAAGTTTGATTCAACATCTAAAAGTATTCATGATGGACCGACATAATGATAGAAAATTGACAATAACTGAACATATGGCAGACGTTTTAAAAGTATCCACAATAATATCAAGACTTCCAACGGGTAGTGATGAACCAACAAACAGTCCACATCAATTAGATGTGGATATAGTTCAAAATGAAGAAGTTGCAGAAATATCTATTCCAATGAAACGAGGGCATTATACCAAAAAATACGACACTTTGAATTTTGCTGTGATATGTGATAGATTTGGAGTTTCAGATAGGGTGGCTTCATGTTTAGCAACAGCTCCTTTCGAAGATCTAAATTTCAGGGATGATCGTGGTAAACTTTTTATTATGGATAAAGCTAAAGTGGCTAAAGAAAAAAAGAAACCTGGAAATGAATTTGATGAACTACCATTAACTGATTCACAAATATCAATGCATATACAAGTAACGGAAAGACAAGTGCTAGTGTTTCCAAACGTGTTATAGAAAGGAATCGTGAGGTGTTATGGCGGTAACAATAGAAAGTCGTAAAAAAGTACCTCGAATGGAAAACAAAAAAGTTTTTTTTAAATCGTAATGGAACAGATTTTCTATTTAAAAAGTCTTTAAAATTGTGCATTTTAAATAGGTGAAAATAAATCAGATTAAAAACTAAAAATTGTTGGCCGAGGCGCGAAGCCGAGGCCAACAAGCATTGGAGTCCGGGAATGTGCTTTTACTACGAGGCACACATACTATTTTTTTCTGAAATCGGAATCAACATTATTATAAATTAAAGAATTTTTATAAATGCATAACATATCTTCATTACCATCTAATTGCCTATGAAATCGTTTCCATGACTATGACTTTCCGTGACAGTGACAGTTGTTGTGGAAAAGGTCAGAGATTCATTACTTATTATTTCGCTTTAATACCTACTTACCTACACAAAAATTTTAAATCGACAGTGCTGTTGATGTCCTGATGTGCGGGACACCACCGGAGTTAGTAAAATCTGCTGAAAATGTTGTCTGCGTGTATTTATTTACTGTCTAAAATGTATATAAAAACCACCGGTACGGGAAAGCTACCGACTTTCCCGGCCTAGGACAAAAAAATCTTCCCAGACTGTTTTCTGATAGTTGCATAGCAAAGGACTAAAATACTGGAAAAGCTTACTTTGGGAACTGAAATTGCGGCGAGAAAGTAAACAATCTTTGCCGATTTCAGAAAAAAATTAGTTTTCATAAAAAAAATCCTACAAAAACGATAATTTATGTTGAGTTCCTTTTAGGCTATTTTTTTTAGTACTAATACCCTATAATTTCACTGAAATTTAAAAAAAAACACATATTAATAGCGATTCTAAAAGGTGAAAGAAATAACTTTCCAACAAGCCTGTACTTAGCAACTACTATAATTCTATAGAATTTTATGACGATTTTATTAAAAGTAATACACATTTATTAAGGAAAATATATATTTTGAAAATTTCGGGGGCTCCAAATCTGACTCGGAGCTATGGTCTCTTCAGTAATTTTACTCAGAATTATCTGTAGATTACTTTTTGCTATACGCTTAATGGAGAAGAAACGTTTCATATAGTTTGACCCACCCTAATATGTATATATATATATATATATATATATATATATATATACATATATACAATATATATATATACATATATATATTGTATATATATATATATATATAAAACAAGTGTTCATTAGAAAAGTCAATCTAGTAGCATGTGATTTACCGAGAACATTTTGAAGTATGTCGTAAATTAAAATTTACTACTTAACCTACGAAGTCGTATATTTTGACAGTTTCATACATACAAATAAATAACAAATAATAGGTATTTATTGAAAACTATAACAAATGTTGAAAATGTTGTCCTTCAAGATCAATGCACTTTAAAATCCTCCGTTCAAAATTTCTGATGATATTCTGCAACATTACTGGATTGTTATTAATTTCCATGCATTTCTGTTCGATTCTCTGTAGCATATCATTCAAATTCACATAGAAGTTGTTACAAGTGTTTGGGATGTCAGACATTGTTCCCGAATCGTTCCCACAAAAGCTAAAACCAGTTAAGATCTGGTGAAGCTATATTTATTAACCCACCAATCTTCTATTCTTCCTAATGCCTTTTACATAACTTAGAGCTAGACTTTTGGCCATTATCTTGCATTATTATGAAGTTTTCTTTCGATTAATCGCGCATCGAATGGCACGGCGTTAATAATTATCCTCACATTATAACAAAACTGCTGTCGTGTTTTATGGTTAGAGCTACACACTGTGGAATTTCTTCCGCAGCAAATATATCTAATAGAAATCCGACATATCGACTTACAATATCGATTTAGGTATATTTGGATTTTTGGGTCTTTAAAATCTTTCTCCAATCTTGTACTGCCAATCAGCATATGTCGTAGTCCATTCTAGTAATTTTCCTTTTCACTGGCGAAGAAGGATTACGAACTGTCACACAAGTTGACGTTCCCTGAAAAAATATTGGCCCAATGATTCGCCTTTGGCTTATCGCTGCCCAAACACCAATTTTCTCTGGATGTAGCTATTCTTCATTAATTACATGTGGATTTTCACTACTCCAAATTCTTGTATTTTGTGAATTTAGGTATCCCGTTTTATAAAACCATTCTTCATCAGTAAAAATGACTCTTTGCGAAAGTTTTACATTATTGTTCATATTTACAAACCAATTACAAAACTGTAGTCTACGTGGGTAATCAATTTCTAACAATTCTTGTACTGATGTGACACGGTATGGATAAAGTTGCATATCTTTTTTTAATAACTTGTGAGTTGTACCAACAGAAAGGTTGATTTGTTGACTCAAATGTCGAACAGATGTGTGTGGTTCATTTTCCATTATTTCTTCAACACGATTGATAAATTGACGTGTACGTTTTTTAACTGCTCCGCTGCCTGATTTTCTTAAGAGACTACCAGTTTCAGAAAAAAGTTTTAAAGTTCTATCCAAAGTATGTATTCTTAAATTGTATATAATCTATTACAAAATGTGGAAACTCAACTTGAAATTCTACCATGCAATCTTGAACTGAATAAACCCATAAACCATCAATTTTATTACCACTTCGAAAATAAGCCTGGACTAAAAAAATTTTATATTCTAAAGTGAAAGCCATTTTAAAACTGAGAAGCAATTTATTTAGACCAGAATCGACGAACGATTATTTTATGCACTAACTGATATTTGTGATTGACATTATCAAATGTCATTTGGATTTACGTTTACGGAACAACAAACACATACTAATATACGAGTATATGGGTCTTATTCTATCAAAATTTCAAAGTAACCTAGATTGACTTTTCAAATGAACACACGCTATATTTTTTTAATATAGTGTAAATCTACAAACATCATTTGTGTGTTTTATTTTAATTTATAATAAATTTAGCAAAGAAGCATCTAAATTAAAATTTAAGTTAAATTTTTAAATTTTATAGATATTTGAATTGAAATATAGGCAACTTTCAAATCCGATTCGTGCTAGTGAAAAGGTTATGTGAAATACTCGTATAATGAACGTTTAAGAAAATATTGTTTCCTTGTGTGAAACAGTTCTCACCATTTTTAAGGTAAATTATTAAACGCTTTGTAAATGTAAAGTGTGGTTGTAATTTAAGTTTTCACGTTTTACATTCTAAATATTGCTAAACAAGAAAACAGTAAATCACCATGTATTTATTAAAGGAAACAAATTTATTTACGAAAGATTGTCTTGCAAATCGAGACAGTTTCTGACTCTACGTCAATTGTTATGAACTAACATATGATCAAAAAGTCTTTGGATCGCGATAGCCATGAAGTGTAAAAACCATCTATAGAATTATTTACTTCTGTAGTTTGAAGTACACATATGTCACAAATAAAATAGATTTTGAATTATGGTAATTAGTTGCATTTTATGTATCGTATGATCAAAAAGTCTTTGGATCGCTATTGCCGTGGAATTTACGAGATATCTATGAAATTATTTATTTCAATTAGTTTTGACATTTACTTGACAACTTTCAAGTCAACTGGTTATAATTCAAAATGTTTCAATTAGAACATAAAATTAGAAAATGTTTGAATGAGTTCCGTGAGAGATTTCCCAACTTCGCAATAATCGAACGAGATTTTTTTCGGCAACTCCAACGAACTGTGAACAAATTTGAAGGAACTGGTAATATCAGCGATAGTGTTCGATCTGGAAGAAGACGGGCTAGAAATGATGATGTTATTGATCTGGTTAGGCAACGCATGTTGGAAGAACCTACCTTATCCTTGCGTAGATTGAAACAAGAAATCAATTTAAGTTATGGTACGTGTCAAACCATTGTTAAACATGACTTGAACATGTTTCCTTATAAACTGCAGATGTGTCAGAAGTTACTGCCACCAGATTATCAGAAGAGAGTATCGTACTGTACCTGGTCTAATGACCATATGAATAACGATATCCTTGATTTAACATTTTTTACTGACGAATCTTATTTTTACCTATCCGGATACGTTAATAAACAAGTTATGCGTATGTGGAGCGAGAATAATCCTAATTTTCATAGTGAGGCTCCTTTACATAGTCCTAAGATTGGTGTTTGGGTTGCAATGTCCCGTAGACGGGTAATAGGGCCAATATTTTTTCAAGATACCATAAACGCTGAAAGATATATTAATCAAATACTTGATCCTTTTATCAGTCAATTGCACGATGATGAACTTCATAATGGATACTTTCAGCAAGATAACGCGAGACCGCATGTTGCTCGAGTAACCATGGAATATTACGTCAATTTTATGATGAAATGTTAATATCAGACGGTCGTTACCCACCTAGGTCTTGTGATTTGAGTCCCTTAGACTACTTCTTATTCCCATTGCTTAAGAATAACATTTTTAAAACTCCAGTTCACACTTTAGATGAATTACAAGAACGTATTGTTGAAAACTGTCTCACAGTAACACCTGATCTTTTAATTAAAGTTTTTAATAACATGGGCCGACGGGTTAACCGGTGTATTCAAGAACAGGGAAGACATTTTCAGCATCTTTTACAATTTTTTATTGTAAAAGTGTACCTACCTGAATGTTATTGTTTAATTGTGGGAGTTCTTTTCTTAACTGTGATGAGCTTTATTTTTTTTTATTAGTTATTAAAACTTCGTTTATTTATAAATGCATTCTGTAATCTCTATAAATGTTACTAAATATAACATACATAAAATGTAAATAAATACCATAACCTAAAATCTATTTTATTTATGACTTATGGGTACTTCAAGGTAATGAATCACAGAAGTAAATAATTTTATAGATAGCTTTACGTTTCATGGCTATCACGATCCAAAGACTTTTTGATCATACGTTATATTTTATAGCCAGCTGACTTAAAAGTTGTCAAGTAAATGTCAAAACTAATTGAAATAAATAATTCCATAGGTATCTCGTAAATTCCACGGTAATAGCGATCCAAACACACTTTTTGATCATACGATATATTTTCTAGAATATGTGGATTATTATTAATTTAATTAAATAGTTAATTAATTCTTTACCTGAGTTTGTCCTTAAAGCTGGTCTTACATTTGCCGATTTTATAAACAATAAATTGTACATTGATCTTCTATTTATTGGCATGTGCGAAGCATCAGCTTTGCGTCAATTTATTCAGGCAAAAACGATAGTCAATAAATTGAGAAAATTTAAATCGTCTTCTATTCTATCCTCGATTTTTTATTGTTTTCTAGTAACATTTCGTTGTTGGTACATGCGTAAATATAAATAGTCACTACGTTATGTTGAGGGAAAGTACAAAATCAAACAAAACACCGTTTCGATTTTTTTTATAATACATAGTCTTATTTTGGGAATATAGTTAGTCGCATGATCTTGCGTGCCAATGATTGGGAATATTTTTACTTATTGTTCGGCCATTAAAGCAATTGAAAATTCTGTCAATTGTTTCCGGTGTACAATGTTGTAATGCATAATCTTGTTGAAAATATCGCAATTAGAATTTGTCATCATACATTTAATTCATAAACAGCTTTAGCATTTCTTCAACGTATTTCCCCGCATTAATATTTCCTAAAATCAATATAAAATTTATTGTTCTCTATGTTGATTTTACTTTCAAACAAACGTGGGGACAATAAACTCTCTCTTCTTGAAGTGCCTGGCCAAATTCCAACTTTTTTACGCAACTCATCCAAGAAGAAACTTCTCGATTATATTATTGTCCAAAGTATTAATGAACCATTCACAATAACAGAGTCTTTGCGGTGGAACAATTGGCAGAAGTTCTTGAACGGTTGTTATTTTATATAAGTATAAATGCAAATCCTTTTTCATAGCTGTATTACAAGTGTCAATGGAAAGTTGAACTTGTTCTGCCAAGGAAGATATTGAGGTTTTGGTTCATTTATCAATCATTTGTTACATATTTCCAAATGCTCTCTCTGTGCGTTCTTTAGGTTGTCCACTGATAGCAATCGAGATTCAGTTAAACATTCATCAATTGAATAAGACCAAATTCCATCAATTCTTTGATCCTCAAAAGTATGATTCGATAATAAAACTGTGTCCTTGAGAAAATTTTATTCAACTTCCAATGAATATTCGTGGTAAATAAACGAAGTGAAACAGATTAACGGAATACAAATGTATTTTTAATAATATAAAATATTATTAAAAATCTGGTGCGAAGAACACAAATACAGGTTCACTATTAATATTTGAGTGAAGACACAAACAAAATGCAGTTTCTAGAGAGATGGCTGTGCCACCTTTGGAAGGGCGTCGTTACTTCACATTGGTTATGTGGACGGGGCGAGGTACTTCGGCTGTCTGACAACAGGCAGCGCTGAATTTACTTCTACGCTCGGTCTGGATAATTTCTGTGATGTGGCGATGTGGTTCTTTTTTGTGAATGTGTCTGAAGATATCCTTTCTCCAGCAGGGGCGTACCGATGAGCATGTAGAAAGGCAAAATACGTATCTACGTCTCTGGGGGAGGGATATGTTCGGACACGTTCACAAAAATATTAATAGTGAACCTGTATTTGTGTTCTTCACACCATATTTTTAATAATATTTCATATTATTAAAAATACCTTTGTGTTATACAAAACTGGTGGGGTTTACCTACTCATGTATGTTTCAATTATTCTGATAGATTAACAGAAACTAAACACGCAAACGACAGCTATAACAGGCGGCTGATTTGCTGTATTAAGTTCAGACATACTGTTTGACTTATCAGCGAAATCAAGGGGCAGCTAAAGGCAGATTCTTTGAATTGATATATGAACTATTTAAAATAACAAACTTGTAATCTCTCTATGTTTTTTTGCATTTTTTTTGGTGTAAACACTATACCGAAACGTTTGATACAGAATTATAAATCAGCTTATAAAGCATTGCACAATATTCTTTTATGGTTGCTTTCGTAAAACTTCAAGCATTACATGACCTAAAAACACAGAAGTAAGTAAGTTAAGTTTTGTAAATAAATTTCAATATAAATAAATTATAACGAATAATAGATTCGTAAAGTATGTACTAAATGCTTGGCGTTCTCTCAAAAATGTATACAATAATAACAAATAATCTAATAATAGCCATCGATAGTATCGAAATATATTAGAATGTAATCCACTTAAAATCCTTAACGACCCAATTTTCAAGTATTCCCAACAATATTATACTTTAAAAGCATTTTCTTGAAAATACGTACTTTGATTTTATCTTTGGCACTTTTTTTTTAGCAAACTCTCGTGAAACTTTATCGAAAGCCAATGTCCTGTAAAGTATTCTAGAGAATATGTTTTCTGTTTCACTTTTATTAAATTCTTAAAAAATAATCCATTTCAATAAAAAAATAATTAAAAATTAATATATTCGCATTTGAAAAATTGCAGATTATGTCAACCTTTTAAAAAACATATACAAGTGTCCCGAATCGTTATGTTCAAACTTTAGAAGTGTAAAGTAGACTTCATGTCAAGTACCAAAAACGCAAAACTTGTAAATCCATTTTTACTTGTTTCAACGTTACAGATCTATGAATGTGATTGTCAGATCATGAAAAAAATGTAATCCTAAAGTCAACACAAACCGATTTTATTTAAAAAAAGTTATACCATTCAATAACAGGCCTGTGATTGTTAACGTCGCATAATAAAATGTTATCCTGAAATAAATAAACACCTGTCGTAGTGCATACAGTAATTTCTTGGAGATCTACAAAAAAAAAGTACTGGAAATTGATTTATGATAAAGAAGGTTCTTACTTATTTCGTAAGTGCTGAACCATGAATATCATATAATAAACAAATATTCAGATGACTGTTAACCTTGCATTTTTTAATAAAGGATTACATTACGTCCCAGTTCATACAACAGCTTATTAGTGAGTGGACACGTTTTCTTTATTCAAAATGCCTTACAGATTTTCTTCTCAAGAGTATGCGGATATGCATTTTGTGTATGGCTACTGTAACGGCTGTGCACGTCAAGCAGTTATTGAATACCGACATCGGTTTCCCGATAGGCGCATTCCGCATTACAGAACGCTTCAAGAAGTACACAGACAATTTCGGGAGTGCCGACTGCATGATTATCTTTTCGACCGAGGAGTAAATTTGCCAGCAGACTGAGAGGCAGAAGCAGTAGCTATTGTTACAAGGGATCCAACTCTCAGTGTACGTTGAATCGCTACGCAACTAGGAGTGCCACGAACGACAGTTTGGCGAACTTTAAAACGTTAGGGCTTATATCCATATCACAATCGCAGTGGACACGGTTTGCTTGAGGCAGACCACTATGCTCGCCTAGTTTATTCTACCTGGATATTAAGACAGTCACGGCTTCATTTTAATTTCTGCAGAACATTCCTCTGGACAGATGAATCTACGTTCACGAGAAGTGGTGTTACAAATCTGAGAAACCTGCACAGGTGGTCATCAGAAAATCCCAAAGCTATACGCTCATCTAAATTTCAACATGAATTTTCTATTAACGTTTGGGCGGCTCTAATCGATGACTTGTTGATTGGTCCTATCGTTCTTCCTGAAAGGTTAGATGCGGACAATTATCTTCAATTTCTTATTGACGAACTGCCAGGTCTTTTAAAGTATGTCTCACTTAATGTTGGACGAGACATGTGGTTTCACATGGATGAGGACCACCACATTTCGGAATTGTTGTCCGAAATTATCCAAGATGGATTGATCGAGGTGGTCCTGTTGCATGGCCACGCATATCACCCTATCTTAATCACCTTGACTTTTATTTATGGGGGTACATGAAAAATTTAGCTTACGCGAACTCAAGAGAAGAGTTGTTAGATCGTATTCACCTGACTGCTGAGCAAATCCGACAAAACAAATATGAAATTCGGATAAGTACTTCTTCTGTTGGCTTACGGGCACAAGCCAGCATTCAACAAGGAGGTGAACATTTCGAAAATATTATTAATTGAACTTTTTTAAATAAAATCGGTTTTATTGACTTTGGGATTACATTTTTTTTCATGATCTGACAAACACATTCATAGATCTGTAACTTGTAAAAGTTAAAATATAAAAAATATATAAAACATATACCAAAAAACTAAAATATATCAAAACCAAAAACAATACACTATAAATTTAACAATACGAGGACCAGTTAGCAAAATTTTCAGCGAGCTAGCTAAGCGATAAACCGAGTATACTGAAATAAATTATACTTAATCCGTTAGTATCTGACTTATACGTATTATTAAATTTATAGAAAGACGGCAGACTATGTGCCCGGTGTATGGTGACATGAATCATGTCAGCATGTGTACTAAATATTATTTTGGATACTATAATATAAATATGTTTTGAAGGTGCATCTGTTATTGCCAATAATACCAGTTTTTCTTTAGAATAAATGTTTCGTTCATTGGTAGAAATACAAAATAATGTTTTTTTTTTATTTTGATTTAGAACTGTAAAATATATGTTCAAATTCTGTTATCTCTTTGATAAATGCATGTATGGAAATATTTAGGAAACTACTAAATATATGTTTTTCTGCTCCGATATGTAAACAAAGCGAGAGGAATGAAAAATAATAATTAGAGAACGGACACGCTTACCACCCAGTGCAGTACTGGCGGAAGTCTGTATTTCTAAAATATTTAATTTTATTTATATAATTGGAAAACAAACGGGTGGTGATCTATAAAATTACGAAATACATATGTATTTGTTGAAAAGTTGTATTTTTAAAGTTTTTAATTTTATTTCTATAATTGGAACATTTTTATTTGTTCATTTTGTCGTTCAAGTTGAGTAAAGGAGTATTAATATTGACTAGCAATAGTTTCTCAAGGGTTTCTTGTGTCAATTTTGTTCTATTTGAATTAAGTACATCCTTATAAATAGAAAACGTCCTTTCTACATCGCAACTGGTTATAGGTGCATACTGGAAATATTCTTTTATTTCTTCATATTTAGCCGTTAGATTTTGTGGAATTGTCTCCATACATAATTGCTGCAATGTAATTAAACCTGGATTTCTATTAAGAATTGCTTCAAACTTCAAACAAATTATTAACAGCCACATCTAATGTGGTTAATCCGTCATTTAATTTGAGATTTCGATTTTCAAAATAAGTGATTAGTTTTGGCAATTTTCCAAAGTGTTCGTGAAGAAAGTACAACTGATTTTTTAAATTTGGGATTTGTGTGAGCTCCTTGCACTCACCAATACTTCTAGCATCATCCTTTAGCAGTGTTACGAAATATTTTAGACTATCGAAATTCTCAGCATAATAACTAGTGGCTTCCAGTCATGTTCCCCATCTAGTTATTACTGGAGTGGGAGGCAGTGACAGAGATGGAAATTTTTCCCTGAAAAGAGCTACTCTCAATGGAGCTTTTCTGAAAACTTTTTTGAAAACTGATACAAGTCTGTCAACAGATTCTGTGGAGAGCATGTGCTACACAAGTAATATGCAGCATATTAGGATATCTTTTCTTCAATAGTCTGCCTGTTTTTAACATATACGCAGCACTATCACTGACAAATAAAAGTATTTTTTCTTTGTACGTGGCGTCCGAATGAAGCATTTTTTGCATATTCTCCTTAATGGTTTCAGCAACTGTTTCCGCATCAACTCTATTTATAACACTTGTGGCTATTACATATGAGTTATAGGGAATAGTTGGATGTAGTACACCAGCTACAACATTTACCACACAGCGTCCTAACATATCCACCGTTTCGTCGGCGCTTATCCATATGTATTGATTTAAAAGATGGCTTCTAATGCGTTCTACTATTCTCGTATAGCACCTAGAAACATAATATTTGCGTAAAGTTGATTCATCAGGAACATTTCGACCAGTATATTTTTGAAGAAATATTTTTAAAGTGGGATTGCTAAATTTATTTAATGGAATATTAGCCACCATAAAAGTTTTACAGAGTTCAGATGTGTTTGCGATCCTAAGTGACGAATTTTTGACGATATTTTACGGATTTTGTAATAAATTTCGGAATTACTGACAATGGACATACAATCAGTATGATCGTCAATCCAACTCGCCATTGTTTTACAATGCCGTTCTCGACATTCTTCCATATCATGTCTGAAATAGTAACTTAAGCAATGCTCTAGATCTAAATAAATGAAAACTAAAAATGTGTGCGTAAGTTATTGAAACTGAACGAAATTCAATGCACACTCTTACGTCGAAATAATTGGTAGAAATAGATTCAATCCAACGATATTAAACAGGATCTATCACAAAAATTACGATGTAATTAACAGTTAGAACTATGAAAACAAGAAACTTACTCACAGCACTTTATTTATCTTACGAAATATAAACTAATAAATAAAATACATTATAGAAACCCCGCTTCTATCTACGCTCATGAAAACACTTTAAAAAGCACTATATTCTCGGAATACAATAGCTGGCTTGTCCATTGTTATCGCGGCGAGACCAGGTGTCCGAGTAAGTCAAACAAATATTTCATTGAATTACGCCGGGATGTACTGAGCGACGTTATACACAATTCCAATTGCCGATTGCGTTTTATGGAAATTGCGTCCGTTCTCTAATAATAATATATGTTCAAATTCTGTTATCTCTTTGATAAATGCATGTATGGAAATATTTAGGAAACTACTAAATATATGTTTTTCTACTCCGATATGTAAACAAAGCGAGAGGAATGAAAAATAATATTTAGTACACATGGTGACATGAATCATGTCACCATGCACCGGGCACATAGTCTGCCGTCTTATAATAATGCACGATAGTATCATAGAGTAGTAAATATTGGTTAGATACAAACATCTCAAACGATTTTATTAATTTCATGAAAGTAATTTAATGTAATAAAGCTAAATATCCGATTAGTAACTATTAATATCATTTACATTGATTTCTAAAATAATGTTTAAAATTGTTTTAAAGAAGTTTTACAAAGTTTATAAAATGTTAAATGAGTGAAATTATTCGGAATTGCCGAAATACAATTCTTCACATAATCTTCGAATAAAACCTGGGCTAAGGCTAACATTATTTACTCAATCAAAAAACTATGGGAAAGGATCAAATACACTCAACACCCGGCTAACGAAATTATGAGAGCCAACATTTTACAAATTTCTTAGTATACTGTGTGTCCCAATTTCGATGCTCACCATTGGTATCTCGGTTATTAGAAGATATAGAACAACGGTTAAATGGGGAATGTTTTGCAGAATTCAATACTCGGGGCAAATCCCATTTCAAATTAGACCTAACTTTTTAATTTTTTAAAATATTTTGAAAAATCAAAAATTTGGCGATTTCGTTATTCCTCAATAACTCGATAACGCTTAGTCTGACCTCTTTTAAAGTTTTACATTGTTGAGACACTCTTTTAAAACAAATTATTTGATACAAACAGAAACCCCCGATTGTCATTTGTTTTTAAGTTATTACCACTATCTTTTGTTTTTCATATGGCGGCCATATTTGATTTTGGGTTTGTTAGGTAGTCCTCAAAATGTGCTTTTCAACGATGTATAACATGCCTGCAAAATTTTTATTTATAAGGAAAATATTAATAAAAACGTAAATTAATCTTTAATATGAAATTAGTAAGCTGAAAAATTAAACACCAATGTCAAATGAACGTGAAAAGATATTCTAAGTATAGCAAACGCCAATTAAGTTGGCGCGAGGAGGGGTAAGTTCGCGCAAGATAAAAAGTAGTGGGGAGATTTGTATGTGGTTTTACATCAAATGTCAGATAATTCTAACCTCTGAGCGTGTATCACTAGCAAAGACATTATGTTCCGTCAAACGTCCATGACAAATATATTCTGACATTGAAACAAAACGATAACCTGTCAAAGTACAATTAGTGCTGCAGAGATAAATTAATTAAAACTACTTGTAGTTAGTGATAAGTAATTATTGTCAAGTTTTAAGATTTATAAGTATTGATAATGGCACATACATATTCAAACGAAGATAAAGTTGATATGTTGGAAGTGTATTTCAAAGCAAATAGAAACACTGAAAATGCGTGCACGAGTTATGCAGAGCGTTTTCCAGAAAGACAACAGCCACACAGGACAATTTTTAGAAGACTAGTTAGCAAATTAAAAAACTTAGGAAGCTTCGAACAAAAACGAGCTAACTATGAAGTTAATGATGCTGATACACGTCGAAATAATATTTTGCAGAACGTTAGGAACAATCCCAGCACATCAGCTCGTCGTGTGACACGAGAAACAGGGATTTCAAAATCTACTGTTCACAGAACCTTGACGAAAAACAAGTATCACCTTTACAAACCAACAATTGTACAAGGTTTAAGTGATAATGACAATCACTGACGATTACAGTTTAGCAGGTGGTACCTTCAAAAATGTGAATATGACGCTAATTTTCCTAGGAAAATACTATGGACAGATGAGACACGATTTACCAATTGTGGAGTGTTCAATAGGAATAACTATCATCATTGGTCTACTGAAAATCCACTTTTGGTAAATCAAAGAAGATTTCGAGTTCGATTTGGTTTTAATGTCTGGTGCGGTTTAATTGATATGACATTTTGGTTACTTTTTTTTGTTTTTTAAACTCTTTTTTTCGTTTTAGATAATCAGTTAATAGGTCCTTTCATCTTTGATTACAATTTAACTGGTAACAGATATTTAGAGCTACTAACAAACGAGATAATGCCTGCTTTGAGGCAAATTATTAATCCCGAGAACATGCAAAACATCTGGTTCCAGCAAGATGGTTGCCCGGCCTATAACACTCGTAACGTGCAACATTTTTTGAGAGAAAACTTTAATGAGAGAGTGATTTCAAATAATGGACCCGTGCAATGGCCTGCGAGATCACCCGACCTTACCCCGCTTGACTATTATTTATGGGGTTCCACTAAAAACGAAGTATTTGATTTTGAACCGCCAGAAACTCGGGAAATTTTAGAGCAAAAAGTACTAGATGTGCTACGATCAGTAAACGGAAACACGCTACGTAGAATTTGTAACTCTACTCGAACAAGGTGTCAAAATTGTGTGGAACAGAATGGTCGTCATATTGAACAATTTCTTTAAGTGAATGTGAACTTTAAGTTCTGTATCTTTACTTTTTATTTCTATAATTTTTTTATCGTTTCGTTTGTTTACAGTATTACTTAGAATATCTTTTCACTTTCATTTGACATTGGTGTTTAATTTTTCAGCCTACTAATTTCATATTAAAGATTAATTTACGTTTTTATTAATATTTTCCTTATAAATAAAAATTTTTCAGGCATGTTATACATCGTTGAAAAGCACATTTTGAGGACTACCTAACAAACCCAAAATCAAATATGGCCGCCATATGAAAAACAAAAGATAGTGGTAATAACTTAAAAACAAATGACAATCGGGGGTTTCTGTTTGTATCAAATAATTTGTTTTAAAAAAGTGTCTCAACAATGTAAAACTTTGACAGAGGTCAGACTAAGCGTTATCGACTTATTGAGGGATATCGAAATCGGCAAATTTTGGATTTTTCAAAATATTTTAAAAATTTAAAAAGTTAGATCAAATTTGAAATGAGATTTGCCGCGAGTATTGAATTCTGCAAAACATTCCCCATTTAACCGTTGTTCTATATCTTCTAATAACCGAGATACCAATGGTGAGCATCGAAATTGGGACACATGGTATATATATATTGCAAAAATCAGATCAGACCGTTTACTAATGATGAACGCCATCACACACGACTCGCCGTTCGTTCTGATGTCCTTGTCATATATTTATATTAAAGACATTTTCTTCAAAAGCTTACATAATATGCACATAACGTTTAATGCACTCTTAAAGTGAAAGTGAGAAGTTAGCACACGACGTGTTCAGCATTTCATCGATGTGGTTTGCAAACAATAAATTAACTTCAAGTCTAGAGAAACCTAATATAATATTTAATATTTAAAACAAGATAAAGACATGTAAACATAAGTAATTTTCAAATAGAGAACATTAGTTTGCGCTCTTCTGAATCCACATATTTATTGTTGTACGTCTTCAAAGAGATAGCATTGCTAAAATTTAATATAAATCATTCCAGTTTTAATTTCAACAAGTTAGAGCTACGCATTTCTACATTATTATTTAGTTGAGTAATAAATAACTTTCCTTTCAGTAAAACAGTTTTATTTTTCAACGAAACAAACAACATTAGCCTAATATAATTATACGTATTATTATCCACTATTTGCAATTATTTTGTCATTTATAAGGTCGCTTGTTGATGTCTCTAGTGTCAAATTTAGATCAGTTTAGTTGAAAAAGTTATTAAGAAACTCTTAAACTTGGTTATCATTTCAGTAATTTCTTTCCATCAAAGTATTTCGCGAAAAGGTAATAATGAGATGGTGCTAACACACTAGCTAAGCTCCAAAATTATTTTCTGCATTACTTTCGCTATATACGGTCATATTTTACCATGAAAAAGAACATCATTTTTCCTATTGGTGAGTGAAGGGTCTCTTTTGCTCAAACTTTCATGAGCACGCCGCATTTGATGAACATATATTCGCGTTAAATGTTTCATTGGAATTTAATGATTCCATCGCATATACAACAATATTTTGCGTATTTTAAATCTGAGCTTTCGGGGTCGGTTGTGGAGGTTTACTCTGGAGATCAGTTCACTGCCTGCCAAACCATTTCGCGTCAGCTGTTTCAATACGTTTAACAAACAAGTCAGATCTGCTTTGTTCTTCATTAAGGGTATGTCTATTCAGTTTCCTAATATTCCGATGGCATATCTTGGGCTGTAATGTATCACTATTTGCTTAATTCCCGAATAAATGGGACTGCATGAACGATTTTTCATCATCAATATCTGAGTAAATGCAACTTTCAATTGTTTATAACCGGAATGAAATTTGGAAAAACTTGCCAGTCTAATTTAATTTAAAAACTAATTAATATAATATAATAATATTAAGATTATAATAGAAAATTCATAATTCAATGAGTTACATAAATCTTAATACATAAAACAAAGTCTGGTTAGTTACACCATTTATAACTCAAGAACGGCTGGTGATCTCTAATTTGTTGGATTCGTGTTCGCCCCGAATAGCAGAATAACTATTAAGATATCAGAAAAATTCACCAAAAAAAAATGATACAGAAAATTAATTTTTAAATAAATTAGGTTAGGAACTCCGCCATCTTCCGCAATTGATAACTTACGTCACGTACGCTTATTTGTTTATATGTAATAATTGATGTCCATTGCAAATCAGTGATATACAAGTGCAATTTTTTTTTGTTTTATGTTGTCTGTGATTTGTTTTGAGATAAGCGTATAAAGGTTACCGGTCGATTTGTTTGTTTTGTGCCAGTGTTATTAATAATTCTTATTGTGCGAGTATTATTATTAACGATGCCCGAACATAATTGCTAACGATGCCCGGCTGCTAACCACACTGCTAACCACAAAAACTGCTAACCACAAAAACAACAAACGCTTGAGTGAGCAAGCAATTTTGGCGGCTAAAAGCAAAGATGTGGATGACTTAAACTTAGTAATTCAGAATCAAATCATTGGCATTCATTCAAGTCTATTGACTGTGTAACAAACGAAGACGAAGCCACCAACTATCCAACTGAATTTTGAAACTCCTTAGATGTGCCTGGCTTACCACCGCACAATTTACAACTAAAGGTTGGCTCGGTGGTCATTATGCTTCGGAATCTAAACCAACCAAAACTATGCAATGGAACGCGTTTGATGATAAGAAAACTCATGATCAATGTGATCCACGAGACGATACTCAAAGGAAAATTCAAAGGTGAGGAAGTTCTCATTCCGAGAATTCCGATTATTCTAACCGATATGCCCTTTGAGTTTAAACGAATTCAATTTCCGATTCGTCTTGCATTCGCCATGACGATTAATAAATCACAAGGCCAATGCTTGAGTGTTTGTGGTTTGAATCTAGAAAATGCATGTATTTCTCATGATCAATTGTACGTGGTATGTTCACGTGTCGGCAAGCCATCCGCTTTATTTGTTCTTGCGCCTGATAACAAAACGAAAAATGTCGTATATCACAAGATCCGTCACTGAAGAGAATCAACCCGAGTGAAACCCATGCAGCAAAATATATAGCTTCAATAAAGCAAATGTCTTGCTGACATGCCTTTAAAATACTTGAATTTTTATTCTCTTTATACAGGATGTCCAGAAACTCTCCTGACAAACGAAGACCGGAGTTTCCTCAGATAATTTTAAGACAATTAAACCCAAATTCACCTAGTCCGAAAATGCTTCCTAAGGGAGCTAGAGTTCTTTGAAGATGGCGCCTTGTATTAATTTTTTTTAAATTCCTCCAGAACGCTTGTATTTAGAAAAACAAAAACTGGTATGCTTATTTATCCTCCAGAGATGAATCGATTCCATCAATTGCGAATTTCTAGTACCGGTCATAGGCGCCCGTTTTGGGTAGGTCAACGGTTATTTTAAGGCATAACTTTTTTGTCTTTAACTTTTAAGCATTTGTGACACTAGATTATTAAATTTTCAGGTATTCCAGTACTAAAAGGTACTCTTACTTTAAGTCGGTAGGATACACCGTTTTCTAGAAAAATTGATTTGTAAATTTTTCGTTTTTTCTTCATTAAAGTTCAATTTTTTATTTATTGCAATAGTTAGCTCTGAACTGCCAACAGAAGTAAAACCTACGTTTTATATATATATATATATGAAAAATTTGCCTTGTCAGTTTTCAAGATGGCGTCGTATCCAACGGAAGTGCGTGTGGAATTAATAAAATATTATTATAGAAATGGGGAATCTTTTGCAGCTACGGCAAGACACTTGCGTACTCTATTCGGGAGAAATAACGCACCAACGGAAAACACTATAAAAAGGTAAGGAAAAAAAGATAAATTTAGAAAAGTAACAAAGTATTCGTTATCGTGTTTCCATGTCTACTAATCCGACAATATCTTAGGATTGCAGTGAAATTTGAAACAACAGCATCTGCGGCAGACGAAAGATCAACTGTTCGAGAACGTCAAAAGACCATTCGGGTACCGGAAACCATAGAACGAGTACGGGAGCACTTTACAGCTCAACCTTCAACATCGGCCTCAAGAGCATCTCAAGAACTTGAAATACCCCGTACAACACTAAGGCGGTTCCTAAAGCAAGATCTAAAGATGAAAGCATACAAAATCCCGATCGATCAGCCGTTGAGACCGTTTGATATGGAGCGACGCTACAATTTTGCGAACGAAATCATCGAACGCATTGAAAATGGCAGCATGTCATTGAAACGAGTGTGGTGGTCGGATGAGTCACATTTCGATGTATCCGGTTATGTGAATAAGCAAAATTGGAGACATTGGGGGACAGAAAATCCACATCTTGCAATTGTTCGTCCTCTTCACCCTCGACGGTTGACTGTATGGTGTGCTATCTCGTTGGCAGGAATTATCGGTCCCGTGATTGTCAATGGAACCGTTACTTCGCAAAAATATTGTGAAATGCTTAATGTGTCTTTTATTCCCGTGGCGCATGGATTAAATATGGTGGAGAATGCATGGTTTATGCAAGACGGGGCTCGTTCGCATCGCACGGAAGCAGTTTTCAACATTCTTGAAGAACATTTCGGTAACAGAATCATTGGTCTTGACGCTCAACAGTTTACAGGCGGAGGGATAACATGGCCACCATATAATCCAGACCTCAATCCTTGCGATTTCTACCTGTGGAGATCATTAAAAGATACGGTATATCGCGATGGTATAGACACCCTGGATGACCTTGAAATGGCAAATCGGCAGCGAATAGAAGCGATACCGTACGCCACACTTCAGGCAGTTTGTGAAGAATTTGAGAAGAGGCTGCGAAATGTTATCGTTTCTCGAGGCTCTCACTTCGAAAACCTGATTTATTAAACCGCAGATCTTGTTGTTTAATTGCACAAATAAATCGTTTTTTTAAATTAATGTTTTGTATGTTTAATATGACTTCAAAAACCGCAACCTTAAATGGCCAACCCTGTAATACACATGTACAGTCGATTTCAGAAATAATCGAGTACACCTTCGATATGATGAGCTTGACATTTTCTATTATTTTACGGGTGTGGGTCGCTCTTTTTTACATTGTCAACGTTTATTTTTTCAATAGGTTAGGCTTAGAGAAACAGAAATATTACTACATACCACAAACACGTTCATTTTTATTAGAAATAAAAACAGAAAATATTCTTATAAACACCAAATTGTAATAATTCTGCAACTACCTAGTATTTAGTTAGAGGCCCCTAAGCTTCCAGCACTTTGTTCAGTCAACTTGGCATGGATGAAATGAGATTTTGCCAATAGTTTTCATCACGAATTAACTTAGCGTTTTGAGGCCTGAAATTTCGTTGATAAATTTTCGTAACAAGTAAACCCCAGAAATCCTCTATAGGGTAAAAGTCGGGGCTGTATAATAGCCACTGGAACAGTTCTATATTATTGACCGTAGGGCATTCTCTAATAATACCTGCCGTATGCACAGGGCGTGCTGATAGATAAAATTGTTTGCATGAATATAATTTACCGACGGAAGCGTAATAACGAGCGATCAAGATAATTTGTAATCGAGTCAACCTTGAATCCGAAATCATATGTATTTACTTGAACTGCACTTACATTACAAACGTCAAGTAAAATGTCAGTTGCCAGCTAAAATAACAACAGTTAATGTAAACTATGCAACTGAGGACGAATGTATTTACTACATACAATTTCGGTTTCAAGGTTGACTCGATTACAAATTATCTTGATCGCTCTTTATTATCCAAAATATTTAGAGTTAAAGCAACCTTGAATGTCCCACAAAACACCTGGACCGTTGATGTTTACCCACCCTCAATAGGGTCGTATGTGGCCAGAATTGGAAGACTGAAAAATTCTTTCGTCTGAAAAAACATTATTCCAAAAATTTGGTGGACGGTGTATATAATTTAAACAGAAAATAATTCGAGACTGTTTCTATTATTCCGTCAATAGCTGCTTTTTAGCACTATCACAGTTTCTAAACTCCGTATTTGTTATTCTGCGGCGAACTGTTGACGATGACCCAGAGAAGTTATTTAGAAATGCAGCTTGCCTGGCCATCTGAAATGGATTTTGCCTTAAATAATTAACCATGGCTTCATCTCGTTCAGCCGTAGAAATTTTTGGACGCCATGATCCTTTTTTCTACTAATACTCGCATCTTCATCCCATCTTTTTTTAACCCTCTGCACAATGCTTTTCGCAATATTATAATGTTGAGCTACAGCCCTTATTGACCAACAGGCCCTTTCTTGTAACTTTTACAATATATTTGTCACTTACGTTTTGATGTTTGATTTGTCACAATATAATCAAAAATTAACATTTTACAACCAAGGAAATCGGTTGTACTATCGGATACAAAAACTGACCCATCATATTGACATTTAGTAACATTTTAAGTATATTTACATGGTGTGACTTAGGTTTATGAAACTGGAGGTTATATCTACTTCATTTAAGTAGACCATCGTAGTAACATTATGACTTATTTTATTACATAAGAGATTATGACAGCTACAATAATTATTGTTTTGACATATTGAAAATCGTTTTATAAAACAGAAAAATAGTGGATCAGTGTGTTTGGTCGCCAATTTGCAAAAGTAATCAAATACAAGTTTAACGATATTTACCGAAAATAATCAAAAACGAATGTAACGATGTGTACCGAAAGTAAAGAAATACGATTGTAACGATATCTACCAAAACTAATAAAATACAAATATAACGATATGTATCGAAAGTAATAAAATATGGAAGTAACGACTACATTTCCAAATAAGTAATCGTTGTAGATCTCGGTTTCCGGGTTGGAACCGCGTCGAGTTAGGCGTAATTGCCAACGTTTCGTCCACTGTTTCAAGGGACATCTACGTACAGCCCTGAAGATGTCCCTTGAAACAGTGGACGAAACGTTGGCAATTACGCCTTACTCGACGCGGTTCCAACCCGGAAACCGACATCTACATCAGGAGAACGACCGCGGAAACCTACACCTACAAGTAATCGTTAACAAATACAAATGTAGTATTAATCACTACTTAATTGACGAAGGAGATACTTGTTGAAACTTCATTATAACGCTAAGAAATAAGTAATTAAACTTCTAGTTTAAAAAATTCTTTTATTGTAAATACCACTACAATATTGTTTCGCCATACAATGACTTTATCAGGTGGATGAAATACTGAATATGTACAATACAAGTTTCAATATTTATGTGAACATTATTGGGGAAAACGTGGTGGAAAAATTTTTACAATCTTAAATTTAATAGAGGTGAGTTGTTTAAATCTAGTTGGTCATTTAAAGCTAATCCTAAACTATTGTATCTATTAATTTCTAAGTTTTCTGACAGGTTAAATTTTTTACTTTTTTCTTGAATGTGTAAAATTTTGAAATCTATATTAAATCTATGATTGATATCTATACAATGACTTGCGAAGGTTGAATCTGTTTTCTTTTCTTTATGGCTTCTCTCGTGTTCTTTCATCCTAATTTTGAATGTCCTCCCCGTTTGTCCTATGTATACCTTTTACATGCGAAGATTGTAATAAGTGTAACGGTTATTTTCTAGGCTTTTTAATAGAGAATAATGAAATTGTCCTAATTAATACTGGTAGCCGAAACTTTGTGGTTATTCATTTTGAAAATAATAAAATAAAATAAAACAATAACTTTGTTATACCACTTTATTCACATGTAATAGTGACCGCGATTTCGACATACAATGTTATTATCAAACTGCAAAAGTTACAGGTTTGAAACAATTTGTCTCGTTAACTTACTTCGGTAAAATAAGCGAGCAAATTGGAAATATAATTTCAAAAAATAATAGTAATGTTAGTATAGCTTACAAACCATATGTAAAAACTAGTAATTTCATTTTTAACGCAAAACCTAAAACAGATATCAATAATAAATCAGGAGTGTACAAATTATATTGTAATTATTGTAAAAGTGTATATATAGGTCAGACTGGTCGAAGTTTTATTATACGGGTAAAAGAACACTTGAGGTCATATAAACTAAAGAAGACAGATTCAACATTCGCAAACCATCTTATTACAGAAAGGCATACATTTGGTCATCATAAAATATTGCATTTGGCCGAGAAAGGTCGTAAATTAAATCTTTTAGAGTCATTAGAAATTTTTAAAAGCGGCAACAACACAATAGATATTGTTCTTAATGACCAGTTGGATCTTATATATACACCTCTTTTCCAATGTTGTATATAATAGTTAAGTATATAGTAGTAATTTTAAATAACATCATAAACCACCCCCATATATTTTTGTGTCATTTATAAGACCTATGTAGGCCTGTAACTTTTGCAGTTTGATAATGACATTGTATGTCGAAACCGCGGTCACTATTACATGTGAATAAAGTGGTAAAACAAAGTTATTGTTTTATTTTATTTTATTATTTTCAAATTGTCATAAATCTGTAGCAACAGACAAGGTAGAATCGTTTTCTATAGGAGCATACATTAGTGTAGATACTTCGCGGGATATTTTACGACTGGGCGATGATTTTTTCACATTTATGATAGATGCATTTTCTTTCAATTTTTCTAATAAATAAAAAATAGTTGGTATATTTAAGTATACAGTTACAGATATGTAAATTATTTACATGTCTGTTTCATAATTGAACAAAAGCTTTATACTGCATATTAACGTATAGATATATTTAAAACCTTTTTTGTACAAAAAATAGTTGCTTTGGATGGAATTAATCTATTAGTAAACTTTGCAGCAAACAAATCACTAACACTTTGAAAACTATTTCCATCATAGATTAAGTTTACCATTTCAATTTTTTCCGCTTTTGTGTATCGTGGTATTCCAAAGTAAATCATTTTGCTTGACAAGTCAAACTACAGTCCACTACAGATAAAGCTAGACTGACTCTTAGCACTCATCTTTAACCAACGCTCTATCTATAAAAGGGGAACTAAAATTGGTACGTTATCAGCACTTCCCACGTCGTTAAGTTTGCTAACTTCTAAGGTATATTTAATATTTTCTGTTTGAAACATATAAATGCTCCAAACTTAGAGGCCTTTTTTCCGCGACGGCGATATTTGTGCGGCAGATGTGCTAGGTATGTACTCCATACTTCAATAATCTCGAACTATAAGTGTCGATAAGCGAATACAACAATATGACGGTATCTGTCACATTTAATTTAATTATAATTTTGTGATTACAACCGAAAATTAGCCAACTATAAACCAACTTTTTAGCGTATAATTGTGAAAACACTCCTCTGACATAAAAAGACAAACTATAACCAGAGTATTGACCTATACAGTAAATAATACAGAAATGAAATGGGAATTCTCATCTTTCTATTGGTCTTATGATCCTCGCTTCCCAGGATTATTGCAATGTTCCATAATCCTGAGTCCCTCTGCCGAGGTGTATTGAGCTAGGCATGAAAACTGAAAGAGACAACATATATGGCCATAACATCAAATGCCATAAGTATACGAAGCCAGGAGATGTAATATATTTTGCTCCCAATTATTCAGAAAAATGTACAGAGAAGGCCTAACACCACAGTACCAAAAAAGACAGAATAGGCAAGATTACGCAAGGAGTACACAACGCGACGCAGTAATGTAGAACATAAACACTACAGCTTGTAACTTAAATAGAAGTTTAAGAAACAATATTCTATCCCCCAAATAGCGCAGTGGTCAGTATGCCTGATCTAGTTGAAACTATCGAATTTCCTACCTGGTTCGAAAATCATGAGTTTAGCAAGAACCAGCCCTTCTTAGGACTACCTTGAAGACGACAGTAGATTGACTGTCGAAACGTCGAATTATTAAAATCCTACAAACGATGGAAATAGCTCAAACTACTACTCAATTAATCAATCATCGTCAACGACTTCGTCACTGCAATATTGTTTCGCCATACAATACCATTCTAGTTGATAAAAACTTTTACAATAAACATTTGAAACGATAAAATTATTACTTATTTCTTAACATTAAAATGAGGTTTTAACAAGTATCACCGTCAATCAACGATTCAAGATTTACTAGGTTGTCAAAGACGTCAGCAATTGTTTGAGAACGAATTTTCAAAAGAATATAATAAAAACAATCCTGTTTCGTCGACGAATTAGTTATGTACTTTACGTTTTTATAGCACTCTTTCAATCCAGCAAGTAACAGATTTTTAATAAATTTTTTGAAATTTGAATTTTAACATTTTGACGGCGTATCAAACAGTAACAATATTAGGACACAATAAAAGCAACCGATATGACATCAAGTAGTGAATAAATATAAACCAAGATCGTTAGGATAATCGGTACATTTTCGAGAGTAGATTTCTGACGAGAATAAACTACTATTTCTTACCGACGGACAGTTGATGCAATTGACTTATGACTAATGAATAAGCTTAGATTATTCGTCAGTGTAACCGAGTATTAAGGAACCAAGAATATCGAATTTTAAAAAATAGTACATTTTCATATTCTTTTTAATCGTTTGTTAGGTAGTTGTTCTCTAGAAACCGAGCCGTTTCAAATTTTACTCCTTAGGTTCAACATATGCACATATCTAATACATGCACTTCGAAGGATCTCGGCAACAATCAATCAAGATGCAGTATTGCCTACTTATTCTGCAAAGTTAAATACAAGAATGGGGTAGTTTTCAAGAGAGATTCTAGTCGTAATTTAAATTTATTTATGCTAAAAAGTTCTGTTTAAGAAATATTTATCGTATGTTAATAGACAAAGCGATATTTTTATATTATCTAACTCGCCATCTCAGTTGTTTTGGATTATAAAGGATACGTCTTTATAGAAAGAACTCGTTAAGTTCAATTGTACGTTCAATTGACATTTGACATACAATTGACATACCTAAAGAGTATCCTCTAGGTAGCGGTGCGCGTTTAGGGCTCAATTTTCAACAAACACAAAATTGGTGCGTCCTTCATTGTAGATACCGGCCCAAATCATAATGGAACTCCCATTGAATAAGACTCTTTTTGATATTGTATAGTCCAGAAACCTTTCATTTTGCCGTCTATACACACCATCGCGTGGCCGTAAACAAAACCTCGATTCATCAGTAAAAAGAACATTATGCAGTTACTTAAATATACGTATTTCGACAACTAAGTTGTCATCATCAGTAGGTGAAACCACTAATCAAAGTGTCGCACATCGGGCAAAGTAAAGCTAGCACATCCTACGTCATCTTTGACGTTTACATGTTTAAGAGAAACTCAAAACGGGAGTTTGTTAAACTATATTTAATAGTAGTTTATACAACGAGACAATAATGACGGTTATTATTGCTGAGAGAGGAGTAACTCAGCTCGTGGGAATAATGTCATTATTGCGAGTTAGTATACACTACACTATCTAGGACTAATTGAAAATTTCTAAAAGAATATCAAACATTATACTATAATGTCGATATGGCGCTTGAAGTTTTGACAGTTAGTAAAATGGTTAATAAACCAAGCGTAGTTGCATCGGCCTTAAGCTTAATTTCTGGAGGTGTACATAATATAAATTTATCGGCATCACTATCCATGATAAAACCGATAAAACTAACACTAACACACCAAATTAAAAAAAAAACGCTAAAGTTTATCGTATCGACGACACGTTTAACAATTGGAATGACCGAGCTTGTTTATCATTACTATGATAATGCTGGTAAGACTATGTTTTATTGGCGGAACCCAGGGAATAATAAGACATAACGTTATCATTATTCTCTGCATTGCGCCAATAAAAACGGTCGCATAATCATTAATATAATAGCTACTTTATTGTTTAGTCGTAAATAATAGTTATTTCTCTACGGCTATTGAATAATATATTCATTCTGCATACTTATTCAATTGTATAATGGCATCAATTCTTCACCCTGTGTGTAATGAATCATTATACACGGCCTGTTGACGAATCACATCAGTCGTATTTTTATTATTCAACGGGCAGTACAACATTGATGCAGTATAAAGTATGCGTTACCTAGAAACCGCTAAACAAGTCAAAATTTAAAACGTCAAATACATTTTCTGAGTATCTTACGTTGCTCGCATACTTTCTTCCTAAAAAATTAGCTTTGTCGCTAATGAAAGCGATAGTGATGAAATGTGTACACCCCCAGATATTGTAGACATTGCAAAAGCAACATCTATTAGTAATAAATATTAGTAATGGCTCTAATTTTAAATTAACATTTGCAAACAAATAAATTAAACTGTTATGTACCTACGCATTCTCTTTTTTATTTAATCCTGTAGCCGTAGAGAAAGTATAGTCTTTAACTCGCGTATAATAGGCTATTATTAACTCGGGTGCTTACAACGCTCGCCTACGGCTCGCGTTGTAATCTTCACCCTCGTTAATACTAGCCGTCATTATACGCTCGTTGAAGAATATACTATTATGATACAAGTGTGTGAAGTAAGGCTTTTATGCACGAATTGCGAAGTTTAAAGCACGAGCCGAAGGCGAGTGTTTTAATCGCAAGGAGTGCATAAAAGCCTTTCACACACGTGTGTCATACAATATTTTATCTACGACCTAGTTAAAAAAAAAATTTATTCAGTCAACTTTTTCAAATTTACATTAATTGTCAAATTTGTACAGTTATTAATGTTACTAATTATTACATTTGGAATATTTTCTTTTCTTTCTTGGTATAGTATAGTTTCTTACGTTTTTTCTGTTACACCAATCTAAGAAATCCTTGTACGTATTCATATATAACTTTTTAGATTTAACGGGTAACAAGTTTGAAGTTATGTTATTGGCTACATGAGCGATTTCTGGAGGTGTACCTAATAATTCTTCGTGATCCGTAATAATCTCTGACAGTTCTGGTAACAAGTTTGAGGTTATGTTGTTTGTGGTTTCAGTAATTTCGGCAAATTCTTCCTCATCCATAATGATCTCTCTAAATAATCAAAATGTGTGTTTAAATACCATTGAATTCGCATAAATTAGTTGTTTCTCACCGTTAGGACTGAAAAATTGTAATTTACAGACTGCACAATAGACAAAATCACTTTTGTTTTGTTTGTTGTCGCTTGGCGTCGTTGTCAACAGAAATCATTTAATAATGATAGTCCCATTTAATTTACATTGGGTTTTTACGCATGATTTAAATCATTTACGCACGATTTATTTAATGTAGCTCTTTACACATAAAAACTTATTAAATAAATTGTTAATTATGGGATGGTCGTAGATAAAAGCCTTTATTCCATTAATTTAAATGCAAACTGGTATAAATTGATGATAATATAGACATTCACAGCGAATAAATACATAATTTCCGTTTCAATACTAAATGTTTCTTGTATATATTTTTAACGGTGTAATAGTTACTTGCGGTATTGAAAAATACATATCTATCAAATAAGCCTAGTTTGGTGTACATTCTTCCCGTTTATTTTGATTGTTTAAAAGCAGTTCCTTTTAAAAGTACATTGTGTTTATAATCTCGTTGCGTTGTTTGGCTATAATGCCGAAAAGTTTCTGTAAACAGTCGAAGCAATTAATTGCTTCATTATTGACCTTTTTATAGATGACATCTTATAATTGACATTTTGCCGGCAACATATATGGGACGTATCGTCATGGATCTAATATGACATACAATTGGATATAACTCGTTTTCTATATACTTAATTCTAATCAATTAAATTCAATAAGCGTCCAATAAAGTTTGGTTAGTTAACGTCAGTAATCAAAATATACAACTTTTAAGGCCGGTATAATGTTTACGCTTCAAACAAAAAGCATTTGTGGTGGAAAGCTATTTTCGAAGGGGAAGATGACTGGCTGGAGTATGATAATATTCTTGCGTAATATACATGAAACAATTTAGATTGCAATTTCCGAACGCCGTATTTAATTGTAATCAATTTGTAAAGCAACTGAAAAGAAGAGTTTTGAATCTTCGGGAAACTGGATCTGCTGACAGAAAACGAAAAGGTGTAAGAACCACGTGTTCGCTCTGAAAATAATACAAATAGAGTAAGAAATACAATTCAAGGGCGACCTACCTTATCTATTAGAAGGCTTCCCCAAAAGCTAAATTTAAGTACACTCACCGGCAAAAAAACCGGGCACCTCAATATTTTACATAAGCTTAATGTTTTGTTGATTAGTGACATTGATTTTCCACTTAATGGTATAGTAGCAGCATTATTGAAGTATAATGTTATTTCTACCATCAGAAGTAGATACAAATTGAAAGTTGATCAACGAAAATGATATACAAAAAAGGGATATTTATCAATACGTTTTTGCCGTATTACGCAGTTGTTATATAATGAAACAGATATGCAAAATACATATCCGTCACTGTAAACATGGACAAACACCTCATATTTTTAGCATTTACTTCTGTTCAATACATATGTTTCAGCCATCTAGGCCTCATCGGTTGAACTAGTGAAGCAATGTGTATACAAATTAATACAGATCTGTTAAACAACGGATCTGTATCTGTATCTACATTTACGCTAAAATCGTCTCCAAGCTATAACCAGTTTCGTTCTATCAGGCGGCACCAATTTAGTCAGTGACATGTGACGGAAGAAAGCGACTAGGCCAGAAAAGGCGATCTTCCGCTCGAATAGCAAGGCTATTACCAAAAAAAAGCGGAAAAATACGTATATTGGTGCTGTCCATTAACACGCGCCAGATGGCGGTAAATATTTACCGCCATCTGGCGCTAAATGCTAAAAATACGAGGTGTTTGTCCATGTTTACAGTGACGGATATGTATTTTGCATATCTGTTTCATTATATAACGAAAATGAATTAATAAAGCCATGACAGAAAAATTTTGCTTTAATTCTTAACGGGTATATGACTTAAAGCAACAACAATTAAAAGAAATAATGAAACATATCATGTTACTTAAGTAAGTTTAGTATCGTATTTCGACTCCTCTTGCCGAAATGACGGCGCGAGTCGACGCGGCAGCGAATTTTAAAATCTTTTCTTGAGGAATTGCTTCATATTCCTCTGGTGGAACAGGACGACGACGAATGGCTCTTTGAAGTTGATCCGAAAGATGTCCAATTAGATTTAATTATGGGCTGCATGCAGGCCAATCTAATCGCCGTATTCCAACCCCATACAGATATTCATTCACTATGTTTGCTACATGGGGCCTTGCTCAATCGTGTATTAACACGAACTGATCGCCAATAAAAGGTGCAAACGGGATGACATTTTCTTTTTTTTATTATTAATTATTAATATTGAACTTGTATTCGTGTTCTTCACACCAGATTTTTAATAATATTTTATATTATTAAAAATACTTTTGTATTATACAAAACTGGTGGGGTTTTACCCACTCATGTATGTTTCAATTATTCTGTTACATAGAAAGATCTTTATTTCGCAAATAATATCAATCTGAATACCAGATAAGTAACCCTTCCGTGACCATTACCATCAAGTATTTATAAATTCAAAAGTATTAATCTATTTCTGCCAATACACTTATGATTACCTTTTGCATATAAAAAGTTTCATTAATAATTCCAATGCTAATGTTATACTTTATGATAATTAGAGTACATAAGCATTGCTTACGAGGGAAATATTTCATTTAAACAGGATATAAAAGACTTATCTTCATCAAGCAGTAAATTATACAATGTTGTGTCTCAGCATTAAAAAGAAACAAATTGAATGTTCTTAAAGTCGCTATGAAGAATCTAATTGATCGGAATTTTTATAACCAAATGAGTATATTAAATTAAATTATTGCGATCTAGTTTCTGCACTTGAGGAATTACCCTAAAATAATTTGAATTCACTTATACTTATGTTCTGAATTATTAGGAAATTCCTTACAATATTATACAGTCTGTACTAAAAGTAAGTGAAGGAATGAAAATACACGAAGTGTGATCAAAAAATATTGTGAATAATTTTATTACGAATAAGGTAATAAGCTTACATTAAATTTCAATTAATCTCCTTAAAAGTACTCACCTCGGCTAGCGATGCACTTATCTCAATGTTGATTCCAAGATTCGAAGCATTTCTGGAAGGCTTCTTTCGGGAGGCCCTTCACCTACTCCGTCGTGTCCCTCTCAATATCGGGAATGGTGTCAAGACGTTTCCTTTTAGCACGGTTTCTATTTTTAGGAAGGATGTCGACAGACAGGAATCTTTCTGTAGGCCAAAAACTCGCGAAACAGAAGCGACGTATGGCATGGTGCGTTGTCGTGATCAAGGAGGAAGCCATTGGCTCATTTGCAAATTATCGATTAAAATGCTTTGCAGTGACCCGTATGACATATTCAATTCTTTGGAAAGCTCTCGAAAACTTTCACTTTTAAATCGCTCATACCACTTCTAAACAATTTTCGGAGTCACCAAATTATCGCCATACACTAATTTCAACATTTCATGAGTTTCTTTGGTACTTTGTTGCAATTTAAAAGAAAAGTTAATGCTAACGCGTTATTCAAATTCTCTGATCCGCAATAGACATGGTAAACACGCCCTCGCTCTTCCGGCTCTGAAAGCCGACTAACAAGTCACAACGTGACACTGACTGTCTCAACGAATCAAACTATCAGATTCATGATTTCAAATAAACGTGGCGTCAGCAGTTGCTACTATAAAAATTTATTCACAATATTTTTTGATCACACCTCGTATAAGTCTGTTAGGTCAAGATCATAGAAGGATTTGGATTCCATTTATCATTGGTTTGGTGTGGAGTAAATCATCTGTATTTAAACAAACAAGTGTAAAGCTATGACATTTACTAGAAGGCTCTCTAGGGCCTGTTCTATACGATTATTCTCTTAATAACGCGATAGTACAGGGTGGCCCAAAATGACCGAAGGGGTTTGCGTTCATTATAACTTCTTATTTAAGACTTATTTATTATTTTTTTTTAATTTTAAATATTTACAGTATATTAATGGAGAATATTTTTAATTTAATTATGAAAAATTATATCTCGCAAGTGGTGGCCATTTTCTGCTTTGCATATTCGTGCTCTTTCCAAAACATTTTCCATAACCTTTCGCAAAACTTCAGGTGTTATGTTGTTGATTTCGTCGCGTATATTATTTTTTAATTGCTGTATGGTTCGAGGCTTATTAATATATACTTTTCCTTTCAAATAACCCCAAAGGAAACAGTCTCAAGCGGTTAAATCCGGTGAACGCGGAGGCCAATTAAAATCGCTTGTACGAGAAATAATTCGTTCACCAAAGATGTCGCGTAAAAGAGCCATTGTGTCCCTCGCAGTGGGCGCTGTGGCTCCATCCTGTTGGAACCATACTTGCGAATGGTTTTCCAAGGCTGGCCTTAAAAAATTTTCCAACATTGTCCGATATCTAACACCAGTGATGGAAACGGCGACACCGTGTTCATTTTCAAAAAAATATGGGCCAATTATCCTTTCCGACGAAACACGGCACCAAATGGTACACTTAAGTGGGTGTAATTCTCGCTGTTGAACTACTCTTGGATTTTCCGTAGCCCATATCCTGCAGTTTTGCCTATTAACGAACCCATTTAATTGGAAATGGGCTTCGTCGCTCATAATTAAATTATGAATAAAATCATGATTTTCTTCTGCTTTTTGATGAAAATAAATTGCATAATCAAGTCGTTGCTGGTAATCTGTCGGTTTCAATTGTTGGACAAGCTGAATTTTGTATGGAAACATTCTTATTGTATGCAAAATTCTCTGCAGCGACCCTCTTGAGAGGCCAAGTTGTGTCGAACGTCTCCTGGTTGATGTTTCTCCATCTTCCCGAATACTCTCCTGTACCCGTTCAATATTGTCATCCGTGTGCACCGTTCGTCATCTGTCGGCACCAGGAAGGTTCCTTACTGCCCCTTGTTCTCGAAAATTTGCAACCAGACGGTTTATTGTTGACTCTGAGGGTCCAACCCGCACATTAAAATAACGACGATATGCACGCTGAGTCAAAACAATGGATCGTTGATTTGAGAAATAAAGTTCAACGATTTTGGCACGTTGTTCAATTGTGTACTGTTCCATTTTAAATTCCCCAAGTCTTCTTTACAAAATACTGAAAACAAAAAAAAAATTATAACAAAAAAGTTATAAGGAATTAAAACTCCTTCGGTCATTTTGGGCCACCCTGTATCATGTTGTCATACTTTTAAGGGATCCTTGGTATTATTTTTCATTCTGAACTAACTTTCAATTTGCACGTATTAAACGTTAAACAATCTTTCAAACTGTTGGGTTCCCTGACAAACATCAACAGGAACTTCTTTAGAAGTGGTGCACCCATTAGCTTTTGCAACTCATTCATTAGAATTAATCTAGAATACTGTTCAGTTATTTGGAATCCATCTTTCAATAAATATAACGATTATATCGAGAACATACAACGTAAATTTCTTACGACACACTACTAGCGGAAATATATTATCAATTATTTTGACCACGGATATTACTATGAAGATTTGTGCACAGAGTTTAACCTCGTGTCATTAAAATATAGAAGAATCACGAAAAACGAAAGTTTCAATTACTTGTCCGACAGAGTTCAAACTGCTAACTGCAAACTGCTAAAATGCTGACGAAGAATGAATAGTAATTTGCAAAAAACTTTGCTAATATAGACTAAAGGGCGACCTAAAATATTTACGAAATTCATTTAAAATAGTACATTAACAAAATTCTTTTTAGCAATTAAAATCGTCAATAAAAAATACTTGGCATTTCTTACGCTAGAACAATTTATTGTTATTAATTGCAGGATTTGTTAACAATAAAGAGAATCAAAAACCAAACTAGAGTAAGATACCTATCAAGTGCTTTGAAAACATACCGGGTGTCCACACGAAAACTTAATATTGATTTATTTCTGGTGTTTTTGAAGACAAAAACTTGAAATTTTTTATGGCTGTTCAGTATATATAGGGGGACAATGAACAGTATATTTCATGCAGCCCCATCGGGTCACCCGCCAGCCTCAGACACCCCCACTCCAAGATCTTATAACTGTATTCTTTTTGGTTTATTTTGAAAGAACACAATTTTCTTGATATTCCTATGTGAAAACACAAGTTACTTACATCATGATATTTATGAGATATTTAAAGTTAAAGGTTTCAGATATTCGAAATTATCAACTCCGAAAAATCAGTTAGTCATGAAAATATTTAAAACAAGATTTATTCACACTATTTCGGTTGAATTAAATGCTCAAATTGGTTACTGTTTACAAAAATAAAGTCTATTTTTAAAAGCATTTCTAACATTTTCGAAGACTTGTGGCGTTAAATTTCGACATTCCTCTGTTATTCTATTATGGGAATTAGCTGCTGATTGTGGCGATGTCTTATAAAGAACAGACTTCAAATGTCCTCACAAAAAGAAATCTAGGGGAGTCAAATCAGGGGAGCGAGCTGGCCAATCAATAGAACCCCTACGTCCTATTAAAACATTATCAAAATAATTCCTAACTTCTAAACTATAATGTGGTCCAGCCCCATCTTGTTGTAAGTATAATTGCTCCTCGCCTATTTCATTCAAGTTTTCTTCTAGACACCGAATGATAAGAGGATGTATTAGCTCTTCCAAAAACTGTAGGTGTTTAGGTCCAGTTAAATTTTCCTGGAAGAATATTGGGCCAATTACTTAGTTATTAATAATTTCTGGCCATACATTAATTTTTTGGAGATATTGTGTGTGACCTTCTTGGAAAATGTGGGGATTGGCATAGCTCCAATATCGACAGTTGCGTCTTTTCACAAGACCGTTTAAGTAAAAGCAACTTTCATCACTGAAGCAAATACTTCGCAAAACATTTCGGTTTTGCCGAATCATATCTTTCATTATCTCACAAAATTCGGCTCTTTTGTCTAAATAACCGTCACCCAACTCTTGGTAAAGTTTAATTTTATAAGGGTGCACTTTGTTTAATTTTAATATCTTATGGCGGGTTGATTTTGGCATTCCCGTAACTTCGGATAATTTGCTCAACGAAAGCTCTGGATCTAAATTAAAATGACCAAGAACTGCTAGTTGCGCAGTTTCATCTAGTACACCACGATTATTCGTATTCCGTTTTTTATTATATACTGATCCAGTTTGCAAAAATTTTTCTATTACTTTTCTCACATAAACAACACATATGTTTTTGTTTGGGTGATTTTCATTAAATAACGTCGCCCTTTGAGAATAATTTTTGTTTGCAATTTCATATCAAATCACAATTTCAGTTTTCTCTTTCAGAGTGTAAACCATTTCAGTAAGAAACCAGAAATTTTAAGAACAATATTACAAGTGTTAATATTAATGCAACCTAAATGTCATATTTTTTACAATTCTAATTTCAAATAAACTATTTCCATGACTAACTTATGATTTTTGGGAGTTAATAATTTCTGAGATCCAAAACTTTTAACTTTAAATATCTCATAAATTTCATGATGTAAATAACTAGTTTTTTCACATAGGAATAACAAGAAAATTGTGTTCTTTTAAAATCAACCAAAGAAAATACAGGGAGTCATTTAAAATCTTGGAGTGGGGGTAGCTAGGAGCAGCGGGGCGGTATGAAATATACTGTTCATTGTCCCCATATATCCTGAACAACCACTCAAAATTTTAGGCTTTTGTTTTCAAAAACAAAATCAACCGCCTTTAAGTTTTAGCGTGGACACCTGGTATATTCAAATCGACATTAAAATTATTGTCGGTGTTTCTATTATTTTATTTTCGAAACAAATCCCTTTAAAGACCATTAAAAATTTATAATACTGCAATTAATTCAAAAGGCTGGGTAGTTTTGTTAATAGAAGATCGAGGAGTAAGAACAGTTTTGCTAAATAAGAAAAGGTTTTCTTAATAGCTAATACAGAAATAAGAAAAACACCCTAACCACAATATATATCAATAAATACTATATACGTATTTCGGCAACTAAGTTGCCATCTTCCTTAAAAACCTTAAAAACTGAAAAATGTTAAACGTAGCGTTTTTGGCTAAGGTAAACCTTAGAAGATATGCTCTGCACCAAATCGCCAGTGGGATAACACTATATATAGTATTTATTGATATATATTGTGGTTAGGGTGTTTTTCTTATTTCTGTTACAGATTACAAGCCACAGTCTCCACCAACTTCGGATTAATAGCTAATACTGGAATTAATATGTTGTATGTCAAACAGTCTTCGAAGATTGCAGTGCCAATCAAATAGAGCTCACAATAATTTATAAATATAAATAAGATATATATCTATAGATTTAGAATATTATTAAAATCAGTTAAGATGGTAGAATGGTATGCAATTTTCACCACGATTAATGGAAAATATTTAATAAAATAAGTAGCAATGACCTGCATTTTCGATTCAAGAGGTCTTGATAATAATAATATTATCATGAAATAGCTAAAACAATTATATGTACCTTTAGTATAAAAGGCTTGGATAAATAAGAAATCGATTCCGTACCAGGGTATAATTGTTTACTTGATAAAAGCATTCGAAGCTCAATTGTTTCTAAATCGAAAGGATTAATTAGCTGTAATTGCCGTTACCTAAAATACACGCTAATTAAGAATAAATGTAGAAATATAAATACTGAAGTGCCCCTCGGGGAATCTCACGACTTGATAAATAAAAATATAAAAAAAGCGTCCAAAATACATCATTACACTACACTAAAAAGAGAATGTCCTTACTCTCACAATAATGTATTTACATTTAGTACTATTATAAAAATATAAAGGTAAAAAATATAACGCTGACAATATTGTGACTTATAATTAGAGTGGACCAATCCGGAGCGATATTGGTAAATATTTCATATAAAAGCCGAAAAACTCCAATAATTTATCAATTAATATATAGATATATATATATATATATATATATATATATATATATATATATATACATATATCCATTTATATATATATATATATATCAATTTATATATATATATATATATATATATATATATATATTGTAATAAGGCATACCCATGAGCAAAAGGGGCCTAGAACAAAAATACAGAGTTAATATTTAAATTGTTAATTTAGAATAAGTCACTGTTAGAACTACATTTTTCACGTGCCACATCAATAAAGTTAATTCCGCGTTTTTAATTGATCAAATTTGAATCACACATTTATTAAATTTCTTGTTATCATTCACTTAACTTATTTTCAGATACATTTTTATTTCACCGAAAATATTTAACTTAATTAATTGGAATTATATGTCACATATTATGGTCATAGCTGTACCTAATTTGAATCAGATAAAACGGGAATTATTCCAAATGTAAATAGGTATTTAGCGGAGGTTTAACATTCAAAATACATTTTTATCTATTGTAAAATTAAAACAATAATTTATGTGAAATGTCAAAACGATTGGGAATAGTAATTTATTTTATTTTGATAAAATAATTAACGAGATTAAATAAATATAAACAAACATTCAAAATAAGACGCCTAGAGATTCAACAAAAACAAGAGAGGGTTGGCTTGGGTAATTAAAAATGGTACAACGTGTCGAATTTTTATAAAATTGTGTTGCAGTATTTAAGTGATAAAATCGAAAATAAATTAGCTAAATCTTACCCGAAACATATCCTACAAGCATCCTTACCACCAAGCATCGTTTCTACGAAGGTTACCCCATCCTAGACTTGCCTGAGCGCGGAGAACGAAAATTCCAGCTTCGCAGGGACGCTGAACCGAATTTGGAAAGATACAAGCTTTTCTCCTACACCTGAACCCGTTTATCCTGTATATAAAGACTCGAATATCCATCGACCATCCAGAGACCACAACCATTATCAAATTGAGTATTTATTTATTTATCTCCTAAAACATAAAATAATTTTTTTTTACATGTTGAAAATAATCGTTAATATTTCATATAAATACCAAAAATGTTAGCATTTAATCCATATACAGTTTAAAATCGAAAAATACAGTTCTTTTTAAGTTGAATTACAGTTACGTAGATTATATTTGAGCATTAGTTATTTTATAAAAATATTTAACCTTACTTTAATAATTATATCTGATCACGTGACTTTTCATGCTAATGTTATGCTATATTGTATTCAAACTTACCTTTTTTGCATGGAGATTCTGATTAAACCAGTGATATTTACTATTTATCCTCTTGTTTTATTTATTAAAATTAACATCGGAAAGTCTTTCACTTTGAATAACTTGTTTTGAAAACTCATGCTTATATTCTATCAACGTACCGAACCCGCTATAAAAACTGTAATACATTCACCTTTACCAATCAGCTAGCAGGCATTTTGATAACAAGACACATAAAGTATTTAGCAATAAGTTTAACACTTGAAGGAGGCCTATATGAGTTAAGTATAAATTGTTTATATTATCGTTTTAATGTTCTGTAATATTACACCTGTGTCAATCGTATAAATAAAACTTAACGCCATCTATAGGTCACATTTAGAACTACAATAGTGCATATTTTAAATTATATTTTATTTTTCAGGCAAATTAATTATTACTTTAACTATAATTATACGTATCAATTATATAAAGCCATTTCGATTTATATTAATATATATATATATATATATATATATATATAAATTGATAAATTATTGGAGCTTTTCGACTTTTATATGAAATATTTACCAATATCGCTCCGGGTTGGTCCACTCTACTTATAATGATAAGCTATAAATCGAACTCGATTTAAAACATTCGAAGATATTTCCAGTAAATAAAGTTACTGTTAACGCCAGACTGCGCTGAATTTTCAAGAAGCAACGTGAAGAGCTGAGAATAAAATTGAGAAAAACATATTAGTTGCTTGGGGGAAACTGTAAGCTATCAACATACAGTAGACTACTTCTCTATAAGTAGATTTTTAAACCTGTCTGGACATATGACGTTCAACTTTTGGATTGTGCAACGCAAAAGCAACATCGAAATTATTCAACGTTTTCAAATGAGTATTATTAACCCGCCTTTGTACGTCGTAATGACGATCTACATCGAAAACTTGAAGTGGAAACTATTGATCACAATATATCAAGATTTTCTAGAAGCCACGAGCTGTGGTTCTCCAATCACGTAAATGTCGAAATTTTCCAGTTTCTGGATAACACCAACCTAATCAGAAAACTCGAAAAGGCAACACCTTTCGAGATAATTAAGTCAAATAAAGCGTGTAAAGCAGAACATAGTGCGGCAGTATACACCTAAGATTCAGTGTAGTTAAGTCATGAGGACCCAAGAATTCTCGAGTGAGTTAGCTAAGTTTACATTCTTTGTTAAATTAGGACAGAAGAAAATTAGTATTATATGTTGAGTACTGAAATATTGAAATAACGAAATAAAACGAAACTCTTTTTTCCCAAAAATAGTTTTAATAAACTAAATGTACATTTCGTGTGTTCTGCACAGATCATCACAGTACTACTGATGATGTATGCAGAGCACACGAAATGTACATTTAGTTTATTAAAACTATTTTTGTGAAAAAATTGTTTTGTTTTATTTCATTAGAAGAAAATTACTTATTAGCCTACTTCTAGTGAGATTGTGATAGTAATTAAATATCTCACAAGAAATGTTTTCTTATACACAATAGTAAATATGGCGAATATGGCGAATATGGCGGATGCTCAACTAATTCAAAGCCTGTCTGAGCTACTGCAACTGTTGCTATGGCGGACCTGTGACTGGGTGCGTTATCCTGATGCAAGAGAACACTGACGCAACTTGCCTTTTCCTTTTATTAAGTAACGTAATTTTGGAAAATTAAATACGCATTATAAGCACCTTTAATTGTTGCCCCCTTCCGTAGGAAATCTACTAAAACTACGCCTTCAGCATCCCGAAATATGGACAGCATGACCTTCCCTGCGGAAGGTTGCACCTTGAATTTTTTCGGCGATGTTGAACCTCGATATGTCCACTCCATACTCCGTATTTTGGTCTCTACACCATAATGCTGGACTTATCCATTGTCATTAATCTTGCAAGAAAATATTGTTTGTCGTGTCTATACCGCATTAAAAGACGACTGCAAATGTCGTTTCGAGTTTACTTGTGTGCAACTGTTAACATTCGTCATAACCATCTTGCAGACAGCTTTTTCATGTTCAATTCGGCCACATGGTATGAGAGATCAGTATCCTCAACTATTTGTCTAGTAATTACACGTCGATCTTGCAGCACGAGATCATGGACCTTTTCAATAGCTTCTTGGGTAGTGACTGTTGTGGGCGCTCCAATTGCATGTTCCTCTATACACGATTGTCTGCCACATTTAAACTCACGACACCACCTTTTAACTATGTCAAATGATGCTGCAGATTCCCGTAATGTATCCACAAGATCTTGATGAATTTGAGTTGGTCTTTTAAACGTAAGTATTTAATCACCGCTCGTTGCTCGACACGATCCATTTTGATATGTGACTCTCTCGAACTAGGGCGTCTAAAGGCACGCTTTAACAGGTCCAGACTTGTAAATATCTAGCGTTAGTCTATACATACCAGGTTGCAATGCGAGGTGAATATAAATAATTGTTTTGGTTTATAACTGGATCAGGGGCGGAGCAAAGGGATTAGCCCTGGTATAATCATTTAAGTTTAGCTTTGATGATGCTAGTTCAAATAATTACTCGAATTTTGTTTATCTAAAAACATAAGCTAATTGAGGTATTACGAACTTACAAGTGAAGGAAATAATAACTAGTCGAAGAATACTATTACGAACCTTCAAATAAAGAACATAATAATTACACATTAAACAATACTATTCTGTTACTGAAAAGGATTGCTTTATTAAGCCACGTAATCAATATACTAAACTTATTATCCTATTTATTAATAACATTTTCGAATAGTTTTATTTAGAAAATCTAATATTTTATATAGAATTTTAATAATAATAATATACTTTAATAACAAACAGGCTAGGCCCAACTACAAGGCACATTATAATTATACTTATATATATATATACTTATAATTATAATTATAATATGCATTGTAGTTGGACCTAGCCTGTTCGTTATTAAAGTATATTATTATTATTATTATTATTAAAATTCTATATAAAATATTAAGATTTTCTAAATAAAACTATTCCAAAATGTTATTAATAAATAGGATAATAAGTTTAGTATATTGATAACGTGGCTTAATAAAGCAATCCTTTTTAGTAACAGAATAGTATTGTTTATTGTGTTCTTAATTATTATGTTCCTTATTTGAAGGTTCGTAATAGTATTCTTTGACTCGTTATTATTTTCTTCACTTGTAAGTTCGTAATACTTCAATTAGCTTCTGTTTTTAGATAAACAAAATTCTAGTAATTATTTGAACTAGCATCGTCGAAGCTAAACTTAAATGATTATGGCAGGGCTAATCCCTTTGCTTCGCCCCTGATCCAGTTATAAACCAAAACAATTATTTATATTCACCTTGCATTGCAACCTGCTATGTATAGACTAACGCTAGAAATTTACAAGTCTGGACCTGTTAAAGCGTGCCTATAATAGACGCCCTAGTTCGAGAGAGTCACATATCAAAATGGATCGTGTCGAGCAACGAGCGGTGATTAAATACTTACGTTTAAGAGACCAACTCAAATTCATCAAGATCTTGTGGATACATTACGGGTATCTGCATTATCATTTGACATAGTTAAAAGGTGGTGTCGTGAGTTTAAATGTGGCAGACAGTCGTGTACAAAGGAACATGCAGGTGGAGCGCCCACAACAGTCACTACCCAAGAAACTATTGAAAAGGTCCATGATCTCGTGCTGCAAGATCGACGTGTAATTACTAGACAAATAGTTGAGGATACTGATCTCTCATACCATGTGGCCGAATTGAACATGAAAAAACTGTCTGCAAGATGGTTATGACGAATGTTAACAGTTGCACATAAGTAAACTCGAAGCGACATTTGCAGTAGTCTTTTAATGCGGTATAGACACGACAAACAATATTTTCTTGCAAGATTAGGGACAATGGATGATAAGTCCAGCATTATGGTGTAGAGACCAAAATACGGAGTAAGGAGTGGACATATCGAGGTTCAACGTCGCCGAAAAAATTCAAGGTGCAACCTTCCGCAGGGAAGGTCATGCTGTCCATATTTTGTTTATCTAAAAACAGAAGCTAATTGAAGTATTACGAACTTACAAGTGAAGAAAATAATAACTAGTCGAAGAATACTATTACGAACCTTCAAATAAAGAACATAATAATTACACATTAAAGAATACTATTCTGTTACTAAAAAGGATTGCTTTATTAAGCCACGTTATCAATATACTAAACTTATTATCCTATTTATAAATAACATTTTTGAATAGTTTTATTTGGAAAATCTTAATATTTTATATAGAATTTTAATAATAATAATAATACAAATAATAATAATAATATAGTTTAATAACAAACAGGCTAGGCCCAACTACAAGGCACATTATAATTATAATTATAATTATTATATTATATTATTATAATTATAATTATAATTATTATATTATATTATATAATATATAATATTATATTATTATAATTATAATTATAATTATAATTGTAATTATAATTATAATTATAATTATAATTATAATTATAATTATATGACATTAAAGTGTAGTCAAATGAACTATAGTGGTGTCCATCCGCAAGCCATCCTTAAGCAAACAGATCATTCTGCATTCTGTTGGCCATGTTGGAGAGAATGCAGGTAGGAGTCCGTTTCAAGACGTTTGTCTTCGCAAAGGGAACCATAAATGTAACTTCGTACCTGGAGTTCATACGAAGAACCAAAAATGACATTCGCTCCAATATGAACGGGCACTCAATAATGTTTTCCATCAGTTTAATTAGGAATTTCCTACAAATATTTGCTCTTCTTACACTGAGTGATGACATGCCATGACGTGAAAGCAAATAATCCTGGGATGCACCACGTTCCGGGTAGATACCATCAGTCTTGAATGTGAGGTACTTCAAAAACTTACGGTGAACACGGTCCAAAGGAATAGAATCGCAAGCATAAATGGGATACCAAATTAATGAACATATTCCATTTTGCTCAAGCAAGGTACAATGATTTAAGCAAAGTGAGATCTTTAAAATATTTTGATACACGCACAATAAATCCCAGAGTTTTGTAGACATCGGAACACATTATATGGGATTATATGAGATCTGAACGTAAGATTACAGTCAAATAAGACTCCAAGATCCTTTATTTCCGTCTTACTGGTTAAAATATTGTTTTGATAAAATACGAAGATTCGTGAGGGGTAGCAAATCGGATGTAAATGTAAATATCCACGCAGCATTTGTCAATATTTAATTTAAATTAAACGGTCACAGCATGCGACTAATACGTCCATATTCTGCTGTAGTTTAACGATATCGTCAATTGTGGAAATCTCAGAAAATATATTTATATCATCTGCATAGGCGAGAATGGGACACTTTACTTGGGAAAGGAGATCATTCATAAACAAAAAAAAATAGCAAAAGACCCAAATTTGATCCCTGAGGAACGCCAGAAGCAAGAACAAAATTATTGGAGCAGAACCCATTATAGGTCACGTAGCATTTTCTTTGTAATAGATAAGATCGAAGAAGACTAATAGAAGTTGGAACAAGACCAAAAGATCCAAACTTATGAAGTAAACTAATGATCAATAATCGAAAGTCCTGGATCGGTTAGTATAAATTACAGTGACTTTATTTAATACAGTGACGACAATTGCATGTTAAGTCCCGCCCAGCCGCCATCTTGAGGCAAATTCAAATCTGCGAGTATAGCAACTATGGAACATTTTCTAGTTATATTATTCAATTTCGCATTTAATTTGTGAAATATATGTCAAAACAAGGAATTGAATTCAAAATCAATAGAAAATAATTAATTTTAAGATTGTTTCTACGTAGTACGTACATTAATAATTTATTCTTAAATCAATTACAAAACTAATCTTCACAAAATATACTTACAAATACACAAAAAAAATTAAATAAAATAAATTTAAAATCTGTTCAATATTTGATTACGTTCTTATTTATTATGAATAAAATGTTTTTATAAATTAAAAGCCTTGGTCTTGTTCGAAAGTCTGTATTGCTTGTAATCAGTTTCTTTTTCAAAATAATTTTGAGAGTAGTCTCATCAACGAATATTTCGTTTTGCTCATGTCTATTGAGGAAGCAGTAAAGCAGAGACAATATCTTCTCTTTTTTTTGCGATTGTTAAAATTTAAACATGTAGGAGACATGGTATGTAGATGGGAAATGAAAACGAATACATATATAGAAAATGAAATTTATTGTAGTAAATTACATGTATAAATCATCATAACTTTCATCTGTTGATGATCCTGATATAGTCACTTCCCTTTCTGATGTTGATGCTTTGATGTTCACTAATTGCAACAGTCAAAGAACTTACTGATTGTGATGGTTGAATATAAACTTCCGGGATAAAAGCTGATTGTCGTGGTTGAACGATTAATTCAATATTCGAAAGAGATTATTTCCAATTTTACTTTATAATTACTGAAAGTAAACATATCCAATATACATAAATATAAACTATATAATATCTTTTCTACTGGATTCTACAAAATGTAATTACATATTAGATTCTTTTCTAAATTGAACTTACTTGAGCTAGTATCCATCTTGCATGGTAGCAAATGTGTTCCTTGCATATGAGATTTTCGTTTCTTCTCTTCCTTAGTAAGGGAGAAGAGTGTTGGTATAGCATTAGATCTTAGTTTCCGGGTTCCATCCATACGCGTCTTTTCCTATATCTCTGGAGCAAAGTGAATCTACCGGACAAGAAAAATATGTTATAGTTAAATCTGATTCTTTATTTATACACCTGTAAGTGTAAGTTACGTAGTGAATATTTACATACCTCACATAAACATGATGTATCGGTTGGTGTACAATTGGCTCGCCTCATTTTAATATGCCATTCTTTTCTTATTAAAGTATCTCTTGGAAATGTTTTCATAAGGAATCTCTTCTTAGCACAGTTACTACAATTTGGAGCAGCACAACCAGGCATCTTGTTATGTTGAAATTTATTTCCAAAAATATTTTATTTTACAACCAAAACCTCAATATTATAAATAAATATTGCCGACGTACTTATTTAAGGCACACACTAATAAATTTAATAAACACCGAAAATATGCTATAATCACAAATGTAAATTATATCACTTAATAATCTTATAATTTGAAAATTCCAAAAATAAGGACATAAAGCCAAGAAAACATATTACTTCACAATATATAACACTCGAATAGTTCATAGAATAATTTGCCTCTTGCCTCATAATGGCGTCTGGTACCATGTGATCATAACAACCAATCAAAATTGATACAGCTAGTTGTCGTCGCTGTGTTAAATATAGTCAATGTAGTATAAATTACATCAACCTGACCTCTGCCGTCCAAAACCTCACCGATATGCTGAACAATCGACGCCAAATTGGTGACAGTAGATCTACCCATAACAAAACCATGCTGGTTCGGTGAGATATGAGAGCGCGCGTCACTAAATAGCCTGGTGTATAATACCTTCTCATACAGTTTGGCGAAGTTAGAAATAATAGAGATAGGCCTGTAATTGCACAGGCCTGCATAAAATTCGTGATGACGAGATTTTTGTTTGTTAAACTCAGTTTTTATATAGCAATAACTAATTAAAATACAGTTGGTCTCTACCACCCACAGATTTTTTTTTGCACAAAAGAAAAAGAAAAAAATATTAAAAAAATCTTATAATAGGCGTTTTAATACATTTTAAAATGAATGTACTACTTCAAATTCTAGGTATTAAACCAAAAATGATTTTCTGTTGTGGTTTTAAAGAAATTTGTTAAATAGGCCCTCATTACCTGATGTAAACCTTTTATTAAATGTATTAATTTTGGACAAGATTTCCGGGAATTTTTACCTGCTAAATCCTATTTATTATGCTTTCACTATATTAGTGCTGCGAAGAAGGATTTCAAGTTTATCACTCCAAACAAAATGTATATTTTAATGTCATTTACTTCATTATAGCTCTGAGTGTCGATCAGTAAACAAGTAAAATTAATTTGTCTTTAGTGTTGTGCGTGGTATTTGATAAATAAACATTGCTTAAAAATATGTCTAGCCGGTGTTGCAAAAACAAACCAGATAATTTCTGTTCTATTTGTGGATATTACGTCTTGAAAAAGTTTAAGAGACCAATTGGTGAATTTGTGAAAAATGCATATTATAATTATTTCAAAATAAAATTAGGAGATCAAGATAAAGATTGGGCACCCCACGTTGTTTGTAAGGTATGTGAAGAAGGTTTAAGACATTGGACCAAAGGGAATAGAAAAAGCCTTTCTTTTGGAATACCGATGGTTTGGAGAGAACCGCAAAATCATCATGATGATTGCTACTTTTGTCTTTGTGATATTAAGGAGCATAATAGAAAAACATTGAAACATATTTTGTACCCAAACAATATTAAATCAGCTATCAGACCAGTTCCTCACAGTGATCATGTACCTATACCTATACCCCCCAAAGTAATACAAGAGGATATTGAAACCTCTACAAATTCCGGCTCCGTACAAATGGATAGTGATTTTGAACTATCAACCTCAGGTCAAAACCAACCTCAGCTATTTTCACAAGCCGAACTGAATGATTTAGTAAGAGATTTGGGACTTTCAACAGATCTTTCTGAAGTACTGGAGTCTAGGTTGAAACAAAAAAATTTGCTTGCCCCAGAAACTTGAAGAAACCTTCAGATCTTCCTTTCGCTGAATATGACAGAAAAACAACCAAACGAAGCTTTTCTGAAAAACGAAAACGTTTTTTTAAGAAGCATAAAGAATAAATAACTATTTCTAATAGTTTCTATGTGTATATTTTTGTATTTTTTTTAATATAATATAAAACTAGCTTATAAATGAAATAAATCGTGTTTTTTCTATATTTTTTGATTTTACTGGTTTGAAAAATAACTTTACGTGATACAAACAAAATAAAAGCAGATTTGAAATCAGCGCTACCCAATTACTAGAAAACAGTTAAAATTTTTAAATCAACATTCAAAGAGTTGAAAAATGCAGGCCTGTGTTATTAATCAACGCACGATCTCCTTTCTTATGCACAGGGATAATTCTTGTGTTCTTCCACCGATTCCACCGATTAATAAAGTGTTTAGAATAATTTTCCCATGTTTTTTAATATTAAGTCATCAAATTAATCCGATTGCCTTATTGCGTTTTTACATGTTATGATTTATGCCGAATATATATTTTAAATAGCTAATAAAGCAAAACTAAAAATAACTATACTTATCTTTAAAAAAACGAGTTTCTACTTAACGAATGTTTCCTGTTTAATTCTTTTAATTCATAACCAATTGTGTAAAAGTAAACAAAGTATTATAAATTATTCATTTATTATTCCGTTGGGATCTCCTATCTTGAAAACTAATTTACATTCTAATAATTTTGCTGATCTATATCTATCTATCTATATAAGCTTGAATTAACCTAGATTGAAACTGTTTTATATTTAAAACATAATCTACTATAAAAGTTATTACTTAGAGTGTAGATTTTCAACTTGTTCAAAATATTAGTATTGTATGGAAAACTTTTACAGTAATAGTCGCAATAGCCTTGGAACTTACGTTTCAAGGTTATTATCGTTACCATTACTAGAAATCCTTAACTTCATTTCTTTGATTGACCACTTCAAATATTTTTACTACATCTCGATACTAGCTCTAAGTTGTTATGCTTTATGCCTCTAAATCTTTTCATTATACTAATTTAAGAAAAAAGCTTTTATAGCCGATATTATCGATAGTTACAACACATCTACTTCACTTACCAAATTTAATTTTGAATCAAATATTAAATATTTAATTAAAAATAGCAGAAAGCTTTTACTTGATGCTCTTATGAAGCAATTACATGTAATACATATAATTAAAACGCTTTTTAAACTTCTAACGGCCGGTATTATCAACTGTTATTAAAAGTAGTTTTAGTTAAATGACATTTAAATTAAATGTCACTTAAATTAGGGGTTCCGTATTATGAAATGAATTTAAGCAGCATTTACTTAAATGTGGTATTTATGAAGGTTGGCATTACTTTTAGAACAAATGAACGATTTTAGCACATTTAAACAGTCTGTGGCTATAGAAAGCTCCCTTAACGGGCAGCTCTAATAAGCGACCATCTCCCTTAAACGACCAAATTGTTCGGAACCGATTTTCGCCCTATCTTTTAATACATAAGACACCTTCCCATGAGCGAGCGCTCCTATAAACAGGCGCGGGCAACATTTTTTTTAGCCAAAGCCAGAAAATATCTCCCATAAGCGACCACAAAGCTCCAACAACCGGGCGAATTAAGATTTTAACACGCATTACACATTTCTAGACTCGGTAATTCCCTTAGGGGATTTACCGTTTAAGAAACAGCTGGTCGTTGGTTCTTTGTGCTTTAATTGTGATAGAGAATCGGGTGTGTGCATTTTTAACAATGCCTCCACAAAAAAGAATGTTAACACTAAAAGAAAAAATGGAAATAGTGAATATAATTTATAAAGAAAAACTATCTACTCGGGCTAGAGCAGCGCGATTTTCGATAGGAAAGACGCAAGCTACGATGATAGCAAAAAATAAAGAGGACATTAGACGTTTATGGCAGTCTGGTGTAAATGTGCATAAAAAAAAAAGTTTTTTCAGAAGTGAAGGTTCCAACATCGATAAAGAATGTTATCAGTGGTTCGTGAATGCTAGAAATCGGAAGATACCCATTTCTGGAGGGCTTCTAAAAGAAAAAGCAAAACAAATTGCAGACAAATTCGGCTACACCAGTTTCAGTGCATCTGATGGGTGGCTACAAAAGTGGCGTAAAAGACATAATGTAAGCTTTAAATGCATTTCTGGTGAAGCAGCTGATGTAAACCAAGAAACAGTTGATGCATTCATAGAAAAACTTCCTTCACTATTACTCGGATACCAATGCGAAGACATTTACAACGCCGACGAAAGTGGCCTTTTTTTTCGCGCGCTTCCCAATAAGACCCTTTCCTTAAAATCTGAAAAGTGTGTAGGTGGGAAATTGGCCAAAGAAAGACTTACAGTGTTGTTTTGTGCAAGTATGACAGGGCAGAAAGAAAAACTACTAGTGATTGGAAAATCGGCTCGTCCTAGAGCACTGAAAAACATAAGCATTAAGGATTTACCTGTCAAGTGGATGTCAAACCGGAAAGCCTGGATGACAGGCGATATAATGGGTGAATGGTTAATCGAGCTTGATCGAAAAATGAAAATTGAAAAGAGAAAAATTTTACTGTTTTTAGATAACGCTGCTTCACATCCTCGAGAATTACACCTCAAAAATGTGAAATTATTTTTTTTGCCTCCCAATACATCCTCTGTTTGCCAGCCACTAGACCAAGGCATCATTCAGAATTTCAAGCTTTATTACTGCAACCAGATTATACAACATATTTTATCAAACATAGATTCTTCTAAATCATCATCTGAATTATCCAAAAAAATTAATATTTTAGAGGCATTATATTTTATCAAAACGGCATGGGAAAAGGTCACTCCATCAACAATACAAAATTGTTTCAGAAAGGCTGGGTTCAGAAAAACGAATGCGACGGTTCCTCAGTTTGACTCTGAGGATGAGGATGACTTACCGTTGTCTGTTTTGGCAACAATGGAGATGATGAGGAGAGCTGCAGAAGATTTAAATATTACCAGTGACCAGAACCTAGACGAATTTATAAAAATTGATGATAAGACACCAACAGAAGATGATGATTTTGAAAACCAGACTACTACATCCAGTCAAGTTAGTGAAGCGAACGAGACCGATGACGAAATAGAAAACGTTCAAGAACAAGAAGAAGAAGAAAATAAAATAAAATGCTTTGATGAAGCTTTAAATTGCATCAGGGAACTGAAAAGGTTTTCTACAGATGACTATGTGGCTTTTGAACATATCAAAAATCTGGAATGTCATTTTCAGAAGTGCCGTATGGAAGAACAGCAAAGGAAAATGAAGCAGTCATCCATTTTAAGATATTTTCCAGCTGTTCCTAAATAACTTGTTTGTGCCTATTTCATTATATATTATGTACATACATATATGTACCTATATAGTAGTTACATGTTACATTATACGAGTTCTGTTTGATTTCTCAGAGTTTTCTCTTAAGCCGGCACCTCCCATAAGCGGGCAAAAATCCTGGAACCGTGACTGCCCGCTTATGAGAGCTTTCACTGTATTTGCTTTTGTTTGTGTTGCTGCTTTTAATACCAAACACGCGTCAGTCTCCAGATTCTTCAAGATTATTTTTGTGAAACAATATTGAGTGTTAACATGAATAATAAGAAAGGTCGTGGAAAAAATTTTAGTGAACAAGAAGCTATAGATCTCTTGTCACTGGTGGTCAATTATATAGACATTCTAGAAAATAAACAAACAAATGCAGTGACTAATCAAGAGAAGGTAATTCTTCCGTAATTCGTCTTTTATCATTTAATCACTGATGATTCAATTTACAGGCTCGCACATGGAAAAACATTACAGAGAAGTTCAACATTTCCCATCCGTTAACAACACGTACCATTGAACAGCTGAGTGCAAAATATGAAAATTTATAACATCGTAGCAGAAAATATGCTGCACAAAAGAAACAGGCGCTATATTCTACAGGTGGTGGCCCTTCGCAGACAGTTATCGATGTAGTTCTGGATACTGTATTAAGCATACTCCCAAGCAAGACTGTCGAAGGTGAAATAAATTTATAAGACTGCGACAGTGAATCGCTGGCTGTATTCAGTTGCACTGGTGTCGAAAAAAAGCTTGGAAACACAGATAATCTGATAACGGTATATGTACCAGGAGAAATTACAAATGAACCATCTGAACTAGTTTGTGTTACAATGAAGACAAGTGATGCAGACACAATGGTCCACACAAGTGGATCATATTGTACACCGGCACCAACACCAAGCAAAATGTCGAAAAAACATAAGAGAAAGCGCGATTCAGATGATATCGAAAAAATATTAGAGGGAAAAGCCAAATTTTACGAAACTAAAACAAAATTGTTGGAAGTAGAATATAATTTAAAATTAGACGAAATAAAAAACAAAGTTCTCCAAAATCAAGTTCTGGAGCAAGAACTATCGGAAAAGCAGGAAACACAGTCGGTCAGATTTGCTCTCCTGAAAGAGGAATTGGAAGGAAAGAGGTTACATAATATGAAATTAAGAGCAGATCTCTAATGTTATGTATTTCTTTAAAATTAAATTTCAGTTTTAAAATGAAATGTACTTTTTTTTGTATACTGTTCAGATAGAAAGATATATTAATAAAACGTTTGTTACTAGTTCTTTTGTATTTGTGTTGTGCATAAGGTTATAGACTTGTTGGCTAATAAATAAAAAAGTAGAAAGAAATATTGAATGGTTACATTAATTTATTCGAAATATTTACTAGTAAACAATCATACGACAGATGCTCTTTTAATTACCATAAATTTTGGAAATAATTTTGTATCAGTCTCTGGCGAGTATTGTTATTAGCCTCATAATTAGCTTCATTAAACACTTCCTCTGCTTCAACCAAAATGTTTTCCTGAACTGGAAGAGGCTCATTTCTATTAATTGCAATGTTATGCAACACTGCAGTAGCAACGATTATAATTTTTGCCGTTTCATTATTCACCCTCATCCCCAGAGACAAAATTGGAAATCTTCTTTTCCATACACCATATTGGCGTTCAACAGTATTTCTGGTCATAATGTGGCATGAATTATACTTTTCTTCAGCTGCTGTATGTGGTTGCAATAATGGTGTCAATAGGTAATTATTATTCCCATATCCTTTATCACCAAAAAGAAAACAATAGTTATACATCCCAGTATCAAATTTAGTTTTTAGCCTGCTGTTATTAAATACAGTCTGATCGTGGCTGGAACCAGGCCATCTTGCAACTATGTTTGTGATTTTTAAATTGTAGCCACATGTTGTTTGTACATTGTACGAAAAATAACCCTTTCGGTTACGATATATTTCTCCATCATGACCACCTGTAATATTAAACATAATCAATAATAATTTTATAGATTTATGCTATAATTTTTCTTGGAGATTGTATTTTGATGTGAGTACAATCAATTGCACCAATTACTTTTGGGAATCTTGCTATTGCATAAAACCCAGCCTGAATGTTTCTTATTTGGTCAGGTGTCTCAGGCATTTTAATAAATACTGTTTGGAGCTGGCCAATTGCAGTTGAAACTTTTTTTATTATTCTACTGGCTGTAGCTTTCGTCGCACCAATAAAATCTCCCACAGAAATTAGCATACAACCAGACGCATAAAATCTTAAAGTTAGCAATAATTGGTGCATTGGCGACACACACTGATTTCTTGCGGTATGAAATTTTATATCATTTTCAATATAGCCTAGAATTTCAGTAACACCTTCTTTCGTAAATCGAAATCTTTCGAAAAATTCATCATTAGATAACTCGTCGAATGGCTGTCTTCTCTGTTTGAATACTTTTGTTGTTATGTTGTCTTCTCCGACGTACTATTTCTATTAACTCTTCATCTGAAGACGATGTGAAATCACTCGAAGAAGTGTGCGTTTTGTTATATTGGTAGATAAATTCAAATTAATATTAAATAGAAAATATTATAACCTATATGGATGTAAGTATACAGACTTTCCGAGGTTATGTATCACAAACTGATCACAAACATAGAAGTGTACACAAGTCCCAAATATACATGAACACGCATGCGTAATTCTCCGTTTAATTCTTGAGTCGTCGAATTTGGAAATTTAAGAATAAATGCGTTACAAATGAAACAGACATGCAATATACATATCTGTAACTGTACACATGGACAATATATCTCGTATTTTCAGCATTTACTTCTGCTTAAGACACGTGTTTCTGCCATCTATAGGCGTCATCAGTCAAGCTAGTGAAGCAATGGTATGCAAATGATACAAATCTTTTTAAGAACAGATTTGTATCTGTATATGCATTTACAAATCTGTTCTTAAAAAGATTTGTATCATTTGTATTACATTGCTTCACTAGCTTGACTGATGACGCCTATAGATGGCAGAAACACGTGTCTTAAGCAGAAGTAAATGCTGAAAATACGAGGTGTATTGTCCATGTGTACAGTTACAGATATGTATATTGCATGTCTGTTTCATTTGAAACAAATGCGTAATACGTGCATAACGTATTGATATACTTAAACCTTTTAGTATATAAATGCGTGTTTAGAGCTAAATCTTCGTTCAAACATGTTGATAATACGCTTGCGTTACTTTTAAATGCCATTTAAAATAAATGTCCTTTTAATTACGTTGATAATGCCGGCCGTAAATGTTTCTAATGTGGTTGAACTAAGAAATATTTTTAAAACTTTTTTTAAGACTTTTTATTGAAGACAGTAATTCTATTATAGAGCTGTGCACGTAAGAAGAAAACTATATTCAATTTTTTTAATGTTTTTCATTCTATAATATAGTTTTCAATTTAATTTTCTCTCTAGTTTCTATTCCTCTTTTTCCAGTATTTCAACCATCTGTGAATTTCCTTCTTTTATATTTCCTTTAGCCTTCGCTTTAACTTTCGTTTCATTAGCCATTCTTGTTATATGTTCTAACCACCCTATACTATCGTGTTTAAATTATTTCTATTAACAATGAACATCGACTCGATAGGTAACACAATAGCATTATGTATATTAAATAATGAACCAAAGCGAATTTTTAACCTAAAGACAATAATACTTTGTCTGTGTATTGTCTTTAGGATGCATAAAGTATTTCTGAATATCGGTCAATAAAAGAGACAATAAATTAAGAAAATTGCGAAGATGGTAACAATGATGTCAGCTCACAATCCTAAATTGATTTCAGCTACACTTTTTCTTCATAATCAGTTTCTTTTTTAATCGTAAATTTCAATATTTGGGTTTTGACCAAAAGCAAACTTTTCAAATCTAAATATAAACTTAGGTTGTTGTAGTACTATACGCAAAATTACATATTTACAATAATGAATCCCAACAAATACCGCATACACGTGTATTAGAATTGAAGTTATTGCAAATGCAAGAAATTGAAGAGTTTAATATGATATTTGTTCTACTTGGCGAACAGTGAAAAGCATGATGCAGTCTCATACATATTATAAAAGGTGTCCCGTATCGTTATGTTCAAATTTTAGGAGTGTAAACTAGACTTCATTTCAAGTAAGAAAAACACAAAACCTGTATATCCATTTTTATTTGTTTCAAAGTTACAGATCTATGAATGTGATTGTCAGATCATGAAAGAAAATGTAATCCTAAAGTCAATACAAACTGATTTTATTTCAAAAAAGTTATACGATTCAATAACAGGCCTGTGTTTGTTAACGTCGCATAATAAAATGTTATCCTAAAATAAATAAACACGTGTCGTAGTGCATACAGTAATTTCTTCGAGATCTACAAGAAAGAGTACTGGAAATTGATTTATTATAAAGAAGGTTCTTACTTATTTCGCAAATGCTGAACTATTAATATCATACAATAAACAAATGTTAACGTGGCATTTTTTAGTAAAGGATTACATTACGTTTCAGTTCATACAACAGCTTATTAGTGGTCCACTTACACGTTTTCTTTATTCAAAATGCCTTACCGATTTTCCTCTCAAGAGTATGCGGGCATGCATTTTGTATATGCCTACTGTAACGGCAGTGCACGTCAAGCAGTTATTGAATACCGACATCGGTTTCCCGATAGGCGCATTCCTCATTACAGAACGTTTCTGGGAGTACAGAGACAATTTCGGGAATGCGGACTGCGTGATTATCTGCCAGCAGACTTAGAGGAAAAAGCAGTGTCTATTGTTACAAGAGATCCAACTCTCAGTGTACGTCGAATCGCTAGACAACTACGAGTGCCACGAACGAGAGTTTGACGAATTTTAAAAAGTGAGGGCTTATATAAATATCACTATCGCAGAGGATACGGTTTGCTTGAGGCAGACCACTATGCTCGTCTAGTTTATTCTACCTGGATATTAAGACAGTCACGACTTCTTTTTAATTTCTGCAGAACAGTCCTCTAGCTAGACAGATGAATCTACGTTCACGAAAAGTGATGTTATAAATCTGAGAAACCTGCGCAGGTGGGCATCAGAATATCCCAAAGCTATACGCCCATCTAAATTTCAACATGAACTTTCTATTAACGTTTGGGCGGCCCTAATACATGACTTGTTGATTGGTCCCGTCGTTCTTCCTTGGAGGTTAAATGCATCCTCTGCGCTACTAGGGACTTGCGTTCGAGTATTTTGTTAGAATGCCTTAAGTTACTTATTAAGGAAGTTCCTTAATAAGCAACTTACGGCATTTTAACAAAATACTCAAACACAAGTTCCTAGTAGCGCAGAGGATAGAGTATTAGTCTAGAGAACTAAAGGTCGTGGGTTCGAGTCCCAACTAAGGACGACATTTTTCAATAAAAATTTCGTATAATTATCGTTTTAATTGTAGATAACAATATTAACATTACTTCGCGAAAATAACATTCTAATTTAAATATTTAATATAGCCGAGATTCCAAGATTTATCAAATGATAATGGTGTTTAAATGTTCAAATGATGTTCTTGGTTTCTTCCGACCGCATGTCCTCTGTCTTCTTCTCATTTATACTGTCCTTCTCTACCGTCCGATGACGTGCCTTCTTTACAATTTGAAACATATCTACCTTGTAGTACTGGACTAAATTTGACAACTGCATTGTTTACAATATATAGATAAATATATTAATTACTAATGAATGAACAAATATTATATTGGATTCTATTTTGTATATTCTAAAATATTTTGAATTGTTTTGATGTATTAATAATACACATTTTTAAAGGAATGGAATGCTTATCCTTATAGATAATTATCATAAAATGTTATTCTAATTTGTGATGCATATCAAATAATAATATACATTTATTACTTTAAAAACCTTAATAGCTTGTTTGAAATTTCACATGCATGGCAACAGTTATAATAAATAATGTTTATGTATTAAAAAAAAATGCAAAATTCAAGCATTGATTATGAAGCTTGTTACTACTTAAAATATTGTTTTATAAATTGATATATACAGGGGTAGTTAAAAGTATGGAGACGGCGATTTATTGTCGTTAATATTCATTTTAGGGAATTATGTTCAATATAAAAGTTTGTTAGGGTATTTTGATCTACATTTGAGAATATTTGAATTTTTTTTTTCTTCAATTGTTTTTTAGTTACGCCTGTCCGCGCAGTTTTTTTAAATAGGAACTAGTAAATTTTACTCTACCATTCGATAGAGAATTTTTTTCTCTTTACAATAATGTCTTTGTTTTTTTAAAATTCATTTTAATAACTTTTTTTATAAGAAAAGGCCGGTTCATGTGTTTAACAGATGTTCGGTACATCGCAGATAGACAGAAGCGTAGCGATAAACAAACTTGAGCGACATAATTTTATCAGTGGTTATTGTGTACGTCAAATCTTTGACAGAAATAATTCATTTGTGCAATTTGTTGCTATTAATATTAACAATGGCGAGTTTAAGTGCACATGAACGAATTGAAATACTTATGATGTTGGGTTATGGAGATAGACGCAGAAGTTTACAAGACGTTTGTAATTTATTTAATGATACGCATCCAAATATAAATCCAATTTCTAAATCAGCGTTCAAAGAGTCATAAAGTTTTACCAACAACGGATTTAGAAATTAGATTTCTATTTGGATACGTATCATTAAATAAATTACAAACGTCTTGTAAACTTCTGCGTCTATCTCCATAACCCAACATCATAAGTATTTCAATTCGTTCATGTTCACTTAAACTCGCCATTGTTAATATTAACAGCAACAAATTGCACAAATGAATTATTTCTGTCAAGGATTTGACGTACACAATAACCACTGATAAAATTATGTCGTTCAAGTTTGTTTATCGCTACGCTTCTGTCTATCTGCGATGTACCGAACATCTGTTAAACACATGAACCGGCCTTTTCTTATAAAAAAAGTTATTAAAATGAATTTTAAAAAAACAAAAATATTGTTGTAAAGAGAAAAAAATTCTCTATCGAATGGTAGAGTAAAATTTACTAGTTCCCATTTAAAAAAACTGCACGGACAGGCGTAACTAAAAAACAATTGAAGAAAAAAAAAATACATATTCTCACATATTCTACACATATTCTACATATTCTCAAATGTAGATCACAATATCCTAACAAACTTTTATATTGAACATAATTCCCTAAAATGAATTTTAACGGCAATAAATCGCCGTCTCCATACTTTTAACTAACCCTGTATATACAGGGCAATCCAAATTAAGTGTTCACCATTGGTAACTTTGTTATTATTAAAGATACAAGATTGTTTAAATTAGCAAACTAGTAGTACTTTTAACGCTCTTTAAGATGGAAGAATTAAAAAAAACAAATGAGCAGCGCGTTTTCGTGTTTTCCCGAAAAATATGTTTTTTTTCAAATGGAAACCCCTGTATATTATATCATTTTCTGTTAGAAATTCAATTTTTAAACAAAAAATCTTATAAGAACTTTTTTACTGGGATTAAAAACACTTGAGTTATAATGTATAAACAAAAACAGCTAAATAATTTTTATAAACTTTATTTTATACATAAACATATCATTAAAAGAAAATAAAAATCACTGATTTTTCCATAGAAGATGTTCAAAAATACCACCTTGTTGTTCAATACATTTTTGAACACGTTTCTGAACTTGTCGAACTGCTTTTAGTATGGTCCTACCATCTATTTGGTTTATCTTTTCACTAACTGCAATTTTTAGGGCGTTTACGTTTTCGTACCTTTGCTTATAAATCTCTGTCTTTAAATAACGACATAAAAAAAAATCAAGCGGTGTTAAATCTGGCGATCGGGGAGGCCACTGAATAGGACCATTTGTTCCTATCCATGAATTGTTAAAAATAGTATTTAGAATTTGATGAGTACCTCTGTAGTTGTGCGCAGGTGCGCCATCCTGCTGAAAATGCAGATTCTGTCTACTTATGAGATCAATATCGTCTAAGAAATTATTCAAAATTTCAGTCAAAAATTCTATGTACCTTTCACCAGTTAGAGTACCCTCATAAAAGAAAGGACCAACAATCCTTGAACCAATTAAACCGCACCAAACATTAAAACTGTAACGGACTTGCGGGCGTCTTTGATGTACTAAAAGAAGATTTTCCTTTGACCAGTAATGATGACTTTTTGTATTGTACATTCCAGAATTTGAGAAATTTGATTCATCAGTCCATAAAATATAACGAAAGTTGTTTACATTTTGGCGACAAAAGTTAAGATACCAGTGGCAAAAAAACATTCTTCTCTCTGGATCCCCTGGCAAGAAAACTTGAACTGGTTTGTACTTATAAGGAATGAATTTGTGTTTCTTCAGAATCCTATGCACAGTACCGTGACTCAAATCAGATTCCTTGATAATATCTAGTATGGAATTCTCACGGTTGGCCTCAAAATATGCAAGAACTAGAATTTCCGTGGCCTCGCTTATTATAAAAGTCCTTCTTGTTCTTGTTTTGGCAAAAACATTCTCATTGCCTCTAAATTTTCGGTACAGTCTCAGAAAAAATTGCTCATTTGGTTGTGTTCGGAGTGGATATAATTCAGCGTAGTGTTCTTTTGCCCTCCTAGAGGATTTTCTGCACACTAAATAAGATTCTAACATATCACACTTTTCTGCATGGGTAAAAATCATTTTTTTGTCAAATTGATAACTAGCAAAATGAAATTTATGAGTGAAAGACTAATAAAACTGTACTAATATTTGACGTTTACTAGAAAGAATTAAAGTCGTTATCATAGAAACATAGAAATGCACTTGACTTAGCTGTTTTTGTTTATTCACTATAACTCAAGTATTTTTAATCCCAGTAAAATATTTCTTATAAGATTTTTTGTTTAAAAATTGAATTTCTAACAGAAAATGATATAATATATAGGGGTTTCCATTTGAAAAAAAACATATTTTTCGGGAAAACTCGAAAACGCGCTGGTCTTTTTTTTTAATTCTTCCATCTTAAAGAGCGTTAAAAGTACTACTAGTTTGCTAATTTAAACAATCTTGTATCTTTAATAATAACAAAGTTACCAATGGTGAACACTTAATTTGGATTGCCCTGTATAGCATGATTTAAAATTTTAAGTTATTTACATTTATAAACTAGAACGTAAAGAGATATAATAATTTACATGACATCTAACATACAATATAACTTTACCAAATATACAAAGATGTGTTTTTTTTTCTTAACATGTATATTAAAATAGAAATAAAACTACGGTTCTAATCTTCACTTTTAGTCTTTAATCGTAACACGACAATTGTTTCGCCAGCACAGTGGCTTCCTCAGGTGCTTCACTGTGCTGGCGAAACAATTGTCGTGTTACGATTAAAGACTAAAAGTGAGGATTAGAACCGTAGTTTTATTTCTATTTTAAATTATGGATCTTCATCAAGTAAATGCCGAATCAATTCAATTATGTATATTAAAACCTTTTTACAGAAAAATTCTATATGAAATGACTATGAGATTTATTTTATGACGATGTTCTTACAGGGTGTATTTAAAATTTACTTGTTTTCAACTTTACATTGCTGTTTTCAACTTTACTTAATTATTCAATTTATCTCGGTTAGAAAGTATCACAGCAATATGTCGAGGTCATCTATCGCACAGCAAAAGAATTTTTTTCTACAATTACTATATGTCGGTAAGGCCAAAAACGCTCTAAATATCCCTCAAATTACAATTATTAATCTAAGATTAGTAATATGATGTTAAAGAACACCTAATAAACCTAATTATTGCTTTTGCCAATAGTACTGAAATAAAATACTTTCGCTTGAGTATACTGGGTGTAATCCAACTATCACAAAGACATGATTATGATGTCATCATTCTGTGTAACCTATGAACCTCTAGAAGTTAAAGTTCAAATTTATAAAAACCGAGCATAACCTCTACCTACACTATTTTAATTAACGAGCACAGACTGGCACAGAACTATGAGCTACTGTTATTGTAGTTCGACATACAAATGAATGCTTATATATTTTGAATTTTTAATGAATAAAAGTGAAAGACGTTTATTTGTTAACCGAAGAATTTATTATGAAAGAAATTAACTGGAACATTGATATACTTGTTTCGAAAAATATTTTACATGCAACTTATTATGATGAACTAAATACAAAAGAAAAGTTTATAACTTACAATGTATAAAACAATTAAAAAGAATGTACTTAATTTTTAGCGCATCTGCAGCTGTAATACTCTCAGCGAAATCGATACCCTGATCGTTAATTAAAAGATGTAATCTTCTAAAGAAACTTTTCGGTAACTAAATCTTTAGTTCTCGTGAAGAAAGTACGACTTTGATTTAGCAAACGTTGCAACAACATTAACGAAATATCTGGTTAATTTAATAAATTTTATTTAATTATCTAGTTGATCCAAATAATCCAGGGAAAATATTTTCATCGCTATAATACATATCGAAAAGCTTTCGGCAGAGTATTTGAAAACATAATAAACGAGAAACTAATTAGAAGAAATATATGTATATTGTAATATCTTCACAATAAAACACCTTGTTTCCTTAGCTACTTTATTGAGTAAATAGTTATTTGTATATTAAGAGCGCAAAGGGAAACATTGCCGGTTGAGAGATTGTTGCCATTAGGACTTGGTGAAGAATCAATACATCGTCGAATACCCGATATCATACTGGCATCGATTCCCCGATATCTCAGATAACGAAAGTATTGCTTCTAAGGTATCGATTCTAAAGTATCGATTTCAAAACAATACCTATCGATACTTTACCGATTCCAGTACTCGCTAAGTATCGATACTTAGCGATGTATCGGGTAGCTTACCTCTGTGCATTTTTTTAAATGTATATAAAGGATGCAATAACTTTTTTCTTTTTAACTCCTTTATTTGGAAATCTACATAAGAGTAACAATCCATTGGTTTGATAACACAGGCCTGCATAAAATTTGTGATGACGTGATTTTTGTTTGTTAAGCTCAGTTTTTATATAGCAATAACTAATTAAAATACAGTTGGTCTCTACCATCCACAGATTTTTTTTGGCACAAAAGAAAGAGAAAAAAATACAAAAAAAATCTTATAATAGGCGTTTTAATGCATTTTAAAATGAATGTACTACTTCAAATTCTAGGTATTAATCCAAAAATGATTTTCTGTTGTGGTTTTAAAGAAATTTGTTCAATAGGCTCTCATTACCTGATGTAAATCTTTTATTACATGTATTAATTTTAGACAAGATTTCCGGGAATTTTTACCTACTAAATCCTATTTATTATGCTTTCACTTTATTAGTACTGCGAAGAAGGATTTCAATTTTATCACTCCAAACAAAATGTATATTTTAATGTCATTTACTTCATTATAGCTCCGAGTGTCGTTCAGTAAACAAGTAAAATTAATTTGCCTTTAGTGTTTTGCGTGGTATTTGATAAATAAACATTGCTTAAAAATATGTCTAGCCGGTGTTGCAAAATCAAACCAGATGATTTCTGTTATATTTGTGGATATTTCGTCTTGAAAAAGTTTAAGAGACCAATTGGTGAATTTGTGAAAAATGCATATTATGCTTATTTCAAAATCAAATTAGGAGATCAAGATAAAGATTGGACACCGCACGTTGTTTGTAAGGTATGTGAAGAAGGTTTAAGACATTGGACCAAAGGGAATAGAAAAAGCCTTCCTTTTGGAATACCGATGGTTTGGAGAGAACCGCAAAATCATCATGAAGATTGCTACTTTTGTCTTTGTGATATTAAGGGGCATAATAGAAAAACTATGAAACATATTTTGTACCCAAACAATATTAAATCAGCTATCAGACCAGTTCCTCACAGTGATCATGTACCTATACATATACCCCCAAAGTACTACAAGAAGATATTGAAACTTCTTCAACTTCCGGCTCCGTACAGATGGTTAGTGATTTTGACCCATCAACCTCAGGTCAAAACCAACCTCAGCTATTTTCACAAGCCGAACTGAATGATTTAGTAAGATATTTGGGACTTTCAAAAGATGTTTCTGAAGTACTGGGGTCTAGGTTGAAACAAAAAAAAAATTGCTTGCCCCAGAAACTACCTTCAGATCTTCCTTTAGCTGAATATGACAGAAAAACAACCAAACGAAGCTTTTCTGAAAAACGAAAACATTTTTTTAAGAAGCATAAAGAATAAATAACTATATCTAATAGTTTCTATGTGTATATTTTTGTATTTTTTTTAATATAATATAAAACTAGCTTATAAATGAAATAAATCGTGTTTTTTCTATATTTTTTGATTTTACTGGTTTGACAAATAACCTTACGTGATACAAAAAAAATAAAAGCAGATTTGAAATCAGCGCTACCCAATTACTAGAAAACAGTTAAAATTTTTAAATCAACATTCAAAGAGTTGAAAAATGCAGGCCTGTGTAATATAACAAAATGACTTGAGTAAGCTGTTTCTGTTAATAATTCTTTAAGCTTTTCTATAAAAATAAAAATATTTGGATGAGCTTAAAAGGAGTCGCTAAAATGTTTGTAGAACGATTCACAAGCATTGGTAGTACGAGTAGATTCCGCAGAATTTTTAGCCCGAGGGTATGAAGGAAATAAAGAATTCTCTGATACATAATTGTCTTTATTCAATAATCTCAATATTTTTTAATAATAAGTCCGGTGCAATAGATAGCAAATCTAGTACAAAACAATCCCCGACTTCATTAGGTTTTAAAAAAGTAAAGGCGAATGTCATTCGTAACCATTTTCCGATTTCAAAACTTTTATCTCTATATGAAGAAGTTAAGTCGTATTTTTGGATTGTAGGATACCAAAATTGTGAGAAATCAAACCGGTATCCAATTATTTTCGCTAACGGCCAAGTTTGTAGAACAGCCTTGTGGAAGACGTAGGAATACTGGACGCAAGACTAATCCGTTTACCTGCATGTCCAAATGGATCTGTTAGGTCTGTAAATAAATTAGGCCGAAGATTTTCTTTAATGCCATAAACGTTAATGGCATTTTAAATAATTCGATCATTAACATTAATCGATTATAAATGGTCCGTATATGTAAAACCAAAATTAGCTTGGTTCCGTGTTTTTCTAGTTTAGATTATTTCTTTTCTTGATATCGATATTTCCATTGATAGTGGAAATATCGAAATACACAACGAAAATGTCCGTGTCAGTGATAAAAAGTGAACGTTATACGAAAATTTCACATTTTCAAAGTGTTAAAAAGTGGCGAAACGCCGTGGAGATGTTGCCAAAAACGACTGCATGGTAAAGCCAAAATTTACACCGTTAATAACCTAGTCACAAGAGAGCACGATGTTCAAAATCACGAAGCAGACGAACAAAAGGTAACAAGAAAAGTAGTTTGAAATACTTGCAAGAGAAAAATTGAAGAAGAAATAACCGAAAGGCCTTCATAAATTATTAGCAAAGCACTAGCATCCCATTTACCACCATCTCTCATTGATGTCAGTTAATTAGACGAAACATTTATAACTGTCGCCGAAAGATACTACCAGGTCCAGTGCCTAAAAACAGAGAAGAAATCCATGGACCTCTCAGTGCATAAAGCGAAATGCAATTAAACAATAAAAATGAACATTTTTTTGTTTATTAACGGCATAGAAGATATTGTTGTGTTTACATGTGAAACAAACAATATTTTAACAGAAATGGATCAACTCTACATGGACGGCACATTTTCATTTTGTCCTAGGTATTTCTTTAAATTTTTCACAATATATGGACTGCAAAATGGCCACTATATTCCCCTAGTTTTTTGTTTGTTACCGAGTAAGACTACTGAATGTTACAAAACTTGTTTTTCTTTATTAAAGTTCAATATATGTGAAAAATATTGCCACAAGTTTAATCCATATAAGGTTTTCGTAGATTTTAAAAAAGGCCATACACAATGTTTGGCATAATATTGTTTGCCGGTTTCACTTACACCAAGCACCGCACAAAAAGATAAAGTCGATTGGATTAGGCTCAGAATATGAATCAAAAAGTCAAATTTATTTAATATTTAAACCCAAATGAAGTAAAGGATTGTTTTGTGTTCGATATGATGTCGTAGAAGCCACACAATGATTTGTTGGATAAATATTGTGATTATTTGTTAGGTGCATATCTTGTCGAAAATGCAGTATTTCCCCCTTCTATGCGGGCAGAAGAAAGTGCTTCAATAACAAGAATAACTAATTGTTGTGAATTATTTCATGCAAAATTCACTTGGACATTTTATGCAGCGCATTCCTTTATCTATGTCTTTGTGGAAGAGATTAAAGAGTGCCAAATTGATACATATATTAGAATCCAGAGTGTTCATGTTACTGCGAGACATAAAGATAAAAAGGTAACAGCTAAATTAGCATCGCTTGGTAATCTTATGAATAGATATATGTTAGGAGAAATAAGCAGTCTACATTCCGTAAAATATACTTCATATTTATAACATATATAATATGTCACTGTAATAGTATGTTTATGCATATTTCGAAATGTGTTTTTTTTTAAATAAACTACAAAATATAAAGTGTACTATGTGTTTTTTTTTACAGTCAGGCTCTATTAAACAAACAATTCATTTGCGCCTAGTTTTTCCATAGAATTAAAGGACCCCTAAACTACTTGCGCCCAGTTTACTTGTTCATGTTATAGACCAGGTAAGTTCGCGACCAAATTACCACTGCCGCTTGTGGATACCTATTTCAAAATTAATTTAAACTTTCAAAATATTTACTTTTATAAAATTATTTTTAAAGCTATCCGTTATCAAATTAAATAATTTTATATATGTCACCGTCCGTTTATCGGCTGGATGTAAATTGTGCACTAACCTACCTGAAATTTTAATCTCGTTGCTAATTCGGGCACTAGCTAAAAATGTACTCGCAGAGGGTCTATGTAAACTGGGCACCGTATAAAGCAAACAAAAACAAGTGTATTTCAAGTTGAAGTACAGCAAAAAGATAGAAAATAAAAAATATGTACTCATATGAAAACAATAATAAAAGCAAATACTTAATTATATAAAAACTATAATAAAAAAATAGTGTATTTGAAGTCATACTGATGAACAAAATGATATACACTTCACAAAGTGTAATCGTGATATTGTTCCATTATTTAGTTGTTCACACAGACTCATTTAGTTTGGAATGAAACGCTTCGCATGCGTTTGTGGTGTTAGTGATCGATCGAGTTGCAGTAGCCCACATATGTGGAGGAAAAGGAGCATCGTCTTCTATGTATGTCTCCAATAAATAATCGGCGTATTCGTCAGCCTGTGACTGAGCAGGTTTTTCGGCAAACAAATCTAAGGCGAAACAATCGCCTACTTCGCCAGGATTCAAATACGTTAATCCAAATGTATATCGCAGCCATTTTCCTACTTCGGAATCTGTGTTCCTAAATTCTGCTGTTAAACCCAAACTTTGGATTTTCTGAACCACGATTGGTACAAATGGAAACGACAACCATAGATTTGTGCTGATGGCCATATAGCGCGAACCGCTGTATGAATGCTTTTCTCAAAATCTACAAAAACTTCAGCTGGTCGTAATATTGTAGAGTGACGTCGAAAGATTTCTTTTGTTAGCATTTCAAATAATGTTGCATACGTTTCACTGCGTTTATCAGGCAACAAACAAAACATCAATGGAATATAATGTCCATTATTAAGTCCGTGGATTGTAAGTAATTGTAAAAAATATTTAGTACAATACGAAAATGTACCGTCCATGTACACTTTACGCATTCCATATAAACTTCTAACATTCGTTCCACAAGAAAACACTATGATATTGCTCACTGGACATTTTATAAAAACGAAACTTTCATCCTTGCTTGTTTTAACATTAGCAGCTTCCACTATATCATGGACTTCTGTCTTATTTTGTGGTAACGGCCCAGGAAGAAATTTTCTCCTTGCATTCTACAAATTTCTTCGGATATAAGTGAAATCTGTTATCGTAATTGTTTCCGGCAGTTTCTTAGCTAGTTTTTCGGAAATATCATCAACGGCTTTACGTTTACACGCATTTGAAATCACTTTTCGGTTTAATTTACTCCGATTCTGTTCATGATTATGTTCTAGCTGGCTTCTGCTCACTAAATTTTCTGCACCAAGCCTAAACACTTTTGCGGGACAATTTAAGGATTTTTTTGTACAACGCCAAAACACTTCGCCACTCTTTAACACTCTCTGTTTTGAAAAGGTGTACTTGTTAACCACTAGCAAACATTTTCCGTTGTTACTGTCCACGAAAGAAACCTCCATACTTAACAGTGTGCAACAAAACTCGAGACTGAGAAGCGGATCTAATTTCTTACTTTAAGCAAACGCCGCAAACAAGATAGAAATAACTAAATACACAAACTAAATGTTTCCTTATATATAGAATATATTATAGCATAATACAATAGAGGCCCGCCCACAATAGATGTACAAATAAAAATACATTTGAAATCATCTATTTGGTCATTAGGAAATTCCTTAATTTATTAACGTCTAATTTCTTAATTTAAGCTTTAAAGCGATCATTACCCGAACGGTACTGGTGCCTAGATTACCTGTAGGATTAAGCAATCCTTTTTGCAGGGCAGGTAAATCCATATACTTGGTGCCCAGTTTACATCCGCCCCGTTTATCAGGCAACAACGAAAAAATTAATGGAATATAATGTCCGTTTTAATACCCATGAATAGTGTACAATTGACAAAAGAACTGCGGGCAATAATTAAAGGTACCGTCTAAATAAATTCGTGTCACATTTTTGGAAAGACAGGATATTAGATTTACAACCAAAAAACATTATTTGGTCAAATTTCCTGTTAATAAGTATAACAGGTTTTCCTTTAGATGTTTCCGTGCTGATCTCCTCCAGAATTCTAAAAGTACCTTCAATACTCTTCCAGCTGTTGTTTCCGGCTAGCATTGTAGAGATTTCTTCTAATACAAGCAGTATCCGTTGACGGTATATTCTTGTAATATGCGCTGTATAATTTCTGCAGGTTTTTCGACACATCTTCGGTAGTTTTCCATTTACAGGACGTGTTAACAATTTGACGGTGTAATTTGTCTATCTCAGCGTCATGGCTATGTGCCTGAACATGTTTTGTAAGAAGTATATTGTTGTCAACTTCGCCTAGGGTAAGAAGGAAAGCTTTACACGTTTTCTTTGTACAAGCCCGCCGTTTTTCACCAATTTTTAAATATTTTTTAAACAATATTTGTACTTGTTTAAAAAGTAACAATAACTCTTTTCCTCTTTCACTAAAAATTCATGTTGAATTCATGTTGACAAAAGGTTAAATGTCTTTACCACTTTAATTTAGAAATCTAACTAATATATATCCTTCACAAAAATGCTGTCTTATATACATAAACAGACCAATATAAGGTAAGTGAGAAATAATTAATCCAAATCATTAAGACAAATTTCTATGAAAAAGTATTAACAAAAATATTTATCCTATACGATTACAAAGCTTTGGGAAGCCGTTTACCTATTTATGAGATCAATTCAGTCCGACCCTTTATCTTACTACCTGTGGGCAGGTAATTTACCAACATCCGTGTTTTAAAGTTAAGAATTTAATGTTATCCCATTGGTGATTTGGTGAAGAGCATATCTTCAAAGGTTATACCTTAGTCAAAGACGCGTTTAACATTATTTTTTTATTTCTAGATTATTCTACTGAAGATGGCAACTTATTTGCTGAAATACGTATTTAGAGTTTATTTGTTTAAATTGTGGTTAGGTACCTTCCTTGTTTCGTTCCGTTTCAAATATTCTTTAGTTTGAATAAAATGCGGTAGATCTAAATGTTTCTCCTCCATGGTTAAAATTATTCAATTTGGAAAATAAATCACTTCGTCCTTCATTATAAAAAGAAAAACAGAAAAATTAAATTTTTTGAAAAAAATTAAAGACTTTAGGCGTACTATGGGAAACGTATTTTATTTTTAATTGGGTCTTTTTTGTGGTATGTATGGTTCTACAAAGACAACTCCTTCTTAACTTAAAATTTTAAATTTCAAAGAAAAGTTTTTTTTTTGGATACGCCCTTCTGATTAGACCCATTAAGTATTAAAGGAAATAAGTTTATACAACAATTAAATATAGTATTAACTTAATAACTGGTAGCCAATGGAAGGTACTTATAATAATATAGGTAAAACTAACCCAAGATTGTATACTTAAGATTGTCTTTACCTGTCTTAATTCTCAGATTTCTACATGTGGCTGTATTGAATACCAAAGCTATTCTCCTTACTAAATGACTCATATTGCCTTTCTGTACTACACCACAGGGATTGAGAATTACTACGACTATGCAAATAATATTTTACAATTATTAGAATTTAATAAATATGAACATTCCACATAATATACTTATACGTACGCAACTTATACGAGTGTGAATGCAATTATAGAATTATTAAAATGAAAGGATTCATTTAATTCAAATTTACTTTTACCTGATACCGTAGCCTTAATACTGATTATATCTTTAATATAGTTTAGATACTAATGTACTAATATATCGACAGGTAATACAGATTAAGAACTAGTTGGGCAGTAGTATAAAGATTCACCCCTTTCATCCATTGATTGGCAGGTACATGTAAAAGCTGACCGATATTACAATTAGTATGTAGTCAGACTATATCATAATAAATACTAATATAAATAATATTAATATTAATATAAATATATTAATATAATATAAATATACCCAGAAGTTTAGGTAATAAATAAATCGCGGATGTTGAACAATCTTGGCAAAATTTAATTTTACGGAATTAAGCCAAACAAATTGTTTATATTTATATTATTACGTTAGAAGTAGATGCCGACGAAAACAAACATATTAGCGCTTTTAAAAGTATATGTGTTACAAGTGCTAAATGCTAAATAGAAAAAAAACGAATAAGCAGATTTAAAAGGAATTGAGAAATTTGCGAAACTCGAAATATAAAATGATTTGTACTAGTTGAAATACTTACTTACAGTTTATAAAGTATTTCTTTGCAGTTCGTACTATCCAAGTGGAACTGTAAATTGTACTTCATCCATTTCTAACACATATAAGTACGCGCTGTACACACGTTAGTCATTTTATGAGATTCTTATGCCTTAAATTTGTTCATGTGACTGGAAATAAAAAATACTTTATAAACTGTAATTAGATAAAGTTATAATAGTTTCCATCCTATAGAACATTGTCGGATGATTGTTAGTGGATTAAGTCTTTTTCTTCTTCTTGATGTGCCTTCTCTTCTCTTAAGGCTGGTTATTATTGTGGCGGTCTGTATTTTGGACCTTACAGCTCTAAACAGTTCTATGGAATATTTATACTATTGTCGTAAGTTGCTTAACCAGGAGGTGCATCTTTTTCTTGTACTTCTCTTCCCAAGCATTTTCTCTTGAATATTTTACTGTAATAAATATGTTTCTCCTCTCATTACATGTTGCAGATACGGTAATTTCTTTTTTTTAATTATATTTAAAAGTTAGTTTTCTTTCTTCATTCTTCTGAGGACTTCATTATTAATCCCTTTTTCCAGCTAGTATATTTTCAACACCCTTCTTTACACATTTCAAACGCCTCCAGAATTAACTCTGGACTATCTACAAAATTTAATTTATTAATTAGCAGTCTAATCTATCCAGATACACGTTTTATTAATTATGTTATAGGAAACATTTTTTCTTCTTTTAAAAGATGGGAATATATCTTTTAAACTTATTTAACATTCCTTGTTTAAATATAAAACTTTCTTTCAGCCCATTCTATGAGAGGGCTACTTCTTAACCATGCTCGCACTATTCTTGCGTTATGAACTGGGAAAATCAATTAATTTAGTATTTAAAATATTTTAAAACCTTTCTGCATTTAGCGTATCAAAACAGAAAAATGGGCCAATGATTCGTGTATTTAAATTCCGCAACACACATTAACTTTTTCTGAATATGGTCTTTTACAATTGATAACCCATTTTAGGGTTTCTGTTGCCCAGTATCTACAGTTCTGGAACGAAACAACACCATTAGTAGTGAAGGTAGCTTTATCATTGAACATTATTGCTTTAAATTCTGTCATTTAGAAAATTGTCTTGAGCCCATAGACAATACTCCATTCTTCCATTGAGATCTTCTTCTTCAAGTGTGTGTTAATATTTTGGCTTATACGGTTTCAATTTGTGACAGAGACATCTTCAAATTTTAAGGTAAGAGATATTTAAATTCCTGGCCATATCTCGTAAACTCGTGTGATAATTATTACGATAAGCTGCTAATATTACTGCATCGAAATTGTGTTCTCGATTGTTCAATCTCTCGTTCATGTAGTTTATCAACATTTCCAGTAGTGTTGAAAATGTTATTTAAGTATGCCACAGTTCGATGATGGATGGGTGGACGTTCAGGATGTCTCGCGTCAAATTCTCTAGCAGCATTATCACTAACAATTCGGATAATTTCTTCTTTTTGAATAATACTTAAATGTCTATCGGCGATTGCTCAGCAACGTTCAATAGTTGCAACTGAAGTTAACTTCTTAGTGACCTGACATTTGATCTGACAAACTATTCTCTTGCTTCATGGCACTCTTATTATTGCAATAAAAAACTATTATATACTGATAGCATAAAAATAAAGAAGAATTTAAAAATGAAAAATTTTCGGCGAAATTTGGTATTAGGGGTTCTTGAGTGATTTGTAAAAACTTTTCATAATACTTTTTTACTCTTAATCGCTCTTAATCTTAATCGCTAGTATGACATTACTTGAAATACTACTTTTTATTTTAATTGTATTTGGCTAGATATTGACTTTATAAAAACTCTATCTATACAAAAAGGTGAATTGCCGTGGCCTACATAACTGATAAAAATTTTATATTGATTGATTTCAAAATAAAAAAAGTTACTTGGTGTCCTATGAAAAGTGAAACACACCGTATATATAGGGAATAATTAATTGAACGGATTAGCGATCTGTCTAATAAAAAAACTTATTTATTTCACTCTCTATATTTCGTAATCATTGGTTATACCTTCAGGAGGCTAATTACAGAGTTAAAATTTAGCAAAGACGCCACTAATCATGTTAAAATTGATTGTATACATTAAAACATTAAATTAGCTGCATTAATGTTTTAATGTAGACAATCAATTTTAGCATGTTCGAATAAATGTTCTGTTTATTTAGTTCTCTTCTAAAAAAGTCTCACGTGTTTTATTTTTGTATGTTTATAAATGAATCCTGCCCTGGTCCTTATTCTCTTTAAAATATTTTTGCAAATTTACATTCTATATGTTTAAATAATCGTTCTTCTTTTAATTCATATTAAATATACATTATACAAATTATCCAGTGTATATTGTTATTTATATGACCTTAGGTAATTGATTTTATTATACTTTATTATTATAGATAACTAACTATATCATAATTATACATTATTTTCTTATTTTAAATACACCTAGAACTTGTTTATATTTAAATTTTAATACAATTTCACATGGATATTCAAATCTTTTTGCTTTCTATAACTATTTTTCATTGCTGTTAATAATTTGTTAAGATATTTTTTCTTCCGATTACTTATTTATGTTAATTTAGATATATCTAAAACTATATCTAAAATTATATAGTAACTCACATTGTTCCTTTAGTTACATGCTATTTACATTTACAGTTATTTATATATCGCTTTTTCGTGAACTCTATTTGACAAATTTTTATAAAACGTCAGTATATAAGCTAAGAGAGTACTGAATCAAAATCCCTTAAGGCTCTACGCTATACCCGGCAATCCCACACTGAAATGAGTGTATTTTTCCGGCCATTTTTTGGCTTCAAATTAAAAGTTGAAAGACCGCTCGATGTATGTATGACCATGTATCAATAAAAACTAGGTAGGTATTTACGTTTTTTTCAAAATTTTTGAACGGTTTGACTTTTATCGGTAAGAAACAGAAAATCTATCCGGACAAATTGAGAGATAACCAGGCCAGCTAATGTAGTTATGAAATGTGTGTGTTGTAGGTAGTTATAATATCTAGGTAGCTATACAGCCCATTTTTGTCTAGATGTAATTGTTGTTTAGTTATCAATAAAAATAAAAGTCAAAAACAGGCAACCCGATACTCAACGTCCCCGAAAATATGCAGCCCACATTACAGCACACGTAGGTACCAGAGTAGGTACCAAGACGTCCTGCTGAGAGGGTCGAAGGATTATGTAAATTGGCTCCACAGGCTTCTACCTATAACAATATTAACTTATCAACCAATAAATCGGCGTAAATATTGAAATAAATGCTGCAACTGGTTCAATGGCTAATTAAATTACCTTTTATTCAGTTTTAAGAGAATTTTGATCCATAATAATCACCGAAAATTAAGTGCGGATCGGAGACTAAACATCAAAGATGAATTTTCTAGTCATTTATATGTGAACAAACTAATTTGCAGCTAATAAATTACTGTATTTACATAAGTAAATAGTTTGTATTTAAAAAAAATTAGAATAAAAAATAATTAGAGATCTTTTTTCATAATACTTCTTACAGATTGATCTCTATGATACCTCGCGTCAATTATTTCTGGAAGCATTGCATTCATATAAAATTTTTCCAGATGTTCAATCATATGATGATTCCGGAAATCATCATTTCGTTCTATTACTATATATTTCAAATCGTGTTTAGTATAAACTACGAAATAACATTTCTCTCTTTTGGTGATGTGGAGTTGTCCCTGCACTTGATACATATAATTATCAAAAGTTTTTAGCAAAATTTTGTTACTATCATTTGCATCTAAGGTGCAATAATTAATTAATTTTTCGTTAATGGCTTCATGTATTAATTTATCACGCGCTGAATAAGGACATTTTATTTCGACAATAGAATCGAATCCAATTAATCAGTCTGGAGTGGCACCTAAACATTTTTTCTTCTCGTCAATGAACAAACCGCATGCCTCAACTTTCAAATTTGTAATTTCCATAAATTTTTGCTTGGCCCTTTCTTCATTATCTATGCCATACTGTAGAGAATGTGGTAGTTTTTTATTATTGAATCTATTAGTATACAGCATATGTTTTATTGTACTAGCCGTGTCTGTTTTTTCTCTCATTTTACAAATCTTGCCAAAGTTACTTGCCGTTAATCTTATCTGTCTCTCTTTTTCCCATTCGTTGTTACGTCTCTGATTCACCGTCCTAATTTGAACATTATGACAATCAGATAATGACAATTCATCAAGAAATTTTTTTCTCTTGCTTTCGTATTCCGGAATAGGCATGTCAGGTACCACGATTTTGCACGCTCCGTAATCCGAATCAGCACTTTGAATTCGAATTTTATTTTTTTTGCTTTTCTTTTTTATTGCTTGATTTAGTTTAAGATTTTTGAATTTTTCCAAATATACACCGTTAAAATTATCCCCATTAGTTTTCTTAACAAATGTATATACAAATGTCTCTTTATTATTATAATTTATGGCTGCCGCAAAACATCTCCCTTGGTACGAGCCTCCCAGCGAAAAATTTATTCTTTTTCCTCCCACGAATTTATTCACAACAGAATTGAAGGATTCTACGGCGTTATTGTCTACGTCATAAAGTAAACTGGAGGATAAATTGGCTACTCTATTCAAAGACTGAAAAAATATATCATATAGAGCACTGCTTTTGAAATGTTTGTAATCAATAGTATTTGAATTGTTACCATTGTTACCATCTTTACTACAAAAATAGCTAGCACAGTTACTATGTTCTCCAAATATGTGGGCAGGTCCATTGAGAATATCATTTTTTAAGTTTTCAATTTTTTGTTGAAAAGAAACATTTTCATTTTTGCGGTACTTTATGGCACTAACTACAGTTGCCCTAAATTTAAGAATATTCTGCCGTAAAAAATTTCGTATACACATATCTGATCGAGGAGTTTTTGAAATTTCTCGTATTTTCGTACAGAAATTTCGCAACACATGATTTCGACACTCAATTTTTTCAATAAAATATGTTGGTCCGTAAGGTTTTGCTGTTTGAATTTTTTTATATACACTACTATCCCCATCACCAATAATAGTTTTATATTGCAAATTATGCATTTCTATTGACATTCTAAACCCATCTAGAATAGCTGCTTCCATAGAAGTTGAAGAACTGTTCCAGTTTTGAAAACATTTATGAGGAACATTTATGAGGAACATTTTTTTTATCCTTATTTTTACAAAATTTGCACATTTTATTTTTTACTCCTACGTACATAACTTTTTTACTTCTGGTCCCAATTACGCACCCAACGCCCGAGAGAGCGTTATAATTAGACTTGTAACTTCGTTTTGACCAAGCTCCATCCACTATTACAGTTATAAAAGGTATTCCGTCGCTATCAATTTCTCCTGCTTCAATTGCCAACTTACGTTCTTCCTTTCCTGCAGCTAGCATTTCTTTTAATGCTAACTCCTCTGTATTTTTTAGCACTTTTTTTCTATACGCGCATACGTTGCTGAAGACATTTGAGGAATGTCTAAAGCTGCGGAAAATTCTGTTAATTGTGAATGACCCGCCCCTACTGCAACAGTTCCACACACCGCTGCTTCATTTACTCCACATTTTTTATTTTCATTTTCAGTACTGAATGTATCGGTTATTCCACACATGTTGCATTTATACGTAAAAACACTTTTAAAACCAAAATGTTTTTCCGCTTTTATTTCTACATTTTGAAAAGTACAGCCAAACATATCATGTCGTATTCCTTTTAGAACAGTAAACAGATGATTAATGTCAACAATCCTACGTCCAGTAAGAGTAAAATTTGCAATATTGTTTATATTTCCTGTTTCAATAAAAACCTCATCTGATATATCCGAATCAAAACTGTCGTCGCGTGCCGAATTTGTCTCAGTGAAAACAATTTCATTATCTACAATATTATCACGTTGAGACACTATACGATTTTTTATCCGAATTTGTTTCATCAACTGTTTTCTACTTTTCCGTTTTGCAGCGGTTGTCAATCATTTTTGGGAGTGAAGTCCCATTGTTGTTTATATTTCAAAATTACAACGGTCACCAACACTAATATCATATGGTCATATCGTTATCGAATTATATACATTTTTCCAAGTAACCAGGTGATTAACTTTAAACGACTAAGAAGGATTAGAAAGCCAGGTAATGCCGTAACCACTTTTAGAGGAAAACAAGTTAATATATTTGTTTGTCTTTTACTTTACACAAGCATCTAAGTATTTCAATTAGGTATGTATGGATAAAATTGTGTAGCTTTACTACACTACTTATTTTATATTAGAACCTATTAAGTTACATTTGTTATAATAATACATCTATTCTTTATCTACGATTCAAAAAATTTTAGGCGGAAATACACAGATCATCTATCTGCTGAAAACAAGGCATAAATAAATCCCAAGTAGCTGATGTGTCAATAATCAAATTTGTTTGCTAATTTACATAATCCTTCGACCCTCTCAGCAGGGCGTCTTGGTGCCTAGTCTGTTGTAGTATGCTGTAATGTGGGTTGCATATTTCTGAAATGGTAATTTTTCGGGCACTAAAGTAGACCCTTAAGGCTCTACGCTATACCCGGCAATCCCACACTGAAATGAGTGTATTTTTCCGGCCATTTTTTGGCTTCAAATTAAAAGTTGAAAGACCGCTCGATGTATGTATGACCATGTATCAATAAAAACTAGGTAGGTATTTACGTTTTTTTCAAAATTTTTGAACGGTTTGACTTTTATCGGTAAGAAACAGAAAATCTATCCGGACAAATTGAGAGATAACCAGGCCAGCTAATGTAGTTATGAAATGTGTGTGTTGTAGGTAGTTATAATATCTAGGTAGCTATACAGCCCGTTTTTGTCTAGATGTAATTGTTGTTTAGTTATCAATAAAAATAAAAGTCAAAAACAGGCAACCCGATACTCAACGTCCCCGAAAATATGCAGCCCACATTACAGCACACGTAGGTACCAGAGTAGGTACCAAGACGTCCTGCTGAGAGGGTCGAAGGATTATGTAAATTGGCTCCACAGGCTTCTACCTATAACAATATTAACTTATCAACCAATAAATCGGCGTAAATATTGAAATAAATGCTGCAACTGGTTCAATGGCTAATTAAATTACCTTTTATTCAGTTTTAAGAGAATTTTGATCCATAATAATCACCGAAAATTAAGTGCGGATCGGAGACTAAACATCAAAGATGAATTTTCTAGTCATGTATATGTGAACAAACTAATTTGCAGCTAATAAATTACTGTATTTACATAAGTAAATAGTTTGTATTTAAAAAAAATTAGAATAAAAAATAATTAGAGATCTTTTTTCATAATACTTCTTACAGATTGATCTCTATGATACCTCGCGTCAATTATTTCTGGAAGCATTGCATTCATATAAAATTTTTCCAGATGTTCAATCATATGATGATTCCGGAAATCATCATTTCGTTCTATTACTATATATTTCAAATCGTGTTTAGTATAAACTACGAAATAACATTTCTCTCTTTTGGTGATGTGGAGTTGTCCCTGCACTTGATACATATAATTATCAAAAGTTTTTAGCAAAATTTTGTTACTATCATTTGCATCTAAGGTGCAATAATTAATTAATTTTTCGTTAATGGCTTCATGTATTAATTTATCACGCGCTGAATAAGGACATTTTATTTCGACAATAGAATCGAATCCAATTAATCAGTCTGGAGTGGCACCTAAACATTTTTTCTTCTCGTCAATGAACAAACCGCATGCCTCAACTTTCAAATTTGTAATTTCCATAAATTTTTGCTTGGCCCTTTCTTCATTATCTATGCCATACTGTAGAGAATGTGGTAGTTTTTTATTATTGAATCTATTAGTATACAGCATATGTTTTATTGTACTACCCGTGTCTGTTTTTTCTCTCATTTTACAAATCTTGCCAAAGTTACTTGCCGTTAATCTTATCTGTCTCTCTTTTTCCCATTCGTTGTTATGTCTCTGATTCACCGTCCTAATTTGAACATTATGACAATCAGATAATGACAATTCATCAAGAAATTTTTTTCTCTTGCTTTCGTATTCCGGAATAGGCATGTCAGGTACCACGATTTTGCACGCTCCGTAATCCGAATCAGCACTTTGAATTCGAATTTTATTTTTTTTGCTTTTCTTTTTTATTGCTTGATTTAGTTTAAGATTTTTGAATTTTTCCAAATATACACCGTTAAAATTATCCCCATTAGTTTTCTTAACAAATGTATATACAAATGTCTCTTTATTATTATAATTTATGGCTGCCGCAAAACATCTCCCTTGGTACGAGCCTCCCAGCGAAAAATTTATTCTTTTTCCTCCCACGAATTTATTCACAACAGAATTGAAGGATTCTACGGCGTTATTGTCTACGTCATAAAGTAAACTGGAGGATAAATTGGCTACTCTATTCAAAGACTGCAAAAATATATCATATAGAGCACTGCTTTTGAAATGTTTGTAATCAATAGTATTTGAATTGTTACCATTGTTACCATCTTTACTACAAAAATAGCTAGCACAGTTACTATGTTCTCCAAATATGTGGGCAGGTCCATTGAGAATATCATTTTTTAAGTTTTCAATTTTTTGTTGAAAAGAAACATTTTCATTTTTGCGGTACTTTATGGCACTAACTACAGCTGCCCTAAATTTAAGAATATTCTGCCGTAAAAAATTTCGTATACACATATCTGATCGAGGAGTTTTTGAAATTTCTCGTATTTTCGTACAGAAATTTCGCAACACATGATTTCGACACTCAATTTTTTCAATAAAATATGTTGGTCCGTAAGGTTTTGCTGTTTGAATTTTTTTATATACACTACTATCCCCATCACCAATAATAGTTTTATATCGCAAATTATGCATTTCTATTGACATTCTAAACCCATCTAGAATAGCTGCTTCCATAGAAGTTGAAGAACTGTTCCAGTTTTGTAAACATTTATGAGGAACATTTATGAGGAACATTTTTTTTATCCTTATTTTTACAAAATTTGCACATTTTATTTTTTACTCCTACGTACATAACTTTTTTACTTCTGGTCCCAATTACGCACCCAACGCCCGAGAGAGCGTTATAATTAGACTTGTAACTTCGTTTTGACCAAGCTCCATCCACTATTACAGTTATAAAAGGTATTCCGTCGCTATCAATTTCTCCTGCTTCAATTGCCAATTTACGTTCTTCCTTTCCTGCAGCTAGCATTTCTTTTAATGCTAACTCCTCTGTATTTTTTAGCACTTTTTTTCTATACGCGCATACGTTGCTGAAGACATTTGAGGAATGTCTAAAGCTGCGGAAAATTCTGTTAATTGTGAATGACCCGCCCCTACTGCAACAGTACCACACACCGCTGCTTCATTTACTCCACATTTTTTATTTTCATTTTCAGTACTGAATGTATCGGTTATTCCACACATGTTGCATTTATACGTAAAAACACTTTTAAAACCAAAATGTTTTTCCGCTTTTATTTCTACATTTTGAAAAGTACAGCCAAACATATCATGTCGTATTCCTTTTAGAACAGTAAACAGATGATTTATATCAACAATCCTACGTCCAGTAAGAGTAAAATTTGCAATATTGTTTATATTTCCTGTTTCAATAAAAACCTCATCTGATATATCCGAATCAAAACTGTCGTCGCGTGCCGAATTTGTCTCAGTGAAAACAATTTCATTATCTACAATATTATCACGTTGAGACACTATACGATTTTTTATCCGAATTTGTTTCATCAACTGTTTTCTACTTTTCCGTTTTGCAGCGGTTGTCAATCTTTTTTGGGAGTGAAGTCCCATTGTTGTTTATATTTCAAAATTACAACGGTCACCAACACTAATATCATATGGTCATCGTTATCGAATTATATACATTTTTCCAAGTAACCAGGTGATTAACTTTAAACGACTAAGAAGGATTAGAAAGCCAGGTAATGCCGTAACCACTTTTAGAGGAAAACAAGTTAATATATTTGTTTGTCTTTTACTTTACACAAGCATCTAAGTATTTCAATTAGGTATGTATGGGTAAAATTGTGTAGCTTTACTACACTACTTATTTTATATTAGAACCTATTAAGTTACATTTGTTATAATAATACATCTATTCTTTATCTACGATTCAAAAAATTTTAGGCGGAAATACACAGATCATCTATCTGCTGAAAACAAGGCATAAATAAATCCCAAGTAGCTGATGTGTCAATAATCAAATTTGTTTGCTAATTTACATAATCCTTCGACCCTCTCAGCAGGGCGTCTTGGTGCCTAGTCTGTTGTAGTATGCTGTAATGTGGGTTGCATATTTCTGAAATGGTAATTTTTCGGGCACTAAAGTAGACCCTTAAGATTTAACACAGAGGTAACCGCATCACAGCACGCGCGAAATTCAGACAATTTAAATGTCCACGAACAGGTACGAACAGGTATAACAGAGGTTCCGATAGGTTCCAACAGTCGGAAAGCAAATCTAAACAGATAATGAACTGGTAACGAAGGGGATAAAGTGTGAATTTAGGCCCCTGTGTTAAATGTTATGATATTTTGATCCAGCAATCTATTAGCTTATCTACTAATGTCATAATTAATGCATTGACAACTTGGCATTGATTTACAAAATTTAGGATTTTGTATTATTATTGGTGATTTTACTAGTTAACATTTACGTAATATTTATATTTACTACTTACTACATATTTTTCACATGTATTTAAGTAAAGCTTATTTATATTTCTGTTTGTACAATTAACTAATTATAGCTATTAATATAACGAGAACATTAAGCGATTTATAATACTCGAGGACGTGTAGTAACAATATTATTACAATATTGACAGTTAGCTTAACATCGTATGCCAGGATAATGAGAATGCAAATAAATAGAGTGCAAGAGTGCATTTTACCTGTGGGATTAGGGTACCGCAATTATAAATAAAGCTTACGTTGATTAAATAGCGTGCAAATTACCTGGGCCCACTGAAGCAATTGACTTTGCCCCCTTTGGTTTTTTAGACGAAGGATACCGCCACTACATCGACAATCTTTTGGATTCTAAGGTAAAAAAATAGCTTATCCAGGTTTCATAAGAATAATAGACTCTAGAAAGCCTTCCCCACCTTATTCATAAAATCTCAATAGTGAATCTATGTATACCTTAAGGGGCGGATGTCAGTTGGGCCAGACGTCAGGTAGACGGACTTATCTATAGTTCAGTTGGGCCGGTCATTAGTGAGGTGAGGGATTATCACCAAGGGAGAGGATTAAGATTTTATATTACAATTTTATTCTGAAACAAATTAACATACTTATATATACGCATATCATACAGGTAAATAATTAAAACAAACAGATTTTACAAACGTAAAACGACTTATTCTACCATGCATGTAATCACAAATTTTATTATTAATGTGCTCTACTTTATTACGAGTGTCTTTCCTCATTTTCTTTGTATATATATTAGTTCTTATTTTGATATAGATTTCAGTTTGGTATGATAATAAAACTTGTGTAAAGAAAAAAATATTGGGATGAGTATTATAAAAGTGACCATTAAACTTTGCATGAAATGATTCACAGTTATTTGTGGTTCTATATAAATAATTTGAATTAGAAGCCCATGCACTTGGCGGAAATGTTGCAGTTTCTGAAATATAGTTTTCAAATAAATAATTTCTAAATTCTATGATTCTAGAATCATTGTCTGAAATTAAGTAATATAATTCTTCATTAAAAAAATCAACAACTTGTTGAGGATCTAGAAATTGTATGCCAAAATACAATTTTAAATATTTCCTACAACAGAATTATTGTCTTTATATTCTTTACATAAACCCAATTGTTGTATTTTCCTATACCAACTCTGGCATAAGTGAAACCTGCAGCCTACAATGATTACATTATTCCAGCAACACAAAGTCTCCGGCCCAACTGAACGGTCACCTTAATCCCCCCCCTCTGACCATCTAATTCAATGATAATTGCTTTCTGGCCCAACTGACATACGTTCACCTTAAGAGTCTCAGAATTCAAAGTGGCATACTTTTCGTCAATCAAGCAAATTCTTCATATCGCTATCGCGCTGCCACCATTTATACTAAATGTAAATGTAATATCCCTCACTGTAACTCTAGGGTTACCTTGATTAAGCGCATTAATTCTATTAGCAGTGTGTTCTATAGTTTATATTTTTAAACTCTGATAGCACGATTGGTTCTCCTCGGCCTTTTTTAAATGCTTTGCACCATTTAACTATACTTGTCAAAAGCTTTTAAATCTTTCACAAATTTCTTTGAGTGTCATACTTTAATGTGCAAAAAATTTAATAATAGTGCGTTGTTCGATGACATTTTCCCCTGTGCATTATTTAATCTCTTCACCTTTTGAGTAGTGGACTTACTTAGCGTATGGCTTACACGGATTCAGATTTGAATAGCGTTACATATACATATATTGGGTGGTGGGGATGATATTTTATTATATTCTCTAATCAAGCATTCTGCGGGTGGTTAGAGGCGCAATATGGCTTCAGTTTCTAGTCGTGCTTCTGAGATTTTTTGTCGTTAAGTTCTGAAAAGAGATTTTGAATTACGTGAGCCTAGCTGACGAAGTTCGCTCTAGCTCATTTAGCGTTACTCGGGGTGTACAAGTAGCATTCTGCACTGACGCGGGCTAGTCTACACTTTCGATATTTGGTACTAAATTTGAATTATAATTTAAATTAAGACGTTCCTTGTAATATTGTAAAGAGTCATAATAAATGATTGAATATTCTTTTCTTAAACCGGCAACTTTATGTTGACATGTCCTGAATCGGTAATTACCAGATGGGGAATAACTATAATCATATAAAGAACATTGTATTAGATTTTTTTGATTCGTCAATTATAAAATCCAATAGTTTATTCAAAAAACGCAAGATTCTAGATCAGTTGACGTATATTAAAGCCCATATATAATTTTTAAATTGATTTATAAAAAAATTAGAAACTTTCCAAATATCTTTATTAGAGTCAATTTCTATTTGTAAAACATTGTGAAAATCTATTCAAAAATATTCCAAGTCGAACTGGTAAAGTTATACTAGATTAATTTTATATTGTTACAACAAAGATGGTTTTCAAAAGTTAACAGAAATATCAAAGATTTTATAGAATAGGGACGCAACATGAGCTTGTTACCGATATAAGTATAGAAGTAGAGACATTTATTCTATCAGAAATAATTAAATATACATTTGGTTTTCTGCTATTAAAAAACACACGAAAAATAAGAATTGTACATATAATAGCAGCGTTGTATGTACCTATAAATAAAATGGAAAATGAATGAAATCAGTAATTGTGTGCACGACAGAGGGTTTAAAAAACACTTATCGTTTTAAGCGTCTTTCAAGGATTGACAAACTGGAGAAACTCGATTATATATTTTCAACATCAGGTGCGTTTCTAAGGTTATTTCTGAACAACATGTGCGCCGTGAGGAAAAAATATGTTTATATTCGGAAAACGAGCGTTCTACATCAAAATACTTTTATAAGCAACTTAACGCATCTGTAGAAGTGCCCTCACAAATATGTGTTAAGGTGCCAAATCTGCATTTCTGTCTAGAACGCTTTCAAATCTAATTAGAACACTTTCACTTTTTGCGTCTTCTACAGCACACCGTTGTGCGTGAACATCTTTAACGATTTGCAGTGATTCCTTTAACGACAGCGACAAATTTTCTAATTTTGTTATTGCTTCTTCTAGTCCCAAGTAATTCTCACGAATACTTTGTAAATCCATTTTAATTTGGGCATCTTGAAATTTTTCTGGCTTGTATTGATACCTGCACTTTCTTTCGGATCGAATGATAAAACCACGTCCTTAATTTTTTCAAAATGTTCATGATAGTAAAACCCCGTCTGTAACCATGTACCCCAACGTGTCAGAATCGGCTGCGGTGGCTCAGGGGTATGGGGACACAATTCGTGAAATTTCCGAATACGTTTTGGAGATTTCAGAAATACTACCTTTGTACTCGATATTAAAGCATCTACCTCTGGATAACATCTACGAACTTGTTCTGCCACAAGGTGTAGAGCATGGAGTTTACAAGTAATATGTAACAAGTTAGGACAATATTTTCTAAGAGACCGGCCTACAGAACACATGGTTGCGGCACCATCGATCATAACATTAATACTTGGTCTTTCGAAAGTTTAAATTTTTCCAAAGTATCTAATAGCACCTCTGAAATTTTTTCAGCATTACATTGTTCTAGTCGTTTGGATGCTAATAAAATTGAAGACGTTGGTTGATGTGGTTCCATATTACGCGCCATCACATTAACTACAGATCGTTTTTTGCTGTCAGTTGTTTCGTACACACATAACCACAGTTTTTTATTTTTCAGTTCGGCTTTGATTTTATTTTCAACCTGTTTACGCACCGATGGTAAATTCCTTCGTAACGTTGTCGTGCTCGGTAATTTTTGTTTCGCGTATTTATTCCAAAATGAAATAAATGAATCATTACTTAACAAGGTAAACGGCAGTGAACACACAAACATAGTTACACATAGTTCATGTATAAACTTTTGTCGATTAATTTTGTTATTTTTGTGCTTCGAAATGCTTACGTGTTCTTTACAATGTGTTTTTGACCAACACATTAGATATGTATTGCACAGCAACATTTAATTTTTGAACCCTCGTATATTAAGTCCGGGAAATCCATAATAAACCTATTCACTTGGTCTGACAACGGTCGTCTTCTCGATTTATGTGTCGACGACATTTTATTACGTATGCTTACACTTACATGCAGTCTAAGCAAGTACAAAACACATACTGAATGCTTTTTATTAGTTCTGATGCAATACAATCATCCTCACATCGGCGCATATGGCGCTCACGGAAATTGGTCTTCTCTATTAATAACATAATAAGTTATTATGTTATTAAGTAACATACATAGAATTATATGTATATATCTATTAATTGTAATCTTTTACCATATTATTATGCAATGTTTTTATCATATATTATGCAATAATAATGATTTTTTTATGTATACATGTAATTTAGACAACTTTTTGTTGTTTTACTACTCTTTCCTTGATTTTCAGTAAACGAAGTACATAAAAATGCATAAGTGATAAAAATGAAGCACTTATTTGACATATTTTTGGGAAGAAAGTGACATATTTCAAGCATTTTTTGTGCGTCGAAAGTCTGAACTTTAATTATAACCATATGTAATCCATATTTATTTAAACATATTCTTACCCGAAAAGATAAACATAAAGCGAATGACTAGACAAGCCAATTTCACAAGGTCGTCAAATAGATATTTGCCTAAATCACTTATAGTCACTCGGTATACAGTGTTATTCTGAATAAGTGTCAGAGAATACCATTCTAGATGAAACATATTATTTAATATTTATTAAAAAATATATCTAAAAGGTCTGCTGTGAAATTTTGATTTAATTTTAAAATATTCAATAAAACCGTTTTGGTACCGTACGAAGTAGTCAGCTGTTGTATCGAGAGTCCTATGAACCCTACTAACATAGTTTATCAACGTGCGTTCACTATTTGTCAATGAATAATTCTTTCATCCATAAAGAAACTTTTCTTTATTAATTCCTAGAAATGTGCAGGTATCTCGTCAATTCGGTCAATATCACACAAACTAGTCTACTACGAGAATAACGTTTTTGAAACAAGTTTTTTCCATTTCTATTAAGCGCGAGAACAATAATTTTCATAATTTCTGTTTGTTATTATTTCGTTTTCTCAATTATAATATGTATAATTTAGTTATTTGTAGTTAAATACGAACGAATTCGAGAATATATTGTTCGTGAAGCGCATGCTTATACTACGACAGGGGAACATTATTTTGAACATTTATTATGAACTATTTAAGCAAAACTGGAGAATGAATAATATATGTTTACGTATTAATCTAATATAATATGATTGCTTCATGCATGTAAATTAAATAAATATATCATGTTATAAAATTACTGTCGGTTTATCTATTGCTTTTTTTTCAATCTGTCAATGTATCGTTGTTTTAGTAATTGGATAACTTAATTCAAAACATAAAGCGCACCTCTATTTATTTATACAGGCGAACTGAAAAAAATTTTACCACTGCTTCATCGACGTTCATTCATTACTTACTTATGTATAAATTCATTCCCTGTACACAAACCATATGTAAACAAATACGTCTACATATCCGCAAGCGACAAGGAATATACAAACGGCACATATCGACTGGGCTAGCGGCACTCAAAATTTATTTGCTTAAATTATTTTTTTCACATTTTTTTAAATTAAAAATAGCACAATTTTAGTTTTTTAGCAATTTTAGCATATATTTTAGTAGTATAATCTAATAGTTAAATTAATGACACCTATTCTGAAAAGCCCTGTATATTACAATACAAGTTTCGCAATTCCAAGTATCCGCAGTTGCAATAACGTGTGTTCATTTGAAACGTCAATCTAGGTTACTTTGAAATTTTAGAATTTATTTAGAATAAGACGCATATATATTAGTATGTGTTTGTTGTTCCGTAAACGTAAATCCAAATGACATTTGATAATGTCAATCACAAATATCAGTTAGTGCATAAAATAATCGTGCGTCGATTCTGGCTTAAATAAATTGCTTCTCAGTTTTAAAATGACTTTCGCTTTAGAACATAAAATTTTTTTAGTCCACGCTTATTTTCGAAGTGGTAATAAAATTGATGGTTTATGGGTTTATTCAGTTCAAGATTACATGGTAGAATTTCAAGTTGAGTTTCCACATTTTGTAATAGATTATATAGAATTTAAGAATACTTTGGATAGAACTTTAAAACTTTTTTCTGAAACTGGTAGTCTCTTAAGAAAATCAGGCAGCGGAGCAATTAAGAAACGAACACCTCAAGTTGTCAATCGTGTTGAAGAAATAATGGAAAATGAACCACAAACATCTGTTCGACATTTCAGTCAACAAATAAACTTTTTTGTTTGTACAACTCACAAGTTATTAAAAAAAGATATGCAACTTTATCCATACTGTGTCACAGCAGTACAAGAATTGTTAGAAATTGATTACTCACATAGACTACAGTTTTGTAATTGGTTTGTAAATATGAACAATAATGAAGAACTTTCGCAAAGAGTCATCTTTACTGATGAAGCATATAAAACGGGATACCTAAATTCACAAAATACAAGAATTTTTTATTTAAAAAATAACATATTTCGAACACCTGTATTGAATTTGAATGATATGCTACAGAGAATCGAACAGAAATGCGTGGAAATTGATAACAAACCAGTAATGTTGCAGAATATCATCAGAAATTTTGAACGGATTTTCATTTCTTGAAGGACAACATTTTCAACATTTGTAATAGTTTTCAATAAATACCTATTATTTGTTATTTATTTGTATGTATGAAACTGTCAAAATATACGACTTCGTAGGTTGAGAAGTAAATTTTAATTTACGACATACTTCAAAATGTTCTCAGTAAATCACATGCTACTAGATTGACTTTTCAAATGAACACTTGTTATAATATATATGTACTTAGATTGGCATTAATGTAACATTGGCTCTAATTTTTATCATTTGATATTTGTCATTTCTGACTGCGAGTGATGGCGTTAACCTATCATAATAATGTACGTAAGTTGTTCAGTTAACAAATCAACAAACAATTAATAATATTTCAAAAAATAAATTCCACCTATTTAGGAATGTATCTAAAAAATTTAATGCAACCAATTCCGGTAAGTCGAAATTATTCTCGGTGTAGATCTAACTTATAAAATACTAAATTGCTCATGCTAAATTGTTAATTGTTCTTTTAGCACACATTAGGATGCCACAGCAACGAAACTATGACATAAAGCATAATTAAATAAATTGTAATTCTTCTTTCTTAAGTTTGTTGTCCCCAAGTTAATAGTTTGATATTCAAAAAGTTAATAAATATGTAATATAATAAAAACAAATTCTACGAGGAAAATGTAATCAAGTACCTTAATCTACTATTCAATTATTAAATACTAATATTATACTAGTCGTTAAGCAAATACTTAAGGATTAGTCATCAGAGAGTCAACATTTTATGTGGTTTATTAACACGTGTGTTTCAGTCGAGTGTAGAGCGTGTGTCTTATGCAATCATGTAATCAGTAGCGCAATAATTAGATGCATATTCACATAGTAGCATTTACTAACCATTTAACTTCGTTCATCGTCGATTCATTTACTCGCAAGTGGTGATGAGCGCGACACGAAATTGTCCAATTAAATTTTTGAATCTTAATCACAAATTCTCATTTTGGGTATTGATACCATTATAAATTAATTTTAAAACTACGCAATTTCAATTCTCTTGTAGTATAGGATTGATTTTGCATTTTAAAATATCAGCAATCAATTCCTTGATCGTTTATTAAGATTATTTTAATTTTAATGAGATTTTAGTGCAAAATATTTAGTTTCCAAAAATTTAATAACGTTCGACATGCCCGAAATATTATTGTTAATGAATTTTAAACAATTACTTTTGACATTCTTTAATAATTACAGCATCTCATTTTAAATATAAAGATTTAAAACGAGAAATTGCTTTCCAAAAGAAATACGTCGTAGATAGTATGACCACGGCCGCAGGACATACTGAAGATGATATTTTAAAATCTATTACATTTGGCCGCAATCGAATTCAAGGTCGTAAATATCTTCTCGCAAAATCTCTTTGTTTTTTCGTTAAATTTTGTACTTCACGCATAGATTTCCTGACAGACCAACGCATGATAAACCGGAAAGACAGAAATCTGTTTCTTCCTTACAGGATAACTCGTCATCATGTCACTGCCCGTAGAATAACTATAATTCAAAAATTTAAGGAGACTATTTTTTCACATCCGCATAGTCTGGACCATACTCCCTCAGATTTCCTTGTATGTATTTGGATTCTTGAAAGAATTTTAGTGGAATAAGTTTCACTCTAATGAAGAAATCGTCCAAGCTGTTGGAGATTTGGTACACCTGCAGCCGTCGGATATTTTTTTTGAAGAAGATGCGCTAAACTAAAACTTTAACCCCTTATTTTACAAAGTAAAATATTTAAAAAAATAGATATCCTAACCGTACATAATCACATTATATACCAGGTTCTTTTTTGTCATTACACATACATCGCCCTATGTGTAGAGTTAAAGAAATAAAAGTCAATGCACTGGTGGCAAAATAGGCAACCAGTTATACTTATACACCAGTGAAGTATTTTCCTAAATGTCAAATATTTCTGATTTTTCATTCACTCATTTTACTTAAAAGTAGATAATTTGTTAAAACAGTTAATTATCCCATATTGTAATTTAAATATTCTTGGCCCGAAGTAACTCTTTATTCTGTGACTTTGAATTTGTAGAAACTACCCTACATCCACAAAAAAAAAGGCGTCTGGCTAGCAGTTTCAAGAAGACGAATTATTGGGCCTATATTTTCTAATCAAACCATGACCGTTGAAAGATACCGAAATGAATTACACAGGCCTGCATAAAATTTGTTTATAAAGCTCAGTTTTTATATAGCAATAACTATTTAAAATACAGTTGGTCTCTACCACCCACAGATTTTTTTTTGCACAAAAGAAAAAGAAAAAATATAAAAAAAAACTTATAATAATATATTATATAATAATAATGATTTTCTGTTGTGGCTTTAAAGAAATTTGTTAAATAGGCTCTCATTACCTGATGTAAATCTTTTATTACATGTATTAATTTTGGACAAGATTTTCGGGAATTTTTACCTGCTAAATCCTATTTATATGCTTTCACTTTATTAGTACTGCGAAGAAGGATTTCAAGTTTATCATTCCAAACAAAATGTATATTTTAATGTCATTTACTTCATTATAGCTCTGAGTGTCGATCAGTAAACAAGTAAAATTAATTTGTCTTTAGTGTTGTGCGTGGTATTTGATAAATAAACATTGCTTAAAAAAAATATGTCTAGCCGGTGTTGCAAAAACAAACCAGATGATTTCTGTTATATTTGTGGATATTTCGTCTTGAAAAAGTTTAAGAGACCAATTGGTGAATTTGTGAAAAATGCATATTATGCTTATTTCAAAATCAATTTAAGAGATCAAGATAAAGATTGGGCACCGCACGTTGTTTGTAAGGTATGTGAAGAAGGTTTAAAACATTGGACCAAAGGGAATAAAAAAAAGCCTTCCTTTTGGAATACGATGGTTTGGAGAGAACCGCAAAATCATCATGAAGATTGCTACTTTTGTCTTTGTGATATTAAGGCACATAATAGAAAAACTTTGAAACATATTTTGTACCCAAACAATATTAAATCAGCTATCAGACCAGTTCCTCACAGTGATCATGTACCTATACCTATACACCCAAAGTACTACAAGAAGATATTGAAACCTCTTCAACTTCCTGCTCCGTACAGATGGATAGTGATTTTGAACCATCAACCTCAGGTCAAAACCAACCTCAGCTATTTTCACAAGCCGAACTGAATGATTTAGTAAGAGATTTGGGACTTTCAAAAGATCTTTCTGAAGTACTGGGGTCTAGGTTGAAACAAAAAGATTTGCTTGCCCCAGAAACTACCTTCTCTTGGTATAGAAATCGTGAGGCTGGATTTGTAAAATATTTTGCACAAAACGGACCACTCGTGTACTGCCACGCAATTGCTGATCTACTTACTTTCCTCGGAGCTCCTGAGTACACACCTTCTGACTGCAGACTTTTCATCGACTCTTCAAAAAGGAGCCTTAAAGCTGTTCTTTTACATAATGGCAAAGTTTTTGCTTCTGTTCCGGTCGGCCATTCTGTTCATATAAAGGAAAACTATGAAAATTTACAGGAATTACTTTTAAGAATACAATATGAAAATCACAACTGGGAAGTGTGTGGAGATTTAAAAATTTTAGGCGTTCTCTTGGGTCAGCAGTATGGATATACTAAATTTCAATGTTTCCTGTGCGAATGGGATAGCAGAAATCGAGAACAGCATTGGATAAAAAGAGACTGGCCACAAAGGGTGACTTTAACACCTGGAACCAAAAATGTAATTCGCGAAAGTCGTATTGACCCTCAAAAAGTGTTACTTCCACCGCTTCACATAAAACTTGGACTTATGAAACAATTTGTTAAGGCATTAAACAAAGAAGGATATTGTTTTAAATATTTGTTTAAAACATTTCCGACTCTGCCAGAGGCATAACTAAAGGAGGGAATCTTTGTATGCCCGCAGATTAGGAGCTTTGTGAAAGATCAAGAATTTGAAAATGTGATGGAAGATAAGGAAAAACATGCATGGCATACTTTTAACGAAGTTGTACATAAATTTCTAGGGAATTATAAAGACACAACTATGTTGAGATCGTTGAAAATATGCTGGTAAAATTCAGGATTCTTGGTTGCAATATGAGCATAAAAATTCACTTTTTACATTCCAATTTGGACTATTTCCCAGAAAACCTTTGGGACGTGAGTGAAGAGTAAGGAGAAAGATTTCACCAGGATATTAAAGAGATGGAAAAAAGATACCAAGGGCGCTGGGACACAAAAATGATGGCCGATTACTGTTGGACATTGAGAAGAGATCTTCCTTTAGCTGAATATGACAGAAAAACAACCAAACGAAGCTTTTCTGAAAAACGAAAACGTTTTTTTAAGAAGCATAAAGAATAAATAACTATTTCTAATAGTTTCTATGTGTATATTTTTGTATTTTTTTAATATAATATAAAACTAGCTTATAAATGAAATAAATCGTGTTTTTTTCTATATTTTTTGATTTTACTGGTTTGAAAAATAACCTTACGTGATACAAAAAATAATAAAAGCAGATTTGAAATCAGCGCTACCCAATTACTAGAAAACAGTTAAAATTTTTAAATCAACTTTCAAAGTGTTGGAAAATGCAGGCCTGTGTTATTAAAGCCGTATATTAATGAACTTCATGATGATGAACTTACGGAAGGATATTTCCGGCAAGATAATGCACCAGGGCACAAATCTCGAGAAACCATAACAATTAGCTTTTTTGTAACAATTTTTCGATGCAAGAGTTATTAATTTTCCTCCAAGATCTCCAGATTTGACAATTTTAGACTATTTTGTTCTTCCATATTTAAAGAAGAAGAAGACCATTTTCAAGACCAGACATCACACAGTCGAAGAGCTTCGTAACGCAATTGTGAATTCTTGTGCTGGCATAACCCAAGAAATCCTAATAAATGGCTTTGAAAGCATGAAGCGTAGAGTTCAACTTTGTCTTCAAAATAATGGTGAACATTTTCAACATCTCCTTTAGTATTATTTTCTTTTAATTTTGACTATTGTAATAATTTCTTTAAAACTAAATGTACACACATTTACAAGACATAAGCAAACTATCAAAATTATAGATTTGTAACAAAATACCTGCACTGCCAGCAACCATTAAAAAAAGGCCGTCTCTAATGACGAAAGTTTTTGAATGCACGTTATAATTATGCTGTTATTTCGGACACATATATCGGAAATATTGAGAGAGAAATCAGTAATTCCTCCAACTTTGCAATAAATTTCATACAGCTTACTGTATTCATAATGATTCTTCTGCTATATAGAGGTCTCCAGTTTTGTATGAAAAGAAATTCGACCGAAGGGGTTTTAGTTCATTATAACTTCATATTTAAGACATAATTATTAATTTTTTTTTTGTTTTAAATACAGTATATTAATGGAGAATATTTTTAATTTAATTATGAAAAATTATATCTCGCAAGTGGTGGCCATTTTCTGCTTCGCATATTCGTGCTCTTTCCAAAACATTTTTCATAACCTTTCGCAAAACTTCAGGTGTTATGTTGTTGATTTCGTCGCGTATATTATTTTTTAATTGCTGTATGGTTCGAGGCTTATTAATATAGACTTTTCCTTTCAAATAACCCCAAAGGAAACAGTCTGAAGCGGTTAAATCCGGTGAACGCGGACGAAACACCTCACCAAACAGTACACTTAAGTGGGTGTAATTCTCGCTGTTGAACTACTCTTGGATTTTCCGTAGCCCATATCCTGCAGTTTTGCCTATTAACGAACCCATTTATTGGAAATGGGCTTCGTCGCTCATAATTAAATTATGAATAAAATCATGATTTTCTTCTGCTTTTTGACGAAAATAAATTGCGTAATCAAGTCGTTGCTGGTAATCTGTCGGTTTCAATTGTTGGACAAGCTGAATTTTGTATGGAAACATTCTTATTGTATGCAAAATTCTCTGCAGCGACCCTCTTGTGAGGCCAAGTTGTGTCGAACGTCTCCTGGTTGATGTTTCTCCATCTTCCCGAATACTCTCCTGTACCCGTTCAATATTGTCATCCGTGTGCACCGTTCGTCGTCTGACGGCACCAGGAAGGTTCCTTACTGCTCCTTGTTCTCGAAAATTTGCAACCAGACGGTTTATTGTTGACTCTGAGGGTCCAACCCGCACATTAAAATAACGACGATATGCACGCTGAGTCAAAACAATGGATCGTTGATTTGAGAAATAAAGTTCAACGATTTTGGCACGTTGTTCAATTGTGTACTGTTCCATTTTAAATTCCCCAAGTCTTCTTTACAAAATACTGAAAACAAAAAAAAAATTATAATAAAAAGGTTATAAGGAATTAAAACCCCTTCGGTCATTTTGGGCCACCCTATATATTTATGTTTTACCCCAAAGAATTCCGCGGAAATCTATCAACTTAAGTAAACGGACACTTACTATTGAAAAGTAACCCAGGTAACCTTCCGAGAAAATACAGTGCGTAAACACAGTTCCACACAACTGATAATAGAAACGCCATACAGGGTTCGTTTATGATTTAGTAGTTTATTTTCATTCTTAAATCCCAACATAAATCAAATTCCATGATGAAGATTGGAGTTGTTTATGTTGGTTACTTAAATTTACAATTATATATACTTATTATATACAAAATTAACATTTTAAACGCAATTATAATCTTAAAATGTAACTAAAATTTTCATCATCTATGATTCATATTAAGAATTAGACATTGAAATATTCTGTAAATTATTTATGAAGAAATGCATATTAGAAATATATAAAATTAACTAAATAAGTGTTAGTGCTCAATAAATACATAATCAAAAATCTAATACAAAAGGAAAAGAAATGTTACCTTATTAATAGGGACCGGACACGAGAGGCCGATGACTCATCGTCCACGGGCGTACTATTGAAAATTTGAATTTTTAAAGAGTTTTTAATTTTATTTATATAATTGGAAACAAACGGGTGATGATCTATAAAATACGAAATACATTTTTATTTGTTCATTTTGTAGTTCCGCATCCACCTTATTCACCGGATCTCGCACCAAGTGATTTTCATCTGTTCCCAGATTTGAAAAAACCTTCGCTTTGAGAGTTTAACATGTAAAACGTGCCATAAATTGGTTGAGAGACATCGAAAAAGTTCTTTGAGGACGGCCTGAAAAAATTTATTTATTTATAGCAAGCGCCAATTAAGTTGGCGCAAGGAGGGGGTGCGCAGAAGCCGTTTTTAAAAACGTCCACCCCCACTACTCAAATAATTGTCAGAATACATATGTCTTTGACATTTGACGGAACATAATGTCTTTGCTAGGGGATCATAAAGTGATACACGCTCAGAGGTTAGAATTATCTGACATTTGATGTAAGACCAAATACACATCTCCCCACTACTTTTAATCCAGCGCGAACTTACCCCTCCTCGCGCCAACTTAATTGGCGTTTGCTATACTTTTATTAATTTCATTAATTTAATTTACCGTTGGAGTAAATGTATTCAATTAAATGGCGATTACATTGATAAACTGCATTGTAATATTGATGAAAATTGACAAAATAAAAAAATTGTAGCTAAATTTTCGGCACTTTGGAAACATCCCCCGTACTACGAATACACCGAAAAAATAATAAATTTACTTTTTCAGCAAAAGTAATTTCGAAAACAATGTGTGGTCCACCGTTGAATTTGTAATGAAAAATTCCATCAGATCCAGGATATACTTTTTTCTCCGTCCATATAAAAAAATTAAGTTGATGATGGTTTTTCAAAACCGAAACGTCGCACTAAAAATATAATAACACCGTCTTGTAGAGCTTTAAAAGTACTAATGAAGAAGCCTCATTTATTTTTCGATAACTTGTAAAATAAAGTAAAAAAAAACTAATATTGAAAAAACATCATTGAATTACGTAAATGGCATGCAAAAGGCCGCTCAAGTGCACAACTTCCTTCCCATTTAAACAACATTGTATCTCACCGTTCCCGAGATCCCCATGAAGTTCTTTCTTATCGTGGAATTAGTGTATATTAGATATTCGTAATTTAATTTAAGAGGATTAAATAAATCGTAATAAATTCTGTTAATGTGAATAGTAATACTGATCTGAATATCATTAACTAACTATCTATGTGGAAACAATTACTTTATTTTTAAATGCGATTAAACTAATTACCTATAACCATGGACGCAAATGAGACTCTAATTCTTGTTGATTTTATTTGGGGGCGCAAGTAAACCAGGGGCAAATTACCCTCTAACTTATTACCAGAGACCGGACACATCGGGTTGAAATGACGTCGTCATTACGGCGGACAATATAAATATGTAGTCTACAACCTCTGTAAGTACATCACGCAGTTATTGAATGCACTATTGATCTGCCTAGCGCGCACATCTGTTTTCATCAAGAATTGCGACGTTTTTTATTGGATATTTACAGTTAAATTTCTGTTTTCATGAGCGTAGATAGAAGCGCGTGGAGTTTTAATAATTTAGTCTATTTAGATTATATTTCCTAAGATAAATAAAGTGCTGTGAGTTAGTTTCTTGTTTTCATAGTTTTAACTGTTAATTACATCGTAATTCTTGCGATAGGTCCTGTTTAATATCGTTTGATTGAATCTACTTGTCCCAATTACTTCGACGTAAGTGTGCATAGAATTTCGTTCAGTTCTAATAACTTACGCATACATTTTTAGTTTACATTTATTTAGATCTAGAGCATTGTTTAAGTTACTTTTTCAGATATGATATGGAAGAACGTCGAGAACGGCATCATAAAACAATGGCCAGTTGAATTGACGGTCATACTGATTGTATGTCCATTGTCAGTGATCCCGAAATTTATTGCAAAATCTGTAAAATCTCGTTAAAAAATTCCATGAAATCGCACGTACAACATCACTTAGCATCGCAAACACATGCATTAGAAATTGGAACCGTTGGAATCTGACAATTTTAAGGAAGAAGTCTTGAAACTTTTATGGCGGGTAATATTTCATTAAATAAACTTAACAATCCCACTTTAAAGATATTTCTCCAAAAATATACTGGTCGAAATGTTTCTGATGAATCCACCTTGCGCAAATATTATGTTTCTAAGTGCTACACGAAAGCAGTAGAACGCATTAGAAGCCATCTTTCAAATCAGTACCTCTGGATAAGTGCCGACGAAACTGTCGATATATTAGGACGCTGTGTGGTAAATGTTGTAGCTGGTGTACTAAATCCAACTATTCCATATAACGCATATGTAATAGCAACAAAAGTTCTAAATACAGTTAATGCGGAAACAGTTGCTAAAACCATTAACGAGAACATTTAAAAAATACTTCATTCGGACGACAGGTACAAAGAGAAAGTACTTTTATTTGTAAGTGACAGTGCTGCATATATATTAAAAATAGGAAGTCTATTAAAGGAAACATATTCTAATATGCTGCATATTACTTGTGTAGCACATGCTCTCCACAGAATCTATGAATATATCAGAGACACCTTTCCAGAAGTTGATAGACTTGTATCCGCTTTTAAAAAGGTTTTCAGAGAAGCACCATTGAGAGTAGCTCTGTACAGGGAAAAACTGTCATCTTTGTCACTGCCTCCCTCTCCGGTAATAACTAGATGGGAGATATGGTTGGAAGCTACTAGTTTTTATGCAGATGATTTCGATAGTTTACAAAATTTCGCTGCATACAAATGACGATGCTCGCGGTATTTCTGAGTGCAAGGAACTAACACAAATTCCACATTCTAAAAAGAAGTTGTACTTTCTTCAGGAACACTTTGGAAATTTGCCAAAACTAATCACTTATTTTGAAAATCAAAATTTCCAATTCAATTATGGTTTAACGACATTAGATGTGGCTATTAATAATTTGAAAAGTATTCCAAGTTACTTCGGATGTGGCCTTCGGCAAAAGTTTGACGCAGTGTTTAATAGAAATCCAGATTTAATAACATTGGGGCAATTGTGTATGGGGACAATGCCACAACATCTAACTGCAAAATACGCGGAAATAAAAGCATATTTCCAGCATGCACCTATAAGCAGTTGCAATATAGAAAGAGCGTTTTCTATTTACAAGGATGTATTGCATTCAAAGAGAACAAATTTTAAGGAAGAGAACCTTGATAAAGTATTGCTAGTAACTCCTTTACTCAACTTGAACTACAAAATGAACAAATAAAAATATATTTCGTATTTTGTAGCCGTATATATACCCGTTTTATTATTATAAGTATAATTATATAAATAAAATTAAAAACTTTAAAAATACAAATGTTCAATAGTAAGCTCGTGGGCGGTGAGTCATCAACCTCTCGTGTCCGGTCTCTACTTATTATATTAAACGCGCAAATTTCAGTTTATTTTATTTTTAAAAGTAATTTCACTGTTTGGAATCTTGGATTCTCGTTATGTACAAATAAATAAAATTATTTTAAAAAAGGTTGATAATAAATACTGTATTTCCCTAAATGTCCAAGAACGTCCAGAACATCTTAACAACAAAGACACATAATAACGTACACGATATCTGTACATGCTGTCCTTCACCCGTACCTATACGGTCTAGAGGATTATATTTTACGACGTAAAAATACTTACGGTCTTTATTTCAAAAAGAAATAACTTTTACAGTTATTCTTCCGAGAATAGAAATTTCTTCCAGTACTCCCTTACACAGCAATGTACGAAACATTGCCTTACGGTAGGTTAGATAGGGACGGAAAAATTTGCATATTCGAGAATTAGGAGGAAAAGCAACAAACATCGAACAGGTATACACGGCCACCCCACCCCCGCTTTAACACACTCACATGTATCCCTCTAAATTACCCCCTAAAAATTTGCACTAAGTAAAATTTACCTGCAACAGTATCTTCAGTTCGTGGACAGTAGTTTCGTTACATGTTTTATGACATGTGGACGAAGACGGACCCGTGTCTTACCTGTAGTGGAAACGTATATTTTTCGTTAAAGTTCAGTTATCCTGTTGTGCGCCGTATTCATTTTACTTAATTTTCTTTCTAGCCAGGAGAAAAATAAACAAGAGTGAGTATGTTATATGTATATATGTTCCTATACTAATGAATCACGCACGTACATATACGTATAAGCAAGATATTGCATGTTCACGTCGGAATATAATGTTAGCGTGACTGGAGAACTTACATATGAATCCTGCATTCCCAGAATTTAATACGAATTTTGATCTTTAATTGTTGACATGATTTGCGCGCCACCTAACTAATACTTTGTGTTTGTATTTTATTCTAATGATATGTGGTTCAGTGCATGTGCTAGGTTGTAATATATGAAATTAATATATACATATTTCTAGTATTTTTATTGCCAAAGTATTGATTGTTATTTCGCGAATGAAACATTAAATATGTATATATTTTACTATATTTCATCAGAGAAATCGTGCCCATATATCGTTCTTTAATTTGTTTATTTCGTGCGTTTTATAAATATTTTTTAATTATAGATTTAATATTATGTTTTCTATTATAACTATACTCTGCGTCAATTATCAATACTTGTAGACAATACGATATTATAGTTACTAATAGATATTTTCAGGTCTCTGTCACGTTTATGATTAAATTAAACCTCCTCTCAGGCTTGTACTTATAATTTTCTTTATTAACATAACAAATTTCAATGTAATTAACGAACTAATTCCGATTGTTCGTGAATATACGAAGGTGTTCTGAAAACTGATGAATTCTTGAGGACGCTTAACTTTGTTGTTCCAATTTTAGCAGTTATTTGCAAGCTCTGTATTTCTATGTATGTGTCAATTTGAAACTCTTTGAGTTTTTCCAGAGAAATATGTATTATCCGGTGTGAGGAATAAAAAGAATCGTTAAAACGTGCATAAAATGATCCACATGCATTAGTTCATGTCAAGGTTGCGTTGTTTATTGTCCATATAGGTATATGGTTAGAGCTGAGGATGTTTGCGGTATAACCATGGTTATATCATGTAACCATAGTAAATTACTATGGTTATATGATATAACCATGGTTATACCGCAAACATCCTCAGCTCTATATATGGTGGATAGTCGGCGTTATCAGAAATATAATTTTCTAATAAATAAATCGCTTACGTATAAACAGAGACAACTTCTAGGAAGATGAGTAGCTTCTGCATAAATTTTTGTTAGCCTAGCTTAGACACGAACCTAGAGCTAGGTGGGCACAAACATAGATGTCGCTGATCTGATTTAAAGGCGGGCTTTTTAATATATTATAGGTTTGTTCTAGCAGTAGTAAGAAACTATTAGGTATTGTATAGCGCATGCGTAATACTAATATTGTGTTCTGGCAAGTGAAATTACTAATTTCTTGCTAATAGCAAGCTGTTCTAGCAGGCGAAAATTGTAGTTACGGATTGATTGTGGATCATCCAAACAATTCCTGGAATTTAATAAAATTTGAAATTTGGGACATGCGTATAACGCTGTAACAGGTGAAGTGTATTTCAGATCAATTCGAGTGTATTAAAGTAAACGATATCGCTTTCTTTTTAACGGGAATAGTGGTTTAAATTACTTAAGAATTTTTTTAAAAAATGTGATAATATTTTAAACATATATAATTGGTTATGGTGTCAGAATACCTAATAATCGAGAATGGGAATTAACGGGTGTTCAGAAACATTCGAAGTCAAAGTAGTCCTTGAAAATATGAAGTCATGTCTGATATAGATTGATACATTTACTTAATACAATTTTATAGGTTATCATATACGCAAATGTACTTAAGTAAAGATATACGATTTTTTGATCCGAGCCCACTTGACATCGAATGTTTCTGAACACCCGTTATATACTTTTGCTATTTAGTATCACACATTTGGGGCAGATGTCGCGCAGAATGTTTGGCTTTTTCTAGCATTCGCAATTGGAAACTAATTTCAAATTAATAATTTACTTGCACATGCGCACTACAAAAGTACATCAAACTGTCAGGGATTCTGTGCTAGAACAAACCTTATATACGGGAATTCTTATAGAATTGTTTTGCATAATATTGCTTTATGTATTAAATATCCTTTTGCAAAACAATGTACTTGTGAAAAGGTATATTTAAAACATAAAACAATACTATGCAGAACAATATTGAAAACATTGAACATTGAAAATGTTTATGTAATAAAAACTATCAAGGAAAAAGCAATTTATAATTAATAGGTGAATCTATTAAAAAGTAGAAGAGTATAATTGTTAGAGACCAGACACATCGGGCTGAAATGACGTCATTACGACGGACGATATAAATAATCTACAACATCTGTAAGTTATTTAATAGCACTATTCATTCGGTTAACCGCACACAAAAAATAGATGTGCAGTTAACCGAATGAATAGTGCTATTCAACAACTGCGTGATGCACTTACAGATGTTGTAGACCATTTATATCGTCCGTCGTAATGACGTCCATTTCAGCCCGATGTGCCCAGTCTCTAATAATTATACATACAGTTAAGCTCATTTAATCTAGTATAACTTGTCAAAATTTTCTTAATATTGCTTAGTGTTTATCAATCTTCTTTTGAAAGACAAACCAAATGTCAAGTAATTTTTTAATACAATTTAGAAAACACAAATAAACTAATACTTAATTGGTCCGCCATTTGCATCAATTACTACCCTTAACCTTCTAGGTACAGAATCAATGAGACTTTTCAAAAAATTAGTTTTTTCAACAATGTTTTCCCAGGTATTTTCAATGGATTCTCATAATTGTTCCCTATTAGTAAATTTTATATGAGATATACGAATTTTCTTTGTCATTCTTTTTATTTTCTCTCAAATATTCAAACAAATTGTAATCTTCTACATCAGTTTATATTTTTTTAAGACCAGTTCCTCGTTTGCGACAATATCGGTCAAACTCATTGCTCGTAGATTCACTGGAATTTTTCCCACTTGATAAACACAAATCTGAGAATTCCCGCTGTACGGAAATGCTCATGCGGACTGTTTTGATATATAATTTTGATATATTATGATTAACTGGTCTTATATATATTTTACGGTGCACTTTAGAAATAAAATATAAAATATGAACATATATGAAATTTTATATGAAATATGCTCAAAACAATATTTATACAGAGTGTTACAAAAATGTAGGGCTGGCTATACATAGACGGTTTCTACAACTAAAAATAAGCAAAAAAGTTTAAATAAATTTATGTCCTAAAATGGTTCGTTACTGAGTTACGGCCACTTGAGGTTTTTTCTTTTTATTTTAGAAAAGGTTACAGAAAACGGGAGTTTCTTATGTTTCTTATAGTAAATGCTCAAAATGACCTCCACGGGAAGCAACACAAGCTTCAGCTCGTCGTATCAAGGACTGCCTCACGCGCTGAAAAATTCCTGGTGTATTTCGAATTTGGTGGCATCCATCTTCCACTCTACATTGAAGATCTTCAATATTTTGAATTGGAGTAGAATATACCATAGAATGTCCCCATACGTAAAAATCTATTGGATTTAAAGCTGGAGAACGTGCAGGCCATGCTACAGGTCCACCGCGACCAATCCATCTTCCAGGATATACGGCATTTAAAAATTCGCGTGCTGTGTGACTGAAGTGAGCCGGTGCACCGTCGTGCATGAACCACATGCGTCCTCTAACATTTAGTGGAACATCGTCCAGCAAACCTGGTAAGTCGTTTTATAAAAAATAACGATAATTCTGCCCAGTAAGTCGTGGTGGAAGTACAGAAGGACCAATCACAAATTCGTTAATAATTCCGGCCCACACACTAAATGAAAACTGCGCTTGATGTCTGGACTGAATAATAGCATGAGGGTTTTCTTGTTGCCACTGGTGTAAATTATGAAAATTGACGATACCATCTCTTGTAAAGCCAGCTTCATCACTAAAGAGCACACACGACAGAAAGAGATGATCGGCGGCGCATGTCCGTAACCACCATACACAGTAAGCTTCTCGTGATGGAAAATCATTCTCACTAAGTCCCTGTACTCTTTGCAGGTGGTAAGGAAAAAGCTGATTAGTTCTTAAAATACGCCATACACTCACATGATCGACATCTTCCGCCAATGCCATTCTTCGAGTACTAACACCTGCATTTTCTTCAACACGATCCAACAAACGTTCTCCCAATTCCAAATTTCTTGTGGTTCGTGGTCTGCCGCGATCTCGGACTACTGGTTTGAATGATCCTGTTTCTCTTAATCTAATATGAAGCCTTTCGAAAGTTTTTTCATTTGGTAAACGTCGGTTTGGGAAATATTCTGCGTAAAGTCTTCTTGCTTCTGCTCTGTTGCAATGTGCCAAACCATACACTAAATGCATGTCGGACATCTCTTCGAAAGAATAATCTGCCATTTTATACTATTAATTAGAAAACAGTACTAATCACAAATGACTTAATCAACTTTCACGACTGACAGCAAAAAACACGGACTGCCTACTGAATATGATTAACAGAAGTTACTCACTTGTCGGCGACTTGTTCAAACATGCAATACGAACGCTTCGCGTCTGCGCGATAATTTGTGACGAGATACACACGTGTCGGACATGCAATACGAAAAACTTCAAGTGGCCGTAACTCAGTAACGAAACATTATAGGACACAAATTTATTTAAACTTTTTTGCTTATTTTTAGTTGTAGAAACCGTCTATGTATAGCCAGCCCTGAATTTTTTTAACACCCTGTATATAAATAAATATATAAAATGGTTTTTACATATTAGACGGAAAGTAATTTTCTATTTTATAGAAGGCACTATGTATTAGATTCTGTTTTATTAGTATTTTAAATTTATTTAATGGTAATTCTTTGGTTTTTTGTTGTAAATGATTATAGAATTTTATGGCTTGGTATTTAACAGATTGTTGAGTTAAAGTTAACCTGTGATATGGAATTTGGAAAGATGACTTGTTCCTAGTTGTGTAGCAATGGATATCAGATTGCGATTCGAACTTGTTTATGTTTACTTTAGCAAAAAACAAACAGTTGTATGTAAACAGAGATGGAATTGTTAATACTTTCAGTCTTATGAAGTGTGGTTTGCAATGCTCTCTAATAGATGCACTAATCATTGCTCTTACACATTTTTTTGGATTTTAAAAATTCTCTCTGTATGCCCTGTGCTGCCCCAGAGTATAATACTGCTATTGATGAGTGAGTAAAAGTTTATAGTAATATATTAGTTTTGCTGTATCTATGTTTGTTATTTCTACGGTTCTTCGTATTTCATAAACAGTTATACCTAGTTTTTCACATAGATAGCTTATATGTATATTCCAATGTAAGCATGAGTCAATGCAGACACCCAACATTTTGACATAGTTTGGGTTACATGGTTTAGTTTCAAATTTGATTTTTTTAATTTTATCCATATTTAATTTTAAGTTGTTGGCTTCAAACCATACTTCCGCTTCAGATATTGCAAATGATTCCCCTATTGTCAATTCCTCAGTTGTAGGAGCACTGAACACTAGGGTGGTATCATCCGCAAACATTATTGTTTTACACATGGGAAGACTTGCGCATAAATCATTGACATATATCAGAAATAATATTGGTCCTAACGGAACTCCATACTTGACCAATTGTTCTCTAGAAGAACTACTTTGTATCATTACAACTTGTTTTCTTTCTGAAAGATATGATTGGAATAATTTCAAAGGTTGTCCCCTGATGCCGTAGTATTGTAATTTTTGTAGTAATATCTCATGATGAACACAGTCAAAAGCCTTAGATAAATCCAGCAGTATTTCAGATATTTTCTGATGCACGTCGAAACCACTTAGGACGCTATCAACTAGTTCACATATAGCTTGGATTGTGGATTTATTTTTTAAATAACCACATTGGTGATTACAAAAGAGAGAAGCATTGTTGAAGTAATCCAGCAAACTGGTCTTTAATAACTCCTCGTACACCTTCGACATAACAGGTAGAATAGATATATGCAAGATATGCAAATCAAAAGTAGTCGCAAATGATTTCTTTTTACGTGATCCGTATAGATCTGCAAGAATTTTAGTAAACATATCATAAACAAAAAAACCTGTATTTTCATATAATCCCAGCTTTAGTAATTACTAATTAGTGAACATATACAGTGCTTCTCAAAAGTCCCCTACCCCCTTCTTATCTTTGGAACGATTATACATACATAAGTGAAATTTGGAAACTGAATATTATAGGTTATAAACTTCCCTACTAGTGATGACAGATGACGAAATCGTCATAGATGACGTCACAAGGTCATTGTGACCAATAATTTTAAATGGAACGCTACGGCAAGCGACACCTCTTTTAAAAGGTATCGAAAAAACCTATTCAATGATAGTAATTTTGTTTGTGTTTGAGGCAGTTTTAATGGCTCTTTAGTAAACATGAAAATTTAAATTCCATTCAGTATGATATTAAATACAGATTTAAGAAACAGTATGTACTTAAAGAAATTGCTCGAAGTGATCTCCATTTACTTCCTGACAGTGAAATATCCTATTTTTAAACTCTTCTCGTACTTCTTCAAATGTGTCTGCGGAAACAGCCTCACATTCTGCAATAATACGTTGTTTTAAAACGTCAATATTGTCAAGTTCAGTGGCGTAAACCTTCGATTTAAGGTACCCTCACAGAAAAAAATCCAAAGGTATGAGGTCCGGTGATCGAGGTGGCCATTCCGTTGAACCTCGTCGTCCAATCGATCTACCAGGATACTCCTCATGCAAATACCGTCTTACTGCACCGTAATATTGTGGAGGAGCACCATCCTGTTGAAATGTTATTTCCAAATTGCCGAATTCATCTGGATTATCTTCCAAAATTTCAAGGATTAACGGTTCTATTGCGTTTTGCAACATCTCCAGATAAACCTCACCAGTTAAATTAGTATTTAAAAAAAGAGGCCCAACGATGTGGTTTCCCAGGATACCTGCCCAAACATTCACCTTCTGGGGAAATTGGGTATGTGTTTCACGAAACAGGTGAGGATTCGCGTCACTCCAATACCTCACATTCTGTGTATTTACATTTCCATTTAGATAGAAAGTACTTTCGTCACTAAAACAAATTGTTTTGACGTAGTCTGGCTGTTGGTTAATTTTAGTTTCCATATTTTCACAAAATTCTAGTCTTCAGTCTGGGTCGTCGTCTGAGAGTTGATGAACCATTTTTAATTTGTATGGATGAAATTTGTATTTTTTCAACACCCTGTGTACTTTACTTCGACTAACTTCACAGGTAGATGCAACTTGAGTTGTTGAAGAAGTAGGATTAACTCTTACTTCTGCCAGTATATCAATTTTTTTCTCATCAGAAATTTGTGGTCTGCCAGATCGTTTCGCATCATTAATACTACCCGTTGTTTCAAACTTACGAAGAAGCTCCCTTAAATAAGTCCTCGAAATTGGGCGATCGGGAAACCTCTCATTAAAAATGCGTTCTGCTGCATGAATATTTTGTCTAGTTTCACCAAGAATTAGGACCGCTGCTACTTTATCACCTAAAGCACGTACCATTTCGCTTCTTGAAGCACTTAAACTTTCGACTCACAACAGTTTAACAAATTATTGAAATGTACAAAAATATTAAAAGTACCATAAGCTGTAAAAACAGTGAGACGTTCGATCAACAATACACAAATTATTAAATGTACAAAAACTTGGACAATTACAAAAACGTCGAATATTGGAGACTAACAAAAACGTCAGATTAATTGACAACTAACCATAGGCGGAGCTTGAATTTGGAATTTTAGTATTAACTTGACAATTTGACGTTTTAAAACAACGTATTGTTGCAGAACGTGAGGCTGTTTCCGCAGACACATTTGAAGAAGTACGAGAAGAGTTTAAAAATAGGATATTTCACTGTCAGGAAGTAAATGGAGGTCACTTCGAGCAATTTCTTTAAGTACATACTGTTTCTTAAATCTGTATTTAATATCATACTGAATGGAATTTAAATTTTCATGTTTACTAATGAGGCATTAAAACTGCCTCAAACACAAACAAAATTAATATCACTGAATAGGTTTTTTCGGTACCTTTTAAAAGAGGTGTCGCTTGCCGTAGCGTTCCATTTAAAATTATTGGTCACAATGGCCTTGTGACGTCATCTATGACGATTTCGTCATCTATCATCACTAGTAGGGAAGTTTATAACCTATAATATTCAGTTTCCAAATTTCACATGTGTATGTATAATCGTTCCAAAGATAAGAGGGGGGAGGAGACTTTTGAGAAGCACTGTATAAAGAAACTGGCATATTCTTCTATTTAAACTCCAGATTCACTATAAACCAGTGTTATCAAATTCTTTCTCTCCATTCAAAGTAAAATGAAAAAGACAATGTCCGTTACTTACTCTGTAAATTAGCAAAATCACTTCTGAATATAAATGCAGGAGAAGAGCATGTCGCGCGTTGTAGGAGAAAAGTTATTTATTGAAATTTACGTTACCTAACCCATAATTCCTTAACAGTCAAGTTTCTTAAATTTTTCTTTAAAAATTTCAGCATTCATCAACTAGTTATACATATTTAGCATATCGCAAAGTGGAACGTCAAAAAAAAAGTAACTTTAAAATTTATTCTCGTGGCACACAAGAAATTCTAGAACAAAGAGAAACCACAAGTTTTCTTATCAAACATGTAACAATAATTAATCGATTAGGGGAACAAAAACACCTACTAGAAACGGACGCCATTCAGTTTCGAGTTACAGTAACTTCGCCCTAAGTCGTGCAGGCAATTCCTTTTTGTTTCCCTCGGAAGAAATATGAATAATTCTTAAAAATCGTAAAAATACTAATAATTTTATTTAATCTCCGCACATTCGGTGTAATTTACAGGATGTGTTTGTGAAATTTTTCCTGATAAGACTCGTAATGTTCTTTAAAAAAAGTTAAACATGATATTTCACTTCATGTAAGAAACGTTATACTTGAATAATTAAAGTAGATTTATTGCGTGAGTTTTAGGTGTTAGTAAATATTACGATCCTTTAATGTATGAATGTGATATTAATTTAGAAAATAAATTTTGTGACACAAGAATTAAAAATTATATTTAAATACGACGAAGGTAAAAATTTGTCATAATAAATGCGAGATTTTGAGATATATACTTCAATAATTTTAATAAAACGATTTTAAGACTACATAATCATATCTGAGCTTTACTTGCCCTATTTAGTGGGAATAAAAAAAGAATTATAAAACAATAAAGATAGTAGCATATATTCTTGTACTAAAAGCGACTTTAATTTCGGTATATAATATATATATAGATAGATAATTATTTCGTGACCTTTGTATGTTACGGCAAATTCAATTTGTTGGCGATTTAAGGTCTGGTTTTACTTCAAAATGTATATATTTAAACAATCCTACATGTTTCGGCAAATTATGCCTTTTTCGAGGAATATAAAATATAAATGACAGTATATTAGTGTCATACTTATAAGACAATACAGGCCTTATGGAAATATGATGCAACATTATGATGTTTCGTTGCAGAAAATTTTAAATTAAGATGTAAACGCAAATAAAATATAATGTTTTTATTTACGTTCTGTTCCGCGTTAAAACGTAAGTGAAACAAACAATGTAATAAAATATAATGCAATAATTTATGAACAGAACAGTGGAAATTGTCTTAGTGTTAATTGTTGTTAATATTAATGTTTTGATAGATAATCACATAACCTCACTGACTGTCGTTTCAAAACATTTGTACAAGTCTTATCAACTTCTAGAAAGGTGTCTCTGATATATTCACAAATTCTGTAGAGAGCATGTCCTACAAAAGTAGTATGCAGCATATTAGGATATGTTTCCTTCCTGTTCTGAACATATATGCAGCACTGTCACTGACAAATAGAAATATCTTTTACTTTTCGTCCGAATGAAGCATTTGGTGCATATTGTCGTAAATGGTTTTAGCTACTGTTTAAGCATCAACTGTATCTACAACTTTGTTTCTACTACATATGCGCTATATGGAATAGTTGGATGGAGTACATCAGCTACAACATTTACCACATAGCGTCCTAATATATCGACAGTTTCGTCGGCACTTATCCATAGGTACTGATTAGAAAGATGCACTTAGAAAGTGGATTCATCAGGAACATTTAGACCAGAATATTTTTTGAAGAAATGTTTTGAAGGTGGGATTGTTAAGTTTATTTAATGGAATATCTTTCGCCATTAAAGTTTCACAGAGTTCTTCGTTAAAACTGTCAGATTCCAACGGGCCTAATTTCTGTGTACCTGTTTGCGATGCTAAGTGACGTTTTACGTGCGATTTCATGGAATTTATAACGATATTTTGCAGACTTTGCAATAAATTTCGAAATCACTGGCATTGGACATACAGGGTGGCCCAAAATGACCGAAGGGATTTGAGTTCATTATAACTTCCAATTTAAGACATAATTATTAATTTTTTTTTAATTTTAAATACAGTATATTAATGGAGAATATTTTTAATTTAATTATGAAAAATTATATCTCGCAAGTGGTGGTCATTTTCTGCTTCGCATATTCGTACGCTTTCCAAAACATTTTCCATAACCTTTCGCAAAACTTCAGGTGTTATGTTGTTGATTTCGTAGCGTATATTATTTTTTAATTGCTGTATGGTTCGAGGCTTATTAATATAGACTTTTCCTTTCAAATAACCCCAAAGGAAACAGTCTGAAGCGGTTAAATCCGGTGAACGCGGAGGCCAATTAAAATCGCTTGTACGGGAAATAATTCGTTCACCAAAGATGTCGCCTAAAAGAGCCATTGTGTCCCTCGCAGTGTGCGCTGTGGCTCCATCCTGTTGGAACCATACTTGCGGATGGTTTTCCTCGGCTGGCCTTAAAAAATTTTCCAACATTGTCCGATATCTAACACCAGTGATGGAAACGGCGACACCGTGTTCATTTTCAAAAAAATATTGGCCAATTATTCTTTCCGACGAAACACCGCACCAAACGGTACACTTAAGTGGGTGTAATTCTCGCTGTTGAAGTACCCTTGGATTTTCCGTAGCCCATATCCTGCAGTTTTGCCTATTAACGAACCCATTTAATTGGAAATGGGCTTCGTCGCTCATAATTAAATTATGAATAAAATCATGATTTTCTTCTGCTTTTTGACGAAAATAAATTGCATAATCAAGTCGTTGCTGGTAATCTGTCGGTTTCAATTGTTGGACAAGCTGAATTTTGTATGGAAACATTGTTATTGAATGCAAAATTCTCTGCAGCGACCCTCTTGAGAGGCTAAGTTGTGTCGAACGTCTCCTGGTTGATGTTTCTCCATCTTCCAGAATACTCTCCTGTACTCGTTCAATATTGTCATCCGTGTGCACCGTTCGTCGTCTGCCGGCACCAGGAAGGTTCCTTACTGCCCCTTGATCTCGAAAATTTGCAACCAGACGGTTTATTGTTGACTCTAAGGGTCCAACCCGCACATTAAAATAGCGCCGATATGCACGCTGAGTCAAAACAATGGATCGTTGATTTGAGAAATAAAGTTTTTGGCAAATTGTTCAATTGTATACTGTTCCATTTTAAATTCCCTAAGTCTTCTTTACAAAATACTGAAAACAAAAAAAAAATTATAATAAAAAAGTTATAAGGAATTAAAACCCCTTCGGTCATTTTGGGCCACCCTGTACAATCAGTTTAACCCTTAATCCAACTCGTCATTGTTTCATGATGCCATTCTCGACGTTGTTCCATATCATATCTGAAAAAGTAACTTAAATAATGTTCTAGATCTAAATAAATGGAAATTAAAAATGTATGCGTTATATAAGTTATTGAAATTTAACGAAATTCACTGGACACTTACGTATACCGTGTTCTTCTTTTATTATTACACATATGTATAATGCATTAAATTTTCGTTCTTTTAGCTTTATACTGTATGGTGGCATAGTAGGCAACCAGTTATACACCAGAGACTGGCTTTATTATTTTTTGTGGGAATTTAGAAAACAACCATCTTCTTTGAATTTGTTAAAAATATTTAAAATTGTCGTTTCACGAGGTATACACCTGTTGGGATAATTAACAGTTTTAAATAAATTATGTATTTTTCAACAAAATGAATTTAATTTAAGGTTTTAGTATGAATGAAAAATCAGAAATATTTGACAAATGGAAAAATGGTGTATAACTGGTTGTCTCCTTACATTTATCCCTATGTGTAAAACTAAAGGAAGAAAAATCAATTCATTATACCTATGTGTAGGGATAAAAGAACAACCCGTTATATATAATTAACAGTTAAAACAATGGAAAAAAGAAGCTAACTCACAATACTTTATTTATCTTACGAAATATAAACTTATAAATAAAATAAATTATAAAAACTCCTCCTGCTTCTATCCACGCCCATGAAGAAAGAAATTTAACTGTAAAATTGAAGTAATTGCGTCACAATTCAACGAAAGAAACAAATGTGCGGTTATCCGAATGAATAGTGGTCTTCAATAACTGCGTATTGTACTTAGCGATGTTATAAACTATTTATATGGTCCATCGTAATTTCGGCCTCTCGTGTCCGGTCCCTACTTATCAGTTTACTGTTAGTGTTTAATAAATTTATGACGAAGCGTGTTTCGTAGGTAACTTTTTAAGTTTTACCCTGTTACTAATTAAGAGTAAATTGATAATTTTGAACATCGTGTAGTGATTAAGTATCTCCTAAAGAAAGACTTATCCTTTACCGAAATCCATAATAATATGCGAGATACACTGGGTAAGGATTGTTCTTCGTATACAACCGTCAGAAAATTGGGAAATTAATTTAAGCGTGGCAGGAGCAGCGTAGAAGGTTATCTCCGCAGTCGACGGCCAAAATGCGTTCAGAAATTGTGGATAATGTACATGATTTGTTGCTAATTGACCGATGACTGAAAGAGTTAGAAATAATAGAGACAATGGGCATTTCAGAGAAACTGTTTCTTTATATTGTGCACGAAGAACTTGACATGAGAAAGCAGACAAGGCAACAGATTTCTTGCGCAGATTTGTTACATGTGACGATACATGAGTTCACTATTATACACCCGAATCTAAGCAACGGTTGAATATGGGGACCAAACGTGAAGAACCAATTCCAAAGAAGGCCGGTATTTTAGAATGCACAAGGAAAATTTCTGATAAACTGTCTTCAAAAGTTCAAAACCATAAACGGCGAATACTAGGGGGAAATGTTCTAGATCGTTTGAAGACAGCTATCGCTGAAAAGCGTCCAGGAATTACTCTTTCACCATGATAATGCACTGTGCATTCCAGTACGGTTGCTACAAAGAAATTAAGAATTAAGGTTCGAATTAGTACAGCACCCTCAAGTGTATTTGCTAGATCTAGTTCCATCTGACTTTCATCTATTCCCTAAATTAAAAGATTATCTTGGAGGTAAAACAATCCGCACAAATGTAGAGCTAATTTCAACAGAGGACGATTATTTTAGCAGAGTTAGACTTAATAAATTACTAGTTTTATGAATTTATTCGTGGACATGACGTTATTTCAAAATTTCCCGTTCCCCTGCGCCACCCTGTACTTTGATACGTTCACAAATTATTCGATTTCGGCATGCTGTATTTGTTTAAAAACATAAAACTGCCGGTTATTTGATGCAACGAATTATCTTTCTATTAAATTAGTACACATTAAATATAATAAATTAATAAAGCACATAAAATTTAATATGCGACATATTTTGAAAATGTTAACGAAATATATCTGAAAGAATATAACAACATGCATTTTAACACAAGAATACACATATACACACAAGAATACATATGCATCAGCTGTATTTTAAGACTAATTTATTTTTTTCTATTCTAGGAATACAAAATTTAGAAGAAAAGAATGTTCAAAGTCTGACACCAACAGTAAACTACCACTCCAACATGACTCAGTCGCATTATTCTCTAAGATGGAATAACCATCAGAGTCATATACTCTCTGCCTTTGACGCGTTACTCCAAGCGGAAACCCTCGTGGATGTAACCCTGGTCTGTGCCGAAACGTCGGTGCGCGCTCACAAAGTCGTCCTGAGTGCCTGTTCACCTTTCTTCCAAAGGATATTTTCGGAGAATCCCTGCAAGCACCCTGTAATAGTGCTAAAAGATTTCAGCGGCTGGGAAGTTCAAGCGATTGTCGACTTTATGTACAAAGGAGAAATAAGCGTGGGCCAAGAACAATTGCAAAGTCTTATTAAAGCGGCGGAAAGTTTGCAAGTTAGAGGATTGGTGCACCAAGACAATTTTGGTGTAGATAAAGAGTCACATTTAATAACCAATCAAACACCAACACCATCCAATTCGCCTAACGACTACGATAGAAGTTTTTATCCAACTGGACGGTTTCCAACGCCCGGAATTACTGTTAGAACACCGGGAGAACGAACGTCGCCATTTTCGCCGTTACCCGGACCAAATTATGAATCGCCTTTGAAATTACCTCATATGTCTCAGTTATCGTTTCCAGAAACCCTAATACCCAGGCAAGATTGTCAATCACCTATTCCTAGACGTAAACAAGCGAGGCCCAGAAGAAGGTCTGGCGAGATGTGCGGAGCACAAGATTTGAGTACGAACCCCATGAATAAACCTCCGTCGCCCGTAGAAGAGACGGCAGAAAATCTGTGTATGAAAAAACCTCACAGAGATGATAAAATTAAAGACATAGAGAGGACGAAGACTCCAGACCTTATAACCAGTCCCGAGTTGGATTTAAGTCTCCAGCATAAGGATTATACTTCATCACCTCCGTTAAGTTTACCACCAATTTTGAATTTGAAACCGGACTTAGAAAATCATTCGCCTTTGCCCTTTCCTCCTATGCCTTCAGTATCAGCTTTAGCAATGACTCCACCACATAGTAAGTGTAAGTAAAATATGTATGAATTCTTAAAGTTCATTCATATGGTTTGTTAAGGGGTTAAAATGCTTAATCATACTCAGCTTCAGTACTAACGCTGTTTTAAAAAAATAGAGTAGATAAATCGGAAATTAATAATTAATCTAAATTTATTTAGCCGCTTTTATAGTAATAATAATAATAATACAAATAATAAATAATATTTATTCATTTCATAATACATATAACATGAAATTTGTAACAAAAAAAAAACAATTCATATATAATAAAACATTAGACAATCTTACAATTACACAAACATGCTAAATAAGCACTCTTTCTATGAAGAAATCTTGGTGTTATAAAACACACACGCATATATAACGTGTGTATAAATTGTCGCAAAAGCTACACGCAGCGACGTTCTTCGTTTGGTTCTGAATAAAAAATCTTAATGTTAAAATGTCGTATCATGTTTCGTTTGTTTTCACGGGGTTCTTGAAGTTCAGACTTTTAGTGCGTAACTAACCTTTGCTCTTCGATATTTGTTAATAGAGATAGATGCAATATAGTTTAAAGAAAAAATTTTTACTAGTATTATTTCGTAAACGTTTTCTTTTTGATTTAAAAGCTTGTTTTAAACATTTATTCATTAACGTACTTCCACGAAAAACACATTTGGCAACGTTGTAGAACAATAAGTTTGTATTTCAAAGTGAGTTCAATCAAAATCATTACTGTCAAATTTTGACATTTACGAATTTACGAAGCATGATACGACATTTTAACATTAAGATTTTTTATTCAGAACCGAACGAAGAATGTCGCTACGTGTAGCTTTTGCGACAATTTATACACACCTTGTATATATATATATATATAACAATTGATAAATTATTGGAGTTTTTCGGCCCGGCGAGCTGTAGACTTGGGTTCGAGTCCCAACGTAGACCATATTTTTCATATAAAAAAATTTCGTATGATTTGCTTTGTAATTTGTAGACAGCAATGTTTACATCCCCACTTACTCTGCAATTACATACATTCTAATTTGATATTTGTAAATACTTCATATAAAAGCCGAAAAACTCCAATAATTTATCAATTGTTATATTTAATAAACGGCTAAGAAATTATCTAAACACTTATATATATATATATATATATATATATATATAAGTGTTTAGATAATTTCTTAGCCGTTTATTAAATATAACAATTGATAAATTATTGGAGTTTTTCGGCTATATATATATATATATATATATATATATATATATATATATAATTAGACCAGGAGTCTTTGCCGTTAGAACATATATGGGAAGGATAATTGTTTTTTGTGGAATCCAGCAAAATTAAACTCTATTACTTAAGTCAGTTCTTTATTTTTTCATCCCAATATTTCGCATCGAATTCGTATGCTCCTCAGGGGTCAAAATGTGAACTGGTTTTTTTTTGGAGAAATTACTCGTCTTAATATTTATAATGTTTGTAATATTCTAAATTAGTACAACTAATATCAACGGCGTACACATTATTTACTCACGAAATTACATTTTAAAAGCAGGACAAACACATTTAAAAGAGAGCCACAACGTGCAGTTTTGATGAACAAAACTAGTACTCGCACCAACACATGTTATCGTCACAAAGTTCATACATATAATGTATGAATTAATAATAATTATACGTATGAACTTTGTGACGATAACATGTGTTGGTGCGAGTACTACTTTTGTTCATCAAAACTGCACGTTGTGGCTCTCTTTTAAATGTGTTTGTCCTGCTTTTAAAATGTAATTTCGTGAGTAAATAATGTGTACGCCGTTGATATTAGTTGTATTAATTTAGAATATTACAAACATTATAAATATTAACACGAGTAATTTCTCCAAAAAAAAACCAGTTCACATTTTGACCCCAGAGGAAGCATACGAATTCGATGCGAAATATTGGGATGAAAAAATAAAGAACTGACTTAAGTAATAAAGTTTAATTTTGCTGGATTCCCCAAAAAACAATTATCCTTCCCATATATATATATATATATATATATATATATATATATATATAAAATAAATTAATATATCCCTATATTTCGCAACAACTTTGTTGCTTCTTTCGGAGAAACTAAAAGATTAATGAGAAATAACATTAAATAAATAAGAGTATAAAGCAGTAGTAAAATACTTGCAAAATGTAGAGTTGAAACAAAATAATAAAAGTGACGTACAAGGACAATAAAATTGATTATATTTAAAACTTAAAGTAATTATAGATACAAGCCTTTAAAACCTCTAAAAAACTTGAATATGTAAAAGTTAAGACATGAAAAATAAAAAATATAAAACGAATCATATAGCAAAAAACTAAAGTCGTTAACGTCATCTCTCCAACTTCTTCTTGGTCTTCTTCTCTTTCGCTTTTCTGGAGGTATCTATTCTAACAATTTCCTTGGCACTCTCGTCTCATTCATTCTTTTTGTGTGTCCGAACCAAGTCAATTGTTTTTTCTCTATGCTATGTTTCGTTTTATATTTTTTATTTTTCATGTTTTAACTTTTACATATACATGTTTTTTAAAGGTTTTTAAAGGCTTGTCTCTATAGCTACTTTAAGATTTAAATCTAATCAATTTTATTGTCCTTGTATGTCACTTTTATTATTTTTTTCAACTCTACATTTTGTAAGTATTTTACTACTGCTTTATACTTTTATTTATTTAATGTTATTTCTCGTTAATCTTGTAGTTTCTCCGGAAGAAGCAACAAAGTTGTTGCGAAATATAGGGATACTTAATAAATATTTTATTCAATATATTACGGTCGATAATTTCGTTTACATTATATATATATATATATATATATATATATATATACGGATTATCTACGGCTGTCGCCCCAGTTTCCATAGCCTTCTGTCGTAACACATATCTTCCTCTAAATTTCTTGCATCCATAGCTTCGTTAACGTCATCTCTCCAACTTCTTCTTGGTCTTCTTCTCTTTCGCTTTTCTGGAGGTATCTATTCTAACACTTTCCTTGGCCCTCTCGTCTCGTTTTTTTTGTGTGTCCGAACCAAGTCAATTGTTTTTTCTCTATGTCGTCAATAATATCTCTCTCGATGTTCATCCTCCTTCTTATTTCTACATTTCTTATCTTTTCGAGTCTCAATATTCGACAGCTTCTTCTTAAAAAATTCATTTCTGTTACCAGCAGCTTCCTTCTATTAGTTTTACTCAAATCCCATACTTCTGAACCATATGTGGAAATACTCTTAACAATTGAGTTGTAAATACGAAGTTTTGTGTCTCGTCTGATTGTTTTTCCCCAAAGTATGGAATTGAGTGCTCCAATAGTTTTCCTACTTTTTGTAATTGTTTCCTGGATCTTGTCTTTGCTGTTTTCTTGCTTATTGAAAATTGCTCCTAAATATTTAACTTTGTCAACGATATTTATTGCTCCGTTTTCCAAAAGCAGGTTGTCGTTTTTATCACTGCCTACAATGAGGTAAGATCCGCTAGTGTATACTCTTCATTCAGCTTTATAACCATATAACTCAAATCCTGCTCATCTTCTGCGATTACTACCTGATCATCTGCGAAAAAAGAGTGTATAGGACATCATCACCAGCTTGGAGACCTATGTTCTTACATTTGCGTGTCCAGCCTTATAGGGCTTGGTCTATATATATTTAAAATAAGGTAGGTGACAGACAACACCCTTGTCTGAATCCCTTCGTGGTTTTAAAGGATTCAGTCAATGATGTTCCAACTTTGATTGCAGTACAATTTTCTTTGTAATATTGTTGTACGCCCCTAATTAATGTTGGTCAAATATCGAGGTGTTCCAGTGTGATACTGGGACACTGTCATAAGCTTTTTCAAGATCAATGAAAGCTATATGTGCTTCTCTATTTCACTGAGTTCGCTTTTCTAATGTTATTTCCAAAGTAAAAGGTTGTCCGTCGTAGATCTTCCGACCCAGAATCCCGCTTGCTCCTCCGGTTGCTGATCTTCAATATCTTCTTCAATTAGGTTTCTAAAAATCCGGGAATATGTTCTTCCTATTGTTGGAATTACTGCTATATTCCGGTAATTCTTGGGATCGTCTTTTGAAGCTTATTTATGGATGGTCGATATATAGGAAGTTCTCCATTCAGTCGCTGTTTCTTCGCCATTTAAGCATCTTTCAAATAAAGATTTTGGTATTGTTAGTAGCTTTTCAGGTCCATATTTTATAAATTCCGGGTTTATTCTTCTAGGCCCAGGAGATCTTCTCAATTTTGTGTCTTTTACGAATTGTTGTACTTGTTTTAATTGAAGATCTATATGAGTTAAATTACCTATTTGGTATTATTCTCCTAGAAATTCAACGCGTTTTTCTTCCAAAAGGTCCTTGAGTGAGGTACCCAGTCCTTTTTTGCTATGCTGCTCAAATTAAATCCTTGTTTGTTTGATGCTTTTACCGATTTTATGATCTTATAAGCTTCGGGTTCCTCCTATTTGTTGTTCTATGTACTCGCACTTTCTTTTCCAATATTGATTCTTTTCTTAATGACTACGTTTTTTACATCCCTGTTTGCTCTTCTGCATTCTTCGCTTGTCACGTCGTCATTGTTTTGAAGTAGTTTTTGGTAAAGTTGTTTCTTGTTTTTAATTTGTTGTTCTATACCCTCATCCCACCAATCAGGTTTGTTAGTCATCTGCATTATTCCAACAGCCTCGTCTGCAGCTTCAATAATACACGTTTTTATATGATCACATTCTTCTTCTGTTGTTCGTTCAGTTTCAATTAATTTTTGTCCTAATCTCTTGGCATATAAATATTTGGTACTGTCATGTTCAAAGCTTTGTAGTCATGAGATCATCATAGGAGATCTAAATGGTCGAGTCGGACGACAAATAATTAGTAACGTAGTAGGGAAAAATGGGGAAGAAATAGTTAACGATAGCAGTTAACGATAACGGTAACAAACTAATAAATCTCTTGATATTTGGTATCGCCAAACAAGAGGACTCAAGTCAACTATCGATTTCCAACAGCCTCGTCTGCAGCTTCAAGAATACGTGTTTTTATATGATCACATTCTTCGTCTGTTGTTCGTTCAGTTTCAATTAATTTTTGTTCTAATCTCTTGGCATATAAATATTTGGAAGTCATGAGATCATCATAGGAGGAGATCTAAATTGTCGAGTTAGAGGACAAAGAAATAGTAACGTAGTAGGCAAACATGGGGAAGAAATAGTTAACGATAACAGTTAACGATAACGGTAACAGACTAATAAATCCCTTGATACTTGGTATCACCAAACAAGAGGACTTAAAGTCAATTATCGATTATCTCATTGTTCGACCACATTCCGGAATCAAAGTAAAAGATGTTAGGGTGAAGAGGGGTGCGTAGTGTGGATCTAATCACTGCTTACTGGAATTGAAAATATATATTCCCTTTGTGGCATCTCGTTTATCAACTATTACCAACAACTTCACTGAGAATAAGTTAGACACGACAAAGTATAATTAAAAGCTTTGAACATATAAAACACTTTTTCTACAAACACGGTTAAAAGTTGACATTTTGACACGGCTAACTTCACTTGAAAATGCGATTTTTTGCGTAGCGAGTTAAAAAGGCCACTTTTAACACTTGTGTTAAAAGTAAATGACAGTTTGTCGAAAATGACAAGAGAAAATTCCGTACATATCAAATGATTTTTATTACAATGAAAATTACATATTCTTTGGATAATTAATATTAAATGTACAGTTTGTGCAATTGGAGATATTTATTCCATGTGTTGCTGTACTTGCAGAATTATTATTTGCAGACAAATAGTTCATAGGAACTAAAATATCGTGATTTAAATTATCATTTGCAATAGAATTATTAGATAGATCTGGGAAGAAGCAATTTTGTTTTTATTTTCTACAGAATCCTCTAGGTAACCTTCAGCAACGGTGGAACTTTTCCAGCCTCCATGTCGCTTAATTGAGCATAAGCTTGCACCAGAATCTGCTAGCAAAGTAGCAGATGAACGTCGGAAGCAATGTCCCGTATAAGATTCTGGATTCGGCAATTTCAAAAACATTGCGACAATTGCAGGCATCTTGCCAAACGAATTTATTCCAACCGCTTGTCTTGTGCATTTATTATTAGCGTATTTAATAAATAAACGTCGATGTTTTATATTAGACGTAATTAGACGTATATTGGACGTAATGCTTTGTATTTGCGATACGTGTTTATATATGAGCCAATAACGGTAAATATTCTTTGAGTATTGGTTTTAGTATCTGGTATAGTAACTACTAACACATTTCCTCTATCTTCAATGTTATCCACAGTCATACGGCATAACTCTTCCCGGCGACAAGCGCCAAATATACCTATAACAACAGCTACTTTGAACAGCATATATTTTTCATCTGATGCTTCAGAAATAAATCTATCAATTTCTTGTCTTGTCAATATTTTTGATTTTCTTGGTCGGTAACTTTCTCCTTTCCGTTTCAAAAATGCAATAAGTTTATAATATTTACTAATATCATGGTTATTTTATATTTAGCAAAAGTTTTATCATCGAAAAATGTGACCAAAGAGTAGGAGATTTCCAAATTTTAGACCTTTCTTTAAAATATGCTAGTAGAACATTTTCGCAAAATTTACCTATCACATTATTGCATCTGCACCATTCCATATCTTGAAACCTTTTGTACGCAAGTTCATATTGTTGCCTAGATTTTGAGGGCAACAAATCTAATGTCGCTTTATCAACGGCTTCAATTATTGCACTCGGTATTACTTCATTTTCTTTATTAATACACGAACTCATCTTTTGTACAAATTGTGACAAATTAATTTGACGTAATTTAACGGTTGCGTCCAATTGTGTCAAAACGTATTCATGAGCTGTCAAATTTGCTCAGTGGAGTTTCATTATATTTTATAATAAAAATTGTGTTTGTAGAAAAAATATTGTACCATACACATGTTAAAAATGCCATTTTATTTCACTCGTAAATTGCGACACTCGCTAACGCTCGTGTCGCAAACTTTTACTCGTGAAATAAAATCGCACTTTTAACACTTGTATCGTAAATAACTATTCTTACATAAATACTTCCTTAAAGTATATTTAAGTTTATTTGTCGACAAACTTTTTATTTATAAGGGCAAGTGACTACAGATCTTTAATCATCTAAATAAACAATATTTTTGAATTCTTGTAAGTCCTGTTCTAAATACCAGCAGATAAGAGCGTACAGAACCTCTTGTTTGTGGTCTATCTCATATTTAGCAAAAAAATCAGAATAAATATTTTTTTACAAACACCGCACATTCCAATATGTAGTAAATATGCTGTAATCCTTGAAAAACTCCCCACGGGAGTCCCTCGAGTTTAGCCGAAACACTGGTCTCAAACAAGCCTTTTGCGCCACAAAAGCACTACTCACATCCGAAGAACCACCCCAAAATACAATACCATACAGCAGTCTAGAGAAAACATTCGTATAGTACACCAGCAACGCTGTGTCTTATCCGATATTTGCACGAATCACTCTTACAGCGTAGCACCAACCACTCAATTTAGATCTTAAGTAATTAATATGTTTGCTCTATGACAAGCGAGTATAGTACACCAGCAACGCTGTGTCATATCCGATATTTGCACGAATCACTCTTACAGCGTAGCACCAACCACTCAATTTAGATGTTAAGTAATTAATATGTTTGCTCCATGACAAGCGATCGTCCATTATGAGTCCTAATAGCAATGCATGCGATTCTTTGATCTTGATGTTCGATGTGGATAACCACTGTCTTAGGAGCAAACACCATTAAATGGCATTTGTACACATTTATTTTTAAGTTATTTCCTTTGAAGCATTGGTTTCGATGATTCAAATTCGTCTCAGCTAATTGTATTAAATTGTCAGTTGTACCGCACTTACCACAATTGAGGAGTCGTCCGCAAGGAGAACCATTAAACTTCCAATGACAGAGGGCAAGTCATTAACATACAATAGAAAGAGAAGTGGGCCGTGAATGGATCCTTGAGGCACTCCATAATTTATATTTCGCCATTCAGATCTTATTTCTTTTCCATTACCACAATATACCAGCACAAACTGTTTTCTCTCCGCTACGAACGGCCGGTAATGTTCAGTAATTAATATGTTTGCTCCATAACAAGCGATCGTCCATTATGACTCCTAAGAAAGTCGTTTCTTCAATGTATACTATTCTTTGATCTTGATGTTCGATGTGGGTATTCACTGTCCAAGGCGCAAACCCAATTTAATTGAAATTTCTAGACATTTATCTTTAAGTTATTTTATTTGAAGCATTCGTTTAGATTATTCAAATTCGTCTAAGCTAATTGTATTAAATTGGCAGTTTTGCTCGCTTTTGCCACAATTGAGGAGTTGTTCGCAAGAAGAACCGTTACACTTCCAATGACAGAGGGCAAGTCATTAACATACAATAGAAAGAGAAGTTGGCCGAAAATGGATCCTTAAGGCACTCCATAATTTATATTTTACAATTCAGATCTTATTTCTTTTTCATCACCACCATATGCCAGCATCCATTAGCAACGACTGGATCCAATACCAAATGACGCCCCAAAAACCTATTAGTCCAATTTGGTTAGTAATACATCATGGTGAATGCTATCAAAATCTCGAGACAAATCCACGAAAATACCAACCGTAGTCTCCCGATTGTTTAGACCAAGAGTAATTTCCTCTACCGCCTGAAAGATAGCACGCATTGTTGTTCTACCCGTGGTATACCCATTTTGATATGTATTTAATATAGGTATTGTTCTTATCTTTATTTTTGTTAATTACTAGAGTGGACCAATTCGAAGCGAAAGCAGAGGCGTGACTAACGAATTGGTTCCCGCATGCGAAACATTATTAATATCTAGAGATATACTATCACGAACGGTGCTGTTATTATGTTATATACAAAAAGAAATGTAAGACGGTTTTTCTAGATTATGAAACGTTCTCGATGATACGTATAAAAAATAAAATCTAAAATGTATATAATTAGATGATTAAAAAAAAACTTACCGTCTTATGCGTTTTACGAGACTTGAAAATCTGGAGAAGCGCGATGAAATATTATTAACATAAGGTGCGTCTCCAAAGTTATTTCTCATCATTGTACACAAATCAAATAAGAACACTTCTTATTTTGTATCGTCACCAGTGTCTCTATCTTTATGTCTTGCGCTATGCACGTGGCGTTGCAAATTTGATTTTGTTAAATGGTTTATATATATATATATATATATATATATATATATATATATATATTGCACACTAAACATTTTACACTTACCCCATTGTAAGATAAACTAGGATGGGTCTCAATAAACCTATTGACTAACTTTGATTATAGCGGTTTTTTACTGTACGCTCCTTCAACATTATTAAATACACAGAATACACTTTCCTGCTGCTATTATACGTGTACACACGATGACCGTGAACAACGTACTAAGTAATCGTATGTGCGATGGGGCACGCGGGAACTAATTCGTTAGTCACGCCTCTGCTTTCGCTCCGAATTGGTCCACTCTATTAATTACCAACGGCTGAGATATAATAATTCCAGGTAATTCGTTTATCTTTGAAAAATCAATTAATAGTACTTTCTTGTATGTTTCAAGTTTCTTCAGAAAAGAAAATGACGGTGTAATAAAGAACAACGAAGATGCAGTTTATATAATAATATTTAGTTGTACATATTTTGATTAAAGTCGACGAGCCATTAATGAACAGATATTGATGGTTCGTTGTCACGATGTAGATTCGTTTGCATAGTTTCTTTAGTTGCACATAAGGCATGTAACATATTAAGGTAAAATGATAGAAATTAAAGAAAACAATGCGCATAGCTTTGATTTTTAACTAATTTAGAGGTTGGTTTTCTGGTCTTGACTCACAATTGATGCGGTTTTCATTTGAGCATTGTTTAGTTTTGTATGTATCCAAGTTTCCTCAGTAGTTAGGTTATGTTTAATTAATATTGGATCCTTGCTAATTTTCTTAAGCATTTGAGTTGCAGTTCGATTATTTCAGTACCAAGCGAAGAGCAACTTGCTTCATGTGCAATGAACTACTCTGTAGTGGACTAATAATCTTCGATCTATGTGATCAGTAGAGACCGGACGCATCGGGCCGAAATTACGATGAAGAATATAAATAGTTTATAACATCGCTATGTACAACACGCTGTCATTGAATAGTACTATTCATTCGGTTAACCACACAGCTGTTTTTTTGTCGTTAAATTGTGACGCAATTACTTCGATCTAACAGTTAAATTTCTTTCTTCATGGGCGTAGCCTAGCGTGAGGAGTTTTAAAAATTATTTTATTTATTAGTTTATATTTCGTAAGATAAACAAAGTACGGTGAGTTAATTTCTATTTTCTATTGTTTTAACTGTTAATTGGAAAACAAACGGGTGGTGATCTATAAAATACGAAATACATTTTTATTGGAAAAGTGTCTCTGATGAAACATATCCTCGTCTTTCCGGAAGACGTATTTCCGGACATCGTTCCGGAAATTGATAGACTTGTATCCGCTTTTAAAAAAGTCTTCAGAGGAGCACCATTGAGCGTAGCTCTTTACAGGGAAAAACTTCCATCTTTGTTACTGCCTCCTTCTCCAGTAATAACTAGATGGGGAATATGGTTGGAAGCTACTAGTTTTTATGCAGAGAATTTCAATAGTTTACAAAATTTCGTTCCATATTTAAATGACGACTCTCGAAGTATTTTTAAGTGGAAGGAACTAAAACAAATTCCAAATTAAGAAAATTTTATTTATTAGTTTATATTTCGTAAGATAAACAAAGTACGGCGAGTTAATTTCTATTTTCTATTGTTTTAACTGTTAATTGGAAAACAAACGGGTGGTGATCTATAAAATACGAAATACATTTTTATTGGAAAAGTGTCTCTGATGAAACATATCCTCGTCTTTCCGGAAGACGTATTTCCGGACATCGTTCCGGAAATTGATAGACTTGTATCCGCTTTTAAAAAAGTCTTCAGAGGAGCACCATTGAGCGTAGCTCTTTACAGGGAAAAACTTCCATCTTTGTTACTGCCTCCTTCTCCAGTAATAACTAGATGGGGAATATGGTTGGAAGCTACTAGTTTTTATGCAGAGAATTTCAATAGTTTACAAAATTTCGTTCCATATTTAAATGACGACTCTCGAAGTATTTTTAAGTGGAAGGAACTAAAACAAATTCCAAATTAAGAAAATCAGTTATACTTTCTTCAGGAACACTTTGGAAATTCGCCAAAACTAATAACTTATTTTGAAAATCAAAATCTCAAATTAAATGATGGATTAACCACATTGTGGCTATTAATAATTTGAAAAATATTCCATGTGTATAGACCGTATTTTATAGATCACCACCCGTTTGTTTTCCAATTTTATAAATAAAATAAAAAATATTTAAAAATATAAATTTTCAATAATACGCCCGTGGGCGATGAGTCATGGGCCTCTGTTGTCCAGTCCCTGAACTGGTAAAACGTTCCTAATAAGATTGATTATGGCATCAATTCGATCCCAAAATGACAAAGCCTTAGCTCTTGCATCGTCCGGAATAGCTGCGACATTGCTACCAGGTGGCAGAACTGCTCATTCCACTTTCAAATTGCCATTGAATATGCATTTCATTGAAAGTACCACATGCAACATTTCCAAAGCATCCAGCATAGGAAAAGTATTGCGGAAATGCTAACTTATGGCCTGGGATGAATGCACGATGGCGCATAAAAATCGCTCGAGGCTCTTGGTCGATCATTGCAAGATTCGTGTGGAAACATCAGACCATTTAAAAACGCATTAATATTGCTTGCAGGAGATTTCAGGTAAGTATTACCTGTAATTCGTCGATCGACACTAGCGGACGAAATAAATCCTTCCCTAAAATACTCTACTTTGTAGGCGTCGAAAAATTAACTACAAATATGTATGTCCAGCTGCAAAACGATCGGTCAGCTGAGATAGCCTCACATTAATGCTGGAAACGGGAAGATGCAGGTTGATCTGAACTCAGGACGAATTTTATTGCCTCTTAACTTCTACAATTCAGTGACGTCAAAAAAAAAATTGTTGTAAGAATCAGGATTGGCTGATTGGACCCACTGTTCTCGCCTCCAAGAACTATTGACACTATTTTGCAGTAGAGGAAGCAGTGAGTTATCCAATAAAATTTTTGAATTCACTCGCTCTGTCAAGGGTGTAACTGCACCATCGAAACTCGACATACCAATTATCATGTTGCCAAATATCAACCAACAAAAACTTTGCAACGACACGCGGCTCGCAATAAATAAATTAATGGACAATTTCGTAGAAGCAACAATATTGAAAGGACCATCCAAAGGTGAAGATATCCTCATTGCTATGATTCCAATGGATACCGAATGTCGTTTCCAGGCACCATCAACAAAGCTCAGAACCAATCATTAGAATTGTGCGGTATATATCTACACACGGATTACTTCTCACATGGACAATTATATGTTGTGTGTTCTAGAATCAGCAAATCAGATAATCTCGATATATCTCTATATCTGTACAGACAATGGCAGAACAAAAAATATTGTATACCCAAAAGCATTGTGAAATTAAACATATTCAATTTTCTTTCTCTTCAATTTAAGCAAAATGAACCATAGTAACGCATGGCCAGGTACAAATAGTTTAATACAAAAATGGAAAGAAAACGAATCTCTCGTAAATGTAAAAAAATCGTACCCCAGTCGTAAAATATCCCACGAAATATCTACAGTAATATGCTTCTATAGAAAACGATTCTACGATAAAAGCTGAGCCACTGACCTATAGAGTGTAATTCCCTTAATTGCAATTGATAAGTTGATATTATTTCCTTCCTTCTGATAAAAGCTTTAAACCGTTTCCATAATATTTTTTGAAACAATTTGAATATTATCAACAGAGAGCGAACTCGAGCAATTGATGATTCATAGCCCGTAGGCGTCTGCCTTGTATTCGCAATAGGTTTGTTTCTGTAAGCGATCCGTGAGTTTCGAACAATTTGATACATGTGGCTACCTGCATAAGTGGCACATACCTACATATACAGTTAATATGTATCTGTTAATGCACAACAGAGCGAATGTAATAAACGGTTTGGTAACCGGCAGCAACTACTGCTGAAACAAAAGTAATGCTGACAAGCGAATTGCGTATCGAATTTTGAATAAAAATAAGTTACAAAGAACAAAACTATGTATTTTCTGTATAACATTGAAGGTGTAAAACATTACTATGAACAACTAAAATTTGTTCAACGTGTTCCTGTGTTAAATTAGTTCTTTCAGATGTTTAAACGCCTTTAAAAATAGAAAATGTCCGTTCCACATCACAACTGATGGGTGCGTGATTAAAATGATGCAAAAGTGCCCCATACTTCGAAAGTATAGATTTTTCAATCGGCTCAGTGCAGAATTGATATAATATATTCAAATCTGGGTTTCTTGTAAATATGGCATCAACTTTTTGTCTCAACTTTGAGAAACATTTTTTAAATGATGAAACTAAGTTATCAACATTTTAAAAATGACTCCTGATGTATTCACATACTCTGTATAGTGCATATGCTGCCCAGGTAACGTGTAGCATATTGGGATAATATTGCTTTAATAACTTCCCTGTTTTGAACATATAAGCTGCCGCATCAGTCCTAAATAATATCATCTTGTCTTTGTAGTTGTTATCCGACGACATAATATTATGAATACATTGATTGCAATTGTTTCATAATTTATGACTGGCAACCACATTTGACACATATCGTCCCATTACATCCGTTGTTTCGTCTGCACTTACCCAATGATAATGACCAAAGAGGTTGGCTCGTATTTCTTCACTGGTTTTCAAATAACATTTTGGTAAGTGGTATTTAGGTAAAGTAGATTCATCTGATATATGACGATCAGTATATTTTGTAAGAAACCTCTTGAAAACTGGATTGTTAAGCTTTTTGAATGGGATATTGGCTATCCATGAAAGCTTCACACAGTTCCTTGTTAAAAGTGTCTGGTACAGATGGTCATATGTTATCTTGATGAGTTTTCGAAGAAACATGTCTCTTCACATTACACTTTTGTGGTCGCCTTAAGCTTAATGAACAGGCACTGCAATATATCTCGGTATCATTACGAATATGCAACCAATCTGTGTGGCCTCGAATCCATCCTACCATGGTTCCCCCACGAAAATTCTCCATAGTTAAGGAAATTAAGATAAATACTAAGAGCGGAAAGAAATGGACTAAAAGAAGAAACGAAAACTACTCCAAAAATAAGGTAGTAAATTAAACTTAATATTTATAAAAAATTATAGGATAAATATACAATATAACAATATAAAACGGATTTTTTAAAATACTAAAAGTTGTAACCAAATAACACTGAAAGAAACGAAACCTGAAACAATCTCTTATACAGGGTGGCCCAAAATGACCGAAGGGGTTTTAATTCCTTATAACTTTTTATTATAATTTTTCTTTTTTTGCTTTCAGTATTTTGTAAAGAAGACTTGGGGAATTTAAAAAGGTTATGGAAAATGTTTTGGAAAGAGCACGAATATGCAAGCAGAAAATGGCCACCACTTGCGAGATATAATTTTTCATAATTAAATTAAAAATATTCTCCATTAATATACTGTATTTAAAAAAAAAATTAATAATTATGTCTTAAATAAGAAGTTATAATGAACTCAAACCCCTTCGGTCATTTTGGGCCAGCCTGTACAAGGAACTAATACAGGGTGGCCCAAAATGACCGAAGGGGTTTGAGTTCATTATAACTTCTTATTTAAGACATAATTATTAAATTTTCTTTTTAAATACAGTATATTAATGGAGAATATTTTTAATTTATTTATGAAAAATTATATCTCGCAAGTGGTGGCCATTTTCTGCTTCGCATATTCGTGCTCTTTCCAAAACATTTTCCATAACCTTTTTAAATTCCCCAAGTCTTCTTTACAAAATACTCAAAACAAAAAAAAATTATAATAAAAAAGTTATAAGGAATTAAAACCCCTTCGGTAATTTTGGGCCAGCCTGTAGAAGAGAATAGAAAATATACTATCTCAAGAACAATAAATACATATATTTACATGCATCTGTAACAGCATGTAAACACGAAAATACACTTTGGAAATTAGCGGATATATTTTTTAAGCGATTATTTCAACGAAGTCTAACGAAATAATATATAAATATATATTTGGTCTTACACGCCACTGTTGAATTGAATTTATTAAGGAATACACACAATGTACTATTCATAAAATAACAACATCTGCTCGACGAATGCAATCGAGCAAGCAAATAATGGAGCTGTTATAACATGCATACTATACCTGAGACCGGTACAAGGTTTTATCGGGACAATTGGTCATTCAATCGCTTCAGTCCGCTCTCTGATTATCAACAATAGTGGTATTCAGCGACGTAGTATACTGGTACCATGCTCTGGCTTTTCAAGCTTAAATATCATGACTATTTCTACAATTTTTCAAGTATCAAACACGTAGTTAATGTCGCGTTTACTACATTGAACAAAAAGCAAATAACACACTTAATTTCACTATGACCTACAGAATAAGTTCACTTGAAATTTAGTATAAATGGAGAGAGTACAGCACTTGCCAAAATACACTCTACTGAAAATGCAATTGTATTTATTTTAATTTGTATAATTTACATGCTACAAAATGGGACGTAAACAGGCAAGAAGTACTAACTTTTAACATCGTATCCCAAATGTATGCATCGGGTAACGTCAGATCAGGTGAATGAGTTGGGTACTTGAAGTCGGTTACGCGAGAAATTATTTTCTTTCTAAAATATGTATGAATAAAGGCCAATGCGCGTCTGGCTCGTTGCGCCATCTTGTTGAAATATTTACCTGTTCACCGAAATAAATTTCCTGGTCAGGGAAAAATTTTTAAATACCTCACGAAAAGCGTACTGATGTTCTGTCTGCAATACTCTTGGTTAACAGTAACTGGATGTTGGTCGTCATCCTCAGCAAAATAAGGACCAATGATACCATACCCAGATACGGCCCACCAAAGTGTAACTCGAGCACAGTGGAGTGGTCTTTCTATAATAACATCTGGTCTTTCAAAATCAAAGAATCCGAATCATTAAACTGAATGTGATTTTCGTCTGAAAACCATACATTTTTCAAGAATCGACGCCTTTGTACACTAGGCTTAAAACATGTCCACGATAAAAAAAATCTGTTGCACACTTATTCACGCTATTTAATAACTACCAATAGACCAATAGAACATTCTACGTATTGACATTAATTTTATAAACAATTCGTTGTAAGCTCCTTCGGGGAGACTGCAATACATGGACAAGAACGCGTCCTACATTATTAGTACAAAATGCTCTTCAACTGCAAGATCTGGGCGAGAATGCATCATCCTACAATATTAGTTCGACGACCTGAAGATCATTGGCGGTGACACGAGACAGTCTCAGTGCGACAAACTTTCTCAATAATTGATTTTACTTCTACTGAGTGAATCTCTGTTTAGATGTTGACAATATTTTTCAGAGATTTGTTTCATACTTTGGCCATTAATCTGTCCATTTCCATAAGAGTGAAAATATGTTCTACTGCAAGCAATTTGTTCTTAGTTTTCAGAACCATTTTCAAAATGTTTTTAACGCGATTGTAGTGTTATCATGACAATTAATTATAAAAAATTAGTCAAAAACAGTCAAACATGACAATTGCGCATAACAGAAACAATTCAACAAGACTTTACGTTTTGGTTAGTGTTTATTTTGACGAATACTGTGGTTATGATAAATACAGTACAAGATAATAGCGAAATTATGGAAAATACATACAGTGTGACTTACGCGAAACTGACGTTTTTAAAATAGATAATATAAAGGCGTTAGTGGTGGGAGGAAGAAGGTGGAGGGGTCATACGCGTCGGCATGACTTACTGTTTCAGTTACAATGGAGCAGTGGACAATACAGCACCGCATATTCGCGTACGATACTTTTGTCAAAAATGGCGAATCAGTTATCATAACACAACGAATTTTCCGCCGGCATTTCAATATCCGCCGGAATAGCGCGGTTCCAAGCCGCAATACAATCCTGAAATGGGTGCAAACGTTGAGAACAACAGGGAATATTGCAAAGAAGAAGCCGCCAGGCCCTGCAAGAACAGCGAGAACGCCCGAAAACATCGACGCAGTGAGAGAGGCAATGAACAGGAGCCCAAGTCGATCTGCACGGCGACATGCACGTGAGTTGCAGTTAAGCCGTGATTCTGTGAGAAGAATTTTGCGTTTGGATTTGAAATTTCACCCATATAAAATGCTGGGTGTTCAGAAGCTCAACGAGAGGGACTATGTTGAACGCGAAGACTTCGCCGTACGTATGCAAGTGTTGTTTGAGGAAAACCCAATAGTGATAATGAGCGATGAAGCTCATTTTAGCTTGGATGGCTCAGTAAATAAACAAAACTTTCGTTACTGGGCCCCACAAAATCCTCGCATTACCTGTGAAAGGCTTCTTCACTCCGCGCGTGTGACCGTATGGTGCGCGGTTGCGGCTTTTGGTGTTATTGGACCGTATTTTTTTGATGAGAATGGCGTTACGGTGACCGTGAATTCGGAGCGTTACATTCACATTTTAAATACGTTTTTTTTACCTGAACTATGAAGAAGACAGATAAACCTGAGAAATGTTTATTTTCAGCAGGATGGTGACACAGCACACACTGCAAATGCATCAATGGAAGTTTTGAGAAACATGTTACCTGGGCGCCTCATTTCTCGTTTCAGTGACGTGCTGTGGCCCCCAAGATCGCCGGACTTGTCGCCTTGTGACTTTTTCTTGTGGGGGTACTTTAAAGAACGTGTTTATGTTCACAAACCCCGTACTTTAATTACGTTGCAAGATATCATTACAGAAGAGGTGCATGCGATTGACCAAGAGCTATTGGCACGAGTTGTGAATGAATTTTGGCAGAGACTTGAAATCTGTATTCAAGCGGACGGCCGTCACTTGAGTGATATAATTTTCCATAAATGACAATGTTACATTAAATGGTAAATATTAATCTTTCGTTTTGTAAAAATAAACTTCTTCTTTATTGAAAAACAATTGAGCAATGTTCATTTGAAAACCGTCAGTTTCCCGTAAGTCAGCCTGTATTTTATACGCTTGTTTTAAACAGATTGTTTTCGATACTTTATCAAACATTTATGCTATGTACTATTTATACTATTACAAAAAATAAGAAACATTCTCACGTAATATAAAAAACAAGGCAGCATTATTATCCGAACAATGAAATTAATTTTCTATCAAAAACTCAATTTATAATACTATTTACACGATTTTGTAAACGCAATTATTAATTAATCAAGTACTTCTTGGCAACGATTCAAAAATGTAACAAGTGTTCATTTAAAAAGTCAATCTAGGTTACTTTGAAGTTTTGATAGAATAAGACGCAAATATATTAGTATGTGTTTGTTGTTCCGTAAACGTAAATCCAAATGACATTTGATAATGTCAATCGCAAATATCAGTTAGTGCATAAAATAATCGTGCGTCGATTCTGGTTTAAATAAATTGCTTCTCAGTTTTAAAATGACTTTCGCTTTAGAACATAAAATTTTTTTAGTCCACGCTTATTTTCGAAGTGGTAATAAAATTGATGGTTTATGGGTTTATTCAGTTCAAGATTGCATGGTAGAATTTCAAGTTGAGTTTCCACATTTTGTAACAGATTATATACAATTTAAGAATACTTTGGATAGAACTTTAAAACTTTTTTCTGAAACTGGTAGTCTCTTGAGAAAATCAGGCAGCGGAGCAGCTAAGAAACGTATACCTCAAGTTGTCAATCGTGTTGAAAAAATAATGGAAAATGAACCACAAACATCTGTTCGACATTTCAGTCAACAAATAAACCTTTCTATTGGTACAACTCACAAGTTATTAAAAAAAGATAAACAAACTTTATCCATACCGTGTCACAGCAGTACAAGAATTGTTAGAAATTGATTACCCACATAGACTACAGTTTTGTAATTGGTTTGTAAATATGAACAATAATGGAGAACTTTCGCAAAGAATCATCTTTACTGATGAAGCATGGTTTTATAAACCTAAATTCACAAAATACAAGAATTTGGAGTAGTGAAAATCCACATGTAATTAATGAAGAATCGCTACATCCAGAGAAAATTGGTGTTTGGGCAGCGATAAACCAAAGGCGAATCATTGGACCAATATTTTTTCAGGGAACGTTAAATGCTCAAAGGTACCGTACGGAAATTTTACAACCATTTGTCAATCAGTTGCATGATGATGAACTTCATAATGCATATTTCAAACAAGACGGAGCACCTTGTCACTGTACTGCAGAATCTTTGGATTATTTAAGAGAATTTTTTGATGAGCGTACCTATAATTAGTCGAAATACTGAAATTGCCTGGCCTGCACGTTCATGCGATTTAACACCTTGCGACTTCTTTTTGTGGCCTTATCTAAAAAATAACATATTTCGAACACCTATATTGAATTTTAATGATATGCTACAGAGAATCGAACAGAAATGCATGGAAATTAATATAAATCCAGTAATGCTGCAGAATATCATCAGAAATTTTGAACGGAGGATTTTAAAGTGCATTGATCTTGAAGGACAACATTTTCAACATTTGATATAGTTTTCAATAAATACCTATTATTTGTTATTTATTTGTATGTATGAAACTGTCAAAATATACGACTTCGTAGGTTAAGTATTGAATTTAATAATGAAATAAATCACATGCTACTAGATTGACTTTTCAAATGAACACTTGTTACAACTCGTACGTAAATTAGTAACACATAAATTAGTAAGAATTCTTTGGACATTATTGAAATATCAATTACGATTCTTGAATTTTCCCATTAATTTTCTGTATTCTGATAATCTATTAACTTTCAGTTTCGATGTTTTTTATTTTATCCTAATATAAGAGCATATAATTATCTTAACATACACCTTTTGTTGCAAAAGTCCCCGAACCTTTGTGAAATAAGTAGAATAACTGCGCATGTGTTAAATATGTGCTTCTTGCATTTTATCTATTAACAAAGAAAAACATTAGTAAACATATAGAAAGCTGCTTAAGTGGAAAACGAGTGCATACAGAAATAGGACGCTTAACCTCACACTGTATAAGTATTTTCTTATTTTCACGCCTATTGCTGAATGTTTTGAATTTTTAAAATCTCAAGTGGCACAGATAAACTACTCAAAAATGAATAAGGAATTTTTACTTTTTTGTATTTTTTAGATAGTATGGGTAAATATTTGTAGTGTATTATATTAGATACATAATTGTACACAACAATTTAAAATTTTCAAGTATATTTATTCAGAAAAATCGTTAGATTACTAAGAAATGATCAAAAATGAAATAAGCAACATTTTTAACAATAGCTAAAATAAACATTTTTCTGTAACAATTAATTCTAAAATCGTGTATAATGGCCACGGACATCTCTCACAGCTGTACATCTTCGGGGCATACTCATAATGCAATTATTAATGTGTTCTTGTGACACTCTTCTCCAACATAGCGGTAAAATTTCCCGCAAGTGTTGCACGTTAACTGGGGGTGGATTATGTTCGTTGAGCTGTTCTTGAAGTCTGTCCCAAATGTGCTCAATTGGATTCAAGTCGGGCCGCGTTGGTGATAAAGGTAGATGGTTAATATGGAGGTCATTTATTGCTTGCATTACAATTTGTGCACGATGAGGTCTTGCATTATCATCAATAAAAACCATGTTTTCATCCACAGCCTCACGAAAGTCGGCCACATATTGCTGAATAATGTCATCTCTGTATATGTGTCCATTGACGTTGTTTTCAAAGAGATGGAGGTTCGTACGTCTATTCAAACTAATGCCGGCCCACACCATGATACCACCGCCGCCAAAAGGCACCACAGCTTTTGTAAACTCGCGTCTATAACGGTCTCCTCGAGTTCTCCAGACCCTTACTCTACGATTATCACTAAATAAGCAGAATCTGGCTTCATCGGTGTATAAACCATGCTCCCATTGAAAATTTTCTGCTAGTCGTTGGTTAACCCAAGTTCTTCTAGCCATTCTATTGGCATTAGTTAATTTTGGGCGTCTCACAGGCCTGCAGATATGAAGATCCATTTCCCTCAGACGGTTTCTGATGGTTTGATCCGAAACTCTAACTCCAGTGGCGGCACGTAACTGTGTTTGCAACCATACAGCACTTCTAAACGGATTCATCCTTGTCTGAATTCGTATGTAGCGGTCTTGTCTCTGATTTGTTTTCCTCTCAGATCCACTACCGGGTCTTCTCCTTGCAGATCCTACCTGTTGGAATCTTGTTAGAGCCCTACTAACAACACTTGGAGACACATTAAAAATTGCGGCAATTTCTGCTCCAGATTACCCTCGCTGATGCAATAACGCAATTAAATCAAAAGTTTGTTTATTTAAATGACGTCTTGGCATCGTGAAAATGTGAAATGACGTTTAAAATAAATAATACTTGTCAAAAAATGCGATTTTTATAATTTTGTATTCTAAATTAATTTAAGGTTAAAATACAAGATTCAATATTTTATCACACAGAAAAGACATTTACCAAATAAAATGTCCACAAACGACTGTGGGCCTTCTAATTTATCTATAGTTTGGGAAAATACGTTAAATTTAATCTAATTAATTAAATCTGTTAAAAAAAAAGATCTAATTCCCTATTCATTTTTGAGTAGTTTATTTCGAGAATAAGCAACGAGAACTACTTCCTCTTTATCAAACTCGGACATGCGGCCTAAGATAGACTTTACTCGTATATTTCTGACTAATTTAATGTTTAAAATGATGATCCACGTTCACTTTTCTAATTTAATTAACTTTATATTTTTATAACTTTTATCGTGTATAAAGTTTTACTTACTCAGAGTTTAATCGTACATACACAATTTTTGAACTCCTCCTGGGATATTATTAAACTTTATAATAATAATGAGAATAATACTGACAACAATATCACCAATGAAAAATGAAATTAAACTTTTATTTATTCTTAACTTAAATAGAATGCCAACAGCCTTGAAATTTTTGAGATTATTGACTATATCTACATTATAATTTTGAAATGAATGTACCGCAATAAATGAACGTCAATGAATGTCGAAATTAAAACGACAAAATCCCTATTTTCGGTACTTTCCTGCTTTTATATGCAGCGTTTCTTTCTTCTACGAAATCGGTTCCTACTCCAAATAATTTATTTCTGTTTTCTCTAATTTTCATAGTTATTTAATATTTCCACCCCTTACAATTGAAGCAGACATGTAATAAACATATCTGTAACTGTACACATGGACAATACACCTCGTATTTTCAGCATTTACTTCTGCTTAAGACACGTGTTTCTGCCATCTAGGCGTCGTCAGTCAAGCTAGTGAAGCAATGTAATACAAATGATACAAATCTTTATGAATAGATCTGTATCTGTATATACATTACACTGAAATCGCCTACAAGATAAAGCAAATTTCATCCTATAAGATGGCACTTGTTTAATAAGTGACATCTGACGGACGAAAGAGACTTTGCCGAAAAAAGTGTATTATTACACTTATTACAAATTATGGGGCGACACTTATTACAAATAAGGGCTTCTGGTGGTTATTGGGATGTGCCGTGCTAATAATAATGAAATTATTTGATAGATAATAAAATAATTACTGATGCTGGTGAAGTCTCATCAAAGGGGCCAGGACGTGTGTGATACTGGTTAATTAAAATAAATACACAAAAACTTAATTAAAACACAGCGGCGTCCTTAAAGTTTGTATTTATATTTACATAATAAGAAATTGAAATTCGTATATTTAACAATTAAGTACTGACGTGTCGTCCCACAGACTACTCGTAATAATTAAAGGAAAATATTTTTGTTATTTATTTCCACATAAACTTGCTTCTCGGTCTACTCTCAATTGAAGAGGTATGAAGTGCACTGCCGAAGCAAAATCGGTTTGTGCCGAATAGTATCGATGTTATTATAATTACAAAATCGTCCGTAGTCTAGCAGACTCCGCGTCAGTACGAATGTAACTGTTTTTTGCGTAGACTAGTGTTTTTTGTTGGCGGTTGAAATTAATTCTAACGCTGGTCCTTCTAAGTCAGTGCGTGTTGGGAACGATAATTTTGAAGAAACAGTATTAAAATGGTTTGACGAGTGCAATAGTGAGGAAAGTGATGTAGACAATGATGTGGACGATGAATTTGCTATCGAAAGCGGACATGAGACAGAATCTGAAATCTCGGAGAGTAGTGATGATGAAAACGATAATGCAATACCAAACCAACGAGAAAATAACCGAATTTACTACGGGAAAAATCGTTTCAAGTGGTCTGCAGATGAAGTTGTGCCTTTGCGTGGGAGAACACTACGACATAATATCGTTATCCAACTTCCTGGTCTAAAACAAGTACCCCAGTCTCTTGGTAACTCTGCACGTCCAAAAGATGTATGAAATTACTGTTTACAGAAAATATGATGGGACAGCTGGTTCAGTGGACTAATGTCAAATTACGATCCTATCGGCAAAAATTCAAGAACGAAGGTAGAAGTGAAATTGTTGACACTGATTCTACCGAAATGAAAACATTTTTAGGAATGCTGATATACAGTGCTGTTTTCAACAGTACGACGAGAATATCCGTACTATTTTTGCAACAGATGGTACAGGGCGAGACATTTTCAGATGTATCATGAGCAAAGATAGATTTGCTGTACTTTTAGCTTGCCTACGATTCGATAATCCTGAAATCAGATTAGAACGTAGAAGAAATGATCCAACGGCACCAATATCACATATCTTTGAACAATTCATAGAAAACTGCAAAAATGCTTACTCTGTTGGTCAGACAGTATGCGTTGATGAAATGTTAGTAAGTTTTAGAGGGAAGTGTAGGTTTAAAATGTACCTGCCTAATAAGCCTGATAAATACGGTTTAAAGTTGATGTGTCTCACAGATGCAAGAAATGGCTACTTATTCAATAGCTACATATATTGCGGAAAAGATTCCGATGCACAAGGACTATCAGAAGACGAAAAAAAACTTTCAAAACCATCCCAATCTGTCATAGGGCTTGCAAGACCATTATTTCAAACGAACCAATACGTTACCGCGGATAATTGGTTTTCTTCAGTTGAGTTAGCTCGTACTTTGAGGGATAATGGGTTAACGTATGTAGGTACTATAAGGAAAAATAAACGTGAGATTTCTTCCAATTTTCTGCCAAGTAGAAGAAGACCTGTCGGAGATACTCTTTATGGTTTTACTGAAGATATGACCCTATTATCTTATTCTGCAAAGAAAGGAAGGGCTACAATTCTGATCTCGTCGATGCATCACAATAGAGAAAATGATCTGAAAACCGAAAAACCTACTATTATAAGTTTTTATAACCAGACAAAGGGTGGTGTAGACTCACTTGACGAGAAATGTTCGAAAAGTAGTTCCAGACGTCGCACACAACGTTGGCCAATGTCGGTTTTTTTCGAATTTTGGATTTAAGTTGTTGCAATTCTTACATTCTCCATCAATCATATAGAGATAACCCTATCATTACAGACAAGTCGATTTTTTTGAAACAGCTAGCCCGTGAATTGGTTGAGCCACATATGAGGAGAAACGAGAATCCACGTATCCCAAGAGTAATTAAAATCTGTATACGTCGTGTTCTTGGGATTGAAGAACGACCATTATTGGATCCTGCTCCTTAACAAATTTTGGAAAAGCGAAAGACATGCCATATTTGTCCCAGCAAAAAGAGGAGAATGACTAAATATCTTTGCCACACATGTAGCAGGCCAATATGTCTCCAGTGTGTGAAAAAAGTATGTGTTCGATGCGTTGAAAATTTGTGACATGGTAAAAACTTTCATTTCTTTCAGCTATTGTAATAACTGCTTTATCAAGGGTTTTATTTAGTGTTTTGTATTTGAATTTATTTATAATAGTTTAGACAACACTCCAGAATTGAAATGACAGCCTTATCTTTTTTAGTTTTGTAAATTTGACTCGATTTGAAAATATGATTTTTTTTTGTTATTTACTACCGTCGTATAATATATGATGTTATCAAAATGGTGTTCTGTTATTTTGTATTTTTTAAAATAATTTGAATTTTTGCAAGATATGTACTGAGTTTATATAACAATATTACATATTGTATCATCAAGTGTTTTTGGAAAAAAATAAAAAAATTAACAGGTAGTCCCACAGACGACACATCCTTGACTATATGCTAAGATGGTACGTCAGTCCTTAAGGGTTAAAAGTAATTAAAACAGTAATAAAAAGAAAGTACTATATACATGCGGAGCAGTAAATAAGTAGATTAAAAATTAACACAAAAATATACCGAAAAGAATGTTAAATGGAGTAGTAAATTAAGGGTTAATTAATAACGATTAATATAAAATAATCTCTGTATAGAACAATACAGAGTTACCTTGAGTTGCCAAGTTGGGCACGTGGTCTTCGAAGATATATATACCTGGTCGAGTATATGTAGTATTTTTTCGGCAAAAGTGTATTGTCCATGTGTACAGGTACAGATATGTTTATTATTTATCTGTTTCAATTGTAACAAAAGCATTATACGTGCATAACGTATAGATATACTTAAAACCTTTTTGTATATTTCCACCCCTTTGTATTTTTAATTATCGTGTGTAGTTTTAACTTTTTCATCTCTATGCGTTGTATCCCCATTTATATATTTTGCCTTTTTGATGTTATTTTGATATTTGTAAATTTTATTTTGGAATAGTAAAGTTTTATTCTCGCCCTTCCTGGAATAGCTCCGATGTCCGTTCGATCTTGAGAAAATTTCGGAGAAAGCCGTTTACGTATCCTTTACATTTTCTTTTCTTCTTGTGTTTGTTCATATGGCGTCGTCTTGTCCTTTGCAATCAGTCGTATACCTGTCGATGCGTTCATATTATTTAAGCATGCCTTTGTTTTACTAATTTACTTACATTCTAAACCATTAATAATCTAATTAACCTAAAATTTATTGGCATAACGTTACTTATTTACCTATTAATACTTAGAAATATTCATCTAAAATTTAAATACTACATTAATGTATGATATACGAGTGCATTTAAAATACACAACCCCGGTTAATTTGTTTTTTAATTTGTTTTTGCTTATCCAGTTTAATTAATAATGTTTAATTAATTTATACGTTATTAATTCTATATTTAATTTTCACCAAAAGTTTATTTCACAGCAATATGTATATGTATTAGACCAGTGACATCATAGTTTAAGCTCGATTATTCATATTATAAATGGAATTGAATTTGGAAAGATTTATGGGCTTCTGTAGTCTAAACATTCCCTTTTTTATTATCGTACCCGCCAAAGAATTAAATCTGTGGCATTTTATATAAAATAGGTAAAATAAAAAGGAAAACAAGTAGGTTAAAATCGATCGTTACTTAGCAATTTTTTTAGTAATAACAAATAGTTATTTCTAACAAAGCAAAAACACATTTTGAAATTACAAACTATAAGTGATAACATAATATTTGAAAATATTAACATTCTTTGTACCGTCGCACAAGGAAAAATATTATTTTAACTGTACTATATATATGATACTGGTATATAATGGGTTAATTAATATATATTTATAAATGATTGCACGAATATTACAAAATACACTCCTACGCATCTACAGCCCAGGGTACCTGAATTTCATTTATATTATCGTTAACTGATCGCACTCTAACACCAAGGGATGCTTATAAAGGTGCAGTTCTGTCCAATAAATTGGCGTACACGTCTTATTGCTCATTCTGGCATTATTTTATCACTGTAAAAACGGCTTATTTTTCCCATATTTAAAAGGTTAAGTAATGCCTCCATTATTAACATTAGCTGTCAAAATGCTTGATTCCATTCATCTTCTATACAACTATCAAGGTTAGTAATTTTTGGTATGATCTTATGTAGGTATGCGCGTAAAGAAAATTTACTACATTACATAATTGTGTAATATTTAACACGAAAAATAAAATATAAATAAAAATAAATATAAAACCATTACAAGAAAACATTAATTAATATTTCGTCATACTATCATTTACTTCAATGACTCTATTCAATCGATGGGGGCCTTGAGTTTGATAATTGCTTCATGTAATTTTCATCTGTCGCTAATTCTTCCCAAGCATTTTCTATACAGTCCCAAAGGTGATTCACGTTAAGAAAATTAATATTTTGAGAATATAATTTTTTAGTTAATAAACCCCAGTTGTTCTCAATGGGGTTAAAATCTGGGCTGTTAGCGGGCGACGGTAACGTTTCAATGTTATTGTTATAAAGCCATGTTCTAACAACATTAGCCGTATATACAGGACAGTTATAATGTTGATATATAAAATTTTCCGGAGATAATTGTCAAACAGAGAGTAGCAATACATTTTCTAATATATGGCTATAGTTGTCAGCATTGAACCGCCTTTCTATTTTGTAACAAACTCCTAGCCCCTTATAACTTTACCAACCCCATACATTTACTTTAAACCGTCCACTCCTTTGTAACTAGATATATATACAAGTGTCCCGTATCGTTGTGTTCAAATTTTAGGAGTGTAAAGTAGACTTCATTCCAAGTAACAAAAACACAAAACTCGTATATCCATTTTATTTGTTTCAAAGTTACAGATCTATGAATGTTATTGTCAGATCATGAAAAAAAATGTAATCCTAAAGTCAATAAAAACTGATTTTATTTAAAAAAGTTCAATTAATAGTATTTTCGAAATGTCCACCTCCTTGTTGAATGCTGGCTTGTGCCCGTAAGCCAACAGAAGAAGTACTTATCCGAATTTCATACTTCTTTTGTCGGATTTACTCGGCAGCCAGGAGAATACGATCCAACAACTCTTCTCTTGTGTTCAACACTTGCGCGTAGACTAAATTTTTCATGTACCCCCATAAATAAAAGTCAATTGACGTTAACCCAATTTCAGACAGCAATTCCGAAATGTGGTGGTGCCCCATACATGTGAAACCACATGTCTCGTCGAACATTCAGTGGGACATCCTCTAAAAGACCTGGCAGTTCGTCAATAGGAAATTGAAGGTAATTGTCCGCATTTAACGTCCCAGGAAGAACGACAGGACCAGTAAACAAGTCATCAATTAGGGCCGCCCAAACGTTAATAGAAAATTCATGTTGAAATTTAGATGGGCGTACAGCTTTGAGATATTCTGATGACCACCTGTGCAGGTATCTCAGATTTGTAACACCACTTCTCGTGAACGTAGATTCATCTCTCCAGAGGACTGTTCTGCAGGAATTAAAATGAAACCTTAATATCGAGGTAGAATAAACTAGACGAATATAGTGGTCTGCCTCAAGCAAACCGTGTCCCCTGCGATAGTGATATGGATATAAGCCCTCACGTTTTAAAATTCGCCAAACTGTCGTTCATGGCGGTCCTAGTTGTCTAGCGATTCGACGTACACTGAGAGTTGGATCCCTTGTAACAATAGCTACTGCTTCTTCCTCTAAGTCTCCTGGAAAATTTGCTCCTCGGTCGAAAAGATAATCACGCAGTCCGCATTCTCGAAATTGTTTGTATACTCCCAGAAACGTTCTGTAATGAGGAATGCGCCTATCGGGAAACCGATGTCGGTATTCAATAACTGCTTGACGTGCACTGCCGTTACAGTAGGCATATACAAAATGCATGTCCGCATACTCTTGAGAGGAAAATCGGGAAGGAATTTTGAACAAAGAAAACGTGTCCACTCACTAATAAGCTGTTGTATAAACTGAAACGTAATGTAATCCTTTATTAACAAATGGAACGTTAACAGTCATCTGAACATTTGTTTATTTTATGGTATTCATGGTTCAGCACTTACAAGATAAGTAAGAACCTTCTTTATCATAAATCAATTTCCAATATTCTGTTTTGTAGATCTCCAAGAAATTACTGTATGCACTACGACACGTGTTTATTTATTTTAGGATAACATTTTATTATACGACGTTAACAATCACAGGCCTGTATACTCTGTCCACTATATAATCCTATAACTTTTTTTAAATAAAATCAGTTTGTATTGACTTTAGGATTACATTTTTTTCATGATCTGACAATTACGTTCATAGATATGTAACTTTGAAACAAATAAAAAAAGGATTTACAAGTTTTTGCGTTTTTGTTACTTGAAATGAAGTCTACTTTACACTCTCCTAAAATTTGAACAGAACGATACGGCACAACTTGTATATATATATAGATAGATATATATATATATATATATATATATATATATATATATACATACATACACTGATCATTAAATCGTGCATAAGGCAGTCTATACACGTATACGACCATTATACGTAGACTGAAATAGTTTTTCATCGATTAATATGACATTTTTACAAAAAAGCAATTCCCTATAAACATGATTTAAGGATAATAATAATCGAGCTTGTTTGTGAACTTCTGTCAGCGATAATATTTTAACCGCCGCACAACTTTTCAAGTCTGATTCTTGAATTCTCCGATTAGATGTGGACCGTGATCCAAGAATATTTACTGCAAATTTAGCATTATTAACGGTATTGAAAGGGTTTTCCCTTAAATGCCGCAAAAGCAGCGCGTCTTCTTCGTGTGTCGATGTTCGTGGACGAGCAGAACCACGTCTTCTCGAAACTGTTCTTTCCTTCTCCCACCGTTTCTTAATTTTTAGCACAGATAATTTATTGATGCCAAATTGCTGTGCTACTGCTCTAATTGACCAGTTATCTTCAAATTTCCCTATAATGCGAGCCTTACTTAACAAATCTAAATACGGGTGTTTATTTTGATCTATATCTGTCAGTCAAGTACGACAAGTTGATTTGATGCGATATGGCTAAAGACGGCAGACTATGTGCCCGGTGCATGGTGACATGATTCATGTCACCATGTGTACTAAATATTATTTTTCATTCCTCTCGCTTTGTTTACATATCGGAGCAGAAAAACATATATTTAGTAGTTTCCTAAATATTTCCATACATTCATTTATCAAAGAGATAACAGAATTTGAACATATATTATTATTTTTCATTCCTCTCGCTTTGTTTACATATCGGAGCAGAAAAACATATATTTAGTAGTTTCCTAAATATTTCCATACATGCATTTATCAAAGAGATAACAGAATTTGAACATATATTTTACAGTTCTAAATCAAAATAAAAAAAACATTATTTTGTATTTCTAACAATGAACGAAACATTTATTCTAAAGAAAAAGTGGTATTATTGTCAATAACAGGTGCAGGTGCACCTTCAAAACATATTTATATTATAGTATCCAAAATAATATTTAGTATACATGCTGACATGATTCATGTCATCATGCACAGAGCACATAGTCTGCCGTCTTTAGATATGACAAATGGAAGTGTTAAAGCCTATATACATTTATATTTATCCCGTAATTATGGAAACCAAAAGTCTGATTTAAATTATCGTATATTAAATGTACGCCAATTTATTGCACAGAACTGTACATACTTTCTTTTTAGTCAAATTAAAACAAGTTGAAACAAACTATAACATTTTTCTCTTATTGTATTTTACACTAGATGTTAGTTAAATATCGATATGCTATCTTTATCGAGGTAACTTACGAAAACTGAAATAAGAAATGTATTATTTATCCACTTGTTCATTTATTTGAACGAAATGGTTCTAACAATAACTATAAATAGTAAAATAATGATCTAATTTCGAAAGAACGATAACAGTAAATTAAAAGATAAATATGTGGGACACAAAAAGCAAAAGAGTGAATAATTATTTTACCCTTATGCGGCTGAACGTTTCGTGACTTTTGTCTGTCTTTTTCCTAGGAAATATCGCCATCAATTACGACCTAATAATAAAAATAAAAGACACGAATATATTTCTAAGTATCGGACATCGACGTGACATAAATTTGCCAACTATAAACACATATCGTCTTTTTATTTCAGTTTTCGGCTTGGATTCTCCCCTGGGACTTTTTCCGCCCGGACTTGACGGTTGTAGAAATCCTCTGTTAGAGATGGCCGATCCAAGAACCGTCCCAGAATCACAACTATTCGTCAAAAAGAAAAGTAAGTTTTACGATTTTATCATACATTATTCCATCATCGCTAACATAGATTCGAATTCGATAAAATTTAAGTAATAGTAACATGGAATCAGTGTCAGTTTTAGAGTTTGTAGCCAGCGATAGTATAAAGATTAAGAATAGTAATAAATATCCTCCGAGGTTTATTCTCCCGTTAAATTCGATAAAATAGTACTGACCTACCTTAAGTAAAAATTAGCATAAAGTCGATACTCCAACTCGCAAGTATTTTTGTAGAATAATTTGTGTAAGTTTACTACCTTTAATATTTTACTAATGATCTTCTTTCTCGTTATAATAACAGTAACAATAATAATAATAATAACAATAATAATTAAACGCTGAATTATATGCAAAAAAAAACGGAAAATATGCGCATAAATATGGAGATGTTTTAGCCTAAATATGCACTTCCTTATAAAAAATATGCAAGTAAAAAATACGAGGAATGGTAGACAATGGAATACTGTAGAAAAAAATATTCTATTATGTTTACTACAAGTTTATTTAGAACATTTTACAACATAATTAACTATGAAAACAATTTACAATCACATATTTCTCAAAGTTTTCAACAGATAAATTAACTCCTATATAAAAATGTCCATTTGCGGGTGACATTTTTGTCACTTTGACAGCGATAAAAACCTACATAGCTTTTTATCACCGATAAAAATGCTTCTTCCTCCGATAAAAATGCTTCTTCCTGTTACATATCTAGTAGCCCTGCATCACTTAATTTATTTTGGCAGCTGACAGGTAATAACTATTAAGTATCGTTGAACGTAAAATGTACGAGTCGGTTTGGGGAAATTTCAACAAATATCAAAAGATCAATACCGCAATACACAAGAAATACAAAATCGGCAATATGGAGACAATTTAAAAAGTTTTATTCATGTCGTTAATTTATCTTGCCAAAAAACACTTGAGCTTTTCTTTCAATCGGATAAACTTCTTTTTAACTCAATATTTTTCCAAACAGTAATTTCGCTCGAAAAACTTGCATTAGAAAAAATCGCTCGACCATTCGGTCTCTCGATTTTTTCCTGTAAGTTTTTCTCGTCAAATTACTGATTGGCAAAATAATTTCGTTACAAAGAGAAATTTATCCGATAAAAAAAAAGCTCTTGTGTTTTTTCTTATGAAAAATTGTCACGCTTGTCTGAAAACATGTATGTATTTGTATATTGAAAAGGTTCGTTCTACGTCGACGCCTGTAATAGGAGCATATTTCAAATTAGAAATATCATCTATTGTCAACTCAATATTTTCTACTGAATCACCACCCAAGATTTTAGCAATGTCCTACAGCTTTTTAAAACCCTCATTTTTTCCGATTACACGTGTTTATTATTTCAAGGCTCTCGATTAGCGACATAAATTGTTTTTCCAACTGTAATATAGAACTGGAAATAAAACTGCAATTGGCTTTAATAAACGCCAACTGTTTAGATATTTTTTTACTCGAATACACCTTTTGGGCGTCTATCACAGATTGTGCATCCCTATCAGGATCCATAATAATTGTCTTTATTCCTTCATAAGGATTTGCATGAAAAATAGCAGCCTCCAACCATGTTCCCCATCATGTGATTAATGGTTGAGGAGGAAGCGGAACACCTGGTAGATATTATTTGTAAAACTGAACTCATAATGGGGCCTTTAAAAATACTTTCTTAACACTACTAATTAAAGTATTTACTAAGGGAAAATGGTTTCTAACTTCTTCTGCAACACGATTTAGTCCGTGCGCCAAGAAAGTTGTGTGAATTAAATTTTGGTAAAAATTTAAAGCTGCCTTCACCATGTATGACGCAGCATCCGCCAAAACAATCGAAAATCTGTTTGAATCGATTACAATAACAAAAAAATTGCCAGTTCTTCCTGTATAAACCTTGTTATTGTCAAATTATTTACCTTTTCCAACTGTTTGGATGAAATTAAATAAGATTTTGCTGGAACCGATACATTAAGGATACCAATTATTAAATGAACTATGTATCGGTCCACACTAGCAGTAGTTTCATCTACGCATATATATAAAGATAATTATTTGCAACAACCTTCTTAATGCTATTTAATGTTTCTGTATAGATACAGCGAATATATTTTTTTCACAAACATTTAACACAAATCTTCATTAAATTGTTCTTGTTCCGATTTCTTGGAAGTTGATGGCAAACATTGCGGTAATGTTTGCTGACTCTTTTTCCCAAATTTCATCTTTGTTAGTTTTGCAGCATGAGATGGAGTTTTCATATGTTGGTCGACTTGGAACTTTCTCTCACTTGTAATCTGCAAAAAAAATATCACATCATCGGTTGTTTTCTTATAAAATAAATGTTAGTAAAAGATAAAGAAATAATTAAAAACTTAATTTATTAATTAATAAGAAGAAATAAACTTAAAATTTTACTCACAATCTTGCAGCATGCTACGCAAAACACTTTTTCTCCATCCATACAATTCAATTCTGAATGCACCTTATTCAGAATTGAATTGTATGGATGGAGAAAAAGTGTTTTGCGTAGCATGCTGCAAGATTGTGAGTAAAATTTTAAGTTTATTTCTTCTTATTAATTAATTAAGTTCCATCCATCCAGGCACAGTCGCTATTTTCGGCATTTTTGCTATGATATATCACAACTCACAAGTTTACACTTCGAAAAGCCGACGTAAAATGACGTTTAAAATAAAATTACTTTCAAATATGGGAATAAATTTCTCCTAATAGCAGAGAAACACATATACACTCCTAATTTTCTGGGAAAATGTATTTTTGTATTTATTTAGAAGTTTTAAGGTATTCGCTTTTCCTGGAATGTTGTCTCGGACTGGATGTATGGGAAGAGCATTAATAAATTCTTGGAAACATTTATCGTAAAAATAACGGGAAGAGGCTTAATAAAATGCTACTTTTAATTTAAAGAGGGCTGTTTAATTTTTGTTTGTTTGTTACATCCACGACATATTTTTAGTAATGCCTATAATTAATTTGATTTAGTAAATAAATAAAACTCGGATACTTAAAATAAGTAAAAATGCTGAATTACGCGTACTACAAAAAATGCAAATAATATACAAAATGTATATATTATGCAAATATGTAAATTTATACAAACTGCACATAATCCGGCCTTTAATAATAATAGTCGGAAGATAACGGTGGAGATGTGGATTTTATGGATTTCACTTCTATTCAACATCTTGTTAGGGAACAAACTTACACATTCTTTGGCATAAAGCAAGGGGAAATGAATAAATACGCTGAAGTAACAAAATTTGGGGTTCAGAACTGTCGGCAAGGAATAAAGTAATGGCTACCAACATTTCAGCAGTGCCAGTAGTTTCGCACACTTTTGCTACAATCAAATGGAATATTGACTCTATTATTCAGCTAGATAGGAACACCCGAAAAATTATGACAAACTATAGATGTCACCGTCCACGAGCGTCGGTACAAATTTACATGTCCAGAAAAGCAGGAGGAAGAGGACTAGTGAACGTCGCACAGAGATTTTATACTGCTGTTATCAGTACTGCACGAGTTGTATCCACTACACAAGATCCACTTCTGACGATATTTAGGGCACATGAACAGGAAGGAAGAGGAGCTGTATGGAAAGTTGGAGAGGGCGCTTCGCGAACTACAGCTACAGTACAGTATCAACAAATCTAGCAGAGAAAAAACAAATCTCAATCAGGTGCCTGTAGTTGAGCTGAGGCGGATGCTCAGAAAAAGGTGTGCCGGTATACTGGCAGGCCAACATCGAGAAAAGGCGATGGATGCATGGTTTGTTTTTTAAGAATATCGATAAACAGAGCCTCACGACCTGACCTTCAGTTTCTTGCACACACCATATTTATACTCGGAAACAGAGGGCTATATAGTTGCCTCTCGGGATGGCGTATACCACACCCTAGAGTATGCGAGAAGGATAATGGGATAGAATATTAGGGACACTACGTGCAGATCATGTAAATTAATACCGGAAACTACCATGCATTTACTGGCAGTCTGCCAGAAATACCTCTCAAACACATATATGCATCGACATGATGCAGCTCTTTGAGGGATATATTACAATCTAAGGTGTAGATATATACAGGGTGAGTCGTGAGGAATCGACCAAACTCTAGGAGTGTATTCTACTGGTGAAAGTAATGTAAACAAACTCAAATGTTGTTATCCGATTTTTATTTGTTTTCGAGTTATAGCGTAATTAAAAATGTAGATTTAGTATACCATGTTTATGTATGTATTCGTAAAAACAGTGAAACCCCGGTAGCAATTCATTATAGGGAGGTCTTCCTAGCTGAAGCGCTACCTGTTCGTGGTTTTCCGAACTAGCGGTAGTGACATTGAAAGCAGTCGAGAAATAGTGTAGAGTGGTTTGTATGCCTAATGCGTCTAATGTCACTACCTCTAGTTCATCGTTGATATAGTGAGGGCGCTGCCATCATAAAAAATGTTCCCTATACCTTGGAGTAAATTATAACATTGTGTTCGGGTATTGTGACATTGACTTGACGTTTGTACGACTATAGTGTAACAAACTAAAATGCCACACACTTATTCTAATTTAGAATATGCTAAAGAATATGTTTGTTTATGGATTTTGTGATGGGAATGCTACAGCTGCTGCTAATGAATATCGTCAACGGTGTCCACATCACAGACATCCTAAAAAACTGTATTTATTAGTGTATTCAACACATTGTTCGCGACCGGAAAGCTTCCCAGTGTAAACATAATATCTGAACGAGTAAGTCGACAACAATTACAAGAAGTAGAAGATATTCTGGATGTAGTAGAAGAAGACGCAACTACCAGCTCACGGAGAATTAGTATTCAATTGGGCATCCCACAAACAAGGGTGATAAAAACACTCCACGAGCATGGCTTACGTCCGTACCATGTACAAAGAGTACAGCACCTACAACGAGATGATAATCGTAGACGTATGGAATTTTGTTGATGGATAAATGATAATCCTCGTTTTGTAACGCGTATACTGTTTACGGATGAAGCGACATTCACCCATGACGGTATTAATAATTGTCATAACCAGCATGTATGATCAGACGAAAATCCACACGCAACAGTCGAAAGTAACTTTCAACATAAATTTTCGGTAAACGTGTGGTGTGGTATGATCGATGGTTTTTTAATTGGTCCTTACATTTTTGAGAATCGCCTCACGGGAGACACCTATTTACATTTTTTAGAAAATGAACTGCACTCACTGCTAGAGGATGTTCCCATAAACATCAGAATCCAAATCTTCTACCAGCACGATGGAGCGCCTGAACATTACGCTCGTGCAGTCAGGCAACATTTGGCTGAAAAGTTTCCAGGGAGTTGGATTGGACGCGGTAGTCACATTGGTTGGCCTCCTAGGTCTCCAGACCTCACGCCACTCGATTATTGTTTATGGGGCTGGTTAAAAAATGAACTGTATCAAGTAAAAGTGGACACTCGTGAAGTTCTAATTCAACGGATTATGAATGCTGCTGACAATATCAAACATCAACCTGACGCAATCAGGAACGCAACCAGCGCCCTTGGTAGACGATGTAAAAAATGTTTTGAAATGAATGGCGGTATTTTTGAAAATATATTATAAAGAACGATAATACCAATAAAATAGAAAAACTTCAATGTATGAAATTTTGTTTATTTTTAATTACGCTGTAACTCGAAAACAAATAAAAATCGGATTGAGTTTTTTTACATTACTTTCACCTGTAGAATACACTCCTACAGTTTGGTCGATTCTTCACGACTCTGTATATACATATAAGATCGATGAGAAACTTATTCCTCCCTACGACATTACGCAGCCTCGCGGTGTCATAGAAAATAAAAACTGCAAAATTTTGTGGAATTTTGCATTTAAAACCATTAGACAACTCCCAGCTGTTTACTGTGTTTTGATTTGCGTCGAGTCATCTATTCATTTAGTTGTGTTGAAGTTGCTCGTGTGACAATGTGAAGTGCGTTCTTAATACAATGTCGAAACAAAAAATGAATTAAAATTACAATGAATTGAAATATGAACGCAATCCATTATTTTGCCAAGCGTGTTCAAAAATCGTAAGTTTCATTTCCACTCAAAATTATAAAATGTGTCTACGTTACTAAATTTCTTGTACCAGATCAAATGTGACAAGAAATACTACATAATTCAGCATGTCAAAAACGTCATTGCACCAGGATAAACTAAAACTAATTAAAAGTCAAACCAAGAAACAATAAACTATACAAAATATGTGGTATCAACTTACAGCTATATTGAACAATAAAAATTTAATTTTAATCTTTGCAAAGCTTTGATAAAAGCAAATATACCCATTTATAAATTGAAAAACAATTACATATTTCAAAACGGATTTAGAAACATATTGCGCAATGCATATTCCTGATGAAAGCCATCTCCGCAAAAATTACATTAATTTAGTGTACAAAGAAATTACTCAGGAAATAAAAAATATTGGAAATAATCATACATGGATATGTGTAGACGAAACAACAGATGTATGTGGACGATACGTGGCAAATTTAATACTCGGAATCTACGAATTTACACAATTTACACAAGTATTGTCAGTATTGAGAAAATGTGGAACATCGGCCGACCAGATGTACCACATTTTCTCACTACCGACAATACTTGTGTAAATTCATAGATTTCTTTAAAAACATTGTAAAATAATACCAACCTTCTTGATATATATTTTAATTTACTTTGTAACGTACTCTTTAGATGTAAGTACCTGAGGAAGCCACTGTGCTGCCGAAACAATTGTCGTGTTACGATTACAGATTAAAAGTAAAGATTAGAACCGTAGTTTTATTTCTATTTTAAATCATTTCAATTCACGACAATTGTCTCGTCATACGTTGGTTTCATCCTATGATCAACAAAAAAAAAAACCTGATGAAGTCAATTTTTAGCGAAACAATTATTTTATACTTTAAACTAGCTATTTAGCCCACAATTATTTAAATAGAATCTGAACATGTCAATCGATTATTTGAAAGCAATTTTTAACTGCAAGCAAGAAACCGTTACTGTCATGGTTTTTGTGAAATTTATATTTCAATAATTCAAAGTAACAGTAAACAAAAAAAATATGTTAACTGAAACATGTAAAAAATTATTAAAGATGTCATAAAAATTGTGGAAAGTGTGTACCTATTATACGTACACAAAGATTTACACGACGAACATCTTAAGGGGGAGACATCTTAAGTCCACAGTACATGACACCTGTAGATAATGGAGAATAACTGTGGCAACATATTTAGGATGCAACAAATAATGTTAACGTTAAGTTGATGGAGAAGTTATGCAATATAAACATATCACCCATAAACTAAAAGAACAATTTATAAAAGAAAGGACAAAAAATATGTGTTTTATTAAATTGTTTAGTATGAATTTTAGAGAACAAAGAAATATATTACAATCTTATGATAGAAAGTTACAATACATAATATGGATTGATATTTTAACTAGGTTGGTACGATCGAAGGGCAAATAGAAGATACTGCAGTGGTTTGAAGTTATAATCATGCCCTGTATACATATACAAATTAAAATTGTAAAAGTTTGGATAATAAATAACGGGTGTTCATTTGAAAAGTCAATCTAGTAGCATGTGATTTACTGAGAACATTTTGAAGTATGTCGTAAATTAAAATTTACTACTTAACCTACGAAGACGTGTATTTTGACAGTTTCATATATACAAATTAATAACAAATGTGATTGACATTATCAAATGTCATTTGGATTTACGTTTACGGAACAACAAACACATACTAATATATATGCGTCTTATTCTGTCAAAATTTCAAAGTAACCTAGATTGACTTTTCAAATGAACACACGTTATATTAACATATAAGCTTCGCGCGCCGAACGTAAGGGGCGGATTGTACTGAGGTAATTCGTTATATATGAGGGCGGATTCATAATTAAGCTCTCCAACACTATAAAATAAGAACAAGAAAAGATAGAATAATGAAACCAGTCTCAAAATAAAGCTTATTTGTTGTACTATCAACGTCCTTAATTATATTTCCACATAATCGCTTTACACATTTCTCCAAACGCTAAATCAATTCTTCATTCCGCCCATGAGAAAGCTTTCTTGTTTATTTCTGATACAATTACGAACAGCAGTCCAAACTTCAGTATCTGATGAAAAATGTTAATGTATCAATACCTCCTTCAACCAAACAACCATGAATTTCAGGCTCATCACTGTCTTCATCGTTTCGTTGCTGCTATGCGTTACTCGTTGATCTCTTCGGAAAATATTCGGTATGAATGACTCCCTTTCTATGTCAGAAAATGGTTGAGCATCACTGCATATTCGCTGATGGAACTCTTTTGGTTTTTCGCGAAGAATCAAGACGACGATATTCGATTGATTGTCGCTTGTCTTAAGGGTCATAATGATGAATTCAAGATTCGTCCATCCGTCATGAGAAAATCATTTCCTTCACGTCGATACTGGTTAATAGGTTCTTAACAAATGTTTTTTCTTTATTCCTTCATACCATTCGTTAGTTCTCGCACTATCCATATCCATGCCATTTTTTGTCTATAAACACTCAATGGACAGGACACATGGCTAAGATCACTGAGAGAAAAGTGCCGAAAAGAAATATAAACCGGCAGGATGCGAGGAGAAAGACCGGTGGGAAGACTGAGGAAGAGATGGGTGAATGTGATGAGTGAGGACGCTGGGACTTTGTTGAGGCCCAGGAACTGGAAGAGGATCGCAAGGGACCAGGAAGAGTGGCAGAGAAAGCTAATGGAGGCCAAGCCTCGAATTGGGCTATAGAGCCATAGGAGAGAAACATATGAGTAGATGCTTCAATAAACACTTTGGAAGTCTTTTATTATTTAAATTTTGTGTATACGAGGATGGTTTGACGACACTTTCGCTACGGTGATTATTAGACTCGTCAAATAAGGACAAGTTTAAGCTTTATACAGTTAATACTTCCTACAATAGTCATTCTTTTCAAACAATAACAGCCACCTATACATCGGGTCGGGTACTTCTTATCACTTTTAATACATATATACAGTTAAGCTCACATAAATCTAGTATAATCTAAACTTGTCAAAATTTTCTAATATTGCTTAGTGTTTATTAAACTTTTTTTGAAAGACAAATCAAATGTCAAGTAATTTTTTAATACAATTTAGAAAACACAATAAACTAATACTTTATTGATCCGCCATTTGCATCAACTACTGTCCTTAACCTTCTAGGTACAGAATCAATGAGACTTCTTAAAAAATTAGGTTTTTCAACAATGTTTTCCAAGGTATTTTCAATAGATTTCCATAATTGCTCCCTATTAGTAAATTTTATACGAGATCTATGAATTTGCTTTGTCATTTTTCGATTTTCTCCCAAATATTCAAACAAATTGGGATCTATATCAGTTGTTATTCTTTTCCTTGTTTGCGACATATACTATATAAAGAGTACATTATAATTTTCTTCATCGTGTAAATCTTTGTATACGTGTAAATGATGGACGCTTTCAACAATTTCTATATCTTTATTAATTTTTTCCATGTTTTAATAACATAATATTTCTATTTACTGTTAGTTTGAATAATTAAATAATAAATAATTACAATCTAAGTTTAACTAAAGCATTGACAGTAATCGAGTCTTACAAAGAATACCTTTGCTGTAGTAAATAAGTAACACAATCTAAATTTTATACTTAAACCGCTTTTCTTCCATTGACGTAGAAATTTGAAATGCGTAATTATTAAAAAACCCAAGTTCAATGTGTATGGAATGATGTTACTTAAAATTTTGATGTGAGTTCTTTTGTCTCATAAAACTATGTAAACGCACAAAGTTTCAGCAAAATCGGGTTCGCCGTTTTATATTTATAATAAGAAACGATTTTCGAAGTGTAACTTCAACGCAAATTAATCAACTTTGTACCAAGGTAAGTTATCGGTTTATTTTAGTGTAAAGAATATGTAATAAGTTTTTGTAAAGACTTTTTACAGACACTTGTACATATATGAATTCTAACTGCATTTTCGAAAAATTTATAAACGCTATTACTTTTGTTAATTTTTGAAATAACCTTCACGAAATATTATTTTTATTCTTGAATTATGTCGTGTTCTTAGTGCATGTTTAAAATTGTAATTAAAGTGATACATATTTAGGCCTTTTGATGAATATACACACGTTATTGGTTCAAATGGGTGCTAGAAATTGATATTTGACGGAAATTTCCGATAAAAATTAGGCTTAGTATCAATTACGTACCAAACCCAACTATTTTCTATTTGATATTTGATTTTATTAACCAAAATAACAAGTTGCTTAAACCTAAGTCCGTCGTAGAACAATAAATTATAACTTAGAAAACATTGAAGACGTATTTACATTTATCTAACCAAGATAATGTGTGAAACTTTAAAAGAACTTATCGTGAATGGCTTTGTCATGAAAAGAAATACGTCGTTTGTTTTAGTACATTTAAATTCCCGAAATTAAAAAAATAACACTATTAATTAAAGAAATTATCGCCCGAATTAGATCTTAGACCGGGACTGAATTTAAACCCACCTGGATTGGCGGGCCAAACTTACCTTCGTATCAGACGAGGGCGCGGGAATCTTGAGAATCAATATTGGAATTTAAGCAGGCTCCATCTGTTGATATTTAGTAAAAACAAGTTTAAAGTTAGAAAATGTGATACCGCTAGTACGGGATGATGTTGCCACTATAAATAAGAGGGCGCAGTGTAAAAATTAAACAACTACAAAAATTATTAGGACAAATAAAATTGTTTTGTGAAATCTATTACGTATTTTATTTAAAAAAATTAAATTAAATTAACGAAGATTACCAAAATTTCGACTAAATTAACGACTCAATACGTGCCTTTAGTAAATGTATCGAACTAAGATAAGTTTGCCTTCCGTCTCTACGCTACCTACGTTCAAAATTATGCATTTATATTTCTGAAACAGTGAAACAGAATAAAAAACATGAGTGATTTCTTTGTTAAGTAATTACTTACAAGAAGTGTCTTGTCTAGACTAACACGACAATGTCGTACAATGATATTTGTCAGTTTCTAAAATGAAAAATGAATTATCTAATATCTACAAATCTCTCTAAGGGCGGTATTATACACAGCGAATAAATCTCTGAATAACAACTTGACGAATAAATTCATTCAACGAATAAATTGAAATCTGGTATTATAAAAAATGTATGGAAGTAAAATAAGTATTTGTGGAATAACTCTGAATAGTTGTGTATTTTGCAGTTTAGCGTTTCGATAAACGATGGAGCTACTGCAAGAAAATGAAAAAAAAATACAAATAAATCCTAATTCTTTACTACTTCTTTATATTTGTAAAATACAAACCGATAAATCTGACATTATCAAAATTCATGTTATCAAACACACACAAAATATAAACTTTTGAAAATAAGGGTATGTTTATTTGAACACAGGTGAACAACCTGCTGTTCGCACAATTTTCTAGGGTGTAAATTAATTGGTAGATTTACTTGTTTAGTTTCCTTATTCGCTATTTATAATACCCAATCTATTGAGTACATTAAATTTGCTCGCTTACTAAATAAAATCTGCAGATTTTATCGTTTATAATACCGGCCCTAAAAGTTCCTCAGGGCTTTGTTTGTAGAATAAATTCGTAATTGGCTTTTAACGGCTATATGCAACAAAATTTAAAGCCACTGTGTAATTGACATTTTAACTTGACAAACGTACAAATTACTGGCGTTCTATTATCTTTTTCTACGTTCATGCAAAAACAAAACTTTATTGAACTATATTTAGTTAAAAAACTGGTTCTTTACTGCACTAGTGCAATAAAAACTCATCGATCATTCTACTACAGTGTTTTCTGATCGTGATCATCACAAACATAAACGCTCAAATCGACGTCAAATTTAGTTCATTTTCTGTGAGATTGTATTACGTTTTAAAAACAATTGCATATTTTATATTATTTTCAATCACATTTATTACATACTGTATTACGAAATAACTAGAAAATGCAATTTATTATACATGGTGGCCCAAAATGACCGAAGGGGTTTGAGTTCATTATAACTTCTTATTTAAGATATAATTATTAATTTTTTTAAATTTTAAATACAGTATATTAATGGAGAATATTTTTAATTTAATTATGAAAAATTATATCTCGCAAGTGGTCGCCATTTTCTGCTTCGCATATTCGTGCTCTTTCCAAAACATTTTCCGTAACCTTTCGCAAACTTCAGGTGTTATGTTGTTGATTTCGTCCCGTATATTATTTTTTAATTGCTGTATGGTTCGAGGTTTATTAATATAGACTTTTCCTTTCAAATAACTCCAAAGGAAACAGTCTGAAGCGGTTAAATACGGTGAACGCGGAGGCCAATTAAAATCGCTTGTACGGGAAATAATTCGTTCACCATGTCGCGTAAAAGAGCCATTGTGTCCCTCGCAGTGTGCGCTGTGGCTCCATCCTGTTGGAACCATACTTGCGGATGGTTTTCCACGGCTGGCCTTAAAAAAATTTCCAACATTGTCCGATATCTAACACCAGTGATGGAAACGGCGACACCGTGTTCATTTTCAAAAAAATATGGGCCAATTATCCTTTCCGACGAAACACCGCGCCAAACGGTACACTTAAGTGGGTGTAATTCTTGCTGTTGAACTACTCTTGGATTTTCCGTAGCCCATATCCTGTAGTTTTGCCTATTAACGAACCCATTTAATTGGAAATGGGCTTCGTCGCTCATAATTAAATTAAGAATAAAATCATGATTTTCTTCTGCTTTTTGACGAAAATAAATTGCATAATCAAGTCGTTGCTGGTAATCTGTCGGTTTAAATTGTTGGACAAGCTGAATTTTGTATGGAAACATTGTTATTGAATGCAAAATTCTCTGCAGCGACCCTCTTGAGAGGCTAAGTTGTGTCGAACGTCTCCTGGTTGATGTTTCTCCATCTTCCAGAATACTCTCCTGTACCCGTTCAATATTGTCATCCGTGTGCACCGTTCGTCGTCTGCCGTCGTTATTCCAAAAATTTGCATCGCGCATGTAATGTTGTAAAGCAAACTCAATTCTTTCTTCTCTATTACCCTGGAAAATTCGTCATACGCCGTACTTTCAAAGCTGTTTCAAATGGATTATTTGTCAAAAAATTTAGAAGGTTGGAAGGTTAATACCTCTTGCTCTGCGGAAACCTTTGGCTAGGCTAGTGCCCATTTGTCTTTCGAAAGAGCGTCTCTGATTCCACCTGCGTTTTACATAAAAGATAATGTTTTTGCCAGTTGAAATCGGCCCACAACCCTTCTCTCTAACCAACCCTCTTACACTAGGACTATTGTACTGCTTTTCTGGGCAATACTGAAATGAGCATTTCTACGACTTGACATTAATGATAAATGACAGTATGAATAACATCCGTCATTTTTAATTTTTTTAAATTACGTGATTCCAATATCCACAATAGGAAGAAGTTTTTATTTGGCCGCAACAGTATAATGCAAATAGATTTTCAAATAACCTTCAAAACGGCTTTTGGTATATACAATTATAATGAAAAACGGTTTCGAGATAAAAACGAAACGTGAATATGTCAAAACTATAGCGAATGTGTATGATAAATGTGTATGTGTATGATAAAAGTGTATGACAAATCGAAATACCTATCTACACTTTTAATATGGATCTTACACAAAACTCAGTGGCGGCTCTTTAATGAGAGCAAGTGAGCAATTGCACCTCCTGGAATTATGAAACAAAACAAACCAAGCGGCGACTAACTGTGAAAGTATTTATTTATTATGTATTCATACTGTCATAGTTATTGACGAGGAACGTGGCATGCTACCAACGTACATACACCAATCGTCGTCACAGATATACTGAGCAAATCCCAACGGCTGCTCTGTTAAGGCATTAATATTATATTGATGATGGGGAGAACTGTATTTTGCCGTACATCAATGTCGTATAATACGTAGCGTTGGGGCAACTAAACCAGACTGCTCTCGGGCGTTGTTACAATAATTACGTGTCTTTTTTAGAGAACAAGGCGTTTTTGCGTTAACGTTAAATGAAAAAATCGCAGTAAAAAATCTTAAACGGCCGATGCCTCAATTATGTTTAGAAAATAAACAATCTGTTAAAGGTAAAGACGTTATAAGAAAATTCAAAATGAATATTTATCAGAAAAATGACTGGATTTGTGGGTGTGAAATTAAAAATACTTTGTTTTGTTTTCCGTGTCTTTTGTTTGGTGGTGAACCGTCTTGGTCAAAGAACGGAATAAGAGACTTAATTCATCTTAGTGCTAAAATTATTAAACATGAAAATTCCGAAGGGCTTTTGAAAAATATATTTAGTCTAAGAATGTTAGGAAAAAAGAACATTCAGAATGTTTTAGATTCATCATATAGAAAAGCAATTCAACAACACAATGAAAAGGTAACAAAAAATAGGCATGTGTTAAATTTAATAATAAATTGCATTAGATTTTGTGGCGTGTTTGAACTGGCACTTCGGGGGCATGATGAACAGCAAACGTCGAATAACAAAGGCATTTTTCGGTAATTGATAAATTTTACGGCAGAATTGGATAAATCGCTCAGAGATCGCATCGAAGCAGCACCGGTTTTTAAGGAATTATCAAAAACGATACAGAATGAGCTGCTTGATGCGATGTTGAACGTGTATCATGAACAAGTTGCCAGTGAAATTAAATTAAAGAAACCGACTTCATATCTGATATATGCCATATAGCTGATGAAACCACAGATGTGTCCAATCAGTTTCTGTTGGTGGTTGTTTTAAGATATATTGTGAACGCGAGACCGGTCGAAAGATTTTGGAAATTTCTCCTGCCTAGTGGACATGATGCTAATTCTTTATCTGCCTCCATCCTTAACGAAATTAGTTTGCTTGTTGATGACCCAGAAAAACTGATTGCACAGAGCTATGATGGGGCAGCAGTCAGGAGTGGTGCTATTAACGGCGTGCAAAGACATGTCCAAGACCAGTATCCAAGGGTTAATTTTGTACATTGTTATGCACATCAGACAAATCTAATTATGTCACATGCTACATCGAGCAGTAGTAATTGCAGAATTTTTTGGCCAATCTGACGGGATTATGTACATTTTTCTCCACTTCACCACAACGAGCTGCAAGATTGGAAGAATTCCTTCAGAGAAATAGCTTACCTCGTTCTTCAAAAATAAGATGGAACTTCAATTCTAGGACAGTGAATACAATATATGAGCACCGAGAAAAAATAATTGAAGCTCTAGAACAAATCGAGGGAGAAGCTAGTTTACAAACTACCATTCATCAAGCTAGTGCCAATTTGCGAATTTTAGAGGAGGAAAATTTTATCTATTGGCTAACTTTCTTTCATAAAATTATGCCACATGTGGACATATTGTTTAATCAATTACAAAATGTCAATACAGATGCATTAAAAATCAAGAATAATTTAGATAATTTTGAACGCGCTATTGGAAAAATTCGAACCGAAATCGCTGACACAGATAATCGGTTGGTTAAACAAAATGACCCAAAACTGACTCCTCGACCATCAAAGCGGCGAAGAGTAACTGATGGTAGCCAAAGAAGGAGGGAAACTATTGAAGTGTGCGATATTATTTTGCTAGAAATAAAAACTAGATTTCGGTATACAGGACACTTAATATTAGCAAACTTAATTTCTTTTAAACAGTTCTCCTCCTTTCAAAAAAAATTTCCGGAAGATTGCCATAAAGAAGCAGTAAAATTGTATCCATGCGTCAATGAAAGCGGACTACGAACTAAATTAAGCGTTCTATATTCTAGAGAAGAATTTAGGTAAAATATAGAAGTCGGTGCTGTAGGTCTGCTAGGTCTTCTGCTGGATGGATTAAGCGACACCTTTAATGAAGTTGTTACGCTTTTAAAAATTGTCATTACAATCCCAATGACAACTTCCGAAGCGGAACGCCAGTTTTCACGGCTGAAGAGAATAAAAACTTTCCTGAGAAAAAGAATGAAAGAAGATAGATTAAATGCCCTTACTATGTTATCTTGTGAAAAAGAATGTATAAATGATTTCCCAAACTTTAATGAAAAAGTGATAGAACTGTTCTGCAAGTCAAAGACACGTAAAATGGACTTCGTTTATCGTCAGATGTAATTAAACTGTGTAGTGTAATATTTACTATTCCCTCAAAACAAACTCTACAATGAACAGTACCTGTCTGGAACAGTACGTCGGTGAAATTTATAAGGATTGGGTAAGCGTTTTTGTATTACACTTTTTAATTTTGAAATTATGCACTCCCTATGTGAACCACCCCGAGCCGCCACTGCAAAAAACAATATTTTTCTATGACCCTTTAGAAAGACATCTTTCGTCACCGAACATTTTATTTCCGTTACTAGTGAGAGAAACTTCCATAACGTTAACTTTCGTCCCTAACGACGAAAATTACCTACTAATTTTCACCTGCGTCTAGTTGCCTGCTGTTGCTATTTCGCGTCATTTTTAGATCACGTCAGTTTGAAACTTTATCATGATTTCTGATTCAGAATGTGGTTTAGATATTCCCAATAAACCACCAGGAATAGTAAATCAAGCTGAAGAAATCTATACGGGCTTATTACGAGAATGATCGAGAGAGAGGTATGAAGTCTATGTAAAATTAATTTAATAGAGGGCTGATAATAGTGTAAATTCATATTCGGAAATTGTGTTGCTTGCGCATTTTGCAGAATTGTGGGAAAATTCTACATATGGTCTACATGGTCTACATCAACGGTGGCCAACCCGCGGCACGCGTGCCACAGTGTGGCACGCCTGACCCTCTAGAGTTGCACGCCAAAGTTTTCACAAATAAAAAAAATACAATATAATTAAACTAAAAAAGCAATACTCACTACTAAAGGCACTCGGACTACTCTGAACTTTAACACCGCTGTGGAGTATGCACACGGCACCAATAAGGCGGCGCCTGCGTACGCAATTTTACGGCCGCGTGGCTGATGAAATGTTATGTTTTATTTTCAGTGATCAGTCTTTGTTTGTGGGGAGTCAGGAGTCAGGGCGTGTTTTTTGCGACAAATCACTGTTTATAGTTCTTTTTTAAAATGGCTTCAACATTAAAAAAGAGGTACAAAGATGATATTGCCGTGCGTGATTTTAATATCGCATGGGAAGAACAGTTTCTTTTTACGAATCAAAATAGTTCCAAGGCGGTATGCTTAATTTGCAGTGCGTCTGTGGCTGTTCCGAAGAAATTTAATTTGGAGCGACATTTCAACCAAATGCATGGTAATTTTAATTCCAAATACCCCGTTGGCTCAAAACTACGAACTGATTTCATAAGTAAGAAGAAACAATCCTTTGCAGGACTGCAATCATTTTTTTATAAAAGGAGCGACGAGACGGAGTCGATGGTAAGAGCCTCATATGAAATTTCCCTTTTATTAGCTAAAAATAAGAAGCCGTATTCTGATGGCCAAGAAATAATAAAACCGAGTTTAGCAATATTGGCTAAGCATGCGGGTGATGCTAAAATCAGCAAGATGGTGGACCAAATAGCTTTATCTCGAAATACAGTGATGCGACGGATAGATGATATGGCTACTTCCGTTAATGAACAAATTACCTCTGGAGTGGCGTCTTGCGAATACTTTTCTTTGGCTTTGGATGAGAGTTGCGATGTAACCGACAATGCTCAATTAAGTATATTCGTTCGGTATGTAAATTATAATTTTGACGTGACAGAAGAACTTCTGGATCTGCGACAACTATGTACCACCAGGGGAGAAGATATTTTCAATGAAATAAAAAGTGTTGCCGAGATCAAAAATTTGGATTGGGCAAAACTTGATAGCATTTGTACAGATGGGGCACCGGCAATGATGGGGAATATAAAAGGAGCTGTGGCTTTGCTTGAAAATTATTTGGGAAGAGACATCTTTAAGTTTCATTGCATAATACACCAAGAAAGTCTTTGTGCCAAAGATTTTGACTTTTCTTCAGTTATGAACCCGGTAGTGCGCTGTGTTAATAAAATTCGAGCGCGAGCATTAAATCGGAGACAATTTCGATGCCTCTTTCCTGAAGAAATTGAAGAAAATGGTGAACTTCTTCTTCATTGTGATGTGCGTTGGCTTTCTAAAGGCAGTGCTCTTAATAGGTTTTGGAATCTTAGAGAGACTGCTTTAAAGTTCCTAGAAGACAACAATGAACTCCCCAGTGAGTGCTCACTTCTAAAAACGAAGATTGGTTGTGGAATCTTGCGTTCCTGACGGACATTATGGACCATTTAAATAATTTGAAATTACGACTTCAGGGCAAAAAATTGTATTTTTCCGACGTTATTTTCACACATTTCCTCTTTTGTTGCCAAACTAGCGCTTTTTCACAATGATTTCGAACAAGAAAGATTAACTAATTTTTCTCACATGCAGGAACTTTCAACAAAATTTAATGAAATGCCCAAATATGATCTATTTAAGAATTTCATAAACGTCTTGCGCAATTCATTTGATAACAGATTTAGTGACTTTCAAAAAGATAAAATGAATATTGAGCTTATTGTAAACCCGTTTAGCATTTCTTTCCAGGAAAACGAAGAATATTTTGCGGAAATTCAAACTGAGATAATTGATTTGCAAAATCACTCAGTTTTAAAAGGAAAATACAAAGAAATTATGTCAACCGCGGCAACCAATCAAGATTATATTGGGTTTTGGAAATTTGTTCCTGCTGCAGATTTTCCAAAATTGCACGATTTGGCCCTTAGGTACTGCTGCCGGTTTGGATCAACGTACGTATGCGAACAGATATTTTCGATTATGAATATTATTAAAAATAAATATCGCTCGACGTTAACAGACAGTCATTTAAAACACCTTATTTTGCTTGCGTCTTCAAAGATTTCTCCCGATATAGATGCTATTCTAAAAAATATTCAGATACAGAAACCACATTGAAGACTTTTAATTTTATTTAAATCTAACTTTTTTTTATTTTCCGAAAATGTGAAGATTTTTTGGTTTGCTTTTTTTTTGTAACCTATAGTAGAGATTTTATTTTATATTGATCAGCATACTGAAAATATACCTGGTAATAATTAAGTAAGTTGGCTTTTATTTTTATTAAGCATAAAATTGGAAAACATTATTTCAGAATAATTGAAATGAGTAGGTAAACCCCACCAGTTTTGTATAATACAAAGGTATTTTTAATAATATAAAATATTACTAAAAATCTGGTGTGAAGAACACAAATGCAGGTTCACTATTAATATTTTCTGTGAACGTGTCCGAATATATCCTATCCCCAGAGACGTAGATACGTATTTCGCTTTTCTACAAGCTCATCGGTACGCCCCTGCTGGAGAAAGGATATTTCCAGACACATTCACAGAAAAGAACCACCTCGCCCTATCACCGTAATTATCCAGACCGAGCGCAGAAGTAAATTCGGCGCTACCTGTTGTCAGACAGCCGAAGTACCTCGCATACCATCCACATAATTAATGTGAAGTAACGACGCCCTTCCAAAGGTTAGCACAGCCAATCTCTCTAGAAAACTGCATTTTTTTGTGCCTTCACTCATACTACGGCTTAACCGCATGTGTAATGTATCAGAATAATTGAAACATACATGAGTAGGTAAACCCCACCAGTTTTGTATAATACCAAGGTATTTTTAATAATATAAAATATTACTAAAAATCTGGTGTGAAGAACACAAATGCAGGTTCACTATTAATATTTTCTGTGAACGTGTCCGAATATATCCTATCCCCATGAGCTTGTAGAAAAGCGAAATACGTATCTACGTCTCTGGGGATAGGATATATTCGGACACGTTCACAGAAAATATTAATAGTGAACCTGCATTTGTGTTCTTCACACCAAATTTTTAGTAATATTTTATATTATTAAAAATACCTTTGAATTAGATTGTTATGAAAGTATTTATATATATGAAATAAGAATAAATTAATGAATTCTGACAATGGACCAATCCCTCAGTCCAGTTTGTATGCCTTATTGTGACAATAGCATAATTTTTTTACGCTTCATGTATTCACGCTTCACGGTTCCCTAAATTTCACGCTAGGTTTAAGTAGTATATAAGTGTTATTTCGATGTTAGGAATTCAGTGTTATCCCACTGGCGATTTGGTAAAGAGCATATCTTCTAAGGTTTACCTTAGCCGAAAACGCTACGTTTAACATTTTTCAGTTTTTAAGGTTATTCTACTGAAGATGGCAACTTAGCTGCCGAAATATGTATATAGTATTTATTGATATATATTTTGGTTAGGGCGTTTTTCTTATTTCTGTTTTAAATATTTTACATTATTGATACTGTTTTGAGAAAATATTATTTTTTATATATTTAATTATTTCTTGTAAACGATTTGTTTAATAAATAAACAACTTTTCTTTTTTCACAGTGGGACGTCCGAAAGGTCAACATTCCGCACCCCGAGGTGGACCACCACGGAGTTGGACAAACGCTGAATTGACTGAGGCACTCCAGCATGTGTGGAATAAAAAAATGACCACGAGCCAAGCGTCTAGAATATTCGGTATTCCTTATAATTCCTTGTTAATGTATGTTCGAGGTAAATACGGTAAAAGTTTAAAGCTTGAACAACTACGAAAAGATTGTATTGGTGCTCCCGGCACGCCAATGGACTTAATGACTATGACCGGTAACAATAACAATAATCCCTGCAAAGGAGACAGAGAATCGGAGTCGCTGCAACCAAACACAAGGCCATCTAGTACTGAAGAGCAGAATACTCAGCAGCCTATATTTAACCCATTTGCACAAAATTTCTACCCAGATTTTGGAACAGGTTTTCCGATACCCGTTAGCATGATCCATCTGCTACCGCAAAGTGAAAAGAACCGCGACCATTATAGACCGCCGCTGCCGATGGACGACGATTGTAAAAACGACAGAGTAAAAGAAGAACCACAAGACTTGTTTATGAGTGCAGCGCTATCTTGTGAGGATCGTCGAGAATTAGTACAACAAAACGGGCAAGACTAGGTGTCGCTAGTGGTTTAGAAAAGTTAATTAGGGGCAATATTAGACTAGAAAAATTATAAAAGAGGCTATATATATATGTATTATAATGAACCGTTTTCGATACTGTTTTTTCTTCGTTTCAGTTACAATATTATTCGCTCTGAAAAAATCTATTTCAATCTTTATTTTATATATATATTAAATTGAAAAATCCAGATAAATTGTTGTTTAAATGTTTATTAGATTTAGGGCTGAATGTGCTTCCTAATTTATTATAAAATCCGGTATAATAATGGCTAAATTAGCCGAGTAAATTTGCACAGTAAAAGAAATTAGTTACAACTGTATATACACCAGATAAGTACGTGTAAATTTACTCAGACAAAATTATTTATAGGCGATCATTTTAAAAGAGCAGTACTTCTCGTATTGTAAAACTATAAACCGGTCACACTAAACACTACCGTTTTTAATTTACTTATTTCACACTTTGTATCAATAGATGTTGCTGTGAATAATTCATATCGAATCGAAAATTTGGAAGTACTGTTTTGTATAAAATGGTCTATTCGTAATGATAATAATAAGACTGATTTATCATATTGCCAACGTTCCAACACTAAAACTAACAATGAACAATGAAAAAAAGAGAGAAACTATTATTTTAACAAGACAAACTACTACTACTATTACCGTTACAGTTCCTGAAACATATTTTTAGTGACAGATTTTTACATATTTCTACCAAATATTTACAATATACGCGAAATAGAAAATGGTTTTTTGTTCGCCGATTCAAACTACATACAATATAACGTTTACATCGCTCTAATTTTATCGCCGCCATAACTAACATAGACGTGAAAATTCTGTCCAATTGTATTTTCATTTTTATCACGCTCACTAAGAGGGTGTCTGTGTCCGTTCTGGCAAGCGATACGTCCGATATGCGAAAATAAAGCTGCGATATTAGTAACAGTAATTTTTACAATTTGTACAGATAAAAATATATAGATGAAACATTATTTTGTTCTACAGATGAATAGTTTTAAAATGAACACATATTTTCTATAATTTTTTAAAGTGACCTCAGCAATTACTTAAATTTAAGCAAATAGGACAGACATATTTATCTTATGTACATAGACTCATGTTACAGACAATAGTTGTTGTTACTTAAATATTTGTTTACACATAATAAATTACTAAAACATAAAGTTATTGCAATACTTCTAACATTATCGAATAATATTAAAAATTAATATTATTCGACAAAATTCTTAAATGTAATTTTAATAATAATATTTTTACTACACCCAAACTCTTACGTTCAAAGAGTAACACTAAGTAGAAAATTAGAAGAATATCTGATGTACATGCACTATATGCAAAACAAATTCGCAACCTTAGACAATACTTTCACGGTAAACGCAACAACCTATACATCGCAATAACAACAGCAGACCAAAACTACACATCGCTAAACCTAGCATTAAAAACTTACACACACGATTCATACAACGATTTAATGCACCATCGGATGCATGGAAAATTGAACGACTCCTATACACATTTTACGAGTAATTTTATTGTTGTGATACTGACTTTATATTGGCAGGTCGAAAATTTACTATGTAAATGTTTTTATGGTGATCTGAAATTGGTGGAGACTGTGGCTTGAAATCTGAAACAGAAATAAGAAAAACACCCTAACCACAATATATATATATCAATAAATACTATATACGTATTTCGGCAACTAAGTTGCCATCTTGAGTAAAATAACCTTAAAAACTGAAAAAATGTTAAACGTAGCGTTTTTGGCTAAGGTAAACCTTAGAAGATATGCTCGTCACCAAAGCGCCAGTTTTGATGAAGAGCATATCTTCTAAGGTTTACCTTAGCCAAAAACGATACGTTTAACATTTTTCAGTTTTTAAGGTTATTCTACTGAAGATGGCAACTTAGTTGCCGAAATACTTACATAGTATTAATTGATATATATTGTGGTGAGGGTGTTTTTCTTAGTTCTGTTTCAAATGTTTTTAGTTATTATTGCGCAAACATTTTCCATAGGATTTAGATTTGGGTTTAAGGATGGCCATGGTAAAACTTGAAACCAATTTTGGACGAGAAGACTTCGATGAACAAAACAATTATGGTGGTGAAATACGAAATTGTTCAAATGTTCTTGTAAAACAGACGGTAACATAATATTACTTAAAATAGTTTCATAATAAATTCCTGTAAGCCTTTCATCCATTCCCCAACAAACACCTGGACCATTATTGGAAATCCAAGCCCAAACGTTGACATCAAATCGACCAAGGCCACTATTTTTCTAGTTATTTGTATAGCGTTCAAGATATCTGGAATTCCATATTATCGATAGATGCGTATTGACCCGCTATGACACGACTGAAAAACCTTTTCATCAGAGAACACTACAGAATTCCAGAACTCATCACTTCTAACATAATTATGCACAAAAGCTTCTCTAACTTGCTTATGTTGTTCCGTGAGAAATGGTTTTCGTGCAGCATTTCGATTTGATAATTGTCGAATCCAAAAATTTTATTTGTCTGTAAGCAGTCCATTTCGAACCAGGAAAATTACTTTGCATTGATATTTTTCGAGCACCTTTTCCAATTTTTCCTGCTACGGTTTGTTGCTCGCGCCATTTATTTAAAATTTACCTAAAATGTACAGGACATAGTTACATTAAACTTTTTAGCAACAGCAGGCATTGAATATCCACTTTCTAACATACTAACACCCGAAATTGGAGACTATAGCTTGAAATCTGAAATAGACAGATACAAGACAAACCCTATGGTTTTTCCTGCGTGTTATGCCACTGGCGATTTGGTGAAGAGCATATCTTCAAAGGTTTTACCTTAATCCAAAGACACTACGTTTAGCACTATTTTTCCAAACGAACAAAATAATAAGGAAGGAGAAAAAATTTGATGAAAAACATTGCTCCCACAATTTTTCTCAGAGACTGCAGGTTTCACAAGATCAAGTAATAATACAAGAATCTATATGAAGTATATCATTAAAGACAGAAACATTCAGAAAGGTAGCTGCAGAAGATACAATTTGCACCCTGAAACCACAGATCATATTACTACAGGATGTAAAACACTAGACAAAATAATGCACACCAAGCGATAACACAAAAATACAATTTCGTTAATGATATATCTGCACCAATTTTTTTAAAACCAGAGTTACAAACTCTGTTGGGATATTTCAATATATACAGAGAATCAAATTTCAGCATATAGACCAGAGATTGTACTTTAAAATATACTGAAACACATCACATACTTAACAGACATTCTGTATCAGCAGACAATAACGTTAGCAGCAAACTCAAACCAAATTGTAAAAATATACACAACTGAAGATGAAACTTCAGCGTATCTGGAAACAGAAAAACGTATATATAATGCCATTATATCAGATAGCCAAATTACACTTCATCAGTCCCTAAGGGTCCCAAATCATCATCGTGCATTCAAAAAAATCCTGTCTCTAGTGAGCCATTATTTCTAAGTAACATCAAAAAGCATATCGTAACTTTACTAATATGACTTTCTTAAATGACAGTTACATCTAAATGACGGCTTTAGAAAATTTCAAGATTAATTTCTAGGTTGTAATCTTTCGTCGTGAATAAATAAAATTCCGTGTTAAGGTTTTTATTAGATGACACTAATGACTAGAGCTGAGGATGTTTGCGGTATAACCATGGTTATATCATGTAACCATAGTAAATTACTATGGTTACATGATGTAACCATGGTTATACCGCAAACATCCTCAGCTCTACTAATGACATTAACATCTGACAATTCAGAACGGTGAGGTTATAGCTATTAATATAACGAGAACATTAAGCGATTTATAATACTCGAGGACGTTGCCAGGTGACGAGGCGCTAGCCGAGTCACCTCGTAACGTCCGAGAGGGTTTAAATCGCTGATGTTCGAGTTTATATTCAAAGCTTTATCGTATCATCAACGATATCAAGATTAAAACAAAATCAACAATTTATCTGTCATACAAAATACTTACGTCAAAGCTTGCACGTTTTTGAAATAAATTAATAAATCATGGAAGAATTTGATGTTCCCGCAAATATTGTAGAGGCTCCAAATAGTGCAAAATTAGATTTGTTGCCAGCGAAGTCAAAATTGCATTACGAAAACGAATATCGTCTGTTTTGTAAATGGCGAGATGAAGAACATGTTCAAGGTGCTGGGGAAACAGTCTTGCTCGCTTATTTCGTGAGACTGTCAAAATTGAGAACTGTCAAAATATTGAAATTCATGTTCACAAATAATGTACTATTTGACGTATTATGGTTTTGTATCTAACGTATTATGGTGCTGTATCTAACGTGTTATTAGTTCGTTACTAACGTATTATGAGTAACTAAAGTATTATTAAGATATTGTAATATTATGTTCCTAATAATTATCAATAAATGTTTCACATAAAGATGGCATAATAGTTGATGATACGATAAAGTCCATATATTAACTGCGACAGGACCGGACTCAAATAAAGAAAAATCACTTTCTAGTTCGACTGCAATTTTTTTATATGAAGGCATTACTCATATGTCTCATCTCTTTTTTTCTCTGTCGCTATACAAAACTAAAATTGTATATATTGCAACAACCAAATTTGTTATTACTTTATTTTAAACTTTATAAAATTGATATGAATAATGTGACCGTTTTAATTTTATAATTGGTGGTTCAAATTCAATCTTAACACTGTTTACTGCTTCTCGTAATTTTTAATTTTAAGAAGTCACATAAATATTGCGTATATTTTTTATAGATCGGGAAATGAACCCAAAGATTAAATAAAAATTATAAATTCCAATCTTGAAAACCTTTTCTAAAAAGTTTTTTTTATCACAGCGACTCTGAAGTATTACAATAATTTTATTTCGAATTTACCTAATGCACATCTATATTTTACTGATCGCATAACCTCACAGTTGCCAAACTATATCATTGATGAATTTGTCTGTCATTTGTTTAAAAGTCAACAGGTTTCAGTATTTTTATATATTCCTCATATAAATATTACATCTGCAAAATATATAATAACTTTTATAAAATTGGATATACCTACATGTATGCACAGGTTCAATTAAAACTCATTAAGCGATATTGTTATTAACTTATAGTTGGAACTAATCAAAGTATTGTTTTGTATTATAACATTTTCCGTATTTTATATGTAAATGTGGGTTTTCTTTATCGTTCTTCCTTTAATTTTTTTAATGGAAATAACTGAATATTTGGCAAGATGATTTTCTGCAAGCGGTCTTGAAAATGAAACTAGAACAAAAAAAAATCTGAATTACTTTTACCGGAATGTAAGGCAAAATTAATTAAAAAAAAAAAGTATGATATTTGAAATTCGTTTGTACAAATTGTGTGTTGACTTAATGTTTATATAAGAACATCTACTTAAAATATAAAAATTGTACACCTTTAGGAAAAAACAAACGTCATCCTGGAATAAATTTTCCGCAATAACTTACAAAGGAAAATATATTCTTGGAAAATATATCTATTATATATATTATACATATTGTAAAAAGTAAATTTTAGGTGAATATACATACTAGGTATACGGTCAACAAATATGTACAAATTATCAAGCAAAATTTTCTGTTGGCTTCATACAACAAAAAAAAAATAAAAATAAATAAATAAAACCAACCGCTTTGACGTTTTTGAAAGAATTAAATATTTTTTTTTAACTCTAATTTCCAATTTTTTTCTTTTTATGCTTTAATTTAATATGTAATAAAATTAAGGTGACCATATTGTCATTTAAAAAAAAACAGGACAAACTTTTTATTAAAATAAACAATACATATTATAAATGGCCAAGAAAAAATATAAGTAAAAATTTTAAATAAATAATAAAATAAAGTAAAAAAATAAAGAAAACAAAATATCTCTAATTCTCTATCATTTAGGTACTCATTGATTATCTACTGATCACATGGTTTATATTTTTCAGAAGAAACCTTTAACCAACCCCTCATTCGTTAGTAATATCTCATCAAATTGGACACAATTCAAATTGAAGCTATGTTTAGTTATTAGCAATGATTTTAAAAGTTGGCACCTTTAATTGGGATTTTTCACTTGACGAAAGCTGGTTGATGAACGAAAAAATTCTTAACGTTGCAACGCTCGTCCCTGGTAAACAAAGACAGTACATATTCCACAAAGATTGAATGATTTTTCAAAGAAATATCATGTTTTTTAAAATGAGAAACGATTTCCACCCAATGGTTACAAACTGGTATTGAGTCATGCCTCCAATTTTTAGCTTTTCGAATCGTATATTTTATAACCAGCAATGTTTCGCTTTCATCTAGTCCAATTTCGAGTTCAACTAATCTTGTAGCTAAACCTTGATGGGATTCTTGCACAGCATCATGTGTTACTGCAGAATTTATCAATACCCACTGAAATTTGTTTGTAAAGTCAAAATAACTGCCCCATTCTTTCAAGTATTGATGATAACTTGTGTCATTAAAAAAAAGAGCACCTTCGTTAAATGTATGAGTAATCAATATGCCATTCTCCTTTTCAATTTTTCTCAAGTTTTGCTTCACTTGCAAGGGTAGAAATTTCTCGAAAATTTTCATCGTTATGGCATTGTACACTCGGGCTATCTCAATAACTGATATATTCTGACTCTCAATTTTTAGAATGGCACCTTGATAAACAGAGAATACATCGTGTGAAAAAAACAACCAACACTCAGTTGCAGAATTTTTAAATCCATTCTTAATCAAAATTGGACATTTATCATTTGATAAAAAATATGATTTCAGGCCTGGACATATTTGCAATACCCGTTCAACGGCAGGTCTTAACGTTAGCCAGCGCGTAGCACTGTACCAAAGTAATATTTTATATTCTATTTGAACGAATTCACAAAAATCTTTTAATTCATTCACACGAACTTTATATATATAAATATAAAAATACCGGCTGGCTAGAAAAAAAACGAATCCTGTTTAAGTCCTTACATCTCCGGAAGGCTATAAGGTAGCGATTTCAGTTTTTATTTTATAAGAGACAATGCACTGAAAATTGTTCCTGTTAAATTACAAACGAATATTTAAAAAAAATAAAGGAATGCTGAATTTTTTAAAATCAACAACAGAAAGTCAATTACATGTTAAGGATATGCTTAAACTTTATTCTACCTACATTTTGTATGCTGAACTCTAGTTATAAATATGTTGTACGGGACCTCCATTTTGTAAATTCACAGTTCCTAATCTATGTTTGAACTGTAAAATAACTCACCTGATCAAATTTACAGACACTTCTGGCCACACCTCTTCTAACTGTCGGCGCAGATCTTCTAAGTTTGAAAATGGTTCCCGTCTTTGCGAATACACTTTTTCTTGCAATGCGTTCCACACTGAGTAATCTAAAGGTCTACAGTCTGGAGAATTAGGTGGCCACTGTTTTGCTTGAATAAGAGATGGCGTATTTTCTAGTAAAAACTGCTCTGTGGGTTGGAGCGTTGTCCTGGATAAAAACATAATCATTATTAGGGTATAATCGACGCATTTCCGGTAGTAAACCGTCGCGCAAATGTCGTATGTAGCTATCTGCGTTTGTTTTTGTTAACTGAGGATCAGTAAAAAATAGGCGACTCTTTCCGTTCCAGGATATGACGCATGACACCATGAGCTTTTTAGAGAAGCGCGACTCCCTGTGGTATAAACATTTTCGATTGTCAAACGTTTTTGGTTGTCGAATAAACCCTGTTAGTTTGTCTATTTTGAGTTACTTGGAATGTAAATTCTTTTTAATCTTGAAAAATTAGACGTCGTAGGTCAGCATTCGAAGACTGTCACTACAGTCGTAGAGCTCTTGATGATCGACGGTCTTTAGAATTAAGTGTAAGTGCTGGGGTTTACAGCCTTTTGTAGCATTTAATACCTATTACGTTTTTGAATAACTGGTACAGACCTGCGACTAATTCCTAGCCTGTCTGTTGTTTTACGCTGAGGTAAATGATTTACCGGTTGATTTTCCAGTGACAACGACAATTCTCTTACGATTTCTGAATTTTCATCAGTTGTAGCAGTTAAAGGTCTTCCGCTGCCGGGTTTTCTGTAAACAGAGCCCGTTTCGAATAGTGGTCGAATAGCACGATTTATGCTAGAAGCTAGCCATCGCTTGCCTGGAAACTCTCTTGCAATTCTTTTCTCGCGCCAGTTTTTTTCTCTATAACACATGGCAATTCTAAATCAGGCTTCGCGTCAAATGAGGTGCCATTATTACGAGAAAAAGTGCTTTAATTTGTACGAAATGCCACTATACCAATTGCACAGTGCCAACTAACTACAAATGTCACTCAGAACATTATTTGTTTTAACAAAAGGTTGGATCGATTTAAGTTGCTTATTAAATTATCAACGTGTAATCGTTATTTTTTAAGTTAACTTATTGAAGAACCTATGAAATTTTTCTCGCATAATTTTTAGTCCTTCATCTGCAAGGGCAAAAAATACCTTGATATCTCTATGCGTTCGGATAATATAGCTATGGAAACAGGATTCGTTTTTTTTGTAGCCAGCCGGTATAAATAAATCTTTCTGATAAAAGTCCCAAGATCTATAGCTAAAGAGTCGGCTGCAGTTTAGAATTATTAATAATGTGGGCTGCACATCCAATATCTATCAAACTCCTGCCTAAATCATTCTTTATTTTGTGAAATATATTTCCCGTTCCATGTTTTAGTCGACCACCAAAGTTGCTGTTTGTATTATCTGCACATACACCCATTACTTTTGATTTTAAATTATATTATTGTAGAACGTCGATAATGTATTCCGACATAATACTTGATGTTTCACCAGGAATATCTTTTAATTCTAGAATTTTAACATGAACACCAGTTTCAGGCAAAAAATATCTTACTCGTATTATTTTTGGCACAATTTTAATTTATTTGTAATTCGAACTGTCAAAATATACTGAAACAAAAGGTGTAGTTTCCCTGTTAAGTTCTTCATTCAGTAGATTTTGAATATAAGGAACAAAAACGCTGTTTATTATAGGTACATTCACATTTTGTTCGGGCACATCTAAATTTTGGGTCAATACACTCTATGATTAATTTGCATGTGCAGTCCATAGACCTAAATGTTTGATTGTGCCTAGGTAGCTTCAATAACTGCTAGTTTCTTTTAATTTTCATTATTTTCAAATTTTTTCTCTCTGAAATATGGTTCCATCGAAAAATTTCAGCAATAATTGCACGCTTATGTTTCAAAGTTTTGATGTGATTTTCGATATCGCTCCTGCCACTGTTTGCAATTGAAAACGAAACCTTAAATTTCATACACTCCACTTCACTGCTTTGTTTCTAGGATTTTAAACTGGGATACTTTTGTTTTAGTTCTTCATTAAAACAGCACTTTCTTCTTTTTGTTTTTGGCAATGTTATCACAGATGAGCGCTGAACTGCTGATGGAAGGAATATATAAAGACGCGCAACGCTATATGCTACAACGTCTTACTCCAATGTACCTGTGCAAACCTATTGCTTACTAACTTAGCCACTGATTCGTGGCACCGCCAAGCGATAGTTTTTGGTGTTTATTTGGCGATAATACGGGAGAGAAACGAGATTTTACATGATTTTATAATGCGACCCTAACAGCAATAAATGCTTTGTATTATAATAGGCACTGCAATTGTATACGAAAGAAAGGTGAATCTGTGGTCTTATCTGCGATCGACCTCTTCTTCTTCTTCTCTGTTTTGGGTTGGACGCCACCACGTCCAGGCACATGAGCACACTGCTCTTTGTACTATCCCCAATAGATCTCTCAATTCCACTCTGTTAGTCTTGTGTCCTCGATAAAAGCCACTATCCTCCTCAGGGGAAATTTGAGTACACTCGAAGGATCCAATAGATCCCTCCCGAAATATTTCTGTCTGAGTTTCTTCAGTTCCTCACACGTGCATATTACATGAAGGCTAGTTTCCTCCTGTTTTTCACATCTCCTACACCAGGGCTCGCTAACCAAGCCCATGGTGTACAAATGCTTCCTTAAAGGACAATGTCCGGTTATTAACCCGGTAATTATTTTAATTTCTTTTTTGCTACTACGAATTAGGTTGGCTGAAAACTTTCCGCCCAGCCCCCTTAGTAGTGTTTTGGTATGGAGTTGACCTTCCGTTAACCTCCATTTTTTTTTATGTTCTTTTTGTAGCCATAACCAGATCTCCCTTTTAGCGGAATCCTTAGTGATTCCACATACAGGTTCTGGTCCTATGAAGTTCCTATTAGTACCTTCTTTGGCCAGTTTGTCTAATTGCCTTTAATTCCCTCATGTCCTGGCACCCATATCAGCGACACTGTATTGTCTTGTGCCAGGTTATTGAGGACCTGTTTACAATATTTCACCAGCTTAGACCTGGTAGATGGGTTCGTAATGGCTTTAATAGCCGCCTGACTATCAGTCATTATGTTAATTTTTTTGCTTGCGCAGCCGGCTTCCCGAATTTCATCGGCGCAGGCTGCGACTGCTAACAATTCGGCCTGGAAAACCGTAGTATGTTTCCCCAGACATATCGATATCTTCCTTCTAGGGCACATTCCGCATATGCCTGCACCTGCCCCCTGACTAGATTGTGATCCGTCAGTGTACCAGGTGCCGGCACGACAATCGATCGAGCGACTTTTTACCTGTTCCCTGGTCGGTATAAGTATGTTCAGCTTAGTTGCAAACATAATTTCAGGTGCCATACTGTCCACCGGCATTTTAAATATCGGCTCTTCTTCCAGTATAGTTCCTGTGATATCTGCATGGCTCCCTACAACCTTGTTAGGACACCATACGTCATTGGCCTTCAGCCTCAGTATCGCAGCCATTGCCTCCGCCCTTATAAAGCGATTGACCTCTTTGCTATGGTTTTATTTATAAAATAAATAATAAAATTTAATTCGAAAATACTTATAAATAATAATAAAAACAATCTTCCTTTCACACTTTCATCCAGACTTAGGACTAGCAAAGTTTATATATGCTTAACTTGTATAAACTTTGGTATGTTTAAAAGATGTTTTTCTGTTTTCTAATATTTGTTGTTTATAAAATCTAGAGAATCCTGATTTAATAATTCGGTTAGTAAATATTTTATTCCCATTTTCTTTAAATGTTCCCAAAATAAAAGAATCGATTGTAATATCCACTGAAAACTATGTATGCAATAGATATGATTTCCTCTGCTACTACCTTCAAAAATTTCAATATTATTCGAACTTGTACCTCTTTCTATAATACATGTGTAATGCGGGTAATACATCTGTAATGCGAGCATTACATCGAATATTTTCTCTCTTTCAGTCATGCACTTTGCTTTCAATGAAATTTCCTTTATTAAATTATTATTTAAGCCTGTTCCTAAATCAATACTTTTAAGAAACCTTGAATTGTTCTTACAAATGGTAACGTGAATTTAAGATTACGTAACAGACATTTATAAGCTCCGGGTGATTTATAATACAAAGAAAGAACTAATCCTTCTTCTGATATTAGCCACTTTCCTCTTGTCTTATGAAATAGCTGCATCTTTATAAAAGTTTTTAGCGATTTACTTTTATATATTAACGATTGGAATAGTGCACTAAGAGAAAATGATTTCTTCTTTTTTAATGTATAGGTCTGCGATTGTTTTGATTTTATCCGACAGGGTGCGGTAAACTGAAATCAACAGTAAGATGCGACGCCTAGATGTCGAAACTAATTGTGGCTACGCTGAAGTGCTTAGTCAATGCGCGTCTTTTTATATTCCTTCAGTCAACGGCTGAACAGCTATCTTTATTTTTTTGCTATAAGCAAGCCTAACCCGACTTACATTATTGACATTGACAGTGGGACAGTGTTGCCAGGTCGAGAAAAATTAGTTGATAAAAGAGCCGCTAGAAAATCATAAGATTTTGTATAATAAAACTAAAAAAAGAGATTAGGTGTCAGGCGTGTTTTTTTTTGTTTACAAATGTACTTTAGTTTTTCATCATTAAAAAAGTGTTCATTTTTCAAAACAATTAAAAAAAAAGTAATACAATTTCTTTTGAATAATACAAAGGTATTTTTAATAGTATAAAATATTATTAAAAATCTGGTGTGAAGAACACAAATACAGGTGCACTCTTAATATTTTTGTGAACGTGTCCGAACATCTCCCTCTCCAGAGATATAGATACGTATTTCGCCTTTCTACAGGCTCATCGGTACGCCCCTGCTGGAAAAAGGATATCTTCAGACACATTCACAAAAAAGAACCACATTGCCACATCACAGAAATTATCCAGACCGAGCGTAGAAGTGAATTCAGCGCTGCCCGTTGTCGGACAGCCGAAGTACCTCGCCCCGTCCACATAACCAATGTGAAGCAACGACGCCCTTCCAAAGGTGTGCCACCTTTGGAAGGGCTTCGTTGCTTCACATTGGTTATGTGGACTTTATGTGGACTTATGTGAATTTACTTCTACGCTCGGTCTCGGTCTGGATAATTTCTGGCAATGTGGTTCTTTTTTGTGAATGTGTCTGAAGATATCCTTTTTCCAGCAGGTGCGTACCGATGAGCCTGCAGAAAGGCGAAATACGTATCTATGTCCCTGGGGAGGGATATGTTGGGACACGTTCACAAAAATATTAATAGTGAACCTGTATTTGTGTTTTTCACACCAGAGTTTTAATAATATTTTATATTATTAAAAATACCTTTGCATTATTCAAAACTGGTGGGGTTTACCTACTCATGTATGTTTCAATTATTCTGATACAATTTCTTTTTATAAAAAAAAAAACAGGAGAAAATTCAAGACATAGTTTGTCTCAGTTTAGAGACTCCAAAAAGAGTACTGTCCTGGTTAGATCAATACAAATGGTCACCTTAAATAAAATCGTTGTTTGTTTTTACAATACCAATTGCTAATTATACTTGTTTTAAAATAAGATACAGCACATAGTTTAATAGTTAATAAAAATAAAACTATATATGTAATAACTAGCACAAATGTTATGATATTTTTGCAATATTCACTTTTTAATATATTATTAATGATAATATAATAGTGAAAGGAAAAAACTCACACACCATTTTGCAGGGTATATATAAGTTCAAAAATAATGAATGCAAGTTTTAAAAATAAAATCAGATAAATTACAAAATTTTCAGACACATCATTAGTGTAATGAGAAATCATTTTTCCACTTGATTTCTTCCCCAAAATCCGAAAACGTTTGCATTACATTCATACAAAACCTTCATTTCGGAAGAGATCAATTGGGAAATACGTATAAGTGAATGGCTTCCACAAAAATATAATTAAAAACATATATCCATTAAAGAAAAGTGTTAGATATTTCGTATAAATGTAAAAAAAAAGAAATCACTTTAATGTGCAAATGTGTTTTGAAAGATGCGTTTACTTCGGAAGCCTTTCAGATCACAAAAGAATAGATATTTACAACGACCCATACATGTAAATCTTTCCTATGTAAGAATAAAGATAAGGCTTCACATGCATGGGCCGCTTTACACATGTGATATATATTTATATTTAAAAGAAAAAAGAATAAAAGTTGCGTGGTATTATAGAAATATTAAGCGACTGTGAGATTTGTTAGATTATAGATTTTAAGTGAGATTTGAATGTTACCACTCTGGACTTACCTTTTAGATGAAATAAAACCCGAATAGGTACTTTCTTTTTGTATTTATTGTAAGGATTTTTAAAAATTCATTATGTAACAATCTCATTAAAGTTATAGTTATAAATGTGTCTAATCATTCTACATACACATACAATTGTCTTTTTAGTTATTCTCCCTAATCTTGTTTGTAATTTTTTAAAATGTATAAATAAAAATGTAAGCGAAATTGCCCAATTTCTAATGAAAGTTTTTAAGTAAAATATAAAATTAAAAAAAAAAATTGAAACACGATGGTTGTGCGATAGAGTATTATTTTCTCAAATTAATATAATATGTATATGCTGTATGTTGTAAGTTCGATATTTACATTTTATTTTTGTTTTTTTGCTTTTATTTAAATATTGCGCTTTATAAGTTCCTTTGTGTCTTTGATTTGTAATTATGATGGTCTCTTTTAACGTTCATAATTTATAATTGTTTATATCCTTACAGTGTATACAAATTTTCTTAAATATGTACATATGTCTAAAATATTGCAATAAAATACACATACATAGATATACTTATCTTTACATATTCCTTCTTAGATAAATAAAAATAAAATTTAGAGAATATATTGCTTCAAAATGAACAGTTATGTACCGTCAAAATCGCCCACCCTGACATAAAGTAATTTTCCTAAAAACCGAGGAAAAATTCAACGTGCTCTTATATTACCTACATACTGTATTTAGTTATACTAACGTGACATTATACACGAGGGCTATCCAAAAATTAGATTATGTTTGGGTATTAAAAAAAACAAAGTATAGGAAACAATTATGTTATAATACAAAGGTATTTTTAATAATATAAAATATTATTAAAAATCTGATGTGAAGAACACAAATACAGGTTCACTATTAATATGTTTTGTGAATGTGTCCGAACATATCCCTCCCCAGAGACGTAGATACGTATTTCGCCTTTCTACAGGTTCATCGGTACGCTCCTGCTGGAGAAAGGATATCTTCAGACATATTCACAAAAAGACCACATCACCATATCACAGAAATTAACCAGACCGAGCGTAGTAGTAAATTCAACGCTGCCTGTTGTCAGACAGCCGAAGTACCTCGCCCTGTCCACATAACCAATGCGAACCAACGACGCCCTTCCAAAGATGGCACAGCCATCTCTCTAGAAACTGTATTTTGTTTGTGTCTTCACTCATACTACGGACTAACCGCATATGTAATGTATCAGAATAATTGAAACATACATGAGCAGGTAAACCCCACCAGTTTTGTATGAGTGAAGACACAAACAAAATACAGTTTCTAGAGAGATGGCTGTGCCACCTTTGGAAGGGCGTCGTTGGTTCGCATTGGTTATGTGGACAGGGCGAGGTACTTCGGCTGTCTGACAACAGGCAGCGCTGAATTTACTTCTACGCTCGGTCTGGATAATTTCTGTGATATGGCGATGTGATTTTTTTTGTGAATGCGTCTGAAGATATCCTTTCTCCAGCAGGGGGGTACCGATGAGCCTGTAGAAAGGCGAAATACGTATCTACGTCTCTGGGGAGGGCTATGTTCGGACACATTCACAAAACATGTTAATAGTGTGTTCTTCACACCAGATTTTTAATAATATTTTATATTATTAAAATACCTTTGTATTATACAAAACTGGCGGGGTTTACCTACTCATGTATGTTACAATTATTCTGATGAATTATGTTATATTCATTTGAAAGCGACACGTAAATAGTACTTCATCCAAACTTCGACACCTATCATACCGGCGAACAAGCTTTCAAATTCCATTGTCATAAAATTCAACCGTCTGAGACTTTAACTAATTAGTCACGCCCTCCCGCATTTCCACGTCATCGTCAAAGCGCTGCGTTGCGAGACAGGTCTTCATCGTTTGGAAACAGGCGGTGGTCGCTGGGTGCAAGATCCGGACTGTATGGCGGATAAGGAAACACCTCCCCCACTTGAAAGCATCTAGGACACCTCAAGTGCGATTTGCCGTCTATGTTAAAACTTTCCTGTACGCTTGTTCTGAATTGCTATTCTTATTTTTTCCAAAGTTTAACAATACCTCGCAGAGTTTATTGTTGTTTCTCATTCAAGATAATCGATAAGAAGCATACCTTTCCTGTTCAAAAAAAACAGTCGACATAATCTTCCTTGCAGACAACGTTTGCAAGCATTTTTTGGGGGAGGAATTTGTGTACCCCCGCTCCATAGACTGCAATTTGGTCTCGTAGTTTACATGTTCCACCCAAGTCTTGTATCCAGTTAAGATTCGATAAAGTAATGAGTCACCATCGTTTTTATAAGTTTCTAGAAATATCAATGATGCAGCCATTCGATAATTCTTGTGGATTTCTATCAAGATTTTAGGCACCAAACTTGTACGAAATTTATGCAAGATGGATACCTAGCTTATGTGCAACGATTTCATGCAACAAACTTAGCAAAATTTGTGGAAAACTAAGCGAGAATTTCGCTATTGTGAATTGTCCGTTTTCTTGAATCTTCTCATCGACTTTTGCGAACAGTTCATCAGTCGCAATGCTTGATCATTCACTTCGATTCACATCATGAAGATTCTTATATACTTATATACTTATATACTTATATACTTATATACTTATATACTTATATACTTATATACTTATATACTTATATACTTATATACTTATATACTTATATACTTATATACTTATATACTTACATACTTATATACTTATATATAATATACTTCGGCCATTTTTAAACCTAATGCACTATTGGCGCACTCCACCTTCAAGGATTACGTTATTTCCGTACACTTTACACGGTTGCCGATATTTTTTTTTAATTCTTTTACTTTTTACTGATCGCACCTCACAACTGGCGGGATTTTCAATTGCTGCACACATTTCAAACTTTTATTGTGAAATAACAAGAAACGACACGAATTTCGCACTACCACGGCTGGATGCTGACTGAGCGGAGGAACGCTCAGATAACAAAATGGCCGCACTAGCTCCGCCCCTTGCTGCTACAGAGGAAAACGTAGTCTAATTCCTGGATTGCCCTCGTATGTAGCGTTTACAGGCCATTTTAGGATCATTGAAGTAAAGTCGCTCCATTTCTTCCTGTTCCTTGACAGCCATCTCCAATTCTCTTTCCTTCCACATCCTCCATAACAACATATGTCAATTTTATTCTTGGTCTACCCTTCCTTCTCTTTCTATCTGGCACTTTCTCTTTTTCTGTGTTGTGTAGTCGATTTTCCTCCTTTCTTTTAACATGTCCGTGCCACCTTTCACACCCATTCTATCCTTAATTACTTAATTTCTGATTCCGTTTAGTCTTCATATACCTGCTGACCTTCACGAGGAATCCATTTCCGTGGCTTCCAACTTTTTCTTTAGGCAATCTTTCAATCTCATCGTTCCTACTCTATACGTTAAAGAACTTTTAACTACAATTTCGTATATATTGCGTTTCCGTTGTTGTCAAATTTTTACACTCCAAAAAATAACTTTCAAGCAGTTGATCACCTTTGGTGCGTTGTTTATTCTGGATTCTATTTCCCCATAATTTATGGCACTTTTATCAAAAGTTATAACCAGTTACTTGTACTTTCATGCAGACATTCTCCGCTGGATTAGTTGCTCCTTCTCTTATACAGAGTTATTGAGTTTTCTCTAAGTTTATAGTAAGCCCCCATCGATTAAATTCTTCCGTAAGTTTACTTCCTATATATTCCAAGTAATTTTTATCATTTGCTTATAGGACTTGATCATCTGCGAATTGGAGTGTATAAAGTGTAAGTCGTCATCTATTTAAATTGCCATTTTACCGCATTTGGGTTGGAGAGTGTAAATTTTCTAATGTTTCAAGATGACTGAGCCACTGGATACGAGACATTTGCATAAAATACATTATGAAAACTTCTACCTTCGACTCTTCTATCTCTTCTTCCGTCTCCTTTCCTCCGAAAATTCTCAGTATCCTTCTCTCCCAGACCTTCATTTTCTTTGAACTTTGTTATTAATTTTTCAGCCGTATGTTAGGGTTGATCTCAATGCCAATTTATATAATCTTTATGTTAGTTTTCTTTTAGACTTCCTTCAATTTAAGTAGTTTATTTAATCTTCCTGCACATCTATTACTGTCTGCCAGTCTTGAGTTTATTTCCGTGGTCGCGTTACATTTTCCATCTATCGAAACTCCCAAGTACATACAGTTTTCCACCTCTTCAAAAATCAAGACCTCCTCACCATTGTTTTGTACTTTGAATCTTTTTCTTAGAAAGGCTTCAGACCGCCTTTAATTTCCACATATTTACACATTTTTTCTGAACACTCATATTGCTTGCTGTTTGAATAAGTAACCAGGCCATGATGTAGCTTTCTTATTTCTTGCCATTAACAGGATGTCATCTGCATATGAAAAGAACTGGTGACTTTGGTTGAAGAGCATAACTGCGATTTCTGTTTGCTAATTCTATTGCCTTCTCTAGAACTGTATTAAATAAGATTGTCGACATTAAATTAAAAAAAAAATATTATAACCCCCGGTCACAGAACAATTTTCGTCTTACAAGAAAAAGCAGGAAAAGCAGAGATCTTCTGTAATTAATTTCCTCAAAATTTTGTGGGCCACTATTCTCTACGGTTTTTAATCAGATTCCTAGATTACATATAAATAATTTCATATTTAATTGTGGCTAGTGTGACGGTGTATTTAACACATTCGAACTATTATACAGTACCTATCTCGAACAATTTTAAGTTTGTATTTTTAATCGTTGTCACAGTAGAAAGTAAATTAATTGGAAATACTTTCTCTTCATATTGTTTCGTATTTATTTTAATAATACTCAGGTATGATTTATTTTTAATGGAAAAATGTTTTCAATATCCGCTGCCGAGATGCAATCCCACTACACAAGCAAGTTCGATCTGGTGTAGAAATGTATATTGCAGTTAATTTTATAATTCATGTGTGTTTATTGACTTTGGTCATGTAATTTACTCATTTGTCTAGTCGACAAATTCAATTTTTATTTCTTTTGTGTATTTAATATCTTCTTTATTAAAGAAAACTTTTTATTCAAATATTTTAGACCAGCCTGTGTTTTAGATGCCTTATTTTTTTTCACATGTGTAAGGGTATCTCTTGCTTAGTAAGTTTTTCACAAAAACTCTTTTTTCACGTCTCTTTAATTTTCGATATGCATTTTTCCACTATTTGTCTCAACGTGTAATCTTTTTCAATTTTTTAAATTTATAAAATATGATACATTTATACCACTTCTTAATATTATTCTGACAGTTTATCATTGGGAATTTTCATATTTTTACAATCCAACTCACCCAATCATTAGCACAATTCGTTTTATACAAAACATTGCACAAAGAATAACTGCAGACTAAACAAACATGTTTATATAACGAGAATAGGGAACGATTTTGAGTGTAAATAATCATATTTTAACTATATGGTAAAAAAGGAATATAGCGAAATAAAGTTAACCCGTTTGTAAATTTTTGAACCATTTTTTTTTATTTTCGTAAAATTTATGCTACTAATTTGATCAGACAATCCTAAATCAACTTAAGTTAAAATAGGACAAATAAATAAAAAGCATAAATACCAGGTCAACAGCTTAGATCACAATAATTAAAAGAAAATAACATATGTTCTGATACTGCTAGCATTCCATTTTAACATGAAAATAATCCTATAAAGACAACTGCATTATTATGAAACATAATAATAATCCATACCTTCACATTCCCTTAACGTAAAATTACAAGAGACACCTTAAACGAAATGGGAAACCACGAAAGGCTTTCCAAACAGTAGCCTAAGTTTCGAATCAGAGACCCCGTCATGCTAAGCCAGTAACTTCCAGTTAAGCTATTCGCCTTAGTATATTGTACTTTTGTCAAAAATTCTCTGTTTAAATTACATATTATAATAAAATAATTTGAAACATATTTCAATATGTAAAAGCTCACCAATTTTGTATAAAAAAAACTTTTTTTAATAATATAAAAAATATTTAGAAATATCGGGTGTGAAGAACACAATACAAGTTCATATATTTGTAAAGGTATATCTCCAGAGACGTAGATACGTATTTAATCTTATTACAGAATCATTAGCACGCCGCTTCTGGAGGGATACATTTACAAACATAACAACTTCGCTATCCCGCAAAAATGATTAAGACATATAGCGAAATTGTTATGTTTTTAAATGTATATCTCCAGCAGGGGCGTACCGATGTTTCTGTAGAAAGATGAAATACCTATCTACGTCTCTGAAGATATACCTTTACAAATATACGAAGTTGTATTGCCTTCTTCACATCCGATTTTTAATAATATTCTATATTATTAAAGACTTTTTGTTTCGTACGAAATTTGTGAGGTGTTACTACTTAAGAATGTTTCAAATTATTTTGTTATATACGCATGCGGTTCGTCCGACAAAGAGTGAAGACATGTTAATACAGTTTCTATAGATATGGTTGCTACCGTCTATGGAAGCACTTTGCTTAGTTCTGCATTTGTTAATAAGGCAGTGTTTAGTTGCTTCGGCGTTTTGTCAATGGGTTGCGCTGAATGTTCTTCTACGCTTTGTCTTAATAATTTCTGCGAGATAGCGAAGTTGTTATGTTTGTAAAAGTATCTCTCCAGAAAGGGCGTACCGATGATTCTGAAGAAAGATCAAATACGTGTCTACGTCTCTGGAGATATGCCTTTACAAATATATGAAATTGTATTGCGTTCGTAATATTTTATATTATTAAAAAGACTTTTTGTTAAATATTAAAAATCTACTCATTTATTCATTCTCTAGTGAGGCAACAGTTAGTGTCAAAATAATAATTAAATACGAATCTTTTGAGTTTACACCTAATAACTCAAAACAAAACTTGAAATAGTCAGAAATTATAACTAAGATGTCAGCCAACAAGCAATTCAAATAATACTTTCATCTCGTATTTATATCGAATAATAGTCTTGTAAATATACAAATGTGTAGTGGTTTTTGAGAAAAAAAAAGTGAATGAAAATTTTTCATCTTCTTTTAGAAACGCATTTAATTAATAATATGTATTTGAGAGGTATTATAATACAAGAATATTTGTATACACTGTCAGGAAGTTAACACTTAGTAAAAAAGTAATAGTTAACATTAAAATAGATGGTGCTGGTCTAAGTTAGATATTGTACATATAAAAAACACAGACATTCCTACAAAGTATTATTAGTTGTATGTATATGTTTTTAGATCTATTTTACATTTGAAGTTCCTCTTTTAATTATATTCGAAATCGCTTATTTTATTATTTCGGTAATTATAATTGTTGTTATCAGTATTGTGTATTATAAAAATTGTTAATTTTAGTTAAATTTTCATTTAAAAAAAAAGCAAGCAGTATCATTTGCAGTGTTTAGCAAGATTTAATTGGAAATATCAAATGTGTAATTTGTTAATTAAATTTTATTTTCAATCATCAGGCTAGTGCAATAAACTTTCTGTAAATCTATAAGGTGAAGTGAAAAAAAATCACACTCATTGGGCATTAAATTTAGAACAATTTATAAACAAAAAAAATCGAGGAACATACCCCTGGCATTATTGTGTAAATTAAATGTTAAATTATAATATTGTACATGGTGCAATCTGTAAAGCAAATCAAATAGTTTTTAAGAGAATAAAATATTTGAAGAAAAATATATTGGCATCAATAACAAGCACCTCGTACTTATTGTTTTAATTCGTTATTTTCGTTCACTTTCAAAAGTAACAGGGTAAAAATAAAACAATGTAAACCGTATTGATTTGAATAAATAATAATAAAAAATGGTATACCATAATAGCACAAGCCTATGCTATCGTATCAGCTGGTAAATGGGTTGCCTTTGTTAACACATGTGAAATAGAAACAAAAGCAGCACGATTACTCCCTGATGATGTACGAGGTGTCAAAGGTGCTACCTGTAGCACTAATTTAATTAAAACAATGTATTATAAATATTGTAGGTACATATACATTATACAAAATAGATATTTGATATATAGGTAGTGATAGTTTTTGAAGATGTTAAAAAAATACAAGTGAATAAAGCTTAATGAAAGAATTGACTTTATTTTTCTATTAACAAACCTCCACAGGCATTCCTTGAAAGATACGAGGCCGGATTCACATATTAGGTCTCCAACTCAATAAAATAAGAATAAAAAAAACAAAATAATGAAACCAATCTCAAAATTAAGCAAATTTATTGTACAGCGAATGTACATAATTATTGTTCCACATTGTCCACAGCAAAAGGTCCCCACATGTTCGTTAAGTAAAGAGAGAAAAATCAAATATGTATACAGCAGTAAAGATTAACAATAAATGATAACTAATCTCAATATTAGATGTAATATACACCAACTCTCCTAACTATATTTACTTAAATTTTGTTTAATAAATATAAGCACTTATTTCATCTAAATTGTAATTTAACTATATATAATAATATATTCAAATTAACAACTGTTGGTACTTATATTATTATTAAATTTTATTTCATCTAAATTGCAGTAATTACAATTTACTTAAATTTTGTCATTACGGACCTCAGCAGTTTGTTTGCGTAAAAGATAATCGTATTGAGCGGCCAGGTAGTTATTGCCGCCGGTGGTGAAATAAAAGCGTTAGAGCCGTTCAAAGTTATATTCTTATAATTTGAAATAAACTATACCCACATAGCCAGATATCTCGATATAAAGACCTACACACGGCTCCTTCGATTCAATGTAAATCTGTTTGTCATGGTTGAACTTTTCTTTATTTCATAATATTGCGGACGTGTATAAATAATCCAAACAGTTTCTGTTATGTTTGTGGAGAGTCCACTACCCACCAGCATAAGCGAAATATTACACCTTTAATAGAAAAAGTTATATTTTCACTATTTCGGCTTAACCATTTAACATCAAGACAAGCCATGGGCTCCCAGTATTTGCTGCGCACGCTGTGCTGTTACTCTGATAGACTGATTAAACGGTAATAAAAGCGCTATACCATTTGCAAGACCTATGATTTGGCTTGAATAAACGGACTATTCGACTGATTGCTACTTTTTCTGCATGAAAACTTTCGAGTTTTCCAACAAAAATAACAAAAATATTAGTTATACTAGTCTGCTCTCTGCTACTCGTCCAGTACCTCATTTTGAAGCCTTGCCAATACTAAGACTTATAGGTGTTTCGAATGAAGAATATGATGTTACAGAACCAGAAGAAGCAAGTATCAAGTTATCGACCAGCGGTGATGAATATTTGCCACCTGAAGAGGACGGACCACACCTTATAGTTACGACGAGGGAGACCTGAAATGTTTCCAGAATCGACAAGAAAAACACGGAATTGGTGTGGTTTTTTATTTTTGCTTTTCGTTGTAGTCTCCTCGAATACCAATACACTTTTTTAAACGGTGCTTCAGTCTCGTTAAGCCGTCGGAAAAGTAGGATGTTTCGCGGTCTGCTAAATACCCATCTGTAGCGGTGATGACCTCCTCATTTGGGGCAAATCTCTTTCCTCCCAGCGATTTTTTCAGGTTTGGGAATAGGAAAAAGTCGCTGGGGGCTAGGTCCGGTGAATATGGAGGATGGGAGACTAATTCGTAGAGCAACTCATTCAATTTGGACACGACGATGCGGGATGAATGAGCCGGTGCATTGTCGTGGTGGAAAAGCACTTCTTTCCGCTGCAAACGAGGCCGTTTCTCCTTCAATACTGCATCGAATCGGGTCAATAAATCGCTGTAGTATTGCCCCGTGATCGTCCTTCCCTTCTGCAGATAGTCGATAAGGATCACACCTTGGGAATCCCAAAAAATCGTCGCCATGACCTTTCCGGCCGATGGAACGGTCTTTGCTTTCTTCGGAGCCGATTCGCCCGGAAAAGTCCACTGCTTCGGCTGTTCCTTGTTCTCCGGTATGTAGTGGTTGAATCCAAGTCTCATCCGCGGTTACGAATCGCATGAAGAAATCCCTTGGATTGCGTTGGATCCTGGCCAGACACTCCTCCGAAACGGTCACCCGATTTCGTTTTTGCTTCGGTGTGAGCAAGCGTGGTACCCATCGCGCCGAAAGCTTTTTCATAACCAAAATTTCGTGTAGGATATGGCCAAAGCGTTCTTTTGAGATTCCTGTTGTCTCTACTATCTGTTTCAGCTTCAATCGGCGATCGGCTAACACGACATCATGAATCTTGTCCCATTTGATCGTTGGTAGCGGTTTTTGGACGTCCACTGCGTGGTTCGTCACTAGTGCTTGTGCGGCCACGTTTGAACTCGCTCACCCAGAAGCTTATGGTCGAAAATGATGGAGTAGATCCGTCACGAACCTCTAGTACAATATTTCTAATTTCCGTTTTCCCAACCATCCAGAAGTGTTTTATCACTGCACGAAATTCGATTTTATCCATTTTTACGAAACCGCCTGACTTGCTACACAAAACACATTCCTGAAGATAGTAGACGTCTGAAATTTTGACAGTTGCCATAAAAAAGGTTCCCTTTGTCGACCATTGAAGCCACTTCAACCTTCGTGCGCCATCTCTTGCCGATTCCGGAAGCATTTCAGGTCGCCCTCGTAGAATTGATGATCTTATTCGAAACCTGAATTTGTCAAAAATTAAAGCAAAAATTCTAGGATCTAGACTTCAATGGTGGAAACTGTTAGCAGTATAAATGAAAAGTAAAAAGAAAAACAATTGAAACTTCGATATTCTTTTTGAAGAATCTGACGTGCCAGAATAAATTTGTTACTATTATTGTTAAAATTATAAAAGAAACGAAAATTGTATCTAATTTCTAAAGAAAAATTTAAAAAATGGAAAGTCGTTGACCAGTGTTATTTACATAGAAATGTTGCATCAAATGAAATTTTAAAATAATTCTTGTCGATTGTGTGAATATTTTATTTTGTCAACGCTGCGGCAAATACCATTTACCCTTACTTCTTTAAGGTAACGGTACAATGAAACTAATATTTTTTATATGTCACTTAACGTTAGATATTTCCTGGGTTTGTTTTGTCATCAATCATTTAGTAATTGCTCATAGTTTTGTCAATGTGCTAATAAAATCATTCGTTGGATCTTTTCGCAATAATCGAGCGACCAAATTGTAGGGTCAGTGTGCTTCTCAAATATATACATATGTAACAAATTCTTTTCTTTCACAAAGCCGAGATCAAATCGCGTAGAAAAAAGTAGTCAATTCAGTGATCAATGCGTCTGGGTCAATGAAATCCGGCCTTAATAACAATCTCTTACGCCGACAAATTTGCAATTCCATATCAAGACCATTGAACGACAATGGAGACATTAATACTTTTTTCTTTTCTTTTTCTTAAAATATACAAAAATTTATTTAAGAAAATGAACGTATGTTAAGAAGTATGTGATTCGAATAGATTGCTTTTGTAAACTCTTCAATACACCTAAACAATTGTTTATGGTAATTCCTCTTTCTTTATCAACCTATTTTCAGACACTTGATCACACACTTTTACACTTGATTTATATTAAATAAGTTCGTAGCGTTTCAATCAATTAATTTATTTGTAGTAAAATAATGGTTACACACATACGTCGTAATATGTATATATATATATATAGTAAACCTAATCAGTAGGCGATTAAAGGTCTGTATATTACTTCAAAATATATGTATTTAAAAAACTCTACATGTTTCGGCTGTATACGCCTTTATCAGGCGTATACAGCCGAAACATGTAGAGTTTTTTAAATACATATATTTTGAAGTAATATACAGACCTTTAATCGCCTACTGATTAGGTTTACCATATCATACCAAGGTCACGAAGTTATTATATTTATATATATATATATATATATATATATATGGTAAACCTAATCAGTAGGCGATTAAAGGTCTGTATATTACTTCAAAATATATGTATTTAAAAAACTCTACATGTTTCGGCTGTATACGCCTTTATCAAGAGAATACAAAATATGAATGACAGGATATAAATGTCAAGTAATTAAGTTGCTATGGTTTAAATTATTCAAAGATACATTCTAGTAATAATAATAAATCATGCCTTAGTATTCCAAAAAATAGATAACAAGGTGTGAAAATACGTGTTGTTCGCTGCTAGCAATTTGTGTCTCCTTCTGGGTATGAACTTGTGTGTTGGTTGCTGCTGGCAGCTTGCGTCTCTCTATGGGTGTGTGGTTTTGTGTGAGAGCGTAAGTGTAGGGTTTTGTATGTCGGTGCGTTCGTGCGTGTGTTTAGTGATCGGTCGCATGAATTTAGAGAGGTCGGATAACCAGCCGTTGCGTAGGGCCGCCAACCCTTTCCCGACAACTTCTTTACAATTCCGTGCAGTACTTCGACGGTCTGACCCCCGCCCCAACGAGGCAAGGCGCAGACAGGCGAAGCGCACCCTGTACGGGGTTGCTCATCGCAACTAAGGGAACACTCTTAGTGGCTACCTCGGTCGACGATGGTCACACTTATGCCATCTTAACGTTTTCCGCCGAAGCGGGGGCATAGCACACACGTCGAACGTGTGTGTGCTGTTAACGGCAGCCTAGCCAGGTTGTCGCCCAGGACCGGTCCTAGTGGTGTGTGCATTGCGCGGCGACGAGATAGCGCCGCGTAGCATGGTTCCTCACTCTTGCTGGAAAGGCGGAATGGCACCTGACTGCCCAACGGGCAGACCCCCCTAGAGTTTTGTAGCGCATATGCTAGGCTGCAACCCAGTAGAGGACCACATCAGCAAAAAACAGAAAACAGGGATAGGCAGGGAAAAGCAAGACATGAGTTATTATTACGTATGCGCCCGTGGAGCGACTTAAGATACAAAGTTGTCGGCATTCGCTCAAAACGAGAAGGAAAACCACGAAAACCTGCTCGGACAACTAGACAGGAATCAAAACACGGAACAGTCATCATGATAAGCAAAAGTATATGATATTTAAATGATATTTAAATAACATAAGGTATATAACAAAAAAAAAAAAAAAAAAAATATAATATGATGGTAAATTGTAGATCGTTACAAAATTAAATTATAGTATATACTGCTTAGATTTTTTATATCATTTCTGTTGTTAATTGAATTTTTTTCCTGTTTAATACTGATCATTTCTTTAATTTGTCTTTTCACTGTGTGTTGTTCTTTATCAATTATCTGTGTGTTTTCAAAATCGAAATGGTGATCGCGTTGTAGTTTGTGTGTAGACAATGCAGTTTTGTCTGTTCTAGAGTATTTGTGGGCTTGTATTCTTTTGTATAAATATTGTTTCGTTTGGCCTATGTAGTAACTATCGCAATCGCGACATGGTATTTTATATACGACATGTGTTTCTCGATTTTTTTCTATTTTAGGTTTAAGTTTTGAAAATAAATGTTTATTAGTATTACTAAGTTTATATGTTGTAGCTATATCATATTTTTTTAAAGTGTATTTAATTTTTTCCGATAGTTGTGGAACATATGGAATTGTGATATATGTTGTGTCATTGTTCAAATTTTTATTGGTGTCTGCAGTGTTGTATATTTGGTGTACTCTTTTTTTAATAGTTTGGTCTATAAGTTGTGGTGGATAATTATTATCAGTTAGGATTGTTTTAATTTTTTTGATGTTATCTTTTCTGTATTGAGTATGTGATAGTTTTACTGCCCTATCAGTCAGATTATTTATAATCATTTTATTGAATACTGTAGGAGCATTTGAGTGGTAATTCATATATCGAAAAGAAGCTGTGGGTTTATTATACCAATTTGTATAAATAGTACCCTGTCTATCATAGCTCAAAGAAATATCAAGAAAATTAATACTGTTATTAAATTCTTCTTCAATAGTGAATTTTAATTTGTTGTGAAAACTGTTGAATTTATTTAAGAGATAGTTTATTTTGTTGGTCGGAATACATGTTATGATATCATCAACATATCTTTTGAAAAAAATGGGGTGGAAGTCTAATGAATTGATAACGTTTTGTTCTAAATGTTCCATTACTAGATTTGCAATAGGAGCAGCTAAAGGAGAGCCCATGGCAATACCAAATGTTTGACTATAAAAAGAATTTTTGTATTGAAAATATGTGTTATCGAGACAGAAGTGTATACCTCTAATAAACTCGTTTTTATTTAGTGATGTGTGTGGACTAATTTCATCCCATTTGGATTCTATTATGTTTATAGCTAGATCTGTAGGAATGTTAGTATATAAAGATTCTACATCAAGTGATATAATTTTGTGATTAGTTGGGACTTTTTGATCTTTGATGAAATTTTGAAATTGCCATGAGTCTTTAGTATGATATTCAGTTTTTCCTAACATCTTAGATATGCTATCACCTAGGAATTTTGCTATATTATAAGTAGGGGCTTGTATGTTAGATACTATTGGTCTTAAAGGGATATTATTTTTGTGAATTTTAGGTAGACCATATATTGAAGGAGGGTGGGAATTAAAAATGCGAAGTTTGTTTTTAGTGTTGAAATCTATTAGGTTAAGTCTATGCCATTTATTTATTAAGTTATTATTTTCTTTTTGAGTTTTTTCTGTTGGATTATTTCTTTCTTTTTTATAGGTGAATTTATCGTCTAATAGTTTTTCTATTTTTTGTTCATATTCCTCTTTAAGAATGATCACTGTTTTATTTGATTTATCTGCTGTTGCTATTATAATATGAGGGTTGTCCTGGATAAATCTTTTTGTTTCTTTAATGAATTTATGCATATATAGATTTGATATATGTTTTTTATTATTTACTTTCTTATGTTTATGGTTAGTGATTATATTACAAATTTTGTTACGTATTTCATTCTGTTTGTCTTGTGGTAAATTTTGTATCCCTGTTTCAATGTTAGCTATATAGTCATTAATGGGTATTTTATTAGGTGGCATATTAAATTTGGGTCCTAGGCTAAGTATGTATTTAACATTATCGGGAATATTTATATTGGTTAAATTGATAATCCAGTTATTGTTAATTTTGTAATTTATCTCTAAGTGTTGTTTCTTTATTAGTTTATCTACTTTGTTTTTTAATTTATTTTTGTTTGTTAGGAAATGATTATTGTAAATTTTAGATTCTATTTTCTCGAAGCTATTTAAAAGTTGACGAGATAATTTCTGTATGATAATATTTTTCAAGTTTGAAATAATTTGGTTGAATGTATGTATTCTCTTGATAAAGGCGTATACAGCCGAAACATGTAGAGTTTTTTAAATACATATATTTTGAAGTAATATACAGACCTTTAATCGCCTACTGATTAGGTTTACCATATCATACCAAGGTCACGAAGTATATATATATATATATATATATATATAATAACTTATATCATAGAATACAAAATATGAAGATTCATATTTTGTATTCTCTTGAAAAAGGCGTATACAGCCGAAACATGTAGAGTTTTTTAAATACATGTATTTTGAAGTAATATACAGACCTTTAATCGCCTACTGATTAGGTTTACTATATATATATATATATATATATATTGAATTTAATTGGAGTGAGAAATAGCAATTATTCAAATCTCCTCTCACATGTAATTGTCGCTAAATTTGTGCAATTGATTCTACAATCTGACAAGATTACTCCTGCCGAAGAATGTAGACGCAAACACGTCGCGACGTTAGCCATCCACCTGTGCGGATAATGAAAATTGTATGAATCTTGTCAGATTGTAGAATCAATTGCACAAATTTAGCGACAATTACATGTGAGAGGAGATTTGAATAATTGCTATTTCTCACTCCAATTAAATTCAATATAATTCGTATATATACACGAAAGTATAAAAATAAAATCATGTCCATGTTAGAATATCGTGTACTGATGATCTGTAACGACAGTGAAATATCGATATATGCACGTTTCTGGACGGATGTGGTTTTTTTCATACAATTTTCATTATCCGCACAGGTGAATGGCTAACGTCGCGACGTGTTTGCGTCTACATTCTTCGGCAGGAGTAATCGCACCCTGGGTGCGCTTCGCCTGTCTGCGCCTTGCCTCGTTGGGGCGGGGGTGAGACCGTCGAAGTACTGCACGGAATTGTAAAGAAGTTGTCGGGAAAGGGTTGGCGACCCTACGCAACGGCTGGTTATCCGACCTCTCTAAATTCATGCGACCGATCACTAAACACACGCACGAACGCACCGACATACAAAACCCTACACTTACGCTCTCACACAAAACCACACACCCATAGAGAGACGCAAGCTGCCAGCAGCAACCAACACACAAGTTCATACCCAGAAGGAGACACAAATTGCTAGCAGCGAACAACACATATTTTCACACCTTGTTATCTATTTTTTGGAATACTAAGGCATGATTTATTATTATTACTAGAATGTATCTTTGAATAATTTAAACCATAGCAACTTAATTACTTGACATTTATATCCTGTCATTCATATTTTGTATTCTCTTGATAAAGGCGTATACAGCCGAAACATGTAGAGTTTTTTAAATACATATATTTTGAAGTAATATACAGACCTTTAATCGCCTACTGATTAGGTTTACCATATCATACCAAGGTCACGAAGTTATTATATTTATATATATATATATATATATATATATATATATATATATATATATATTATATGTATATATACATATAAATATAATTGAAACGAAATTATCGACCGTGATATATTATAAAAAATTAATTTAAATTCGGGTAAGCGGTCAATTAAGAAAAAAACTCCTGTATTAAATAACCCTATATTTCGCAACAGACTTTATCGCTTCTTCTGGGGTAAAAAATGTAGAGTTGAAAAAAAAAATTTCTTCTTTTTCCGTAGCACAGAAACACTTTCGCTCAAGCTTTCGGAAATGCAAGTGAATAATACACTTGGACTTGATGTTCCTTGTGCTAAATGCTCGACAGTACTGCTGCCGCTCCACGCTTCGATTAAGTTATGCTTTGTTCGCAAGTGAGTGTGAAGGCCTTTAGTTGACCTAGCAGAGATTTTTATGGTAGCAGGGCATAATTTACACTTAGCTGAAAACCCATCTTCTGCCATTAAAAAAGATTCCAAACGAAACTTGAGCTTTTATTCTCTTTGTAAAGGACAGTCACACTCATTTTGTATTATCACTGATTGAACGAGAAGAATTTATTGAATGAACACGTAATACACACATATTACACGTGTAAAGTAACTAAGTAAAATACAATCTCGACTTGACATACATATGCACGAAACAAAACAAAATCGCTTTGTTTGATCTAAGTCGCATCTCGAGTAGCAAGGGAAATCCTTGCCATCTTGCAGGACAATACCTTGTTCATAGTTGATATTAGTCACATTCGGATACACTAACAAATAGATACACGTTTGTTTTTCAAATTCAGATACACTAACAAATTGGCATACATATTTTTTCAAATTCGGTTCTTTGTATTCAGTCCCGCAAATACCGCGGATCCGGCATGTGTAGTCCCGCATTACTGATGCCGCGAAAATCGTGCGGGATTCCGCATTTTCGGGATCCAGCGTTTGCGGGATTGGATTCCCTCGTCCCCATACATAAAACTCCATCGGGTTAAAGTCGGGTGATCTAAGTCATGCAATAGGACTCCCTCAGCCTATCCATCGATCACCAAACGTATTATTAAATCCTCACGCACTTCGTAATTGTTATGAGGTGGAGCACTATCATGCAAAAACCACATGTGTTGACGCACGAGAGTTCTGGTAAATTGTTTATAAAAACATTAAATAATTTCTGCCATGTAAACTAAATGGTAAAATATAAATCTGCAAGAATTTTGGTAAACATATAAATAAAAAATATGCATTTTCATATAAAATAAAATAAAACAATAACTTTGTTATATATACCACTTTATTCACATATAATCATGACCGCGGTTTCGACATACAATGTCATTATCAAACTGCAAAAGTTACAGGCCTACATAGAACTTATAAATAACACAAAAATATATGGGGAACAGTTGGACCTTATATATACACCTCTTTTCCAATGTTGTATATAATAGTTAAGTATATAGTAGTAATTTTAAATAACATCATAAACCACCCCCATATATTTTTGTGTCATTTATAAGTTCTATGTAGGCCTGTAACTTTTGCAGTTTGATAATGACATTGTATGTCGAAACCGCGGTCACGATTATATGTGAATAAAGTGGTATATACCGCCTAATTCTGAGCAAACGCAACGGCCTGAATGTACGAATATTTCTCCCGCTTCGAATACAATTCCCCTGAATGCTGTAGGCGTGTCAACATCAATGTCATATATCATACATACTTACATATTATGGAGCCGCGTAAGAAAAATTATCTGATTACCAAATTACTATTAAAGGACTATAAATTGTTTAGTCCTGTGTTATGGTAATGAGTAAATTGCAATACGTTATTCTACAAAGCGTAATGAAATTATTAATAAGCGGTTAAGAAAATTGCAAATAAGGCATCAAGAGATTTAATAAATTAAATTTTAATAATAAAGGTCACAAAAACTGTTCATAGTAAACTAAATAAACTTCAGAAATAAATAAAAACTAAATTAAATCCTAGTAATGTTAAGAAAAATTTACTCTTACAGATAATAAAATAAATTGTTCATAATGAGAAATTAATTATATAATAACGGAAATTCATCCGTTTAAACTCATCACCGTAAAATAATTGATGATGTTTGGAATATTTATAATTACGAAAACCATTTAATTTTAGTATACGGTTAACGGAAGAGCAGCATATGCGTAAATCGTTGGAAATATCGCTAACTGTCAAATTTGAATTTAGTTCTATTGCAACGCATACTAAAATGAACGTATCATTAGGAACTCTGCGATTTAGGAATAATGGTTTTAAATTTTGTACAGAACCAGTAATGTCTATTTTCTTTTCTTATTTTCACTATTCAAACGCTTAAGAGACTCCGTATAGGGTGACAGTGGTGACACTAATTTGTGACATTAGTTGTTAAATGGTTGCGCGACAGACTGGTTTGTGATTGGCTAAACGCGTTCAGGGGAATTGTATTCGAAGCGGGAGAAATATTCATACGTTCGGATCGTTGCGTTTGCTCAGAATCAGGCGGTATAACAAAGTTATTGTTTTATTTTATTTTATTTTCAAAATGAATTACCACAAAGTTACGGCTACCAGTATTAATTTTCATTTTCATATAATTCTAGCTTTAGTGATAATATAAGCTTAGCAAACGATTTTATTTAGATTAACACCTGGAATTCCCTTTTTGGCAATTGTTATGTAAGCAATTAATTTTTCTTCATTTGCATTTTTGGAATCTAGATTGTCGTCGGCGTTTGTCAATTTTCTCTGGGACGCGAATTCTGGGACAACTGTATATAAAAGAATTAAAGAATTCGATCAATCAATATCTGAAATATATTTAATCATACTTCATATTTGTAAAAGTCTTAATATTACTTGCTTGACTGTTATAAACCATGGCGTAAGAGAAGAGTGCTACAAAATGTGTATATAGACATTTAATTTTGTTATTTTAATTCATTTCAATGTTGTTTAGATTCGTGTGTTTACTGTGTGTGTGGTGCGATATACATACGTATGTAGGTTCAATCGACTAAACAAAAGCAATATCAATGTTAGTAGTTTACGCAACATTTCAGTGTATTCTGGACTTCATTCATTTTAATACGGATACGAGGGTGGTTTGGTGGAAAAATTTGACTTCCGTCGAAGCCCCCTGAAGGCTGGCAACACTTTCGCTACAGTAATTATGTCGCTGACTTCCGCCATGTTTCTGATATCTACCGTCAAAATTTCAAACAAATTTGACAGATGCGTTGTGTTTTATACTCATTTAAAGAGAACTGTTTTCGCTGTTGTGTAAATACGGAATAAAAGGAATTTCGAGTGTTGATTGAACATTACTTTTTTCTATTTTGCGTTCGAAATGAAATCATTATGAAACCAAAAACAGTATCGAAATGAGCTCCATTTCGATACGCTTTTTTTCATTTTTCAATGCTGGCGTTGTTCGAACACAGAAATAAATATCATTGCTGTCATTTGATTTTAAGAATTTAAGTACATTTGACAGATATGATATATGTTCGTACTCTACACAAACAACGCATATTGTATACAATTGACAATAAGATATATTAGTTTCTAAGTCACTCATGTTTATATTTTTAAATAAAATATCAAGTAATGTTAACGAAAATTAATAAATAATATGTAATATAATATACTTCGCGGATAGCAAGATTTAAATTTGACAATGTCAAGTATCAATGTGACCAACTGCATGCTTTATATAAAAATTAAACTCTGAACTTCCAAATTAAATAATTCCAATTTATTAATGTAAAAAATGCAAAATAGAAGACATAGTATAAAAAACTCGTTTCATAAGGCCTTTTGCCGCACGAGATCAGTTTAGAAAACGAGCCGCGATAGCGGCGAGTTTTCTAAAGAGCGAGTAGTGCCTTATGAAACTTGTTTTTTAATATACTATTTACTTGACATTAAGAAACCGAAAAGTTATGTAGATATCATGCTGCTTTTAAAAGTGGCTATGTGAGAGAACATTCCGGGCCGTCATTTACTGTAACTACTCCAGAAATGGTTAATATAGTTGTCACATTTATTTTTCCGCCTTATAGATAAAGATTTATATCCAAATTTGTAATCCCGGTTGCGTCATATATATATTGTGTTCATTGAATTTGACCACCCTGCGGGAGATGTGCTTTTACGGGATGATTCTGTTAGACGTAAGAATGAACAGGTTGTATCTTGGTGCTCATTAAGCGAGACAAAAGGGTCATGCTATACCTTAATTTTTATGGTAATTTTCGCTGTCAAGCGACTTCAAAAGGATGTGTGTTGTAACTACAAGAATGCTTACTACCGTTAGTAAATTTGGGAGTCTTATTGCGAAGCAATTAGACGTAACAGGCTTCGGCTTTCGCTAATATTACATATTTGCGTTTCTATTATTCTTTACATTTAATTTGTATTTTAAGCAAAGCTATGTAACCATTGAAATTAGGTTTTACTAATAGGTTTATTTTAATTAGTTATAAAAAAAACATATTCATTTTCTTTAATATGCCGAATTACATGTTCTGTTACTAGGTAAAATAAAATATTTTGGTTTCACAATAAATATATGTTTCACAGGAGATAACGGTTACATTATTTGTTCTAATATTTCCTATGTTTCCTCCTAACTCCAGAAAGCTTGCCGACCCCTGTCTTAGATATATATAAATATATATATATATATATATATATATAAGGTAAACTTAATAAGTCGGCGATTAAAGGTCTGGTTCATTACTTCAAAGTATATATATTTTAAAACAACTCTACATGTTTCGGCAATGATGCCTTTGACAAGAGAATATAAACTATAAATTTATATTTTATATTCTCTTGACAAAGGCATCATTGCCGAAACATGTAGAGTTGTTTTAAATATGTATACTTTGAAGTAATGAACCAGACCTTTAATCGCCGACTTATTAAGTTTACCTTATCATACCAAGGTCACGAAGATATTATATATATATATATATATATATATATATATATACATATATATATATATATATATATATATATATATAGTAGATTCAATTAGTCGGCGATTTAAGGTCTGTTTTACTTTAACATGTACATATTTAAAATAATCTTACATGTTTCGGCACATAATGCCTTTGTCAAAGAAATTTAAAATATAAATGAGAGTATATTAATGTCACATATCTGTAGTTGTCATGGATGAAATTAAAATATTCAGATACATTCAAGCTTAATAATATTAATTCATGCCTCATTATTATTATTATTATTAAACTTTAATGTATCTTTAAATAATTTGATTTTATCCATGACAACAACAGATATATAAATATGACATTAATATACTGTCATTTATATTGTAAATTTATTTGAAAAATGCATTATGCGCCGATATATGTAAGATTATTTTAAATATATACATATTAAAGTAAAGCAGACCTTAAATCGCCGACTAATTGAATCTACTATAACATACAAAGATCAAGAAATAATTATATATATGTGGATTTGGTTCTGAGAAGAACTTCTATCTCGACGTTTCGACAAAATCTAATTCGTCTCCATCTGGAGTAGGTTGGCGATCGAAGTACATTTCAACCGCCAACCTGCTCCAGTTGGAAACTAATGAGATTTCGTTGAAACGTCGAAATAGAGGTTCTTCTCAGAAACAAATCCACACGCGAAACTAAATCCGAGAAACCACTTCGACATTATACAACCGCGAAAACATTACAAGAAAATATATATATATATATATATATATATATATATATATATATGTATATATACATTTTGCTATGGATTTTTTTAAAAAAATATTTAAGCACCTTCTTCGTGAGAGTCTCCATATTTAATTTTGTAAGTAGAATTAAAATTTTATGACGTCATAATTATCTGAAAAATAGTTCTATTGTATAAGAACAAGTAGTTAAGAGATTTCATTATTAGAAATACAGATAATAAAGTTTATATATTAAAATTCTTTGTTAAAATTATAATTGAAAAGTTTGATCGAGTGGAGTCAGGTTTCTTTGTACATGTTAATAGCACATGTGTAGTTTTTGTTCGTGGTTCAGAATCTGATTATACAGTGTGGTTCTCTGGGGAGAATTTAATATTAAACTTGATTATTTTAGATATGATCGAAGTCATTTGGATGACATTTTCAATTCATTTAGCGGTCAATTGTCAATGGATGTTTTTACCTCCAGTATCTTTGTTGTATGATACAGGATCTTTATACTTTGTAAAGATATATTTTTATTTTTTTAATTTTTGTATTAAATATTAAAACATTTTTATTTCACCTTTTAACTTGCGTGTGTTTTACTTACTCATGCCAATATTGTAAATTAACTTATGCAAACTATAGATGAATAAATTTTTGTGAACATTTCACTGGCGCTCAACTATAAATTTTAGACGCGTCTTTCCTAAGTGGAACCCGAGAAGTTAGAGGTCTCAGATTTGAAAATTCACCGGCTGAGAAAACCTAGTTGAGAAGACTAGTTGTGGATGGTGGCGTTCTAAATTTTCAAACCACTATTCATAGCAATATGTATATATATATATATATATATATATATATATATATATATATAAATATATTGCATTATTTTGTCGCCACCATCGGCATGCGAGAAGATTTTGTTAAATTGTAATTTCTGTTAACTTTCATACTTTTTCCAATACAATTTTACTATTGCTTAGGTAACATAATGCGTGTAATTTTATTACAAGGTTCCGCTACAGATCCGAGGTAGAATTAAAATTTTGATCCTAGATATTAGATAATTGGTAATCACTTGATTACCTACATTGTCATATTTTTGGTGCATTCTGCAGTTTAATTCAATGTGTTTTTCTTTTATTTTTGAAACAAATTCCTGATTCAATACAATCTTATATAAAATTTTTATATTATATTGATATTTTAATGTCATAGGCATAGACAATAAATAGAGGCTCCCTTTTAAATTGTGCGTTACGGCTACCGATCTCGACATTTTCCGAACGTCTTCATTACGCCAAGTCGATTGACAATACGTGGGATAGTGAATGAAGCAAACATTTCAACCGAACGGGTATAAAATATTGTGCATGAACATTTAACTATGAAAAAGATATGTGTGAGATGGGTGCTGCGTTTGCTTAATGCCGATCAAATGCGCGCTTACAACCAAATATCAAGAGAATGCTTGGCTATCTTTAAACGTTATCTAAGGAAATTCTTATATTGCATAGTACATGAAGCTTGGATACATCATTATAATCAAAAAACAAAAATACAGTCGAAAAAACGGATTTCTCCCGGGGAACGTGCCCCCAAGAAAGCAAAAATATTTTCTTCGGCCGATAGTTTGCCGCATCTTTTTTAGGATTCCAAAGGTGTTAATCTTTATTGATTATTTAAAAAAGGGAAAAACAATAACTGGCCAATATTACATTGATTTGTTGACATGTTTTGAATAAAAGAGCGTCGTTCTATCACGATAATGCTCCTTCTCCTTCATCCACTGTTGCTACAACAAAATTTGTCGAATTGCGTTACGAATTGCTGCCTCACCTGCCATAGTCGCCAGATCTTGCACCTAGTGATTTCTTTTTATTTCCAAATTAAAAAAAATGGCTTGGTGGAAAGAGGTTTCGGTAGTTATATCCGAGGTAAATGCATATTTTGCATAGTTGGAGAAAGGTTACTTTTTCGATGGTTCGAAAAATTGGAAACTCTCCGATCTAAGTGTGTAGACTTGCAAGGGGTTTATATTGAAAAATAAAATATAACAAAATAATTTGAAACATACTTGAGTGGGCAAAACCTCACTAATTTTGTATAATACAAAAGTATTTTTAATAATATAAAATATTATTAACCCGTAACTGGTGGCGTAGAATAAAATTATACTAGTGGTGACGTAGAGTCTGAGAGACTCCCTGCTAATTTTTCATTATTTTTGTTAAATAAGAAGCACAAATGAATAAACTGTAGTTATATTTAGTTATAATGTTAACATAACGTGTGTTCAATTGAAAAGTCAATCTAGGTTACTTTGGCATTTTGATAGAATAAGACGCAAATATATTAGTATGTGTTTGTTGTTCCGTAAACGTAAATCCAAATGACATTTGATAATGTCAATCACAAATAACAGTTAGTGCATAAAATAATCGTTAGTCGATTCTGGTTTAAAAAAATTGCTTCTCAGTTTTAAAATGGCCTTCACTTTAGAACATAAAATTTTTTTAGTCCAGGCTTATTTTCGAAGTGGTAATAAAATTAATGGTTTATGGGTTTATTCAGTTCAAGATTGCAAGGTAGAATTTGAAGTTGAGTTTCCACATTTTGTAATAGATTATATACAATTTAAAAATACTTTGGATAGAACTTTAAAACTTTTTCTGAAACTGGTAGTCTCTTAAGAAAATCAGGCAACGGAGCAGTTAAGAAACGTACACCTCAAGTTGTCAATCGTGTTGAAGAAATAATGGAAAATGAACCACAAACAACTGTTCGACATTTCAGTCAACAAATAAACCTTTCTCTTGGTACAACTCACAAGTTATTAAAAAAAGATATGCAACTTTATCCATACCGTGTCACAGCAGTACAAGAATTGTTAGAAATTGATTACCCACGTAGACTACAGTTTTATAATTGGTTTGTAAATATGAACAATAATGGAGAACTTTCGCAAAGAGTCATCTTTACTGATGAAGCATGGTTTTATAAAACGGGATACCTAAATTCACAAAATACAAGAATTTGGACTAGTGAAAATCCACATGCAATTAATGAAGAATCGCTACATCCAGAGAAAATTTGTGTTTGTTGGGCAGCGATAAGCCAAAGGCGAATCATTGAACCAATATTTTTTCAGGGAACGTTAACTGCTCAAAGGTACCGTACGGAAATTTTACAACCATTTGTCAATCAGTTGCATGATGATGAATTTCAAAATGCATATTTCCAACAAAACGGAGCACCTTGTCACTGCAATGTAGAATCTTTGGATTATTTAAGAGAATTTTTTGATGAGAGTATAATTAGTCGAAATACCGAAATTGCCTGGCCTGCACGTTCATGCGATTTAACACCTTGCGACTTCTTTGTGTGGCCTTATCTAAAAAATAACATATTTCGAACATCTATATTGAATTTGAATGATATGCTACAGAGAATCGAACAGAAATGCATGGAAATTAATACCAATCCAGTAATGTTGCAGAATATCATCAGAAATTTTGAACGGAGGATTTTAAAGGGCATTGATCTTGAAGGACAACATTTTCAACATTTGTTATAGTTTTCAATAAATACCTATTATTTGTTATTTATTTGTATGTATGAAACTGCCAAAATATACGACTTCGTAGGTTAAGTAGTAAATTTTAATTTACGACATACTTCAAAATGTTCTCAGTAAATCACATGCTACTAGATTGACTTTTCAAATGAACACTTATTATAACCATCGAAACATTTGAATAAAGTTATCAAATAAAAAAGGTATTGTACTTGTATCAGTAAATTGTAAAAAAAATGTCAAGGGTACAAGTCAGTCATTTCTGGCACAGCATTCGGTACACATTTTATTAGCGCATTGCAGACAAACGAGACGGTGGCACTTTCGACAAAGATATTTGGTCTTTCTCTTTAGTTTTGCACACAAGAAACAGTACTTTCTTTTTTCTAGTGTTTCTGCAGGTGTTGGTTCTGGCTCGATGTTCAATATTTTTCTGATACCGTTACGAATCTCTAATGGTATTTTTACGTTGTTGACTCTTCTTTCCATATGGGGTTTCACTAATTTGCTTGCCAAATCTTTCATAAATGTAAAGCGTTGTAATTGAAAATTATTCTTGTACATGTTATACATGGTAAAAGAGTTGACTGTACTCATATCCAATATCTGGAAAAATATTGCCGTCGGCCAGCGTCTAGTTCTTCTGCTTGAACTATATACGGCGCACTTTTCATCAAGAGAGTCAACTCCTCCCTTTGTATTGTTGTAATGAAGAATCAATTCGGGTTTATCATAATTGTTATTTGACTTACCATGATGCATCGATGAAATAAGTAGTACCACTTTGCGTTTCTTCGGAACATATGATAGAAGAGTCATATCTCTTGTAAAACCATACACAGAAGATTTTACTTGTCTTGTGTTGTTGGGTAAAAATTGGGATGAAATTTCTCTTTTGTTCTTTCGTAATGTGCCTATATGCGTTAAATTTCTAGCTTTTAACTCACCCACTAATTGAATTGGGCTAAATATTTCGGTTTGTAATATTTCGGTTTGTACCTTTCAATGGCTTAGCTAACATTAGCACACTTTGGGTGGGTTTACTGAGTTTCCTTTCTTCTTGTTACAAAATTAAACCAACAGAATCTTTACCACAATATATGTATACATTATGTACATATCCGCTACGGGAATCTGTGAGCATCATGATTTTGATACCATATTTAACTGTTTTTGCTAGCATATAGACTTTAAATCGACACCTTCCACGAAAGCCAACTAACATTTCATCAACGCAAGTGTATTCACCTATTGTGAACGTTGCCTTAGAGTTTTTTTATAAATTTGTTAAACAGCTCGCTAATTGCCGCAGCAGGGTCACTTACTTGCCACAAAGCTCTATCCTCTGGATTGTCAAGTCGAAGACAAGATAACAGCACAGCAAATCGTTTCTGGCTCATAACTAATCTAAAAATATCTCTTCCCGTACCATAAGTAGAAAATATTGAGGCAATATCTTCGGTGTTAGACTTGAAAATGGCTGTATATATAAGGAGCCCCATTTCATTTCGATATCATCAACTGACTTGAGTTCCGGTTTGTCCGCTCTTTTATATTTTTGGCGTACTAGGTTTAATTTTACATTAGTCCATTGGACAGTAAGTGAAATCATTGTGCCATCAAACAGGGGATTCCAGATTTTCAGTGTTCTGATGTTCATCTATCATTGCAGGAGCTCTTAGTCCTGGTAGATGCGACACGATGTTATGAAGTGGTGTTCGGGTATTTCTTGTTGGTTCCTAACTGGACCATTTATATTTATTTTTTCCATAATAGTATCGCGTTCTCGAAATATCGTCTACATCGGTTGATCGTGTTTGATCTACTTCTACGCTTGCTTCCGGTTCGATATCGTCAAATATTGTAAGTATATCTTCTGTATCCGATACCGATTGTTCTGATTCTGTGTCATGATCGGAAACCTCAAAAACTTCATCTTCTATCATTTGTTATATTTTGAATTCTACCTTTGATGTGTTCATTTTCACGGAAACTTGGCTTAATTCTTCTGTAAGAAGTGTCGAAATTTTTACTGATACTTTCTCGGTATGCCGTTCTGATAGACGGCACAATCTTGTTAATCTTACTACTGGTGGGGGTATTTTGGTTGCCCTAAATAAAAATATTAACTATGAGCTTATTGATACAACCCATTTATTGGACCTCGTACCCCTTATTGACATAATCATATGTAAATGTACTTTGAATTTTTATATTTTTTATATTGTTGCCATATATGTTCCGCCAAGGGTGAGTGCTAATCAGTATGGTTTATTTTTTGACACTTTGGAATTAACTCTGCTTGATTGTCCTGTCCTTCTGGTGGGTGATTTCAATGCGACGAATTACTCCACTTCATTGCTTACCGACTCTAAGGTGAACATTATTAATAATTTCTCGGCTAGTCTCAATTTGAGACAATTTAATAATATATTCAATAGTTCTCATAAGTTATTGGATCTGGTTTTCTCTGGCTTAGCGTTCGATGTTCTGGTCCAGCGTGAGGATGTTTCTGTTGTGTCGGAGGATCCGTATCATCCGGCTCTTTCTGTTACTTTCACTCTTCCTGCTACTGCTACACCGACTCGTTTCCCTTCGAATAGTAATTCTCGCCATATTTTCCGTAGGGCGGATTACATTTCTCTGTATAGTGATCTGCTTTTCCTTGATTGGTCTGCATTATCTTCTTGCGATGGCGTTGAACAATGTGTCGATGTGTTTTACGAGTTACTTTACAAGGTTTTCGATAAGTCTGTTCCTCTGTATTCTTCTACAAGAAGCAATTTCCCTGTTTGGTTTTCCTCGGAAATTAAGCGTAATTTAAAGTTGAAGAAGTACTACCATAGGAAATGGAAATCCTCCCACAATCTAATGTTCTATGATGAGTTTAGAAGGTTGCGAATACTTACCAAAGCGCAAATGGAGGTGGCTTATGGGCGCTTTCTGCGTGGTACTGAAGAGGACATTAAGCATGATCGCCGTAAATTATGGCAGTACATCCACCTCAGAGAGGGGTCATCTCGAATACCATCTGTTATGCGGGATCGGGATGTTGTTATCGATGGACCTGGAAACATTGTCGAGGCTCTTGCGAGAGTTTTCTCTCGGTCATATTCTGATGGTGCGTGCCCGTCCGATGCTTCTATTGATGTTGCACTTATGGATTGTTTGAGTATCGATGCTATCAGTGATCAAGATATCTTATGGAGTATTCAGAGATTGGATTCCATCCATGATTATTAAGGATTGCCGAATGGTGCTTCTTGTTCCGCTGAAGAGAATTTTTAATCTTGCTCTGAGACAAGGAAATTATCCTTCCAAATGCAAGATTGCTCGTATTACACCTGTATTTAAGAAGGGAGATAGAAGTAATCTGAATAATTACAGACCAATATCTATTTTGTCAAACTTTTCAAAGGTGTTCGAACAAATTATATACAGGTATATTTATGCTCATGTCAGCTCAAGGATTTCTCCTATTCAGCATGGCTTTGTGCGTGGACGTTCGACAGTGACGAATCTAATATGTATATATCAAGATATTTCCGACACACTTAATGAAAGAGGGCAGATGGATGTGGTGTATACCGACTTCAGTCGTGCATTTGACACTCTTAACCATGATATTTTGTTGAAGAAACTACACAATTTTGGAGTTAGTAACGATCTGCTATTGCTTCTCGAATCCTATTTACATGGGAGGATGAACAACGTTTTTTACAATGGGTTTAAGTCATCCGAGTTTGTTTCGAGTTCTGGAGTTTCTCAAGGATCTAACTTGGGCCCGCTTCTTTTTATATTATTTATTAACGACTTACTTCAGTCTTGACGTGTTCTGGACTAGCCTATGCTGATGATTTGAAGGTTTATATGCGTATTGAGCGGCCTGATGAAGCACTTCTCCTTCAGAAGAACATCGACTTGGTGTGGACGTGGTGTCAGCGTAACGGTTTGAAGCTCAGCATAGGAAAATGTTGCGTGGTTCTATTTTCAAAGAAAAAAGATCTTTCCCATTTTGATTATAACATTAATAATGAAGTTTTAACTTCTGATGGTACAATCAAAGAGCTAGGAGTCATATTTGACAGCGGTTTAACATTCGTCAACCATATCATTAATATGTGCAAATCTGCTTCTGCTGTGCTTGGTTTTGTATTGCGCAGCTCCAAATATTTTTCACAACCCGCAACTTTTAAGCATATCTACTGTTCATTAGTTCGAAGCAAATTGGAATACGCTTCGATAGTCTGGCATCCCATCTATATTCATCATCATCATAAACTGAATGTGGAGAGTGTTCAGCGTCGTGTTTTAAAGTATCTTACTTTTAAAACGAGTGGTGATTATCCTCCTAGAAATACTGACCATAACCTACTTCTCAGGGAACATGATTTGGTGTTGCTGGATGTCCGGCGCGAAGTAACCTGTGCTAACTTTCAACGCAGTGTTGTGCATAATAACATCGATTGTCCTTCGATACTTGGAAGACTGTGTTTTGCTGTGCCTCAGTTTGCGTCTCCTCGCAATTCTGCAACTTTTGCCTATCCCGTGTGCCGGAGTAATGCATTGGTGAGGAGTCCGATTTATCAAATGTGTAGATGTGGGAATAAATACTTTAGTGACATATTTTTTGAACCGTAGTTTAGAGTTTAAAGTTTGATTTTCCTCTTTTTCTTTTTTTTTGGATTTAAGTTAACTGTGTATTGGATATATTTTTGTTTGTTTGTTTTTGTAAATTTATTCATGTACGATACATTTTCTTTGTGCCTATATTTGGCTTTGCTGTTGGGCGCTTAATAAACTATTATTATTATTATTATTATTTGTTCGTTATCAGAATCACTTGCAAGTTCGTCAAACCACTCCTGCAGTGTAGTTTCAAAATCTTTGCCTCCAAATTTAACTCGTATTTAAGTTGAAGGCAATTGATCCATTGTGAAAATCCTAAAAAGTCACGCAAAGTTCGATTCTTAAAAACTATTAAAATTGTGAAAAAGTTACACTTACAGTGACATGGAGTCTGGGAGACTCCGCCTGAATTTTACAAGCATATACCTACACAACAGCAAGCTAAATAGGACTGACATGTGCACTGCACATTACTTGAGTCAAGAAATGAAGGTACATAGAATCTGGTGGGGGTTAAATCGGGATTTGTTAAAATACAAAACAGACAAACTTTGCAGGACTCTGGTAGACTCTGGTAGACTCCACGTCACCAGTTATGGGTTAAAAATCTGGTATGAAGAACACAATAAAAAGTTCATTATTAATATTTTTGTGAACGTAAACTTCTCTAGAGACGCAGATACGTATTTCATGTTTCTACAGATTCGGTCAGTACGCTCCTGTAGACAGAGCTAGTTGCTTCGGTTGTTTGCTAATATTCAGCGCTAAATGTACTTCTATGCCCGGTCTTAATAATTTCTGTGAAGTAACTGCGAAGTTGTTCTTTTTTGTGAATGTATCCTTCTCCGACAGGGGCGTACTAACAAATCTGTAGAAAGATGAAATACGTATGTGCGTCTCTAGAGAAGGATACGTTCACAAAAATATTAATAATGAACTTGTATTGTATTCTTCACACGAGATTTTAATAATATTTTATATTATTAAAAATATTTTTGTATATTTTTTATCTTAAAATAAGTATTTCATTGAAAATTCAGTCTCCCGTCAAACAGCCCTCGTATGTATATACGTACGTGCTGGTTTTGATTTTACCGGCCTCAATAAAAGTCCAGCATTATTTATTGCTTTATTGACATTATTTGTAATTTATGACTTGATGTTAAGTCTTTGCCGCAATTTTGAAACGTGTTTATAAACGAAAACACCTAAATAAATGTGTTCTACTAAAGGTACATATGTACAAATCGCACAAAGTAATTTATTTGAAGATAATCCTTGCGCTTGTGTATTTAGAAAGACTATCAATCTCAAGAAAAATTAGTAATCGTTTTAAACAGATATGCAGAGAGAAATGAAAGCTATTCAACGTTACTGCTAAAATCACTACTATACAGTATGAACGTTTAACATTAAATAAATTTAAATTAAACTAAAAGGTATCAATTTCTGCCAAAAAAAATTACAGTGACAATGTGTTTGTAGGCTGAGAAGTACGCATCTTCTCCTTTTATGATAAATTTATCAGTTTTTCTCTAAGGACCTTATTCAAGAAAACGGACAACCATATCGCCATTGTTTATTTTGTCCCGATTGTGACCCTGTGTTCCTTCTATTTGCCTTAGTACACAGTATAGGAATTTTAAGTGGGTAGACCTTGAATTTTTTGTTTTTGTTTTCCTGTCCATAAATTTTCATTGTATTATAGTCATTTCTTTTTTATTTTTCATAGCGCACAATGTTTATGCATAAGACTGGCGATTCAAATTAATATTTCATGCCGTTAATAAATTTGGTGAATGGTTTTAGGAAAGGTGTTGTTTTTTCATAAAGACTAAACTAATGACCAATGCGTTTTTATTCGTTACATTATTGTATACTTAAGCAATTTACAATTAGCAGTGTTAGCTGAACATGTACAGCGCGGTGTCAGCTAATTTTCGCCCGAGTCACTTGCGTTCACGGCCATTTTCAGCTTATTTATGCTTTAGAAAAATATAAACAAGAATTACAGTCTCAGTTGCGCCCATAGTTATAAATAAGGACCGGATTCGAGAGGCCCCACGACTCATCGCCCACGGGCGTACTATTGAAAATTTATATTTTTAAAGGGTTTTTAATTTTATTTATATAATTGGAAAAGAAACGGGTAGTGTTCTATAAAATATTTAATACATTTTGTTTGTTCATTTTATAGTTCAAGTTGAGTAAAGGAGTATTAATATTAACTAGCAGTACTTTCTCAAGGTTCTATTCTGTAAAATTTGTTCTCTTTGAATGAAATACATCCTTGTTGATAGAAAACGTCCTTTCTACATCGCAACTGGTTATAGGTGCATACTGGAAATATTCTTTTATTTCAGCATATTTAGCAGTTAGATTTTGAGGCATTGTCCCCATGCACAGTTCCCGCAATGTTATTAAATCTGGATTTCTATTAAAAAATGCGTCAAACTTTTGCCAAAGCCTACATCCGAAGTTACTTGGAATATTTCTCAAATTATTAATAGTCACATTTAATGTGGTTAATCCATCATTTAATTTGAGATTTTAATTTCCAAAATAAGTGATTAGTTTTGGCAAATTTCCAAAGTGTTCCTGAAGAAAGTACCATATGAGCAAAAATTATTTAGATAAGGGATGGCCATGGTTGGGAAGATCACTGTTTTTGATAGATTCAGCTTGTTGTTGCCAATTAAATGTAAGTTTTGATTTGAAGTAGTTATAATTACATTCGTTATGTTAGCTAATCAGCTTGTCAAATAATATAATGTGTAATGGATTATTATAAACTTCAAATCGAAACTGACATTTAATTCATGTCAAATAAAAATTCAAATCTAAACTGACATCCAACCAACATGTAGAACCAACAATAGGCTGAACCTATCTAAGCAATTTTTGCTCATATGGTACAACTGATTTTTTAAATTTCGAATTTGTATTAGTTCCTTGCACTAAGAAATACTTCGAGCATCGTCATTTAAGCATTTAACGAAATTTCGTAAACTATCGAAATTATTTGCATAAAAACTAGTAGCTTCTAATCATGTTTACCATCTAGTTATTACTGGAGAAGCAGGCAGTGACAGAGATTGAAGTTTTTCCTGTTAAGAGCACCTCTCCATGGTGCTTTTCTGTGGAGAGCAAGTGCTACACATTTGGATTCATATTTGGATATGTTTCCTTTAATAGTCTGCCTATTTTTAACATACATGCAGCACTGTCACTGACAAATAAAAGTATTTTTTCTTTGTACCTGTGGTCGGAATGAAGAATTTGGTGCATATTCCCGTACATGGTTTTAGCTTCTGTTTCCGCATCAACCGTATTTATAACTTTTGTTGCTATTACATATGCGTTATATGGAATAGTTAGATATTCGAGGGCCACTGCTAAAATTTGCGGAAAATTGTGAAATGAAAACAAATTACGCTAAGTAAATCGGTTTACTGTTTCTCAAAAAACACCCCTCTAAGATGTATACACTTTTGAATCCTATAAAACCAATCTTCAAAACAGTTTTTCCATTCTGAGCGAAGTATCTTCAAAACCAGTGATTTAAATTCTTCAACAACCTCCTTAGGCGATGAAAACTTCTTTCCACGCATTTTATTTTTGATGTTTCGGAATAAGAAGACGTCATTTGGCGCTAAATCGGACGAATATGGGCAATGAGTCATTAATTCGATGTTCCTGTTGGTCAAAAACTCGACAGTTTGTCGTGCTGTGTGAGCGCTGTGTGAGCGCTGTGTGAGCGCTGTGTGAGCACATGATGAACAGTCGTCGGTTTATATTGTTTTTTCTGACTTCATCGATAACTTCCGGCAAACCAATTAACGTATACCAGTCAGCATTAACTGTTCGTCGATCCTCTATTGCAACAGTTGCAACATTACCCGTTTTTCCGAAGAAACAAGCAATCATTCTTTTCGGAACGCTTCGTGACCGCACCACTTTTGTTGGTTTAGGTTCATTTTGAAACACCCATATAATCGATTGCTGTTTAGTTTGAAGATCATACCAATTTATCCAGGATTCGCCACCTGTTACAGTGTTATATACAGAATTTGAACAACGACAATCAAATTTTTTAACATTTCCATCCACCACTTGACACGTGCCTGTTTTTGCTCGACGTTTAATTTTTGAGGGATCCAACCATTGGAAAGCTTCCTGACATGTAAATTATCGTGCAGAATCGTATGTATTTGTTTCGCCGCAATGCCTAAGGACGCCTCTATCTCACTGTAGGTTACATGTCGATCTGATAAATTCATTTCACGCACAGCATCGATATTTTTCGCAACAATAGAGGTGTATGGACGCCCTTCACTAAGATCGTCACCAAACGTTGGTCTTCCACGCTTGAATTCTGCAAATAATTTGTAAACCATAGTTTTGAATGGTGCTTCATTCCGAAATACCGAACTAAGTTTTTCCACAGATTGCTTTGGTGTCAAACTGTATCGAAAATCGTAAAAAATCATCACTCGAAAATCACGATTCAAAATTTCCATTTTTGACACAACTATTACTTACTAACAAATCGGAGACTGTGGCTTATAAGTGAATAAAATAAAATTAAAAAACCCTTACCACAATAGAATAAGTAAGAAGTAAGGAAGTTCAATTGTGGTAAGGGTTTTTTAACTTTATTTTATTAACTATTATTTTGTTAAATTCTGTTGAGACAAAACTGTTCAGTTTTAAACCGAACTGTCAACTGAATTATAGGTTAAAAATATCAAATTTTATGAATATGATAATATTGATAATTGTGGAATGCTGGCAATTCAATGAGTACTTGATTCCGCGAATTTTAGCAGTATCCCTCGTAGTACACCAGCTACAATATTTACTACACAGCGTCCTAATATATCAACAGTTTCGTCGACACTTATCCATAGGTACTGATTTGAAATATCGCTTCTAATGCGTTGTATTGCTTGTGTAGCACTAAGGAACATAATATTTGCGTAAGGTGGATTCATCAGGAACATTTCGACCAGTATATTTTTGGAGAAATGTTTTGAAGGTTGGATTGTTGAGTTTATTTAGTAGAATATTTGCCGCCATTAGAGTTTCACAGAGTTCTTCGTTAAAATTGTCTGATTCCAACGGGTCTAATATCTGTGTATATGTTTGCGATGCTAAGTGACGTTTTACGTGCGATTTCTTGGAATTTTTTAACGATATTTTACAGACTTTACAATTAATTTCGGAATCACTGGTAATGGACGTACACAATTTCTGAATATTTTGATGAACGAGTGATAAGCAGAAACATGCCCAACAACTGGCCACCAAGATCTTGTGATCTCTCACCATGTGATATTTATTTATGGCCTTGCCTTAAAAACTCAATATTTAACACACATGTAAGTAATTGCTATTCTTCATTAGATGAATTAAGGCATCGAATCATTGAAAAATTTAATGAAACAAACAATAATCCACAGACTTTAGAAAATATATGTAATAATGTTTGACGTAGGGTTAGAAAAGGTATAGAGGTACAAGATGAAGATTTCCAATTTTTTTTAATGAATAAACTTATACAGAAAGAAGCTTTGTTTCATTTGTTTTTCAATTTATCTTTCTGTTTAATATACACAAATATTTATTACACTTGAGAGGATTATACTCTAAATCTTTCCGGTTGCAAAGCACTTATATATTAATTAAGCCGGCACAATTAAAATTACATGTACAAAATATCTAGCTCAACTTGCTATATAAACTTTGCAAAATAAATGTGCTCAGTACTCAGCATAGGACTAGAAAAATAAATCGAGCAAAAATTTTATTAATCATTTATGAATACGTAATCTATAAAATCAAAAATCCTTATTCTGTTTCTTCTTTAATTTATTTTTCTTTTCAACATACACAAATATTTGCAATTCTTCCAGATGCTGTTTTGCATAATCTTCGAATTTCCTAGGCACTAATATGTTCCAAAAACAAATTAGCATATCGATGAGACAACTCACATCAAGCTTTGATACAAAATAATACAAATCTGTATAAAAACAAATTTGTATCTGTATATACATGGACACACAGTACGTATTTACCAGCGTTTGCTTCAACCACCAGACGCATGCGTTTCTCTCTAACGACTTCATCAACGGAGGATTTACGAAGACAAACGACTGTAGTACACATCGCGGTCATGTAGCAAATTTTGTTCTGTTAGATGGCACCAGATAACCTCATCACATCTGACGGACAAAACCGACTACGCCGGTACAAAGTGTTTCTTCTCGAATAGCTACGCTATTACAGGAAACGCTGGTAAATACGTACTGTGTGTCCATGTATATACAGATACAAATTTGTTTTTATACAGATTTGTATTGTTTTGTATCAAAGCTTGATGTGAGTTGTTGCATCGATATGCTGATTTGTTTTTGGTATATTACGCCACCTGGCAACGAGTTAATTGACTCACAGTAATATGCGTATTTTTTCTTTTCCTGTAATAGCGTAGCTATTCGAGAAGAAACACTTTGCATCGGCGTAGTCGGTTTTGTCCGTCAGATGTCATGAGGTTATCTGGTGCCATCTGATAGAACCAAATTTGCAACATGACTGCGAAGTGTACTACAGTCGTTTGCCATTCTCACTTCGACTTCTGTTCGAGCAGCAGCCTATTTGAGATAACTTACGACGATACATCAAGCGAAGCCGGAAGCAATGACCGGGCGAATTATCACCATCACGAACTTAAAACTGAATCCCAACGTCATTAACAACTGGCCACCCGAATTAATCGAAGAACATGGGAGATAATTGATCGAACGCAGAACGAAAGCGACATACAAGAACTTCCACAGACAACACCGAGCATATTTATAGTAGATGCAGACCAACCGAAGATACAAATTGAGTTATCAAAAAAGAAGAAAAACACCACAGAATACAGAACAAGAAACATCCTGAAAAGAAAATCGAAGACTTCATATACCCTAAATTTACAAAGAAGCTGAAAACAGACCAATCAACGAAACCATTGGAAATAAAAAATTCCTACAGCGCCCTCGAAACCAACACCGAGGAAAAGATGAAACAAGACACAACTGAATTTACTCCACAACCGTCAACTTCAGACAGCACACCCAGGGTAAGTGACAAAACAAGCACTATACAAAACACAAACACCGAAACACGCAAAACACACAAAATCGCACCAATCATAATCACAGAGACAGACAAATGGACACAAATAGGACAAATACTTAAGACAAACAACATTAAGACCGTACAAAACAAACTTGTAAAACCTGGTATACACATCGAACCTAAAACTGACGAAGACTACCGCACAATTAAACACATACTCAACACAGAACACATACAATTTTACACATTTCAATTACGAAGCGAAAAGACACTAAAGGTAGTTATGCGAGGCATTCCTACCTTTATCACTGACACAGACATTACAAACGACCTGACTGACCAAGGCTACCCGACACTAAAAATCAAACGAATGAACGGAAAACACGGCAAACCTGCACCACTAGTACTAATCGAACTGACGAGACAATATAAATCAATTTATAACTTACACGACTGCTTCGGACTTGCAATTAAAATCGAACCACTAAACACACGGACAGACATAATACAATGCGACAAATGCCAGACTTTTGGACACCAACAAAGACACTATAACGTACACTACAGATGTGTGAAATGCGGAGACGAACACTCAACACACTTATGCACAAAACCGAAAACAACGCCACCAAAGTGTGCAAACTGCGGTGGTCCTCGCTTATCAACTTTCCTTAACTGTCCTAACAACCCAAACAACCCAGAAAACAAAACCACACCCAAATATATACCAGCACCACCTCCAACAACTAACCCTTGTACACAAAAACGAAGCAACACAACACCTAACACAAATGACGAACTAGCACTTGCCTTAGGCAATATGCTAATAACAATACACTCTACAAATGCAACAACACAACAGATACAATACTTCGTAACGCAAACAGAGAAAATAATCACACTTTACAACAGTAAACATAAACACACACATGACTTAAACGCAAAAAAGCATAGACCACACACACGCAACACAGGACCGTACAAAAACACACAGCAACGCACGATTATTTATTAATCAGACACAAACACGTCACAACCCTGAGAAATACGAAACAATGGAGTGGAAATGGAGGTAACTTCGACCACAGAACAAAATTAAACGACTCATGAAAAACGTGAAGTCGTTAGACAGAAACACATCCGTCTGGTGGTTGAAGCAAACGCTGGTAAATACGTACTGTGCGTCCATGTATATACAGATACAAATTTGTTTTTATACAGATTTGTATTATTTTGCACAAATATGTTATTTAGTTAATTTAAGCCAGAGAACACAGATATCTAAAAACTACAAAAGTTTATATACAAAACAGAGTTTACCTTGCAATGTAAATATTAAACATCATTTATCTGAGTAAAAATAATCTTCCTGTCATGAATAAATAAAATTCCATGTTATCGTTTTTATTAGATGACACTAATGAGTCTAATGACTAGTAACATTTGACAATTCAGAACAGTGCAGTTAAGTTACGATCTACCTAAAAATTTCATGGCCAACTTTTTTTTTGAACGCACGATATTTCCAATTTTTGAAAAGTCACTGTCTCATTAAATCACCCTCGTATATTTCTGAATTTTCATCGTTTTGGTCTAGAATGCCTGTGTATAAGAAAAACGAACACTCAAATGTGTGGCAACTTTTTGCACATTTTTGAAATTCTTTAATAAGACAGTGCTATAACCTTACTGCACGTCGATAGACTGTGGTTAATTAATGCCACGTTACCGACAAAATATTATACTAAAAGTATTTCAAAATGTAGACGACAGCGTATTCATTAGTTTTCATTTTATAAATTAGTCATTTTTTATACCTATCTGCATATTTTACGTTAATAAATTTGGTATTTAGATATAATCTTATTTAGTAATCGTTAGACATAGCGTTATTTATGCGCATTAAATATTGATCCAGTTAATAAAATAAGGCAAAAAAGCAAGTTAATAATAAATCGCAGCATCTCAAGTAGAAGTTTCACATAATTTAAAAATAACAACCTAATATAATATCAACAAAATTAGTATCCATGGGCCTTTTCCGATTATCGTTGCAGCTTGTGTAAATGTCTTAAAAGAATATCTGATCAAAAGTGAAATTCCACCTTTTCTTGCTTGTATAAATTTCATGTGTGGTCGCCCGTTTCTGCGTCTGTCATCTTTAATTCTCCTTTTCCCATGGCCCGGGCATGTTTTATTTATCGCCAAGAACATTGATTGATATGTCAGTTTATAGATGTATTATACTTGCCTTAAACTGCCTACTCCCTATTATACACTTAACATAAAAAGATTGTCAAACGATTACATTTTGTTCGGTTCACTTTTTTTCAGAAGGTGCATCAATTATCGAATTCTAAAAGTGGATATGAAATTAAAACTGTGAAAAATACGTGACTGGATCATAAAGTGTTTTATTGGGAATATATTTCTTAAAAAGTGATTACTTTTCTTTAGTGGTTCTGTTTTACGTTTAATATTAATATTTTCTTTCTCAAATTATATATTTTAATTTATTTTTAAATACGAGATGCAATCTAAATGTTCCCGGACTGATGCAATAAACATTCTTAACTTAACTTTTATTCCTGGCGATCGCTGTCCCCTTCAAACTAGTCTCCATGAGCAGCAATGCACCGATCCTAGCGTTTCTTCCAGTTTTGAAATATTAAAATATATAGAGTGTCCAAAAACTCTCCTGACAAACGAAGACCGGAGTTTCCTCAGATAATTTTAAGACAATTAAACCCAAATTTACCTAGTCCGAAAATGCTTCCTAAGGGAGCTAGAGTTCTTTGAAGATGAGATGGCGCCTTGTATTTATTTTTTTTTTAATTCGTCCAGAACGCTTCTATTTAGAAAAACAAAAACTGGTATGCTTATTTATCCTCCAGAGATGAATCGATTCCATCAATTGCGAATTTCTAGTACCGGTCATAGGCGTCCGTTTTGGGTAGGTCAACGGTTATTTTAAGGCATAACTTTTTTGTCTTAAACTTTTAAGGATTTGTGACACTAGATTATTAAATTTTCAGTTATTGCAGTACTAAAAGGTACTCTTACTTTAAGTCGGTAGGATACACCGTTTTCTAGAAAAATCGATTTGTAAATTTTTCGTTTTTTCTTCATTAAAGTTCAATTTTTTATTTTTTGCAATAGTTAGCTCTGAACTGCCAACAGAAGTAAAACCTACGTTTTTCATTGTCAAATTGTTGTCAGTTCGCGAAGTTTATCTTTTCATTTTTTACTTTGTTATTCAAACACAGCGATTTCAATTTAAAAAAAAAATGGTTTTTACTAATGAGGAATACGCCGATATGCATTTAGTTTATGGCGAAATGAGGTGTAACGCTCGAGCGGCGCAACGTAGATACGCTGAAAAATTTCCCAATCGTCAGCATCCCACTCACTCAACATTTACAGCTCTTCATCAACGATTAAGAGAAACAGGTTCAGTGGTCCTAAAAAATAATGAAACAGGGAGACATAATGATGTAACAGCAGAACATGAAGATGTTATTTTAATGGAAGTTGAGGAAAATCCAGAAATTAGCGTTCGAAGACTATCTGCCATGTACCCCACAATTTCAAAATCTTCCGTAGGAAATATCTTACACAAAGAAAATTTATATCCTTTTCATTTTACAAAGGTGCAAGCACTGCTAGAAGGAGATTTTCCTGCTCGCGTAGAATTCGCTAGATGGTTACAAAATCAGAAAAATCAAGATGAAGATTTCTTCAGGAACATTTTGTTTGGTGACGAAGCTACATTCTCAAAAAATGGAATTTTTAATGTACATAATGCACATTATTATTCGTACGTTGGTGACAATCCCCACGTTGTTCAAGAATTTAAGCATCAGCATAGGTTTAGCATAAACGTCTGGATAGGAGTAGTTGACGATTATCTACTTGGACCTGTGGAATTACCTGCTCGTTTAAATGGTGCTGATTACTTACATTTCCTGCAAAATATTTTACCTGATTTGTTAGATGAGGTTCGTTTAAATATTCGGCAAAACTTATGGTTTCTACAGGACGGCTGTCCGGCCCACTTTAGCAGGAATGTACGAGACTTTCTAGATAATAACTACGAAGACCATTGGATTGGAAGAGGCGGTCCAGTTGCTTGGCCAGCAAGATCGCCGGATTTGAATCCTTGCGATTATTGTGTTTGGGGATACATAAAAGCATTTGTTTATTCCGTTCCGATACAAAATTGCGCACATCGCTGGCTAAGGATACAAGATGCTTGCAACGAATTTAGAAATAACTTTGGAATTTTTGCAAGAATTCGGCGTTCTCTAAGCAAAAGGGTAAACTTATGCATAGAGACTAATGGTCATCACATCGAGCAACTTTTGTAACAATCTACCTTTGATACTTGTTCTTTTTTTGTTAGTTTCGTTCCATTGTAATAAATAATTTGTTTTTAATTTATTAAATTAATTTTCATCCATGCCTTGATAGTCCAAGCCAACTTCGTCGCTAAAAATAAGTAGGTACATAATAATTAAGAAAAAACGAAAAATTTACAAATCGATTTTTCTAGAAAACGGTGTATCCTACCGACTTAAAGTAAGAGTACATTTTAGTACTGGAATACCTGAAAATTTAATAATCTAGTGTCACAAATGCTTAAAAGTTAAAGACAAAAATGTTATGCTTTAAAATAACCGTTGACCTACCCAAAACGGACGCCTATGACCGGTACTAGAAATTCGCAATTGATGGAATCGATTCATCTCTGGAGGATAAATAAGCATACCAGTTTTTGTTTTTCTAAATAGAAGCGTTCTGGAGGAATTAAAAAAAAATAAATACAAGGCGCCATCTTCAAAGAACTCTAGCTCCCTTAGGAAGCATTTTCGGACTAGGTGAATTTGGGTTTAATTGTCTTAAAATTATCAGAGGAATCTCCGGTCTTCGTTTGTCAGTAGAGTTTCTGGACACCCTGTATAAAGAAATACACTGATTTAGAAGTTTGAGAGTTTGACTGTAGACGTCCACTACAACGTTGTTTCAGCGCACTGCGGCTTCATCAGGTGGATGAATAATGGTAAATTTTACAGTGAGTAAGTTACTATTAGAGACCGGACGCATTAGGCCGAAATTACGATGGACTATAATAAATATGTAGTCTACAACATCGCTAAGTACAACACGCAGTTATTAAATAGCACTATTCATTCGGTCAACCGCACATCTGGTGTTTGTCGTTGAATGGCGACGCAATTACTTCAATATTATAGTGAAATTCCTTTCTTCATGGGCGTAGATAGAAGCGTAATATTAAATTAAATTTTTAATTTAATTTGTATTTATTAGTTTATATTTCGAAAGATAAATAAAGTACGGTGAGTTAGTTTCTTTTTTTCATTGTTTTAACTGTTAATTACATACTTAATTAATTACGTAATTTTTGTAATAGATCCTGTTTAATATCGTTCCATAGAATCTACTTCTCCCAATTATTTTGACGTAAGTGTCTCAGTGAATTTCGTTAAGTTTCAATAACTTACGCATACATTTTTAATTTTCATTTGTTTAGATCTAGAACATTGTTAAAGTTACTTTTTCAGATATGATATGGAACAACGTCGAGAATGGCATCGTGAAACAATGGCGAGTTGGATTAAGGGTCATACTGATTGAATGTCCATTGCCAGTGATTCCGAAATTTATTGCAAATTCTGTAAAATATCGTTAAAAAATTCCAAGAAATCGCACGTAAAACGTCATTTAGCATCGCAAACATATGCACAGAAATTAGACCCTTTGGAATCGACAATTTTAACGAAGAAATCTGTGAAACTATAATGGCGGCTAATATTTCATTAAATCAACTTAATAACCCCACCTTCGAAACATTTCTGCAAAAATATACTGGTCGAAATGTTCCTGATGAATCCACCTTACGCAAATATTATATTCCTAAGTGCAACACGAAAGCATTAGAACGTATTAGAAGCCATCTTTCAAATCAGTACCTATGGATAAGTGCCGACGAAACTGTCGATATATTCGATATAACGCATAAAATATTTTTAATAAGTAAACGTGCGAAAGATTTATATTCAGTACGTTATTGACATTTACAAAGGGCATACTATTTGTTCTGTTTAAAGTGAAAGAAGCCTACTACTGATTTACAGAATGAAAGAGTATCTTTGGCATCAACTAAATTCCACCGTAAATACTTTATTATTCGTTTTAGGACAATAGTGTATTGAAACTTTTATATTACAAAGAACATTATCATTCAGAATTTTAAAAAATATACAGGCTGTTCCTTTTAAAAAAATTATAAATTTCAAAATTTCTCGAAAATGCGTTGTTCAATTTTCTTTTCATGAACTGCATGCTAATCAATGTTAAAAACACTAATACTTTGCTAATTTAACCTACTTTCTAGAATCAATAATAACAGAGATAGCAATAGTGCTCACTTAATTTGAATCAGCCTGTGTAATACAGGCTGGTCCACGGGAAACGGACGTTTTTGAATCGCGCAGTACTTGGCGACTGGTGGAGGGAGAAACTCGCGGTGAAGGTTATTCAACTCCCCACTCCATGCCATTTAGTTGTCATCATGCCGCTGTGGACGAAAGATCATCGCGTGTTTGTATACGATTACCATTGTAAAAAGTGGTGAGTCTGTTATTGAAACTCAACGATGCTTTAGGCGTCACTTTCGTATTGGTCGTCATGGTGAAGTCCCAAGTCGGAATACAATTTAAGGTGGGTGAATGCATTTAGATCTAAAGGATCAGTAATGAAAACAAAGCCACCCGGCCCTACTCGTACTGCACGTACACCACAAAACGTGGATAGAGTGAGAGATGCAATTCAGCGCAGTGCCGGCCGTTCCGCAAGGCGTCACGCAATGGAATTTGGACTGAGTAAGAGCACAGTGAAACGCATCTTACACAAGGATTTAGGGTTTCATCCATATAAAATTATGATTGTACAGAAGTTAAATGAGCCTGATCATCAACAACGCATTACGTTAGCTGAGACAATGTTAAACATGTTTGAAGAGAATGAGGATATGAAAATTGTGATGAGTGATGAAGCTCATTTCCATTTGAATGGGATTGTTAATAATCATAACTGCCGTTATTGGGCCTTGGAAAATCCTCGTGAGCTACATCAGAGACCATTGCACAGTCCAAAAGTCACCGTTTGGTGTGCTGTAGGAAAATGTGGAATTTTCGGACCATTTTTCTTTGAAGAAAACGAAAGTACTGTGACTGTGACTTCTGAACGATATGTGAATATGATGACAGACTTTTTCATTCCGGAACTTGAAAGACAAGAAATCGATCTCGATCACGTATGGTTTCAGCAGGACGGGGCTACTGCTCATACGGCCCGAGCCTCTATGGCAGCAGTTCGAGCATTGTTCCCAGGGCGAGTGATCTCACGGTTTGGTGATGTTGCGTGGCCACCACGTTCACCGGACTTATCAATGTGTGACTTCTTTCTATGGGGTCACCTGAAGGCACATATTTACAAAGAAAAGCCACGTACTCTAGAAGAATTGAAGACTGCAATTCGGAACCAAATTGAACTAATCAATGAACAGTTATTGATAAAAGTGGAAACAAGTTTTCAAGAAAGACTTGAAATGTGTGTCCGTTGCAATGGCCGTCATTTGGGTGATGTAATTTTTAAAAAATGAATCAAGGTATTTTTTTTGTAAATGGCATAACCTTACCTTTATTTCTATAATAATAAAATTTGTCTATGTTTAAAACTTTAAGAGCAATTGTTTTTTTTATCCATCCTTTTCCCGTGGACCATCCTGTATAATAACATGTCGCCGCATTTAATATAATTTAACATACTGTATTAAAAGGCCTTCGTATATCGATGTAGGTATAAAATTAGTAAATCTTTCAAATAAGTCATCTGGTTGACAGGTTGGCATCCACCAAGTGGATAGCGAACAGAAAAGAATTGGTAAGCAGGTTCATGCGGTCTTAAACATAAAAATCATCGTTTCGAAAAAGCAAATCACCTTAATTCCCAGATAATTACAGAACGCGGTCTCTTGCACACTTTCGCATACATTAAAGACATTACATCAATCGACGGCAAAAATTTACATAATTTTGCGAATCGATTGTATGTAGCGTGTTTTAAATAATGATGATAGTGGGTAATTTTGTTTAATATCGGTTCTTCATTCATCATCAAAGGTGTAGCAGTGATGTGGTCGTTGTTACCGTACGCCCTAAAACATGATCTCTTAACGATTCAATTAAATAAATTACCATACCAACACGTTACTACGATACTTCCCGCATCATTCAAAAATTTCTGCAGTTGTAAAAGCAGTTAAACTTTATTAATTCATCTTCATCACTATAGTTTACAATTATATCAAATATTATCGCAATAGTAAATGTGTTTATACCATGAGCTTAATACAACGCTGTACATGCTTTAGATTAATTACAGCTAACTTTTTCTGAAAACCATAGTTACGTCAGTTTCATAAACATAATTTGTGTAACTTCTGTCAGTATAAAAACGTTAAATTTGTTTGTAGAGTCTTTTAATTACTCACAATGTACACAACAGAGGAACAAATTCAATTTTATACGTGGTATTTAGAAGGATCATCGTTACGCGAAGTTGCAGCTCTGTTTAGTGTCCAGTATCCAAATAGACCTATTCCTAGTCATTCAGCGATAGCAAATGCAATTAATAAATTGAAAACTTCTGGTTGTATCAATACTATCCACAATAAAAAACGATCTACAAGACCAAGAGTAATAACAGAAGATTTGGAATTAAATGTTGTGGCTTATGTGGAACATGACAAGTGCGCAACATCTAGAAAAATTGCTTCGGAAATGGGCATAAGCCAAGGGACCGTTTTAAAGATTTTGAAGAAGCACAAGTATAAGTCATTTAAGTACCAAATGCATCAAGAATTAAGGCCACATGATTATGAAGGACGAATACGCTTTTGCGAAAATTTATTTGATAAAATAAATACTGACAACGATTTTCTCAAAAGAATTCTCTTAACTGACGAGGCGACATTTATTAAACACGGGGAACCTAATCGCCAAAACTGTAGGTACTGGTCGAAGGAAATTTACATTTGTACAACGTAACGAGAACGCAATATCCTGAAAAAGTAAATGGTTGGGCAGGAATCATTAATAATAGTATTATAGGCCCATTTTTTATCGATGGTAACCTAAATGCAGAAAAATATTGTCAATTACTACGGAATATAATTATTCCAGCATTAAATGATCAAAATTTAGAGCAAATCTGGTACCAATGCGATGGCGCACCGCCTCATTATTCGAGAAATGTTATCCAAATTTTAAGTGAAGGATTTCCTAATCGATGGATCGGAAGAGGGCGACCAACTAGATGGCCACCAAGGTCTCCAGACTTAAATCCGTTGGATTTCTTTTACTGGGGAAGGGAGAAATCTTCAGTGTACAACAATGTTCCTCTAGGCAGCATTGAAAAGCTCAAAAATAGAATTCAGGGGGCTTCTCGGGAAATTACCCCTCAACAAATAAGCAACGTTTTAAATGAATTTTATAATAGATTAGGCTACTGTTTGGCTGTTAACGGCAATATTTTTGAACATCTTGCGTAGAATTAGTAAAAGCTTTATTTTAAGGTTTTTTTGAAGAAATGTATTATAAGATGTACCTACTAAATGTATTATAAATTAAAACACAAAATAAGTTAAACTAGCGTGTTTTTCGTATGTACAATTTTAAATTATTCACTGTGCTCAAAAAATATTTTTTCTCATAACAACATTCACTAAATTGACAATGTACGATTTTAAATTATTCAGTAACTTCGTGTACCATACACCTGTAATATGCACATCTATTGAATGGTCTCCATAACAACGTCGGTTGGAGTATGTACAGCCTTATGTTAAGCTCATGGTATAATGCTGGCAGTCCATGCGTTTCAAGTTAATTCGGTAGTAACGAGTGATCATTAAAATTTTCGCTCAAGTAAGCCATGTACACAAAAAGTATGTCCTAACTTAAGTTATTAGAGGAGATCTGTTATTATAATTTCAAACGTCATGATTGTTAAAAAATAATTTGAAATGCTGACTTTTATATTAAATATATTTATAATTTTTATACAAAGTAATAGAATATTATCAAAAATGTGTAAAATGTTGACCATTCTCCACCAAGCATAATCGCACTCTATTTCGTAGAGCATTGAAAACATTGATCAGTATTTGCGGTGAGTTATTGATGTGTTGACATTTTTCTATGATTCTATGATTCTATGATTCTATGATTTTATGTCTTAACTCTTGTAGATTATTAATTGGTGTTTCATAAATAATATTCTTTATATATGGCCACACAAAAAAATCCATGACTGTTAAATCACACGATCGTGATGGATATGGAATCGCTGTATTTCTATTTATTATCCTATCGCCATAAAATTGTTGCAAAAACTGAATATTTTCAAGTGTAACGTGAGATGCAGCCCCATCCTGTTGAAAATTTCCGACCTGGAGTTCATCATTAGTCAATTGATTAGTAAAAACACTGAGAATTTCGTTACGATATTTCTCCGATGTTATCGTGCCCTCAAAGAATATTGGTCCTATTAATCGGTGACGACTCATACCTACCCATACGCCTATTTTTTCTGGATGTAGAGGAACTTCTCTGTAGAAATAAGGATTTTCACTGGACCACATACGCATATTTTGCGAATTAACATAACCTTTCAAATAAAACCAAGCTTCATCGGTGAAAAAAGTATGATTTAAAATATTGTCTGTCATTGTTTGAATAAACCATTGGCAAAATTGTGTTCTTTTTTCATTATACGTATGTAATAGATTTTGTACAGAAGTTAATTTATATGGATACATGTGCAAGTCCTTTTTTTAAATTTTTTGACATGTTCCATACGAAAGCCCTACTTGTTGCGAAACTCTGCGAATAGATGTTTGAGGAGATTCGTTAATAATTTGTCTTACATTTTCAATTACGCCGCGACTTCTCTTGAGAGGAGGACCGCTTCCTATTTTCCTTAAAATACTGCCTGCTTGACGAAAAAGATTTTGGCAATGCATTAGCGTATCACGGAAAGTTTTATAACTAGGAGCAGTATTTGGATATCTCTCTTCAAACACCGCAAGGCAATTTTCTATTGAATGCTGCCAAATACCATCAATTTTTTAAGATGTCAGGAAGTAACATTCTACCATAAACGTTCTATGCATATCATTAAAGGCCATTACTTTTTCTTTTGATGAAACTTATATATTTGACACTGACAGATGTTTGAAATAACATCATAATGACTAAAGCTAAATTTTTAAATACACGGCCAGCTACGAGTGAAAATTTTAATGATCGCTCGTTATTAGAAGAAAATTATCAACTTGCGCTTTTTATATTGACCCATGCTGCATAAAACAACTTCGTGAAATATTTTTTTTTAATTTTTTCGATAAATTTGCATGGCATTTTATAACAAAGCAATAAATATATGTTTCAAAAAGAAAAAAATACTTTTAACTAAGAAACATTCTGGTAGTTAATTCATTTAAACTTTAACTTTACATAATAATTACGTTGAATTAAGAATACTAAATTAGACTAACACTAAGACATTTTTAATAATACAGAATATTATTCAAAATCGGGTGTGGAGAACACAAACAAGTTCATATTTGTGTGAAAGTATCTCTCCAGATACGCAAACACGTATTTCATCTTACTATAGAATCATCAGTGTGTACCAATGAAGAGATATTTTCACCAAAACAGCACCCTTATCACATTACAAAAGTTATTAAAGCGTGAGTTACATTACACTTTCTTTCGTACTAGAAACTTGAACAAGTTATTGTATAAGTTTTAATTTATACTATGTTGAATAGAGGGCACCAAACTTTGAGTGCGTTACCAACATAAAATAAAAATTTCTGTTTGTTTATTATTATATATTTGACGTTTAGACGGGTTGTGGTAGTATTCACATTGTATTAATATACACTGCTCAAAATCGTACAGGGATATTTACATAATTAAAAGAGAAAAGATTATTATATATTGTTAACCAACTTTATTGACCAGATTTGTATATTTATATATAGCGCAATTCAACTAAAAAAGTCCAAAATTAAAAGTAAATTCAAAAAATTCTAATTAACTTAAGTTTGCAAATACGAATTTTGTTAACAACGATATAATATTAAATCTTTAAATTTGGAAAGCAATCCTGAACATATCATCAAAGGCAACTTCTAGTAAACACAATTGTTTATTACTGTCCTAATACAGTTACGTGTTGCTAAAATTAAATTGTCAATCTCTTCTTGTGGTATTGCTCTCAATTCTCTTTGAAGAACTCTAAAAAGGTCTCGGAGATCATTAGTGTGATCATTTGAATTTGTAACCCTCCGTTGTAACTTATCCCACAGATGCTCTAACGGATTCATATCCGGAGACTGAGCTGGCCACGCTAACAACGAATTGTGTTTCTGTTCTAGCACATTCGAGCACTTACAATTCGAGCTACATGTGGTCTTGCATTATCTTGCATGAAATTCAATTTTCTTCTACTGCTCTTGCATATGGCATAACGACAGGTAAAACGACCTGTTCCACATAAACTTGAACTGTCATATTGCGTTCAATCAAAACGAGATCTGTTCTTCCACCAATACTTATGCCGGCCCATACTATGATTGTACCACCTCTGAAAGAATGGACTTCTTGGACTGCATTCAAATGATTTACGCGTCCTGGCTGCCTCCAAACTCGATTTCATCTTAAATCATTTTACATGCCAAATCTAGACTCATCAGAGAACATTACATATGATCATTGTTGGTTTGTCCAATTTCGGTGATCCTGTGCCCATGAAAGACGTTCTCCGCGATTACCTCTTTTTAGAGGTGGAACTATTAAGGGTCGTCTACATCTTAAATGTACCTCATGTAACTTATTGCGAATAGTTTTGTCGCTAATCAGTACGCCATATGTTGGGTTAAACTGATTTTGTATCTGCCGAGCAGTGCAGGTTTGATTACGTCGGGCAATAATTTGGACTTATGTTACCGTTGTAATCCGACTGTTACCACGATGTTGATTACGTACTTCACCAGTATCCCTATAGCGGTGTCATAAGCGACTTATGACGCTATGTGTAATTTGAAATTCGAATGCATCTTCAGCTTGACACCGCCTAGCTTGCAACATGCCAATAGCACGTAACATTTTTACGCGCGGTAAATGACGCCTTTCCATTGATAAAACTACTCAAATTATACACAAAATCTAATGTTTTTAAACTCTGCAGCAAGAAATGGCGCTACAATGTAGTTAAACGTAAAGTTACAAATAACGCCGTTAGGACAACTAATAAATAGATGTTGCAAACAAAACACATTCGCTCCATTGTTAACAAGATAATAGGATAAAACCTTTGCGCATATTATTTTTGCTCAAGATATTTATATACAGGCTGGCCCAAAATGACCGAAGGGGTTTTAATTCCTTATAACTTTTTTATTATAATCGTTTTTTTTTTGTTTTCAGTATTTTGTAAAGAAGACTTGGGGAATTTAAAATGGAACAGTACACAATTGAACAACGTGCCAAAATCGTTGAACTTTATTTCTCAAATCAACGATCCATTGTTTTGACTCAGCGTGCATATCGTCGTTATTTTAATGTGCGGGTTGGACCCTCAGAGTCAACAATAAACCGTCTGGTTGCAAATTTTCGAGAATAAGGGGCAGTAAGGAACCTTCCTGGTGCCGGCAGACGACGAACGGTGCACACGGATGACAATATTGAACGGGTACAGGAGAGTATTCGGGAAGATGGAGAAACATCAACCAGGAGACGTTCGACAGAACCTGGCCTCTCAAGAGGGTCGCTGCAGAGAATTTTGCATACAATAAGAATGTTTCCATACAAAATTCAGCTTGTCCAACAATTGAAACCGACAGATTACCAGCAACGACTTGATTATGCAATTTATTTTCGTCAAAAAGCAGAAGAAAATCATGATTTTATTCATAATTGAATTATGAGCGACGAAGCCCATTTCCAATTAAATGTGTTCGTTAATAGGCAAGACTGCAGGATATGGGCTACGGAAAATCCAAGAGTAGTTCAACAGCGAGAATTACACCCACTTAAGTGTACCGTTTGGTGCGGTGTTTCGTCGGAAAGGAAAATTGGCCCATATTTTTTTGAAAATGAACACGGGGTCGCCGTTTCCATCACTGGCGTTAGATATCGGACAATGTTGGAAAATTTTTTAAGGCCAGCAGTGGAAAACCATCCGCAAGTATGGTTCCAACAGGATCGAGCCACAGCGCACACTGCGAGGGACACAATGGCTCTTTTACGCGACATCTTTGGTGAACGAATTATTTCCCGTACAAGCGATTTTAATTGGCCTCCGCGTTCACCGGATTTAACCGCTTCAGACTGTTTCCTTTGGGGTTATTTGAAAGGAAAAGTCTATATTAATAAGCCTCGAACCATACAGCAATTAAAAAATAATATACGCGACGAAATCAACAACATAACACCTGAAGTTTTGCGAAAGGTTATGGAAAATGTTTTTGGAAAGAGCACGAATATGCGATGCAGAAAATGGCCACCACTTGCGAGATATAATTTTTCATAATTAAATTAAAAATATTCTCCATTAATATACTGCATTTAAAATTTTAAAAAAATTAATAATTATGTCTTAAATAAGAAGTTATAATCAACTCAAACCCCTTCGGTCATTTTGGGCCACCCTGTACAACACGATGTTATGTTTTTACATCTTAATTTTAAAAATATCCCTGTACGATTTTGAACAGTGTAAATCCAAGACGGCAAAGCAATGTAATATTGAGAATACGTGAAGAATTTAAAAGATACTTCAACAGTATGGGTACAGTTTCATGGCAAGAACAACAGATTTAAAAAACATTAAATTATGTAGTGTATATTATAAAATACAAAAATAAACATTAATTGAACTTAAGTTATAATATTAATAAACCATATTTCAAACTACCAATACATTTATTCATTATTTTCTTCTTCATTTTCTATTCATTTTAAAACATTTAAAATTTTCCACTTGCATCTCTTGCGCACTTTGTTTGGCATAGTCATTAGTTAATGCCCAATATATGTGCAAAAACTTTCTAGATCTTCAAGTAAATCAGACTTTTCATTTGCAATATTTTGAATAGCTTCTGCTACAATATCTGTCAAAGAATCAGTTCTTTTTTTTTCCTTGTTGGTATTTCCTGCATATGCTTCTTCTCTTTGTTTGTTGATGGAGACGTTGAAGCTATGCTAGCTGATGATGAGATATCTCTCTGTACTGTGCACATTCCCTTAACACTTTCAAAATTGTATTCATCTTCTTCAATATTGACGGCTCTAAAGTAAAACATATTATTGTACCATAAACAATTTGGAAAATTGCCATGCATACAATTTGATCGGTGTTATTATCGTTTGCTTCAAAGTCAATCATTTGGGATTCTGTCTTGTCGATATCTATTTGCGACAAATTTGTATTGGCTTTGTCTTTCTTGCAGTAGGGCAACAGAAATAGCAGTTCTTCATAAACTCACCAGCTGGGTTTGTGGTCGTCACAACTTGATCCACTGGGTCTGCTTGCTTTCTCATGTTTCTATGCACTTGAAAGAATTACATTCTTAAATTATTTATTTTCTTATTTACTTCTTTTGTTGTCAGTTTTACTATAAATTGTTGCTCTGATTCTGCCTTAATTGTCTCTAACGCTTTTAAACGTTGGATTTTATTGTGGTAATTTGGAGAGGTATGTTATAAAAAGAAAAATGTAAAGAAGAGATTCTATTTTAAAAAAGATTGAAATTCTTACTTTATACAAAACTAGTTGCAATTCGTATAAACTAATCAAACATTTTATTATATCGGGGCTCCATATTTTGTTACTGGACATTCATACACAATTTTTATTAATTTCCAAAACAAAACAAAAGAAAACACTGCGTAATCTGCAATTGTTATATGATTTTTATTTAAAATGAACAGTTGGTACAAACGAAATGGTCTTTAATGCGCAAGTCTATTATTAAACTTGGATGAAAAGTGGAATCGGATCTAGTTTTGTAGTTTAGAAATTTTGATGTATTTCTTCTGAATGCCAATATTAAATTTTCGACAATTACATCTAATTCGAAAACTTTTCCAAACTTTCTGGACGATAGAAAGTGTAAAGTAACTCAGGCTTAAGACAGAGGGTGGAAGAACATTCAGCGCAGCTCATTAACTAATGTCAACATCACGAACACCAAAACAACCATTACTGTCTTCATAATAAGCGCAAAACTAAGCCAGGGGTTTCCAGTTCTCAAAACATTTTTTCCACTCTGAAGGTTGTATGTTTTCAAAGGCTTCGACTGCTTCTTGAGGTGTTGAAAATCGGTGTCCACGCATTTTGTGTTTCACAGTTGGGAACAAAAAAAATCATTCGGCGACAAGTTAGGTGAATATTTCAACACTTTTCTCCTTCAAATAATCAACTGTTAAACGTGCTGTATGGGAACTCGCATTGTCGTGATGACGAATAATGCGACGTTTTCGGTTGTTCTTCCTGATTTCGTCTATAACTTTTGGCAAACAAATTACTGTATAATATTCAGCGTTAACAGTTTTTTAATCTTCTAAAGGAATTGTTGCGATATGTCCTGTACAGCTGCAGAAACAAGCAATCATTTTCTTGGAAGTGCTCCTTGCACGAACAACTTTTGTGGGGTTCGGTTCGTCTTGGAACACCCATAGAGTAGATTGTTGCTTGGTTTCCGACTCATACGCATATATCCATGTTTCGTCACCTATGATGATGTTGTATACGGGTTTTGCGGTTCCTACGTCGAATTTTTTGCGCATCTCTTAACATCAATTGACACCAGCTGCTTTCTGTGATTCGGTCAAGTTATGTGGAATCCATCTGGAACATATTTTTTTTACAAATAAATGTTCATGTAAAATCGAACGAATTACAGTCTGCGATATGCCAAGAGATGCCTCTACCTCACTGTAAATCAAATGTCGATCGTGTTCTATGATTTTCCGCACAGCATCGATGTTTTTTGTAATCACAATAGTTTTTGGTAGACCATTACCTAATTTATCACTCACTGAGGCACGTCCATGACAAAATTCTGCTAACCGATTGTAAACCGTCTTCTCTGATGGTGCTTCATTACCAAAAGTTGACCGAAGCGATATAATGCATTCTTGTGAAGTTAGCCCTTTTCTATAATCGTAAAATATCATCCAACCAAAACCTTCACGAGTAATCTCCATTATTTTACAAACTCAATGTCTTAAAACTGCCCCTGTCAACAAACTACTGACTCAATTTCTAAACTATCGCGGATTTCTCATTGACAAATGTAAAACTTCAAGTAACGGGTGTTCAGAAACATTCGAAGTCAAAGTAGTCCTTGAAAATATGAAGTCATGTCTGAGATAGATTGATTTTTTACAGACAACAGTTGACATTTAATATTTATTGCAAATCAGATACTTAAGTAAAGATATACGATTTTTTGTTCAGAGCCCACTTGACTTCGAATGTTTCTGAACACCCGTTATATAGTGATTACATATGTCAAAAGCACCATCTAGTGGTCGATTGTAAAAATATAAGAGGTGTCCCTCGTAACATACATTTACCATCAATTACAGAAAATGAAATAACACATCGCTTGAATCGTTATAAAGATAGTCTTTTATGTGGTGCGAATTCTGTTCCTAGTTTTTTAAAGTTTGTGATTGTGTAGCTAATTTGTAAAACCTTTATTTAATTTATTTTCAAATTATCTGAAATTCTGAATATTCGGAATATTTTTCATATGTGTTCCGTTCTAAAAACCATGATGTATATGGTTATAGACCCATTTCAATTATATACAATTTCGTCGACTCAGCATGGATTTATGATGGAAACGATCAACAGTCATTAATAGAGCAGACCAATTTCCGTGTGCGGCATGTGCGCCGATGTGAGGATGATTGTATTGCATCAGAGCTAATAAAAAGCTTTCAGTATGTGTTTGGTACTTGCTTAGACTGCATGTAAGTGTAAGCATACGTAATAAAATGTCGTCGACACATGAATCGAGAAAACGACCGTTGTCAGACGAAGTGAATAAGTTTATTATGGATTTCGCGGACTTAATATACGATGGCTCAAAAATTAAATGTTTAGTGTGCAATACAAATCTAATGTGTTGGTCAAAAACACATTGTAAAGAACACGTAAGCAGTTCGAAGCACAATAATAACAAAATTAATCGACAACAGTTTATACATGAACTATGTGTAACTATGATTGTGTGTACACTGCCGTTTACCTTGTTAAGTAATGATTCATTTATTTCATTTTGGAATAAATACGCGAATCAAACATTACCGAGTACGAACGCGTTACAAAGGAATTTACCATCGGTGCGTAAACAGGTTAAAAATAAAATCAAAGCCGAACTGAAAAATTAAAAAATTGTGGTTATCTGTGGACGAAACAACTGACAGCAAAAAACACTCTGTAGTTAATGTTATGGCGCGTAATATGGAACCTCATCAACCAACGTCTTCAATTTTATTAGCATCCAGACGACTAGAACAATGTAATGGCGAAAAAATTACAGAGGTGCTATTAGATACTTTGGAAAAATTAAAACTTTCGAAAGACCAAGTATTAATGTTTATGACCGATGGTGCCGCAACCATGTGTCTGCAGGGCGGAAAATATTGTCCTAACTTGTTACATATTACTTGTAAACTCCATGCTCTACACCATGTGGCAGAACAGGTTCGTAGATGTTATCCAGAGGTAGTTGCTTTAATATCGAGTTCAAAGGTAGTATTCCTGTAATCTCCAAAACGTATTCGGAAATTTCACGAATTGTGTCCCCATACGCCTGAGCCACCACAGCCGATTCTGATACGTTGGGGTACATGGTTACGGGCGGGGTTTTACTATCATGAACATTTTGAAAAAATTAAGGACGTGGTTTTGTCATTCGATCCGAAAGAAAGTGCAGCTATCAATACAAGGCAGAAAAATTTCAAGATGCCCAGATTAAAATTGAAAGTGTTTTAGACAGAAATGCAGATTTTGACACCTTAACACGTATTTGTGAGGACACGTCAACAGATGCGTTAAGGTGCTTAAAAGAGTATTTTGATTATGCGAATATAACATCACTAGATGTAGAACGCTCGTTTTCCTAATATAAACATATTTTTTCCTCACCGCGGACATGTTTTTCAGAAACGCATCTGATGTTGAAAATATACAATCGAGTTTCTCCAGTTTGTCAACACTTGGAAGACACTTATAACGGTAAGTGTTTTTTTAAATCTTCTGTCGTGCACACAATCACTGATTTCATACATTTTCCATTTTATTTATGGGTACATACAACGCTGCTATAATATATACTATTCTTATTTTTCGTGAGTTAATGCATATTATTTTAATAGCAGAAAACCAAATGTATATTTAATTATTTCTGATAGATTAAATGTCTCTACTTCTATACTTATATCGGTAACAAGCTCATGTTGCGTCCCTATTCTATCGCATATTCTAATATATTACGAATTACACTCCCATACTGGCGCTCATGGCGCGCACGGAAATTGATTTGCTCTAGTCATTAATCTATGCTGCGTGTAAAATAATACCCCTTCAATAATTTTTGCTATTTTTTTTTTAATTTTTTTTTATTTGATTATGTTTCATTTACGTTTTTTGTTTATACCAACTTTTTTGGATAGGATGGCATTTTTGGTTAGTTTCTATGTGAACAAATAAAGAAATGATGAGACAAAGACAAACAGGTAGTATGTAATTTTAGGCCAGTTTCCCCTACAAGGATTTAAATATTTTAAGTCGAAGTCGTGGTTTACATTAAAAAATAAAATTTTCTCTAAATATACTATTCACGCATTCAGATATGTTAATATTCAAACAGCAAATATCTTCTAAAACATATATGAATTATCTTAACTTAAATCAACTAGTCATAAGATTCATAGTGAACGTCAGAAGTATAGCGGTTTTCTTAGTTACAGTTAATTCCTTTATGTCCAAAGAAATAGACCTTACTTAGCAGCAAAAAAATTAATTAAAAATCCCATATTAAAGTAAAAAAATGTATATGAAATTAGCTTAATTTAAAAGCATTTTAATACACAGTTATAGTTAAATAATATTGCGTATAAGGCATTCATTGGTGATAGGTCATAATGCGGCAACAGTTTATGATTGACAAGACATTATCAACTTTTAATCTGTATTAGAAAAGAGACCATAATGTATTTCGTACAATAAATCTGTCAAGTTGTAAATTATTTTTCTTTACCATCAATACATATTTTTTTTAATAAGGAACGATATAGAAAACCATTATACCGAGTGCGACATTAGTGTGTCGGTGGAGTTTGGCGTGAAAACTAACAAAGATAGCTAAATGAGATTTTCTGAACGTATACTATATATACTATACTATATTGTACTATATATAACGGGTGTTCATTTGAAAAGTCAATCTAGTAGCATGTGATTTACTGAGAACATTGTGAAGTATGTCGTAAATTAAAATTTACTATTTAACATACGAAGTCGTATATTTTGACAGTTTCATACATACAAATAAATAACAAATGTGATTGACATTATCAAATGTCATTTGGATTTACGTTTACCTAACAACAAACACATACTAATATATTTGCGTCTTATTCTATCAAAATTTCAAAGTAACCTAGATTGACTTTTCAAATAAACACACGTTAGTATACCACAGCGGATATTGTAAAATTATTTACGAATATACAGGAGCTGTTACAAATTCCAACAACCCCCTTCAGAGTTTTCAGTTTAAATGGATTGCTATATTTTTTATATTTCGGTTAGCACCTAAATTACATTTGCAGTGATATGTGGTTCTGAGCACTTTGGTTATATTAGAATTTTTGTGAAAAATTTGACAGTTGCAGCGTCTGACGTTTTAAGACGTTGGTTAAAGATGGATATCGTGCTTCGAATTATTCTTTGGATATTAATTTGGGGTTTGACACTTTATACGTTTTAAAATGGTATAATATAAAAATATATACAGGGTGTTAGATAGGTTGTGCGACATTTATCGAAATTCAAACGCTTCTCTCTCGATTTTTTAAATGGAACCTATATTTTTCGATTTTTTAGCAAATTCCCTGTAAAATTACCTTCAAAGTGATATCAATCTTTGTTAGTTTTCACGCTAAAGTCAACTGACACACTAATGACACACCCGGTATATTATGTGAATTTTAATAACGAGCCATCGAAAAAATTCATAATTGGAGTAGACTGTGAAATTGGGTTGGTACTTTAGCCACTTCTACATAATGACATTTATTATTTGACATTGAAACTATAAGTTTCTGTCAAATTTTTCAAAACTCTTAGTAAGTTGGTTGGTTTGTGTTTAGATGTAAATGGACAACATTTTCAACAACGTAGCTATATGTAAATTTTGATTATGATTTCGATATTAAATAAATTATTCGTTTTCTTTTTTTTTGTAGTATCATTTAAATGCCATAACCTTTTTTTACAATGAAACCAAATGAAACTGTCAACAATCAAGTAATGTGTCATTATGTGGAAGTGGCTAAAGTACCAACCCAATTTCACAGTCTACTCCAATTATGAATTTTTTCGATGGCTCGTTATTAAACTGTGTATTTAGTTTCTAACATAAAAGCTTAAAAGAACCAACCCAAAATATTTTGAAGAATTTATACAAATATCTTCTTATACTAATATTTAGTTTTTACTTAACCCTTTCGCGCCGATGACTGTATTTTCCCGCGCGAAAAAATTGTGACCAACAGTCGAAGACCGTATTTACGCAATTCATTGTATTTAGGCGACGATTGCCGTACGAAGCCGTCCGATGCTGTTTTATGTATTACATGTGTTTATTTGAAGTTATAGACAAGTTTAAACTTGCAGGTTATTCTATTTTTCATGTGTGCATTCGGCAGTAGCAGTTCTTATTTCATACTGTGTACAGGTTTTCTTTTTAAGTTGTTTACTTTATAAGAATCGGTGTTTATAGATTTACTAATATTTGTAGTTTCAACAAAACATAAAAGTAAGTAAAATAACTATATAACGTATATAATATATATGATAATATTATATTTTTGTAGAAAATGTCTCAAAATCGAACGAAATATTTAACGGAAAAAGAACTTGAACGTATTGCCCTTGATATGATGGAAGATGACACATTAGAAGACGACAATGCGGGAATTAGTAGTGGCGAAAGTGATTCCGATAAGGATATTGTAGGAGATAGTGAAGAAGAAATTATCGATGGAGTAGACGAAGAAATAAATGGAGATGATACAAATTCGACAGACGACTTCACATGGAGGTACACACCAACCTGGACTCCTCATGAATATGATTTTGATGAAAGTAATAGTGGTATTCAAAACAAAAATATTACTAACAAATCAACAGCTCTAACAATTTTTCAAGAATTTCTGAGTGAAGAATTAATTAACAAAATATTATTGGAATCTAATAATTATTATAAACTAATAATTGAGAAAGATGCTAATATGAAAAAAAATATGAGAAGTTTAGAGGCAGATGAGTTCATGTGTTTCCTAGGACTAACATTACTTATGAGTAGAGTAAAAAAATTGGAAGTTCATGAATACTGGTCAACAAATACCCTAATAGAAACTCCTATGTTTACTAAAGTAATGAAATGGGGCAGGTTTAAATTCATAATGAAGATTCTACACTTTTGTAATAACGATGAACAAACTAATGATAGACTGTGTAAAATTAGTTCCATAACAACAGGAGTAAAAGAAATTTGTCAAAAAAATTTTAAGCCGTACCAAAATCTCCGCATCGATGAAAGTTTACTACTATACAAAGGTAGATTGCTTTTCAAGCAATACATCCCATCGAAACGCAGTAGATTTGGAATAAAAATGTTCATAATAAGTGATTGTAAAACTGCATATGTATTAGATTTCATTATCTACAGTGGTTCAACCACTGAAATTACAAATCAGAATCCTGAATTAGGAAAGTCAGGACAAATAGTTTTAACTCTTATGAAAAATTACCTCCATAAGGGACATTCTTTATATGTGGACAATTGGTATACTAGTCCATTATTATTTAAATATTCAAGTAAAGACGCCGGTGAACGTACTTTTCCGATACATGTATGCTATAACGACGAAGACCGTACGATTCAGAAACCTCATAAATAGCCCGTCTTATGGGCATTGCTAATGGAAAAATAGCCCGTCGCGAAAGGGTTAAATATCTAGGCGTTCCTAGTATCAATGCTTAATTTGTTCATTAATGAAGCTTTGATGGACAATGAGTTGTGATCTCGAGAAAGTGTGGACTGTTTTTTCACACAGTATTTTAAGAGAAAATTGTTTTTTACGGCTAATCGTCAAAGTGACATTTTTAATTGACATTTTATATTATTAGTTATATTTTTCCTGTTTATTTCCTAACGTATTTCTAGTAGTTTACATTATAATTAGAACAGAAATCCATAGTGAAGATGCATCCACGTGAGAAACAGGTAATGTAAATATAAATACAATAACATTTAGTATTTCAGAGAATGGACAATATTATATTGTTCAGACGTTGAATTACAGAAAAAATTGGCCGTGCCAATTAGCCCATGTCATAAGAGAACAAAGAAAAACATTTGTTAAAAACTTCTTAACCAATATTGACGTAAAGGAGATGATTTTCTCATGAACATTACGACCGGGGACGAATCTTGGGTTCGTCATTATGTCCCTGAAAATAAAGCTCCGGTGAATGAAATATCGTCGTTCTAATTCTTCACCTCTACGATAATTTAAAACAATTCCGTCAGCCCAGAGAAATATGCTCACCATTTTCTGGAATTCAAAGGATGTCATTCGTACCGAATATCTGCCGAAGGGACCAACGATTAATTTAATAAGATACTGCAAAACTCTACTAGCAGTAAATCATAGTATCTGTAGAGTAAGCCCGGAAAGAACGAATTTTTTCTTGCATCACGACAATGCCAGACCGCATAACACCAAGTAAACGATGAAGACAGTGACGAGTCTAAAATTCACGGTTGTTTCGTATTCTCCGTACAGTTCTTCAGAGGCACCTTCAGATTTTTCGTTGTTCCCAAAGTTGAAAAATGTCTTGGAATGTCAACATTTTTCATCCGATACTAAAGTTCGGGTTGCTGTTCGTAATTGTATTAACAGTAAACAAGACAGTTTTTCATGGACAGAATGAGGAAATGGATTCAACATTTCAACATTCAAAATGCATATATTTAAATATATGCATTTTTAAATAAAACCAGACCGTAAATCGCCAACTAATTATATCTACCATAACATACATGGGTCACGAAATAATTATCTATATATAGTTGATTTAGATATTCGGCGATTGAAGGTCTGAAGGACACATTAATATTTATATTTTTAAAATAAGCTCTTACATGTTTCGGTAAGTATTACCTTTATCAAAGAATTATAAAATTATTAAATTTTATAATTCCCACTCATTAGCGATTAGCGATTATCGAAAAAAAAATTGCAGACATTTAGAAAAATTTTGCTACGCCACTGCGCGACTGAACATATCATAAAGCTAACCAACAATATAGTTTTGTTATTGTCAACCCGCACATGAAATTTTAGTATGATTTTTAAAATGGGTTTGCAACTGAATGTAACACATCTGAATTTTCCAACTATTTACTTAAATGTATGAAAAGATTGATTTTGTACGACGTGTATGTGTAATTTCAATAGAGGTACATAACGAGCCATTGACAATAATCATAATTAGAGTGGAGTCGTGGACCTATGATTAAAGGCCGGATTATATGCAAAAAAGAAACTGAAAATATACGCATAAATATGCAGATCTTTTAGCCTAAATATGCACTTCCATATGAAAAATATGCAGGTAAAAAAATACGAGGAATGTTAGAAAATGGAATACTGTAGAAAAAAATATTCTAGTATGTTTACTACAAGTTTATTTAGAACATTTTACAACATAATTAACTATGAAAACCATTTACAATCACATATTTCTCAAAGTTTTCAACAGCAAAATTGCGACGCTTGTCTGAAAACATGTATTTATATATTGAAAAGGTTCGTTCTATGTCGACACTTGTTATAGGAACATATTTCAAATTAGAAATATCATCTATTGTCAACTCAATATTTTCTACTGAATTACCACACAAGACTTTAGCAATGTTCTTTAGCTTTTTAAAACTCTCATTTTTTCCTATTACACTTAAAAAATTTTCTTATACGGACTGACCCACTCCTTCTTTAACATCAAAACATGACTTTTTAAATTTATTTATTATTTCAACGCTCTCGATTAGCGATATAAATTGTTTTTCCAACTGCAATATAGAAGTGGAAATAAAACTGTAATTGGCTTTAATAAACGCCATCTATTGAGGTATTTCTTTATTCGAATACACCTTTTGGGCGTTTATCGCAGATTTCGCATCCCTATCAAGATCTATAATAATTGTCTTTACTCCTTCATAATGATTTGCATGAAAAATAGCAGCCTCCAACCACGTTTCCTATAGTGTGATTACTGGTTGAAGAGGAAGCGGAACACCGGGTAGATGTTGTTTGTAAAACTGAACTCGTAATGAGGCCTTTAAAAATACTTTCTTAACACTACTAAGTATTTACTAAGGGAAAGTGGTTTCTGACTTCTTCTGCAACACGATTTAGTCCGTGCGCCAAGCTAGTTGTGTGAATTAAATTTGGGTAAAAGATTTTCAAGTTTAAAGCTGCCTTCACCATCTATGGTGCAGCATCCGTCAAGAACAATAGAATTTTCTCTCGTTTGGAATCGATTCCGGTAAGAAGAAAGTTGCCAGTTCTTCCTGTATAAACCTTGTTATTGTCAAATTATTTCCTTTTTCCAACTGTTTGCATGAAATTAAATAAAATTTTGTTGGAACCGATACGTTAAGGATACCAATCATTAAATGAACTATGTATCGGCCCACACTATCAGTAGTTTCATCTACGCATATATAAAGATAATTGTTTGCAACAGCCTTCTTAATGCTTTTCAAGTTTCTGCATAGATACAGCGAATATATTTTTCTCTTAACGTGCTCTCATCAGGAATGCTATATTTGCTGATGTACTTTTGCAAAAATAACTTGACATTTAAATTGTTTAATTTATGTAGTGGAATATCTGCTGACACAAACATTTGATACAAATCTTCATTAAATTGTTCTTGTTCCGATTTCTTGGAAGTTAATGTCAAACATTGGGGCATTGTTTGCTGACTCTTTTTCGCCAATTTCATCTTTGTTAGTTTTACAGCATGAGATGGTGTTTTCATGTGTTGGTCGACTTGGAACTTTATCTCACTTGTAATCTGCAAAAAATATCACATCATCGGTTGTTTTCTTATAAAATAAATGTTAGTAAAAGATAAAGGAATAATTAAAAACTTAACTAATAATTAATAAAAGGAAATAAAGTTAAAATTTTACACACAATCTTGCAGCATACTACGCAAAACACTTTTTCTCCATCCATACGCAATTCTGAATAAGGATCAATCCATCCATGTACAGTCGATATTTTCGGCATTTTTGCTATTATATATCACAACTTTAGTTTACACTTCGAAAAGCCAACGTAAAATAAAAATAAAATTACTTTCGACCATGGGAATACATTTTTTCCAAATAGCAAAGAAACACATATACTCCTAATTTTCTGGTAAAATGTATTTTTGTATTTATTTAGAAGTTTTAAAGTATTAAGCTTTTTCTGGAATTTTGTCTCGGACTGGATGTATGGGAAAAGCATTAATAAATTCTTGGAGACGCTTATCGGAAAAGTAATGAGAAGAGGCTTAATAAAATGTTATTTTTAATTTAAAGAGGGCTGTTTAATTTTTGTTTGTTTGTTACATCCACGACATATTTGTAGTAATGCCTATAATAAATTTGATTGAGTAAATAAATAAAACTCGGATACTTAAAATATGCAAAAATGCTGAGTTACTACAAAATATGCAAATAATATACAAAAGTCATATATTATGCAAATATACAAATTTATCCAAATTGCATATAATCCTTCCTTTACTAATGATGATTAAATGTTTTGGATTGGTATTTTAGCCACTTCCACATAATGACATTTATTACTTGACACTTTATTGTAAACTGCCATGCATTCTAGAATTGAATAGTGCCACTCGCCACTTACTTTCACACCTGTACGCAAGTATCATTCGATAACACAGGTCTACAGTGATTTTGATGTTTGAAAGCTGTTTGCTAATTTGTATATGTTTGGGGGGCCTTATTCCAAAAAAACGCCATATTTGCTCTATCATATGTTTGTTCCATGTTAGGCATGATTTTTAAATGAATTGATTTTTATGAAATTAAATGTGATTTGGCAACACTAGTTAATATTAGATTTCTCAGCAAAGCAACAGAGTCAGCGCAGAAGCGTCAATACAACGTTGAAACCTGCTTATGTGCAGATTGGTTGTGTTAGTCGTCGTGCTACTTTGTCCGCGCGCTTGTTGTCTTCGTTGTTGCGTATTTTAAGTGATCTAGAACGTATAAATATGGAAAAAAGACATTGTGTGAACAATCCGAATAACTTTTGTTATATCTGTGGTAGTTATGTCGTAGTAAAGCAGAGGCAAACTATAACTTCGTTAGTGAAAAATGTCTACCACGCTTATTTTGCTGTAAAAATTGGCGGCCAAGACAAGTCCTGGGCTCCTCATACTGTTTGTTCCGTTTGCGTTGAAGCATTAAGAAACTGGCAAAAAAGTAGGAAGAAATGTTTAAGCTTTGGTGTTCCTATGGTATGGCGAGAGCCTAAAAATCACAGTGATGATTGTTATTTTTGTTCGTGTAATGTTCAAGGATTCAACAGAAAAAATAAGAAACAAATTGTGTATCCCAATCTTGACTCTGCTATTCGACCAGTTCCTCATGGACCAGATGTACCGATAGCTACCGCTCCAAAAGCACTAGAAAACGTCATATCAGAGGAATCTAATTGCGACCCAGATGACTCAGACTTCACACCAGATTTCAGAGAGCCCGAAGTGTTTAACCAGAGCGAACTAAATGATTTAATTAGAGATTTGCACCATCCAAAGGATGCATCCGAATTGTTAGCCTCCCGACTTCGTGAGAAACATTTACTGGCACCTGGCGTCACATCAAGCTTTTACCGGGATCGCGAAAAAGAGTTATGACGATATTTTACTCAAGACGGACCACTAGTGTATTGCAACAATATTCCTGACTAATTTCAAAATTAGGAAATGTGCCGTATGTAAAAGAAGAATGGCGCCTGTTTATTGACTCAAGTAAGCGTAGTTTAAAAGGCGTTTTATTGCACAATGGTAACGAGCTGGCCTCCGTTCCCGTTGCCCATTCCGTACATTTAATGGAAACGTATGAAAATTTTGAACTTCTTTTAAAGAAAATAAACTACCAAGAACATCAGTGGATGCTTTGTGGTGACCTTAAAGTGCTGTGCATGCTACTAGGACAACAAAGAGGTTATACAAAATTTCCATGCTTTATTTGTGAGTGGGATAGTCGAGCAAGGGATAGACATTGGACTCAAATAGAATGGCCCTCTAGAACAAGCCTTACACCTGGTAGAAAAATGTATCAAGAGTTAGCTTGATTGACCCCAAAAAAGCTTTACTGCCTCCTCTCCATATCAAACTTGGCTTGATGAAGCAGTTTGTTAAAGCCCTAGACAAAAATGGACAGTGTTTTAAATATTTGTGCGAGACATTTCCAGCCTTATCCGATGCCAAGTTAAAAGAAGGTATTTTTGTTGGGCCGCAGATAAGAACATTATGCAAAGACACGGATTTTCAAAACACAATGACTATGTCGAGAAAAACGCCTGGGTTTCATTTAAAGAAGTAATTGATAAGTTTCTTGGGAACTCTAAGGACGAAAACTACGAAAATATTGTTCAAAATATGTTACAACACTTTCATCGTCTAGGTTGTAATATGAGTTTGAAAGTGCATTTCCTGTTTTCACACTTGAACTATTTTCCTGAAAATCTTGGAGCAGTTAGCGAAGAACAGGGAGAGAGGTTTCACCAAGACATTAAGGAATGGAGCATAACGATGATGGCGGACTACTGCTGGGTGTTAAAACGGAATATGCCCTTAAAAACATACAACCGAATGTCCGGACAACGCAGCTTCCTGGCAAAAAGACAAAGATTTCACTTAAAAAAGACTGAGTAAAGTATTTTTTTCCACTTTTTTAACTTGTATTCCACCTTTTTACTCAATAAACAAATAATTTTTTTTAGAAATATCGTTTTTTTTTCATTTAGTATTTGCAAAAAACATTACGTGATACAAATAAATGGATAGAATTTTTGAAATCAGCCTACCAAAATTATATAAAAATAGTTTTGAAAATAAAATCATCTGTCAAAAAGTTTAATTTTGTAGACCAGTGTAATTTTTGCTTTCTGCTCTGTATTGAATACCATTTTTTCAATTTAATGTAATTTTATAAAAGTTTTGAAAATTTTGACACAAACGTGCAGATTGAATGTCAAGTAATGAATGTTATTATGTGGAAGTGGCTAAAGCAACAATCCGTTCACATAATCTACTCTAATTATGATTTTTTCTCGATGGCACGGTATTTGCATTCTGAATATTTCGAATTCATAGCAAATCCAATTTACAAAGGGTTTTTAATTTGGGGGTTCGCGTTGTAATTAGCTCACAATATTTTGGATTCATATTCTTTTTATTTCAAGGTTACCCTGTATATGTATTTTACAGTCTTTTTCTTTTGGTTTTCCCCTTTTGTCAATTGTGTTTCACAATTTGTCAAATGACTTTCCCATTTATTATAATATGGCGGCGATGTGTCAAATAATGTCCTTATTTGTCAAATGTGTTTCACTATATGTCAATTGACTTTCACGAAGTGTGTTAATCATTTTATATTCATCTATTATGGAGAATCGTCGAATTAATAGTAAAATAGGTAATGATTTAAGAGCTTTAATAATTCGTTCTATGAACAATGGGCTCACGGCAAATAATATTGGAGAGCAATTTGGAATTTTACCCAATACTGTAAGAAAGATTTATTCTACATACCGGAGAACCGCTAATATTCATAAAAGAAGTGCTGGTCACCGACCAAAAAAATTATCTGTGTTACAGATAAATGAAATTTGCAATTGGATTGATGAAGATTGCAGTTTATCACTTCGTCAGTTAAAAGAAAGATGTTTGACGCAGTGGCCACTTCATCAAATATCGCTATCGACGATAAACAGAGCACTAAAAACTTTCCATTATTCGTTGAAGAGAATCTCTTTCGTTCCCGAAAGAAGAAATACACCACAAATCATACAGACTCGCTTTGAATATGCTATCCGGTACAATAGAATCATGTTCGAAAGGGAAAAGATTTTTTTCATTGATGAATATGGAATTCAAGTTAATTCTCGAACTTCATATGGAAGATCAGTTAAAAATACTCGAGCAACGAAAATAAAAGCTCAACTAAGAGGGCGTAATTATTCTGTGGCTGCAGCAATGAATGTAAATTCACTATATTTGTTCCAAATCCAAGATAGACCATTCAATACAGTTCATTTCTGTGAATTTATTACAACTCTAATTAATCATTTACATAATGATAACATACAAGGCGCCTTTTTTGTTATGGATAATGTTAGATTTCATACAAATGAAGAAGTTGTCAATCTCATTAGAAGTCATGAGCATTTTGAAGTTTTTTTACCTGCTTACAGTCCATTTTTAAATCCGATAGAGGAATTATTTAATCAATGGAAACACATAATAAAGAGAACTCGGCCGACAAATGAGGATGAATTATATGCAGCAATACACAATGCTTCTGAACAAATAACTGCAGATAATTGTCTTCATTATGTTCAGCATATGGAAACATATCTGGGTGATTGTTTAGAACAAAATGAAATATTAAATTAATTGTTTCTTCATTTATATATTTCGATAGTTTGTACTGTGCATATTTGTGATATTTGAAAATGTTTTGCATACATGTATGTATCAATTTCTATGTACATTACACAAGAATAAATTAGATAACTTAAAATTTCAAATGTATACTTTATTTTCAAGGGTACGTCAATAACTAAATGAAAATGATGCACAGCTAATAGTATTTAGCAAAATTAGTAGTTATTAAGCAAAACATATAATTTACATACATGGGAAAAATAATTGATATAAAGTGAAAGAGATTTGACAAAAAAAGAATTTAATTTGACATATATGTCAATATGACAGGAATTGGGAAAGTCATTTGACAAATTGTGAAACACAATTGACAAAAGGGGAAAACCAAAAGAAAAAGACTGTATTAATAAATAAAATTTATTATTATTCGTACTATTTTTTTTTAAATCAGCAATTTATTGAGCTCAACACGTATATAAAATAGAATATGTGTACTTAGTTATGTTTTAGATTTTTGTACATCAATGCATAAATAAATTTTAAATAATTGAACAACAAAACACACCGAACTAAAAGCGACAGTATAAACAATTGTAACCGCATTGCCCACGTTTTAAATCTAGTTTACACAATAGTGCTAAATAACAAACATTCGAATCTGTGAATACTATTTATTTGTACTAACAGATCAAATATGGAAAGACGCCCGTAACATATTTATCACATTAATTCTGTTAAGAGCAACCAACATTCATAAAAATGAAAGTAAAATCAACTGTTAAGTTTGTAACAGGTTCGGTTGTAATAGGAAAGGTAAATACTACATGCGTGTACTTGCAACCACACACAAGAAACACTTGTAATTAGAATTGAATGAATAACACAACGTGGTGGTGGGGATGCTACAAAATACTAACGGTGGGGATTTTAGTTCTTCAGTTTATCAAACGAGCACTTCGTTTACACCTGAAAAAGAGCTTTTCATTACTGAAACGAAAGGAATTACTGTTTGGTTACGCATTTGCGATATCAACACAAAACATTCAATTGATTCAATGTCAAAGTGTCTTCTTATAATTATTTTGACAATAATATTCGAAAATTATAGATTGATTTTTTATAATTAATAATAAAAATATATACGTGAAATAACTAAACGAAATTTTTCGTAAATATTTTATTAAAAAGAATATACATAATGTGCAGATATAATCACGTGATACTTTTTAAAAGAATTAAAATATATTAATTTCCGAGCGATAAATAAGAACAATAAGTGATTAACGGATTTCAAGATACGTTCTACTGTAAGTACATTAATTATAATTATTTTATTTAATATTAGTATCTCAATAGTATATATATTCCAAAATTATGTAATTTTTATATATTTAAGCTTATACTTAATCATATTTCATTACAACTTCTACATATTGTAGTGGAATATAGGTATACATTATTATTGGCATAGCTTATACAGGGTGTCCCAAAATGACCGAAGGGGTTTGAGTTCATTATAACTTCTTATTTAAGACATAATTATTAAATTTTTTTTATTTTAAATACAGTATATTAATGGAGAATAATTTTAATTTAATTATGAAAAATTATATCTCGCAAGTGGTGGCCATTTTCTGCTTCGCATATTCGTCCTCTTTCCAAAACATTTTCCATAACCTTTCGCAAAACTTCAGGTGTTATGTTGTTGATTTCGTCGCGTATATTATTTTTTAATTGCTGTATGATTCTAGGCTTATTAATATAGACTTTTCCTTTCAAATAACCCCAAAGGGAGCAGTCTGAAGCGGTTAAATCCGGTGAACGCGGAGACCAATTAAAATCGCTTGTACGGGAAATAATTCGTTCACCAAAGATGTCGCGTAAAAGAGCCATTGTGTCCCTCGCAGTGTGCGCTGTGGCTCCATCCTGTTGGAACCATACTTGCGGATGGTTTTCCACGGCTGGCCTTAAAAAATTTTCCAACACTGTCCGATATCTAACACCAGTAATGGAAACGGCGACACCGTGTTCATTTTCCAAAAAATATGGGCCAATTATCCTTTCCGACGAAACACCGCACCAAACGGTACACTTAAGTGGGTGTAATTCTCGCTGTTGAACTACCCTTGGATTTTCCGTAGCCCATATCCTGCAGTTTTGCCTATTAACGAACCCATTTAATTGGAAATGGGCTTCGTCGCTCATAATTAAATTATGAATAAAATCATGATTTTCTTCTGCTTTTTGCGAAAATAAATTGCATAATCAAGTCGTTGCTGGTAGTCTGTCGGTTTCAATTGTTGGACAAGCTGAATTTTGTATGGAAACATTCTTATTGTATGCAAAATTCTCTGCGGCGACCCTCTTGAGAGGCCAAGTTGTGTCGAACGTCTCCTGGTTGATGTTTCTCCATCTTCCCGAATACTCTTCTGTACCCGTTCAATAGTGTCATCCGTGTGCACCGTTCGTCGTCTGCCGGCACCAGGAAGGTTCCTTACTGCCCCTTGTTCTCGAAAATTTGCAACCAGACGGTTTATTGTTGACTCTGAGGGTCCAACCCGCACATTAAAATAACGACGATATGCACGCTGAGTCAAAACAATTGATCGTTGATTTGAGAAATAAAGTTCAACGATTTTGGCACGTTGTTCAATTGTGTACTGTTCCATTTTAAATTCCCCAAGTCTTCTTTACAAAATACTGAAAACAAAAAAAAAATTATAATGAAAAAGCTATAAGGAATTAAAACCCCTTCGGTCATTTTGGGCCATCCAGTATTTAACAAATATTATCAGTAAAGTTCGGATTTTTATGCACAAGAAATGCTTTAAATATGCGCATAAATATATCATGTTCTTCCCAAAAATATATCAAATATATGCTTCATTTTTACCATAAATGCATTTTTATGCACTTTATTTTTTATGTATTTCGCTTACTGGAAATCAAGGAAAGAGTAGTAAAACAACAAAAAGTATTATAAATTAAATTTATACCGAAAAAATTATTATTATTATTACACAATATATGATAAGAACATTGCATAATAATATGATAAAAGATTACAATTAATAGCTATATACATATCAGTCGCCTAGAGGCAAAACCCCAATAGTCGACATTAATCGATTTCGACATAAATCAAGAAAACTGATAAATTCTTTATTTGAACGTATTCAAGAGAGAAAAAAATTCACATAACTTATTATGAATATTGAAATCTAAAAAACGTATTTATAAAAATCAAGAGCCAGCGAGTATTCCTAAAAAAAATTTTCAAAATGGACACGTCGGTTTTTGCATCTAAAATCTCAGTATTTTTTCAAAACTAGGTCATTGAAGCAACTCAACTTTATTTCTCAAAAACATACATAAATAATAGAAACATACAAAAAGCAAATCTAATTTAAATACTAAACTTCATTTCTTCTTCATCGCAATTAACTTCTTCTTCTTCTTCGGTTCCTTCCCTCTCCAGCACAGTTTGAAAAATATCTTTAAAAAAATAGTAGGGTGTCATCTTTCTCCCATTCTTCTCCATAGTGTTTTTTTCAAAAGTCTTTATGCTATGTTTTTTATCTTTGTTGATGGGTACTCCAGTATCTATTACTTTTGGACTTATCTGAGCAATATTGCCTGCCTTGCATAGGCTTTTTGGAATGCAGAAGTCATTTTTGTAAAAGGCTTCGCCTTGCACAGCTGGTGCCCCACTTTCTGTCTTGGTGATAATTATTCGTTTAGAAGGTTGATATTTGAAGTGCCAATAGCCCGGTTGCTTAAAGGATTTCTGAGCTTCAGTTCTCCAATCCTTAATCGCAAGATAATATCCAGTTTTGTAAACTGTAGTAAATTTTCTTATCATTTCTATGTATTCATCAGGATGGACAACTACTGTGTGTTTTTTATGGATATTTTCGATTTGACCAAAAACACGATCAGGGGAATAAAGCAATGCCCCACAACGGGAAATATTACCTCAATTCTTGCAATGTGATATGGAGCTTCATATTGCAGCCAATAGTTTAGCATGGCAATTATTGTTTAGTTTTTATTTTGTGCTCCACATCCATCACTAACTGGCGAACTATCTTTAGATGTTTCTCAAATTTAAAGTGTGAAAGCGAATGGTGCAAACAAGACGACACTTTTAAACTTCTCGAAGAGTCCACCTCGGTCCAGACATAAGAATTGATTTTGTTCGGATTTAGCTTACTCTTGGAGGTTCCGACTATTATGGCTACATGGTAAAAAGTTGATTTACATACTAGAGTCAGCAGACTGATCCGGGAGCTTTGGAAGTGCCAAATTCTTTTGCCAGTCAAAGGAAAACGTTATCATTTCTTCTTTTTCTTCCAGAAGAAGTTTATAAACTGATAGCTCTTAGTTTATCCAACCGTTATTGGGGTAATAAATTAGTCCTCTCTGATTCGTCCTTTTCCTTTTTTATATTAAGATTAAATTGCAAACAAGTTGAGCACAAATCAGTTTTTGGCGTGCCGAAACCTATGTTAAAGTTTTTGTTAAAATAATCTCGAAAAAAGCATTCTTTTACTTTTAGTTCATTGTTTCCTTGCATTTTCTGGTTATAAATTTTCCAGAATTTACAAATTGTATTTAATTCTGCAGGCAAATAAATTCTGTTAAATGTCTTAGATCGACAATAATGCGATTCAGTGCATTTTAAAGATTCAACAAATTGTTTTATACTTTTTCTCTTGTTTTTATTCTTTTGTCCAACCCTATCTCCACCTCTATTTTCTGTAGGTAGCATAGATTTTTCCTTATATCTCTTTGAAACGTTTAAAATTCTATCTTTCTTAATTCCTAAAATAAAACCCATAAATCCCTGTCTACAAATAGCAACCATCAAACCATCCTTGTCGTTTTACTTTGTAGCGTACACAAGGCTTATTCCCATTCTCTGTTCGTTTTCTGTACCTCTTAGGGTTACTTGAATCGCAGTGTCGTAAAATAAACATATCTTGTTCCCTTTTTTCTTTATTACTAAAAAAAAGCCGCATGGAACACTTGAATATCTCGCATCGAAAGGTGAGACGTGCATTGAAATGGTTGGTACGGTTTTCCAGAATGACCGCAACTAGGATACAGAAGCAAACTTTTCGAAGCATACCTAAAAATAAGCAAAGTATTGATTTATCAGAATTCATTGTAAATATAGTAGATTATTAAAAACATTATTGATTCGAAAGAATGCGTTGAGATTTTGCATGGCTTACCTTGCACGTTTTGCTTTTTCTCGCTGCGTTTTTTATTTACATCTCTTCCGAGCCTTATTACTATTACACTGAGTAATATTTGTTAGTTGCCCAGGATTACTTAGTTTTTCCAATGTATCCATCGAAAATTCTATTTCTAAATAATGAAAATAAGCAACTGTTCTCAAAGAAACTTATTGTTTTAACGACATGTTATACCTGTAAATAGGCGCACATAATCAGCTGTTACAAAATTCGAACCCTCATTGGCCCAATGGAAATGTCGCGTTTTACAATTAAGATAGATGGGGACTTGTCGGTTTTTGCATCTAAGTTCAAATTTCAATCCCAAATTACATGGGATTTGTTGGGTTTTGCATTATAATTTTATTGTAGATATATCGGCATTTGCACTCGGAAGTTGACTGTACATCATTTTTGGGAAAGTTGTGACTTGGCTTTTGCATCTAGGCGATTCAGATAATTCTGTGGATGTTATTTAATAACATAATAAGTTATTATGTTATTAAGTAACATCCAGAGAGTTATATGTATAATATATGATTGTTTCAGCCTTTACTTGATGAAATTCCATTATAACTATTATCAGGATAAAATTTGTTTTATTTTATCCTGATAATAGTTATATGTATAGTTATTATTAATAATTATTCACTTTTGCAACGAGATCTATTGTACCAATTAATAATTAAGTGCTTTTCTAGATTTTCGGCACTAAAATTTTGTCTTATATCGCTTAAAATATTTTTTTCCACGGTCGGGAGTAGAAATCAGTTTCTATGACATCAAAATTAAAACAGAAGTAGTCGATTATTCCCAAGGGAGTATAATGCTCCCAAGGGAGTTTACATTATGGAGAACGTTTGTGATTCATGCAAAAAAATGATAACATTGAAATTATTTATTGACATTTAAATTAAATGTTACATTTGTACAATTTTCAAAATTAATATTAGAAGGATTATTACTTTCGCTTACATTTACAGTTTTTGTGATTGCCCGTAGTGGTACCTACTAAAACCTGATTAGCAATTTTGGTCTTATTTTCAATGGAGTTCTCGACATAACCCTCAGCGACTGTCGTTGATTTCCAACCAGCATGACGCTTTATTGTCGTGATATCCACACCAGCATCTGCCAGTAATGTCGCTGAAGATCTTCGTAAGCAGTGACCAGTATAACATGCAGCATCAGGTAATTTTAAATACGAAGCTACTACACTCGGAATTTTTCCATACTTGCCAACTGGCTGCGAACTACATTTTCCTGCTTTGTAGTACAAAAAAAGGCGCTTATGCTTGACGTGGGGAGGACGAAGGGACAGGTATTTTCGAAACAACTCAAGCATATTTTCCACATCGGTAACCACAAAGGTTCGTGGAATCTTTGTCTTAGTGTTTGGAATTTTTACAATCAAGGAAGAGCCTACATCCTCAATATCATCTACAGTTAAATTGACTAGTTCATCAGTTCGACAAGCTCCGGCAATCCCCAGAATTAATCCAACCTATAAAAAATCAAAATACTTAATAATTGAAATACCTAACAACAAAAGTAATCTTACCTTAATCATTAAGAATTCTTTGTCATCTGCACTTGATAGAAAACGGTCGATTTCAACCTTTCTCAATATTTTCGCTTGATATCCGTCACCGGTTCTTTTCAAAAATGCGATCAGCTTGGGGAATTTGCTTATATCTATGTTGTCGTAAATTATCAAGCATGACTTAACCATAGAATATTGCGCCCATAATGTGGAAGACTTGTAATTCTTTGCATTTTCAATGAAGTATGCCAACAAAACATTCTCGCTGTATACTTGAACATTTTTCTCGGCGCACCACTTTTTGAACCGATTGTAGGCTATATCGTATATAGATCTTGACTTCGTAGGCAGCAAATTGCTTATTGCAATATATGCAGCCTCCACAATCTCTTCCGACTCACAATTATTCATTGTGCACTAAACAAACTTTAAACTAAACCAAACTAGCACCTTAATTTGACAATTCTTTTTATTTCTTTATTTTGTAGTTATGACAATAACTCAACGACTACTAAATAAATGCTCAAATCCGAATACAATAATTCTGGTGCTACTTACTTCATAATGACAAAATATGTGTTTTTAAGTTAATGAGACCGTGGAAAAAATAGTATATACCATTCGGGAGAGATGCTATTTTGTCCTCGGTGCATTGCACCTCTGCCAAAATAACGCATTTCTCTCCCTTATAGTATAATATACTATTATATGTTGAAAACGTTCTTTCCACTTCAACTGATGTGATAGGTGAATACTTTAATGACGCCAGATGTTTGGGGTCTAAATGGAAATTATTATCTTTAACAGTCGAACTCTTATAATAATGATAAAATCTTTGATATTTTTGTTAACTTTTAAAAACCATTATTCTTGTTGTAACACTATAAAATTTATCTAGTACAACTTACCAGTGCGACCTGGAACATTTTTCAATAAATTTTCACAATGTTTTACAATAGAAATTGAGTCTAATAAAGATATTTGGCCAGTCTCTAATTTTTTAAATAATCCACTTAAAAAACTATAATGGGTTTTAATATATGTCAACTGATTTAGAATCTCGGGTTCAGAAAAATCTAACACAATGTTTTTTATATCATTCTAGTTATTCGCGTAGAATACAGCTGCGTCTAACCATGTTTCCCATCGGGTAATTATCGGTTTCGGTGGTAGAAGAACATTCGGCAATTTTTCTTTATATACTTGGACTCGTAGAGGTGCTTTCTTAAATATTTTTTTTACGTTCGAAATTAAAGAATTTACTAAAAGAAACTGACCTCTAATTTCCTCACAAACTCTATTTATGTCATACGCTAGACAAGCCACGTGGATGAAATTTCTATAAAAAATTTTTAAATTTTCTCCTGCTTTAGTCATATACCATGCCGCATCTGGAAGATTTTTGAAAGATTTTTTTAATATAATCTACCAATTGTAATTCTAATTCTAGAGAAAATTCTAAATGTCTGCTTCTTTTTGTGTTCCGGTTTTGTGTTTATTCAGTCCTTTATTTCCTCGCTCTAGAGTGCTTTTGGGCACCGAATACATTTTCGTAACCACATTGACCAGGAAAAACTGCTTCAATTGCTTTAGGCCGTGCTTCTTCAGTTCACGACTGGCGTTTTGTCGTTCGGGAATATTTTCAGGGCATTTTTCTGTAATGAACAGATGAAGTAGACATGTACCTATGAAGTGAAACGAGTTGAGTTCTTCGTTAGGGTAAAACGGGATACCACTATCCTATTTTAACCTTACTCATGCCGGCTAATTTAATCGACGAAAAAATTCTAATCTTGCTTGCAAGCGTAAAGTGATCATAATGAAAATATTTATTTAGATATCTATTAATCGTTAAAACTATAAACACTCTTCTGTTAGGATTTATGAGTACAATCCTAACGTTTCAAAATGCTGTTTTTATAACAGAAATTTGAAAAGCTGAAAATCTTACCAACTTTTCTATCAATCACTCACACGAAGCATACCTTCTGCGCCATGATAGCCGTGCACAATCACGGATATCATGGCGCAGAATGTATGCTTCGTGTTTCCGGCACACATCCGCTGGATGGCGGTACTTATATTACACAAAAATAACGGTATGTCGTTTTATCAAGTATCCCTTTTTACCCACATTTCTCCTATAGAGCTACCGCTTTGAATTTAAATTTGTTGTTTTAAATAGTTAATTGACTAAGGAGATACTTGTTGAAACTTCATTATAACGCTAAGAAATAAGTAATTAAACTTCTAGTTTCAAAAATTCTTTTATTGTAAATACCACTACAATATTGTTTCGCCATACAATGGCTTCATCAGGTGGATGAAATACAGTATTTCATGGTATATAGCGAACTCGTGTTTATTAGTTTTGTGCGTTATAGTTAAGTCTACAAAATTAATGCTTTTATACCAACACATACAGACACCACAATACACTCCATTTCATTCTATAATACAAAAATTATCAACATACCAATCAATAGTGTATATTAATGTCATATCGGGTGTCCCAATAAGAATGCACAATTTAATTTGTGAATAAACTGCATAAGTTACTTGAAAATTTGAAACATTTTTATTTGCAACTTATCAGTATACATTGCACTTACACGTGGAAAACAATATCGGACAAATGTCCGCCCAAACTTCGTTGACAAACTCTTACCCCAGAGAAAAAAATTACACGGTGTCATGTCGCATGATCTTGGCGCCCAATTCTGATCTCCCTGGCGTGAAATGACACGCTCCGGAAATCTCTCCTGCAATAACGCAAGAGTCTCGCGCGCAATATGGCAGGTGGCGCCATCTTGTTGGAACTACTTATTTTGGATGTCTATGCCGTCCAATTCGGGCCAAAAAATCTCACGTAATATGTTCTGATAACGTTCGTCATTCACCGTAACTGCATTACCTGCAGCATTTTGGAAAAAGTAGAGCCCAATCACCTGCATAAAAGTCACACCATACAGTTGAACTGTTATGCGAGGATTCTCGTCGCCCCATATCCCACAGTTATGCCTGTTGTCCAGGTGAAAATGCGCCTCATTAGTAAAGATAATCTGTTGTGCGAAATCCTCATCCAGATTTAGATTTTCCAACACCCAATCAGCGAAGTCACGCCGTTGTAAATGATCGTCTGGCAATAGCTGTTGCGTCAGTTGGACCCTGTAGGGGCGAAGATGAAGGTCCGCTGTCAGAATTCGTTGCATGGTGCTCTTCGAAATATTCAATTGCTGTGATCGACAGCGAATCGAAGTTCGGGGATTTCGGGCAACACTTTCTCTTACTGCAGCAATATTTTCAGCAGATCGGCCGGTACGATTTCTTCTTGGTGTCTTTACATCACCAACTGAACCACTTCGTTGAAATTTTTGAATTACTCGACGAATTGTCGATGAATCTGGTACGTTTCGGCGACCGTAAATTGCACGCAATCTTCGAAGTGTTTCTAAGGAGCTTTCACCGTTCCTGAAATAGGTTGTGACAATGACAACGCGTTGTTCGACAGTAAGACGATTCATTTTCACTAACCGCAATATGTCTAGTTGACAGCTAACCAAAAACATGAGTTGCCAACCGACCGGTACGAAAATGGCGCCCTTTTTAAATTGTGCATTCTTATTGGGACACCCGATATTTATATATATGAAGTTGTTAGGGATAAAAATGACATTATTCAAAAATACACTCAAGTTTAATAATAATAAGTCATGCCTTAGCATTTCCCAATAGCTTAACGCCTATTACATTAATATGTTCAGCTGTCGGCATTCACCTAGAACGAGAAGGAAAACAACGGAAACCTACTTGAACACCTTAGTCCCGGATATAGATTCGAGGCTGCCAGCATGATAAGCCAGTGGGCAGATATTTAAATAGCATCTTCCATTGTTAAAGCAGCAGCAGGAAGTGTAGAAGGGTGCTAAGCGGCACGAGCACAATCTCCTCCAATTATCGTTGTTTTGGTTTGGTCAATTATTTTTTCCAGATATACTATGTAATCTTTGTTCCCAAGATGAGGGGCATTTACAATTGGAATTCGAAGTGTTGATTTAACATTTACTTTTATTTTTTATCATAAAGTTTCAATAGGAACAGCATGGGTGAATTAGGAGGTAACCTTAGTAAAGCTGCTCTTTCGCGTCTAACACTATTTACCAAACCCGATTTACTTTGTACTTCAGGATCTGGGGATTCCATGCTCTTATTAATTTACAGCTGTAACTTTTCCTTTAGTGTCAATTGGGGCTGGGTTGATAATAACTGATTTTCATCATCTTTTCGTGTATTTTGTAAATAATTCAACACACCAGTTAAATCATCATTTCGTAGTTGCTTTATAAGTTCCACTAAGGATGTTTTCATTTTATTGGCGAGTGCTGAGTTTTTGCTAGACAATTGTTTTATAAGAAATTTCAAAGCAGCATCAGCTATGCATAAATTAGCATCTAGTCGACAGATTGTTTCTACTGTTAATTTAATTGGGGTCAGCACATCAACAATTTTATTTAGCAAGTCAAAATCAGCATCTTCTAAACGGATTGGATGATTGAGATCTAGAAGAGCTTTTTGAATGCAGGTTTTTAAAAGAGAAAATCGTTCCAGTATGGTTAAAAGACTATTCCACCTGGTTTTACTGTCCAAAAGAAGTGACACAGCTCTTTTTCATGTTCAATATTCACATATTTTTGAAGTACTGTTTCATTTTTCAATGGTGATCTTTTGAAATACACTACAACTTTGCGGATTTTCTTTATCAGCTCATTAATGTTTTTATCTTTCGTTAACTCCGGTATGTGTTCTCCCACAAGTTCATTTTGTGACATTAAGACTAAACCTGATTCTGGACAGTCTAAGTCTTCTAAATTGTCATCATCATCGCCATCGTTCGTATAATCAGCAGTCACAGCTGGTTCATTTATAGTATCATCTCAGTCTGAGGCAGGGCTGCCTTGCCTGTCTTGAAAATAATTCTTTATTTTATAAAGCACATCACAAACGGCCAAATTGATACCATGTGCGAGACAGTTGTTGTTCAGTGCAAACAAGCTGTCCCACCTTTATCGTAACGTTCGGTCCATCAGTTACAGTAGCCACGATATCAGTTTCCAGGGCAATATCAAATTTACTTAGACGCTCTTTCAATATACGAAAATAATTTTCAGCCGTCATGCTTCCATGAATAGGATCGAGTCCGAAGTTCCAAATTTTTTTATATGAATGAACTTTGACAGCCATGTATCGTTTATTGGACGTTGATGTCCACTCGTCGAAAGATAGACTGAATCTTTCACCTGCAGTTTTCAAATGTTTTAATTCTGCAGTTACTTGCTTTCTGATTTTTTCACTGTAATTCATAACACGCTTTCGAATTGTGACGGCTAATTTTGGTAAATCCGTGTATTTCGCTAAGAGCAATTTTCTCAAATCGTCTGAAGTTATGAATACACTGAATGGAAATCCATCTAATACAATCATTATTGCCAAAACATCACCCAGGCTATCGTCGGCACTTTTAGTAAAATAATCTTCTTCTAACTTTCGTTTAGCTGGCAGCGATGCTGTGTTCAGATTTTCAGAATCTTGACTTGTTGAAGCTGTTAAACGATTAACGTCAGCTAAAATGTCAATGTTATGTTTTGATGACAAATGTGTATGTAATCCCTTAGTCGATCCACCCAAAGTCTTGAGAATGGCAGGGCATCGCTTATATTTAGCACTATTCCCGTCTTTCGCAACTAAAACATAACTCCACGCTGACGACGTATCACTGTTTTTTTATGTTGAACAAAGTCTCCCGCCATTTAAAATTACTTTTTCAGATAATTGACTTTTAAATTTAAATGACGTAACCTGCGTAACCTTGTCGCTGGTAGAATAATAAATGAAGAAAGTAAATCCTAATAATCGTATTTATACTTTCGTGTAGGGAATCCCCGACGGGGAATCCCTCGCAACCATATTATGATATATCATATGAGGTGATCGAATGATTCTCCTGTTGGCCCGTTGTGGAATTACTTTAACAGTATTGTATTGAAGTATGCCGAGCGGGGAAGTCGCTTCTAAGTTACATATTATTTGGGCTGTACCTGTGTAGTTCTGTTATCGTACGGCGTACCTAAGGTTGATTTTTTGTCTTTATGTAATAAGTGCCCTTAATATAATCTAGGTAAGGTCATTGTCAAGGCTCAACGGATTACGGTATGCGAACTAGCAATCCCGAAAATCCCGAGATTAGCCAAGTACAATCCCGGGATTTACGGGATCAAAACCCGGCCGGGATCCCGAGAACCCGGGATTCGGGATCCCGGGATTATATTCTCTAATTATAATTAATCTCATTTATAACTATCACTAAGTCTGTTAGTTGATTACCCATATCTTGCCACTCCTACAAAATTTTAATTAACCAATTACTAGCCAATTCTGCTATAAAAAAAAAACCGACGACGCTCCATAGAAACGATTCCAACTGCAGAAATCGCCCCTATAAGATGCACGTTCGGACCTCTCTATGCGGGAAGGAGTTGTACTGCTCTATCACCAACTTTCGAACGACCGCGTATTCTACGGCAAAACAGATCAAAGTTTATCTCATTCACCCAAACTATTTGTCTTCCTACTAGAATGAATTGGTTTAGGACCCTTACATATTGTCAGTGTTTTTCCTTATTCTCATTATTGTTCATATTCAACGACACAGTATGTACGCTTTTTAAAGTTAGCAACCTTTCTTCTAAATAATTTCTCACAGTAGAAATAGACACATCTTTATGAAATTCTCTTAATGCTTTATTTTGAATTTGTTTCAGCATTAATGTACAATCTCTTTCTAACCATGAAATAATTCGATCAATTTGATTTCTAGTTAACAACCTGGGTTCTTTTTTTGACCACATTTTGGTAACATCTTCTGTCGGCGCGAACGAACCCAGTGAAACCCTGTTTTATACTTTATTCCTAATACTGTAGTCAACCTAGTCAAATCTTCTCCTTTATTAGCACATACAACAATTCTTTTTTCTATCTTGTTATGTGTGATGCATGTAAGATGTTCTTTTAATATCTTTACTTCCAGTTAATACATCTCTGCATATAGGACTTCTTCATGCGCAGCTGTAGTTAGCAAATTGTAGCACTTTGTATGCCATTGTTATCCGAAACACAACAATAGTGAATAATAAAATTTAAAAACCCTTACCACAATAGAATTTAATGATTCTAAATACGTATTTCTACAACCACGTTGTCATCTTCAGTAGAAAAAACAGTATATCACTTGAACGCACAAAAACACTCACAGAAGGATTGTTCTGAACGTCTTCTAGTTTAACACTAAAATCTTCAATCTTAAATGCTACAAAAATTACCTACATTTTGGTAAACCCCACCTATTCATGCAAGAGCATTAACCCATTATTTGTAAATTCTATAGAAAAACCGTTTAGAAATATTATAAAAGCCGTAATTTAACATACATTGAGAATCCAATTATGAAACTAATCCTTAAATTATGTTGAAATATAAATTTGGAAATTAATGTTGAGTCAGAATATTTTAATGGCAAATATTGTAATGAAACAAATTTAAAAATAAATTCCATGAATTCGAATATATTTTTTTTTTTAATGGTTTTCCTATTTTTCTTGCTTTAATAACATCTAACTGTCAATTAACTCAAATAAAGAAGAACCTGGTATAGGACCCAAATCTGCGTTAATTACGTTATTCCTATTTTTAAAGATAAAAATGCTCTCAAAACTATCTAATTCGCGGGGGCGCGTGACGTTTTTTTATTAATCTCAGACAGTCAGATGTTACGTTGTGATCTGATTCAAGAATATGTCGGGCAACACTTGATTTTTCCGGTCTATTGAATCTAGTATGCGAAACATGTTCTTTATAACGAGTTAGAATCGAACGTTTTGTTTGGCCGACATATTTTTTATCACAATCTTTACAATTTATTTCATAGATTCCAGATTTGTTGTTTACCTCAACTTTGTCTTTCGCGTTGCCTAAGAGAGATTTTAGGGAGTTATTCGACCGAAATGCTACTTGAACATTATACTGTTTAAAGGTTTTACTTAAATTTTTCGTAGTTTTGTGAAACGGTAAACTAATAAATTTTTTGCTCGAATCAATTTGAGGTAGCAAACATGTGGAATCCTGAATTGTTTTTCTTACTTTATGTTTTCTAACTAGCTTGTTTATTATTTCTGAATCGAAACCGTTGTAACTCGCAATTTTCTTAATTAAAGTTAATTCCTTTTCATATCTATCCTTTGTCAATGGCATGCTTAACAAACGATTGATAGGAAAATTGAAAGAGGCACTCTTGTGCTGAAAAGTATGCTGAAAAGTATGGTTTGAATCTGCGGTTATAAATCTGTTGACGTTGCTTTCTTTTCGGTAAATATCAAACTCTAAGTTTTTGTCATTCCTAATTACTAAGGTATCTAAAAATGGCAAACCTCCGTTGTTTTCCTTTTCAACCGTGAATTTAATACTAGGAAATTTTTAATTTAATTCTGTTACAAAATAATCTAAGTCGCACTTATTGGTATCAAAAATTGCAAACACATCGTCTACATAACGACCGATATGTTTGGAAAATATTTGGCTGACTTTTTAAACTCAATCTCAAAGTGACTCATAAATAAATTCGCAATAAATGGAGATAAGCAATTACCCATGGCTGTACCCTGTTGCTGTTCAAAGAACTTGCCTTCGAATTGGAAGCAATTTTGGGCCATACAAAGGCTTGTTAACTGCAAATATTCATTTATTTTTCCCTTTTCAACGTGATTGCTATGAAGTAATTCAGACAAATATTTTAACGGTTCTGGGATAGGTACTGAAGGAAACAAGGACGTTACATCGAATGAAACCAAAATGTCACCATCTTCCAGTCGACAATCTTTGACTTTCTGAATAAATTCTGAAGAATTATTGACCGATAAACTAACTGATTTTTCTGGTAATTTTCTGAATTCATTCACCATTTTGAAATAAAATAAGTCGGTGAGTCTTTAATAGTCTTTAATATTCATTATTTGCACCAAACCTAAGGTAAACGCACTGAAATAACACGAACAGTTCGTAGTATCTATGAAAACTGGTACTGACTATGTAAATAAAGAAATTCTGGCGTTTATAATTTTATAAGCCTACTTGAAAACATAGTTAAACATACATCTGAATTACAGTTATTATATTCTGAATTACAATTGATACACTTTGAAATTAAAAGTAATGAGTCTCAAATACAATTGGTACATTCTGAAATGAAATTTACTAGTCTGATTTACAATTGACGCTTTCCAAAATTAAACTATCTAATCTGAATTACATGTGACGGATTCCGAATTCAACTTTACGGTTTCTGAATTACAGCTGGAAATGTTGTAGTAAAATTAATGCACAACAACACAAACTGACAGATAATAAAATTAATAATGTTGCAAATGTTTTATAAATTGGCAAACAAATTACATGGCATACGTGATTTTTGAAAAAGCATAATGGGAAATTGCATTCAAATCTAAAGCTGCCTAGTCTGCCTAGTGACAGAAAGCTTCTTATTAAAAGAAACATTCCTACACATAATTGCATAATTCCTACATTAAAATTTTAACGTAAATATTATTTCAAATGTTTTAGAAAGTTCGTTTCACCGTAATTAATAATAATTTTTGGTACTTCTACGCGGTTATGTGAGTTCTAAATTTTTATGTATATCTGTCAACAATAAGAGAATATTTCGAAAATAAACTAAACGGAAAGCAGATTTTAATAGACTAAAAAATAAGAACAAGTACACTACCATGTATTTATTAGTCTATTTAGGCTATTAATGCACCCATGCAAGTTTAATGTAGCGTAATTAAAAAATGAATACCGAAGATATTGCTACGTCGGTATTTAGGTTAATTACATGTTCCTTTACAGTTCCTGAGTTTGTTTGTTTTCGAATCATTCAAATATTACGTAGGAGTAGTCTGTGCTTTCAACGTTTTTTACAACCTATACACCTATTGTGTGTAAAATGTAATTGAATCATCAAGTAGTCTAAATTTTTTCTGTGTTAAAATAATTTCGTAATTTTAACGGATTATTAATGGCAAACCTTCAACACTTACGAGTAGAGTAAGGTACTTAAGTCTGCGAAAACATTTCCAATTTAACCAGACAAGAGATGACGTTGGTATTTATAGCACGATACATTTTTAATTTGTTGTATACGCATCGTTTATATACTTCTGAAGGATGACAGATCTCTTGGTCTTCAAAGCAATGTGATAAGAGGATGGTGTTGAAGATACATTTAATATTGTTTCGTAATATTTTAATTTCAAACATTTTTTATTGTTAAATCTAAATAAATCTAGGATATAGAATTTAAACATATTTCCATTTTTATAAATATTTAACGTTCACTTTCTTAAACCGCTTTATTAACAGAATTTTGTTACACTCAACGATCACGTTTCCAAAATATATACAAGCTGTCCCGTACCGTTTTGTTAAAATTTTAGGAGTATAAAGTAGACTTCATTTCAAGTAACAAAAACGCAAAACTTGTATATCCATTTTTATTTGTTTCAAAGTTACAGATCTATGAATGTGATTGTCAGATCATGAAAAAAATGTAATCCCAAAGTCAATAAAAACTGATTTTACTTAAAAAAATCCAATTAATAAAATTTTCGAAATGTCCACCTCCTTGCTGAATGTGGTCTTGTACCCGTAAGCCAACAGAAGAAATACTTATCCGAATTTCATACTTGTTTTGTCGGATTTGCTCGGCAGCCAGGTGAATACGATCCAACAACTCCTCTCTTGTGTTCGCGTACCCCCATAAATAAAAGTCAAGGGGATTAAGATCGGGTGATCTGGGTGGCCATGCAACAGGACCACCTCGACCAAACCATCTTGGATAATTGACGTTAACCCAATTTCGGACAGCAATTCCGAAATGTGGTGATGCCCCATCCAAGTGAAACCACATATCTCGTCGAACATACAGTGGTACATCCTCTAAAAGACCTGGCAGTTCGTCAATAAGTAATTGAAGGTAATTGTCCGCATTTATCCTCCTAGGAAGAACGACAGAACCAATCAACAAGTCATCGATTAGGGCCGCCCAAACGTTAATAGAAAATTAATGTTGAAATTTAGATGGGCGTATAGCTCTGGGATTTTCTGATGACCACCTGCGCAAGTTTCTCAGATTTGTAACACCACTTCTCGTGAACGTAAATTCATCTGTCCAGAGGACTGTTCTGCAGAAATTAAAATGAAGCCGTGACTGTCATAATATCCAGGTAGAATAAACTGGACGAGAATAGTGGTCTGCCTCAAGCAAACCGTGTCCCCTGCGATAATCATATGGATATAAGCCCTCATCTTTTAAAATTCGCCAAACTGTCGTTCGTGGCACTCCTAGTTGTCTAGCGATTCGACGTACACTGAGAGTTGGATCCTTTGCAACAATAGCTACTGCTTATTCCTCTACGTCTGCTGGCAAATTTACTCCTCGGTCGAAAAGATAATCACACAATCCGCATTCCCGAAATTGTCTGTGTACTTCCAAAAACGTTCTGTAATGAGGAATGCGCCTATCGGGAAACCGATGTCGGTATTCAATAACTGCTTGACGTGCACTGCCGTTACAGTAACCATACACAAAATGCATGTCCGCATATTCTTGAGAAGAAAATCTGTAAGGCATTTTGAATAAAGAAAACGTGTCCACTCACTAATGAACTGAAACGTAATGTAATCATTTATTAAAAAGTGCAACGTTAACAGTCATCTGAACATTTGTTTATTGTATGATATTCATGGCTCAGCACTTACGAAATAAGTAAGAACCTTCTTTATCATAAATAAATTTCCAGTACTCTTTTTTGTAGATCTCCAAGAAATTACTGTATGGCACAACGACACGTGTTTATTTATTTTAGGATAACATTTTATTATGCGACGTTGACAATCACAGGCCTGTTATTGAATCGTCTAACTTTTTTTTAAATAAAATCGGTTTGTATTGACTTTAGGATTACATTTTTTTTCATGATCTGACAATCGCATTCATAGATCTGTAAGTCTGAAACAAATAAAAATGGATATACAAGTTTTGCGTTTTTGTTACTAGAAATGAAGTCTATTTTACACTCCTAAAATTTGAACATAACGATACGGAACACCTTGTATAGTAAGGCCTATTGCCGAACAATGGAATTTTATCTGGAACTACATACTTAAACCATACAAAACCAACTAATACTTAATTAGTAATGATATTTTATTATTTACTTTCTAGCAAGATCAGATCATAAACCTTGGTATCGTTGTCCGTAGATACCGTTTCAACGAATTCATTTTAGAAAGTTTCACTGTTCGTTGCTTGGTACATCTCAGAAATCGAACTCACAATAAATGATAATGTTATTCAACAACGGTACACTGGAAAATGGAGCTTTGCATGCTAAGACGAGATACTCGAAATTACCCTTTACGGGTTAGAAATTGTTGCTATCCCCACGAATGGTGTACCAATAATCCAGTGTGTTTGAATGTTGAGAAATGTACTATTCTTTCCTTCTCTATACGTTCAAGTATTATTTCCTTCGATTATACAGTTTCGAATGACATAATTACTAGGGTTTCGCAATTTCGAGATCTTGGCGTGCTGTTTGATTCACATCTCTCTTTTAGTCCACATATTACAAGCACTTGTTCATCCGCGTCTAGGTCTCTAGGTTTCCTCATTCGATCTCATTTTTTCTATTCCTTTGTTGGAACTAAGCTAGAGTATGCGTATGTAGTTTGGTACCCTCGATATACGTACCACCAACTGTCACTCGAACGTGTCCAAAAACGTTTCTTGAAGTACTTGTCTTTTAGAATGGATCGCATATATCCTCCTCGTGGCACTGGCTACGAGAGCTTATTAAGTAGGCACGATTTCACTTCCTTAAGTCAAAGAAGAGATAAGCAAGCGGCAAGTTCCTAATTAAACTTGTGAATTATTATGTTGATTCTTCTTCTTTGCTGAGACAAATCAGTTTTCTAATACCAAAGTACAACATTAGGTCATCGGATACATTTTAGGTACACTAATGTACTCCAAAAATCACCATTGCTGCATATGTGCTGTAAATATACCGATTCATTCTGGAAAGTGTAGTTGTTATTATTGTTTTTCTTTGTTTTCATTCAATTAATTTAGTGATTTCTTTTCTTTTTAATTAGTCTGTTCAGTTTGTTTAAATAATTACCTTATTTACTTTTTTACTGTGTTAATTATTAACTTACAGATTTATATATCATACAAATGTTACCCTGTAACTGGATTCTGTTGATCTGTTGGGTAAATAAATTATTATTATTATTATCTCTTCCACTCACAAGAACCATTCGCTCTTGGCTGCCATTATCTTACCCCATCGGTTCATTTGAACAAGATGGATCGCATAGTTATCTATCATTCATTTATTTTATATGAATATTGATTATAGTAGATACTTATCAGTACTTTCAAGGTGTGAACATATGTGTTGTCCGCTGCTAGCAGCTTGTGTCTCTTTCTGGGTATGAACTTGTGTGTTGGTTGTTGCTGGCAGCTTGCATCTCTCTCTCTGGGTGTGTGGTTTGTGTTTGTGCGAACGTGCAAGTGTAGGGTGTTGTATGTTGGCGCGCTCGTGCGTGTGTTTAGTGACCGGTCGCGTTAATTTTGAGAGATCGGAGAACCAGCCGTTGCGCAGGGCCGCCAACCCTTTCCCGGCAACTTCTTTACTTTTCCGTGCAGTACTTCGACGGCCCGACCCCCGCCCCATCGAGGCAGGGCGCAGCCCAGAGAAGCGCACCCTGCACGGGGTTGTTCTTAGCCAACCGAGGGAACACTCTTAGCGGCTACTTCGGTCGACGACGGTCACACTTTGTGCCATCTTAACGCTTTCCGCCATTGCGGGGGCACTGCACACACGTCGAACGTGTGTGTGCTGCTAACGGCAGCCTAACCAGGTTGCCGCCCAGGACCGGTCCTAGTGGTGTGTGCATTGCGCGGCGCCATGGTTTGCGCCGCGTAGCTTGGTTCCTCTCTCCCCTGCTGTAAAGGCGGAATGGAACCTGTCCGCCCATCGGGCAGACCCCCCCTAGAGTTTGGTAGCGCATATGCTAGGCTACAACCCAGTAGAGGACCACATCAGCACCCCACCCGTTCCGTCATTTCGCCTCCCGGCCACGTTGCCCGCGTTCGCGAGCTGCAACATCAGTTTAGCACGCGACGTATTATTGCAGCCGTATCTAACAAGATACTTTTTTGCATTTTTAAATAAAGTTTTTGGTAGAGATCCAAAGTATTTATGGACTTGTGTAATTTCTGTGGAATTTCTCCAGTTGCGCCAATCACAATTGGGACTATTAGGACCTTGTCCATCTTCCACATACTCTTGATTTTGTCGCTGAGAGGTAAATATTTATTTACTTTCTCACTATAGTTCCTTGCAGTGTTTTTTGCCAACGGAATAGCAATGTCAATGATGTACGTTACCTTGTCCTTCTTCAGTGCCAGTATTATATCTGGAATATTGTTAGGAATTGTTTTATCTGTGATTATTTGGCGATTCCAATATAATCGAGAATTTTCGTCCTCGCAAACTGAAGGTGCTTCATATTCATAATACGGGACATTTTCAAAATACGACAAGTGCTTCTGTCTGAGCAGCTGGTGTAATATTTCTGCAACCCTGTTGTGCCTCTCGAGATATTGTTTCTTCCTTATCTGCGCATACACGACATTTAATGTCAGATAAATTCTCCTTAAGAATTTTTTTCCTATAGGAACGCGTTGGAATTACATACTTGATCTTGGATGGCGGCTACGAATCCCTCTGTTTCTGCAAACAGGTTACCTGTATACAGCCATGCCTGCGACGCTGAGGTGTCAAAATTTTCAGATCCAATTGTTAACGGATACTTGCCATGCAAAGATTTATTTTTCCATCTCTCTTTCTGTTGGGGTATACTTAAGATTCTCGTGGATGGAGTGAATTCATCGTTAGCCAGTTTGAGTGGCGTAAAATTGTCCATTTGAGCAATCGCATTATGCAATCTACTTTCTTTCGACTTTTGCAGAAAGTACTCTCGTAAATTATTTGCCTGTGTATAATGCCTGCAATAAGCACTCGGTATTCCTCTACCTCCTTCTCTTCTTGGTAGGTGGGACCTTTCGATCGCACTACGTGGGTGATGAATTCTAAATTTATTATTATTATTTATTTATTATTATTATTATTATTATTATTATTATTATTATTATTATTATTATTATTATTATTATTATCATTATTTTTATATGTTAATACCATGCACCAAATTTGATAAAGATATGAAGTACGAGTCGCTCTAGAAGAAGTATGTTAGGATAGGATACCGATATGGAGTTATTCTTAATATTATTTGTTTTATTAAGCGCATTTATATACAAAGTTAATAATTTGAGACCGGACACATCGGGCTGAAATGGACGTCATTACGACGGACGATGTTGAATAGCACTATTCATTCTGTTAACTGCACATCTATTTTTTGTGTGCGGTTAACCGAATGAATAGTGCTATTCAATAACTGCGTGATGTACTTACAGATGTTGTAGACTATTTATATCGTCCGTCGTAATGACGTCATTTCAGCCCGATGTGTCCGGTCTCCATTAATAATCATTCAATATACAAAGTGGCTAATATAAAATGTTATCAAATCAAAAAGACGTTTTTTTTTTAATTTGTGAATATTTCTAATGAGTCTAAAGAAAAGAATATTGGCAAATAAATAACCAAAAATTAAGAATCCATTATATATTTTCAATTTGGTCACCTTTGGCGAGAATGTTGGTCTTTAGGCGATGAACAAACGTGTGGTATGTTCACGGAATTTAAGGTTTTGGTATACGCTACCATTCCTGGCAAAGCTCTGACTTAAGTGCATTGTCTCTATGAAATCTTTTTGTGGCAACCTTGGCCTTCCAAATACCCTAGATATAAAAATGCACCAGGTTAGAGCATCCGGTGTCTCTTAAAACATGTACAGTCTACGGTCGAAATGTTCGTCGTATGCGCAAAGCTTCATTACACCTTCCAAGACATTTTCGTGATAAACGGTAGCGTTTATCTTAACGCCACAATTAAAAAATACCAGCGTAGAGCGGTCATCGGCGGTGACAGAGACCCAAACCATGATGCCCCATCAGAGAAGACGACAGCGAGTAACTGCACAATTGCAATCAAATGAAGCAACTCATTTGTTTTTTTTAATCAAACCCAGATAGAGAAGTCAACCAGATAACATTCGTAGTCTTTTTAAAACGTCCACGGTCGACAGCCCTAACTTTATATGCAAAGGGGCCAAATAGATATTGTTTCTGTTCACAAGACTTTGACTTTGCTTTATTTAAAAAAATTAAAACAAAATAACATGTCGTTTCGTCTTCTTTTCATTTTCTCAGAACGCAGACTACCTAACCTTACGGCAACTAAAACCCTGTTCTTAACAAAAACAAATCAAAATAACTATTAATAATATTATTAATTATTAATATAATATAGTTTATCGGTGCTAATGTGTGAATCACAAAATTATTCTTCAGAGTTAACCATAACGCATTATCGTTAGGTGTGCCCGATTTTACGATAGATTGATTTTACTAACCTATTTATCTGTCATTCCTCCGCGTGCCACCATGTTGGTGAAAAAAGAGAAAAATAATTTCCCTCTTGCATATCATCTGATATTATATAAATACTAAATTATTCACCCACAATTAATATTTTGTTTATATAAGAGGACATATCTGTATCTTACCTATCCAGCCATGAGACAGCTGTCAAGTCAATTACTAAAAAACAGCTGTGACATATGAAAGTACACATGCTAAGTTATTTATAGTTTGTGCTACTTATTTAAAGTGATATATAGAGCTGAGGATGTTTGCGGTATAACCATGGTTATATCATGTAACCATAGTCATTTACTATGGTTACATGATATAACCATGGTTATACCGCAAACATATATATCACAATATTATAAAGTTTCTTACAAGAAAAGACAACGCCCAGCAATTATACAAGAAAGAATGACTACCATGGATAAGGAAAAAGAATCATCTTATTTTCAAATAATTTTGAAATAAACTCTTTCGATGGGTTAGAGAATGATGACACAAAGACCAAGATGATCCGTGAAACCTCTACAAAGGCTACAAATAAAGCCTGATGAAAATTTTTCATAACGATGTGGGTTTGAAAAAGGTGATTTTCAGATGAATTTCCAAATTATTTACACCTAAATTACAACTGCAGAGAAAGGTAACTTCTTCAAAAAATTTGGCCACATTTGGAATTCTCATCATTGGAACTCTCTCACTAGACATGTAGTAGTATTGATAGGTATTCATAGATTCGTAAAGGCTCTTCAGCATCAGAAACACTAAACCACAATTCTCTGGGAAAAATTGACGGCGAACAATTTTTTAGGGTGCTGAAAGAGCTTTACCTAAAGACTATAATACTTACAGTCTACAGAAACACAACTCAAAGTTTAGTCTGGAGAAAAAATACCTACAAATTTTCTTAAAAAAAAACTTGACACATATCAGTTGTTCTCTTACGTGGGATGTTTTTTGGGTTGCATATATCCATAAAATCAAACAGCGTATCGACTCAAAGTACTTTATTGCTTTTCAAAAATATCTTCCACAAAAGATGTTACACTTTTGCATTCATTCAAACCAATTGTTAAAGCAGTTATTCCAGTCTACAGTTGGAACAAGGCATCTACTGCTTCTCTCGGCCACTGAAACCGTCGACCACGCATTCCATTCTTGATTTTTAGTAACGGAAACAGTACGAAATCCTGGATTGTTATTTAGAACTACTTCAAATTTTCTTTTTACATATCAGCAGCAGCTTCAAGTAATTGGGGAAGGAATTGACGAAGATCATATACAATATTGATGACGTTGGTTGTAGACTATTGTGGGTCGGCCGGAGTAACTTTTAGACGGCGGATGGTTACAGGTATTCTGGAATAATGCTCATGAATACTGGCTAAATTTGCCTAAATGGTTGGGTCCAAAAATACTTATTGAGCATGTAAAATAGAAGCACCATTCGGACCCAATAGTGTATTATACTTTTAACGTTGTCAAAATGCATGTGATAATAAGATGCTGCTTCTATCTATATGCCCCAGCGCGTTATAGTAGGTTCTGTTGAGACAGTTTTTCACGAAATAAATACATGCGTTCAGGAATCTTCAAAAAAAGTTTTTTAACAAAGGATATTAATTTATCTGCATTCGGGTAGGATTTTCTGACTTCCTTTGATACTCGATGAAGAGCATATACGAAACGTGTGATATGTGTCATCCTACTGTATGTTCGTTGTAAGAGCTGACCAGCCATATTAATATCTGCAAATTATTTATACAATTAATTATTTATACAAACAATAACACACTTTCTTTATTTATATTGTGTTTTCCACTCTATAGTGACTTCAAACACGAAGTTACGTCACGTGGTATAAATTCTGTATTGTTTCGATTCTCTTAGATGGAAGTATAGCAAGCACCAATTAAGTCGGCGCGAGGAGGGGGTGCGTAGAAGCCGTTTTTAAAAACGAACACCCCCACTACTCAAGTAATTGTCAAAATACATTTGTCATTGACGTTTGACGCAACATAATGTCTTTGCTAGGGGATCATAAAGTGATACACGCTCAGAGGTTAGAATTATCTGACATTTGATGTAAAACCAAATACAAATCTCCCCACTACTTCTAATCCTGCGCGAACTTACCCCTCCTCGCGCCAACTTACTTGGCGTTTGCTATAGATGTGTAGACATTGCCATGTCGCTGCCCGTCACAAATTTAAGCAATAGAACTCAAGTAACTAATAAAACTAAACAATAGATCGGCCTACTACAAATTCATTTAGGTTCCCTCCTGAAATGCATCCCTGACTATTAATCCCTAGTTATCACTTAAAACTCAAGAAATTTTCTTTGTTAAGCAGTGATAATGTAACTTTATAAATCTTCACTCGCTGCACAAACCAGTACTAACGTTGAAGAGGTTCATACATAAATTATCTAACTTATGGAGGGTTGAAATAATATTGACATATATTTACTAGAACGACTAAAATAGACGAAATGTACAAAAAAGGGATATTTATCAATACGTTTTTGCCGTATTACGCAGTTGTTATATAATGAAACAGATATGCAAAATACATATCCGTCACTGTAAACATGGACAAACACCTCGTATTTTTAGCATTTACTTCTGTTCAATACATATGTTTCAGCCATCTAGGCCTCATCGGTTGAACTAGTGAAGCAATGTGTATACAAATTAATACAGATCCGTTAAACAACGGATCTGTATCTGTATCTACATTTACGCTAAAATCGTCTCCAAGCTATAACCAGTTTCGTTCTATCAGGCGACACTAATTTAATCAGTGACATCTGACGGAAGAAAGCGGCTAGGCCAGAAAAGGCAATCTTCCGCTCGAATAGCAATGCTATTACGAAAAGCGGAAAAATACGTATATTGGTGCTGTCCATTAACACGCGCCAGATGGCGGTAAATATACAAAAAAGGGATATTTATCAATACGTTTTTGCCGTATTACGCAGTTGTTATATAATGAAACAGATATGCAAAATACATATCCGTCACTGTAAACATGGACAAACACCTCGTATTTTTAGCATTTACTTCTGTTCAATACATATGTTTCAGCCATCTAGGCCTCATCGGTTGAACTAGTGAAGCAATGTGTATACAAATTAATACAGATCCGTTAAACAACGGATCTGTATCTGTATCTACATTTACGCTAAAATCGTCTCCAAGCTATAACCAGTTTCGTTCTATCAGGCGACACTAATTTAATCAGTGACATCTGACGGAAGAAAGCGACTAGGCCAGAAAAGGCGATCTTCCGCTCGAATAGCAATGCTATTACGAAAAGCGGAAAAATACGTATATTGGTGCTGTCCATTAACACGCGCCAGATGGCGGTAAATATACAAAAAAGGGTTATAGCTTGGAGACGATTTTAGCGTAAATGTAGATACAGATACAGATCCGTTGTTTAACGGATCTGTATTAATTTGTATACACATTGCTTCACTAGTTCAACCGATGAGGCCTAGATGGCTGAAACATATGTATTGAACAGAAGTAAATGCTAAAAATACGAGGTGTTTGTCCATGTTTACAGTGACGGAGACGAAATGTAATTACATAATTTGCAAAACGCTAATCGTCAAGGGTAAGCAACTAATGTGAATATAATTACCCTGTCCAGTGGAATTATTCAAATGCATGTAAAGGCTTTTCCAATCAGAAGTTTTTAATGTATCAGAATAAATGAAACATACATGAGTAGGTAAACCCCACCAGTTTTGTATAATATAAAGGTATTTTTAATAATATAAAATATTATTAAAAATCTGGTGTGAAGAACACAAATGCAGGTTCACTATTAATATTTTCTGTGAACGTGTCCGAATATATCCTATCCCCAGAGACGTAGATACGTATTTCGCTTTTCTACAAGCTCATCGGTACGCCCCTTTGTATTACCTTTGTATTATTCCATTTTAATTTTAAAAGAAACATTTATTTATTCTTAAATAGTACGAAAATATTTATTTAAATTCAAAGTATCCAGTAATATCCTTCGACTTTATCTGCAAATGGTTATTCTTTTGAGGAAATTTTGCATGACATTTTCGCACAATTTAGGTTTGATTTGGCGAATAACATCTCGAAATTTTGCTTTGAATGCTGAAATTATTTGCGGGACATTAGTATAGATACCTTCCTTCGCGTAGCCTCAAAGAAAAAAGTCTAGGGGAATTAAATCGCAGGAACTGGGGGCGCCAATTTATGTCCGCGTTTCGCGAAATAACGCGCCCAATTAATTTCTCGCGCGGCAATGCAAGTGTTTCGCGGCTCGTGTGGCTCGTAGTACCATTCTGCTGGAAATAATAATTATCTACGTTCATGTTGTCCCATATTAGGCCAAAGAAAGTCAGTTACCATTCTACGGTAGCGATCCGCACTAACTGTAATCGTAGAACCAGTATCATTCTCAAAAAGGTAGACCAATAACTCTGCCGACCCAAAATCCACACAAAAATTTAACTCGTTGGGGATAAAGAGGTTTCTCTACTGTTATTCTTGGATTTTCGGAATCCCAGATGCGGCAGTTCTATCTATTAACGAATCCACTGAGGTAGAAGTGGGCTTCGGAGTAAAAAATTATTTTTCTGCAAAAGCCAGGATTAGCTGCTTGTATTTCCAGCACCATATAAACGAAAGTTCAGCTGCAGTTTATAGGCATGTAGGCTAAGATCTTTATGCAGAATGCGATGAAGGCTGGTCTGTGAGATTCTTAATGGCTGTTAACGTCTTGTAAAGAAACCTGGGTTTTCTGCGACACTTTCAGCGACAGCGGCCATGTTTTGGGCTGATCTAACGAATTCGAACTGATAATTTCACATCAGTAACTTGACCATTTTGCTCAAATTTTGCGTTTAGCGCTACAGTGGCTTTGCGAAAAGGTGATTCATAGCGACTAAAAACACCACAAACAAAATTTTCACAGTGTCTATAATGTATTTTCACTATTTCTATACGTTGTTGGAACATGTATCGTACCATTTTCTTAAATCGCATAGTTTCTACTGACAAAATCTAAAATTCAAGGCTTGCTATTCAACTGATTAAAAATGCCGTGAAATTTAAAATAAGACTTCTTATTGGAAAACTCTATATTTTAAAAATTACACGTAAAATAAAAAAGCGGATTTGAATTCATGAATGAAGAGTTACATAAAAATTGCCTACTTTCGTTTAAGAACCAAAAATTTAGTTAGTACAATTTTTACAATCGACCACTAGGTGGCGCTTTTGACATATGTAATCAGTAATCACTAGAGCTGAGGATGTTTGCGGTATAACCATGGTTATATCATATAACCATAGTAATTTACTATGGTTACATGATATAACCATGGTTATACCGCAAACATCCTCAGCTCTAGTAATCACTATATAACGGGTGTTCAGAAACATTCGAAGTCAAAGTAGTCCTTGAAAATATAAAGTCATGTCTGATATAGATTGATACATTTACTTAATACAATTTTATAGGTTATCATACACGCAAATGTCAGTTTATGTCGAAATATATTACTTTAATATGCCATATTAATTAATATAAACTAGTCAAATAATGATTTTAGAAGGTAACAGTAATTAATTTGCAAATTTCAAATTAAGTATTTAGAGAATTCTTGCTGAACAATAGCACCTCTTCATGCGATAACTGGAAAAAATTACATAATCCAATTAATATGCTATTCATTCTTGTGTAATAAAGCTCATCTAATCTGTAGTAACATGTAAAAAGACAATGAAGAATTAAGAGGAAATAACTTTACAAGTAAAGGTTTTATTCATCTTATAGTGACAATAGTATCTAGTTATCGTACTAGTTTAATAATACAAAGGTATTTTTAATAATATAAAATATTATTAAAAATCTGGTGTGAAGAACACAAATACAGGTTCACTATTAATATTTTTGTGAACGTGTCCGAACACATCTATCCCCAGAGACGTAGATACGTATTTCGCCTTTCTACAGGCTCATTGGTACGCCCCTGCTTCACACCAGATTTTTAATAATATTTTATATAATTAAAAATACCTTTGTATTATACAAAACTGGTGGGGTTTACCTACTCATGTATGTCTCAATTATTCTGATACACTAGTTTAATATATTAACATTCAATAAATTATTGTAAGAAATGGCTTAAAATAAATTTGAAACAAATAAATTCTTTGTAGAGTCCTTAGATTACAATCTTATAATAAATATCATAAATTGTAGTTGTATAAATTACCAACAATAATGACCATAATTATACGATGTTCAAAATGTCCACCACCTTCTTCCAAGCATTTTACGCACCTCCTCCGAATGCTACTAAATACATTTTGCAGTATGGGACTATTTCTAATTTCACTAATTTTATTTATAATTATGTCTTGGAGATCTATATAATCTTGCACTGGTACTTGATAAATTGAATTTTTTAAAAAAGGCCATAAATAGTAATCACACGGTGTAAGATCACAAGATCTTGGAGGAAATTCATGATCGCTGTTCAAACTAATTAAACGATTTCCAAACACTTCTTGTAACATATTCATTGTTTCCCCCGCTGTGTGAGCTCTAGCACCATCTTGTTGAAAGTATCCCAAAGCTAGTTCATCATCGCGAAGTTGATTAAAGAAAGGCAATTGTATTTCCTGTCGATATCTTTCTGCAGTCAAGGTACCATTAACAATAATTGGACCAATAATCCTTCTTCTACTTATAGCGCACCAAACACCAACTTTCTGAGGATGTAAAGGAGCTTCAACATAAAAATTATTGGGCTTTGTATCACTCCATATTCTCATGTTTTGCGAGTTAACATATCCACTAACATGAAACCATGTTTCGTCTGAAAAGAAAGTTTTGTCTAGGACATCATCATTAAAATTATTTGTAAACCATTCGCAAAATACTACTCGTCGCGGATAATCAATATCGAGGATTTCTTGCAAACAAGTTATACGATATGGGAATAACTGTAAATCTTCTTTTAAAACTTTATGGCAAGAACCAACTGACAACCCGGTTTGTTGAGCAAGAGTTCTGACTGAAGTTTTAGGGGCATCAGTCATTATTTCTCTAACATTCCCAATCACTTCTTCTGTCGGGACTTTTGGTCGTCCACCGCCCTCTTGGCGTCCCACACTACCAGTTTGTCGAAAAACTGGAACATTTCTGATTAATGTACACTGAAAAGTATTATAATCAAAAGCAAGGTTGGGAAATTCATCTCGAAATTCTTCCAAACAAGCTTGAATTGAATACTTCCACTGGCCATCGATCTTTTGACCATTTCGAAAATATGCTTCAACCATGAATGCTCTGTGTACGTTAGTAAATACCATTTTCAAAATTAGAAAAAAAAATTAGTATCTTCGATATTAGATTCTGACAATTTTTGACAGACAACAGTTGACATTTAATAATTATTACAAATCAGATACTTAAGTAAAGAAATACGATTTTTTGTTCAGAGCCCACTTGACTTCGAATGTTTCTGAACACCCGTTACTTAGCTTGACATTTGTCAATGAGAAATTCGCGATAGCTTAGAAATTGTGTCAGTAGTTTGTTGACAGTGACAGTTTTAAGAAAGTGAGTTTGTAAAATAATGGAGATTACTCGTGAAGGTTTTCGTTGGATGATTTTTTACAATTACAAAAAAAACGCCTAACTCCACAATAATGCATTATATCGCTTCGATCAACTTTTGGTAATAAAGCACCATCAAAGAAGACAGTTTACAATTGGTTTACAGAATTTCGTCATGGTCGTGCCTCAGTGAGTCACGAATCACGTAAAGGTCGACCAAAAACTGTTATGATTCCAAAAAACATGAATGCTGTGCGGAAAATGATAGAACACATTCGACATGTGACTTACAGTGAGGTGGAGGCATCTCTTGGCATATCGCAGACTGTAATTCATTCGATTTTACATGAACATTTATTTGTAAGAAAAATATGTTCCAGATGGATTCCACATAACTTGACCGAAGCACATAAAGCAGCTCGTGTCAATTGATGTAAAGATATGGGCAAAAAATTCGACGAAGGAACCGCAAAATCTGAATACATCATCAAAGGTGAAACATGAATATATGATATACAGGGCAAACCAAATTAAGTGTTCACCATTGGTAACTTTGTTATTATTAAAGATACAAGATTGTTTAAATTAGCAAACTAGTAGTACTTTTAACGCTCTTTAAGATGGAAGAATTTAAAAAAACAAATGAGCAGCGCGTTTTCGAGTTTTCCCGAAAAATATGTTTTTTTCAAATGGAAACCCCTGTATATTATATCATTTTCTGTTAGAAATTCAATTTTTAAACAAAAAATCTTGTTTCTTCGGCTGTACAGGACACATCGCAACAATTCCTTTAGAGAATCGAAAAGCTGTTAACGCTGAATGGTATAGAGTAATTTGTTTGCCAAAAGTTATAGACGAAATCAGGAAGAACAACCGAAAACGTCGTATTATTCTTCATCACGACAATGCGAGTTCCCATACAGCACGTCTAGCAGTTGACTATTTGAAGGAGAAAAGTGTTGAAATAATGCCTCATTGTCCATATTCACCTGACTTGTCGCCGAATTATTTTTTTTTGTTCCCAACTGTGAAACAAAAAATTCGTGGACAGTGATTTTCAACACCTCAGGAAGCAGTCGAAGCCTTTTAAAACCATGTTTCTGAGATACAACCTTCAGAGTGAAAAAATGTTTTGAGAACTGGTTCGTACGCATGCAAAAGTGTATCGACCATAAAGGCGAATACGTTGAAAAACAATAAAATAGTTTGTTCCCAAAAATTTTGTTTTCTTCCCAGATTTTGTAAAAATATAAAAGGTGACCCTCTTATAATAATTCATGTTTTAACAAATATTCTAATATTCTAATTGAGAGAATTTTTAACAATTCAAACAATTGACATTTCTCAGTTCAAAACTTTCTATTACTCCTGTATAATAGGATTCGAATAGTATATAGTATAGCACAAAGAAACGAAAGCGACTAAACTATTTTTAAGATGTACGTGTGCTTGTATGTACGCTTGTTTCCAAGAAATCGCAACGAGTCGGATTAAATTTACACCAGTAAAATGTATGGATACGTATATGTATATTATTATGCATACATACACATATTGTGAGATGAATGACCATCAGTAGAAAGGCTGAACAAGCGGTGCGAATGTTGTAAAAAAATCGAAATCGAAACTTGTCTTATACATTTGCAAATTTTATACTAGATATGGCCACACATCTCTGACTAATACAGCAGAAATTTCTAGCGAGAAGTAACTTTAAAATAAGCCAAGCAAATTATTTGACATTTATTTTATATTTCGCAGTAAATATAGTTTATAAACTGTTGCGTATGAATAATATTAGTTAATCAGATTCATTGTCTCTTTGCTTTGTGTTTGAGACAAGAAATTTAAAGGAATTTTGTACCTCAAATGTGGGTAGTTGTTTTAAATGAATGAACAAGTTAACAAATGACACTGATCTAGTAACGGGTTGGCCATTTAATGTTGCGGTTTTAAAAATCGCGCTATTCCCTTGTATATATAGAAATTAATATAATATATATTTTTTACACTAGAGGGCCAAGCGCGGTGTACAATAAATATATGAAAAATTTGCCTTGTCAGTTTTCAAGATGGCGTCGTATTCAACGGAAGTGCGTGTGGAATTAATAAAATATTATTATAGAAATGGGGAATCTTGTGCAGCTACGGCAAGACACTTGCGTACTCTATTCGGGAGAAATAACGCACCAACGGAAAACACTATAAAAAGGTAAGGAAAAAAAGATAAATTTAGAAAAGTAACAAAGTATTCGTTATCGTGTTTCCATGTCTACTAATCCGACAATATCTTAGGATTGTAGTGAAATTTGAAGCAACAGCATCTGCGGCAGACGAAAGATCAACTGTTAGAGAACGTCCAAAGACCATCCGGGTATCGGAAGCCATAGAACGAGTACGGGAGCACTTTACAGCTCAGCCTTCAACATCGACCTCATGAGCATCTCAAGAACTTGAAATACCCCGTACAACACTAAGGCGGATCCTAAAGCAAGATCTAAAGATGAAAGCATACAAAATCCAGATCGATCAGCCGTTGAGACCGTTTGATATGGAGCGACGCTACAATTTTGCGAACGAAATCATCGAACGCATTGAAAATGGCAGCATGTCATTGGAACGAGTGTGGTGGTCGGATGAGTCACATTTCGATGTATCCGGTTACGTGAATAAGCAAAATTGGAGACATTGGGGGACAGAAAATCCACATGTAGCAATTGTTCGTCCTCTTCACCCTCGACGGTTGACTGTATGGTGTGCTATCTCGTCGGCAGGAATTATCGGTCCCGTGATTGTCAATGGAACCGTTACTTCGCTAAAATATTGTGAAATGCCTAATGAGTCTTTTATTCCCGTGGCGCTTGGATTAAATATCGTGGAGAATGCATGGTTTATGCAAGACGGGGCTCGTCCGCATCGCACGGAAGAAGTTTTCAATATTCTTGAAGAACATTTCGGTAACAGAATAATTGGTCTTGACTCTCAACAGTTTACAGGCGGAGGGATAACATGGCCACCATATAGTCCAGCCCTCAATCCTTGCGATTTCTACCTGTGGGAATCATTAAAAGATACGGTATATCGCGATGGTATAGACACCCTGGATGACATTGAAATGGCAATACGGCAGCGAATAGAAGCGATACCTTACGCCACACTTCAGGCAGTTTGTGGAGAATTTGAGAAGAGGCTACGAAATGTTATCGTTGCTCGAGGCTCTCACTTCGAAAACCTGATATATTAAACCGCAGATCTTGTTGTTTAATTGCACAAATAAATAATTTTTTTAAATTAATGTTTTGTATGTTTAATATGACTTCAAAAACCGCAGCCTTAAATGGCCAACCCTGTAAAAGCAGGTACTGATTAGGGTACTAATTAAGTTGATTTTGCAACCAACATTATCTAATTTATGTTTTTTCTCGACTATAATCTATACCGAGTGAGCACAGGCGAATTGTCTATAAGTATAACCATTAATAAGACAGCGACAGTCATAAGACTTCCGAATATTAACACAGGAAAGGAATATTAATACTGTTTTTCTAGTCGCTTGTACGCATGCAAGTTAACCAATGAGCTAGCTTATTATAATCATTTTAACCAATGAGATAACATAGAAATAGTACATGGAAAATCCTATCAACAGCTCGCAGTGTTTAAGTCACGCGAGATTTGCAAACGCCATTTACGTCAAGTATACCTAGATATGTCAGTAAGATTTAGAATGTTGGTTGAAGGTTCTCCATTTCCAAAGTAGTAAAGGTAGTAAATTATTATATCGTGTTCAGGAATAAAAAAAAAGAGGCTCTGATCTAATACATGTGGTGAATTTTATTTATATATAAGCATAAAGGATCTAATATGATATCATTCTTAAGATTTTGTAGAAGCAGGTAACTATAATAAGGAATTTCATAAGATAACAAGATAAATTAACAACATCAGAAGTTTCATACTAAACATCATAGTTGCATTCTAGAACTAATTATTAACTAAATGTTCAAATAGACCACCTTCCTGCATTAAACAGTAACCAAACCGATTAAACAAATTTTGAGAAACATTGTTTATCATTTGTGGGGTTAGTATTACTTATGTCAATGATCCTCGCGCGCAATTCTTGCCTATTTGATGGATGTACATCGCCATAATTATTTATATTATAATTACTTATAAATGGCCACAAAAAGAAGTCATTTGGCAATAAATCAGGTGATCGTGCCGGCCATTTAAGTGGATCTGAACTGCCAATCCATCCTTCCCCAAAATTAGCATTTAATAAATTGGTAACCCTACGGGTGTTATACGCAGGGCAACCGTCTTGCTGCAACTATATTTCGTTGAAATGAAATTCCTCCCGTTGAGCAGGAATAATATTATTTTCTAATAATCTTAAATATTTATTTTCATTCAAATGCCTATTAATAAAAAAAGGTCCAATTATCCGATTGCTAATAATACCAGCCCACGCATTTACATTTTGCGGATATTGCGTCTCTGTTGGTACGTTAAAATGTAAATTTCTGCGAGACCAATATCGATCAATTCCACGATTATGTTGCCCATGAATATAAAAAGTTTTTTCGTCCGTAAATAAAATTTTATTGAATAATAGTTTATCAGTATAATATTGATTAATCATTATTTCACAAAATTCCATTCGGCGGTAATAATCACCGGAAAGTAGTTCTTGGGACGTTGAAATTTTGTAACAGCGGCATTCATTTTTCTTTAAAATCTTTCGCACCATTGTAGCACTAATATCCAGTTCACTAGCAATTTGTCGCGAGCACTTTTTTGGATCGAATTCTATAGCAGCACATACTTCAACGTCTAGAGCATTAAAATTTTAAACACAAGCTTCTATATTTTTATTATTTTTCAAAGTAAATGTTTTATCAAAGCGGTGAACCGTCTTACGAGTAGTACTTGCGTTAGGATTATTTCTCTGGGAAAAATTTACTGCAAATAAATCCCTGGTCACTTCTGCAAAATTACCGCCATAAAAACTGCTTTACTACAAAATGGTTTCCCTTCGGAGGTATAGTTCCCGACAAGATAACTTCGGGTACATGCATTTTCGTCAACGACCAGGTAGATAAACCGTGCGCAATAGTTGGAGCATTTATGACACATGCATTTTCGTCACCAAAGTGCTTAATTACGGATTACTCCTTTAAGCAACGGGCTATTACGAGGTACTTAGGAGGGCCGGGTTTCGCTATATGTACCTACGTCCAGAAGAGGTAGGTGAATGCTTTGCCTTTGATTTAATACCAAATATGCCACAAGACGACCGACTAGTTAAATATGCTGATTATTTGGTTGATACGTATATCTCTGACGAATCACTTTTTCCGCCTTCAATCTGGGCAGAGCATTCAGCTACCTTAACTCGAACAACAAATGCGTGTGAATCCTTCCATAAACATTTTAACGAGTCGTTATACAAGGATCATCCAAATTTATTTGTTTTTATAGAAAAATTGAAGGAATTTCAAATAGATACCTATATTAAAATACAAAGTTTGCATATGCCTACAAAAATTCACAATCGTAAAGTTAAAAAAAGGCAGCAATTTATTGAGTCTATGCTTACACAATACCAAAACAATGAAATAAGCAGGTTACATCTAGTTAAATGTCTCTCATATCATTGTTATTTTACATAAAATGATGTTTTACATATTTTTTATATAGCTCTGTACCTATGTATATATATTTGAATAAACAACCTTGTTTTATATAAATTGTTTCGTTTCATTTTCAATTGCTAAGTACCTACTTAATAAGATAAGAAAATGGTCGGTGACGAATATGCATGTGTAAGTAACGTCTGCTTTTCAGGACGGTGACGAAAATGCATGTCCGATTATCACTTTTCTTAACTTGGTGACGAAAATGCAAACACCCATAACTTCAAATGACTTGTAGATACGTAATGAGATCTTAATGATAATCCGAATGTGATCTTTCATTATCGGTGTAGTAGTTATAGTAAACACAGCAGGGTAGCATTAAGGTGAAATATTCTTCAGCCCGATTTTACAATATTTCCTTTACATTTCAACCGGCAGATTAAAAGGGACGAGAAAATATAAAAATGTGTATTAAGTAAAAATCCCATTAATTGATTTATGATTATTAAATTCAATATTTGATAAATATCTTGTTCCCAATGCATATTGTTTAGCTTTATTAAGTATTTGCCCCTTAATTTTCTAAATATTAATTGGAAAACGCTTGTACGTATGATATTTGTGGATGAGATTTTAATTTCATGCTTATACGATACTTGGAAAGTATTAAATGTTTTAATATTCTTTAATATACTCTCGTGAGCAAAAAAAAAAACGGGACACTGTTTCTGCGTGGGTTTAAATTGTGACTACTTAAATGGCTATCTTTACTCATAATAATAAGTAGAGCAGACCAATTTCCGTGCGCGCCATGAGCGCCGGTATGGGAGTGTAATTCGTAATATATTAGAATATGCGATAGAATAGGGACGCAACATGAGCTTGTTGCCGATATAAGTATAGAAGTAGAGACATTTATTCTACCATAAATAATTAAATATACATTTGGTTTTCTGCTATTAAAGTAATATGCAAACACACGAAAAACAAGAATAGTACATATTATTCTGTATGTACCTATAAATAAAATGGAAAATGTATGAAATCAGTGATTGTGTTCACGACAGAGGATTTAAAAAAACACTTACCGTTTTAAGCGTCTTCCAAGGATTGACAAACTGGAGAAATTCGATTGTATATTTCAACGCCAGGTGCGTTTCTAAGGTTATTTCTGAAAAACATGTCCGCCGTGAGGAAAAAATATGTTTATATTCGGAAAACGAACGTTCTACATCTAGTCATGTTATATTCGCATAATCAAAATACTTTTTTAAGCAACTTAACGCATCTGTAGACGTGCCCTCACAAATACCTGTTAAGGTGTCAAAATCTGCATTTCTGTCTAAAACACTTTCAAATTTAATTAGAACACTTTCACTTTTTGCGTTTTCTACAGCACACAGTTGTGCGTGAACATCTTTAACGATTTGCAGTGAGTCCTCTAACGACAGCGACGAATTTTCTAATTTTGTTATTGCTTCTTCTAGTCCCAAGTAATTCTCACGAATACTTTGTAAATCTATTTTAATCTGGGCATCTTGAAATTTTTTCTAGCTTGTATTGATAGCTGCACTTTCTTTCGGATCGAATGATAAAACCACGTCCTTAATTTTTTCAAAATGTTCATGATAGTAAAACGGCGCCCGTAACCATGTACCCCAACGTGTCAGAATAGGCTGTGGTGGCTCAGGGGTATGGGGACACAATTCGTGAAATTTCCGAATACGTTTTGGAGATATCAGGAATACTACCTTTGTACTCGATATTAAAGCATCTACCTCTGGATAACATCTACGAACCTGTTCTGCCACAAGATGTAGAGCATGGAGTTTACTAGGACTGGGCGAAGTATCGATACATCGTCCAATACCCGATACCATAGCTGGTATCGATTCCCCGATACCTCAGATTACAAAGGTATCGATTCTAAGGTATCGATTCTAAGGTATCGATTCCAAAGTATCGATTCCAAAGTATCGATTCCGAAGCATCGATACCTATCGATACTTTACCGATTCCAGTACTCGCTAAGTATCGATGTATCGAGTTAGCGATATATCGGGTAGCGATGTATCGGGTAGCTTACCTTTGTGCATTTTTTTAAATGTACATAAAGGATGCAATAACTTTTTAAGTAAAGAATTTTTAAGTATGTATGCGTTATAAATATTATATAATATATATTTAAAAGGATGTTATTATCGTGCGTAGCAAATATCCTTATTATGACATAACTATAATTATTACAAAAAAAACAAAATATCACAATATTGCAAATTTCATACCGTAGTTATGGTAGAATCGGTAAATTAATTTTATATCTCTTGAAACCGATATCAAACAATCGACACCTAGAAAACGGGTTATGAATACTGATTCCTAGGTATCGAATCAAGGTTTCGATTCCAAGGTATCGATTCTGGCTTTATCAGTTTTCAAAAGATGCGGCATTTTCAATTTTGAATTAGCAACTATGATATATAATTTGACGTAGAGTTTGAAAGTTAATCAAATGTCAAAATTACAACGCTAAAAAATAAAGGAAATTGACATAACGATTTTGACATTGTCCCGATTTTTTTACTCACGACAGTATATATTATCTATTTTACCTATTCATATTTCTTATACTTTCAATTTTGTTTGTTTTGTTCCTTTTGTATCTTGTACTTGTATTTCCAGTATTTTTTTTTTTTGTTTCCACTGTCTTTTATTACTACATTGTACCCGCGGTACAAAAATATTAACAAATACATTATATTATTATTATTATATTAATATCAATAAACTATATTATATTAAAATGATGTATTGTGGAAGATATACTTGTATCATAACTCACTCAATAAAATGATTATTGATTTCATAAACTTCGATGATTAAAATTTTCAATATTTATTATTTAAAACAGCACCTCTTGCCGCTTTACAATTTTTCGAAATACACTCCTGATAGACAAATACTATTTCTAAATATTTCATGCTTCACAGGTAAACTCACAGCAAGTACTCCTTATTATCCGCTTAGTGTTAATTGCACTCATTTTAAATTATCTTGGCGAGAACTATATAATAGTTCATTTTAAACTATATCTGAAATTATTTAAATCAACACACGAATTGGAATTAACGCGTCACGCATAACGTATTGACAGTGTAATGACAGTTACTGAATTTGCTGACATTTACATGAATGGTGACACCTCTCAATTACAGTCGACCACCTACTTTGAATATATCCATCACCAGCACGATCGTACGGTTACGGTATATATATATATACATATATATATACTTATTTCTTTACTTATTTCTTCTTGACCTTTGTATGTTATAGTAGATTAAATTAGTCGACGATTTAAGGTCTGTTTTACTTTGATATGTATATATTTAAAACAATCTTACATGTTTAGACACAGCGCCTTTTTCAAAGAAATTTAAAATAACAAGTGTTCATTTGAAAAGTCAATCTAGGTTACTTTCAAATTTTGATAGAATAAGACGCAAATATATTAGTATGTGTTTGTTGTTCCGTAAACGTAAATCCAAATAACATTTGATAATGTCAATCACAAATATCAGTTAGTGCATAAAATATACGTGCGTCGATTCTGGTTTAAATAAATTGCTTCTCAGTTTTAAAATGGATTTCACTTTAGAACATAAAATTTTTTTAGTCCACTCTTATTTTCGAAGTCGTAAGAAAATTGATGGTTTATGGGTTTATTCAGTTAAAGATTGCATGGTAGAATTTCAAGTTGAGTTTACACATTTTGTAATAGATTATATACAATGTAAGAATACTTTGGATAGAACTTTAAAACTTCTTTCTGAAACTGGTAGTCTCTTAAGAAAATCAGGCAGCGGAGCAGTTAAGAAACGTATACCTCAAGTTGTCAATCGTGTTGAAGAAATAATGGAAAATGAACCACAAACATCTGTTCGACATTTGAGTCAACAAATAAACCTTTCTGTTGGTACAACTCACAAGTTATTAAAAAAAGATATGCAACTTTATCCATACCGTGTCACAGCAGTACAAGAATTGTTAGAAATTGATTACCCACGTAGACTACAGTTTTGTAATTGGTATGTAAATATGAACAATAATGGAGAACTTTCGCAAAGTCATCTTTACTGATGAAGCATGGTTTTATAAAACGGGATACCTAAATTCACAAAGTACAAGAATTTGGAGTAGTGAAAATCCACATGTAATTAATGAACAATCTCTACATCCAGAGAAAATTGGTGTTTTTTCATATTTTTTCAGGGAACGTTAACTGCTCAAAGGTACCGTACGGAAATTTTACAACCATTTGTCAATCAGTTGCATGATGATGAACTTCAAAATCCATATTTCCAACAAGACGGAGCACCTTGTCAGTGTACTGCAGTATCTTTGGATTATTTAAGAGAATTTTTTGATGAGCGTATAATTAGTCGAAATACTGCAATTGCCTGGCCTGCACGTTCATGCGATTCAACACTTTGCGACTTCTTCTTGTGGCCTTATCTAAAAAATAACATATTTCGAACAAATATATTGAATTTGAATGATATGCTACAGAGAATCGAACAGAAATGCATGGAAATTAATAACAATCCAGTAATGTTGCAGAATATCATCAGAAATTTGGAACGGAGGATTTTAAAGTGCATTGATCTTGAAGGACAACATTTTCAATATTTGTTATAGTTTTCAATAAATACCTATTATTTGTATGTATGAAACTGTCAAAATATACGACTTCGTAGGTTAAGTAGTAAATTTTAATTTACGACATACTTCAAAATGTTCTCAATAAATCATATGCTACTAGATTGACTTTTCAATTGAACATTTGTTATTTGCGTCTTATTCTATCAAAATTTCAAAGTAATCTAGATTGACTTTTCAAATGAACACTTGTTATAAATAACAGTTTATCAATGTCAAACTTATATATCTGTAGTTGCTATAGATAAAATTAAAATATTCCAAGATACATTCGAGTTTAATAATAATAATTCATGCCTCAGAACTTTGTCAGTGACAGTGACAGGCAGGCTATTAAAGGAAACATATCCTAATATGCTGCATATTACTTGTGTAGCACATGCTCTCCACAGAATCTATGAATATATCAGAAACACCTTTCCGAAAGTTGATAGACTCCGCTTTTAAAAAATTTTCAGAAAAGCACCATTGAGAGTAGCTCTTTACAAGGAAAAACTTCCATCTATGTCACAGCCTCCCTCTCCAGTAATATCTAGATGGGGAACATGGTTGGAAGCTACTAGTTTTTATGCAGAGAATTTCGATAGTTTACAGAATTTCGTTACATGTTTAAATAACGATGCTCGAAGTATTTCTGAGTGCAAGAAACTAATACAAATTCCAAATCTAAAAAAATCAGTTTTACTTTCTTCAGGAACACTTTGGAAATTTGCAAAAACTAATCACTTATTTCAAAAATCAAAATCTCAAATTAAATTAAATAATGGATTAACAACACTATTAATAATTTGAAAAATATTCCAAGTGACTTCGGATGTGGCCTTCGCCAAAAGTTAAACGCAGTTTTTAATAGAAATCCAGGTTTAATAACATTGTGGCAATTGTGTATGCACCTATAACCAATTGCGATGTAGAAAGTACGTTTTCTATTGACAAGGATTTGTTTCATTCAGAGAGAACAAATTTTACAGAAGAGAACCTTGAGAAAGTATTGCTTATTAATATTTATACTCATTTACTCAACTTGAACTACAAAATGAACAAATAAAAATGTATTTCGTATTTTATAGGTCACCACTTGTTTGTTTTCCAATTATATAAATAAAATTAAAAACTCTTTAAAACACAAATTTTCAATTTCAAAAGGAATTCCGGGTCAGAAATGAATTCAGCGTAACGTGACTTGGCTTGTTGTAAATATACTAATAGTTCAGCGCGAAGTTCCATAACTCTGGTCAGTACTTTGCCTTTTGATAACCACCTAACTTCTGTACGGTAAAGCAAATTGCAGTGTAGTGCCCCCATATCTTCACAAATGATTAGATACAATCGAGTCTGCAACGCTTTTCCTTTAATAGAATTTACAATGTTAATAATAATATTTAGAACTTGACTGTATTCTTGTGGCAAAGTTTTGGCTGCAAGAGCTTGGCGATGGAGAAAGCAATGCATCCAACAAGCGTTTGGCATCTGTTCTTTCAGTCTAGCAATAAATCCACTCTTCGCACCAGTCATTGCTTTTGCTCCGTCACTACAAATAGCAATGCATTTTTGTGCCCAATCGATATTCATATCTTGCGTAGATGCCCGTGTTTGATGAGTAATGGGCTTCTCGTGTCCGGTCCCTAATTATTATATTGTTATTCAGGAAGATTCTATAGACACAAATATCTAGCTTTCTACCCGTTTTTTCAATCGCCTTTGTGTATCTCTTCGATCTTGGCCTTGAATCTCGCGTAATTTGAATGAACTTTTTTCTGTTCAGATGACGTGGTTGTTCCATTCCTTTCTTCTTCCATTCACTAACTATAATTTTTCCCTTTACTAAACTTTAAAAGTAATATTGCAAATTAATTTTTGATATTTAGTAATTTAATTAGCGGCTGTGGTAAGTCGCTCTCACAAAATACTTATTAAACAATTAATAGGCGAAGCGAAGCATGTGAAACAATAACTATTTTATATATCTACTTGAATTGTTGTATGTAACTTCGCGATAGAGGGCGTTGTATGTAACAGACGCCGTCTATCCAAAAATTATAGTACCGTTAAATGGAGTTCGTATATTTACTGAATTTGACGAACATTCTCACTGCGATATCTGTTCACGCAACATCGCAGTTGAGAGCATCTACGACGACATTCGTCAAACGAACCCGGAAGAAATGGCCGGAGAAGGAGCAGATAATAATATTATTCACATCACTAACCTGGCGCTGAGACCAAACTTCATAAGAAGATGCACCGAGCAGCAAAAAAGAGACGCTGAAACTATAATGGAAGATACCATCGATGAAGAAGAAATACAACGTCTTTTGCGCAATCAATCGCAAATATTCATGGTTGATCGCGACAATCCGACAACAACAATTACATTTAACACACATCACACAGAAGAAACAAACCCAATAAAACCGACAACCGAAAAAATAATCACCGACGCATTCACAAGCCCGAAGAAAACAGCGAAGAAACAAAAAACAGAACACGCAAGTACACCGATAGAAATAAAAAATTCATATGACGCCCTCAATACCAAAACCGAAGAAAAAATGGAAGAAGAAACCTCCGAATGCACTCCACAACCGTCAACATCAAACAGTACACCCAGGGTCAGTGACAAAACCAACATAACACAAAACACAAACACTGACATACGAAAACCACGCAAAATTGCACCAATAATAGTAACGGAAAAAGACAAATGGACACACATACGACACATACTTAAGACAAACAACATCAACACGGAAGAAAACAAACTTGTGAAACCTGGTATTCACATCGAACCAAAAACTGACGAAGACTACCGAAAACTTAAACACATACTCGACAAAGAACATATACAGTTTTACACTTTTCAATTGAGAAGTGAAAAGACACTAAAGGTAGTTATGCGTGGCATTCCTACCTTTATCACAGACACTGAAATTACCGACGACTTGACTGACCAAGGATACCCGACACTGAAAATTAAGAGAATGAACGGCAAACACGGCATACCTGCACCACTGGCACTAATCGAACTAACGAGACAGTACAAGTCAATTTACAACTTACGCGACTGCTGCGGACTTGCAATTAAAATTGAACCTTTGAATAAACGGACTGACATAATACAATGTCACAAATGCCAGACTTTCGGACATCACCAACGGAATTGCAACGTAAACTACAAATGCATGAAATGCGGAGACGGACATTCGACACACTTATGTACCAAGACCAAAACAACCCCACCAAAGTGTGCAAACTGTGGTGGTCCACACTTATCCACATTCATCAACTGTCCAAATAATCCAAACAACCCAACAAACAAAACCACACCTAAACCTAAATACATACCAGCACCACCCCCAACAACTAATTCCTGGACTCAAAGACAAAACAAAACAACACTTAACACAGTTGACGAATTAGCACTTGCCTTAGGCAATATGCTAATAACACTACACTCGACAAACGCTACAAACGAACAAATACAATACTTCGTAACACAAACACAGACAATAATAACACTTTACAATAAAACACATTAAACACACACACAACTGAAACGCAAAAAAAAAAAATGTGATGACCAACAAACGAACACACATGACTTAAACGCGACTGACGCACAGACTGCACATACAAAACACATGACCGCACATAAAAAACACAACAACGCACGACATTAATCAGACTCAAACACATCACAACCCTGGGAGATACGAAACAATGGAGTGGAAATGGAGGCAATCTTCGACCACGAAACAAAATTCAAGGACTCATACAAAATACTGAATTTGAATTCTTTCCATGCACCCCAACGTACTGTACGTTGTCCGCTCCTCCTGTTTATACTTTTTATTACACTAATTCGACTATTAACTCCCCTATTATCAGAATTTATAACTCAATAAATAAAAATAATATCGACTGCTTTGCGTATCAATACTCTCTGTACAAACATAATATAAAATCAATGATATGCCAATGTTTGGAAAACTCTTCATTGCATTGAACATTGAACATATAATATTTGAATATATAATGGACTTTTGTAAGTACATATTGCTAATAAATAGAGGAATAAATATCTAAAATATATTCAGACCTGTCTATAATGTACTTAATACGAATCTAAACTTTAAAATAAAATATTCAATTTATAGTTTTTATTAATTTAAGATAAGCTGAGAGTTTGCGAATTGTTTGTTTTAAATTTACTGCAAAAAATGCAACCAGAAAAATTATAAATTTTACAAGCATTAGTCATTGTTAAAGTTTATACCAAAAATAAATCCGTATTTTCCGTCCTATTCAAACATCAATTTTCTGTACGTATATATACAGATAGCCATAATGCACAGTAAGAATTTTTGATTTATGGATAAGCAATAAACCATTTTGTCATAAATATTAACATTCAACTTCATAATAACTATAAGAATATAGCAAATGATTTATAATATAATTTTAAAACATAGTAATATGCATAGGTACTATGATTAATGTAAAACATAATGAGACAAACATTACAAGGTAGATAGAAATTTCAAAAATTAACCAAATAAAATTAGAGTTAGACTTACTACATTATTCGTCCAAACAAAAGACGCGAATAATAATAATAATTAAATGCCGGATTATATGCAGTTTGCACAAATTTGCATATTTGCATAATATATGAATTTTGTATATTATTTTCATATTTTGTAGTAATTCAGCATTTTTGCATATTTTAAACATCCGAGTTTTATTTATTTACTAAATCAAATTTATTATAGGCATTACTAAAAATATGTCGTGGATGTAACAAACAAACAAAAATTAAACAGCCCTCATTAAATTTAAAATAGCATTTTATTAAGCCTCTTCCCGGTACTGTTCCGATAAACATCTCCAAGAATTTAGAAATGCTCTTCCCATACATCTAGGCCGAGACAAAATTCCAGAAAAAGCTAATACCTTAAAACTCCTAAATAAATACAAAAATACATTTTACCAGAAAACTAGGAGTATATGTGTATTGCTATTCGGAGAAATTTATTCCCATATTCGAAAGTAATTTTATGTTAAACGTCATTTTACGTTGGATTTTCGAAGTGTAAACTTGTGAGTTGTGATATATAATAGCAAAAATGCCGTAAATAGGGACTGTGCCTGAATGGATTCCACCTTATACTTGTGAGTTGTGATATATAATAGCAAAAATGCTGAAAATAGGGACGGTGCAACTGTGCATGGATGGATTGCACCTTATTCAGAATTGCGTATGTATGGAGAAAAAGTGTTTTGCGTAGCATGCTGCAAGATTGTGAGTAAAATTTTAAGTTTATTTCCTCTTATTAATTAATTAAGTTTTTAATTATTCTTTTATCTTTTACTAACATTTATTTTATAAGAATACAACCGATGATGTGATATTTTTTTGCAGAAGTGAGAGAAAGTTCCAAGTCGACCAACATATGAAAACTCCATCTCATGCTGTAAAACTAACAAAGATGAAATTGGCGCAGAAGAGTCAGCAAACATAATCGCAATGTTTGCCATTAACTTCCAAAAAATCGGAACAAGAACAATTTAATGAAAATTTGTGTCAAATGTTTGTGTCGGCAGATATTCCACTACATAAATTAAACAATTTAAATGTCAAGATATTTTTGCAAAAGTACATCAGCAAATATAGCATTCCTGATGAGAGCACGTTAAGAAAAAATTATATTCGCTGTATCTATGCAGACACTTGAATAGCATTAAGAAAGTTGTTGCAAACAATTATCTTTATATATGCGTAGATGAAACTACTGATAGTGTGGGCCGATACATAGTTCAGTTAATGATTGGTATCCTTAACGTATAGGTTCCAACAAAATTTTATTTAATTTCATTCAAACAGTTGGGAAAAGCAAATAATTCGACAATATCAAGTTTCATACAGGAAGAACTGGCAACTTTCTTCTTACCAGAATCGATTCCAACAGAGAAAATTCTATTGTTCTTGACTGATGCTGCACCATACATGGTGAAGGCAGCTTTCAACTTGAAAATCTTATACCCAAATTTAATCACACAACTTGCTTGGCGCATGGACTAAATCGTGTTGCAGAAGAAGTCAGAAATCTTTTTCCCTTAATATATACTTTAATTAGTAATGTTAAGAAAGTATTTTTAAAGGCCCCATTACGAGTTCAGTTTTACAAACATCTACCCAGTGTTCCGCTTCCTCCTCAACCAGTAATCACACGATGGGGAACGTGGTAGGAGGCTGCTATTTTTTATGCAAATCATTATGAAGGAATAAAGACAATTATTATGGATCTTGATAAGGATGCACAATTTATGATAGACGCCCTAAAGGTGTATTCGAATGAAAAAATACCTCCACAGTTGGCGTTTATTAAAGCCAATTACAATTTTATTTCCACTTCTATATTGCAGTTGGAAGAACAATCTATGTCGTTAATCGAGAGCGTTGAAATAAAAAAACAAATTTGAAAAGTCATGTTTTGATGTTAAAGGAGGAGTGGGACAGTCCGTGTATGAAAATTTTTTAAGTGTAATAGGAAAAAATGAGGGTTTTAAAAGCTAAACAACATCGCTAAAATCTGTGTGGTGATCAGTAGAAAATATCGAGTTGGCAATAGATGATATTTCTAATTTGAAATATGCTCCTATAACAAGCGTCGACGTAGAACGAACCTTTTCAATATATAAATACATGTTTTCAGACAAGCGTCACAATTTTTCTGTTGAAAACTTTGAGAAATATACAATTGTAAATTGTTTTCATAGTTAATTATGTTGTAAAATGTTCTAAATAAACTTATAGTAAACATAATAGAATATTTTTTTGTGCAGTATGCCATTTTCTAATATTCCTCGTATTTGTTTACCTTCATATTTTTCATAAGGAAGTGCATATTTATGTTAAAACATCTGAATATTTATGGGCATATTTTCAGTTTTTTTTTAATATAATCCGGCCTTTAATAATAATACACATGGCCTCCACAAGGGTGGGGCTAAGTGGTGCCCAGCCGTACGCAATATATTTTTTTTATTAATATAATGTAATACAAACCAGAAATAGTTATTTACGATACAAGTGTTAAAAGTGCGATTTTATTTCACGAGTAAAAGTTTGCAACACGAGCGTCAGCGAGTGTCGCAATTTACGAGTGAAATAAAATAGCATTTTTAACACGTGTATCGTACAATATTTTTTCTACAAACACAATTTTTATTATAAAATATAATGAAAATCCACTGACCAAATTTGACAGCTCATGAATACGTTTTGACACAACTGGACGCAACCGTAAAAATACGTCAAATTAAGTCACAATTCATACAAAAGATGAGTTCGTATTTTAATAAAGAAAATGAAGTAATAGCGAGAATAATAATTCTGAAAGTACTGCAACACAGGAAATAAATATCTCGAATTACACAAACTGTACATTTAATATTAATTATCCAAGAAATATGTAATTTTCAATTATATTCTACAAATTGTTATTTTACTTGCAAGCATTTTTTATAATACCAGATTTTAATTTATTCGTCAAGTTGTTATTCAGAGATTTAGATTTAGATTAATTATGAGAGCCGTGTATTACTTCGCGAAAAATGCAATTTATTTGCAACAAGCGCCGACTACAGACAAAAATATTAACATATGTTTCCTTAATGTAACTTAAGGCTTCACGATGTATTCGGAACCACGGTCCTTAATAGCTTAGTGGCAGAGCAATGGTCCGGCAAACCATAGCCGTGGGTTCGAATCCGCTTAAGGGCGAATTTTCTCAATAGAAAAATTCAAATAATTAGCGTCGTAAAATGTAGAAAGCAATATTCACTTTATCCCGGTGTTTTTATAAAATTTATATTAATTTCAATGGAAGTTATATACTAATGCTAGTCTTTAGCTTAAAATACATACATATCCACTTCCAAATACATATTTCAAGAATTAAAATGCTTACGCTTAATTAAATAAACACACGTTTAGTTCTAAATTGTTTAAGTAATATAAAGGCATGCTTAATGTTTGATTAGCGATAGATATCATATACTCTCAAATATATTTTCATTAAATTTTTATTTTAGTTTACATATAAACTTTCGTTTATATAATTTGGTTTAGCAAAAAGTAATATTCATTTTTTTAATAGACATATTTTTAATGTTTACTTCGCACTTTGTTTATGCTAAAATTCTTTCTTCAAATAAATATATATTTCATTATTTGGTTGAATATGTTCTCCAATCTAAATATTAAATAAACACATTCTGATATTGAAAAATACCTAAATTAAACTCTCTAAAAAGAGATTTAACATGCAATATACACACCTAATTTATTTGTATAAAAATATAATTGCTAATGTTGCTCAAAACGCCTCAAAATGTTGAGCAACATATTAAATTCCACCTACTACAAGATTTTCGAATTTCTTTACGATTGTTTAACACGAATATTTAGAAATTCTAGTTTCAATCTTCAATTTACCTATAAAACGTTTTAAATTTGTACAAACGAAATATCATAATCAATAAGTAAATTTAAATTGCATACATTCTAAAGATAAATTTCAAAAACAATTGGGAGCATACTTGATTGGATAAAACCTCACTATTTCAAATTTTTTTGTATAAAACAAAAACATTTTTAATAATGTCAAAGTATTTTTAAAAATTTGGTGTAGAGTACAAAATACAAGTTAATATTTGTGTCAAAATTGCTATTCAGATATTTACAGACGTGTTTCGTCTTGTTATAGACTCGTCAGTGTGCTACGTCTGTTACAGCTGTGACCGATAAAGAAAACACAACAACGTTATCCTTAAAGTCTTATTTAATATTTAGATAAAAGAAATGACGCTTTAAAATAACTTAAAATAATTAAATGAAAACATATGTACAGGTAACAACGAATAAGTATTTACAAACTGAAATTAAATTAATGACTTTGTAAATGTAATGAAAATAATGTAATTAATTTATAGAGTTATATGCTTGTGTTTAGCCAAGACGGATTACACAGGCCTGCATAAAATTTGTGATGACGTGATTTTTGTTTGTTAAGCTCAGTTTTTATATAGCAATAACTAATTAAAATACAATTGGTCTCTAACACCCACAGATTTTTTTTTGCACAAAAGAAAAACAAAAAATATAAAAAAATCTTATAATAGGCGTTGAATACATTTTAAAATGAATGTACTACATCAAATTCTAGGTATTAACCCAAAAATGATTTTCTGTTGTGGTTTTAAAGAAATTTGTTAAATAGGCTCTCATTACCTGATGTAAATCTTTTAATACATGTATTAATTTTGGACAAGATTTCCGAGAATTTTTACCTGCTAAACCCTATTTATTATGCTTTCACTTTATTAGTACTGCGAAGAAGGATTTCAAGTTTATCACTCCAAACAAAATGTATTTTTTAATGTCATTTACTTCATTATAGCTCTGAGTGTCGATCAGTAAACAAGTAAAATTAATTTGTCTTTAGTGTTGTGCGTGGTATTTGATAAATAAACATTGTTTAAAAATATGTCTAGCCGGTGCTGCAAAAACAAACCAGATGATTTCTATTATATTTGTGGATATTTCGTCTTGAAAAAGTTTAAGAGACCAATTGGTGAATTTGTGAAAAATGCATATTATGCTTATTTCAAAATCAAATTAGGAGATCAAGATAAAGATTGGGCACCGCACGTTGTTTGTAAGGTATGTGAAGAAGGTTTAAGACATTGGACCAAAGGGAATAGAAAAAGCCTTCCTTTTGGAATACCGATGGTTTGGAGAGAACCGCAACATCATCATGAAGATTGCTACGTTTGTCTTTGTGATATTAAGGGGCATAATAGAAAAACTTTGAAACATATTTTGTACCCAAACAATATTAAAGCAGCTATCAGACCAGTTCCTCACAGTGATCATGTACCTATACCTATACCCGCCAAAGTACTACAAGAAGATATTGAAACCTCTTCAACTTCCGGCTCCGTACAGATGGATAGTGATTTTGAACCATCAACCTCAGGTCAAACACAACCTCAGCTATTTTCACAAGCCGAACTGAATGATTTAGTAAGAGATTTGGGACTTTCAAAAGATCTTTCTGGAGTACTGGGGTCTAGGTTGAAACAAATAAATTTGCTTGCCCCAGAAACTACCTTCAGATCTTCCTTTAGCTGAATATGACAGAAAACAACCAAACGAAGCTTTTCTGAAAAACGAAAACGTTTTTTAAGAAGCATAAAGAATAAATAACTATTTCTAATAGTTTCTATGTGTATATTTTTGTATTTTTTTAATATAATATAAAACTAGCTTATAAATGAAATAAATCGTGTTTTTTCTAAATTTTTTGATTTTACTGGTTTGAAAAATAACCTTACGTGATACAAAAAAAATAAAAGCAGATTTGAAATCAGCCCTACCCAATTACTAGAAAACAGTTAAAATTTTTAAATCAACATTCAAAGTGTTGAAAAATGCAGGCCTGTGTTATTATTATTAAAGCTAAAACATTTCGGTGTGAAATAGTATTTGTTCCTTTTAAGAAACTCTATGAATCCTAGTCCATGTGATGGATTGGTCCACATTGTCCTTTCTTTTTCTTACAGACTTTGGTGACTTCTTGCCATTTCTTCTATTTTCTTCCACTGCTTCCTGCCTGCCACTTGTCGTCTCCATCCCTCTAAATTTAGCGTTTTTAAGTTTTCTTCTACCTGTTGGTACCATCTGCTTCTGGGTCGCCCTCTCAATCTATTTTGTACTGGTTGCCATGTTGTTACTTCTCTTACCGGTGCTCCTCTCTTATCTCGTTATGTGACCGTACCATCTTATTCTTAAAGCCTTGATTTCACTCATAATATTTTTCCCTACTAATAGTTTATCGATCTCATGGTTCATCAAAGCTCTGTATTCGTTATTTTCCGTCTTTCTTGCACTTACTATTTTTCTTATTACATGGCTTTCAAAAAACTTTAGCTTTTATTCTTCTTCCACTGTGAGCGATGCTGTCTCCGAAGCGTATGTTACTGCTGGCCTAATGAGTGTCTTATATAATTTCAGTTTGTTCTTCATTCTTAATTTTTGTCCTTCAGCAGCTTTTTATTACAATAGTAGACTCTGTATCCTTTCTGGATTTTACCTTTTATGTCAACCGCCTCATTTCGCCTATTAAAAATGTGGAATAAATTTATTAATATAAAATTCTTTTAATATATTTATATTATTTCGCCAAGAGTCCTTTTGGATGTATACTATCTCACTTTCAGTTGGTGTCCACACAATTAGATAACATAAATCTTTTCTTGTTATATGTAGGGGATAGGTGCCATGAATGGGACAGTTTTTTTCTATTGCTCGTAAAATGTTTATTTTTAAGAATTTGCTAACTGCGTAAAAATGCTATATTTATTAGAGATATATAAACGTATTTCTTATCAAAAAAAGAATGTGTAGAATGTAAAAAAATGATAACTTACAGAAAATTTGATTTTGTCCCATTCAATCCTCAGTATGTTTTGAATGGGACAGTACCGTGGATTGAATGGGACAGTTACAAAATCAAAGCAATAGGACACAAAATATAAAGATTTTATGGAGTAATATAATATGTATAATTACAGAATTCTACCAAATTTGGTTTCGTAAGTTGAAAAGTCAATATCAAATCTCATAGTTGTTTGTGTTCGTGATGTTTCAGGATTCGTATATGGTCGACTTAGTTTTCTAACTATAGATACTCTCTCAACATCTGAAATGGCATCTTCAATTGGATAAATAAATTTATTGGAATTTCCAAATCGCCTTTGTTTCGTCTTATAAACGAAACCAATTTGTATATTATATAGTAAATAAAAATATTATTCATTTCATATTATATATTAAATATAAGCCGCATTCTTTAGATACGTTTTAAGTTACTTTATTTTATGAGTAAACGTGCCATGTACACCGTTAGATTCAAAAACTATCTGCAACGTTTGCTAGTTTAGTAGGCACAATTTACAAGCAAGGCGGTTCTTTGTAACTTTGCCGATCTTTTGTTCGTCATTTAGCCGCATGTGGCCTATTTTGTTAATTGTTCCAAGGTTAATTGAAGGGAAGGGTAAATTTTGCCTACAATGCTTAAAAAGTTTTTGAATAGCTCAGCGCGCGATGACAACAGTCGCAAGTCGCCAGTAGCAAGTTACCAGTAGCAATTCGCCACAGAACAACGTTCTAGACAACAGTCGTAAGAACAATGTTCAAGACAGCAATCGACATTTAATATCAAGAGACACCAGTCTCATATTTTATTAAAAGACAACAGTCTTACTTTACCAACAATTTTAATGTATGAATTAATGTAAATATATAAATAAAGGTGTTATATTGGATGTGCCGCATTTCATTCAAAACTGTCACCGAAAAGTAAATAATTAGTGCGTATACGGCCTTACAACCCGTGCGCGGTGAGTAACACAGCAGCGACGAAAAATCACGAGTTGCCCCAACAGTCTTAAAAATTTTACTTGAAACTCACAATCACCTAAAATCTTTTGAATGCATCCTATATAAGAGAGCTTGTTCTTTTTTGTCGAAAAGTCTACTAAGACAAAATCGTTTTCCTTTAAGGTTAAAGCTTCATAATTATCATCAACATCGCTTCCATTATCACAATCCATGGCACTTTGATCTAATTCTTGAAGTTCAAAGTTTTCAACGTCTGAGTCGCTGCTTTCTTCAAAAATTTTCCGTTTGCTTCCCTTTCCAAGTTTTTTAAGTTTTGCATTGTGCTGTTCTTCAATACTATTCACTTCTGGGGTATCAGTTAAAATCTTAGTGGTTCCTCTTTTTCTACCTTGCTGAACTTTTGGCTTTTGGGTACGGTCTCACTGGGTCGGATGTCACAAATATCGAATTTTTATCGGATTTTGAATGTGATGGTGTAGAGAGTCCTGGAATAGCTGCTGAGGGTGCCTCACGATCTGTCACGAATCAAGATAGGAAATCAGATTCTTGGAATACATGGCGATGAAGTGGATGTATCCCTGTCGATGTAAAACCAGACATAATATTTTTTGGGGTAAATGTATTTATAAATTCATCCTTGGACAATACCTCGTATTTCGGCATTTACTTCTGCTTAAGACATATGTTGCTGCCATTTTATAGGCGTCGTCAGCTAAGCTACTAAAGCAAATGTATACAATTGTATACATTTGCAATAATAATATAATATATTATTATAATATAATATAATATAATAATAAATAAATTTACATATCTGTAACTGCAAATGTATACAATTGCTATACATTTGCTTTAGTAGCTTAGCTGACGACGCCTATAAAATGGCAGAAACATATGTCTTAAGCAGAAGTAAATGCTGAAATACGAGGTATTGTCCAAGTATACAGTTACAGATATGTAAATTTATTTACATATCTGTTTCATAATGAAATATATAGCATTATATGTACATATATATTATATAGCATATATTTCAACTATATTTAAGCCCGTATTGATATACGGAAGAAAGTCGGACATTGACGAATAATGGGAATTACTAAGAGAGACAGAGTAAGAAATAGCAAAATAAGGGAAGAACTTAAAGTACGGACGACGAAGGAAGATATACAACGAAATCAATTAAGATGGTTTGGACACTTGACAAGAATGGGAGAGGAGAGAACAACAAGAAAAGTATGGCAAGCAAGAAGATATCAGAGAAGACCAAGAGGTAGACCTAGGAATTCGTGGGACAGCCAAGTGGAAGACATATTGAGAGCCAAGCGAATGTCAGGGAGAGAGGCGAAAAGAATGGCAATCAACAAGAAAGAATGGGCAAGGATGATATACGGAACGAAATTAGAATAAAATAATAATGATAGATTCTGATAGGCTGCACTTACTGATCTCATGTACTGTAACTTTAAGGAATTGTTTGATTTTTGTATTTAACCTTAACACCTAACGGTAAATAAGGTATTGATGATATATATATATATATATATATATATATATATATATATATACATATTTCAAAGGATGTTGTTGAATTTTATATTATGCGTAGCAAATATCCATATTATAGCATAAACATAATAACTATAATTATTACAAAAAAAATATCACAATATTGCAAATTTCATACCGTAGATATAGTAGTATCGATAAATTTATTTTATATCTCTTGAAACCGATATCAAACAAACGATACCTAGAAAACGGGTTATGAATACTGATTCCTAGGTATCGAATCAAGGTATCGATTCCAAAGCATCGATACCTAACGATACTTTACCGATTCCAGTACTCGCTAAGTATTGATGCATCGGGTAGCGATGTATCGGGTAGCGAGGTATCGATTCCAAAGTATCGATACCTATCGATACTTTACCGATTCCAGTACTCGCTAAGTATCGATCTATCGGGTAGCGATGTATCGGGTAGCCATGTATGGGGTAGCTTACCTTTATGCATTTTTTTTAAATGTACATAAAAGATGCAATAACTTTTCAAGTAAAGAATTTTTAAGTATATATAGCATTATATATATTATATAGTATATATTTCAAAGGATGTTGTTGAATTTTATATTATTCGTAGCAAATATCCATATTATAACATAAACATAATAACTATAATTATTACAAAAAAAAATATCACAATATTGAAAAATTTCATACCGTAGATATGGTAGAATCGATAAATTAATTTTATATCTCTTGAAACCGATATCAAACAAACGATACCTAGAAAACGTCTTATGAATACTGATTCCTAGGTATCGAATCAAGGTATCGATTCCAAAGTATCGATTCCAAGGTATCAATTCCAAAGCATGCTATCGATACCTTACCGATTCCAGTACTCGCTAAGTATCGATGTATCGTGTTAGCGATGTATCGGGTAGCGATGTATCGGGTAGCCATGTATCGGATAGCTTACCTTCGTGCATTTTTTTAAATGTACATAAAGGATGCAATAACTTTTTAAGTAAAGAATTTTTAAGTATATATACGTTACATATATTATATAATATATATTTCGAAGGATGATATTATTGTGTGTAGCAAATATCCTTATTATGATATAAGTATAATTATTACAAAAAAAAAACGAAATATTACAATATTGCAAATTTCATACCGTAGTTATGGTAGAATCGATAAATTAATTTTATATCTTTTAAAACCGATATCAAACAATCAACACCTAGAAAACGGGTTATAAATATTTATTTCTAGGTATCGAATTAAGGTATCGATTCCAAAGTATCGATTCTAAGGTATCGATTCCAAGGTATCGATTCCAAGGTATCGATTCCAAGGTATCGGCTCCAAGGTATCGATTCAAAGGTATCGATTCCAAGGTATCGATTCCAAGGTATCGATTCCAAAGGATCGATACCTATCGATACTTTACCGATTCCGGTACTCAGAATCGATACCGTGCACAGACCCGATACATCGGTAAGTATCGATACCTCTATTGGTATCGGTACCCGATACCGAAATCGTCGGTATCGCCCAGCCCTAGTATACAGACCGTCCTAAAATTATTTTCCTATATTTTCTTCTTTCTTCTCCGAGCTTATTTGTAAACTTCTTCTACGCGTTTTTTTTTTGGTAAAACAATATAAAATTTAGGAACTTTATACCCTCCAAATTAGGAAAACGAGTGATCAAACATCCCGTATATGAAAACGTGAAAAAAATAATCTCAACATTAGATGAGCAAAATTAACAGTTCGATTTCAACTTTGAGGTTCAAAATAACTGCTAAACACGTTTTCTTATTTAGTCTCTTTTATATACATGTCTTGAAATTTCATTATCTTGCCAAATTATATGAAAATATTTTTTAATGGAATGGATGCCAATCAACTCTATTGGTGAATTTCGTGCGCAATTCCTCATTCCTTGATTACTTCTGTAACCAAAAGACGATTCAATAAGCATGTTGATGATTTGGTACTATAGTTCGGCAAATTCGATTTGTAAATCACTTATGTGAGGTGAAACGCTTTAAGACATAATGACCCATTCAGTATCGTATGACCGTAAAGCGTGTATGTGTGTCCAAAGTACACGTGTAACGAAATCGTTTAAGCGGTTATAATAATATTTATTTTAAATAACACGCTTCATTTTACCGTCTTTATTCTGGAACACGTCGAAAATATAAAAATGTAATTTGCCATTTATCTGGATTGGGTTGTGAAATAACTGCGGCTTCGCAAGTAGTTCAACCAAAATAAAACCAATTGTACGGTTTGCTAAACTATAGGGTATTACGTTTCTAGAATTAATGCGTTACGCTTACGCTACGACAAGAATTTGATTTGTATTCTCTCAAGCAATATATTATACGACAATACAACACATGTGAGAAGATAAATTTATAAGACTTGTTATCTTACTACATACATCAAATTATACGAGGCATGTTTATAAATTAAGGCAACAAATTTGGCAATAAAGGCAACGCATTTTACAAAGTTTTTATTTAAGAAAACTTTCTTTAAAGTTAATCCTATAGGCCGCCAGCGATTGTCAACTTTCTTAGCTCTGCGACCCCCTAAATAGTAAATGTAATTGACCGCCACCCCTTCCCCTCAAAGGAATAATAACAGTAAGCCTTATTATTACTAATTTAATTTTGATTGTAATTATTAAAGCTGGGATTATATGAAAAAGCATATTATTTAGTTATGATATGTTTACCAAAAATTCTTGCAGATCTATACGGAAAATTGAATTGATTCGGCTTTTACTTGATGAAGATCCATAATTTAAAATAGAAATAAAACTACGGTTGAAATCTTCACTTTTTAATATTTAATCGTAATACGACAATTGTTTCGTCAGCACAGTGGCTTCCTCAGGCACTTACCGTTACAAACTAAATTTAAAAAAATATGTATAAAATCAAGAAGGTTAGTATTATTTTACAACGTTTTTAAAGAAATCTATAAATTTACATAAGTATTGTCGGTAGTGAGAAAATGTGGCTTATCTGGTCGGCCCTAACTGTTATATTATAGAGTACTAAACATGTTTACGCATAAAATTTGTTTTAATAAACTAAATGTACATTTCTATTATCGTCTAAACAGATTTTAAGTGAATAAATTTAACAAAGGCGAGTTATTTAAATCTAATTGGTCATTAAGTAAAATTTATGATTGTTTTAATTTATTGATTTCTAAACTTTCCAGTAAATTTAATTTAGCGCCTTTATTTTCTAAATGCAGAATTTGAAAATCTTTATTGAAAGTGCGGTTTTCTTCTAATAGATGATTCGCAAAAGTGGAATCTTGTTTTTTATTTCTAGACGAAGAACAATGTTCGACAATGCGTTTTTCAAACGATCTTCCTGTTTGACGGACATATATCTTACAGCATCCACACATTAACTGATAGACACCAGACTTGGTATTTTATCTGTTTTAGCTTTATTGTTTTTAATATGTTTGGATAAATTATTATTAGTTTTGAAAACCGTGTTAATATTAAGTTTTTTTTAAATAACTTGAAATACGACTATTAGGTATCCCAGTGTACGCTTGTAATCTAAATTTTGAATTTTCCTTATCCTTTATTGCAGGATATAGCATAGAGATTGCTTTTTTGAAAAGTTTTTTTGTTAACTTATTTTCAATTAAAGTATCTGTGTAGCCATTATTGATAGCTATTTGTTTGACTAAATTTAATTCTTTTTCATAATTTTCTAGGTATTCTATAATGTGTTTTCTATAATAATTAATATATGTAAAAAACTATGGAATCTCGCTAATTTGTGTTTATGGAATGTGTTGACGAATTATATATAGTTATGTCAATATGAGATTTTTTATGGTAAATATCAAACTCTAATTTATTGTTCGTTTTTTAAATAGTTAGATCCAAAAAATTAATGCTTTTGTTTACTTCTTGTTCCATGGTAAATTAAATATATTTATGAATAGAGTTGACAAATTCTAGTAGCAAGTTTAATTGTTTTTGTGTTCCAGTGAAACAAAGTGCATATCTATGCCAAAAGCTATCTATGCTATCTTAGAGGATTATTAAAAATGATGGATTCTAAGTGGTACATGAAGATTTCTGATAGTAATGGGCTTAAGGGGTTACCCATAATTAATCCTTCCCGGCGGTGTATATTGAGTTATTAAACTTGAAGTAATTATGTTTCAGAACTATATATAACAAATCTAAAATTTCAGCTTTAATTACCGGGTTAGTGTTCTTAGCTATAAGTAAATTTTCAATTAAATTAACTCATTAATTAAATTACATAAACAAAACGATCCCATCAGACCATTTGTTTCTTATGTTACTGCACCTTCTGTTAAGATATCTAAAAGACTTATTGATATCATTACTAGATACACTAACTTTACCACAGTACAGCATAAATTCATATGAATTAATTAATAAAATCAAAAATATTTCAATACCTCATAATGCAAAATTAGTATCTTTTAACGTTAAAAACGTATTCCCGAGTGTCCCTCCAGCCGAAACCGTTAATTTAATTGAAAATTTACTTATAACTAAGAACACTAACTCGGTAATTAAATTTGAAATTTTAGATTTGTTAAATATAGTTCTGAAACAAAATTACTTCCAGTTTAATAATTCAATGTACACTTGTAGGGAAGGACTAATCATGGGTAACCCCTTAAGTCCATTAGTATCAGAAATTTTCATGAACCACTTAGAATCCATCATTTTTAATAATTCCCTAAGATAATTCCTAAGCATATTTTCTTAAAGCATAGATATGTAGACGATATTGTACTTTGTCTCACCGGAACACAATTAACTTGCTACTAGAATTCGTCAATTCTATTCATAAAAATATTGAATTTACCATGGAACAAGAAGTAAACAATAGCATTAATTTTTTGGATCTAACTATTAAAAAAATCAACAATAAATTAGAGTTTGATATTTACCATAAAGAATTTCATACTGACATAACTATATATAATTCGTCAACACATCCCATACAACACAAATTAGCGAGTTTCCATTGTTTTTTACATAGATTAATTAATTATCCACCACCCAAAGAAAATTATGAAAAAGAAAGAAATTTAGTCAAACAAATAGCTATAAATAACGGCTACACAGATACTGTAATTGAAAATATGCTGACAAAAAAACTTTTCAAAAAGGCAATCTCTATGGTATATCCTGCAATAAATGATAACGAAAATTCAAAATTTAGATTACAAAGGTACACTGGGATACCTAATAAGCATATTTCAAGTTATTTAAAAAAACTTAATATTCAAAAAATTCAAGGCAGAAACGTGTCTTGAAATGTCGTCGGACCATACACCTATAATAACCACGATTCAGTCTAAAATCATTAATAAGGAAAAGCGGCCTTCTTTGTACAGCAATAAAACCAACTGGGAGCTATTTAGAGAGAAACTTGATGAATATACCACCTTAGACATCCCACTAAAATCTGCTATAGATATTGAAATAGCAGCCGAAAAATTAATAAAAGCTATCCAATCCACGGCTTGGTTTGCTACTCCAAATTCTATGAAGAACGAGCTTAAGGAAGAAATTCCAATTACAGTTAAACAAAAATTATCCGAAAAACGTCATCTAAGAAAATAATGGCACCGGACAAGAACAGTAGAAGGTAAAAGTAGATATAACAAAGCTACAAAAGTACTAAAAGATATGTTGGCTAACTTTAAAAATCGAAGAATTAAAAATTACCTAGAGAAATTAACACCAACAGAATTACTCACTATGGAAGGCGACAAGAAAATTGAAAAGACCTGTTCAACACAACTAGAGAATACAATCCTGAGAATGTTTTTCAATCCCGGGATTACGGGATTTTTGAAGCGTAATCCCGATATTAGACTATGTAGTTTCTAATTGGGATCAAATGAAACAAAACTTTAATAATTTCTTAAAAATTATTTATTAATATTCTTGCACAACCACAATACACAATATACTAAAATAAGGAACAAAAAAAACAATACAAAAAACTATTTAGAATTTCGAAAATACAATCGCAGAAATATCAAAGCATCCAATGTTTGACTTCCAAGCCTGCTTGGTAGTTTATTGCCAACATAAGCAGCAGCTGAAAGCGCTCGCTTAGGTTCTACACTGGTTGGAGGAATAGACAAGATATTTATATGCTAATTGTAAGTGATATTCACGAATTCCTCCATTTTCGAACAGGCTCATTTCGCGTCTAATACTATTTACCAACCCTGATTCATTTTGTACTTCAGAATCTGGGATTCCATGCTCTTATTAATTTCCAGCGGTAAGTTTTACTTTAGTGTCAATTGGGGTTGGGAGGTTTGTTACCTTGGCTCATCATCTGTTTGTGATCCTAACCTTTCTTCCTCTTCCGTGTCATCTCGACTATTTAGTCTTTAACAATACTCTTTATTTGCGCCCCCTGTAAAGCCTGTGTAGGAACTGGAAATAAATCAAGCCATTCCAAATCCGATAATAACTGATTTTCATCATCTTTTCGTGGCTTTTGTAAATAATTCAGCACACCAGTTAAATCATCATTTCGTCGTTGCTTTATACGTTCCACTAAGGATGTTTTCTTTTTATTGGCGAGTGCTCAGCTTTTGCTAGACAATTGTTTTCTAAGAAATTTCAAAGCGGCATCAGCTGTGCATAAATTAGCATCTCGTCGATAGATTGCTTCTACTGTTAATTTAATTGGGGTCAGCATATTAACAATTTTATTCACCAAGTCAAAATCAGCATCTTCTAAATGGATTGGATGATTGAGATCAATAAGAGCTTTTTAAATACAGGTTTTTAAAGGAGAAAATCGTTCCAGCATGGTTAAAAGACTATTCCACCTGGTTTTACAGTCCAAAAGAAGTGAACAGCTCTTTTTCATGTTCAATCTTCACATATTGTTGAAGCACTTTCATTTTTCAATGGTGATCTTTTGAAATACACTAGAACTTTGCGAATTTTCTTTATCAGCTCATTAATGTTGTCATCTTTCGTTAACTCTAGTATGTGTTCTCGCGCAAATTCATTTTGTGATATTAAGATTAAACCTGATTCTGGACAGCCTAAGTCTTTTAAATTGTCATCATATTCGCTATCGTTCATATAATCAGCAGTAATTAACAGTATTGTATTGAAGTATGCCGGGCGAGGAAGTCCCTTCTAAGTTACATATTATTTGGGCTGCACCTGTGTATTTCTTTTATCGTACGGCGTACCTAAGGTTGATTTTTTGTCTTTATGTAATAAGTGCCCTTAATATAATCTAAGTAAGGTCATTGTTAAGGCGCAACAGATTACAGAATGCAAACGGGGATTATATTCTGTAAACACAACCCACCAATTAAAGATAACACAAACAATGGACAAGAAACGACAAAGAAAAAGCTTATGTATTCGCAAACCATCTGCAACAAGTATGCCAACAATTTTACTAAACAAGAAAAAGAAATACAAAATTATCTAAATACACCGTATCAGATGGACCTCTCTCACCATAAAATTAAAATATCACATATAAAAAATACAATCAACGAAGAAATTATATTAACAAAGCACCTGGTTTCGACCTCATCACTGGCAGAGTTCTCCGAGAATTGTTTGAAAAAGGTTATAGACTATTACCCTTTATTTTCAATGCCACTCTTAGACTAAACTACTTTTCAAATACCTCCAAAGTAGCACAGATTGTCATGATCCTGAAGCCAGGCAAGAAGCCGGAAGCAGCTTCAAGTTACACACCAATAAGTCTTCTACTGATATTTTCGAAGGCATTTGAAAAAATATATGTTAAAAGAATATTATAAATCTTACAGGAAAGGAACATCATACCAGAACATATTGCGGAGGTGGGTCAATTTGTTGCTTTTATTGAGGGATGGTCCTAGACAGCACTACGTATGACGCACTTTAAAAATACCTCGAACTACAGTTCAAGATGCTTGGAATCGCTAAATTGAGACAAGTAGTTTTACTAGGCGACAAGAATCAGGCAGGAGAAAATTAACAACTGTTGTTGATGATCGTTTCATCGTGTTTAATACTTTAAGAAATCGGTGATTCACTACTGTTTCTCTTCGACATAATTTAGAAATGATACGTGGAATCGTTGTAAGTAAGGACCATAGTTACTTTTGCGGCATCGGCAACTTCAACTTAAATTTACACGAGAACACATTAACTGGACTTTACAGCAATGGAGTAATGTTGTTTTTACTGATGAATCGAGGTTTTATTTATGGTCACACGATGGTGGCGAACGGGAATATAGACGTGAAAATGAAAGGTTTCTATTCTAAACTGCACAAAATCAGGAAGGATCTCATTCAGGGGGTCCATTATGATTTGAGCCGCTATCTGCAATGAAGGACGCACCAATTTTGTATTTGTTGAAAATGGAGCTCTAAACGCTCACCGCTACATAGAAGATATTCTTCAGGAAAATGTCATCCGGTTTGCACCTTTTATTGGCGATTAGTTCGTGCTAATGCACGATAATGTAGGGTCCCATGTAGCAAGCGTAGTGAATGAATATCTGGATGAGGTCGGAATACGGCGATTAGATTGGCCTGCATGCAGCCCGGACCTAAATTTAATTGAACATCTTTCGGATCAACTTCAAAGAGCGTGTTCTACCAGATAGTCTGCTAGATCTACGTATCGCGCTACAAGAGGAATATGAAGCAATTCCTCAACAAAAGATTTTAACTTTAATTAACTCGATGCCGCGTCTTTACTTCGCGCCGTCATTTCGGCAAGAGGATACTTTAACATGTATCAGAATAATTGAAACATACATGAGTAGGTAAACCCCACCTGTTTTGTATAATACAAAGGTAATTTTAATAATAATGGTGTTCTTCACACCAGATTTTTAATAATATATTATTAAAAATACCTTTGTATTACTTCAACATGATATGTTTAATTATTTCATTTAATTGTCATTGCTTTAAGTCATATACCCGTTAATAATTAACCTTTATGTGACTGGGAAAAATAACACCTTCTAATGACGACGTAGGTACCCGGGTACCCCACGTTGTATATACGTAGCAGCTATACATATACGGGAGACAGTGGTGGGGAGACATAAACTGCGCTGTTATGAACAAGATTAGACATGTCTGAAAATCAGTAACCGTCCATTTTTCGAAGTGCTCGTATATAATTTGTTCGCTACAGTACATACTAAATATTTTTAGTGTTTTTGGTAATAACAAGTGCAAATTTTATTATTTTTATCGGAATGTGTGATACTACGCTTGGTCCTAGTTCAGGTTCATTTACAAAACCAAGATGGAGGAGAACCAGGTATGATATAGAAGTTAATATAATTACAAATCCTGTAAGAGTAAAAGTAATAGTAATAATAAGAACGTAATGTGATATTTTATGGTTTTCAGACTAACATCAGTAGAATTACTAGCAGCAGCGGAAGAAGCATTAGAAGAAGAGCCATTTACTGCTTCGGATGAAGAAGAATACATTCCGGATATCGAATCTGAAGAATCTGATGCAGAAATAGAACCTGTAATCGAACAGGAGGAACCTTATTCAGATGAAATTAGTGATGAAGAAGAAACGCCTGCACAGCCTACTGCTTTAGTTGCTAAAGATGGAACTCATTGGACTAATACTCCATTACCATAAGCGCAGACAATTAGCCGAAATATCTTGCGCGAAAAATGTGGCGCACCAAGTTTTAGTGCATTATATACTGCTAAAGAAGCTTTTAAATCTATCATGTCCATTGAAATTTGTACCATACTTTTAAGGGAAACTAACAGAAAAGGCACACAAGTAACTGGAGATTATAATGAAAAACAAGCTCAAAAGTACAAAGATTCTAAGCGGCAACCACCACCACGAAATGTTTTCAAGGCATTTACTGAAGAGGAATTCGATGCATTTTTAGGAATCCTAATTGCAGCTGGTGTACATAAATCTAATAAGGAACATATATCTGAAATGTGGAAACTCGAATCCTTACCTCTTATTCATGCGGCTATGTCTCGTGATCGCTTCAAAATGTTTTCACGCTTTATTCGTTTTGATAATCAGAATACACGTGCTGAACGATCTAAAAGTGACAAAGCTGCTCCAACTCGTGATATATGGATAATGCTAAATAGTAATTTAGAAAACAACTATAAGCCGTCTGAATGCATAACGCTCGATGAGCAATTATTTCCTTATAGAGGGCATACAAAATTTACCCAATACATTTCTTCAAAACCGGCAAAATATGGGATAAAAATTTTTTGGACTTGTGATGCGGCAAATGCTTATCCTTTACAAGGTAAAATTTATACTGGAAAACCACCAGACGGTGAACGGCAAGTGAATATTGGAGAGCGTACAGTTCTAGATTTAGTTACTAAATATAAAGGTTCTGGAAGAAATATAACGACAGACAACTTTTTCACAAGTTTACAGTTGGCTCATAACCTAAATTCTTGGAACTTAACTTTAGTAGGAACCGTTCGAAAAAATAAAACTTTTCTTCCTTCCAATATGCAATCCAATAAAAGTAGAGTTATAAATTCCACTAATCTTGCATTTACTAAAAGAGCAACTATATGTTCATATGTTCCCAAACAGAACAAATCTGTCATCCTATTATCATCAATGCATACAACAGGCAAAGTAGAACATACTGGTACTGCAAAACCCTAAATTATTAAATATTATAATAAAACCAAAAGCGGCGTCGACACGATGGATAAAATGTTATCAGAGTATACAGTAAAGCGTAGAACAAATCGTTGGCCCCTAGCATTTTTTTACAATATGGTCGACCTTGCTGCACTGAGTGCATACATAATTTACACGGAGCACAATCCTAGGTTTACATCAACCGACCGACGACGGAGATTTTTGAAAGATCTTGCAAACGAGTTATGCATGTCTGCTGTACTAACTCGAAGCAGTATTCCAAGAGTTTTGGGCAATCATTTTACACGTACATCACTAGAAATGGTTCTAGGACGCTAAATTACACAACCAGTCGTTACAGCAGTCAGAGATCAATCATCTCGAGATACTTGTGGGCGTATTTTGGTAGTTGGACAATGTTACATTTGCTGGGAATTGAATCGCAGACAAATAAAAACGCGAAAAGTATGTAATTCTTCTGCAAAACCAGTTTGTAATGAGCATTCTGTTACTAAGGCCGTATGCGATACCTGTAACCAACAGGCAGTTTAATCCTATTATTATTTATTTTCGTTCTTTTTATACATCTTTTTATAACATATATAAATAAAAAAATGTAAAAATGCTACTTTTGTTCTTTTACATCCATCCATATGTAATTTTAAATGGATGTACCCGGGTACCCATACCGGTCTTAGAGGTTGTAATAATTTCGGATGCCATTTTTTCGTTAAAAATTAAATCTAAATAACGGAGTATACAGACTGTCCCGTAAAAAACGCCAACATTCATAATTCCGTTATTTATTGTCCGGTTTTATTTAAACAAAAAGTAAATTTAATAGCATCAAAAACACTATAAGATAGCAGTGTTTTATTTGTTTTCAATTGTTTTCATTAATGTCAAACGACAGTCAAGTTTTTTATTTTAAATGGCAACATATATATTTTTGGCTATATTCGGATTGGATTTTTTTTCTGAATTCAACGATGTATAACAAGTTTATTTTTGATAAACGTTTATTGCAAAAAAAAACTTTATAAATTTCATCTTTGTCTTCCATTATTTATAAATATTCGAATGTGTCATGAAACATTTGAAATGTAAGTATTATAAATATTATTATAAGAAACAAAACACTTTACAATAAATGTTGAAATTGCCCGCCACCTTGTTTAACACATATCGCACATCTCCTAATAATAAAAAATAAAAAATAAACTTTATAAATTTCATCTTTCATTATAGTAGACTTGGCCCAGTCCACTAGCATTATGTCAATGTGCCTTAAGTGTCAGTTTGACTTGATTAAGTTTTCTGTATTATCCTGTTTGAACGTTTTGCCGCAACAAAAAGCGTATTTTCGTTAAAAATGAATAACAATGAATTAACGGACATGTTACAAGTGTTCTTTGAATGTAATAAAAATCGCCTTCATTCAGTTCGTCGGTACAGTGCTCGTTTTCCGGACAGAGAAGTTCCAGGTTCGAAAATATTTCAGAGAATTGAAAAGAATTTAAGAAATTATGGATCATTTACCAAACCAAAAACACAATAACGGAAATTCTCCGAAGATAAGGAATTAGATGTTCTTCTTGCAGTACAGCAAAATGCACGAACTTCGATTCGCGAAATTGCACATAATATTGGGGTATCAAAAACTACAGTTCATGGTATTTTAAGAAAACACAAACTTAAACCGTACATAGCTCGAAAAGTTCATGCATTAGAACAAAATGATCCTGGCCGAAGAATCCAGTTTTGTCGTTTTTATTTAAATGCATTAGAACAAGACCCGAATTTTTACAGAAGGATAATTTGGTCTGATGAATGCACTTTTAGCAACAACGGTATTTTTAATAGAAACATACATCGACAATGGAGTGCAGACAATCCGAGATTTGTAATTGAAAATAATTTTCAAAGACGTTTCAACGTAAATGTTTGGTGTGGCATTTTAGGTGATCAATTAATTGGCCATTTTTCATAGATGGTTGCATAAATCAAGAAAAATACTACACTTTATTACACGAAAATCTCCAAAACTTTTTAAATGAATTACCTTTGGCAAATTTAAATAGAATATTTTTTCAACAAGATGGGGCTCCCGCGCACAACGCCAGAGTAAATACTAATTTGTTGAACACCCAATTTGGAAATAGGTGGATAGGAACATCCGGTCCTATCGAGTGGCCAGCGCGTTCACCGGATCTTACGCCCCTCGATTTTTGGTTGTGGGCTTATCTACAAGATCGAGTTTATTTAACAACTCCAGAAAATGTTGACATTTTTAGACAAAGAATTATTAACACTTGTCAAGAAGTACCTGCCGCTTGTCTTTTAAATGCGACCTTTGGAGTAATTAGTAATTAGGAGATGTGCGATATGTGTTGAACAAGGTGGCGGGCAATTTCAACATTTATTGTAAAGTGTTTTGTTTCTTATAATAATATTTATAATACTTACATTTCAAATGTTTCATGACACATTCGAATATTTATAAATAATGGAAGACAAAGATGAAATTTATAAAGTTTCTTTTTTTGCAATAAACGTTTATCAAAAATAAACATGTTATACATCGTTGAATTCAGAAAAAAAAATCCAATCCGAATATAGCCAAAAATATATATGTTGCCATTTAAAATAAAAAACTTGACTGTCGTTTGACATTAATGAAAACCATTGAAAACAAATAAAACACTGCTATCTTATAGTGTTTTTGATGCTATTAAATTTACTTTTTGTTTAAATAAAACCGGACAATAAATAACGGAATTATGAATGATGGCGTTTTTTACGGGACAGTCTGTATATAATAAAATGTAATATAAAACAAGTTTAGAGATGTCACAGAATTTCCAAGCTCAGCAACTTCAAACACAAAAAATATTAATATTTAAATCTGAAAAAGGCACCCGGGTACCCTTCCAATCACATAAAGGTTAAAGTAAAAATTTTTTATCGTGGTTTTATTAATTCATTTTTGTTGATTAACTTTGAATTTATATCTAATGCTGATGGTAGAAATAACACCATACTTAAATAATGCTGCTACTATACCATTAAGTGGAAAATCAATTTCACTAATCAATAAAACATTAAGTTTATGTAATATATTGAGGTGGACGTTTTTTTTTGCCGGTGAATGTATATTATGAATTTGTGTTTTTTTTTAATAATAAAACGGAACTTGCTTTATTAATTGCCCTCGTACATATATAAAATTCCATCATTAAAGTTGAAATCAAGAATAATATTTCTACAAACTACCTGTGAACAATCAACTAGAATTTACAATGCAATACATAAGTGTGTTTATGAAGAAATCATTCGTCTGAGAATATCTTATAATTTGTGAGGGAATAGCGGCATTTACTTGAAATAATTTTATTTGGATGTGCGGAACGAACCATTTAATACCTGTATGGATTTTATTTGACACCAGCGGCGTATATAAAAGAATTGGCGAGACCAAACTTTACTGTTACTGCTAAATTCTAAGAAAATATTTTTTACTTATGATTATTGCTTTTACACGAATAACGTAATAAATACATTTCGTTCCAAGCATTTTAAAAGATCATAAATCTGAACAATACAATGAAAACACATTAAAATAGAATTAAACAGTGTTTAGATAATAGTTTAATATTTTAAAGTATTTATAAATACTTATCTATTTAACATAAGATTAATGTTTAGGTGCATCAGTTAACTGCTTAGAGATACTTCTTCCTCAATCAGTATATTTTATTAGTAAATGTTTTCATTTATAATTTAAAGATGAAAGTTTTTCCGGAAACTTTCCAATATTATTTTCTTTCAATTCTATCCCATTTAGTGATTTGTTTTTTCTTTCAGATGCTATGTTCCAAATACTTAATTTTACTCATAATGCTTATACTTTTGCGGAAAGCGGAATGTAGAAGGACGAAAAAGAGTAAAATGATTCATCAACCTCCTGCACTGACAAATTATCCAAATACGAAATTACCAAGTGATTCGCAGGTGGCGGTGTTTTTGCAAGAAGGTGAAAACAAAACGTAAGTAACAATTTCTTCTTATATTTATTATTCCATTAGTAAAATGATTATATCTAATTACAGTTATCGTACCGTTTCTAAAAATAATAATAATTATGACATATACTTATACAAGGTGGCGCAAAAGTTCTCACCCGAAGTTGTTTGGCTGTAATTTTTTTATGAATGAAAAACTTTGGTTCTGCTTTTAGATTAAGTTTATTTGATGTCTTTATCTTTTTTTCATTAAGTCGAGAAAACGATACCGACCAAGTGGCCGCCGTTAGAATTGTTGACCATAATGGCATTTTCCATCACTCTTGCTGGAACTTCCGGCGATAGGTTCTCGCATTCTTGACGGATATTCTCTTTGATTGAGGGCTTCAAAAGTCTGACATTTGTTGACATAGAGTCGTGACAAATTATACAAATCTGCATAAAACAAATCTGTATCTGCTCTAGTAATGAATTTTGTCCTATCAAATGACACCAGATAACCTCGTCATATCTGACGGACAAAACAAACTAAGCCGATGAAACCGTCACATGTCGTTCGAAATTTTTATTTGAAAAAATTTCGTCCTCGGTGGAACTGGAACTCACGTCTACTATTTCCGGACCAATGCTCTAATCACTGAGCTACGAGGACTTGGTTTTAAGTTGTTGGAAATTGCTAATTTTTCATCCTTAGCTATTTAATTCGCCGTTCATTTAATATATCATTTGATAAATTCTTGGAGTTTTCGGCTTTATATTAAATATTTATTTTTAGTAATTTTAATTTTTTCAAATAAAAATTTCGAATAACTAGCGTCGTAATTGTAGACAGCGATGTTTGCATTCACATTACTTCGCGAAATAACATACTAATTTAAAAATATTTAAAATATTTAATATAAAGCCGAAAACTCCAAGAATTTATCAAATGATTTTATATATATATACATATATATATATATATATATATATATATATATATATATATATATATATAGTAAACCTAATCAGTAGGCGATTAAAGGTCTGTATATTACTTCAAAATATATGTATTTAAAAAACTCTACATGTTTCGGCGGTACGCCTTTATCAAGAGGATACAAAATATAAATGACAGGATATAAATATGTGGAACATATGGAATCGTAATATATGTTGTTTCATAGTAACTATCGCAATCGCGACATGGTATTATATAGATAACATGTGCTTTTCGATTTTTTTTCTATTTTAGGTTTTAGTTTTGAAAATAGATGTTTATTAGTATTACAAAGTTTATATGTTAGAGCTATATCATATTTAATTTTTTTTTGATAATTGTGGAACATATGGAATCGTAATATATGTTGTTTCATTGTTTAAATTGTTATTGGTGTCTGCAGTGTTGTATATTTGGCGGATTCGTTTTTTAATTGTTTGTTGTATAAGTTGCGGTGGATAGTTATTATCTGTTAAGATCGTTTTAATCTTCTCGATGTTATCTTTTCTGTATTGAGTGTGTAATAGTTTAACTGCCCTATCAGTCAAATTATTTATAATAATTTTGCCGGTGCTGGTTTCTGGACGACGTTTAGGCAAAATCACATTTGCCATCTTCAGGTCTGCGATAACTGTCTGCTTCTGGTTTCTGGACGACGTTTCGGCAAAATCACATTTGCCATCTTCAGGTCTGCGATAACTGTCTGCTTCTGCTTCTAGTTACTTGTAAACCAGATGCAGAAGCAGACAGTTATCGCACACCTGAAGATGGCAAATGTGATTTTGCCGAAACGGTGTCCAGAAACCAGCAGCGGTCTTTACGAAGACTAAACAGTGGAAACGCGGAAGAAAACCCGGAATCCAGTTAAAACGCATATATATATATATATATATAATAACTTCGTGACCTTGGTATGATATGGTAAACCTAATCAGTAGGCGATTGTATATTACTTCAAAATATATGTATTTAAAAAACTCTACATGTTTCGGCGGTACGCCTTTATCAAGAGGATACAAAATATAAATGACAGGATATAAATCAACAAAAGCAAGATCTGGAGGGTAGGGTGGGTGTTCCAAAACAATCACGCCACGCAGAGACAAAAATTGGCGTACGAGGACGCCCGTATGTGCTGATGCATCGTCGTGCAATAACATTTAATTTTCAGTCCCGATCATCTGTAATGTGTCAGATGCGCTGCAACAAACGTTTGAGAATTTCCAGGTAGAATGCGGCATTCACTATTTGGCTATTTGTAGTATCTCTAAATTTGTATTAACATTATTTAATATTTTGACAATAATTTCGTTATGTAACATCACTTAAACTTTACATATTATATTTTTGCATATTTTAATAAAAGTTCTGCATGATTTCATCGAATTTTGGAAATACATATGCCCATATAATACAGTTTGCGTGTGCATAATACCCAGATTTATTTATATCACTTGCAACTTAGTACAAATACTTTCGTAAACACTAGATAAGATTCTGAAAATAACGATTTGAACAATAATTGCAGAAAGCTTCGATATAACTCAAAACAACAATAAAATAAAAAGTAAAAGGAAAGCACAATTTGACGTTTAGCATAACTACAAATATTAAACTATAGCAGTGTAGTACCTTTACGAAACAAAAATTACCAATAAAATTAATATAGATATTGCAACAGCACGAGGTAAAAGAAAATAGCCCTTGTAGAATTTCCTAATGAGAATAATAGACAGATATGCTCCATAAGATTCTAGGGCACCGTGAACGCGAAACGTGCTATAGAAATAAAACTTTATTGTTAATAAATGTAATGTGTTCTACTGAAATATTATAGTGTCATTTCACTTGCAACGTGTCCTGTAAATTCAACAGCTTTCATTTTATTTTCATTTGAATTTCGTTGTTTATACACATTAAGTATACTTAACACGGATACTTTGTCATGGGTAATAAAATATAGTCTATGACATTTCTCAGGCAGGTCGGCTATTGCTTATGCTGCACTTCTTAATAATAATACAAGAAATTTAATGCGAACGAAATGCTATTCTTATCTGTTAATTCTCTAGAAGAAATATGACATATTAAAAGGATATCAAATAACAAATGAATATTAAATAAATAACTACACACCACAACTATGACAAAGAGACGCCAAATTTTAATATCGAACTATACCTATTCAAATATAGTTTTTGTTTATTATTTCATTCCAAAGAGCATACGCTTTTGTGAATTTGTTAATAATTTTCTAAAGTTGTATTAAAAAATTTAAGTGCACGATGTGATTCAACACATGCGTAATAAACGTCATCAATTCCCGATCTAATAGTGAAAGGATGATACTAAAAAATAAGTTTTTTAAGTCTTCAAAATACTCACCATTTTTTTTTCTTTCCTTTTTTAATGCACACAGAGTTTATACCGTATGTGTTAAATATCATTAGGCATAGAGAATCAACGTATGAGTACATACAATGTATACGTATAGCAAGCGCCAATTAAGTTGGCGCGAGGAGGGGGTGCGCAGAAGCCGTTTTTAAAAACGTCCACCCCCACTACTCAAGTAATTGTCAGAATGCATTTGTCATTGTCGTTTGACGGAACATAATGTGTTTGCTAGGTGATCATAAAGTTATACACGAATTATCTGACATTTGATGTAAAACCAAATACAAATCTCCCCACTACTTCTAATCCTGCGCGAACTTACCCCTCCTCGCGCCAAGTTAATTGGCGTTTGCTATACATGAGAAGGCCAGTCCAAAGCCAGCGAAGACCGCGACGACTAACGATTGTCTCCGATACCGATTGACTGGAAATTTTGCATTCAGTCTAGCTGCGGCCGTTACAGTTTGAAAGCGTACAATAAAATTAATGTATAATGGCTCTTTATACACCCACTGAAAAACTTCAGCTAGCAAAATGGGTTTATGCTGGCAAGTCTGCAATGGAGTGCATGAATTTGTTTGCGCTGACTTTTGCAGACCGTTCTCTACCTTGCAGACAAACAATTTATAACATTATAAATAAATTTGAAACTTGTTTCTGTCTCAATAACTATACGAAATGCAAACCAAGAGAGGTATCACCACAAAAAATTGAGGAAAGAGAACGGCGGGATGTATTAATTTGTAGTATTGTGGAAATTGATAACACGAGATCTACTAGAAGTGCTGCCGAGGAATTGGGTACACGTAACACAACTATTTCACGTATTTCGAAACGTAATGGTTTAAAATGTTTCAAATATTCGAAAACTCAAGAAATATTTCCCGAGGACAATGTCCGGAGAATGGAGTTTTGTCAAGACGTTATGGAAAAGATACATCGAGATGAAAATTTCGTTAAAAATATTCTCTTCACCGATGAATCAACTTTTCCATTACACGGAAAGCACAATCCCTCTGTTCTTCGATATTGGGCTTCGGAAAACCAACACCGGCATTTTGCAAATCGCACTCAGTATCCTCAAACACTAAACGTTTGGGCAGGTATTTTAGGTGACCATTCTATTGGCCCCTATTTTATTGATGGTATATTAAATGCCGACAAGTATCCCGAATTACTGAAAAATCAAATACTTCCCGCCATTCAAAACATTGGAGTAAATCAGGAAATCGTTTGGTTTCAACATGATGGCTGTGCAGCACATAATGCAGTGATGGTAAAGGAATTTCTAGGAAATACTTTTCCTGACCGTCTTATTACTGGAACAGGAAACATTAAATGGCCCCCGCGATCTCCTGATCTATCTCCAAATGATTTCTTTTTGTGGGGATATCTAAAAAAATATTGTTTATACTCATGAAGCTGGTAGAGCAGAAAATCTAGTTGTCTTGAGAGAAAAAATAACTGAGGCTGCGAATTCATTAACTGCCGACATGTTAGCAAATGTAAGAGCTAATTTCTACGACCGCCTAGGACAATGTCTTGCTGTACAAGGAGGAATTTTTGAACCTCTTGTATAATTTATTATAATTTTTAGAATCCTTTTTTATTTATTTTATTAGGATTATTCTTTAATTTTATTAGAATTACGCTTTTGTTTATGCGACGCACCGCAGCTTAAAAATTTCCTGCATCTACTGAAAGAAATAAGAAAAGCAAATCCCTTGCAATTCGTAAATGTTATTTTAGAACGCATTACAAGTACCTATGTCGATGGTCAAATGATTACTGTTAACTTGTATTTGCAAAACAATCGGAGACAATCGTCGCCGGCCGTCGCGGTCTTCGCCGGCATCGGATCGGCTTTTCCATATACATATACATCGTATGTACTCATACGTATTCCCTATGCCTAATGATATTTGACACATGCGGTATAACAATTAAATACAGCTGAATATCTGCTAACAAAGACAAGGAAATGATAACTGGGGTGGAGGGGCTCACCCCTTAAGGGACAGTTTAAGTATTACGTAAGTAAAATTTTAGTAATTTTTAATCCCTCCTCCCCCTTGTCAGCGAAGGTAAGCAAAGCTCTTACCACCCTCCTATGCTTACGAAAGCATTGGTATATTTTTTACAAAATCTGTTCAAGTTTCTTTATTGTTATTCATGAGCAACTATCTATCATAGTTACTAAGTCTATGACAATGAAATAAGCAATTTATAAACTATAAAGAAATTTAATGCACATTTAATATTTATTTAAGCAAATCAGGAGAATTCTTAAGGATAATATAGCTACGGCCTATCAAAATTTTATTGACTGTATTCAGCATTCCCTTCTGGATAAAACTAAATCTTTTTGGAGCTTTGTAAGATCCAGAATTCCTATAACGGCGATTCTGAATTCGACAACCCTCAGCGGATTGTTGATGTTTTTGCATCAGCTTTCTCTGACGTATTCTTGCCGGGTGCTATCAGTGGTGATATTCAAGAACTGCATACAAATTTGCCATCATTGAATATTCGGAGTGTTGTATATGCTGATGTACTGAATCAACTAAAAAAATCAAAGAATACTTTCACCTCCGGGCATGATAGCATTCCCAGCTTCCTTCTTCCTGATTGTGCATCAATATTTGCTAAGCCTCTTTGCAGGATATTTAATTTGTCGCTGCAAACATCTGTCTTCCCTGATATCTAGAAAGTCGCCAGTATATGTCCTGTACAGAAAAAGGAGATAACTCTGATGTTAATAATTACAGGCCCATATCAATCCTACCCAACTTTGCAAAGGTGTATGTACTGTAACATCAAATCATTCCTGTCGCCAAATCAACATGGTTCTATGTCTAAAAGGTCTACCACTTCAAACTTCACCCTTTTATCTCAGGTTGTATGTGAAATACTTGACAGGGGGGAGCAGATAGACGTCATTTATACTTACTTTTCTTGTGCCTTCGATACCATTGACCATACTACTTTCCTGGGCAAAATGAGTTTGTTCAGCTTCAGCAACTCACTAATAATGCTCCTCACTTCTTACCTTACTGATAGAAAAAATTTTGTATACTATAATGGCTACTAATCTAGAACGTACCTATCTACTTCCGGAGTGCCCCAGGGAATCTTGGACCCTTGTTTTTTAACATCTTTGTTAATGATTTAATAAGCTCTATTAATTGTCGTGTTTTGGCTTATGCGGACGATTTAAAAATGCTCAATATGCTGCCCTTCTTCAAGAGAACCTGAATCGTGTCACAAATTGGTGCTTTTCAAACGAATTAAATTTAAACATCGACAAATGCTGTTTCTTGTCTTTCACCAGAAAACCCAATAGATATCTTTCCAATTATTCTATGAACAATATTGCTATCAACCGAAAAACACATGTCAATGATCTTGTAGTTATTTTTTATGAAAATCTGACCTTCGTTGATCATGTTTCCCAAGTCACTACGTCAGCATATCGATCATTGGGTTTCATTATCCGTACATGTAAGGACTTCGACAACATAGCTTCACTCAAGTCTCTTTTTTATGCTAGTTGTAAGTAAGATAGAATATGCCGTTGTCGTGTGGTATCCAATATATGACTGCTATATTAATGCAGTTGAATCCATACAGCGCAAGTTTCTAAAGTATTTAAGTTATAAAATTTATCGAGCGTACCCTCCTCGTGGTTTGGACTACTGGTTACTCTTGGATCGTCATGGAGTTGAATCGCTGGAAGCAAGACGACACCTAATCAGTTCAAATTTGATCAAAAATGTAATTCTTTATAAGATCGATTCAGCTGATTTGCTTGCAGAAGTGAATTTTTGAGTACCTCGTCCAAACTCAAGAGTGAATGAAGCGCTTTTACTTCCAACGGCTAGAACAAATATATTGCTGAGGGCTCCCATGGTGCATTCTGCCAAGAACTTCAACAGTTTAAATAATTCTTCTGAAGACATGTTTCGTTAACTTGTTTCTTCGATTAATGTTTTCTTTTCTCTTTTTCTTACACTATTCCTTTATATCTAGGTAATTTGATTATATTATTGAATTATACTTTGTTTTTAATTCTTTTTCGCACATGTATTATAATCATTATTTGTTTATGTTGTCTGTATTGAGGTGACCTGTTGGACAATTAATAAATATTATTATTATTATTATTAACATCATATTTAAATATTATATTATTAAACATATAAACCATATTTATTTATTTTGTGTTATTTAAAAATTTGGCAAACTCAAATTAATCGTCCTCAGTCCAAAACACTTGAATGCATTAAATGATATTGGATGTTTGCTGCACGATGTTGTGTGTCTGCTCACTTTTGTCTTCTTTCGAGATATCGGCATCGTTCTCTTCAAGCCATTCAACATCTTGATATTCGTCTAAAGTTTGTACTTTGCACATCAATTCATTAGCACGATGAGCAGCCACTCATATAGGTTTTACTCTTGTTTCGGAGTGTGTGTTTAAATTTTTATAGATCTCCTTATTGTGACAATTTAATGACTTGACGAAGCATGATAAGACCACACGTTTTGCATGTTCGACTAGATAGTTTAGATTTTACGTTTGGATAAAAATAATCGCAGAACATATGTAGAAACTCTTTAGGTGAAGAATTTAAGTGCAGAGCTAATCTGAGTGGAAGAGTAAGAAATTGCCCTCTATCATCCAAAATCAAATCATCATATTTACTCCTGTGACGGATCACGTCTGTAGTAAATTTTTTTAAATCGAAATCACTGAAATGAAGACTTTATTAGAACACCAGAAAATAGGATAGCATATGTTCTCATGCACTGTAGCACTTCTTAAATTTAAATTATTAAGTATTCTTTCATTTTTTTTACGAACAATTAAAGGAACATTTTCAGAAGATGACCTGCGTAGGGCATGCGGCTAGATGGACAAAATGACGATATTGTAAAGGATTCCATTTTTTAACATTTCGTAACGATACTCTAAAAATATTTACCCTAAAAGCGTAAGCACGGCAAGTTAACAACAAACAGAAGGTAAACTTACCTTGCAAAAAGAGGTTAATAGACTCGATTTATTCCTAGTTGCTGCTTGCAATTCTTCTACTATTCTCCTAGACACAATAATATCGAGTTCCTTGTTGGACTTTGCTTGTACCTTATAATCACGCCAAACTTCATTACTTAACTCCTGTACATTTTGTAATTTTGTGTTCGTGTGAGATTTTTTTAAACTTTCGAATAATTTTTTCTATAGTTTTGATTTGTCTACATTAGACGATATTTTAAACTATTTCAACGGTGGCAAAAGTCGATCTATAGTAAACAAACATTAACTTAGAACAAGTCAACTCCAATGATATTAGCCCGGACAACTGCAGCCAAGTGAATAGCGCGCGCGGTAATTCACCTACTTCTTTCTTACTTAACCATAAAACACCGCGTGAGAGCGAGTATAAAGCATAGAAAATTACTATCGTAATAGAATGTGAAGTTAATGTTAAATTGTTCGATTGCTTCAGAGCGCCATCTAGCGTGGGGACAAAGAAACTCTTCTATGTAAACGCACTACGGTTTTAAAATTAATTATTATTTTTAACGATAATTTGCTTATGATTTAAAAAGATATTACCAAGATTAAATCATAAGTAAATAATTCAACATAATTAATCATCTACTTCGAAATAAACAACGAAAATGAAATTAGAATATCAGTTAAACAATTTTATTCAAACCATCTCAAATTACAAGAAAATAAAACTAAATTTGCGATTTTAACAAGTACCTAATGGTGTATCTACTAACATTACAAAACTATTATACTAAATTTATTAAATAATAAATAAGTAGTAGTAGTAGTAGTTTGTAAGCTATATAGTTTACTAATGAAGACACAAGACAAATACGAAATATAATTAAGTAAACACTCAACAAATTTCATGCACAACAAAAATAGTATCAATACAAATAAAATCATATAAATAATTGGTTGAAACATTTTATGTATGTCTTGTTGATCTGTAATATTGAAGTACATCCTTTTGCATGATATCATACACAAGACTTTTAACTTCACTTTCTTTTCCAATTAGTAAATGATTTAATCTTTTAATATAATTATACACTACCAACTTCACAAATTTATCTAAGATGATTTGTTTCAAATTTTTTTCGTGGACACAGAATTTAAAATGAAAGTTTACCTCTTATACTATTACACTTTTTATATTTGCTAATTAAATTTGTCATACATTTATTTTCGTTGGGAGAATGTATCCGTTTTGGTTTCACATATTTCTTATTAGCTAAAAGTAATGATTCTGGCATCATAGGTGAGATAGGTTGTTCCACAAAACTGAATGAGGTTGATGGCTCTGTTTCCATAGCTGTCATAGTTGGCTCAACATGTTCATACATTGTCTTACACACTTTTTCCATATGGAAAAATATAAAAATTGTAAAAATCTATAAGATATATAAGGATAAAATTAAGTATTTGAATTTCTAGCTTAACAGTATGTAGTAATAAATCGGTTTTTGGGTAATGTTTTTTTCCTTGGACTTCCTGTCTCTTCTACAGAAGTATATGATGTTCCCCACATTTCACGAATACTGGCTGTATAAGATTTTTATTAACTTGTTGTTGACACGGGCAAATCCAAGATTTCAAAGCCCCAAGAATTTGGAATTAAAACATGATCCACAAATTATACATGTAAAGTGTATAGTTTTGCTTCACCTTCTATAATAAACACATAAAAGCACAATACTAATCTAAACAATTTATATCAAAAAACTGGTTCTTATATAAGTATGTTTTCATTTTAACTTACCTGGCAAGTTAAATTTTGGAATTACACCAACTTTAATTTTTTCCCCAGTTATAGCTCCATAGCAAAATGATTATGACAAATTCTTCTTAATCTAAGTATTGATTTGGGAGTTTCTTGCAATAAAGTTGCATTGCCACATAAGCTAACCCACTGCTTAAATTCATCTAGTGCCTTTTCATAATTTGGAAATTTATGTAAAATTGTATCTCCTCTTTTAGAAGTACAACCATGAAATGTACAATGACGACTCATTGTGCTACAAAAGACTTAAAGAAGATACACTGATGTAAACGTTAAATTTATTCTCATACTTACTTAAACATAAATAAAGAAATAAAAGAAACTTCAGAACTTGACACACTTAAAAAATTACGATAACGATAACAAAAAACTCGTAGTATTAGATATATCCACCAAATTAAGGAGTGATAACAATTAAATAACGTAAAATATTGAAAATAGTAAATAACTTAACCAATAACACCCAAACAACAAATCGAAAATTGTGAAAATTAGCTGTTATTGCAGAATTAGTTGTTAACGACTATGCAAAAACAACATCAACAGCGATATCTGTTGTGGGGACAGTTTACGTGATTCAAATTGACCAATGAAATTGCGGCCCAATTTTTGCTATTTTACTTATAACCCCATGGTATAAAGCAATAATCATTTATTTCGGGGAATCCTTGGACATGCTTTTCGCTTTCGAGCATAGACAAGGTTTGGATATGTGTTCAAAGCAGACGACAAAAATAAGAAAAGTAAATAAATAAATATTGCTGACTGAGGTAATCACCATTCAGACCCCCACCCGTATGTCATCAAAAATATGCAAAGCAAAAGCCCTTCAGCCCCTTTTGTGCTTACATAATACTTGAACGACCCCTAATACGCGTTATAAATTTTAGATTTACACCGAGATATCAAATTACCTTGGTCAACGGTAGCCATGGGGTGAAAAACGTTTACTTCTGATAACAGTTTCAGGTTAAGTGTTATACTGACATTAAGATTAATATATTGACAAATTTTAACATCAGCATGACGCTTAACCTGAAAATTTTATCAGAATTATTTCATAAATTAAGACATTAAGACAGACGTTTTTCACACCATGCCACCGTTGACCAAGATAAATTATTGATATCTCGGTATTAGTTCTCTGGCAAACTACAGTCGTGGACAAAAAATTCTGGACACTGAAGTAAGTGTCTGTTATCATAATTAAAATTCCTTTTTTAAGATTTGGAAATTAAAGAAGATACAAAACATTTAATTTATCAAAACAGCCGAAAGAAAAACAAACATAAAGACGAACACAAAAATCCAACCCAATCCAAAAACCTCGCACGAGAAACCGCCGAGAAGACAGTTTTATGGTGATATCTACACTACGCAATCGTGGTTTACCATCAACAATTGTGTCTCGCCAAGCCGAAGACGATTAGGGTACTACAGTTTCTGCACGAACTGTTCGCCGAAAATCTAAGGAATACGGATTTATATCAAGGAAACCTGCTGTTTGTCCACTTTTGCTCCCAGCTCTTCGTGTTCAGCGACTACGAATTTCCCGTGAACATAAACATTGGACAATGAATCAGTGGAGCTCCATATTGTTCACGAATGTATCTCGTTTTCGTCTGTGTTCACCAGATGGCCGAGAATGTGTGTGGAGAAGGCCTGGTAAACAATTATCAGTGTGTTGAGAGAGAGAGAATGGCATTTGAGGGAGGCGATATAATTGTTCGGCCTGGCATTTCACTGTACGCGAAAACTGAGCTTGTTCTCATTGAGAATAGTACCATGACAGCTATTAGGTACATCAATGCGTGCTTAGCTAATCACGTCGCGCTATTTGCTCCATTCGAAGGTGAGAACCTTACTCAATGCACGATAAGCCGCGACCTCACACTGCACGGGTAGTTGAGCAATATTTTGATGTGGTTAACTTTCGCCGTTTGCATTTGCAATAGCCAACTCGAAGCCTGGACTAGAATCCTATCAAAAATCTCTGGGATTTATTAGGGCGACGTGTTGAGCACCGACAATCCATACCGGTAATCATTAGGGATCTTCGAATAACTCTTCGTAAGGAGTGGGAAAACATTACAAAGTTTACCACACCATAAGGCAGAAGTCATTAGAGTTCGTGGTGGTAGTTCGCACTATTAATCGCTTAAATTGTGTGAAAACGTAGTCGTAGAACCTAGCCGATAAGACCAATGAATTAGTTAATTTTGCAGAATTTACTTTTTCATAACTTTTTCTTATTGAATGTTAACTGCCTTTCTTTTATTTCTCATTCTTACTTTGTAGATAATGTTTCATATCTTATTGAAAAAAAAGAAAAAAGTAATTCAGCATTGTCCACTGGGGCCGCTCTAGAGACAGGCAGAGAATATTTGAGAATTTATTCACGCGAGAAACTTGTAGGTCGGGTTTTAAGACGCTTGGCATCTCGACGGAACCGGCTCTACATATTTAGAAGCGTTGTGTTTTACTTGTAAACATAAACACTTGTTTGTCTGCCTTAAACATGATTATGACACAAGGCATAAACAATATACGTTACTTCCAAACCAGCATGCAACATCTCTCTACCAGAGGCACCTCCTTTTTAATGGATGTAGGTTATTTAATTAATTATCAACATCTCCATATAAATTCATTAGAAATTTTCAAAAAAAAGATAAAGAATGTGTCTCTAGTGTACTATATGATATTCATAACTGCTTCCACGCGCTCTGAGGTCTGTTCTTTCTTTTATTGCTGAATCTTTTTGCAAATTTTATAATTCTTCTCTATATGTGGTTTTTATTTATACGTAGATTTTGTTTACACATAGATAGGTTTTATTTGTGTACTTGTACTTTTGGAAACACCTTGCTGGTAGTGCAGTTGTTATGTAGATAGCGCTAAACATTCTTTTACGCTCCGTCTTAATAATTTCTGTGAGATAGCGAAGTTGTTGTTTTTGTGAATGTGTCTCTTCTGCAGCAGGGGCGTACCGATGATCCTGTAGAGGGGTGAAATACGTATCTCTGGAGAGGATACATTCACAAATATATGAACTTGTATTATGTTCTTCGCACCCGATTTTTAATAATATTTCATATTTTTAAAAATGCTTTTGTATTGTACAAAACTGGTGAGGTTTTACCCACTAAAGTAAGTTTCAAATTATTTTATGATTATTATTCCTATCAAATACAATCTTTCCCCTATTTAATTAAAATTCACCACCAATTTCGAATATTTAGGAAACCCAAGAAACATTAGATCGTTTTTCGCTACTAAAGAGCATATCGTTTTTTAGGTATTCAATATATTCAAGAACAAATTGTTAGTAGTAAAATTTTTTGGATTTATTATTGCACCCTAAATAAATCTAATTAATAGTATTAATTTTCATTTTTCATTAGTTTAATATTTAAGTACTTAATCGTATGATATTTTAACACATATATTAATTTAATAATACACAAAGCTGCGAAAATATATTTCTTAACCTGATCTCAGTTGTTTCTATTATAGTCAGTGTATTTGTAGCATTTTATTTTTCGAAAATATCCATTTAGCACGAGCCATTTGTAACAAAGGTAATTAAATAAGACCGAAAGTAAATCCAATCGTGAAGTTCTCGCGGACATGGAAGAGACATATATTTTTTCTGGTACATTTAAGTAGTTTTATAATGACATTTTTGGCAGCCAACGTCGATATATTGTATTTAATGGTATCTACAAGGTAGACGGAATGGTGGTAATAATTTTTACTGGTGACACTTTTATTTAAAGGAAGAATTGTGTCGTCTTTAAAATTGCGCGAAACATCATCTGTTGAACACTATTTAAGACAATGTACCGTTTTGCTATTTTCGAGTTAATTGTTGTAATCGTGCTTTGTTGCTTACATGTTGGAAGTTTAAAGTGTTTCATGTTAATTGTTTCTTATACATAGACGCTACTTTTCAAATCTGAGAATGCAATAGACAGTTAATAATATACACTCTGGAAGCGAATTAACTAAACGCCGGTACGGCGTAGATACACTTCCTTATCATCGTTTTATATTTCCACAGTGAGTATACTGTACAGTAGGGTGGAGCGAATTTTTTTTTTTTAATTTAGTTTTTCCTGTATTAAACATCGATGCTCTAAGTACTTAAAAGTGCAGAGAAAAAATCTTATCTTCCTAGGTCAACGTCTTGAGGTAGCGCACAAGACTTTAATTTGTGGAACTTTGTCATTTATAAAAAAGTAAACAGTGTGGTTTAAATTTGTTTTTATTCAATAAATTCAAACAGTTACAGTCTTTTATTTACTCACATAAAGCATATTTAATACAAAAACAAAAATCATTCGTTAGCAAATTGTAAAGGATCTCGTTGTTCAAAAAATTGAGATTTAGACTCAAACAGTGGTATGTCTTGCCTTGCTTTAATTCTAGAGCGAATGAAACCGTCTCTTGCTTCTGATCCACAAACAGATATTGAAGCTTCAGTGACGAGCTTGACACACCTCTCTACTGCTTGGGTATGACAAGGAAACATCCCAAATTGACTGAAATTATTTCCCGAACGAATCAGGTTTGAAATTTCTGTATTAGAATATTTCATAGTCATTGGTGGTTCAGTTATTCTCACATTCGACCAATTTATTAACTCATAGTAATTCGTCGCATTTACTTTAAGTTGTGGAAGGCGTAACTCGCGAACTTTCTTGCTTTTAATACACACATTTTCTTTTCTTGCTTCTAATACTCTTCGGAGAGCCAATTCTCTAATTTTTGAAGTATCATCTTGAAGCATGGCCAACAGCATATTTTCTGTGTGTGCGATGAATGAATTTCTGTTTATAGTTTTTAAAACAATACTCTTAAGGTCATCTCTTAAATATAGACTTCTCTAGACCATGTTGAAAACATGAACTGGACCATGGTTACAAGATGGCTTTGACTTTATGTCAAACCATGTTGGCGCGTATACTTTCATAATGAAAAGTGCTAGTTGCTTAAGGTTTTCTGGTGGTGTAGCCATTCCAATGTATAAGCGAAGAATCCTATTGGCGCAAGTTAGCCAGCGAGAGTGTGCTAATTTCCCAGGGTCTCTTTCAGCTAAACTTGGTGAAACTAAACCAGACGAAATGGAAGAACAAATCTCGTAAAGATATTTTTGGTCAGTGCTTAGCAACTTTATATCAATATCCGGCAATTCTGCAGGAATCGCTTCAAAAGTTTGTAACTTAAAATCAAGGCACTTGAGGAGGTTTTCACCTATAGCTCCAGAAAAGCTATTAGGACCTGCTGTGTTTCCATCAAGACTTAAAAACAAATGGCGCAGTGGCAATTCATTTGCGTGTAATAAGCCCACAAACCATTGCAATGGTCTTTTTAAATGTGTTTCCAATAAGGCAATGACTCCATTTTTATACCCTGTGGCGACAATATTCCTCATAATATTAGCTGCTTTTCCTGAATCTATTGTGAAATGTCCAATATATTTAGAATTTGGCTCAGATACCATTGAAATATGTTCTTCGGTAATAGTCTTACGCTGTGACTTATTTTCTTTTAAAGTTATAATTAAAGTTTTGTCTTTACGACCATCAAAATAAATAGAAGTCAGAGGTTTTTCATTGCTAATAGAGCTCAACTGCTTTCGAACTTGTTTCCTTTCTCGACGTATTTTACTACGATCTATTACGCTTGATGAGTTTTCCGCATCTATAATGTTTAAATCAATCATTACTGCGTTTACAACAAATGCTGCAGATCGATCTGAAACTCCAGTCCTGTCACAAGCTGTAGCAAGGGTTTGCAACTTTTGTCTCATCTGCTTATTTCCCTTTTAATTTTCTCTTTTGTGAACTTTTCTTTTCCCCTCATTAAAGCAAAAATCATCTTGCTCTGATTCTGATGTTTCACTTGAAGTGCTACTGCATGACCGATGTAATTCTGACATAGACGAAGAAGTACTTGAAGTCATGTTTTTTTGAACGAATTGATCATATTTTCTCTTTCGAACTTCATTGCGTCGTATAGATTTTGTTGTCAACCTATCCACACAGCCAATATACATTCTACGCTCATTTCGTTGGTCCTTTAAAAACTTTTCCTCTGCTGGAGGTATTTTTGTCACACATTTACATATGTTTCTGGATGCGCATTTACAGGTTGCGATGTCAAATAATAGTTTTTGAGATTCCTTTAAGAAATTTTGTTTTTTTACTTCACTGCGCAGTTTCTTCATATTTTTGTATTTGTTGTAATAGGAAATCAATCTTGCTAAGATTTGTTGATGACTTATTATAGGAATCGATGCCTTTTTCCATATTTGTTCAATATCAGTAGCAATTATTTCACAAATGCACTTAATTGAAGGATCTTTTCGGTTGTTCAATTTAAGCATATAATTTTTTAGCCACAGGTAATATTTAATAATATCACAATGCGTAGGCAACACATTAGCACTTAACGTAATTGGTTTTCCAAATACAGAGCAACACAAATCTTTCCTAGTTTTAGGCATTTTAAATCTTTCCTCAGCAATCACGTTTTAACTTTTGGTAACGAAAATTTTACGTTTGATTAAGTTTTATAAATTTTTTTCACACGTTGCACTTCTAAATACTATGAAGAAACTGAAAGAAACTGTTTAAAATCATACTTTATTTTATGCATGGGAATCCCCTAACTTTGTTTTTGAGCAATAAACTTAAGTGTTGCCAACAGTTTTATTTAATGGTAGATAAAAAAGATATTTATATATTTACTTAATTTTACTTAATTTATAAATTGTACTTTTCTGCCTTTATGCCTTTATGTAAATTAGGTTATTTTTCAAACTTCACCATTCATGCGCCACCTCGAAATAAAGTCGCAGAGTCTTGTTATTTTGCATAAATAGTGCTTTCTAATAGGGTCATCAATTAACAATACAGGAGTCTTCAAAATGAAAAAAAAATTTTTTTTGTTCATTTTCACTCCACCCTACTGTACAGTGTGCAAAAACGTACCGACATTATTTAAAGGATGAATTGCAAAACTTTAGAGTCAAAAAATCCATATAACATAACGGTGAACGAGTTATTGTATATTTTGTAATCATGTGGCTAAAATTTTAGTTCTACGAAATTTATTGAACTATTTTTATTATTTTATTTACAATAAATGTTCAAAACCATTCTACTTGATACGCAAGGTCGCACGTCGCAGAAGAGATCGTTTCGTTCTTAATATGGTTCCTGGGTTATTCCTAATATCAGCAGAAATTCCTAGTATCTACATATTCATTGGCGTGCACCTGTGAAGGCATAGGAAACTGGAATGAGGATGCCATAGAAGAAGAGAATGTAATTTATGAATGAAATCTCCAGAAAATAAGCTTGCAATGGAATCTGCAAACTTTTAAAATGATTCATTATTGTGACGATCTAGATCATTTATAGCCCTCGTATATTTATCAATCATCACATTCGTAATATTGTATTTTCTCTTGTAGTATGATGTACCATAAAACTGACTCATAATTTCGTCTCTGGCTTCACCATTTGGTATGGCGTAAACATGCCGGTATGGATTCATTTCAATTATGTTGAAATATCCACGATCCTTCGTGTACTGGAGGAATAAATTGGCATGTTCGTCATCGATCTCACCAGATCGTAATACCACTTCCTTTAGTATTAAAACGTGCTCAGGTGTCATTACAGACACAGGATTCCCTATAGTAATTGATTCATTGGTAATAACATAATTGAGTTTGTTTCTAAGACCTTTAACTGCAAACAGTTCGTCCAATGAATCAATTCTATGCCTACTAAAATAAGGTCTACGACGGTGCTTCTTCGTATCTGGATTCTTATTAGTTTCACGTTTCTCGCATTGCCGTGCGACTTTTCAATCGTGGAGATATTTTAAAAGAGAAAATGTGTTATATAACTGTAGATTTGATTGAAGATATGGAAGAAATAATGGATGATGAGCCAATTCTAACTAATATCCCCACCAAGGAAGCCTTACAAGGTCTTAATGTAGTGATTTCTTGGGCAAAACAAAACCTGCTAAATTCTGAAGATCTACTAACTTGGCCATGAATAAAAGAAAAGTTCCAAGATACTTAAAAGACAAGAAGATTCAAACAAAATTAAGTAGTTACTTTATCAAACAAAACTGACTTCTTTAAATCATTACCTATTCATGTATGTATGTAGTATATAACAAGTGTTCATTTGAAAAGTCAATCTAGGTTACTTTGAAATTTTGATAGAATAAGACCCAAATATGTTTGTATGTGTTTGTTGTTCCGTAAACGTAAATCCAAATGACATTTGATAATGTCAATCACAAATATCAATTAGTGCATAAAATAATCGTGCGTCGATTCTAGTTTAAATAAATTGCTTCTCAGTTTTAAAATGGCTTTCACTTTAGAACATAAATTTTTTTAGTCCAGGCTTATTTTCGAAGTGGTAATAAAATTGATGGCTTATGGGTTTATTCAGTTCAAGATTGCATGGTAGAATTTCAAGTTGAGTTTCCACATTTTGTAATAGATTATATACAATTTAAGAATACTTTGGATAGAACTTTAAAAATGTTTTCTGAAACTGGTAGTCTCTTAAGAAGATCAGGCAGCGGAGCAGTTAAGAAACGTACACCTCAAGATGTCAATCGTGTTGAAGAAATAATGGAAAATGAACCACAAACATCTGTTCGACATTTGAGTCAACAAATAAACCTTTCTGTTGGTACAACTCACAAGTTATTAAAAAAAGAAATGCAATTTTATCCATACCGTGTCACAGCAGTACAAGAATTGTTAGAAATTGATTACCCACGTAGACCACAGTTTTGTAATTGATTTGTAAATATGAACAATAATGGAAAACTTACGCAAAGAGTCATCTTTACTGATGAAGCATGGTTATATAAAACGGGACACCTAAATTCACAAAATACAAGAATTTGGAGTAGTGAAAATCCACATGTAATTAATGAAGAATCGCTACATCCAGAGAAAATTGGTGTTTGGGCAGCGATAAGCCAAAGGCGAATCATGGGGCCAATATTTTTTCAGGGAACGTTAACTGCTCAAAGGTACCGAACGGAAATTTTACAACCATTTGTCAATCAGTTGCATGATGATGAACTTCAAAATGCATATTTTCAACAAGACGGAGCACCTTGTCACTCTACTGCAGAATCTTTGGATTATTTAAGACAATTTTTTGATGAGCGTATAATTAGTCGAAATACATACTTAAATTGCCTGGTCTGCACGTTCATGCGATTTAACACCTTGCGACTTCTTTTTGTGGCCTTATCTAAAAAATAACATATTTCGAACACCTGCATTGAATTTGAATGATATGCTACAGAGAATCGAACAGAAATGCATGGAAATTAATAACAATCCAGTAATGTTGCAGAATATCATCAGAAATTTTGAACGGAGGATTTTAAAGTGCATTGATCTTGAAGGACAACATTTTCAACATTTGTTATAGTTTTCAATAAATACCTATTATTTGTTATTTATTTGTATGTATGAAACTGTCAAAAGATACGATTTCGTAGGTTAAGTAGTAAATTTTAATTTACGACATACTTCAAAATGTAAAATATGTATCTGTTTTGTCAAAAGTTAGCGGAGCAATGACAACATTTAGAAGGAAATAGAAACTGCTATAACTACTTTATTATTTGTTTTAGGACAATAGTGTATTGAAACTTTTATATTACAAAGAACATTATCATTCAGAATTTTAAAGAATATACAGGCTGTTCCATTTAAAAAAATTATAATTTCAAAATTTCTCCAAAATGCGTTATTCAATTTTTTTTTCATGAACTACATGCTAATCAATGTTAAAAACACTAATACTTTGCTAATTTAACCTACTTTCTAGAATCAATAATAACAGAGATAGCAATAGTGCGCACTTAATTTGAATCAGCCTGTGTATATATATATCTATATATATATATATATATATATATATATATATATATATATATATAGGTTTGTTGGCGCGTCTGGAACATTACGGACACTATATGGTGTTTTTCCGGACGGATCTCGAACGTGTTGTCACGTATGGTGGGTGACGTAATTGCATGACTTACATTACAATATCATCATGAAGTAATTATAGATGTTTTGACAATTTGTAACCATTTGTAGTTGTAACCTTTTTTTTTTTGAGGGTCTTTATTGCAGAATAATAAGATAGCTCTAAATTTGTAGCAACAGTCCGAGCAGTCAAAGTAGAATTGTTCTCTGTAGAAGCACATATTAATGTCGATACTTCTTGATATTTTACGATTTTCTTATATTTCCTTACACCGTTCATATTGTTTACACAATATGATTATACTTATTGTTTTCTCGATTTTTATTTTCATATTTATCTAGTTTAATTTTCTACTTAAAATATCTAAACTGTATTACAAGTTTTGTTCTAAATTTACTACGACAGATACACCTAAACTCTTTAAGTCTAATTTCCTCCATTCCTTAGTAAGTATCCTACCTTAATTATTTTTTTTAGTTCTCGTCCACTATTTTGAGAACAGTAGAAACATAAACAAGCAAGCATTTTTGTTTTACCATTATTTCTTTACATTAATGTTATTATTGCTATAGTTTTACAGTCCAATCCAATTGATTTTACACTTTATTCAAAAGTAAATCTAACATCGTTAAAACAAAATTCGATTGACAGTATGACATTTCTATTCTCCGAAACAAAATCCGACCATTCAAAACAAAACCCGTTATCATCAAAAGAAAATCCGATTTACATACTTAAGAAAAATCGATTTGTTGAGTAACGCTTTTGTAATTAAATATTTTTTACATATATTTAAGTAGCAGTTAAATTTACTAAATATAAATGTTCAACTTAATGGCAGACTTATACTTGTACGAGATTAATCTTCGATTACTTCGCGCCTTAAGGATCTAGGTATGTAGGTTTGCATATGATTACAGTAATTTAAAGTTTTCGTTCGTGGCTTATGTTCTTATCGTCTTATGAAAATTTTCCACTGATGAAATTAATTTTCAAACAGATTCAAAAATGGAGAATACGTTGGTATATGTATTACTATCAGATTTCTTGCATGTTCAGTAAGATAAAATGGAACATTGTCCATGATTATAAAGGCATGTTCGATATTATCGTCCGAAACCTTCTGAAGCAAATTTGTTAAAAATTCGCAAAATTTGTCTGCATTTTATGCTGATTCCTTTTGATCAAATTTGTATACCTCGCTGTTGCGGATTGCTGCATAGATTGATATATTTCTGCCACGAATTGCCCTAACTTGTTTACGCACATTTATGCCAACAACATGTGATAACTAAACCAGGTCATGTATTCATAAAACATCCATTTCATCAACATGACCTCGTTGAGTTATGATCTTACACCACATTGTTTTTATCTTGTAACCAGGTCACTAGGCTAAAGGGACACACTCTAATATATAACGAGACACTGAGAGGTCTCGACAAGCAGAAGTCAGAGTCAGAGAGTTAGAGTCACTACAAGTCTAGTGCCTCATAATTATAATGTAGCGTTTACTATTGTTATCGTTGTTATTATCGTTATTTAATTATATGTTGTTATTTAATCGTTGTCCTGCATATTATTTATCACACTGATAAGCCTGCTGTATAAATGGAACTGCCTTGGCAACAATGTTACCTCCGGGACCAGGTGATATTACATGGCGATCCTGCCCACGTCTGATATTATATGGCGATCCTACCATTAGTTAAAGGATCAGATAGTACATGGTAATCCTGCCATCAAATCATCTGACATTACATGGTGATCCTACCATCCCTTCATATGACGTTACATGGCGATCCTGCCAACTGCTGACATTACAAACAGCTCTTTCCCTAGTCATTCTTGAATATATTTGGATTCCACATTCATCCAGATAAACATCTTTTCTGGATGACCCATCATTTCTGTAAATTTTAAAGCTTAACAGTATCTTCCTTCTATCGTATTTTCGCAATTTCGTTTTTCTGGAACTATATGAGTATTTTTCACGGTATAGTGAAATCCGCTAAACATGTGAAAGTATTTGAAATTCTGGAGTGTTTCAATTCTGAATACTGGAATACAGAATATTTGCCAGTCTATGGTCGAACACCTTACATTTTTTCTAAATACCTCCAAACATTTGGTGCGCAAAGTTTTAGTTAATATGGCACAGTTTTCATCCACCCTGTCCACATATGTGTTCTTCTTCTTCAATCGCAATTTTTAGGACGATGTCTTTTGGGGTTTTTATTAATTCGATATTCATTTTGATATACCTTCACAATTTTTCGAACCGTATCGTGTTTTACATCAAACTTTATTCTTAAATTTTTCTTAGTTTCATCTCTGTTATACGCTTTTATTATTAAACGTCTTCTTTCGTTACTGATTTTATTGTAAGCCATATTTTTTGAATTACTAATATAGCGAAACTGACACGAATGCTTGTGAGTAACTGAACCTACAGCGACCGTCCTTTCATTTGTTCATAGTGGACTTTATTTTGAAAAATAGAACTTTGTTTTTGAGATTAGAAATGTAACGTTGACAACCGAACTTGCTTTTGATGATATCGGAATTATTTATGAATACAGCGTAAAATCAATTGGTTTGTACTGTATTAAACATTTCTCCGTTTTTCTCTCTTTTCCAAATATTCTCTGGTTGTGATTTTACCGAAACTGTTATCGAGATGTACTTTTCCTGAGGCCCTTGATCGAAACTGTCATTCCTCTATAATTTTCGTCTGCTAAAAATTATTATTCTATTTCAGGTATCTTTTCTGCTTTCAAATAAATCGAGCTAGTCAAAATTTGTTTTTGACCTAAAACGATCCTAACTGTATTTTTAATGAACAGTTATTCTAATCTAACTATTATTAAACATCAAAACATGATATTTAAGTATAGTATAATTTTATTTCTCCTATATATTACCGTGGACTGCTTCACTTCCGAATTTGTTTGAATGCAAGTTTCTATATAAATAGTTGCGTTATTTTCTAGTAGATGTCAGCATTGATACGTATTCAAATATTCAATAAGAACGTAATAAAATAAATGTCGTTTAATTGCATAGAAACCATATTATTTTTGAACAAGAAATTGCTAATCTCTAATTACATTTATTGCAGATTAGAAAATTTAAAACCATATAGTTCACATAAAATAAATTTTTATTAATTTATGTATATGCCACTTAGAAATTAATTGTATACACGGTGTCTTATAAATTAATTATAATTGGATTTGAGTGAAATAAAAACGAAAAAGAAAGGTCTTAACTAGTAAAAACCACATACTGCCCTGAATTTTTATCCCTAAAAAAAGAGCTTTAACGAACAACAGTCAACTTTTTTTTAATCTCAATGTATATTTTTTTTAATTTTGTCTGATAGATTTTTTCTTTGTGCATTCAATGATATGCAGTAAGTGCACTTTTGTAAAATATACTATAGAAAATTTAATAAATTTTTTCTTGCACACTATAGAATCACCATAGAAACAGCTAGTATGCAATATTTTCTGTCAGCTTGTCTTCATTTATAGTTAAAGCAGGGAAATTGCGCCACGCACCTTAAAAGTTGACTCATAAAATAAATAGTAAAAAGTGGTCAAACACTTATCGTTTTAACAGTCTTCCTTGAAGCCACAAACGGAATAACATCTGTTAAATATTTCAACCATTAGATATCTATGCATTTTTAAAATCTAATTAATCCGTGAACAAATCGATAGTGTCTATAGACATAATCCGAAGCGTGCTTGTACAATAATAGTTGTGTATAGCAACAAAGACAGAAGGGGTGAAAGTTATATGTGAGTAACGCTTTTAAAACAAAAAATCGCGGTCCATTGTTCACATAGCAACGAGAAAATGATTTGTCTTTATTCGCAGATAAATATACGTGCGGCAAGATGGGCATCCACCTCTAATTCACCAATAATTCTCTTTACCGACGAATTATATTGTTCTATCAGTATTTGCCAGTACCACCATAAATTTAAAGAAAAAAAATACTTAAAAAATTCCATACAAATAATTGAAAACCAGGTAACTATCCCATTAAACACGCCATAAACACGCTACATAAAGATTTTTGTTTTACGACGATTTTTATTTTACACTGTTGGAAAAAAGTGACGAGCACACCTGTATAATCTGAAGAAGTGGTTCTAATGCAACGAAATTTGGTATGGAAGTAGTACTAAAGTAGCATAACTTACCTTTACCTGGAGAGCGCGCAGCCCTGCTGAGAAGGGATGCATTAATAGCGAAAGTATACCCCGCGAGCGGCGCGTATCATCGCTACACGACGAGGCATGGAGCGGGTAGCGGGAGGGATGTCCAACCATGCTGCTTCAACTCTCCTCCATAGCTCCTCAACGTTACCAGGGGGGAGCCGCATAACGTTGAAGTCTCCTACCGATCATATCCCAGACATGTTCGATCGGATTGAGATCCGGAGGACGTGCCGACCATGGAAGCATCCGTATATGGTTCTCTTCCACAACGGTCTGGGCAACACGTGCAGTGTGCGGTCGGGCGTTGTCGTGCATGTATAGAAGACGTGGGCGCCGTCGCACGTAGGGAAGCACAACGGGCCGTAGCACCTCATCTACGTAGCGGCAAGCCGTCATCGTATGCTGTATACGCAGCAGACGTGTACGTCCACCATGTGTAATAGCACCCGACACCATAATACCCTACTTGCGGTGGATAGGGCGTGGTTGGATGCACTCCTCGAGGTGACGCTCACCACGTCTCCGATGAAACAAAATTCGCGCGTCACCGGTGCTCAATTCGAATCTTGATTCGTCGGAAAACAAAATGTGCCTCCACTCGACAACCCACTGATGTCTAGCCTTCACCCACTGGCGCCGTGTACGGCGGTGCTCACGAGTCAGTGGAATCCGCTGCAACGCAGAGCGTGCTCGCAGTCCACTTTCTAGCAACCGCCCCCGTACGGTTCGCGTAGTGAGTACGCGTTCCCTTCCTGCTGGCCAAGCGGCTCCAAGTTGCCTTGAGGAAGACGTACGCGACGCCAAAGCGCTGTGCACAGGTCCGTTCCGCTCGCGGCTGGAGACGCGTACGTCCTTGCTCCATCCATTCTCGCCATGTCCGCTGCATTGCCGATAATGACCGCTCGAGACGGCGCGCGATGTCAAGGAAGGATACTCCTGTCATGTGTGTCCCCACAACTATTCCTCGCTCAAACTCACTCAATTTTACTTTTTTAAGTTTTTAAGTCTCCATTAGCGTTTCTAATGCTTCTCGAAAAAATGATTGTTCAACCTCTGCAAGCCACTGATTTACCGCACATATCACATCATTATCTGACGGAAATCGTTTACTACGCAAGTGTTCTTGTTCTACGATTGATGCTCAACTAATTTGGAGCCTGCTTGAGCTATTGCAGCTGTTGCAATGGCGGACGTGTGACTGGATATGACTGATGCAAGAGAACACCTTTGCGCAACTTCCCCCGACGTTTTTTATTTATCAAGCCACGTAATTTGGTAATTAAATTAGCATAATAAGCACCTGTAATTCTGGCACCTTCCGCAGGAAATCTACGAAAATTACACCTTCAGCATCCCAAAATACGGATAGCACGACCTTCCCTGCTGGAGGTTGCATCTTTAATTTTTTCGGAAGTGGCGAACCTCCTTACTCTGTATTTTGGTCTCTACATCATAATGATGGATCAATTGTCACTAATCTTGTAAGAAAATTTTTGTCGTGTCTATACCGCGTTAAAACAAATGCCTTTTCGAGTTTGCTTGTGTGCATCTGTTAACATTCGTGGCACCCATATTACAGACAATTTTTTCATGTTCAATTCGGCTGTAATTGTATTATGTACCACATGGTATGAGAGACATGTATCTTAAACTATTTGCCTAATAACGACACATCAATCTTATAGCATGAGACCAGATTATAAATATTTTAACAGTTTCTTGGGTGGGGACGGTACCTGCATGTTCGTCTGTACACGACTGTCTACCACATTTAAACTCACGACACCACCTTTTATCTGTCATATGATACTGCAGATTCTTCTAATGTATCCTGATGAATCTGAGTTGGGGGTCACCTCTTCTAAACGTAAGTATTTAATCACCGCTCGTTGCTCAACAACGAGCGGTGATTAAATACTTACGTTTAGAAGAGATCCATTTTGATACTGAGATGTGACTTTATCGACCTCTGGCGTCTACTCTAGACAGGCTTTAACAGTTTCAGACTTGTAAGTTTCTAGCGTTAGTCTATTCATAGTAGGCTACAGTGCGACGTGAAGAAAAGTAATTATTTTGTTTATAAATGGGTCAGGGGCGGAGGAAAGGGATCAGCCCTCGTACTAAGCAACTTACCCAACATGCTTACATAGCTATAGCAAAACAGAATGTGCGCGGCTGAACACCTGCAGCATTGCGTACGTTTCAACAATAGTCTCTTTGAGATTCTTCCGTTGCGGCGTGTATGTCTGCTTATACGCAGAAAAAGATCGTTCCATAGCTAGCGATGTAATATTTGCATAGTTAAAGCGGTCTTTGAATTTATGCAAAGGATCTTTCGTAAGTGCCCTAATCTAGTAAAATCTACATTTTACTGTCGCACTTTGTTGCCTGAAATTGAATTAGATGATAAAGACGATATCTTACTTGCGTAAATGTCTGCTGGATCGCCATGGATGTGGTTGTCTATTTCCATGCATGCTTCTCTTAGCGCTTTCGATGTTTCTAGAGGTTTCGGTCCTAACATCACTTTGTATTCGGATCGTAATTGCCTCTTGATAACACTGCGATCTTCGTATCATCCCAATTTGGATATAAACGATTGCGCAATCGTTTTTTCTTTAAGAGAAAAGGAACTGCGCGTTCATTCTCTTGCTGAAAATGTCCGTATAATATTTCATGAAGTTTGTCTTTACGTTCGTTCGACTTGTAACGTTCAAGAAATAATTCGCTAAAACATAGAAAAGAATCAATTTGATTATCGAATTGCTCAAACGATAATGCTGCTTCTCCGTGAAGATATGTTGCGATTTCAATTATCGTTCATGTTGTTGGAGGAATATTTCAGGGTCCTGGAAAATATCTCCACTAAAAACATCCGGTTTTGGAGGCAATACACGTGGTGTTGCAAATGATCTACAAAATTCCTGTAAAACATTGATTAAACATTGTATATCTGATGAGTTTTCGTTAGGCGCCACCAAATCATTCGATTTGGAATTGGAAGAGTTGTCCTGTTCTTTTGACTTCACCTTGTTGTTGTGGATTCGTTGATTACACTTAATCAAATTTTGCCTCACGTTATGGGCGACACTTATTACAAACGGGGGCCTTGCTGGATATCGGGATGTGGATGTGCCGTGCTAATAATAATGAAATTATTTGATAATAAATAAAATAATTAGTGGTGCTGGTGAAGTTTCATCAAAGTTCCAGAACGTGATAATGGTTAATTAAAATAAATATACAACAACTTAGTTACTAAATAAAACACATAAGCGTCGTCCTTAAAGTTTGTATTTATATTTACATAAGAAGAAATTGAAATTCGTATATTTAAAAGTAATTAAACAAAAGTAATTTATACACGAGGAGCGGTAAATAAGTAATTAAAAATTAACACAAAATATCTGGAAACGAACGTTAAATTGAGCAGTAAATTAAGGGTTAATTGAATACGATTAATATAAAATAATCTATGTAGCGAACAATACAGAGTTACCTTTGTGTGGCGATGATGGTCACGTAGCCTTCGAAGATATACCTTGGTCAAGTCTTAGAAGCGAAAGAGGCCGGACGGCGTGGTGAGTTGCATTGTGTACTTGAACAGCACGAGGAGTTGTTTAACTCACGAAGGTTCTAAAGAGACGATCGACTGATAACTTTGCGTCGATATACACTGGTTTTTGAAAACGGTCTGTTTTATGACCTAAGTCGAAGAGAGGGGTCGATATCTTGAATTCTAATTAATTAAGAAGCGGGACCTGAAGAGGTGTTCTATCGATGGCATAAATATTATTAAAATAACGCTTGTGACATAAGCTTTCTAATGATATGAAACACCATAGGGGATGTATGTAATTAAATTAAAACAATTTAAAATGAAATGTATCTAGAAATTCCACAGTGCGGTTGTTGCCGGGTCAGGTAGAAAACGAAGGGTCTCGTCGGTCAGGATATAACAAAAGAGAAATGCTTTCTCTTTGGACACGAATACATACAAGAAAAATGTCTTAAGTTAAATATTATTTTAAAATCGGGATATTTAAAGAAGAATATATGATCTAAAAATAAATTAAAATACGTAATACAATATAAACTTTTTTTCTCTGGTTCTAAATTTTTTTATCATTTAAATTATGTAGCAATGTACGTAGGCAAGAATTTCAAATGAATCCGGTTAGCGTTCTGTGATTTTTTATTGCGTACCATCACTGGAGCGAAATCGTCTTAAATCATTTTTAAATCCTCTGCAACGTAAAGATTTTGGAATTGCATTTGACTTAACTTTATTGCTTCTTTAGCGTCCAGCTTTAAAATCAATAAGTTATTGATTTTGATTGATTGATAGAACTGGACGCATACAAATTTATTTATTAATTTTTTTAAATAATTTTAGATTATTGACAAATCACCCAACGAGACTCATTTTAAGAACATATCCAATTATGAGGCTAAATTTTAACTAGAATTTATTTAGAAAAGAGTGTAATAAAAAAAATCCATTTCTAATTATATTTTAGTATATTACATCCTATGCATTACTCGTTCTGTTAAAATACCAGAGTGCTAATTGTAAAATCTAAAATTAGCAGATAATTTCATATCTATAAGTGTTTACTATCCAGTAAAGATACTTAAGAGAACAGTACATTTATTTCTTGGACAGATGTGTACCTAAATGTACTCGAACATGTAATTACTTACCTTCCACTTGATTTATTCGGCAATTTTGAGAGAAGTCACCTCTTCCAGAATTTATATTTAAAATATCTGCAGTAATAACATCGCGGACTTAAAAATAATGTTGGACATAATTAAATCTGTGTAAATTAAATCCGAACAAAAACATTAAATCACCGTAGTTAAAACATGCTGTTGCACGAGGAAGGTTCCGTAATGAGTGAGTCTTTGCAAGAAAACACTTTTTTCCATTTTTTTATTTTTCAAAATATTCTCCTTGCAACTGGTTACATATTCATTAATTCTCTAAGTAATCTTTATCAAACTGTTTGAAATAATCAATCAATCAGTTTCAATGATTGCCTCCTTATTTGAACTAAACGTCTTGTCATCAAGCCAAGTTTTCAGGTTAGGAAAAAGAAAAAGGCTTAGAAGCCAAATCTGGCGGATAAACGGATGAGGAAATAGTTTGAAATGTAGTTCAAGAATTTTTGTCATTGCAACACTCGAAGTGTGAACACGTACATTATTATTGCCAACTGCATTTTCAGGTGTGTGTATTCACCTTGGATTAGATTTCTTCTCATAGTTCCAGCTTCTTTGGGAATGAGAGAACATCTGAAAGTGTTCCAACAATTACGTCAAGGCTATTTAGTACTACAAGAAAAGCCAAATCCTGCAGCCAAACCCTATCTTATAATTCCGTGAAGGATTCACCTCGTTCTTTCAAAAATTCTACTAAGGCAGGAAGCAACTGATTGAAAGGTTGTAAAAGTCTACCTCTGCTAAGCCCAACGCACTTCCGTATGAAGCAGTAGACCACCATACTGGCAACCTAGCTCATCAGTCAGAGATCTGAACAAACTGGGGGCATGTGCCCTCACTTTGTTCACTGCTTTTATGACTGATTTCATTACATTGTTCACACTTAAAAACTTTCCACATAATAATAGTTGGCGCATTATACAATGATAAGATGGTATAAAATTTTGGTAAGCTACCAATCCATTTTCCCCACCTACCATAGCAGAAGCTCCATCGGCTGCGAACGCCACCAACTTCTCTACAGGAATATGTTCAGACTTAATAAGAGTTTTTACTTCAGAAAATATGTCCTGTCCTCTAATGTGTTTGCCGTTTTTTCTTTTACTTCAAAATTATCGAAAACCATTATTATAAAAACGACCAACTGAGCTATATCTGGAGTGATCAAAGTCAGCTTTAAGTTGTGAGGTGATGTCACAATTCATAGCCTCACTCTCATCATAACTATGTTTACATAAAGATGTACATAACTCGTGCGCACTTAATAGCAGACATTATCTCAGTTTTATTTTGGAAATGACTAAATAATGTATCTGCAGCTTCTAAAAATGCAAAATAACTCACCATCTTCGTACGATTTCTTATTCTGTGCAATAATTTTTGAGGATCGAAGCGACGCCTCAGTTGCTGGTATATTCTTGTCTTATGTTTTATTCACCAGATATGGCTCCGGTGATTTTGTCTTGTTCACAAATTTTAAAAAATGTCTTGGTCGAAAGGAATTTGGAACAAGTGAGTAACTAATAGCGGCATCGAATGCCCATTTTCACGAGCCTCCGACAGATTACCTTTTAGACGGATTAAAGAAATAGAGAAGCCGTTGGGCTAAGTGTATAGAATTATATTGAAATTATGTTGAAATATAAAATATGGTTTTTACCCTATAGAAATAATTTCATTGAAAAATTACTCTAAAGTCAAAACACCCACATGTATAAAGAAATTGAAAATATATTAGAATTTAAATGTATATATACAGGGTTAGGTAAAAGTATGGAGACGGCGATTTATTGTCGTTAATATTCATTTTAGGGATTTATGTTCAATATAAAAGTTTGTTAGGATATTTTGATCTACATTTGAGAATATTTTAATTTTTTTTTCTCCAATTGTTTTTTAGTTACGCCCGTCCGCGTATTTTTTTTAAAAGGGAACTAGTAAATTTTACTCTACCATTCGATAGAGATTTTTTTTCTCTTTACAATTTTTTTTTTTGTTTTTTAAAATTCGTTTTAATAACTTTTTTATAAGAAAAAGCCGGTTCATGTGTTTAACAGATGTTCGGTACATCGCAGATAGACAGAAGCGTAGCGATAAACAAACTTGAGCGACATAATTTTATCAGTGGTTATTGTGTACGTCAAATCTTTGACAGAAATAATTCATTTGTGCAATTTGTTGCTGTTAATATTAACAATGGCGAGTTTAAGTGAACATGAACGAATTGAAATACTTATGATGTTGGGTTATGGAGATAGACGCAGAAGTTTACAAGACGATAGTAATTTATTTAATGATACGCATCCAAATAGAAATCCAATTTCTAAATCCGTTGTTGGTAAAACTTTAAGACGCTTTGAACAAACGGGTAGCGTTAAAGATTTGCCAAGGAGTGGTAGACCTAGAACAGCAAAAAGCGATGATAACAAACTGGATATTTTATTGGCTGTATCTGAATATCCCCATTTATCAACCAATCAATTAGCGGCCAATTTCAATATTTCACAGTTATCGATCGTGTCGTTTTTAAAAAGTGAAAAGTATAAACCTTATAAGGTACACCTTGTATACAAGTTAACGGAAGATGATTTTGATAGGAGATTACAATTTTCTGAAGAAATGTTAAATATTTGCAATAATGAAAATTTTGTCAACAATATTCTGTTCTCAGACGAAGCTACTTTTTGCCTTACCGGTGAAGTAAACAGACATAACTGCAGATACTGGTCATCGGAAAATCCCTCTTGGTTTTTGGAGCACCATACGTAGTACCCCCAAAAGGTTAATGTTTGGGTTGGCATTCTAGGCGGTCATATTATCGGTCCCTTTTTCATCAATGGCAATTTAACTTCGGCTCTGTATTTGCAGTTATTGCAAAATGAAATAATACCTGCTTGTGCTACGCTCTATCCTCATGAAAACAATGAGTACCTGCCCAATGACAGTATCTGGTTCCAGCAAGATGACGCCCTACCACATTATGGTGTAAATGTTCGTCAATATCTGGAAAACGTTTTTCCCCACAGATGGATTGGAAGACGAGGAACCATTGAATGGCCAGCCCGTTCGCCAGATTTAAGTCCTTTAGATTTTTTTCTTTGGGGATACGTAAAAAACAAAGTTTACAAAGATAAGCCCGATAACTTCGAATATTTACAAATCCGAATTACCAGAACGATACAAGAAATTCCCCGAGATTTTTTACAGAACTCTGTTCGGGGTTTTGTAAATCGATTGGGTCATTGTCAAATTACTATTGGACGACAATTTGAACACTTACTTTAATTTACTTTGTTATTAATTTGTTTAATTTTTCTTGTAAAAAAGTTATTAAAATGAATTTTGAAAAAACAAAAATATTATTGAAAAGAGAAAAAGATTCTCTATCGAATGGTAGAGTAAAATTTACTAGTTCCCATTTAAAATAACCGCGCGGACAGGCGTAACTAAAAAACAATTGAAGAAAAAAAAAATTCAAATATTCTCAAATGTAGATCAAGATATCCTAACGAACTTTTATATTGAACATAATTCCCTAAAATGAATATTAACGACAATAAATCGCCGTCTCCATACTTTTAACTAACCCTGTATATGTTATAATGGGTGATCCAATTCGACGTCCCTATATTGGCTACACTGAAAATTACACAGTTGTCAATAATGCCGCGTGTTTACATAACGTACCTTCAAAAACTTTCCTCATTATAGTAGGCTGTTTTTTAAGTAATTAAGTAATCAAAGATTGGTGCACATGCAAAGCTTTAGAAAACTTCAAATTCTGACAGTTGTTATACATAAATTCAAATGCAAATTTTTTAATTATTTTATTATAATGTTAGAGTTACAACACAAAATATTTATTATTCAAAGTTACTATAAAACTGGTCAAAAATTAGAAATGAAAATTAGGCTTATTTCCACTAATCAGTGGTTACAGGATTTCCGGCAACAGTATCCTAATCTGCCAGTTACTTACGTACAACTGCAAAAACATATTCAAGCTTGTGTTATTAAATTTGATGAAACAGGGGCAATAACTCGTAAACTTAACCCTGGAGTACCTAGAAAACGAACAGCAAGTTGCATAGAGGATATTCGACCTCGAATGTACAACGCACCAAAAAAAATCGCAAAATTATCATAACAAGTTTATTTGTAAGTGGAATCATGTCATACGATTTTAAAAAGGACTTAAAATTGTTTCCATGTAAAATTCGAGCAGTTTCGGAACTCAAACAGGTAGATTTTGTTACGAGAACACAGTATAATAATGACATTCTCGACAAATACTTCTTTGCGGATGAAGCTTGGTTCCATCTTTCAGGATATTTAAACAAGCAAAATTTGAGAGTTTGGTCCGCAGAAAACCCCCATGAGTTTGTGGAAACTACGCTACATCCACAAACAATGGCGTTTGGCTAGCAGTTTGGCTAGCAGTTTCAAGAAGACGAATTATTGGGCATATATTTTTAAATCAAACAATAACTGCTGAAAGATATCGAAGTGAATTATTAGAGCCGTTTATTAATGAACTTCATGATGATTAACTTACGAAAGGACATTTCAAGCAAGACAAGTGCGCAAATATCAAGAAACAATAGCTTTTTTGCAAAAATTTTTCGATACAAGAAATTTTTTTTATTGTTTTATTTATTTTTTTTAATTTTTATTTATTTCAACAAGTAAAAAAATATTATACAACAGAACATAGTCCCAATAATAATATAACGCAGTATAAAATACAATCTAAATCACAATCTCGAATAACACAATGTGTATAATATCTACATAGTGAACATATATATATATATATATATATATATATATATATATATATATATAATATTTTCGTGACCTTGGTATGATATGGTAAACTTAATAAGTCGGCGATTAAAGGTCTACTATCAACAAGGAAATAAAAAATATTTTTTATTTCCTTGACAAAGGCATCATTGCTGAAACATGTAGGGTTGTTTTAAATATATATACTTTGAAGTAATAAACCAGACCTTTAATCGCCGACTTATTAAGTTTACTATATATATATATATATATATATATATATATATATATATATATCAAAAATTAATTAAAATTCGGGTAAGCGGTCAATTAAAAAACTCCTTTATTAAATTACCCTATATTTCGCGACAGACTTTGTCGCTTCTTCTGGGGTAAAAATGTAGAGTTACCCCAGAAGAAGCGACAAAGTCTGTCGCGAAATATAGGGTAATTTAATAAAGGAGTTTTTTACTTGACCACTTACCCGAATTTTAATTAATTTTTGATAATATATCACGGTCGATAATTTCTTTTCAATTAATTATATATATATATATATATATATATATATATATATATATATGATGTATTGATGTAGGTCGAGACTACACCTAAGAATGCCTCAGTGAGCAAAAGACGGAATTTTTAGGTAGAGATGTAAGCTTTAGAATTATAAAAAATATTGAATCTGAATTCTTCATATGTAATATCAATAAAGTTGATTTCGCGTATTTAATTGTTTTAAATTGATTCTCACATTGATTTATTTTATTCTTTTTATTTGTATCAGTCATTTCATTTCGATATCTTGTATTTCAAAAGATATTTCAACTTAATTGATTAGTAATAAATGACGCCATTTACTTAGGCAAAACTCTACAAATTTAAAAAGATAACCGCGGCAATTTTCCCCACTATAAAATTAGCATTATATACAACTATCAACATTCACACGTCAAACATGTATTCACAAATATAAACTAGATAATTTATACTAAGCATAAGTATATTTAAAATGATTAAATTGTCATTTTCATTATAACAAAATGTCGAGACTATATAAATACATACTGTTGGACGAATCAGAAATGAGGATTGAAAAAAAAAGAAAGTTAGCGTCACTAGAAAATTCTCCATTAAAAACACCTAGACGTATTATAAGTGCCTCTCTGAAAATTAAAAGAAAAAGTATTAATAAGTCTGAAAAACCATACGTCGAATCTAGTCAAAACCTTACCAGTACATCCAGTTCCTGTTTAACGCATTCTGCAAGTCCAGACGTTAACCGGTGTCCAAGGAAACGAAAATTGCATTTCGCCGGGAAGCCAGCCGTTCGACCGTACAACAAGCGGGGGACGCTATTCGATCGTCGTTGATTCCTGTAGGCCGCATCCACGGATCCACCCGCCTGATCCAGTACAAGTAGTCCTTATCCAAGTCCACATAAGTATTTTTTTTCAAACATCCTACCAATTTTGAAAATGATAAATTAATTTAATGTCATTAAATAAAACCACTATTGAATTATTCTTTTTAAATGAATATAACCTATGTTTCATATTAAGATTTAGATATTTGAATATGAGTTACGAAGAATACAGTTTCCTGTTAAGTTATTAAATTTAATCTAAGAATTCATTTTTACGTTTAGCTTTATCATGTCACATTTATTATGTTGTATCGTTTAACCTAGATTTCATGCCATATTTATTTCATCACGTGACATGTTATATTTTATATATTCATAATTCAATTAACTTATCCACTTACCTGTTCTTTCTTTGCAATCACTTCATTAAAGTCCATAATTATAATCCTTATCTCATTCGTTTTATTTTGTAGTTTTGAATATAGAAACACTATTATTAATTGCATTAGCATCAGCTGATTTTGTAAGTGTTCATTGCAGTCACAGAACCTACCGAGATCCTCATGGTGAGGGCCGAAAATGAATCAGCCTGTATATATATATATATATATAAGGTAAACTTAATTAGTCGGCGAATCAGAATATTCTTATCATACCAAGGTCACGAAAATACTATATATATATATATCATTTGATAACTTTTGGGAGCTTTCGGCTTTTATATTAAATATTTTAAATATTTTCAAATTAGTATGTTATTTTTCGAGGTAAATGTGAATGTAAACATTGCTGTCTACAAATTACAACGCAAATCATACGAAATTTATTAGAAAAAAATTTTGTCTACGTTGGAACCAAAACCCAAATCTACGGTTTGCCGGACCGTCGCTCTAACCAATTCAGCTACGATAGACCTTGGTTCACGTTTATTAGAAACGCCTTATAAAACGACGATGTTAATAATTCAGTTGTCAGTTTTAAAAGCAGATGTCAGTTTTGAAAGTTGGAAATTGCTAATTTTGACTCCTTAGCTATTAATATATGTACACAATTTCGTTATAAGTGACTATCACAATAGAATTCGCTCGTTCTCGGAAATGTCATTCTGTGACCCCTTGTAAAATTTAACTATTTGCACGTAGAAAAATATGTTGATTCAGAAAATAATATTAAAAACAGACGTTACTATTTAAAAAACAAAAGTTGGTTGCCATAGCAACGACACCGAACAAAAATAACGCGACGGAAACTCGACTTTTATTTGAAGAAAATTTAGAGTAGAACAGTATTTAAATAAATAATGCCATTATTCCATACTTTTGCCGGACCCTGTATATATGTATATATAACTAAATAATTACATACATATAATCAATTAATTAAAGATAAGTTAATAAGTGCACAGCGAATAGCATTTGGATATTTTAGGTAAAACAAATCGATGGACTGGAAATAATTTATATAATTATGATAATATATAATTAGGTATTTCGTTCACAGAAAATATTAATAGTGAACCTGCATTTGTGTTCTTCACACCAGATTTTTAGTAATATTTTATATTATTAAAAATACCTTTGTATTATACAAAACTGGTGGGGTTTACCTACTCATGTATGTTTCAATTATTCTGATACATTACACATGCGGTTAAGCCGTAGTATGAGTGAAGGCACAAACAAAATGCAGTTTTCTAGAGAGTTTGGCTGTGCTAACCTTTGGAAGGGCGTCGTTACTTCACATTAATTATGTGGACGGTATGCGAGGTACTTCGGCTGTCTGACAACAGGTAGCGCCGAATTTACTTCTGCGCTCGGTCTGGATAATTACGGTGATAGGGCGAGGTGGTTCTTTTCTGTGAATGTGTCTGGAAATATCCTTTCTCCAGCAGGGGCGTACCGATGAGCTTGTAGAAAAGCGAAATACGTATCTACGTCTCTGGGGATAGGATATATTCGGACACGTTCACAGAAAATATTAATAGTGAACTTGCACTTGTGTCCTTCACACCAGATTTTTAATATTTTATATTATTAAAAATACCTTTGTATTATACAAAACTGGTGGGGTTTACCTACTCATGTATGTTTCAATTATTCTGATACATTACACATGCGGTTAAGCCGTAGTATGAGTGAAGGCACAAACAAAATGCAGTTTTCTAGAGAGTTTGGCTGTGCTAACCTTTGGAAGGGCGTCGTTACTTCACATTAATTATTTGGACGGTATGCGAGGTACTTCGGCTGTCTGACAACAGGTAGCGCCGAATTTACTTCTGCGCTCGGTCTGGATAATTACGGTGATAGGGCGAGGTGGTTCTTTTCTGTGAATGTGTCTGGAAATATCCTTTCCACACCAGATTTTTAATAATATTTTATATTATTAAAAATACCTTTGTATTAACTTTTAAGACATGGGTTTGACAATATTTTTGAAGAAACTGTTATAATATCTCCTGGGCTCTTCTCTATTTTATAGACTATTCCAAAAGACTGTATAAATTTATTCCTTAAATAAAATTTTAATTTATAGTTCCAGTTCACCTTTGTAACAAGTGTTCATTTGAAAAGTCAATCTAGTAGCATGTGATTTATTGAGAACATTTTGAAGTATGTCGTAAATTAAAATTTACTACTTAACCTACGAAGTCGAATATTTTGACAGTTTCATACATACAAATAAATAACAAATAATAGGTATTTATTGAAAACTATAACAAATGTTGAAAATGTTGTCCTTCAAGATCAATGCACTTTCAAATCCTCCGTTCAAAATTTCTGATGATATTCTGCAACATTACTGGATTGTTATAATAACCTCAAATGTCATTGGATTTACGTTTACGGAACAACAAACACATACTAATATATTTGCGTCTTATTCTATCAAAATTTCAAAGTAACCTAGATTGACTTTCAAATCAACACATTATACTACAGTAATTCTATTAAAATAGTGTCCATTTCTACAAATGACATTTTTATAAATAACTTTGGGAGTAAATAATTCGCAACAAGAATAAACTTAGAAAGGAATAAGTGTTGCGCAGAAAGACAGCTATATTGACCCGAATGAGGAATCCAAATATAGCGAAGAGTCACGTGATTGAAAACATTCTATGTGATTATTTCAAATGTAATACTAGACGGTCGAGGCAATGATACATGAAACGGATTCTTAGCCGTCTGGCCCGAATTGTGGCAGTTAATCTAACAGCCGACAATCATATTTCATCTGAATTATTCAGAGCTATAAAAGTGAAAGTTTATCACCTGTATATTTAATAGTCACAATAATAAATTAGATCATTTGTGTGGGCTTCCCGAGTTATTAAAAAAGCAATAAAGATATTGGCGCGTTTTTTTTTAACGAACATCAAAAGTATTCACGTTGTTATAAGAAAATAATTAAATATTTATGTTCATGTAAATATAAGCTAAAACAGACATTTATATGACTGCGTGTGTTGCTGAGAAAACAGCTTTACCATCTTTTCTGCCTCATAAATCTTTTATATTGGTACATATACACTTGAACTAGATTTGAAATAGGTTTCGTAATTAGATCTACAAATTTACGAAAAAATTATGGCTTACTAAGCGCTACATCTCCTATACCGGGTGGGCAATATCAAGTGTCCGCAGAGGTATTAGAATTTTTAGATCGCCATCAAAGGGAGAAGTGGAAAAAAGGTACACATGTTCAGGCAGAATCTATTTGATACACTGGCAGTTCTAAAACAGAAACAGGTATTGGAGCCAGTATATATGGAACTCAAAAAAATGATCCAAGTGAACCTAAGTGGAGATACTATGGTTTTTCAACCAGAAGTGTCGGGATTGCATTATCCCTTTACGAAAATTAACAGACCGAATACCGTGGCACCGACAGCCAAGCAATGTTAAAGGCACTGTATTCAGAACGATTTAAATCCAAATTTGAGCTCAAAAAACATTTAAGAGGGAAAAGGTTCCAGTCAGAAGAAGAGATTGTGTGTTTTTCTAATAGTACCCCTAAAGACAGCTGGCTGAACGTTTTTGAACTATAGAAAGAAAAAATGGTTGTGTATTATTGTTGATGGCAATTACTTTGAACATATTTAAATTAAAAATTCTGAAAACTTGTATCAATCTTTCTATTCTCAATAATTGTAGCTTGCCCTGCGTAGATATAAGGAAATGTGGAAGAATTCCCCAGATTAAAGACATATGAAATAGTTCTTTAGAGAATATTAGCTTATAAGTTTACAATGACCCACTGAATAAAGGCAGGAAGTCTGTTAAGATGGTGGTACGTCTATTAATGGAGCATTCTATCTCAACAAGCATATGAATAATACGGGCTTTTTGACTAGCTAGTTGTTCATACGTGATTGCAAGATTAGGGATCTGTTGTCGGAAATCCTGTATACATTGGTTAACTCTTAAATGCCCGCATGATGTTTTCCTGTGAGAGTACTCGCGTGGCGTCTGATATACACTTTTATTTATTTTTTATTGAGATATTTCTCATGTTTAGAAAAAGGCTTACACTTATATACCTCCGCTTTAATAGGTATAATGTATTGATATATTGGTGAACAAGGATAAATATATGTATGCACACATATTTCCGGACACAGAATATGTCGCGCATAATTTACCTACAATGTCAACCCCGATTTAGTGTCCTTGTAGGAGGTAATGACTAGGAGGTTTTTTTGGTTTGCTCGTACCATTTGCCGTGTAGTACATACGAGCATCCACCATTGAAAATATCTTGTTGCCGTATTTACCGGGCTTAGTTGGGAGATACTAGCGAAATCTTCACCTTCCTCGAAACTTGACTAGCATTTCATCTATTGTTATTTATTCACATAGACAATAGCTCTTGCTACCTTACCACGAAGCTGACGTAGCAATGGCGTCAGACGATAGACAAAATTAAAAACAATCCCCGCAGTTGTATCCCACAATGTATCGGAGCATCTATTTATAATGTATGCCCTTAGTCAGTGGAGACAGGTGTGGCTGACTAAAATAAAAGATGGAAGGTAGCGCCACTCAGTTTTACTTACGGAAGCTCAGTCTGAAAACTGAGAAAAGAGATTTCGCGATCCTAGGCGCATGCGCATACAACTACTCAAACACGCGGTAAATACAAACTTACTATGTACCTACGTACTATACCAGAAGACTGCACAGGATACCTGTAAAGAAATTTTTAAGGGAAGTGCCAAAGACAAAGAAAATACTTGGGAACAAATAATTCGTATATTCACTAGCAAAAAAAAATTTGAATATTATAAAAAAATTAAACTAAATGAAAATATAAATATGTATATGCAAAAGTGAATTTAATGAAAATACTTACTGTAAAAATCAATCCTTCACACTGTATAAGTACCGACTGTATAATCCGGCATCAAACTTATAAAACTTATAAACTTATAAAAACACTGATGAAGATAAATAAAAAATTAATTTAAATTACAGAATAAATGATTAAATCCCATCGTTTTTTTTTTCTACGGTACCATAGATTCAAACTTACAAAATCTTATAATGAAAAGCGGTAGTAAAAATATCTTATACAAAAATGCTAATGACTTAAATCTTAAAATCAAAAATTATTATTTCTGCATGTATACTTGTGAAAACCAGTACATCTGGTGGGACAAAAAAAGGATCGCCACTACAGACGATATATCTATAAAATTTATCGATAATTATATATGTTTTAAAAATTTAGATTTTAATTTCAAGAGATTAATTAATAATTTGGAATTAACAAGACTAATTAGATATTTAGTACGCCCAAAAGTTATATATAAATTATGGTAGTAAAAGATTGAATGAGTACAAAATTAATATTTAAGTTATGCTCAAGTAATTAAATTGATTACGTCCAAAATATGATAGCAATTATATATATATATATATATATATATATATATATATATGAAAAAAAAAACACATCCGTCCAGAAACGTGCATATATCGATATTTCACTGTCGTTACAGATCATCAGTACACGATATTCTAACATGGACATGATTTTATTTTTATACTTTCGTGTATATATACGAATTATATTGAATTTAATTGGAGTGAGAAATAGCAATTATTCAAATCTCCTCTCACATGTAATTGTCGCTAAATTTGTGCAATTGATTCTACAATCTGACAAGATTACTCCTGCCGAAGAATGTAGACGCAAACACGTCGCGACGTTAGCCATCCACCTGTGCGGATAATGAAAATTGTATGAAAAAAAAAACATCCGTCCAGAAACGTGTATATCGATATTTCACTGTCGTTACAGATCATCAGTACACGATATTCTAACATGGACATGATTTTATTTTTATACTTTCGTGTATATATATGAATTATATTGAATTTAATTGGAGTGAGAAATAGCAATTATTCAAATCTCCTCTCACATGTAATTGTCGCTAAATTTGTGCAATTGATTCTACAATCTGACAAGATTACTCCTGCCGAAGAATGTAGACGCAAACACGTCGCGACGTTAGCCATCCACCTGTGCGGATAATGAAAATTGTATGAAAAAAACCACATCCGTCCATGTTAGAATATCATGTTAGAATATCGTGTACTGATGATCTGTAACGACAGTGAAATATCGATATATGCACGTTTCTGGACGAATGTGGTTTTTTTCATACAATTTTCATTATCCGCACAAGTGGATGGCTAACGTCGCGACGTGTTTGCGTCTACATTCTTCGGCAGGAGTAATCTTGTCAGATTGTAGAATCAATTGCACAAATTTAGAGACAATTGCATGTGAGAGGAGATTTGAATAATTGCTATTTCTCACTCCAATTAAATTCAATATAATTCGTATATATACACGAAAGTATAAAAATAAAATCATGTCCATGTTAGACGTGTACTGATGATCTGTAACGACAGTGAAATATCGATATATGCACGTTTCTGGACGGATGTGGTTTTTTTCATACAATTTTCATTATCCGCACAGGTGGATGGCTAACGTCGCGACGTGTTTGCGTCTACATTCTTCGGCAGCAGTAATCTTGTCAGATTGTAGAATCAATTGCACAAATTTAGCGACAATTACATGTGAGAGGAGATTTGAATAATTGCTATTTCTCACTCCAATTAAATTCAATATATATATATATATATATATATATATATATATATAATATATATAGGAGTAATCTTGTCAGATTGTAGAATCAATTGCACAAATTTAGCGACAATTACATGTGAGAGGAGATTTGAATAATTGCTATTTCTCACTCCAATTAAATTCAATATAATTCGTATATATACACGAAAGTATAATAATAAAATCATGTCCATGTTAGAATATCGTGTACTGATGATCTGTAACGACAGTGAAATATCGATATATGCACGTTTCTGGACGGATGTGGTTTTTTTTTCATATATATATATATATATATATATATATATATATATATATATATATATATATATATAGGTAAATTCAATTTGTTGGCGATTTAAGATCTGGTTTTACTTCAAATGTATATATTTAAAATAATCCTACATTCTTGATAATGTCTCAAAAAAAAAACTATGTGCCATAACAAACTTGAAAAGGTTATTCGAGCACCCTAAAAAACAATCCCGTTGAGGTTGGTTTCTAATACTTATTAGGATTTGTAAAATATCTTACATTTTGCTATCGCTGAAAGTTGAAGGCTTGTGTCGGACATAGTGTAAAACATAGGAAATAAGTTACTATTAGTCGTAAAACAACTGTTTAATGCGCAAAATGAATAAGACAAAATACATTTAACATTAGTTTAAGCCTGAAAGATTTGAATACACAAAACTCTACATACATCAGCTTCTAGCTTCTTGAATGGTCATTTTCTTCAAACGAACTTTTTCAACAGCCTACTTCATGTTCTGTTCTTCCCACTTATGCTGCCGTTTACCCATTTTGCAGACAAAATTTAAAAAAAAACTTAAAAAAATAGGATTTTATCGGTTTTAATTTTGTCCGTTACAACCCCCTAAGCAACTATCCGATACAACCCGACAAACATGTGATGCAACTTTAAGTATAAATCGTAAACCATTAAGCCGAACCAGATTTATTGCTGTAACTTACTATACAATAACTCTTATTGCTACTAATACACGTCAAACACCATCGTATTTACTTTCAAGGAAGGTATCACGCTTCAAAATTTATACATATCCGTACACTCAAAACAACGCGAAAACAGAAAACGTGGACACGGGGTCGCTTTCTCCTCAACGCTGTAACAACAGTACAGGTGCTACTACAAGCAACAGTTGCCCGAAACACAGTTTGTCCGATACTAGACGCTGTCCGATACTAAACGACCTTCCCCTACAGAGAATACCGATGTATTCTGGTATAGAATAATTTGATAGTTGTAGTCAGATTTTGAATTTGTTTGCGGATTCTATTCAAGACAGCAGGGAGTTTGTTTGACATTAAGTGGAATCAGTTGCCATGAACAATTATACGCTTCAGCTACGCGTTTCTAGTGTTATGCATTATTTGCGTACAAAATCGGTTGTTGCGACCCAACGTTCCTTCCGTGGTCAATTTAATCGCCATGATGCACCATCCCGCAATACCATTTTGGCATGGTATTGGAAGTAGCTTAATGAAGGTAATATTATGAACAAAAAACCTAATAGGAGACACATAAGTGCTATGACTGCTGAAAATATTGAGCGTGTAAGAGTTCCTTTTACGAAGAGTGGAAAACGCTCAACTGCACAACAACCATGTGCCTTAAATTTAAAGAAAACCAACGTTCGGAGAATACTTAGGCCTATTAAATTCCACTCCTATAAATTGGCAGTTGGTCAAGAACTAAGCCCATTAGATAGACAAAATCGAGTTTTGCAGACAATTTTTAAATCTGTTTGCTGGTGAACTGGTGAACCCAATATTGCACGTTGTCTATTTATGAGCGACTAGGTTCATTTTTATCTAAATGACATCGTTAATAAACAAAATTTTAGATATTTAGCAGCAACAAACTCACGTCAACTTCACAAAGGACCACTTCACGCAGCGAAAGTAACAGTTTGGTGTGCGCTGTCAGTCACAGGAATTATTGATCCATATTTTCTGAAGAGAACAAGCATAACGTAACAGTAACATCAGATATTTCCACATGATTAATACTTTTCCTGGCCAAGATATGAACAACTTAATGGTAATTATTGGCTTCATCCGGATGGGACAACGAACCACGCGGCGAGAATCAGTATTAATATGCAGTTACGCCTTTATTTTTCTTTTAATTTTTCTTTTAGTTTTCCTTTATTTATTGCCAGGTCCTGGTATCTTAATTTGTTTGCGAATCATTTAAATACGTTCAACGGGTATGCATATCGCTATCTGTGTTTAAATTTGGTAAGTGTATGACCTCCCCTATCGTTTTCTATGCAGCGGGTGATTGAGGATTAAACCTCCGACCTTCGTGGTAGTAAGTTGGGTCTTCTATGTAGTAAAAATCTTCAAAAAAGAAAGTTATAGTCACAGTTCTTCGACATTTAATTATATCGCATTAAGCGGATCAAGTCGTAGAAGTGATTATATTTATTGAAAAAGCCAATTTCGTTTGGAGTAAATTTAGTAGTTTGGGGAAAGTCAATTAAACTGAACTATAATTATGACCGTTTTTCGGGAAAGATAAGCTTTCATCTCTATACACTATTTCATCTGGGACTACCACGTGGTTAATTATCTGGTTACCACTGAGCTAGATAAAAACCGTAACGTAGCTAGTTTTCCTCTCAAGGGTGAAAATAGAAACCATCACCAAAGGACATGACGTACTGTATGGAAACAAGTAATTCGTTCTGCTAATATTATTTTGTACTAGTCTAATTTCATCTGATATTTTGCTTTAGTTTTCTATATAAATAAATCTAATTAACAATTTTTAAAATAAAATAGCTTTTTCTTGGGTACCTCAGAAACAACCGAAGTATAAATTTTATTTTAAATTCAAATATTGTAATATCCACAATACATCGACATTTATCGTACAGCCGTATTATTATTGTCCGTACGATATGCAGCTGGACACACCAAAAAAACATTTAGTTTCACATACGGCAATAAAAAGGTGTCAGCAATGTGTTGCTGAAAAGATATATGTATAAATATGACCCGAAATTTAAAATTTAATGCAATATAGGAAAAATTATTTTTACGTTTAAATGTTATTAAAATATATGATTCTACTGATTGCAATTAAAAATATATAAAGATAGGTTGAATTTACAATGAATCAAGCTCTAAAATGTTTCTTAATTAATTAACGTAACATTTTAGAGCTTGATTCATTGTAAATTCAACCTATCTTTATATATTTTTAATTGCAATCAGTAGAATCATATATTTTAATAACATTTAAACGTAAAATTAATTTTTCCTATATTGCATTGAATTCTAGATTTCGGGTCATATTTATACATATATCTTTTCGGCAACACATTTCTTTTGCTGACACCTTTTTATTGCCGTATGTGAAACTAAATGTTTTTTTGGTGTGTCCAGCTGCATATCGTACGAACAATAATAACACGGCTGTACGATAAATGTCGATGTATTGTGGATATTACAATATTTGAATTTAAAATAAAATTTATACTTAGGCTGTTTCTGAGGTACCCTAGAAAAAGCTATTTTATTTTAAAAATTGTTAATTAGATTTATTTATGTACCGGATTTATTTCTGATAACTGGATCAAAATTCAATATTACCCGTACTAGTTTTGATGTAATTTTGCAATATTCTATGGTTTTCCGAGTTGTAGTAATTTTCTTCATATACAGTAAGAATATATGTACAGGATGTAATTCAATATTTTTCATGTGATCAAGAATTTAAGTTAAAGTGCATACCGTGTTTTTTTTAATCCAGAATTATTATTTTAGTTTTCTTTTTTTGTATAAATATAGGTATTTTTGATGTGAATGTATGAGCTAATTATTTCTAAGCTTTTTCTTTGCCTTTGGTTTCCCCTTTAAAAATTATATTTCAGGTGTCCTATGTAGCATTGTATTATTAGTATTTTGTAAATATTCAGCGTTTGTTTTGTGTAGTCTGTATGCGCATGCGCCTAAGAATACGCAATCCCTTTTCTCAGTTTTCAGACTGAGCTTCTGTAGGCAAAACTGAGTGGCGCTACCTTCTATCTTTTATTTTAGTCATCCACACCCATCTCCACTAACTAAGGACATACACAATAAACAGAACATTCTCTGAACAGAACTCCCAGACATTGTGTGATACGACTACGGGTTTTGTTTAGAGTTCGACCATTTTCAGACGCCATCGCTGCGCCTGCTTCTCGCGAAGGTAGCAATGCTGCGTGATAGGTTTCCCAGTCGTTTAATTTCTCGTAACGGGGACATAATCTGGTCAGTTCGGACGCCTGACTGAACAACGCCAGACTTTTTTCTGTGGGGATATCTAAGAAGTCGTGTATATAATAATAGACCCCGTAATCTTGAAGATCTTAAAGAAAATATTATAAACGAAATTGAAGCGATTCCACTAGAGATGCCAGGCAGAGTGATGAATGATTTCGTGCGACGGCTAGAAGAATATGTAGCAGAAGAAAGAGCCATTCAATTTTTAAATAAAAAAACTCCCAGAGTTATAGATTAAGATGTCAAAATTTTTTAATGTTTAGGCAATACAAATTTATTTCATATTAAAAACTATCAATGCATTTTGAAATTTCCTGTATATAAACGATTGTACACAAAATTTAATTAAATTGCATTCTCTTTAATAGATATCTAAAGACGGCAGACTATGTGCCCACACTGTTAAATTTAATAATAATATGTTTATATACTGAGAAGGATTGTTCAACGTTGAGAGATGTTATATTGGCATAGTTAAAGTGCTCTTTGTATCTGTACAATAGATCTTCAGTATTGGTAAAAAGTTGCCCTAATTTTGTAAAATCTACATTTTTATCTAATACACCTTATGTGTATTATTAAATTTAACAGTGTGGGGCACATAGTCTGCCGTCTTTAGATAACATATACAACGATGGATTATTATACAAAAAGCGTTTGAATATCTTAGATAAACTAAGCTTATTATAGGGTTAAAGTAATAAAATTTTATCTTTTCTTTCCAGACTTCACTTCGTGTCTTCAGTGACTAACACCCCTTTATCAGTAACAATTATAACTTGTGCTTCGCCAGTTTATTGGTCGTTAAAATCGAACAAATCAGGTACATATCAGTGTTTAATTATACTAAACACACTAAACAAATAATAGATTAATGTTAATACTTTTTTTTAGAAATTTAAGAAAACAATTCTGTTTTAGATGCAAACCATAGAAAATCATCAACAATTGATACGTATAATTTTCAATCAACAATGGGATTATACACCCTAACATTATATTCAGAGAGAAACTGTTACGTTAATATTTACATAACGAGGACTGTGGAGCTTCCTTCGCAAATTTTAAATGAAAGCAAAAATGGACATCTAAAATTGGTGAAAAGACGAAGAAGGAAGAAATTGACGGTGCGTTGGGAACAAAGGTAACTTAGTCTTCACACAATATCTAGCAGGTCTTAAGCCCGCTTTACAGTTTGCAATTTTCATTGCATGTAATTTTTTTGCAGCAATTTTTATCGCACGCATGGGCAGTGCCATCATTTTCGTCAGCTGATTGCAATTTTTCTTGCTTTACAAGTAATATAACATGTTATGTTTTTATTGCAAGCTAGTTGCAAATCTAGTGTTTTATATATGGTTTTATATATGGATTTTATCATAGCCAACACATTTATTTATATTTTTGGGTAGAAGTTATTAATTTTGGACATTTTTCCGACGCATCTTTAGTGTCATTAATCATTTTAAGTAACGGTTCCTCTTAATTTCTACATACGGACTTTCTGCAATTAGATTACTAACTCTTTGAAAATAGTCGATTTTATCCATAATTACTATGCTTTTATCTGCTTTTAAGTAAAAACAGTCCTTTGATCTGAGAGTTTTAATGATATTCCATCAAAAGTCTTTTAGGTAATACCAATGATAAAGTTAATTCGAATTTGAAATCAAGTATATACGAAATTAATTGCGGCGATTGTAATTTGAAATACATAGGTCAAACGAAACGCTCAATAAAACCCGTTTTAAAGAACACATAGCACATATTAAATTTATTAGACCAGAAAGATCGAGCGTAGATAACCATGTATTGGACACGTATCATAACGTCACGGTAAAAGGGTTAAAACTTATCAAAAACATCAACAACTCTAGAAATCTCGATGCATGCGAAAGCATTCATATCCATAAAAACAAAATTAATTTTTATACCTTTTTTAGTTTCTTATATATTACAGTTGGAGTATTTTGGAAACGTCTATAGTTGTTTAATTAGATCTTTGAGAGGATCTTTTTATCGGCGCACACTTTAACTTTACTTTCTTGTTGGAATTGTAGCTGCTCTTATTCTCTTTGAGTTTTGTGTTCTGATTTTTCCCTTCGTTAGTTTATTTTTCATTTTCTTACATCCTCTTGCGCCAGATCCATTTCGTTAAAAATCTTCTGAATCTTTCTGATTTTTACTGATGAACGAAAACTCGTTTAATATTTTTATTAGTCTCTTTGCTTTCCCTTTATTGTATGTGTGTCCAACCACTTAAACATCTACACATTTATTACTCTTATAATGTTTTCTCTTTCCAGCCTTTACTTTATATAACAGAATAATTGAAACATGCATGAGTGGGTAAAACCTCACCATTTTTTGTATAAAACAAAGGTATTTATCTAATTTTGACACATAAAGTGACACTTTTCAAAACTGTATGACGTTAGGAAACGGTTTACTTTTCGTAACTAGTTACGAAAAGTAAAATATTTCGTAACTAGTGTTGAAAAGTTCATTTCATCACTAGTTACGAAATATTTTGAGAAAATCATTTCATCTCAAGTTAATAAAGGGGAACGTTAAATATCCGCACCAGAATCTGCCAAAAAGGTAGCCGATGACCTTCTGAAGCAGTGTCCGGTAAATAAGAAGGGATTTGGGAACTGGCTGTGCCCCGCATTTACCATTATTATATTTGACGAAAAACCTATCGTGATTAACGTTTTGTGGACGCAAAGAAATATATTTTCTAATAAGATCAAGAAAATTTTGCCCTTCAATATTTCCTTCTGTGATCACAAACTCGCGCGTTACTTTTGTCTTTGTATTAGGGATTTTTATTACAAAATGAGAAAACTCGTCTAAAATATCCCCACACGTAGAAAAGTTAGCTCACCAGCCATTCCAACGATCAATGCGACCTTTGTCATTAAATATGTTTTATCCTCAGCTTCTGTCATAAACCGGGAGACGTTTTCCTTTGACAAAATATTAGACTTTTTTGCATGGTATCCCTCTGACTGCCTCTTTAGAAATGCATGTAAACTGGAATATTTTGCAATATCAATATTCTTCTTCAAAGACAATTCACTTCGTAACATGGAATAAAGAGTCCAGAGTGTTGAAGCTTTTTGATTCTTTCTTCCCTCGAAATAGGCTAATAAAACCTTCTCATTAACACATTTAATTTTTTTGTCTTTAAGCCACTTCCCAAATTTTTCATAAGCCAAATCGTACTGGGCTTTCGACTTTTGTGGAATCACAGTCGATAATGCACTTTGTGCAGCCTCTTCTATATCGCTTGGTAGTCCACCTGAATCTGAATCCGACATTTTTACTCGTACAATGCACCGAAATATTTAGCTAATAAAAGTAAATACTTATACTTAAATTAACAAACACCTGTCAAGTCAAATGAATTATTATCAATAGCATGAAAACTGTCACTAATTATTTAATACGACTTATGACGTTTAATGTCAGATCAACTGGAAAATTATAAATCTATGTTTTGGTCAAAATTAGATAAAATCTTGTATGAAACACGTTATGAAATGTTATTTTGTGTAACTCATGTCATTTTGCAGGATCTCGCTCGCTACGCTCGCTCGTCCTGCAAACATTCCATTTCGTTACACAAAATAACCCATTTCATAACTGGTTACATAAATAGCTATTTTAATAATATAAAGTATTATTAAAAATCTGGTTTGAAGAACACAGATATAGGTTCACTATTAATAGTTTTTGTGGACGTGTCCGAACATATCCCTCCCCAAAGACGCAGATACGTATTTCACCTTTCTACAGGATCATCGGTCCGCCCCTGCTGGAGAAAGGATATGTTCATTACACATGCGGTTAGTCCGTAGTATGACACAAACAAAATACAGTTTCTAGAGAGAAGGCTATGCCATCTTTGCAAGGGTGTTGTTGGTTTGCATTGGTTATGTGGACAGAGCGAGGTACTTCGGCCGTCTGACAATAGGCAGCGCTGAATTTACTTCTACGCTCGGTCTGGATAATTTCTGTGATATCACGATGTGGTTCTTTTTTGTGAATGTGTCTGAAGATATCCTTTCTCCAGCAGGGGGTACCGATGATCCTGTAGAAAGGTGAAATACGTATCTGCGTCTCTGGGGAGGGATATATTCGGACACGTTCACAAAAAATATTAATAGTGAACCTGTATCTGTGTGCTTCACACCAGATTTTTAATAATATTTTATATTATTAAAAATGCATTTGTATTTACTTTATATTATGAAATATAGACTTTCTTGATCACCCTTTTCTCTATTTAGCAATCCCCCTACTCTTCTTTGTATTGTTCTCCTTTCTAAGACATTATCTTTGGTCGTTTAATACGAGGTGCTACCCAGAAATCCCCGGAATGTAAAAAAACACGATAGTTTCTTCTTACAACTTACTCAATACCACCCCCTTCCATGAATACACCGATCCTGGCAACTTGTTCATGGCTCGAAACAGTGCTGGAAGTCTTCGCGTGTTAATGCAGCCAACACAGCCTGCGGTTCGGTCTGAACCTCCTCAATCGTTTCAAAACAGCACCCTTTGAGCTTCAGTTTCAACTTCAGAAAAAGGAAGAAGTCACAAAGGGCAATATCTTCGGAGTAGAGACGGTGGAGTAGTACTGCCGTTTTCGTTGAGACTAGAAACTGACGCACAATAAGTAACGTGTGGATTGATGCATTATCGTGGTGTACGATCCACGAATTGTTGCGCCACTTACATGACCGCTTCCGTCGAATGTTATCTCTTAGTCACCGAAAAACATCCTAATAAAATTGTCCGTTAACTGTTTCATCTGGTGGTAGAAATTTTTTGTGTACGATGCCTTAAGCGTCAAAGAAGCAAATCAACATCGACTTGACGTTGCTTTGAACTTGCCCGTCCTTTCTTCAGTCGTGATGACAATGGCATCTTCCACTGCTTTGTTTCCGGATCATACCCGTACATTCATAATTCGCCGCCATCTGATAGTGAAATTCGCATCCTTTTCGACAGTTTCTTTCACCTCTGTGCACACATAATAATAATAATAACTTTACTTCGAAGACATGCTTCGTAAAGCAAAATACAAGGAAATATAGATACAGCACGATAACATGTTGGAAAACGTCAAATAATATATAATAGTTACAATTATATTATGTGTGAATCTTATAAATGCTGCCAAATAATCATTTATTGTGTAACAATGAACATGCAGTAAACATTCCTTGACACTTCTCTTAAATAAATAAAAATTGTCAATTGCTTTTATTTCTTTTGGTAATTTGTTGTATAGGATACATCCTCTAAACTCTAATCCCTTCTGGTAAAAGAAAGTATTATGTTTCAGTGGTAACAAATAATTATCCTGCCTCGTGCCTAGCGTAACACTTATGCACAAAGCACAGTACATTAAGTATGTATAAGTCAAAGAAAGTGAGAAGCTTATGTTCCTCAAACAATGCCCTGCACGAATCTGCTGTCTTTAGGCCGAAAATTATACGCAACGCACATCCCCAATGTATTATGCCATATCGCAGAACTGATAAGAAGTTTGAGTGATAAAAGTTTTTAATATATCCGGACGGCATGTTCTTTTCAGGGACATCAATGCCAAACATATTTTCCCCAATCTTTGACATAAATTTTGAATATAATTGTCCCATTTCAACTTACTATCTATTATGAAACCCAACAGCCTAGTCTGATCATTGATGAAGAACCGGTGACAATGTAATCCAATTTCTATATCTGTTACCAAATTCGATTTTATATTTAGGAATATAACACAAGATGTTTTTTCTTTATTAACAGCAAGTCGGTTAGCTTCAAACCATAGACATAAATTGTCATATGCAAGGTCAGTTAAATGACATAGCTCATTTATCGTGTTTCCCGTAATAACTACGCTTACATCGTCGGCGTAATTAATGACTGTACAGTTAATTCCCCCAAAACATGAAGAGATGTACTTAATAAAGACTAAAAATAGTGTTGGGCCAACTATTGAATCCTGTGGAACCCCGATATCAATACTTACATCCTCAGATGTATTGCCTGCACAACGTACACTTTGTGTTCGATTACTTAAATATGATCGACGCCAGTCGTGAGCAATCCCTCTAATGCCCATGTTCCAACTTGTACAACAGGAATTTATGATTGACACAGTCAAATGCCTTAGATAGATCAATAAGAAACCCCAATGTAGGCTTACGACTACCCAGAATATTTATTGGTCTGTAGTTATCAACAGAATCTATGTCACCTTTCTTATAAAGAGGATGTACAATAGACTTTTTTTAGTTTTGAAGGAAATTCCTTTATGGAAAGATAAATTGATAATATGGCACAAAGGTACGGCAACATGTTCTATACAGCATTTCAACAAATATGAAGATATATTGTTCTCATCAGGTGTATTTGATGAATTTAAGCCTCTCACACACTCAATAACATCTAAGCTTGTCACCTGAGTAACAAAAAAAAGTTGATAAGAAATTATTTAAATATTTACTAATATTTGACAAGTTTTCATTAGTAGAAAACTTAGTAGTAACAATATTAGAAGGAACTGTAGAGAAATAGTTATTAAATGTTCTACATAAATTCACTTCTATTGCAAAAGTATGGGGTAGAACAACAGTTTTATTGTTACAGGTATTCTTATGTATGAGTTGCCACATAGGTTTCATCTTATTTTTTGAATTATGAACATAGTTTTTGTTATGATTTATTTTGTATTGTTCAACATAATATTTGTAATACCTTTCGAAGTTCTTGAATTCATTTTTAAATATTTCATATTTGGTTGACATTTCCTTAAGAAATAGCAACTTCTCATGTAGTTGCAATACTTCTGGTGATATCCAGTTTTTATTTTTAATATAACGTTTGGCTTATGGAAAGCATATATTTAAATATTAAAGAAAAGTGTCAAAAAATGTCTCGAAGGCTTCTTCAGCCGACAAATTTTTATATACTAGATCCCATGTTTCTAATGATAATAAGTTTACAAAGTGTTGAAGATTGTGGCCATTAATATCTCGCTTCACAACACAGACATTACTACAAAGCACTTGCTCCAATGGAAAGGTAATAAGTTGTGCTAAATGATCCGACATATTCAAATCAATACACATAGTAGATCTCGGTTTCCGGGTTGGAACCGCGTCGAGTTAGGCGTAATTGCCAACGTTTCGTCCACTGTATCAAGGGACATCTTCAGGGCTGTACGTAGATGTTCGTCGTTTCGCAGTAGCTTGAAGAATGCTATGACAGAGACCGGTACAACTTACACCTACATTCAATACACATAGCTTCATATAATGACATATTTGTGATAATATTATTAATACATGATTTAATCGTACCGCACACACATGGACACCGGATCGTTTTTGATCAATGCTGAGTAACCTTGGCTCAAACTTCGCACCAGCCGCATGTTACAAATTTCATGGATTCTTCTCCTTCGGCCTTGCAGGATAGCATCACGCACTTTCGCCACATTTTGTGGCGTGTTTCCAATCGATGGACAATCGGAACGCTCATCATCATCGACCGGCACACGTGCATCTTTAAAATGATTGTACCACTCATAAGTTTGCCTCTGGCCTAAAGCATCCTCATCGAATGTTTGTTTAACCATTTTCAGAGTTTTCGTTGCCGCTTTTCCAAGTCTGAAGCAGAATTTGATGCACGTACTTTGCTCTTTCACATGAGACATTGTTGAGTTACAGAATTACTCAAACACAACTCAACAAATACAAACACAAAATCTGTTTGTTACCACCTAGCAAAGTGCGTAAGTGCAAAAATTAAATTTACTTGAAATTATGGAAATTTTGAAATATAAAAATACAGACTTTTTACTCAATAATCATATAGATTTTGGCAATTCTCCTTTATTAAGCCTATTTTATAATTGCTTCTTTTATTTATTTTGGTTTTCCCATTTTTTATACTTGCACTCGGTAAACTTTGGTCCTTTTGTATAATAAAGTTTATATCTTGAATAGAAAGTGCCTATTATTGAACGATCCTTCTGAGTATAATTTTTTTTTTTTCCATTTAAGTTTAAATTTGTCAACATCCTTTCGGTTTAGTTTGCAATACAACTTCATCCGGGGAAGACACTGTATGTCGAAACAATTGTATTGGGATTTTACCTAAATAAAGTGGAAATTAAGTAATATTCCATTTTTATTTTTATTTCATTAGTATTAAAACGTTAAAAAATATCTTTCTGAAGTATTTGAAATACAAACGTCGCCTGTTATAGATAGAAATTCTTTCGCGTTTTGAATCGTAATAATTTTAATTAAAATACGCCACAAATCAATCTGTACATTTTTATAGTATTCCTTACAAACTCCTATTCCCAATAGCCAGCATATGCCCCTTCTTTAAGATTCTGTTTGCGTTCTTCTTTAACAGTCACTTACAAGAAAACTACTGTTAGAAAACCTTTTGTAGAATACGGATAAAGATCAAACGATCGATAAATTTTTGTAATTTTCGCATATAAGTTAAAATGAGAACGTTTATCCGTACTACCACGTAGACGAGTAAATTTATTTGGACGTTCATAGTGAGACACGATCCTAGACAACTGTATCGATTCAAGTAATTCTTTACATCATATTATCCTTTCTTTTTGTGTAAATCGTTCTATTCGTTTATAGAAGAGGAATTTATTATCCCGCTTTGGGTATAAATTATGTGTACAGGATGTAACACGAGAAGAACCGTATATAATTTACGAAAAAAAGTCGAGAAAGAAACGGGATTCATCTATTTCATGTTAATAGACATAAATTTTAAATAGTTAAGGCTCAAAATACATGATTTTGTTTACTTGCTACAGATCGTATTACTATATACATGGAGTGATTTATAAATGATTGTAGCAAATATAATTTGGCAACATTGAAAAATTGGCTTGTCTGGTCATTTCCTACCTTTTTGGCTTAAAATTTTGTTTATAAATAAGGATGACATATGTTTAGAATACAAAAAGACAAAGCAACAAACTACGAAACTGTGCACAAAGAAAAAGTCAACCTGGATCACAGAACGAATGCAAGAATTGGACAAAAGCAACAGAGACAATGTGGAACCTTTTTGAATAAATAAAAAAGTGGACAAAGACAATCAAAATGATAACAAAAATAAACAAAACAAGCTGGAGAATGCACTTCACCGAACTATACTGTGACACGGCAAAAATAAGAGAGGAAACAGAAGAAATGATGGCGCATACATATATTTGCAGTTAATTGATAGACTCATCTCAATAGCTCATCGTAGATTCCTTGCAACACACTAGATATTCTACTAAGCTGATTAAAGCCCTCGTTTTTTTCTAGAAGTTATGTTAATTTAATTTTGAACCGCTCTCCTATGGTACCTCTCATATAAATTTTATTCTTGTAACTTTTAACCTATTCTATCGATTCACTGTGTTCAACACCTTGAGTTTCAAATTGCCGTAGTGTTTCACTAATAAAACCATAGTTTGCTTTGATAAAAGCTAACTCTTGGCGCATCTGCGGTTTATTTAGTATATCTTTGCAATCTGCAATTCCTATCGAATCGTTTGAAAAAGCGAGAATGAATTCTTTTATATGCTCAAAGGAATCTGCATAAAATACAGCAGCATCAAGCTATATGCTCCATCTTATTATTATGGGTTGTGGTGGCAGTGCCAGACCAGGTAACTTATCCTTGTGCGCTTGAGCCCTCAGCGGTGCCTTAATAAACACTTTTTTATCAAATTGATCAATGAATTAATATCTGGAAATGTGTAACGTATGTAGTGTCCTATTTTTTATGATAAATAACAATACACTAGTTTATCTTCTACATTATTTTATTTCACTTATTCACTACACTTGTTTCTTACGCTATTCTTGAAAATACTAATATATATATATACAGGCTGATTAATTTTTGGCCCTCACCATGGTGATCTCGCTTATTATTGGAGGTAGAGTATAGGTTTAAATTTGGAAAAGTTGTTAAATTTTGTGTTTGTTATAAATCCGTAAAGAAAATAGACCTGTGACAAATGACCTTTGTTATTTAGAAAAAAAAACGCGAAAATCCTATTTTCTTCTTTTACCTGTAGCACCGACATTTGGCCTTGTAGAGAAAAAAATAAAACACATTCTTGTGGCTATTTCAAAACCTATATCCAGTGGTGTACTCTAAATTTTTATACGACGTTTCGTTTCCTTCTGGCCATCATCAACTATCTAATTTCTTATAGGCGCCATATTGGATTTAGACATCTTCAGAAAGAGTTTTTTTTCTGATTTCAACCATGTACCACATGCTGACTAAAGTTTTTGACATTAGGTTTTATTTGAAAGAATAAATTATAAGATTAAATAAGGTAGCTATGGAATTTCAATCTGTCAAACATTTCATTTATTGTTCATTAATAATACAAAAATGTCATACACTAACGAAGAGAAACGAGATATGATAAGTAAAAATTCTTCGAACCGAAATTCAACAGTAGCGAGTACAAGATATCTACAATTATATACAGAACGACAACAGCCTCATGGTACCATTTTTCTAGATCTCGACAGAAATTTGGTCGAGAATGGATCATTTACTAAGCCGCGTAATGGTCAAGACAACACGAATTTAAATGAATATCGACAAGATATTTTACAAATGGTAAATTAAAAGCGTGTTTTCAAATTTCATGTTAATCTTGTATTTTTATAGATAAATAATAATCCATCAATTTCTACAAGCGAAGTAGCGTCAGAATTAAATTTGTGCCAGTCCAGAGTTTGGAGAACTTACATAAAAGTAGGTTTAAACCATACAGGATCCATGTTAGTCACTCTTTACTGCCTGGAGATAATTTGAGAAGGCTAGAATATTGTAATTGGTTAATGGGAAGGATAGAAAATGACGAAAATTTTTTAAGCAAAATCATCTGGTCAGATGAAACAAAATTTACAAATTCTGGAATGTTTAACAGAAATACGGAGCACTATTGGGCAGTACAAAATCCCCGACAAAACAGGGCTAGAAGACCACAACATCGTTTTGATGGGTATTTTGGCAAATCGTCTCTTAGGACCAGTTATGTATGAAGAACATTTAAATGGAGAAAGATATTTAAACATTTTACGTACATACGTATCTGACTATCTTGACGACAATATCCCATTAAATCAATTACAATATTTATGGTGGCAACAAGATGGCGCACCAGCACACAATGCAGCTGTTGTTAGAAATTTCTTAAATCAAGAGTTTGCAAACCGTTGGATTGGAAATAGGGGAGTTGTTGAATGGCCTGCTAGATCACCTGATTTAAGTCCGCTAGATTTTTTTTTTATGGGGATATGTTAAAAATAATATTTATAAAGTAGATGCGCTACAAAACATTGAAGAATTACGAGACAGACTTCAGAATGCCTTCGATGCAGTTCCTAGAAGAACTATACAAAGGGCAGTACAAAATGCCAGAAGGCGTGCCCAATTGTGCATTACCGAAGATTGACAGATAATTGAACATTTACTGTAATTGTTTATTGTTTACTTTTCTATGTATTTTTATTAATGTTTTTGTTATCTTGTACTCGCTACTATTGAATTTCGTTTCGAAGAATAAAAAATACTTATCATATCTCGTTTCTCTTCGTTAGTGTATGACATTTTTGTATTATTAATGAACAATAAATGAAATGTTTGACAGATTGAAATTCCAAAGGCTACCTTATTTAATCTTATAATTTATTCTTTCAAATAAAACCTAATGTCAAAAACTTTAGTCAGCATGTGGTACATGGTTGAAATCAGAAAAAATGCTCTTTCTGAAGATGTCTAAATCCAATATGGCGCCTATAAGAAATTAGATAATTAATGATGGCCAGAAAGAAACGAAACGTCGTATAAAAATTTAAAGTACACCACTGGATAGAGGTTTAGGAATGGCCACAACGATGTGTTTTTATTTTTTCTCTACAAGGCCAAATGTCGGTGCTACAGGTAAAAGAAGAAAATGGGGTTTTCGCGTTTTTTTTAAAATAACGAAGGTCATTTGTCACAGGTCTATTTTCTTTACGGATTTATAAAAAACACAAAATTTAACAACTTTGACAAATTTAAACCTATATTCTATCTCCAATAATAAGAGAGATCCCCATGGTGAGGGCCAAAAATGAATCAGCCTGTGTATATATATATATATATATATATATATATATATATATATATGGTATATTCAAACAGTTGGCGATTAAAGGTCTGTTTTACTTCAAAGTATATATATTTAAAAAAACCCTACATGTTTCGGCAATGATGCCTTTATCAAGGATATAAAAATATAAATATAAATTTATATTTTTATATTCTTGATAAAGACCTGGTGTGAAGAACACAAATACAGGTTTACTATTAATATTTTTGTGAACGTTCACAAAAATATTAATAGTGAACCTGTATTTGTGTTCTTCACGCCAGATTTTTAATAATATTTTATATTATTAAAAATACCTTTGTATTATACAAAACTGGGTTTACCTACTCATGTATGTTTCAATTATTCTGATACTATTTAACTATATATAATAACTATATATTCAAATTAACAACTGTTGGTACTTATATTATTATTAAATTTTATTTCATCTAAATTGCAGTAATTACAATTTACTTAAATTTTGTCATTGCGGACGTCAGCAGTTTATTTGCGTAAAAGATAATCGGCCAGGTAGTTATTGCCGCAGGTGGTGAAATAAAAGCATTAGAGCCGTTCAAAGTTATATTCTTATAATTTGAAATAAACTATACATATTTTATTAATTAAGAATGGAATAGAAATGCCTGCTTGTACTTTATACAAGCACTAATACATATTAATATTTACATTTAACGTTTATAAAAATAAGCTATACATTTAACAAAATCAAATCTCGAAACAGATCCATTTTTATACTCATCGAGTTTTCCCTTACGTCTAGCCACGACTGGATTCGTATTCTTGCACATTCAGGTAAACTTTGAGTTTTTATATAAGTCTCTGTTTGAAACTGCTTTAAAATTTCAATAAAATGAAAAATTGATTAAATTTAGCGTGGAAAGATTCACAAGCGTTTGTGCTTCTTTCTATACTGTCGCTGAGTTCTGCCCACAAACTAGGTGGAAAAACGGCTTCTTTTGAAATATAATTGTCAACCAAAAAATCGGAATAGCGTGATAAACCTTCATCTTGAGGTTACATTTCTGAAAAATCAAAAGCACAACAATCGCCTACTTCCGATGGATTTAAAAATTGTAAACCAAATATATAGCGCAGACACTTTCCAATTTCACTGGTTCCGTTCTTATAATAAGGAACAAGGCCGATTTTGAATTTTGCGGAACCATGCTTGTGCTAAATGGTATCTGCAGCCTATAGCTTTGGAATCTGGAAAATCCGCTTTTATGGCATTGTGGATTTCAATTTAAAAATCCGCTGCCATGACTTTTCGGTTCAGATTTAAACCCAAACTATGACACCTTTTTGGCAACAGGTTAGTGTTTTGTAAGAATACTCCTTTTTATTCGACAGTAAGCTATAATACCCATTTTGTAATATATGCAGTGTGAATAACTGCAGAAAATGATCGGGACAATAACTGGATGTACCGTCGACAAATACTTTTTCACTATTGCATAAAACAATCACATTTGTTAGGAACGTGAATACGACCATTTCTTGTTGTCGATGATAAAGACAAAATTCTCTTCGTAATATTCAATGTTGTAACACATTTAATAACTTCTGCCCTATTTTTCGGTAAGGACGGTAGAGATTTTCTTCTGTTAATATATAGATTCTTGCGGATGTAATGAATGTCTTGGACGGTGTGTACTGAAATGACCAGTATTTTCTTTTAGAGCTGAATGCATTATTTTTGAAGGCTTCTCACAAATGTCATCGGTTGCTTTACGTTTAACACTAGCACTTACTATCCGTCTGTTTAGTTTCTTCAGATTCTTTTCACGATTATGTTCTATTTCATTGAGCACAATTAAATTGTCTACACCCACAGTATAAACTTTTGCCTTACAAGAGCGATTCGAACATCGCCAACATATTTCACCACTTTTTAAAGATTTGTGTTTGGTCAATTTTATAGAGTCCGCAATTAACACTTGATTTCCACGTTCACTCAAACTGACGAAGCTTTCCATACTTTCTCACAAATAAAAAGCACTTCTTAGACAGGAATGTTATTTCAGACTGATGAATTATAGGTATATAGTATATATGGTAGATTTGGGTAAATTTTAAATTTAGATAAATTTGAATTTAATTTGTATTTAATAGGCAGAACAACTTTGTATTTATATTTCCAAGAAAGTATAAATTTCTTAATCTCTTGTCTGAGGACAAATTAAGGTAAGAGATTAAAACACCGTAATTAGCATGGGGGCGAATTAATGTAGCAGACATTACATAGTGTCTGCTCTGGGACGAGTTTAGGGCCGTCCATTCATTAATATGTGTATCGTTTTCCTTTTGACGTTCCATGTAATTATTAGGAAACAGTTATTGTTATTATTATTAATGAAGACTATTTGAATGTGGGTTTTTTCGTTACAACACGTTATTTTGCAGTTTAGTGGATCCATATGCAACGACGTACTGTTTAGTAATAAATTCGAAAAGATCCTACAGTACATTTTGTTCCGCACAATACGAAATGAATATTTTACCTCATCAAGATAGTAACGTATTTCATGAATATCAAGTAACTCCGCGATCCTCACACCAACTTGAAAAAAAAGGTAAGCTTGATTAAGTCTATTTTTTTTTTATTTCTTAAACGTTTATAGTTACAGGTGCGTTCGAAATTCCGAAAGTGATTTGTATAGGAAATAAGACACATTACACCTTGTCAAACTTGCAACAAGATATCAATTATTATTTCAACGTTTTCGCTATAAACGGACACACGAATTTAACATACCTACATGGTTCGGCTGTGATGAAACTGGATAATCATCTTAAATCGATTTATCTGAAAGATGGGAAATTAACGTCTGCGAATTTGAAGAAGTTAGATGGGAAAGCTTTCTTTACGTACAAGGTTTGTTGCTTAATAAACTGAGGTGCAAAATTAACTGGACACTTAATTTTTTCAATATATTTTTGACCGACCAAAATAAAAATAATATGTTTGGTGATTAAATGCTTAATTACCAGATACATATTACAAATGAATATCCATTATAAAAGAGAGAAATCTAAGCCAAAACAAAAAATAAATATACCAACTTTGTGAACACAATAATAGCAGTTTATTCTCTAAATTCGAAATAATAAAAATGTTAATTTGAAATTGATGAAAATGCTCATTAGATTATATTCCCACCACGAGTCCTAATTGCGACTGCTATTCCATCGGGCATGCTCCTAATCAAAGCGCAAATCTCTCTTGCGGAATTTGGTTCCATTCCGCAGTTAAGGCTTCTTCTAACCAGTCCAACGTCAGAAACTCAGCATGGTTGCAGTTAACACGTCGTCCCAATATGTTCCATGGGATTCAAGGTAGGCTTTTATGGTAGTCATGACAACAACGCAATCCCAACTTCTTTTAAGTAAGCCCGCATGGCCCTTGAAAGGTGTGGATTGCATTAACCGAAAATTTTCGACAACAAATCGCGCAAAAGACATCACTTAATCCTCTAAAGATTTCTGAATGTAGCGGTTGGTAATAATTGTCCCACCTCGGATTCTCACAAGCTCTGTATTAGCAGTCAACAAAATGCCCGCCCACATCATTATACCATCTTCACCAAAAGGCACTTTTGGCGACAAGCAGGCTTCAGCAAAACGCTCACCTATCCTTCTGCACACCATATCGCGATCATCTGATGTGTATAGGATGAATCTAGACTCATCAGTAAAGAACACAGCGGGCCATTCTTCAACATGTTCCCGTTCAAATTGCAGATGCCGTTGTCGATGCTCTGCGATTAAAAAAGGACCTATTGCACATCTTTTGGATCTCAATCCACCTTCATTTAAGCGTCTGTGAACTGTATACACTGACGCTATGTTGTAATGGACGTCGTTCAACCTTTGCCCAATTACGTAATGTCTTTCGAAGAAACCGATGTTGGATATCATATGTTACTCTTCGCCTATCTTGCCCCAGCCGCAGAGCATCTGAAGCGATACTTCGAAGAATTCATCCGTCATTTTTTGAAGCAACAGCTTGAGCAATTTGTTCTGGACCGATGTGTCTTTCTTGTTTACACTTTTCAAAAACAACAATTCCTCGATAAATTGAACGTATTACTACGTCAATAACTTTCGAAAAAAAGGGAATATGGCAGCTTTCTTCGCGTCACGTTGCAACAATACTGACACAACTCTTATCTGCTATGCTCGTATAAGTTGCGCGAGCGGATTCTACTTTAAACAAGTTGTAGCATGTTAAAACCTAATCACTTAAAATGCAGCACAATTATATGGGCACAATTCATGCGCAACATTGAAAAATTTCGACAAATTTCAGTTAATTTTACACCTCAGTTTAGTTTAAAACGTAAATCGTAAGTTTCTTATTTCAGCTTGAAAGAAAGTCCAACAATACGTTGGGACTCTATGTAATTCCGTGTGGAGGCGCAGTGGATGTTATTTTGAAGTACAACACACACAGATCCAAAAAAAGAATTAAACGCTTTAGTAAAATAGAAGTAAAGAATTCTCCTGTGGGCACAAAATATCATTTAAAAGTGTTGTCACTCAATCGCTACGAATTTGGGAAGACACCAGGCATAAAGGTTGTTAAAGCACACGACCAGGGTAGCTATTTATGTACCCGAAACTGGCAACACTAGTATTGCTAGGGGCCATCTGACATTGCTGTTAACTTTGCTTTTAAAATAATTTAATTTATTTAAATGAGTGATTTGTGTGAACAGTTACAAAACATATTTTTTATTGAGACTCTGTATATGATTGGCGTATCTCAAGGCTATCTTTTGGGTTCTTCACAACTAGGCCTAGCGTCCAAAGTAAATGCAAAGAAATAAAACAACAAGAGGTAATCGTTTAAAAAAAAGTATTTTATTTCTCATCTGTATTTTCACATTTCATTTTGTGGGAACTTAAAATGTATCGTTCTTAACCTAGAACTTAACTTATCAATGCAACCTTATAATGCAAGTATTTCTTAATGAGTCATACACGGATAGTATAGGAGGTTCACTACAGATTCAAAATGAACCTCACAAACAAATACTGTTAAGGATCCCACGCGCAAAAAGGGGTGTTTGCCCTGCAAATGCTGAGATTAATACTCAAAGTATGTATCTGTCTAAAATGTGGATCTCTGGTCTCGGCTGAAGATTTTCTACAAAGCGAATGTGTTATTCAGCGCCTATTTGAGTGGGAACCGAATCCCTACAGAAATAGAATGCTTATCCTGACACTGTATAAGTATTTTATTATTTTCGCACCTATCGCTGAACATTTTGAATTTTAACGGTTTCAAATGGCACAGATATTTCGACAACATTCAGGGAAACTACTTCCTCTTCACCAAACTCGAATATCTGGCCTTAGATACACCTTATTCGTGTATTTATTACTAATTAATTATTTATAACAATGATCCATATACACCTTTACTACTTTAATTAACTCTATAACCTCCAATTTTCATCGTGTATAATATTTTACTTACTCGGACCCAATTTTGGCATATAAACTTTCAAATTCCTCCTTGTACATCATTTGTTTCATGCAATAATGACAATAATAATGAAAAATTCTAAATTGAACTCTTGTTCGTCCTTACTCAAATATATTATAATATATATATATATATATATATATATATATAATATATATATATATATATATATATATATATATATATTATACAGGGTGTCCAGAAACTCTCCTGACAAACGAAGACCGGAGTTTCCTCAGATAATTTTAAGACAATTAAACCCAAATTCACCTAGTCCGAAAATGCTTCCTAAGGGAGCTAGAGTTCTTTGAAGATGGCGCCTTGTATTTATTTTTTTTTATATTCCTCCAGAACGCTTCTATTTAGAAAAACAAAAACTGGTATGCGTATGTATCCTCCAGAGATGAATCGATTCCATCAATTGCGAATTTCTAGTACCGGTCATAGGCGTCCGTTTTGGGTAGGTCAACGGTTATTTTAAGGCATAACTTTTTTGTCTTTAACTTTTAAGCATTTGTGACACTAGATTATTAAATTTTCAGGTATTCCAGTACTAAAAGGTACTCTTACTTTAAGTCGGTAGGATACACCGTTTTCTAGAAAAATCGATTTGTAAATTTTTCGTTTTTTCTTCATTAAAGTTCAATTTTTTATTTTTTGCAATAGTTAGCTCTGAACTGCCAACAGAAGTAAAACCTACGTTTTTCATTGTCAAATTGTTGTCAGTTCGCGAAGTTTATCTTTTCATTTTTTACTTTGTGTTATTCAAACACAACGATTTCAATTTTTAAAAAAATGGTTTTTACTAATGAGGAATACGCCGATATGCATTTAGTTTATGGCGAAATGAGGTGTAACGCTCGAGCGGCGCAACGTAGATACGCTGAAAAATTTCCCAATCGTCAGCATTCCACTCACTCATCATTTACAGCTCTTCATCAACGATTAAGAGAAACAGGTTCAGTGGTCCCAAAAAATAATGAAACAGGGAGACATAATGATGTAACAGCAGAACATGAAGATGTTATTTTAATGGAAGTTGAGGAAAATCCAGAAATTAGCGTTCGAAGACTATCTGCCATGTACCCCACAATTTCAAAATCTTCCGTAGGAAATATCTTACACAAAGAAAATTTATATCCTTTTCATTTTACAAAGGTGCAAGCACTGCTAGAAGGAGACTTTCCTGCTCGCGTAGAATTCGCTAGATGGTTACAAAATCAGAAAAATCAAGATGAAGATTTCTTCAGGAACATTTTGTTTGGTGACGAAGCTACATTCTCAAAAAATGGAATTTTTAATGTACATAATGCACATTATTATTCGTACGTTGGTGACAATCCCCACGTTGTTCAAGAATATAAGCATCAGCATAGGTTTAGCATAAACGTCTGGATAGAAGTAGTTGACGATTATCTACTTGGACCTGTGGAATTACCTGCTCGTTTAAATGGTGCTGATTACTTACATTTCCTGCAAAATATTTTACCTGATTTGTTAGATGAGGTGCGTTTAAATATTCGGCAAAACTTATGGTTTCTACAGGACGGCTGTCCGGCCCACTTTAGCAGGAATGTACGAGACTTTCTAGATAATAACTACGAAGACCATTGGATTGGAAGAGGCGGTCAAGTTGCTTGGCCAGCAAGGTCGCCGGATTTGAATCCTTGCGATTATTGTGTTTGGGGATACATAAAAGCATTTGTTTATTCCGTTCCGATACAAAATCGCGCACAACTCTGGCTAAGGATACAAGATGCTTGCAACGAATTTAGAAATAACTTTGGAATTTTTGCAAGAATTCGGCGTTCTCTAAGCAAAAGGGTAAACTTATGCATAGAGACTAATGGTCATCACATCGAGCAACTTTTGTAACAATCTACCTTTGATACTTGTTCTTTTTTTGTTAGTTTCGTTCCATTGTAATAAATAATTTGTTTTTAATTTATTAAATTAATTTTCATCCATGCCTTGATAGTCCAAGCCAATTTCGTCGCTAAAAATAAGTAGGTACATAATAAATTGAACTTTAATGAAGAAAAAACGAAAAATTTACAAATCGATTTTTCTAGAAAACGGTGTATCCTACCGACTTAAAGTAAGAGTACATTTTAGTACTGGAATACCTGAAAATTTAATAATCTAGTGTCGCAAATGCTTAAAATTTAAAGACAAAAAAGTTATGCCTTAAAATAACCGTTGACCTACCCAAAAAGGACGCCTAGGACCGGTACTAGAAATTCGCAATTGATGGAATCGATTCATCTCTGGAGGATAAATAAGCATACCAGTTTTTGTTTTTCTAAATAGAAGCGTTCTGGAGGAATTTAAAAAAAAATAAATACAAGGCGCCATATTCAAAGAACTCTAGCTCCCTTAGGAAGCATTTTCGGACTAGGTGAATTTGGGTTTAATTGTCTTATAATTATCAGAGGAATCTCCGGTCTTCGTTTGTCAGGAGAGTTTCTGGACACCCTGTATATATATATATATGTATATTATAATTTAGCTTATTGAAATTACTCTTTATCAATATGCGCCCAACTTAAATTTCTCAAGTCAAAAATGTATCAATGAATGAATGAATCTCTCGCTGCTGGTCCTATTTATCCCTTTTGCGATTCTGTTTCTTGAGCTTCTTCTCCACTTTATCTTATTTATTTCTGTTTTATCTAATTTACATAGTTATTTTATATTTTCATCCCTGTGTATTTTTATCCATCGTGGGTAGTTTTCAATTTTCCATCTTTAGGCGGTGGTCAAGATATATTTTTTCTTTTTGTTGTAATTTTGATATTTGTAAAATTTTATTATGGAAAAGTGATTTTTTTTGTCTCGCCTTCCAAAAACAGCGTTCCATTCGTGTCCAATCTTGTTGGCCTTTCTTCGAATTCAAGTTACGTAGGACCTTCGCTTCTCGTAGTGTTTTCTTTGTCTTTCTCCCCTTGTTTGTTTATATGGTATCGTCCTGTCCTTTGTTATCATTCGGACGCCTGTCAGATATCCACGTTGACATTATTGAGCACGCGTCTCTGATATGTTTTTATTGTTTTGTTTATATTATAACATTACTGCATTAATTACTTTTATTTACATTTAATACTGTTTGTTTTATTAACTTACTTACATTCTAAACATTTAGTAATCTAATAAACCGAAAATTTATTGATATAACTTTCTTTGTTTACATATAAATTCTTGGAAGTATTCATCTAAAATTTTAATACTACATTAATATATAGTATACGAAGTGCATTTAAAACACACAACCTCGATTGATATCTTTTAAATTTGTTTTTGCTTATCCAGTTATGTTTAATTAATTTCTACGTTATTAATTCTATTTTTAATTTTCACCCAAAGTTTATTTCACAGGAATATGCAACGTCATGTTTGACATTTTGACGATATACGTATTCAGCATGTTTTGTCATACGGACACTATTTGTACTGTTTACAGTAACTTGAAAATTTCATCTCAGTCCATCAGTGATCGATGGATAATTAAGATAATCCACTACTTTCGACGTGTGTTATCTCAATAACAATCCATCCAACATCTCACTTCGACTTTTGGCGATGAAACGCCATGTGAAACCACTGTGTTTCACTGATTTTGTGAATTCAGTCGTAGGCCTCGCTAGCTTACGAACGAATTTACAGAAGGCCGTCCAAAATCACTTACTGCTCCAGAAAATAAATATCGATGCTGTGCGGAAACTGATAATGCAAGATAATCATGTGGCACACCGTGAGATTGAGACATCTCTGGGCGAGCATTAGTATGATAAGCATATACAGGATTAGAAAAAAGTGCATCGATAATCAAGAAATATATTTTTAAAAACAATAAAACATTTTTAATAATAAATATTTGTTCTTGTTGTTGTTTGTTATTCCGAATACATAAATAGCAACCCTGGTATTAATGCATTTTTCACACCTCTAATCGTATGTAAAGTAAGTGCCATATGTTCTCGGCCCGACAGGCTTTTACACATTCTAACGTATTCAAAGTGTGTTGTGTCATAGTTGCACATGCCCTAAGCTTACGCTATAAATAATGAGTTCTACAAGGAATAGTTGGCAATCTGCAATCAGGTAACATCATTAGTGCATACAAATATTTCAGTTAATAAAAATTGAATATCGGACCTTATTAAATATTTATTAAAGAAGGGGAATATGCCTAATCAAATTGAAACCCATAGTTAATATTTTGACCTTACTGTAAATGAGAACCAATGAGTAATTTCATCTCACGTTACACTTTTTACATGTAAATGTTGCGTAATGTGTTGCGTTAATTTCTATAATTCGACAAACTAACTTTGTATCAGTATGTAGAATGCTACACGTCGCGACGCCACCCTCCTGGTTGCTAGGACCATGAAAAATTCGCGAAAAATCACATCTATCCCGGAACGTGCGGTTGCATTTCGCTCTTAGTGGAGCTTGTCAACACACGGTATCCTGGAGACAGACATGACTCCCACTTCTATACTTCATGTATATACAGTCAATATCTTGAACTTTATCATATTATAACCAATAAATAATTAAATTTCACTTTACATATACACGCGAAGTATAGTAGTGGCAGTCATGTCTGTCTCCAGGATACCATGTGTTGACAAGCTCCAATAAAAGCGAAATGCATCCACACGTTCCGGGACAGATGTGACTTTTCACGAATTTTTCATTAAATTGGAAACCGTTTAGACGAGGTTTATGGTGGTTTATCTCTTTCATATTCTATTATAAAATAACAGACAAAAGCGTTTGGACAGGAATTACTTGAAGTTCTAGTGAGCCAATTGAAAGCGATAATATTACAAAAGATTATATTTACTGGAGAATTTATATTAGAAGATCGCCTTGTGAAAGCGAAGAAAATATCAGCGATGTCTAATATACTGCTCCAAGAAATTAGCGCACCATGTAATAAATGAATAAATGTTTATCTTATTTGCTAATAATTTGTAGCGGTTGGCAGTGATTTGTAAGAACTTGGTATTTGACGTTCAGTTATCAAACTTGTGTTGACATTTGGGATTGTTTTTGATGTTGGTTACATAAAATTAAATCACATCCAATAATCATTTAATGTACTATCAGTTTTAACTTGTATTTATATCGTCTTTTATCTTGGTAAAGTTATCTTGTTTTACCTTTTCGTAATTACGCAACGTCAATTTCGAAATTTGACTCAAGAGGAATGTGGACAAGCAGTGGTTTTATTATAGGAAGCGTGGAGTTATCGCCGAATAGGAGAAAGGTTCGGTGTGTCTTATACATCGGTATCACGAATGATACAAAGATATAGGGACACTGGTAACCATATCCGACATCTGGACAAGGTAGACATTATGCCACAAGCAGTGTCGCGGATCGCTTTTTGACTTTCTGCTCTAAGACAACTATTCGTTACAAGCAGGTGTTTGCAATCTCAACTAAAGAGAGTTAATGGTACTCGAATTAGCATAGAAACAGTTCGTAAGCGTCTAAGAAAAGCTAATTTGGTATGTAGTGTGCTAACCCGAGGTCCAGCCTTATCCGTAGAACATTGGAGACTGCTTGAATTTATGTAAGCATCATGTTAATTGACTGCAGGATGACTGACAATGAGTTCTCTTTATATACAAATCCAGATTTTGTCTGTATAACTGTGATAGACGTATTCTTATGTAAAGGCAGCCAAATGAACGTTATGCTTAATGCAACATTGTGAATACCACATTAATTGGTGGAGGTTATGTAATGGTGTGGGGAGGCATTTCTTTAGCAGCTCGTACGGGCATAGTAGTGTTAAACAATGGAAGTATTAATGCTGATCAGTACATAACAAGCATCTTTCAAGACCATGTTGTGCCATTGGCGCCTTATATCGGGCCAATTTTTTTATTAATGCAAGATAATGCACGACCCCACAGTGCTGGCATAGTTCAAAATTATCTTTAGGAGGTTGTAATTAACACAAAAGGGATTGGCCAGCAAGAGGTCCAGACTTCAATCCAATAGAGCTTTTCTGGGACATGCTTGGCAAACACCTGCAAGATTATCCGAACCCAGATAACAACCTGGAGGAGGTAGGGCGCGGGCTTGTGGAAATATGGAATAGATTGGAGCAGAATAACATAAGCTCGCTTATTTTGAACATGAGTCGTCGATATCAAGCCATCATTAGAAGCAGAGGTGGAAATACTCGATATTGAGGCCATTAAAAATGTTAAATAATATTTTTTCGAAATTTTCCCTTTTTCATTAGTGCTTCAGTGTATTCATTTGTAAAGGCTAATGTATTAAGAAGAATAATAAGAAGAAAAATAATAAAATAAAATAAAACAATAACTTTGTTATACCACTTTATTCACATGTAATAGTGACCGCGGTTTCGACATACAATGTCATTATCAAACTGATGAGTTTGATAATGACATTGTATGTCGAAACCGCGGTTACTATTACATGTGAATAAAGTGGTATAATAAAATTATTGTTTTATTTTATTTTATTATTTTCAAAATGAATTACCACAAAGTTACGGCTACCAGTATTAATTTTCTAGAAGCAAAATAGTTTATCGAAGAATTAATAAATTACAAAAATACAAACTACATAACATAAATCATACAATGCAAACTCTCAAAAGACAAAACATAGCAAATACAGACAAAAGGCCTTAAATAATATCGTAATATTCATTCATATTATAAGGTTAGATATTTATTAATAAATTAATAATATTAGATTTAAAGGTTTTAAGATCTGTAACTACTTTGTATATTGGTGGGAGCGCATTAAAGAATTTTACGCAGAAGTAATTTAAACTATTCTCCGTTAATGAAAACAGATGTTGCGAAAAAGTGTAATTGTATTCGAAGCTAGTGCCGTAGGAATGGGTAAGGCTAGTGGTTTTAAAGGAATTCTAATTTTTCAGAAAGAAGACGAGGTTCTTGTAAATATACAAGTGTCCCGTATCGTTATGTTCAAATTTTAGGAGTGTAAAGTAGACTTCATTTCAAGTAACAAAAAGGAAACTTGTAAATCCATTTTTATTTGTTTCAAAGTTACAGATCTAAGAATGTGATTGTCAGATCATGAAAAAAAATGTAATCCTAAAGTCAATACAAACAGATTATATTTAAAAAAAGTTATACGATTCAATAACAGGCCTGTGATTGTTAACGTTTCATAACAAAAATGAGTACTGGAAATTGATGTATGATAAAGAAGGTTCGTAAGTGCTGAACCATGAATATCATACAATAAGCAAATGTTCAGATGACTGTTAACGTTGCATTTTTTAATAATGGATTACATTACTTTCAGTTCATACAACAGCTTATTAATGAGTGGACACGTTTTCTTTATTCAAAGTGCCTTACCGATTTTCTTCTCAAGAGTATGCAGGCATGCATTCTGTGTATGGCTACTGCAACGGCAGTGCACGTCAAGCAGTTATTGAATACCGACATCGGTTTCCCGATAGGCGCATTCCTCATTACAGAACGTTTCTGGAAGTACACAGACAATTTCGGGAATGCGGACCGCGTGATTATCTTTTCGACCGAGGAGTAAATTTGGCAGCAGACTTAGAGGAAGAACCAGTAGCTATTGTTACAAGGGATCCAACTCTCAGTGTACGTCGAATCGCTAGACAACTGGGAGTGCCACGAACAACAGTTTGGCGAAATTTAAATCGTGAGGGCTTATATCCATATCACTATCGCAGAGAACACGGTTTGCTAGAGGCAGACTACTATGCTCGTCTAGTTTATTCTACCTTGATATTAAGACAGTCACGGCTTTATTTTAATTTCTACAGAACAGATGAATCTACGTTCGCGAGAAGTGGTGTTACAAATCTGAGAAACCTGCACAGGTGGTAATCAGAAAATCACAAAACTATATGCCCATCTAAATTTCAACATGATTTTTTTATTAACGTTTGAACGGCCCTAATCGTTGACTTGTTGATTGGTCCTGTCGTTCTTCCTGGGAGGTTAAATGCGGACAATTACCTTCAATTTCTTATTGACGAACTGACAGGTCTTTTAGAGGATGTCCCACTGAATGTTCGACGAGACATGTAGTTTCACATGGATGGAGCACCACCACATTTCGGATTGCTGTCCGAAATTGGGTTAACGTCAATTATCCAAGATGGATTGGTCGAGGTGGTCCTGTTGCATAGCCACCCAGATCACCCGATCTTAATCGCCTTGACTTTTATTTATGGGAGTACATGAAAAATTTAGTCTACGCGCAAGTTTCGAACACAAGAGAAGAATTTTTGGATCGTATTCACTTGGCTGCCGAGCAAATCCGACAAAACAAGTATGAAATTCAGATAAGTACTTCTTCTGTTAGCTTACGCGGGCACAAGCCTGCATTCAACAAGGAGGTGGACACTTCGAAAATATTATTAATTGAACTTTTTTAAATAAAATCAGTTTTTATTGACTTTAGAATTACATTTTTTTCATGATCTGACAAGCACATTCATAGATCTGTAATTTTTAAACAAATAAAAATGGATATACAGTAAAAGTCGATTATAACGACGACCAAAGGACCGACAATTTTCGTCGTTATATGCATTTTTTTCTAATATGTAATAAGGTACAACACACAAGTATCTGAATGCATTTTATTATAAATGAAGATAATTGTATTATAGCACATAGTTATAAATAACAAAAAACAATTACATACACATGAACAAATTATTTTCCAAAAAAGTCAGTAATTTTTGTTTGATTACTGGATTGCAAAAAATAGTTCACTTCTAAGGCCCTTTCCAATATTATGACATTCTTAATGTAAACTTCATTCAACTTGTCATTAAATGAAATGTGGTTTCGCACTGTTTTCAAAGCTTTAATGGCCTCCAATGTTGATGGTGTTTCGAATTCCATCCCAGGGTCATCTTGATCTTCATCGATCTCGTATGCTTCTTCTTCTGTTTGTAAACCTTTTAAATTCATAACTAAATCTTCATCATTTAGCTCTCCCCATGTTGCCAAATCTTTATCAACGTCAACAAAGTCATCAAATGTAACATTTGAATCAGTGTCGATGACGTACGCTTCTGGAATCAGTTGTGCCAAGGGAATGTTATCCTCGTCTTCAAAATGATCCTCTTCTTGAATAGCAACTGAGGGGAGAAATCCAGCATGTCGAAAACAAAGGTATTTTTAATAATATAAAATATTATTAAAAATCTGGTGTGAAGAACACAAATGCAGGTTCACTATTACGGTGATAGGGCGAGGTGGTTCTTTTCTGTGAATGTGTCTGGAAATATCCTTTCTCCAGCAGGGGCGTACCGATGAGCTTGTAGAAAAGCGAAATACGTATCTACGTCTCTGGGGATAGGATGTATTCGGACATGTTCACAGAAAATATTAATAGTGAACCTGCATTTGTGTTCTTCACACCAGATTTTTAATATTTTATATTATTAAAAATACCTTTGTATTATACAAAACTGGTGGGGTTTACCTACTCATGTATGTTTCAATGATTCTGATATGTCGAAAACATTTAACAATTGTATTTTGTGACACTGCATCCCATGCTGTGGATATCTTCATGACGGTATCTAGAATATTAATTTTTATTTCATTGTTTTCATCTACATTCTCTATCATTTTCATGACTAAAGCCTTTCGGAAATGCACTTTGAGGTTCCTTGTTATGCCTTGATCAAGAGGCTGTAGAACAGAAGTTGTATTTGGTGGGAGAAAACACAATTTTATGGCCTTCAAATTCTGAACATTAGGATGAGGGCTGCAATTATCCACCAACAACAAAATTTTCTTCTTTGCCGCACATAGCTCCTTATCCCAGTCTCGTAAAAACTTCTCGAATATTTCGGACACCATCCAGGCACGTCTGTTGGATCTGTAATCGACAGGAAGTCTCTTCATGCTTTTAAAACACCTGGGATTGTTTGATTTTCCAATCACAGGCAGCTTTTTTTAATGCTGCCGGTCATATTGGCGACCACCAATACCGTGACCCTGTCTTTTGACATTTTACCCCCAGAGCATTTCTCTCCTTTAAATTTTAGGGTCTTGTTAGGAGTCATTTTGAAGAATAAACCGGTTTCATCCGCGTTAAATATCTGTTCATCCGTGTAGTTTTTACGTATCTCTGCAAAAACATTTTTCAACCATTCATCAGTTGTACTTTCGGATACAGATGCAGATTCACCAGAGACAGTGCCACCCACAATATTGTGACGGTTTCGGAATCGTTTGATCCAACTTTCTGAGCATTCAAAGTTTTCCAGTCGTAAAAGTTTGCCGAAATCATTGGCTGTAAGATGGGCCCTGTTATTGGAATACCCTGGCTTCGTTTCTCTTTGAACCATCTCAAGAGTGCCTTATCTATGTCATCATATTGAGAGCATCTTAACTTCTTATTCGTTTGAACATTATTTTTGAAGGTGTCTTCAAATTTTGTTAGATTTTTCCAAATCGTAGATACAGTGGAATGCGATAGACCAACATCCACAACATCCACATTACAACATCCACATTAGCCTCACCATTTTTTATGCGTGTAATTATTGCAAATTTGTCACTTATTGATAAGGCTTTTCTCTTTTTTGCAGGTGTCATTCTGTTTTGACACACATACATACATGTAACAAATAATGTAATTTGAACAACACCGGTCGCTTACAAATATGTATGTATATAATAATTGGTATGTATTGCTGCATCAAAACTGTCGGGAATTAGGAAAATCACAGAAACGGGACCAATCGGAACAACAACACTCGGCACGGGGCTTTTTTCTCCTACGTACGTCGTTACATCCGGCCTGACTTAGAGCTCACGAAAGACGTTACAAGCGACTTCGTCGACGACGTTATACACGACTATGGTAGACATTGTCGCATATAGAAATTCCACCAATTCTCTACAGGTCGGTCGTTATAAGCAACTTGTTGTTATAAGCGACGTCGTTATAAATGACTTTCACTGTACAAGTTTTGCGTTTCTGTTACTTGAAATGAAGTCTACTTTACACTCCTAAAATTTGAACATAACGATACGGGACACTTGTATATCGTGCCCGCCATATTGTTGGCACCATATGGGAGAAATTTTTGTCTTTGATTTATTTAAAAATCTAAATCCGCAAAAAGTTTGTGCATATCAAAAAAACCCAAAATGAACTACTCGGATTCTGCAAGCGATTTATGGTTTTAGAGAAGATTCATTTTATCGAAACATCAGAAAATGAAAAAAAATTTTAATTTCAAAACGAAAAGTATTCTTGACGAAATTTGGGTAACATTAGTTAGATATTGTAAATGCGATGCTAATTATGAGACCAGATGAGTTTCGTCAACAGATGTCCAAAAAATTGTTATTTTTCAAATTTCAACTTTCTCTTACAATTTCCAAGTGTAATTTTGAATTTTAATTATTTCAAATCTAAACATAGTTAGTTTGTTTATATTTATCTTTAAATAAATCGACTAAACTAGTATAATCTAATACTACAAAAGAAATTTTTTATTTGAAAAGAAATTTTGTCACTTTATTTCACATTTTTGGTGCAAAGCCTATCTTTCATGAAAAACCTCATTTTAACTTTCAGCTTGTTTTATAATTCACGCTAAATAAATGTAACTTAACAATTAATGTGAATAAGTGCAACAAAAAGTGTATTTTTCTGTTAAACCCACTAGAAAGTTATAATAATATCATCGTCATATTTACACAAATTCTTAAGCAGCCGATATTGTTTTATTAAACAGGAGACATTTTCTTATGAATATCTTTTGCAGAAAGTCCTTTTGCCCAGAAAAAACGCACAATAGCACGTTGCTCTTCCACAGTACAATCTTCGAGCACGGTCGCCATTTTAACACTTCCTGTGTTCGCGCACACCAACTGTCACTTGAGAATTATAAAGCTGGATTGTGGTGACACCTATTGACAAATAGGGAAACAACTCACTCCTATTTTCAGCTTTCCTACAGCAGTAATGACTTTTTTTAATGACTTTCCCTCGTATTTAGCGACGAGTCCACTTTTTCTTCAAATGGAGTTGTAAGCTCGCAGAATTGTCGTTGGTGGGACTATAAAAATCCGCATTTTCAAATAGAACCACGTAATCAATACCATTTTAACGCGAATGTGTAGTGTGGAATCTTTAATAACCAAATATTTGGAACATACTTTTTTAGAAATAATTTAAATTCAGGAAAATATTTAAAATTTCGACCAAATCAATTTTTCAACAAAATTGAAAATTGTCCCCTGGAATTAAGAAGAAAAATGTATTTCCAACAAGGTGGTTGTCCAGCTTACAGAATCATAAAAGTTAAAAATCACCTAAATAAGTTTTTTCCGGCAAAATGGATAGGTGGCTTTTCTAAGAATGCGTGTCAACCACGATTCCCGGATCTGACACCTTGTGATTTTTTTTTTGCAAAGTTACGTTAATTTAAACATGAAAAGTGTTCGAAGTTACTCGGTTCTACGGCAGTCATAATATGCTTCCTAGTGACAATTACGTAATTTCCTGTTTAAAGAATTGATCTTAAGTAACATCATTTTCATGACGATAATATTGCAAAGGGCCATACTGCAACATTTTGGGGGGGGGGATATCGAATTGTTTTTATATTGAAAAATAAATATGAAATTAAAAAAAAAAAATTTTTTTGCTTTTTTTGCCAGGCCGAGGACATATGTCTCTTACTTCATATTAATTTTAATAACAAAAAAATGTTAATAACTCGCAACGGAAAACTGTAAAAATGAATTAATTGTTTTATCATATTTTAGATTTTAGTAACAACAAGAAATTCCAAAATACCATTTCCAAATTTGCCATCGGTGACAGATGTTCATGAATATGTTTCATTAAGAAAATGCAATAGCGTCACTGTCGGGTGGTATGCGGCTCCAGTGAATTCGAATATTGAATACTGTATAGCGGCGAGAATCGGGAAATTATCCGAGAACGGAGATAATAGAATTCCAGATAACTGTCGAATAGACTACGAAATGAAAACTTTAATGAATGTATCGTACTGCAAACATTTTAGTGAAAAGAGTGGGTAAGTAATCTTAACTGCAGGTAGTATACAGCCTGATTCAAATTAAGGGCGCACCATTGCTATCTCGAACCAGATTTATTGCTCATAAGTAGTTATTATTGATTCTAGAAAGTAGGTTAAATTAGCAAATTATTAGTGTTTTTAACATCGATTCGCATGCAGTTCATGAAAAAAGAATTGAATAACACATTTTAGAGAAATTTTGAAATTTATGATTTTTTTAAATGGAACACCTGTATATTTTTAAAAATTCTGTATGCTAATGTTCTTTGTAATATAAAAGTTTCAATACACTATTGTCCTAAAACGAATAATAAAGTAATTATAGCAGTTTCTATTTCCTTCTAAATGTTGTCATTGCTCCGCTAACATTTGACAAAACAGATACATATTTTGTGTTTAATGTTTATTTTAACATATTACAGCTTACAAAATTAAATTAAACAGAAGAAAGTACATGTATAATTTAAAATACTGCTCAAAGGTGTCACCTTCCGGCTCAATACATTTTCGTGCCCGCTTCAGTACACTCTGGGTGGCTCAAAAGATTGTTCTTCTATCTAATTTTCAAAAAACTTCTCTGACCTTGTCTTGCAATTCGCGCACGTTGTCGTATCGCGTTTTGTACACCTCATTTTTTAAGTATCCCCAAAGAAAAAAGTCTAAAGGTGAGAGGTCAGGGGAGCGTGCTGGCCATTGAATTGGACCATTTGTACCAATCCACTTTTCGGCAAAGGTGGTGTGAGGTAGGTTTGCACTAGGTGGTAGTTGTGTGCAGGAGCACCGTCCTGCTGAAAGTATAAATTTTGGCGCATCAGGTAAATGGCGTTATCAAGAAAATCCTCTAGAACGTTACGAATAAATTCCAGATATCTGTTTCCTGTCAACGTACCATTGTAGAAAGTGGACCAACGACTACCGAACCAATTAATCCGCACCAAACGTTAAAACTAAATCGAACTTGTGCAGCATGTGGGCGAACTATTAATCAATTTTCTTGAGACCAGTAGTGACTATTTTTCTTATTAAACATGCCTCTATTTGAAAAATTTGTTTCGTCACTCCATAAAATACACTGTGCTCCATTCAAATTTTCATCACAAAAACTAACAAACCAATGACAGAAAGCTAATCTCCTGGCTGTAATGTTTGAGAGATTCTGAACTTAAAGGGGATATACTTATGCTTTTTCAAAATTCTTTGAACTGATGAATAACTTAATGCCAATTCCTTAGTAGCATCCCTAATGGAAAATTCGCGATGGGCTTCAAAATATGCACACTGTAATTTCTACTTCTTCGTTGACGACGATATTTTTCTTTGTTCTTTTCTTTCTAAATAAGCAATCATGCAGTCTAAACTGATTGTAAAGTTTTCGAAAGTAACGTTGATCTGGCTGCTGTCGTAAAGGATAGTGTTCAGCATAATATTCGCTAGTCCTTATTGAATTTTTACGACATAAAATGTATGCTTCCAACATATCGCATTTCTCCAAATGAGGAGATACCATAGTGAAATATTGTCAAACACTAAGCAGCGAAAGTAAAACCAAAATGTTTAGAATAATTAATAGAGAACTAATGAACACAACACAATATAAAAAAAAATATTTTTAATAACTAAACGTGCGAAAGATTTATATTCAGTACGTTATTGACATTCACAAAGGGCATACTATTTGTTCTGTTTAAAGTGAAAGAAGCCTACTACTGATTTTACAGAATGAAAGAGTATCTTTGACATCAACTAAATTCCACCCTAAATACTTTATTATTCGTTTTAGGACAATAGTGTATTGAAACTTTTATATTACAAAGAACATTATCATTCAGAATTTTAAAAAACATACAGGCTGTTTCATTTAAAAAAATTATAAATTTCAAAATTTCTCTAAAATGCGTTATTCATTTTTTTTCATGAACTGCATGCTAATCAATGTTAAAAACACTAATACTTTGCTAATTTAACCTACTTTCTAGAATCAATAATAACAGAGATAGCAATAGTGCGCACTTAATTTGAATCAGCCTGTATATTTTATTATTTTAACGTTGCCACAATTCTCTTGCAAATACAAGGAGTATTAAAATTGAACAAGAATTTTATTTATGAAGAGATTACTAAAGGCTGTTACAATAAAAGCGCAAGATATGAATTATAAGCAAAACATGGTTTTCTGTAGCAAAATTTTGAATATTTATTGATTAATAATGTAGACATTTGGAAATTATGTACGGACCAACACATCTGATAAATTGAACGGCTTTGATGGCACAATTTAGGGAGGGTTAAAATTTTCTATTAACGTTTGGGCGGCCCTAATGACTTGTTGATTGGTCCTGTCGTTCTTCCTGGGAGGTTAAATGCGAATAATTACCTTCAATTTCTTATTGACGAACTGCCAGGTCTTTTAGAGGATGTCCCACTGAATGTTCGACGAGACATGTGGTTTCACATGGATGGGACACAACCACATTTCGGAATTGCTGTCCGAAATTGGGTTAATGTCAATTATCCAAGATGGATTGATCTAGGTGTTCCTGTTGCGTGGCCACCCAGATCACCCGATCTTACTCCCCTTGACTTTTATTTATGGGGTTACATGAAAAATTTAGTCTACGCGCAAGTTTCGAACACAAGAGAAGAGTTGTTGGATCGTATTCACCTGGCTGCCGAGGAAATCAGACAAAACAAGTATGAAATTCGGATAAGTACTTCTTCTGTTGGCTTACGGGCACAAGCCTGCATTCAACAAGAAGGTGGACATTTCGAAAATACTATTAATTGAACTTTTTAAATAAAATCAGTTTTTATTGACTTTAGGATTATATTTTTTTCATGATCTGACAATCACATTCATAGATCTGTAACTTTGAAACAAATAAAAATGGATATACAATATTATTATACAAGCTTGCGTTTTTGTTACTTCAAATGAAGTCTACTTTACACTCCTAAAATTTCAACATAACGATACGGGACACCTTGTATATTTATGTGTGTGTGTGTGTTTCTTGATGTTCTGTCGAACGTGTGATGAGCGTCTGATTAGTTAGGTTCTTGGCCGTGCGTGAGATGCGCCCTAAGAAGAACCTTTGCCTCGACGTTTCAACGAGATCGCACTCATCATTTTCTAGAGGTCTGTGGCTGGCTTGAACTTAAGATCCTCTCCTGCTCCAGCCAGGAGGTCTCTTCAGTCAGCGAAAGACCTCTAGAAAAAGGACGAGTGCGATCTCGTTGAAACATCGAGACAACACTTCTTTTTAGGACACATCTCACACGCAGCCAAGAACACCAGAAACCAGACTTTCATACACATATATATATTATTTTATATATTTGATTTTCAGTGAAATTATAATAGAACGCATAGAAAATCTTAGTCCCGGAGGAGCGTATATTATATATGTAACAGTAAAGAAGAACCAAGGAAAATCATTATCTTATGACTTGCTGCAGGTACATACAAAATCACAATGTGATTAGTATTTCAAATTCTAGACATATTTATATACATATACATTTTGTAAATATATGCAAGTTTGTATTAATTCATTAATGTACATAAAAAGCAATAAATTTATAATTAACACATGTTCTTTCATTAACCTCTGTCTGTGTCTGAAATTCTAACTTATGTCATCATTGCCTAACACCAATGACTAAATAATAGTTATTTTTTATTGCTTTGAATACAAAAACATTGCCTATAAAGGTTCTACATATTCTAGAAATTATTATAGGGCTGTTTGAATATGTGAATAAATGGAGTAAATGTCAGAGAAGCAGAATTCATAGATTTTCGCAATATATTTATAATTACAAAAACGTTTTTGATAATACAAAGATATTAAAATTGAATGTGTGAATACACAAGTTTATATTTGTTTGAAAATTGCTTTCCACACATACAAACAGGTGTTTCATCTTGCTATGGATTCGTAAGTGCATGATGGTGGGAAAGCAAATTTCACAAGAAATAACTACCTTACTTCATACAATCAAGTCCCCAAGAACAGGATATAAGACCATTCTGCGCTGCTCATTGACTAATATCAACATTACTAACGCTAAACCAACCATCGTTGTCCTCATGACAAGTGTAAGACTTGGCAAGGGGTTTCCATCTGATGGACACAACCGTTGCTGACGGAAACTGTATTAACGTATCCCACTATAAATAGGACAACTACGATAGCGTATATAACAAAATAATTTGAAACATTATTGAGTGGGTAAAATCTCACCATTTTTTGTATAAAATAAAATATTATTAAAAATCGGGAGAACACAATTCAAGTTCATATTTTGTGTGAAAATTGCTTTACAGGCATGCAGATATGTATTTCATCTTGCTGTAGATTTGTGAGTGTATAAAGATAAATTTCAATTTCACTGACGAGTCTATAAGGTGTCAAATTTTCTGTAGTCGCAAGGAAAAATTAAATATTATAATAATAGAACGTAATAATAACACTGGCAGACAAAAACTTTTTTTTGTTACATAAAGCTGTTTAGCATATTGTAGTAGAATAAACGGGACAGAAGCTTGACATCTTTGAATAGAATTAGATGACCGGAGTTGAATTTGTGTTCTGCCAGCGCTGAACCGGCTTTATTTGCAGTATAGTACAACGATCATGTTCGGAGATACGCATGCCAACGGTAGCTTAATTTCGCCAATGTACACACTGCCGATAGAACACAAACTCAACTCCGATCATCAAATTCTATTCAAAAATGTCAAGCTTCTGTCGCGTAAATCGCATTACTTCGCTAGAAATATCCGTAAATCAATTGAAATTCACAAGCATCCCCGCAATTTTAATAGAGACGATGACTATATATTACATTCAACGTGGCAAACTCTATTTGAATTCAACTACGAAATCCCACGCCCATACGACGCATGCGATTGGCTCATTGTCTCCGACCAATAGCAGGCCACCATCTGACCCGGTCTCCCCTATATAACTTGTGCGGTCTCTGTCCAGGCATCATTCTCACTGCGTCTTCTGTTCGAGCAGTATACCAGCTGAGAGAACATACGACTTTATACCGTCATACGAAGCCGGAAGCAATGGCCGGGCGAATTGTTACTTTAACAAAATTAATTTTAAATCCCAACACCACGATCAACTGGTCACAGGAATTAAAAGAAGAGACATTCGAGATAATTGACCGAACGTTCAACGAAAGAGATATCCAGCAAATTCTACGGACATCGCCGAACATATTTATGGTAGATCCAAACCAGCCAAAAATACAAGTCAGGATACCAGAAAAAACACCGAACCGCTCAAAGAAGAAAAAAAACACCACCGAACACAGAACAAGATGCAAACTGAAATCAAAACCGCAGAAGACTTTATATACCCGAAATTCACGAAGAAGCCAAAAATAGACGAAACAACCTCACCGATCGAAACTAAAAATTCTTACGACGCCCTCAAAAACAAAACCGAAGAAAAAATGGAAGAAGAAACTTCCGAATTCACTCCACAGCCTTCAACATCAGCTAGCTCGCCCAGGGTGTGACAAAACCAACATCACACATAACACAACAACTAAAACACAAAAACCACACAAAATTGCACCAATAATAGTAATCGAAAAAGACAAATGGACACACATACGACACTTACTTAAATCAAACAACATTAACACTGTAGAAAACAAACTGGTGAAACCAGGAATACACATCGAACCGACAACTGACAATGACTACCGTACACTTAAACAAACACTCGACAAAGAACACACACAATACTATACATTTCAACTACTACTACTACTACTACTAAGAAGCGAAAAGACACTAAAGGTAGTTATGCGTGGCATTCCTACCTTTATAACAGACACTGACATTACAGACGACTTGACTGACCAAGGCTACCCGACTTTAAAAATTAAACGCATGAACGGCAAACACGGAATACCAGCACCACTTGTATTAATCGAACTGACGAGACAATATAAGTCAATCTACAACATACGCGACTGCTGCGGACTATCTATTAAAATCGAACCACTAAACAAACGGACAGACATTATACAATGCCACAAATGCCAGACTTTCAGACATCACCAAAGAAACTGCAACGTTAACTACAAATGCATGAAATGCGGAGACGAACATTCTACACATCTATGTACAAAGACGAAGACAACCCCACCAAAGTGTGCAAACTGCGGTGGCCCTCAGCTATCCACTTTCATAAACTGTCCCAACAATCCAAACAATCCTACAAACAAAACCACACCTCAACCTAAATACATACCAGCACCACCCCCAACAACAAATCCATGGACACAAAGACAAAAAGACACGACACTTAACACAGTTGACGAACTAGCACTTGCCTTAGGCAATATGCTAATAACACTAAACTCGACAAACGCAACAAAAGAACAAATACAATACTTCGTAACACAAACACAGACAATCATAACACTTTACAATAATAAACATTAAATACACACACAACTGAAACGCAAAAAAAAAAAAAAAAAAAAAAAAAGTGATATGACCAACAAACGAACACACATGACTTAAACGCAAAAAAGCGACTGACACACAGACTTTACACGCACAATACACACAGGACCGTAAAAAAAAACACAACAACGCACGATTAAATCAGACTCAAACACATCACAACCCTGGGAGATACGAAACAATGGAGTGGAAATGGAGGCAACTTCGACCACAGAACAAAATTCAACGACTCATACATGTCCAGGCATTCTTCAAGCTACTGCGAATCAACGAACATCTACGTACAGCCCTGAAGATGTCCTTTGTAACAGTGAACGAAAGTTTGGCAATTATGCCTAACTCAACGCGGTTCCAACCCGGAAACGAGATCTACATTTAGAAAACGACCACCTACGGTACCATGTAATATTTATTGAAAAAGGTAATTTAACAAGTTTTTTAACCCTGTATATCGACTATATTTATAATTTATATTAAGTTGACATCTAAGAAAAAAGCAAACATTAAACATATTTATTTGGAACACACTAATTCTATTTTTTCCTTTTATAGAGGTCACATTTTTTCTCTTTAAAACCCAACAGTAATCCCATCACGGCAAGATCTCATCGTCCGCTGTACCGCGTTTACATTGTCCTTATATCTTGATGGAATCTTTCACTCTGTTCGTCGTTGAGAGCGCCAAAATTCTTATGAAAAAATGAGAATGGAGAAAGTGAATTTTTAATAACATTCGACAACCAAGCGATTTGAAAGAGTTTAAAACTTCATTAACTAGTTTTTCATAGTTAGTATCCATATTGTTGCCTAAAAATTCCCTCATTACACTTACAAATGTGTTCCAAAGTCTGAGTCTTTGCGCGGTGAGCTTTTTTATAAAATTAACATCTTCCAGCAATTTTCTAATTTGTGGTCCAATAAAAATGCCTTTTTTTAATTTGGCGTCACTTAACTTGGGTAAGACTTGTCTTAGGTATTTAAATCCTTCGCCCTCCGGGCTTAAATTCCATATATTTTGTTTTCTTAACTTTTAAGAACGGTATTTATTTTTGTTTTACTCTACGAACGGTATTGTCTTAGACCGCAAGTTGCTCGGCAATTTTTTTGTTAAATAACTGCGGTTGTCCTTCTACTCCAACACAAATGAGAAAATTACTATTAACGGAAATAATTAACAAGCAACCGTTAACAAAGGAAAATACTAGATAACTGCAAACAATAAATGATATTACGGCAAAATGTGACTCTACGATATATGCATTGTACTCCAGTCAATACGCAAATAACGCTGTTCGCATTGTTCACACATATTTAGCAGCTAGCGTTAGCAGTAAGCGCGACCTATCTTGCGCCCTTCTGTTTCCGAATGTATAAAATTGTATACATCGACTATATTAAAAATTTAAATATAAAGCAGGGGAGATGTAATTTCTACCATTCTAATTTATTCGTGTAAACGAAATTAGAACTTGTTATGCTAAGTGCGTTAAAAGATAGTGGAAAAAGTACTCGAAATTTTGTAATAACATTCTCATTACGTTATGACGAACGGGTAGATAAGGACAGTAATGATTTGTAACTTAAATATTGCCATATGTTATCCGAGATGTGTTTTATTTTTATTTTAGCTGTATCAAATATGAATGTATATGTACGAAAAACAATACATAATCATCCAGGATTTGACAGGAGAAATGGTAAAATATATTTCTTTATCTGATGATTGATCCAGCACAATACATACAAAAAATACATACATCATTTTTAAATTAAAAATCCAACATGGCGACTAACAATATTAAGTTTTAAAACTCGAATATTTAAGAAGATTTTGGAGTATTTTAGAACCTTACGTAGTAAATTATTCATCCTGAACTTCCTGTCCTCAAGCAAGAACAGTTATTTTAGAATTCCGAGAAGATTTATTTAATTTTTAGAAGATCCGAGAGATTTTTCCCCTATCCAGTATCAATCGAGGCAATACCCAAGTCCCTTCCTTACATCCGGACTCAACGTTGCACCCCATTAAAGAAGGTACCTAAAATTATACACATAGAAGAGACATCAATTTGTTAATAGTTTAAAATTAATCGATAAACTTGGTAAACATTACTTAAGCATTAAAAAACTATTCAGAATATTTTTTCACAAACTAATAGAATCATTTTACTTACTAATTGAAAGTTTATAGACCTTTCTAGGACTACATTATTTACTTTGGTTTATTTTAGATGTGAATAACCTCATCTAGGTTATTACTATTCCGAACACCTCGGTTTTCATTGCTATCAGGGTAGTATTGCATCGTAAATTTTGATTCATACATTTAGTGTACTCATAACTTATATTTCATTTGATGAAACCTATCTAACGTTCAGTAGTTTTGATTAATTATATTTCCTGAAGAATATTAAAAAAAACTTAGGTTATTGTAATATTTAAGTATAGAAAGTAAGTATATAGAAAACAAACACCTACCTGTCAAGGTATACAATATACTACCACCATATATGTTACATTGTCATGCTTAGAAATGTTTTTTTTATTAACTCAATAAATATTTAATTTCTTTTTGTCTGAAGTTGAAGCTTGGTTTGTTTTATTTATTCACCGTAGTAATAATATGCTGGAAAGGTTTTTTTAGTCTACCTAATCTAGCATAGTACTAAACCTTGTGGATAACACCTAGTGAGTTTTAGCCAACCTGATATAGATGTCAGTTTGTCCGTCAAAGGTTTGAAGGATCGATATATGTGTCTTTTCGATATCGATAAATATCTTGCATAGAAAGTGGTAATATAAATAAAGATTTGTTTTTTTTTTAAATGTATATTTACTTCCACAGCACATAACAAGGACCATTTCACACGAACCTGAGATACTTAATAGTTATCAGTAAGAGTCTCATTATTATACTGAATGTTGTAAATTTCCCTCATCGAACATTATTGAGCCTACCGTACGCGAGTCATCATATTGTAGCGGTTGTTTTGCTAGCTTATACTACGTTGTTCGCTGGCGGGGTTTACTACAATATATATATATATATATATATATATATATATATATATAACTCTACACAAAATACAAAACTAGATATCGCAAAAAGGTGAACACAGTACGGTAAACATAATATCTCAAAAGTTGAACGTAATAATACTGTAAATAGTATTTGGAAAATAATTACTTAAGTTAATTACATAGTTTATTCCCGCAGATTTTTTTCTAAAGGTACCATTAGAGATAAATTCACAATAATTTTATAAACAAAAATAGCGATAGTCAAAATATCCTACTCACAAATACAAATGATTTAAATTCTAAATTCAAAATTATGAAAATACAAAAATTCGTCGTCATTTATCGACACTGCATGTATGCAAAAGAAGAACATATGTGGTCACGTACGACACGGCAAAAACAATTGTGACCGCAGAAGAAATTACTAATTAAAATATATCGATATCGGAATATGCTACAAAATTTATATTTTAATTTCCAAAATACGAAAGAATAATTTGGCTTTAAATGCAAGTAAGAAAAATACTTTAATTCACAAGAATGAATTCTTTTAAGTTATACTATACAAGATATATTAAATTTTAAATTAGCTGGGCTCTAAGGCGCTATGCAAATCGATTAATATGCTATTAAAAATGCTAATAACTAAATTAATATTACAAAAATGAATTTAAGTTATGCCAAAAGAAGTTAAATTGAAGAAGTAAAATACGAAAGCAATATATATAAAAATTATAAATTAAATTACACAAAAACTTTAATAATACGTATTACTTGATATCCCGCCCCTGTCCGTCGAAGGTGGTAATTAATTCCTAAGGTCGATCGCTGTCCGAGGAATTAGACGACCATAAATTACCCTTGAAGTATAAGCTGCAGTGCTTGTGAACTCTTCAGCAAGAAGCTATTTTTTCCGTTTGAGAAGACGAAATGGAACACCACGCAAAAACCAAGGTTGGGCTATATTTTCCTCAAGCCTACGTAAGACGCAAACGGCAACTTGGCTGTTCCAAAAAGTAGAATTTACCCTTTGACATGATCCGTTTATGAACGATCAATTAACTAAAGGTCAAAGATGCGTGAATTAACTTCCATTAAGAAGATTTACACTCGTAAACTTTTTAAACGACTTTACACTACCAAGGTCTGTCTGCTAATCCTCAAATCTTACCCGCGTGCAAGCGGAAGGTGTGATATTTTCAAAAGTATCCTAAAACGTTAACATTGAAAATTATGAATTGTATAGTTTTTTGTTTTGTTACGAATTTCACGTTGTATGCATTATGAAATCAATAAAGATTATTATTATTACTATTTATTATTATTTTAAACCATTTACATTATTGTTAGGACGCTGCAGCTAGCACAGGCCACGAGTATCCATCCTTTAACAATTTGGCGCTCTCACATGGTACATATACACCTTGTCAAACTAGCGTTTCTTTAACGATTTTTGTTTTTTTTTCTTTTAATTTTAAATTTATGTATAATAAATAAGTTGTATATTTATGTCTACTCTATGATACTGTATTGAGTTTATTCTATATCTTATTTTTTAATAAATTAATAAATTTAGTTTGAATTTCATTTCCTAAATACTAGAACAGGCTGCCTGTCTTTCCGGTAACTCAAACTGTATGTAGGAGACCTATTGATGACTGTAATTTATTAATGCCAGATAAATAACCACGCGCTTACGATACAAAATGTTATTTTATTTATATTACGCACATTTAGTTTGTTCCAGGTAAAACATCACACGCCGCTTTTAGATAGATCTACATTTAATTGCAATATAATATTGATCTATTAGAGCAATAAATTAATTACAGTTCCACTGTGTCATGCATGTGTAATTAAGATATGAGTGAGATAATTTTATAGGAAAACATTTATTCCGACATTTGCTGCTGTCGTGCATTTGTTTAACGCAATTATATTTTGAAAAAACTATTTAATATTAGAAAGAAACTAGCCACTAATATTACTAACAATAACGACAAAAAATGGCAAATACTTATTTTCTATCTTGTGGCAGCACATGGGATGTAAGTAGAATAAACCTCTGTAATATTCTAGGTCTTATTATTCGTAAATATAATTGTTCCAGAATTCATCAGAAGAGTACAATAAAGACACTTTGACATACTTAACAACTAGACAACGAGCCATATTTTTCGCTATTTTTTTATTACTATTTCTAACGGCTGTATTGGGAAACTTCGCAGCTATTGTAACAACATACGGCAGGTATGTACTTAAAATCTCTTATTTTCTATAGTGCATAGTAGTTTATTAGACAATTTTAGGAAACATCGATATATACAAAAAACACTAATAATATCTCTAGCTCTTAGTGATCTAATTATGGCGTCAGCATATGCAATTGAATATCTAGAAGCATTCTCTCATGCTTTGCTAAACTGGGTAAGTTAATATCTTTTCTTATCATTACATGCTATAATAATAATAATAATCAACGAATTAACTGAAGTGATGTGAATCTCTTGGTGAAACATTGTAAAAATTAAAGAAAACAAAACACGCTTGGTATTGTTTCACAATTATTATATTTACATATATTTATATGTACACATTTCGCGTTGCGGCATCATCAGGAGTTTGAAAATAACTAAAGTTAAAATATAAATTACTAAGAACCAATAGCCTCTCTAGGATACACTAAACAAGTGAAAACGATATAATATACAAAATGTGCTTAACAATATAACGGTAACACAAAGTATACAAGATATAATACACTAAACATTCTAGGTAAAGAGACATTCTAGGTAAGGAAACATTCTAGGTAAAGAGTCTTCTAGAGAAAATTAACAATGGGGTTTTTCCCCATAATTACGTATATTGCCATGCATATATTAATTAAATTAATAAAATTAGCAATTTCAAACTTCAAAACTCATCTGCTTTCAAAAGTGACATCTGAATTATTGACATCATCGTATTATAAGGCGTTTCTAATAAACTTGAACCAAGGTCTACCGTAGCTTAGTTGGTTAGAGCGACGGTCCGGCAAACCGTAGACTTGGGTTCAAGACCCAACGTAGATAAAATTTTTCAAATACATTTCGTATGGTTTACGTTGTAATTTGTAGACAGCAATGTTAACATTCACATTTACTTCGCAAAATAACATACTAATTTGAAAATATTTAAACTATTTATATAAAAGCCGAAAACCCAAAGAATTTATCAAATGATATATATATATATATATATATATATATATATATATATATATATATATATATTGTTATAGTTGGGCTCATACCTACGGTTTATAAACAATTTAATTAATTTATATTGTCCCAAGAAAGTAATATCAATGAAATAATAGTAATTAAAACGTTAATAACTAAATAAATAATATGTAAACACGATGTAAGATCGAAATTAGCTTCTTAATTGAACTTAATTGAATGAATATTTTCATTTGAATATTTATTTTATTTGGTCATTTATTAATTTATCAAAACTTAATATCGCGTAAAATCAAGAATTTTAAAGCTAATTATGATTAAAACATTTATGTACAAATAATTTTGAACATCTTTGTTAATTTAACTTTTGACTAACCCCGGTAAAAAGTATGCAACTTTGCTCACGTGAGGGTATTATAGTAGGATAAAAATAAGGTCACATAGGAATAACCACTCACACAGGAATATTCAGCAAAATAATTTATTAAGATGGATAAAATTACTTTATTTATATTATTTGGATTGATAGCAAAATTTTACAAAAATATAATTAATTATCACTAGCTTCCTGTGATAGTTATGACAAAACCAACAGTTGTTTAGAGGAGATTTTGCACGACTTGTAATAGAAACGACGTTTTTTCGACGCATCATTTTTAAAATTCATAAAAACACAATATATAAGCCTAATTTAGTCATAAATGTAGTTTTAAAAATATAATAAATGTAATTACCTTAATTGAAGTCTGTCTCCGAAAGAAAAAGTGATGTATTTTCAATAATGATAAATATCAAGAATTTTCCTGTTTCAAATCCAGTTAATTTTGGAAGTACATATAGGCTAAAAATAATTAAATAAACCATATTTAGAAAACCAAGAACCATTTAAAAGTCCTAAATTATTAAACCTGGTTCATTTATTCAAGAATTTATTCCGAAAGTGGCCCTTCGTAAAGAAAACCTTCCTGTCCTACGTAAAGAGTCCCACAAACGACCAACCTTTACAGAGCCAGTCTAATATTTCCTGAACACCTATGAACCTTTAATATATTAATCCTGAAAACTTCATGCTCTCCGTTAACAACAGGTATTCCCAGGTGTAACTATATATGCATAATTTCTAAAAGAAACTTCATTTGCTAAACCATATTATTTAGTATATCATTAAACTCACGTTATCTTGGGGCAAAATACCATTTTTAAGCACTATATATTCATAGAATTTCATTGTTTGTATAATCATTTCTAATATAACCTTCATTTTTTATTCGACTAGTTTTCAATAGTCATATGAACACAGTATAGGCACCTATTTATATTATTAGTAAAAGTGGTTAAATGAGCAACCTAATATTCTTTGATGTTTTGAGATAGTATATTAAGTGCATGTTTATATTTTGTATCAGAAATCAATAATTGTCTTGAATATACTTATTTATTAATTTATGAAATTGTTTTTATTTTATGTATGCTTGTTGAACTGTATGGTATCTAGGAACCCACCAAATAATCCTGAGATTAAGAAGCGCTCTTGTTTAAATATTAGCATATTCAAAGTTTACATAATTGAGCTAGTTATATATATATATCATATACAGAGCTTTCCTTTATAACAATATATATATATATATATATATATATATATATATATATATATAGAGGTAAACCTAATCAGTAGGCGATTAAAGGTCTGTATATTACTTCAAAATATATGTATTTAAAAAACTCTACATGTTTCGGCTGTATACGCCTTTTTCAAGAGAATACAAGAATTTATTTTTATTTGTATTCTCTTGAAAAAGGCGTATACAGCCGAAACATGTAGAGTTTTTTAAATACATATATTTTGAAGTAATATACAGACCTTTAATCGCCTACTGATTAGGTTTACCATATCATACCAAGGTCACGAAGTTATTATATATATATAGATATATATATATAGATATATATATATATATATATATATATATATATAGATATATATATATTGTGATGACTCATCCTACGACACGTAGCGAGAAAATATAGGCTACGATATATAAAAGCCGCGTCGAAGAAGGGATGGACATTCATTGAATCCTAGAGTCTCGCGCAATACACATAAATATAGATACATAAATGTACTTATTATTGTTAATAGTTAGTTTTATATTGTTATACGTTTTAATATTAATATAGTGTGTGTGTCTAAAGTTATTGTTAGTTATATTTAAGAACCCGAAAAGACAAACTTTTACAGTGGTATTCCAGGTGTGGACTAATTAATAAATAATAAACTAAGTAGACAATTAAGTGTTAATTAAGTATTCGATTTAATAAATATACAGTGCGGAAAGACGTTATTTTAAATATCGTGATGGCCAACACAATGAAACTGGCGGAATTAAAAGCGGAGTTAAAACGAGAATTAGAGGAGAGGGATGAGGATACAACTGGCAAAAAGTCGATCCTCCAGCAACGACTTCGCAATGTGTTGATCCAAGAAGGCGAGGATCCAGAGAATTATGTCTTTCAAGTTCCAGGCGGAGATGCTGACGTGAATTCGCTGTTGATGAAAATGGAACAACGAATAATAGATTCACAAACTCAAATGCAACAAATGCAACAGAAAAGTCTGGAAACTTCTGGAAATTTTGCAAAAACTCTAGAACAAATGGAACAGAAGAATCTGGATAGTGCGAAAAATATGGAACAAAGACTAATAGATAATTCGCAAACCTTGGAACAGCGTCTAATAGATTCACAAACTCAAATGCAACAAATGGAACAGAAGAATCTGGATAGTGCGAAAAATATGGAACAGCGTCTAATAGATTCACAAACTCAAATGCAACAAATGGAGCAGAAGAACCTGGAAACTTCTGGAAACTTAGCGAAAACTCTAGAACAAATGGAACAGAAGAATCTCGATAGCGCGAAAAATATGGAACAACGATTAATAGAGAATGCGCAAATACAAATGCAACAAATGGAACAAAGAAACCTAGAAACCGCTAGAATCCTCGAGAAAAATCTGGAAAAGAAATTACTAGAAAATTCTAGAAACTTCGAAAAAAGTCTGGAACAAGTGGAGAAAGTTCTAGAACAGCGATTAGCGGAAAAATCAGAAGCGTTAAAAGAAGAGGTTTTCATAGCTGTAGAAGAGAAAATTGGAGAACATTCTAGACTTTTAGAGGCAATAATGATTGAGATGAAATTACCCGCTACCACGGGTCATTCTGATCCCAAGCAGGTCAACGAAGAAGTCATACCGCGGCCCATCGAAATAAAAGAAGAATTTGTGGCTATTTCAAAGACCAGAATCAAGCCACCAACCTTTGATGGAAAGACGTCATGGGCAACTTACCTGACGCAATTCGAAGCGGCCGCAGAAGCAAACGCATGGTCTTCTGCCGAGAAGGCGACTGCTTTAGTCATAGCATTGAGGGGTGATGCTAGGATATTTTGCAGACATTGCCTCCTGAGGAACGTAAAGATTATTCTCAACTCATTAAACGCTTGGAGATGAGATATGGCCATGCGCATTTGGAGCAAGTATACCATACCTAACTGAAGAATCGATCACAGAAGAAAGGCGAGAATCTTCAGGAATTTGAGGCAGATATTGCTCGTCTAGTTCGACTTGCATATCCGATGGCGCCAGATAATTTCATGGAACACCTAGCGGTCCAGACGTTCATAGATGGTCTCCGGGATATTGATACGCAGCAAGCATTAAGGTTGGCAAGACCGAAAACCTTGATCGATGCTTTGGCGCACGCGCTTGAGTTTGAGACTGCAAAGCAAGCCTCTCGGAACCATGCTCGTGTCTGCACTGTTGACAAGCAGGAAAATGAGGAGTTCATGGAGCAGGTGGTTAGTAGAGTTCTAAACCAGATCAAATCAAATAAAAGAGTACTTCGATGCTGGAATTGTGGAGAGATTGGTCACGTTCGGAGTAAATGTGGTAAGGTGGCCAAGAAAGCATCGTCTGGACAGCAGGAACTAAAGCGGGTCGATGAGCGGGGGCAATCATCGATCCAGCATCAGGAAGCCCCAAAGACGCCTGGCCAAGTCGAATCCCTGCAACATCAAACCAACGGCCTGTATGTGGACGCTGTTATGGAAAGAAAGACCTATGCTTGCTTGCTAGATACTGGATCAACGAAAACCATTGTACGACCCGATTTAATAACCAGGAATAAAGAATTACTTTCTAGCAAATGGAGACTTAGGACAGCTACTGGAGAAGCAGCTTCTGTGGAAGGTGAAGTAGATGTCAACTTTATCATAGGACCAACATCAATCCGACATCGTGTTCTCGTAGCCGACATAGAAGAACAAATAATCTTGGGATTAGACATCATGAACACCTACGGCTTCCAGTTAAACATGAAAGAAGGCACTTTAAAAATAAACAATGAGGAATTGTTTCTTCATGGGAAAAATTGTGGGAGAATACAAGTAATTACAGCAGAGAATGTTGTTCTGGATGCAAGAAGTGAGACATTTTTGACGGCGTGTATGGAAGGTGATTATTTGGACGGAAATGTTACAATGTTGGAACCAAAGGCTGATGATGACGAGGTGGGCCGAGGAATAGTAGTTGCCAAAATGCTGGTTAAGACTCAGAAGACTGTACCGATAAGGGTAATGAATGTGAACCATTACCCTGTTTCAATAAAGAAGGGTACTATTCTGGGGTGGTGTTCGCCAGTGTCGGCCGTCGTTCATCGCATAGAGGCGAAGAAGAATGGATTCGTGCAGGTTCCTGAGAAATTGTCCAAGATAATCGACTCCGACTGTCAAGGATTGAGCAAGAAGGAACAAAGCCAAGTTAAGGATTTAATCAAACATTATGAAGACGTCTTTGAAACTGAAACTGGTACGAAAGGAAGAACCAATATTGTAATGCACAAAATAAATACCAGCGATGCAAGTCCAATTCGACAAGGACCAAGAAGGTTACCTCTGGCAAAACGTGAGGAAGCCAAGCAAATTATACAAGATATGAAAGGCCAAGGAGTAATTGAACCATCGAATAGTCCATGGGCTTCACCAGTGGTCCTTGTCAGGAAGAAGGATGGATCTACCAGATTCTGTGTGGACTATCGTCGTTTAAATAGTGTGACCAAAAAGGACAGCTATCCTTTCCCAAGAATAGACGATACGCTAGACACCTTGGCAGGAGCAAAATTGTTCTCCACTCTCGACTTAAAGAGCGGTTATTAGCAAGTGGGAATGGATCCCAATGATAAAGAGAAGACTGCCTTCAGTTTAGGTACAGGACTCTGGCAATTTAGTCATGCCATTTGGACTGTGTAACGCCCCAGCTACTTTTGAGCGACTCATGGACACTGTACTGAGGGGATTGTCTTGGAACACCTGCCTGGTATATCTCGATGATGTGATTGTGGTAGGGAAGACCTTTGAAAATCACATGAAAAATTTGGAAGTAGTATTCCAGAGGTTGCGAGATACCAACCTAAGACTAAGTCCAAAGAAGTGTCACCTTTTCCGCAAGGAGGTAAACTACCTTGGACATGTGGTTTCCAGAAAAGGAGTTGCTGTGGACCCCGAAAAAGTAAAAGCTGTGGAAAAATGGCCGGTACCCAAAGACAAACATCAGCTAAGAAGCTTTTTGGGATTATGCACATATTATCGACGCTGCGTTCCTGGATTCTCCAACATTGCAAAACCACTTACGCGCCTAACAGAAAATCGAGCATTCATTTGGAACAACGAATGCCAAGCAGCCTTTGAGTTGTTAAAAGGTACGTTGATCAGTGCACCTGTTTTAAACTATCCACTGCCATCTGGGAGGTTTGTTTTGGATACGGATGCCAGTAACGCCGGGATTGGTGGCGTGCTCTCTCAAATCCAAGATGGACAAGAAAAGGTCATTGGATACTTCAGCAAGACCCTGTCCAAACCGGAGAGGAACTACTGCGTAACCAGGAGAGAACTATTGGCAGTAGTTAAGACCATTGAGCACTTTTACAAGTACCTGTATGGGCAGAAGTTCCTGATCCGCACTGATCATGCCGCCTTAAAGTGGCTCATGCAATTTAAGAATCCAGAGGGTCAAGTAGCTAGATGGATTGAGAGGCTACAGGAGTATGACTTTGTCATTGAACACAGAGCAGGCCTCAAACATCAAAATGCAGATGCCCTTTCCAGAAGGCCCTGTCCAGAAGACTGTCGATATTGCAACAGAATCGAAGACAAATCGGCCAACGCTCTTCGAACCACCGTTGTTGATGACCAATGGCAACCTGACAATTTGCGCGCAGATCAAGAAGCTGATCCGGATCTTGCAGTCCTCAGGGCTTGGAAAAGAAATGGGCAAAGACCGACTTGGCAAGAAATTGCTCCCCATTCACGAGAATTGAAGTCATACTGGGCACGATGGGATTCCATAACCATAGAAGACGATCTCCTGCGACGTGAGGTCGAAAATCACGACGGAAGCGAACGGAAGATGCAAATGGTGGTTCCCAAGAAAAGAATACCAGAGGTATTGCGAGAACCCCATAATGGAGCTCCTGGGGGACATTTTGGAGTCCATAAAACACTGGAGAAGGTGCGCCAGAGATTTTACTGGGTGAATTGTTCACGAGATGTGAAAGAATGGTGCCGAAAGTGTGCTAATTGCGCCGGAAGTAATGGTCCCCAGAGGCGTCGACGTGCACCCATGCGCCAATACAATGTAGGAAGCCCATTTGAAAGGATCGCCATAGATGCCGCCGGCCCTTTTCCAGAAAGCAACAAAGGTAATAAATACATAATAGTGGTCATGGATTACTTTACCAAATGGGTTAAAGCATATGCTCTACCAAATCAAGAAGCTGGAACTGTAGCAGACGTGATTGTGAAGGAGTTCGTCAGCCGTTTTGGTGTACCCTTGGAACTTCATTCCGATCAAGGGCGAAATTTTGAGTCCAGTCTATTCGAAAAGATGTGTGGACTTTTGGGCATACGGAAGACGAGAACAACTCCCTTGCATCCACAATCAGATGGGATGGTAGAGCGAATGAACAAGACCATGATCAGACACTTATCCAATGTGGTCTCCGAACACCAGAGAGATTGGGACGAACATTTACCATTATTTCTAATGGCGTATCGGGCCTCCGTTCAAGAGACAACAGGCCAATCACCAGCCAACGTGCTATTCGGGTGGGAACTCCGATTGCCCTGTGATTTAAAGTTTGGGAGCAAGCCTGGTGATGATCTTGCCGGAGAAGATTATGTCAGCACGCTCAGACGACGACTAGATAATATCCATGAACAAGTCAGACATAATATCCAAGATGCTAGTGACAGAATGAAAGAGAGCTATGACATCAACGCCGAGAAGAGTGGTTACCATGAAGGCGATCGGGTTTGGTTGTATAATCCACAACGTCGACGGGGCCTATCTCCAAAACTTCAAAAGAATTGGGAGGGGCCATACGAGGTGTTGAAGCGGATCAACGATGTAATATACCGCATCAGGCGAACACCTCACACTAAGCCAAGAGTCGTACATTTTAATCGATTAGCCCCATACTCTGGAGACAATAATGACGAAACCGCTGACTTGCGCCGATTGGATAGCCAATACCATGAACTAACCTTCGAAGACTTTATGCAAGAATATTCTGGTTCGAGAAAAGCTCGATTTGGAGTAACCATCGAGAAACAGCAAGATTTGTTTACGGTGCCGACAGACTACGCGCTTGCTCATTGCGTAGCCCGAGATCTGCGAATGGCCAAAGGGATTGCCAGGGAATTTAAAGAGAGATTTGGCAGAATCGAAAAATTAAGGCAGCAGGGACCAGCAATTGGGAAGAGTCTCCAAATACTAAATGAAGAACAGCCCATGTTTTATTTGGTCACGAAAGAACTGTCAAACCTGAAGCCAACCTATCGTGCCTTATGGGAGGCCCTGGTCCACTTACGAGAACAAATGTTAGAACTAGACATTTTGAAATTAGCAGTTCCAAAATTGGGTTGTGGATTGGACCGCCTGGACTGGAGAATTGTAAGGAGCATGTTAGAAGTAATCTTCCGACATACTGGTATGGAAATTCTGGTATGCAGTTACCGGCTTGAATATTCCTGTCCATCCAGGCAAGATAAGACCGTGGACTGTTATTTCGATATGACGTCACAATGTAACAAAGGCCCTACCTGTCGATTTCGCCATCGGTTGAGGGAACCAAAACTTGACATGTTTCGGGACGAAACTTCATTCTTAAGAAGGGGCAATGTGATGACTCATCTTACGACACGTAGCGCGTCATACTCTCTAGCATTTTCTCAATCGTTCTGCCTGCGTCGAGAAAATATAGGCTACGATATATAAAAGCCGCGTCGAAGAAGGCATGGACATTCATTGAATCCTAGAGTCTCGCGCAATACACAAATATAGATACATAAATATAAATACATAAATGTACTTATTATTGTTAATAGTTAGTTTTATATTGTTATACGTTTTAATAGTAGAGTTTATATAATTTCTTAGCCGTTCATTAAGTATATCAATTGATAAATTCTTGGGGTTTTTCGGCTTTCATATGAAATATTTACAAATATTATAAAATTAGTATGTAATTGCGAAGTAAATGAGGATGTAAACATTGCTGTCTACAAACTACAAAGCAAATCATACGAAATTTTTAATTGAAAAATTTTGTCTACATTGGGACTTGAACCTATGTCTACGGTTTGCCGGACCGTTGCTTTACCACTTAAGCCACGATAGCCATATATATATATAAAATCAAGAAGGTTGGTATTATTTTACAATGTTTTTAGAGAAATCTATGAATTTACACAAGTATTGTCGGTAGTGAGAAAATGTGGCACATCTTAGCACCTGAGGAAGCCACTGTGCTGGCGAAACAATTGTCGTGTTACGATTAAAGATTAAAAGTTAAGATTAGAACCGTAGTTTTATTTCTATTTTAAAAAATAAGGTTATGTTTATTTGAACACAGTGGAGCAAACAGCTGATCGCATTTAACCAAAGAATAACATTTAATACCACGATTTTCTCGGGTGTAAACTAATTGGTCGATTTACTTGATGCATAGTTCCCTTATTCGCTATTTATAATACCCAATCAATAGAATAAATTAAATTTATCCAACACCTCCTAATAATAGACCTATAACTATGGCGATTTTAAATCAATTATGTAGCTTATAACTCACTAGTGAGTTAAAAACATAATTTATCTCACTACTGAGATAAAACAAGGTGAAATTTAGATTGCATAGAGACATTCAAACTGCTATAGTATTAACACATTTATATTAATTCTAAAGGGTAAACAATAGCAACTAATTAACATTTACATTAATATTAAAGTTGAAGGAAATCCTCTTTGTATCTGACTCTGCATTCAGGTTACTCGAATTTAGAGTTATACTAGAAGACGTATTTGAAGTATCCTGAACAGAAATTTGATGACCAGAAGTCGAGGACATTAGACTGTCTGGACCTTGTATCTTTCTGGCTATATCAATCTTGTTGGATACTGAATCTTGTATATAACCTTCTGCCACAGTGGACGATTTCCACCCACCATGTCGTTTAACTGTTGTAATATCAGCTCCTGCGTTTGCCAGAAGAGATGCTGACGAACGTCTCAGACTATGTCCTGTATATAATTGAGCTTCTGGTAGGTTCAGGAAAGATGCAACTTTCTAAGGTATCTTAGAAATGGTGTTAATTCCAACTGGCTGGATAGTGCATTTTTCTTTCTTGTAATTTAGGAAGAATCTGCCATGTGGAATACCTTTTGGTCTCATACAGACATATTTTCTGTAGAGGTCAAGAATATCTGTTGTAAATCCTTCTGCCATAACAGTGAAACTTCTAGATACGTTTGTCTTTGTGTCAGGTATCGAAACATACAAGTATCCTCCTTTATCTTCTATATCGTCAACTTTCAGCTTAGTTATTTCATCACAACGACACGCACCTGATATACCCATTATTAAGGCAACCTGCATAGAATACACGAACGAATAATGAATAAATACTTTGAATTAAATATAAGAAAATAAATAATACCTTCATCATCAAATATTGATTGTTAGGAGCCTCATTCAGAAAGTTCTCTATATGTAGCCTCTCCAAGATTTTCGCCTTTTTGGACTTGTGGGTTCTTGCCTCACTCTTCAAATAGGAAATCAGTTTTCCGTATTTCGATATGTCACTATTCATATACACTTTCAAAGTACTTCTTAACATGGAATACTTCGTCCACAATGAAGAAGGTGCTATTTTCCTTCTATAAATATGGAAATACATAACTTCTTCGTTAATTCCAGTGATACTTTGCTGTTTTCTCCATTCTTCAAAATGACGAAATTCTTTGTCGTAATTATCCTTTGATTTTTTTGGCAGTAATTTATAACATGCTGCTTGAGCTTCTTTCTTAACTTCTAGCGGAATGAAAACAGCCTCTTGCAACTCTTCCATTACCATCAACTTTTAACTGTAGTATTATTAATCAATCACTAATTTTGTTTGCTTGTTGATTTGCATTATTTATTCTCCATAGTAACTCATTACTCATTAGTCTCATTACTGAGTCATTACTAGTCATTACTCATTAGTCATTAGTGTCATTGCACTCATTACTGTATATGAACTTTTTGCATTAGTCGTTTATAATTTAAATTTGACATGGAACGTCAAATTTATAATTTAAATTTGACATGGAACGTGAAATTTATAAAACATTAAAAGCCATTTTGAACGGATCTTAAGAGGTGTTGGATAAAGTTTTGTATTGCACACATGTGTTAATTACAAATAAGTCACTTTAGAAAAGTAGCTCACTCGTCCTAGCGGACTCGTAAGCTAAACATTTTCTCGCGTGACTTATTTGTAACATAACACACTTGCACAATAAATAACTATTACTAACTAAATAAAGTCTGCAGATTTTTATCATTTGTAATACCAGCCCCTAGATAAATATGTCCTTATGTTAATTTGCTAATATTTGAACTCCAGACATGTCGAATTTTCTTCTAGTCCAATTTTTTTAGTTATTGAATGAAGCAAGTCAAATGATCTATTATAGTATTAATGACGTAGTAATCTCAAAAGAAGGAATATGTAAATGTATGAAGTTTATTTTAATATGGTCCTGAAATTTTACCATCAAGATTGAACTCAAGAACAACTTTCCAAAGAATTTCAGCACCTGCAAACAGCAAATTGGATACAGTAATAAAAATCTGGCGAACAAATGCTGCCAAATTAGCCTCGACTAGTGAGCAAATGCGTATCTAATAATTAAGAAAAGTACGTGTCCGAAATTCTCTGAATAAGCTCTTCTGGTAATTGAACGGAGTAGAAGAACCACCACAAATATTCATGTTCTTTGACTTGTGCGATATGTACGGACGAGGACCTGATTTTGGCAAAACAAAACTTTATCGGTATTCAATTCTGGTTTAACAATAATCTGCCTAGCAAGTTTCCGAGGTCATTGTCCATGATTGCTTCTTGGATGCTGGATTGAAACCGCGCTCTCTGCATTGCTTCTTTTTTTTGGTGCAACAAACGTTAAATTCTATATCAGAATAATTGAAACATACATGAGTGGGTAAAACCCCACCAGTTTTGTATAATACAAAGGTATTTTTAACAATATAAAATATTATGGCTCACATTGATTATGTGGACAGGGCGAGGTACTTCGGCTGTCTGACAACAGCCAGCGCTGAATTTACTTCTACGCTCGATCAGGATAATTTCTGTGATATGGCGATGTGGTTCTTTTTTGTGAATGTGTCTGAAGATATCCTTTCTCCAGCAGGGGCGTACCGATGAGCCTGTAGAAAGGCGAAATACGTATCTGCGTCTCTGGGGGAGGGATATGTTCGGACACGTTCGCAAAAAATATTAATAGTGAACCTGTATTTGCGTTCTTCACACCAGATTTTTAATAATATTTTATATTATTAAAAATACGTTTGTGTTAAATTCTATGTTTCATCTTCCGCAAAACTTAAAGAACTCCTATATAACCCCATTCCAAACTAGCGGTTTTATTTTCAATACAGCAATGACTATAAAAAGTGCCAGCTCTGAAGATATCGTTTATAAGAGTTGACGAAATGTGGGCCAAGAAGGAAGCAGGGCCAAACGCGCGGTTCCAGCCTGAAATCCGAAAAGCGATCTTGGATTAGGATTAGGATAATTATGACCATACTTTTATTGCTTTTAAAAAATATTATCAGGCTTAGATGACAACAGTGCAATACTATAGCATAAATATCGATTGTATTTTATTATTTTCATGTCTCTAATTTCTCTTCTAATTCTCTGGAGAGAGGATATAAAGCGATGTTGTTATCACTTGTCGTATTTGTGAAATATAATGAAATAATAGTTTGTTAAAATTAAAATATTTTTAGACTATGGGAGAGGCCATGTGCTACATAATACCATTTCTACAAACTCTTGGAGTCTCGGCTAGCGCAGGAGCTATAGTAATAATAGCTCTAGACCGTTACAGAACCGCCGTACATGCTACCATGAAGCGCTGGAATCCAAATTTATGGATGTGTTTGTTCGGCGTATCTATGTTATGGGCCCTTGCTGCCGGTATTTACACTATATTATTATTACATTATTTTTAGCATTACATTTATAAATGTTACCATATAATTTTTCACCCTGATTACTCGGTTGTCACCAAACATTTTTAATAAGGATTGATGTGGTAAACGTTGCTGCTTTATAATTACATTAACTTCTCCAGCTAGATATTTAAATCAAGATTCGGACCTGTTATGATTAACACTCCTAAACTACTCAAAATTTCCTTCCTCTTACTTCTGATGCATTTTCTGAAATTTTTAAAGTTATTACTAAGTACAGGACACAAAAGGCCCTCATCGCTCATCGGCGTTACTATTAAAAATTCATATTTCAAAGAGTTTTCAATTTTATTTATATAATTGGAAAACAAACGGGTGGTGATCTATAAAATACGAAATACATCTTCAACTGTTCATTTTGTAGTTCAAGTTGAGTAAAGGAATTAATATTAACTAGCAATACTTTCCCAAAGTTCTCTTCTGTAAAATTTGTTCTCTTTAAATGAAATACATCCTCGTAGATAAAAAACGTCATTTCTACATCGCAACTAGTTATAGGTGCATACTGGAAATATTCTTTTATTTCAGCGAATTTACCAGTTAGATTTTGAGGCATTATCACCATACGCAATTGCCGCAATGTTATTAAATCTGGATTTCTATTAAAAACTGCGTCTAACTTTTGCCGAAGGCCACATCCGAAGTCACTTGGAATATTTTTCAAATTATTAATAGCCACATCTAATGTGGTTAATCATTTAATTTGAGATTTTGATTTTCAAAATAAGTGATTAGTTTTGGCAAATTTCCAAAGTGTTCCTGAAGAAAATACAACTTTTTTTTAATTTGGAAATTGTATTAGTTCCTTGCACACAGAAACAGTTCGAGCATCGTCATTTAAACATGTGAAAACTAGTAGCTTCCACCAAAGTTCCCCATCTAGTTATTACTGGAGAGGCAGGCAGTGACAAAGATTGAAGCTTTTCCCTGTAAAGAGCTGCTCTCAATTATGCTTTTCTGAAAACTTTTTTAAAAGCGGATACAAGGCTATCAACTTTTAGAAAGGTGTCCCTTATATATTCACAGATTCTGTGGAGAGCATGTGCTACACAAATAATATGCAGCATATTAGGATATGTTTCCTCAAGCTATAAGTCTAATAAGAAGACGGATGAACAGGCACTACAGACTTCATGCATAGCCTTCATAGAACTGGAGCATTCCTTTGGCATTGCACAAACTAATATCGAAACAACCATGAAAACGTGTCCTGAAAATATTCAGAACGAACTCCCTAGGCCAAAGAAACCGCTATATCTAAAGAAACCGCTCTCAAAACTGATAAGCTTAATTAAAAGAGTAGGGCTAGAGGAAGTATTTTAGCGAGGCGTGAGAACCACAACAGTAGTATATGGGGCCCTTCAGGACAAACCTTAAAATATGATGCAAAATCATCAAATTTTATGCAAAATCTTCAAATTTTGAGTACAATTTCAACAAGATTTTTGGATAATAATCATGAAAAAATAGGCAAACAGTTCAAATATTGAATATTTTTCAAAAATTACGCTCAAAGATTAAATATTTATGAAAAAACATCAGTTTTTCACTCATTTACCCCCTAATTTTAACCGTTAAAAAATTAAAATAAAAAAAAAATAAAAAGAAAAAAACTTAACTATTATACTATTATATACTACTAGTATATGGGGCCCTTCAGGACAAACCTTAAAATATGATGCAAAATCATCAAATTTTATGCAAAATCTTCAAATTTTGAGTACAATTTCAACAAGATTTTTGGATAATAATCATGAAAAATAGGTAAACAGTTCAAATATTGAATATTTTTCAAAAATTACGCTCAAAGATTGAATATTTATGAAAAAACATCAGTTTTTCACTGATTTACCCCCTAATTTTAACCGTTACAAAATTAAAATAAAAAAAAAATTGAGTTTTTCAGTCAAAAAATTGGAAATAATATTTAGAATATGAAAATAATTTCTGAATTAGTGTTACTTTATAAATTTTGAGTATCTGGCCCTTCAGAACAATTATTTATTATTATTCAGAACTTTATCATTTTTATTAAAATGTTATCTTTTGTAGTTCTTGTTTGTAAAATCCACCAATAATTTCTTCACCGTCCAAATCTTTTATTTTATATGTAATGGGATTTGTCATTAGAACTTCATCAACAACAAATACCTCCCTCGTCCATTTAATTTTATATTTACTTTGAAATGCTTCTTTCTTTCTTGTTATTCTAACCCTATCACCAATCTTAAATACAGGATCATCATTACCAATTTCATATTTATAGATAGTATTCAACAGATGTTTTTCATTGGATTTGTTTACTTTTGCGGGAGTCATTTCAATGGTTCTGTGAATGTTGGAATAATTGTATTTGTGTAATATATCTGGTAGAATATCAATCCATCTAAAATTCTTATTAATTTCGAAATATATTTTCATTTTTTCATTTATTGTTCTATTGAATCTTTCCACAATAGCTGATTTTTCTTCGTTCTCTGTATGATATAATTTTATTTTATATTTTTCTATATGGGGCCCTTCAGGACAAACCTTAAAATACACAGCCAATCTCTAACTCATTAATTTTTTAATTCTACTAGCATTAATTACACAAATTGCTACACCACATAAAGAAGTAAGAATATTCAAATAATGAGACTTAAAATCTAATATTTCTTTAATTATTATTATCATGTTTAATTCTTCAAATATTTCTAATTTTTGGTATAAATCATACTTACAGATATTATTTAATATTTCATTGTTTAAAATTAATTTAAAATCTACTACCCATGTCAAAATTAATACAAGTTCACTATCTTCAAGTTTTGATAAATATTCCAAAAGTTTTTCATTTCTATTACTTTGTTCTAAGATAATTAAACATTCCAATATTAACGTTTGTTCATCATCGGTATATGATTCTTCAATTGGTGATAATATAAAACTTATCCTCAAATCATAATAATCTAATTCTTCCTCATAAAACAGTTTTAATGTTTTATCAAATTTAAATAAATCTATAATGTGTTTAATTTTTTCTTCTTTCATTTATATATAATTTTTTTTAAATATTCTCTGTAATTGTATTGTTTATAACATCATAAATAATTTCGGAAGTAGACATCAAACAAATATAACAAACAGTACCTTCTTTACCACCACTTGGTGGATCAATATTTTTATCAAAATCAACATATAATACAATATTATTTTTTGTGTTTGAGATACTTTCAGACTGATTAGTCATATCTATTACATACATTGGTCTTTCATTTTTAAATTTATCTAAATCTAAATACATTAAAGGTAACTCTTGATATGATTTATAAAATATTTGTTTGTAATCACAGTACATATTATAAGCAATACCATATTTCTCATTATTCCAGTCTAAATTAAGTGATTTCTCTGGATATGATACACCATTAACTTCGAACCTAATATTTTTAACATTACAATGATCATAACAACTTGAATCTTTTTCTTGATCATCTAATCTATTTGTTTGAAATACAACAATTCCAAATAATGGAGCACGTATACTTCGATACTGATCTGATATAGTGAATGTTAAAGTTTTTCCAATTACATTTTTATGTTGAATACATTGCCATTTTCTAAAATAAAATTTATACTGGTTTTCCAAAGATAATTGTTTCAATTCATTAATTAACTGTATTTTAGCAATATTTTCATATACAGGTTTATTAGCTCTTATTACAAGTTGTTCTATAATAATCTTTCCTTGATAAGGTAAACCACTTCCATCAGCATTTTTCCATCTATATATTGCATCATTATCACTATTTCTAGTAAATATAAACTGTAAATTTGGTTTATATATTGGATATTTAAGATCTTTAAAAAATCCAAATCCAAGATCACCCAAACTGCATATTGCTTCAAAGTAACTTCCTCCTGTGAATCTAGATTGAAAACCCGAAATTATTTGTGGTCCATTATTATTTGATGAGTTATTTATTGTTCCTAGTACAGTACTTAATATTCCAGGATATTCAATTTTTTCTATAGTTTTATTATTACATAGAAATTCACCTTGTTTAAAGAATTTGCTCATAAAATCATTAACTAATTTCACATTTGAATCTTTTCCATATTGTTTATCATCTTCTTTGTGTATATATTGTCCATATGTAACAAGATTGAAACTAGGTCCAACAAGTTCATCACCCATTTCAACCTTAATACTTATGTCTTTATTTATAATATTATGGTTTAATATTGACTTTGGTGGAAATTCATAAAATTAATTTTTTTCAACTCTTGTTGAATATTTCTCGAATATTGGTTCCATTTAGTTAGTAAAAAAATTACTCAACAGTGATAAACATAAATGACCACAAATAGGGGGATCATCAAAGTTTTGAATTCTATCATAATTATAATAAAGATTATCCATTCCTAGATATTTTACTAATTCTTTAGGAGGAGATGCATCACCATAAGAATCAAAATAAAATTTAACATTTCCTTGTTTTATCCATGCAGTCCAATGAGATCCATTCTGATATGAATTTTCTAAATTTAATATTCCACATTCAATTTTTCTTGGGTGTTTAGGTAATTCATCTTTCATATAACATCCTCTAAAATTTTTAATATTTTTACCATATTTTTCAATATCAAGATTTGTTAATGGTTTTATTTCTTGATTTTTTTTTTTAATCCTTTACCTTCTATTACCTTATTATGTCTCTTCAGTTCTTCTAATTCTTTATCTTTAGATTGTTTATTATGCACTGCCTCTACAATGGTTGTTATTCCTTTAACAACAGCTGCGCCAATACCAGCTATAGCTGCTGCTGCTGCTTAGAACCCACCTTGTTTTATTTGACCATATTTTAATTTTATTCTAGTACCAACTCCTTCTTTTTTTGCTTTGTTTAATTTATTAATTTGTCTAGCATCTAATTGAAATTTTCGATCTCCAGTATCAATTTGATGAGATTTTAGTTGAATTATAATGTCTACTTTCTTCTTATGGGCCGCAATAATTTTTTTTGATTGATATTCACTTAGATTTAATTTATATTCCATTTATAAAGTAGAAAAATATTAATATTCCAAACCCATTCCAAAATGTCTCTTTAATTTCATTATATTTGTAACCCCCCAAGAATTTATTTTTTCACCAATAGTTGAATCTTTAGATTTTACTCTTTCCCATGCTATATTTTCTAAAACTTTATCTGCTTTATGTCTTTCTTTTGTATCTTTATTATCTCTATAAAATATATCATGTTCTTGACAACCTTCATCTAATTTATTAATTGGTTTATCACCTCTTATTAATCTTTTATCTAGATCAGTAAAAGGACCACAGTAGTTATACCCTGGTAAATGCATCTCAGGTAATGGTAACATATTAAGTAGAATAAGTAGATTATTAAATAAACCTTCTCCAGTAATAATTTTCTTTGGTAATGAAAACATAATTCTTATTAAATATTGTATACCTTTTGGAGTATCAATGAGTTTCTCCATTTCATTGTTAAAAAAGTGTAAAATTCCACGTTTTTCATTTTGAAAATTATTATTACCAGCTTGTTCTTGAGCTGCAATATAATTTATTCTATTTGCTAATTCATTTAAATTTCCAATGTATTTATATTCTATTGGTTTATCATTATATTGAACTAATCCAGAACCTAAGAATTCCTTACCACGTTTTATATTTTCCCAAATATTTGAAATTAATAGATTATATTTATTTCCCTTACTTGATTTTGGTTTTCCAGTTAATTTATTATTATTTTGATATATTGACTCTGTTTCTACTATTATATTTGCATATGCTTTCAAATCGTCCAATGTATATAAATTTGTTTCCGGAGCATTAATATATGTTAATAATCTCCACAATCCTCTTGTTCCTTGTATTTTTTTATCATTTAGAATAATATCATCACCATCAAAATTTATATTATCTTTTCCAATTTTATGTACATTATTTACATCATCATACCATATACCAAATGCTTTATCATTAGCTCTTGGTAGATATTCTTTAGCAAACATACCTAATTGAATTACTTTCTTTGGTGTAGAAGAAGATGGAAGAATAGCTGGAGATAATGATCTTTCAACTACTGACTTTTTTGGAATTAATGGTAAAACATTTTTAATATCAGAGTCAACTTTTTCAATTGCTGATTCTACTTTTTCTAGAGCAGAAGTGATTGGTTTGAAAGCTTTTTCTTTAGATTCTTCTCCACTTCTTTCATTAATTATAGATTTTTTAAAAATTTTCTGTAAATCTTTCCTGTTACTTTCTAGTTTTTTCAGTTTTTCTGTAGATAATGGTTGATCAGATTCTTTTATCATTTTCATTTCATCATCATCTAATTCAGGTTTGAACTGTCCTATTTTTTGTTTATGTTGTGGGATAGTAACATTAGATAATGTTTTTTGTAAATCTTCTTTAAGTTCTTGAGTTTTCTTTGCTTTTACAATTTCTTTGCGGATATTTTTTTTATTTTCTCAACATCCATTTATAACAAAAATCAACGTAGACGTTAACGTTAACATAACGTAATGATTATCCTAACGTGAATTAAGTTGATTCATATAACGTCTATTTTTTAAATCTATTGAAATAAAACCGTATTGTTGTTTCCAGAATTTATTAGAAATATTTTTAAATTCTTTTAATGTCATGTCACTTGAGAATCTATATGGTAAATTATCTAAACAATCTACTGTAACATCATCTACAACATCAACAACTCAAGTTCCAAAAATAATTTCTGATCCACCTGATTTATGTAAAATTATTCCAGAAAATTTTCTAATTACATCAAATCATCACTTTTATATTTTTTATAAAGAATGGGTTTGGATTTTGAGACTTGGTGAAAATAAATATAGACAACCAAGAGAAATATCAGATTATTTACCATTTTCAACAATATCTCATATATATCAAAGAATTCATGGAGATATTCTAATTGCCTCAAATAAGTTATTATATTTAGTTGATTTTCCTAATTTAATAATTAAAAATTGTTGGAATGGTAGATCATTGGAAAATCTAGGAATTAAGAAAATAAATAAAATAAATACAATTTTTAGTACTTATTCAGGTAAAGCATATATTTTTTATGATAACTATTATTATTTAGAACTAAGTGAATGTACGTTTAAACCAATCAATTATGGAATAATTACTAATTAGTGAACGTTTTCCTGGTATATCAACAAATGTTACAAGTGTATTTCGATATATTAATGGAAATTTATATTTTTTAAAAAATTCTACTTATTACGAATTTAATGAATTTACAAATAATCTAGTGAGAGCTGGTAAATTTGATTTAAGTTTGTTTAATATAATTTGTCCTAATAAGAGTATCTTGGAACAATTAAGAAATCTGTTTTAAGATTAACAACTGTTGAATAAAATTTTATTCTAATAAATATGAAAACCTGTACTAAATGTAATATTTCTAAACCTTTTGAGGAATATCATCAAAGTAAAATAACTATAGATAATTTACAATCTTGGTGTAAGCAATGTGTTTATGTTATTACAAATAACGATGAAAAAGTTGATTGTGAATGTGGAAAAAAAATAAGTAAATAAAAAATATTTAAAAAAACATTTAAATTCTAATATTCATAAAAACAGAATTAATAAAATAAAAAAGTGTAGTTGTTGTAAAATAGAAAAGTGTTATGATCAATTTCATAATAATAAATTATCAGGAGATGGAATAGGTTTTATCTGTAAAGAATGTAGTTGTATTATTAATTCGGAAAAAATTAATTGTGAATGTGGAAAACAAGTTCGTAAATATTATCTTAAAGATCACTTGAATACTAACACCCACAAGAATAGACTAAACAAAATTATTTAATAAATTTTTTGTCTTATAAATGGATCAACAAGTGCAGAAGAAAAAAAAGAAAAAAACATTTAATAATTTAAATATTAAACCAACATTACGAAATTTACAAAAAATTGTTAAAAAAATATATCCTGAAAATTTTGATAAAATTAAACAACAAAAGTTAAAGGAAATTATGTTGGAAATGAAATATGAGAAAAGATTTGAACCAGATTACCTAATAAAACGAAGAAACTCAAATGCTCTTACCAATTGGAAAATGGCTTTTAATCCATTTGAAGATTACTCAAAGAAAAGTAATAAAGAAATAGAAAAAGTTATTAACAAATTATATTCAAGAGAAGAAATAAAGGAAACGATAAAAACAGGATGGATTGAGAAAATGAAAAATATCATAGTAAATGTTGAAGATCTTGATCAATATTTAAATAAACCAAGAGAAGACCAGAGTGATGAAGATTTAGAACTTTATGTAAAGAATAAATACAAATCAACCATAGAAAAATTAGAGAAATGGTTACAGCGTAAATTTAACAGAAATGAAATAATTAATTATTGTAGAGAGAATGGAATCAAAAGATGCTCTGTACTAAAGAAACATGAATTAGCTAAAATTGTTACCAAAGATATTCTACAAAAAAATAGAGAAAAAGAACCATTCATAAATTTTAGTGATGATTTATTTACACAACAAGATGAAAGGTTTTTAGTTACACATGTATCTCCTCCTAGAATAAATAGAAAATTTAATGCACAAGAACTTAATTTGAGATTAAAATTAAAAATAGGACAAGATTTTAAAAAAGGTGTTTCAAAAATGATTAAATATGTAAAAAATTATACGAGTTTTAAGAAAGGTGATATGATGAGAATTACTGTGTCACATCCTGGATTTAATCATTCTATATCTACTCCATTATCACCAACTATAAATACTAGAAATCTTTTGGATCATATATCTAAAATTATTACATCAAATGAATCGATAGATGTTTTAGAATGTGTGTTTGACTTTCAAGTGATAAATATCCCAAGAGGTGGTAGAGGCTGTAAAATATTAAATATAGCTGAAGATAAGAGAACAAAAAAATCTATAACTCAAATTAATAATAAAGATAATTTATGTTGCCCAAGAGCTGTGATTACTGCTCTAACTTATAAAACAAATAATATTTTAAAATTAAAATTAACAGAAAATGAAATAACATACATAAGGAAAGGGAGAATACTTCAAGAAATGTTGGCAAAAGAATTATGTGATGAACTTGGAAGAAATTATGAGGATATGTTTACCTTAGATGAAATAAAAAAGATTGAGAAATTATTAAAAATACAAATAGTTATAATTTGTTCAGAGAATTTCAATAATATAATTTATAAAGGTGAATATAGAAAATTAAAAATATATTTATATAAAAATAAAAATCATTTTGATGTTATAAACAGTTTAACAGGATTCTATGGAAGTTCATATTATTGTGAAATGTGTGATGAAGTATATAAAAACAAAAATAATCATAAATGTAAAGAAGACACAAAAGTATGTAATCTTTGTAAAAGACCAGAACACAGTGATATTAATAAAATTTATTGTGAAAAATGTACCTAATAGATTTTGTTATAATCAGCAATGTTTAGAATATCACAAAAAAGTGTGTGAGAATGATTATAAATGTAATGACTGTAATAAGATTTTATTAAGAAGCGAGGATCACAATTGTGGATACTACAAATGTAGAAATTGTGAATGTGTGGTTAAAGAAAATGAACATAAATGTTATATGCAACATAGAAAACAGAAAGGTGGTATATGTATTAACCCTTGTACATGTAATAATAAAAGTGATTAACAGTCATCATATTGTACATATTATGAGAAATATATATTCTTTGATTATGAAACTCAACAAAATACAGGAATACACATACCAAATTTAATAATAACCGAGGATTATAATGGAGAAAAGATTATATTTGCTGAAACGGAAGAAGAAATTTTTCATCTAATGAACGTTTCTGTAGATGGTTAATATCTAAAAAAAACATAAAGGATATACTGCTATAGCACACAATGCTAAAGGTTATGATTCGTATTTTATTTTAAAATATTGTGTTGAGAATGGTATAAAACCTTATACAATATACAATGGTACTAAATTAATGTTGTTAGAAATTCCATCAATCAGATTAAAAATTATAGATTCAATGAACTTTATTCCAGGACCATTATCATCATTTCCAAAAACATTTGGATTAACAGAACTAAAAAAAGGATACTTTCCACATTTATTTAATATTCCAGAAAATCAAAATTATGTTGGAAAAATTCCTGATACCAAATATTATAGTCCGTGTAATATATCCAGTATAAATAGTAAGCCAGTATGTATGGCAGCCAATATACACAGTAGAATGTAAAAACGCTTTTGTAGAAGCCATCATGTTGTATTGCACTATATTTATAATAAGAAATATAATAAACTATTAACAAAGGTGTATTGTTTAATTAATAAGCCACAACGTTATATTTGGCGACGAGGACAAAAGGAAAAGTTTAAAGTTAGAATAGTGCAGGAAAAGTAATATTTTTAAGAAAAAAAAAAAGTATCAAGGTGATATAGGAAAATGGTGGACAAGGTTGAAATAAGAGGGAACATTGGACAGTTAAAGGAATACAATATTACTGAACCTTGGCAAATATATTTTGAAAAACTGGACCAGTATTTAATTGCTAATTATGTAGCTGAGGACAGGAGGGTTGCAGTATTGTTAACAACAATTGGTGATCAAGCATATAAAATATTGAGAGATTTATGCAGTCCTTTACTTCCTAAAGACAAAACCTACAAGGAATTATGTGACATTTTAAGCAAACAATTTTCTCCGAGAACTTCAACATACAGGAAAAGAATAGAATTTTATAATACCAAACAAATTAAATATGAAACCATTAGTGATTATTACGTAAGAATAAAGAATGCAGCAATTGATTGTAAATTTGGAACAAGATTAGATGAGGTGTTGAAGGATAAATTTATAACTGGATTATGTAGTGGTAATATTTTAGACAGGCTATGTGAAGAGGGGGAAAATAAGAAGTTGGAGGAATTAGTGGAAATCGCTCTCCAAAAAGGAGCCACAACATTATATTTGGCAGGCGAAGTAGCTGTAGTAAATAAGATGCAACAAAAGGTTAAGAAAATTGAAAAGAAGAGTGGTGATGTACAGCAGGCAGCTGAGCTGAAATGTAGAACATGTAAGGGTTCGCACAACTTTGCAAATTGTAGGTATAAGCAATACATATGTAAAGTGTGTAAGAAAAAAGGTCATTTAGCTATTGTATGTAAATATAATAAACAAGCTTATTGTGCTAATGTAGATAGTTCAAATAGGGTTGAGCAGGAAGAAGTAATAGATATGTTTCATTTGGATAATACTGAAATTGTTAAACCAATCTATATTATGTTAGAAATTGAAAATATTCCTATTAAGATGGAAATAGATTCAGGGGCAGGTGTTTCTATTTTGCCTGAGCATGTTTATCTAAGTAAATTTTGTAATATTAAATTGTTGCCAACATTAGTTAAGTTAAAAGCTTATGATGGTAAATATATTGAACCATCGGGTGAAATTGAAGTTAACATTAGTTATAAAAATGTAAAGAAAAAGATTAGGCTAATAATTGTAAATTATAGATTATATGAACTTTATTCCAGGACCATTATCATCATTTCCAAAAACATTTGGATTAACAGAACTAAAAAAAGGATACTTTCCACATTTATTTAATATTCCAGAAAATCAAAATTATGTTGGAAAAATTCCTGATACCAAATATTATAGTCCGGATACTATGAAACAAGAACAAAGAAAAGAATTTCTAAAATGGTATAAAGACAGAACTCAAGAAAATTATATATTTAACTTCAAGAATGAATTAGTTGAATACTGTAGCTCAGATGTTAACATTCTGAGAAGAGGTAGTTTAGAATTACGTAAACAATTTTTAGAAATTGCAAATATAGATCCATTTCAATATTTAACAATTGCAAGTGTGTGTATGGCTATATATAGATCCAAATATTTACAAAAAGATACAATTGGTGTAATAGAAGATGATAAAAACGATGTATTTAGTAAAGCATCAATATCTTGGTTGAACACTTTTGAAGATGTGAAACACGCAATGAATGGTGAAGTAAATATATGTGGTAATGATGTTGATGGTTATAATGAAAAAACTAGAACTGTATATCAATATCATGGTTGTTTCTGGCACGGATGTCCTAAATGTTACAAAGAATTCACAGTTAATAATGTAAATAAAGAATGTATGGGAGATCTAAATGAGAAAACAAAACGTAGAACAAAACAAATTATAGATGCTGGATATAACGTAGAAATGTGGGGATGTGATTGGATTAATTCTACAAAATATCAAAAAATAAAACACAAAATTATAGAAAAAATAAAATATAGAGATGGATTCTACGGAGGAAGAACAAATGCAACAAAATTAAAAATAAATGGAAAAAAATTAAGATACATAGATGTTTGGGCTAAAGATAAGATCCTTCCAACAGACCGTAAAATTCCTAAAACTTTAGAAATCATTAAAGGACCTCAAAGGAACTAATTTACCATATAAACTAAGGGTTGGAAACGTACCCTTAGGTCAAATTAAAAAAAAAAAAAAAAAAACTAACCTAACATTTTGTATATTTTTAATACGTCCAGAACACGTAAAATACAGGATAATCGTGTAAATTGGTGTGTGCGCCTGTTAAAATAAAATATCGCTTTAAACTATTTATGCTATACCAATCTTCCTTTTGTTTAAATAATCTCGCAAAACGATGTTAAAAATTGAGGGTCCATTTTCGCATAAGAACCGACATTATCAAAAACGTTAGCTATTTCAGACCGCCAACTTAAACATTTACTAATAAATATGACTTATGATATCTGTCTATATCAATTAATTTTTTCTCTACGTCAATTGCAAAAAAAAACCTAGGGCCAGAGGCCACGAGTGAACCAAAGCGACGCCATAAACAGTAAACCTACTTACAAAACGCCCAAACACAGGTGGGGGGCAGTGACTTGCGATCGCTATAATTTTCATTTTTTTTTTTTATTTGAAATAATTCACATATATCCTCATTGACGTTTGGAAAAATTTACTTGAAATGGATACATAAAAATATAAATAGTAAAACTCTATGTGTTTAAGTTGGCAGTCTGGAATTTCAAACGTTTACGATAATGTCAATTTTTATGCGAAAATGGACCCTAAAATTAACAAAATTTAACATCGTTTTACGAGATTATTTAAACAAAACGAAGATTGGTATAGCATAAATAGTTTAAAGCGATATTTTATTTGAACAGTAGCACACACAATTTACACGATTATCCTGGATTTGACGTGTTCTGGACGTATTAAAAATATACAAAATGTAAGGTTAGTTTATTTTTTTATTTTTTATTTGACCTAAGGGTACGTTTCCAACCCTTAGTTTATATGGTAAATTAGTTCCTTTGAGGTCCTTTAATGATTTCTAAAGTTTTATAAATTTTACGGTCTGTTGGAAGGATCTTATCTTTAGCCGATGTTTGTAGTTTATATCCAACAGTAAATTATTATGATTATTATCCAGTTGGTCATTCAAGAACTATTAAAGATATAAACGTTTGGGATGATAATTGGTTTGGATATATAAAAGCTAAAGTATTACCACCAAAAGAGTTATATCATCCTGTACTACAAATCAAGGAAGAGAAATTATTGTTTCTACTATGTCAGAAATATGATGAAGAAAAATCTAAGAAATGTAATCATACAGAAGAAGAAAGATCTATAATAGGTACATGGACAACTATAGAAATGAAGAAAGCGTTAGAAAAAGGGTACATAATTAAAGAAATATATAATGTACATCATTTTGAAAAAAAGAGTAATCAATTATTTCAAGGTTATGTGAGAGATTTTATGAAAATTAAATTAGAATCTAGTCCTTGGGAGAATAAATATACAAGTAAAGATGAATATATACAAATAATTAAAGAAAAACTTAATATAGAATTAGATCCTGAGAAAATTGAAAATAATCCTGGAAGAAGAGCAGTAGCTAAACTATGTTTGAATAGTTTTTGGGGTAAGTTTGGACAAAGACAAAATATGAGTCAGACAGAATACATAACAAATGTAAGAAGATGGTATGAATTATTATTAGACGATAAAATAGAAATATCAAATACAGTATTTATAAATGAAGAGACAGTACAAGTTACATATAAATATAAAGACCTATTTGTTGAAAATTCAAACAATGTAAACATTCATGTGACTACATTTACAACATCAAATGCAAGATTGAGATTATACGATATGTTGGATAAATTAGGAGAGAAAGTAGTATACTATGATACAGATTCTATTGTGTATATTGATGATGGTATTGAAACTATTAATACAGGTTGTTTATTAGGAGAATGGACAGATGAATTGGGTAGTGATGATTACATTACAGATTGGTTATCAACAGGTCCAAAAAGTTATTATTATAAAACATATAAAGGTAAAGAAGTAATGAAAATAAAAGGATTTACGTTGAATTATGAAAATTCCAAAAAATTGCATGAAGTAGCAATTGAGAAAATGTTATTAAAAGAATTAGATGAAGTTGTATTAAAATATGATATGATTATGAGAGATACTAAAACAAAGAAAATTGTTACTAAGAAAGACGTAACAAAGAAATTTAAATTTGAATATAATAAAAGATTAGTAGAAGAAAACTTTGACACAAAACCGTGGGGATATTACTAAATTTTATAGATATAAATGAAAAATCAAACATATTGTGTTAAATGTAAAACAATCACTTTGAATAATAATTCAAGTGTTGTCAAAACAAAAAATGGAAAAACAAGATTATCTTCTAAATGTTCAGATTGTAATTCATCCAAAAGTCAATTTATAAAAAAAAACTAGAAGCGCAGGAATTACATAAACCTGTAATTACAAAATTTAAAAAAGGAAAATAATTGCTCATGGAATAGATGACTTATGGGCTGCTGATTTAGTAATAATGAATAAATATTCAAAAGAAAATGACGGATATAAATATATGATAAATGTTATTGATCCATTTTCAAAATATGCATGGAGTAAACCTCTGAAGACAAAAAATGGAGAAAAAGTAATGAAATCTTTTGAAAAAATTATAAAAGAAGCAGAAAAAGTAAAACATAACCCACCAAATTTATTACATACTGATAAAGGAACAGAATTTAAAAATAAATATTTTAGAAAAATATAAAATAAAATTATATCATACAGAGAACGAAGAAAAATCAGCTATTGTGGAAAGATTCAATAGAACAATAAATGAAAAAATGAAAATATATTTCGAAATTAATAAGAATTTTAGATGGATTGATATTCTACCAGATATATTACACAAATACAATTATTCCAACATTCACAGAACTATTGGAATGACTCCCGCAAAAGTAAACAAATCCAATGAAAAACATCTGTTGAATACTATCTATAAATATGAAATTGGTAATGATGATCCTGTATTTAAGATTGGTGATAGGGTTAGAATAACAAGAAAGAAAGAAGCATTTCAAAGTAAATATAAAATTAAATGGACGAGGGAGGTATTTGTTGTTGATGAAGTTCTAATGACAAATCCCATTACATATAAAATAAAAGATTTGGACGGTGAAGAAATTATTGGTGGATTTTACAAACAAGAATTACAAAAGACAACATTTTAATAAAAATGATAAAGTTTCATTTCAAGTTCATATCTTTATACAATTGTTCTGAAGGGCCAGATACTCAAAATTTATAAAGTAACACTAATTCAGAAATTATTTTCATATTCTAAATATTATTTCCAATTTTTTGACTTTTATTTTAATTTTTTAACGGTTAAAATTAGGGGGTAAATGAGTGAAAAACTAATGTTTTTTCATAAATATTCAATCTTTGAGCGTAATTTTTGAAAAATATTCAATATTTGAACTGTTTACCTATTTTTTCATGATTATTATCCAAAAATCTTGTTGAAATTGTACTCAAAATTTGAAGATTTTGCATAAAATTTGATGAGTTTGCATCATATTTTAAGGTTTGTACTGAAGGGCCCCATATACTACTCGCCCCATGTACTACTAGTACTGGGCCAGTATATTTTGTTCCAAATAAAAAAAATTAGTTTTTAAGGGTCCTCAATTTACAGACCCAAGGAGGCCACATTTTGGGACCCCCTAATAAAAATTTTGTATCAATATTGATCCTCTAAAATTGTGAATGAGTATTTTTAGAATTGGAAAAATAATTTTAATATTTGAAAATAATATTTAGGATTGGTTTCCTGAATATTGAAGATTCAAAACAAATCAATGGGGATAAAACGCACCCTCTTGCAAAATACACATTCACTCATTTAGTAGATGTCAATTTACCAGTACTGCGCCAGTATATTTTGTTCCAAATAAAAAAAAAATTAGTTTTTAAGGGTCCTCAATTTACCGACCCAAGGAGGCCACATTTTGGGACCCCCTAATATCAATTTTGTGTCAATATTGAACCTCTAAAATTGTGAATGAGTATTTTTAGAATTGGAAAAATAATTTTAATATTTGAAAATAATATTTAGGATTGGTTTCCTGAATATTGAAGATTCAAAACAAATCAATTAGGATAAAACGCACCCTCTTGCAAAATACACATTCACTCATTCAAACCTAAATATTACATGAAAAATTCAATTTTTTGAAATACCACGAAATCGTGAACCTCTAAAAATAACTATATTTTCTAGTTTTACTGCTGTTTTTACTAATTTATTCATGAAAAATCATTAAAAATATCGTTTGTTTACCAATTTTTTGAGGGTGGCTCTCAAGTCCACCCCTGAGGGTATCTGCTATAGACCCCTTCAAATACTCAAAACTTATTTTATCATCATCAACATGTCTTTGTGAACGTAAACATGTATATAGAACGTAACGTCGAATGTAAAAGTGAACACTGAACGTAAAGGTGAACACTGAACGTAACCTAAGCATAAAAACGTAATAATTCTAGTAACAGAACGTCTAAGAAAATAAATACTTTTTTAGCAAACAAAATTCAACGATAGAAAATAAAATAAATATATTAATGAAATAGGAATAGCAAAAAAAAATTGAAGAAAAAAAAACATGTTTGGAGAAATATAATTTTATTACCTGTAATTTTAACCTACTCTTAAATGTAAAATTAAATTTTAATTCCCCTCTGGGGATAAACGTGTATCTCCACGACCCGAGTCGTCCCAATCGGATGACGATGATGAAGAGGTTCTAGAAACAAATGTAATCAGAAAAAAATTATTTAAAATCATTGTTTTAATTGTTACTTACGTGTCGTGGAAACTAGGTCTTCTTGCTGGTGGTGGCAGCATTTTCTGTATTTTATTTTTTTCCTCTTCATTTGAAAATTTTAGAGTTATCATTTCAAAATAGAAACTAGGTTCCATCTGCAGACAAATTTTCAATGCAGATTTATTTTGCATTATAATACCAGATAATGGAATAATAATTACTGTTTGTTGTCCGTCAGAGTTTTTGATGTAAATCGAATTATTGTCAAAATTTAAAACACAATTTCGTATATTTTTAGTTCTATTGCAATCGCTTAACGATACGTCTACTGTATTCGACATTTTGAGCTTTTGTGAGATATTCCTTGCCTGAAAGTTTTTTAATTCTTGTAACTTTCCTAAAGAAACACCATATTTTTTTTCCATTTTACTAAAAAAGTTCCAATAAAAAAAAGTGCTTATGTGCATATATAAAATTGTATCAGAATAGCGGTATTAATTTAAACTTCATACTTAGCTCATTTTTAACAGCTAGAGTACTTCTAAATTATAATAACTACTACTACTTACAGTAACTACTGATGATGTGTGCAGTGCACATGAAATGTACATATAGTTAAATATACTATTGTTTTGTGAAAATATAAGGTGTTTTATTTAAGTTTAATAGTGTAATAATTTCACAAGTGCTCAACATATACTACTACTATAATAATTTTGTCCGTGTTTTATCGTAAATATATTTGGTTATGTTATAATGTGTATATGTCAGCGGCAGTGTTGCCAACAGTATTTTTTTAATTCCGTTAAATTTGTTGTAGGTTTCCGTCAAAAATCCGTAAAATTTTTTTTTCCGTCAATAAAATCCGTCAGAATAAAAAATGTGCCAAACAAATAAAATTTATTTTATAATAAAATTTTATAAAAGAAGAACTTATATTAAAAATCGAAATTAAAATCGTCATCACTGTCCGTACCATCAACAGGTTGGCCCATAACAGTGGAGGTTAAAGGTTCGCTTTGCCTATAGCTTTGCATAGTCCCCACCATACAAATTACTTTTTCAGGCAACTCATATGAAAAGCAGGTTTTATCGTTCCTCTTCAGCCCTGAGCTTATATTCAAAATTGCATTTACCATACTTTCCTTCATTTATTGCGCAGCTTTGATTTCACAATATTCATGACCCTAAAAACCCGTTCTGCCTCTGCATTGGAGTATGGCAAAAGCAGAATTGAAAAAGCAAAATCGCATAACTCCTTGAAAGGATTTGTGCCTGTAGCATCCTCATACTCTTTGACTTCGGACAAAAACGCCACAGTGGCATTGATGTTCTCCCATTTAGTGTAATTTATGGCGTTCCATTGCGTCTCGATTAGAGATATTTCATGTTTTGAATACTCTAAATGGGCCAATAAGGGACTTAAAGATTCTTTGTGAACCCTTAATACGTTTTTGCATGAGAGTAGATTGGTTTTCTGCAGGATTTCGATATTATCAGGTAACCTACAGTAAACAAGACGGAGACTCTTTTAGGGAACATTGAGAAATGAGAAACTGACTACTTACCTCAAACGTAATATTTACTTTTTTCTGTCATTTTGGGAGTAAAATTAATTTTTTGCTTGGCGTAATGGCGCCAACATATCTGTATTCTTTATATGTTTCTTCGAAATCATATGAGTTTTAAATCAGAATATTTATTGCTACTACTTACGATGCATCGACAAAATATGCACTCAGGGAATGACTCACCAGAATTTTTATCTGTTTTCATAATAATCCAGTCTTTAAACAGCTTGTCTTGAAGCCATTCACTACGAAATTTTTGTTTATATTGCACTTTCGGCATTTTTGTCACTGTAAACAAGATTAATTGCACAATACACTGAGAATAAGATTATTCAACTCACTAAAATCAAGACGTATATACGCCAGTGCCACATACACAATGCAATGATCCAATAATTATTTTGAGAGGATTCGGGGCCCGGGAAGTCCCGGTCGAGCGGTATACTACCGCCGGTAGTCTGTGGTGCCAATCATGCGGAACCAATGACATAGTGTAATATGATATTTACAGATAAAAAAATAGCTTGAATCGGTAAACAGCCAGTGAACACACTTACAGAACTTAATTTAGAATTTTTTGACGGAAACTTAGTTTCCGTTAAAAAATCCGTCACCCGTTGAAACTGTTTTTTTTCCGCTCCCCTTCACTAAAATCCGTTAGATATGACGGAAAATCCGTTAAGTTGGCAACACTGATGTCAGGTTATGTGATTGTTTGTGGTATTATTGTCGGTAAGGTTGCAAATTATAAGTAACTTTTGCTGTGTAGTTTTGCTATTGATCATAAGGTAGAGCCAGTATAACCTAAATCATATTTACAACTCATATATTTTAATTTTATTTATAAACTTATCTATATTTGGGTTTTTGGATCTTTGTCGATTAAAACAATCTTAACTTATTAACATTGTTTATTTTGACTTGTTTTTTTACGTTTCGGACTTGGTGTAGTCCATTTTCAAAAAATTTTTAACACTTTATGATTTACATTATGTGATTGTATATATTAGTCTTATTTTTATTTTAATATAATTCCACTAGAGATTGCTTATGTCTTATATGATATTTTCCATGTTGGTCATACTGCAGAATTCAACTCCCATTTGAATTTCCCGCTATAAACATACGTTTATACGTTACAATTTATAGGTATTCTATTTTGAAATTTTCCCCGTTTTTCCTAGTCCTCGAACAGAATTGTTAGAGTTTAAAAAATGCATTGATATATAGTTTATTTCAGTATTTGGGGCTGAATTCTGCAGTTTTACCACCATGTTTGTTCTTGATATAATGTGGGAAAATCAACAAAAATTTACGTGACTTACCGATACACACATACAACTAATGAGAGAAAATTATAGTCGAATTTTGATACCTTCTAGCTTTAATATCAAATTATATTATTAATCTTTGAGCGTAATTTTTGAAAAATATTCAATATTTGAACTGTTTACCTATTTTTTCATGATTATTATCCAAAAATCTTGTTGAAATTGTACTCAAAGTTTGAAGATTTTGCATAAAATTTGATGAGTTTGCATCATATTTTAAGGTTTGTCCTGAAGGGCCCCATATACTACTATAGTATATCATCATTACAAATTTCATATTTATAGATAGTATTCAACAGATGTTTTTCATTGGTTTTGTTTACTTTTGCGGGAGTCATTCCAATAGTTCTGTGAATGTTGGAATAATTGTATTTGTGTAATATATTTGGTAGAATATCAATCCATCTAAAATTCTTATTAATTTCGAAATATATTTTCATTTTTTCATTTATTGTTCTATTGAATCTTTCCACAATAGCTGATTTTTCTTCGTTCTCTGTATGATATAATTTTATTTTATATTTTTCTATATGGGGCCCTTCAGGACAAACCTTAAAATACACAGCCAATCTCTAACTCATTAATTTTTTAATTCTACTAGCATTAATTACACAAATTGCTACACCACATAAAGAAGTAAGAATATTCAAAGAAGTAAGAATATTCAAATAATGAGACTTAAAATCTAATATTTCTTTAATTATTATTATCATGTTTAATTCTTCAAATATTTCTAATTTTTTGTATAAATCATACTTACAGATATTATTTAATATTTCATTGTTTAAAATTAATTTAAAATCTACTAACCATGTCAAAATTAATACAAGTTCACTATCTTCGAGTTTTGATAAATATTCCAAAAGTTTTTCATTTCTATTACTTTGTTCTAAGATAATTAAACATTCCAATATTAACGTTTGTTCATCATCGGTATATGATTCTTCAATTGGTGATAATATAAAACTTATCCTCAAATCATAATAATCTAATTCTTCCTCATAAAACAGTTTTAATGTTTTATCAAATTTAAATAAATCTATAATGTGTTTAATTTTTTCTTCTTTCATTTATATATAATTTTTTTTAAATATTCTCTGTAATTGTATTGTTTATAACATCATAAATAATTTCGGAAGTAGACATCAAACAAATATAACAAACAGTACCTTCTTTACCACCACTTTGTGGATCAATATTTTTATCAAAATCAACATATAATACAATATTATTTTTTGTGTTTGAGATACTTTCAGACTGATTAGTCATATCTATTACATACATTGGTCTTTCATTTTTAAATTTATCTAAATCTAAATACATTAAAGGTAACTCTTGATATGATTTATAAAATATTTTTTTGTAATCACAGTACATATTATAAGCAATACCATAAATAAAAAAGATTGAGAAATTATTAAAAATACAAATAGTTATAATTTGTTCAGAGAATTTCAATAATATAATTTATAAAGGTGAATATAGAAAATTAAAAATATATTTATATAAAAATAAAAATAATTTTGATGTTATAAACAGTTTAACAGGATTCTATGGAAGTTCATATTATTGTGAAATGTGTGATGAAGTATATAAAAACAAAAATAATCATAAATGTAAAGAAGACACAAAAGTATGTAATCTTTGTAAAAGACCAGAACATAGTGATATTAATAAAATTTATTGTGAAAAATGTAATAGATTTTGTTATAATCAGGAATGTTTAGAATAGGTATCACAAAAAAGTGTGTGAGAATGTTTATAAATGTAATAAGATTTTATTAAAAAGCGAGGATCACAATTGTGGATACTACAAATGTAGAAATTGTGAATGTGTGGTTAAAGAAAATGAACATAAATGTTATATGCAACATAGAAAACAGAAAGGTGGTATTTTTATATGAGTCCTCTTGATTTTGTTCGGTGGTCGGAGTTGCCTCCATTTCCACTCCAATTTCATTACCCGGGGTTGTGTATGTTTTGTGTTATTGTGTGTAGTTGTGTGTTTGTGTGTTACGTTTGTTTACCCTATATGGAATGCTGTGTGTTTTGCTACATTTTTGTGTGTTTGTGTTGACCTCTGTTTATCTGTTAATTTTTGATTTTTTTCGCGGCTATTTGGATATCGTTATCCTCTGCGCGTCTTTTAATTTACTTAAGTCCGTCTTTTTTAATTAGTCTCCGTTTTGGATTTATTATTTTTCTTATTGTGGGGTTTTCGTGTGACTTTATTGTTTCTATTGTTTTTAGTGTTCGTTTGCATATTATTGTTTCGAGTTTCGTCTCTTTATGTATCTGCGCGTTTGTCATGTATCGCGGTGCTTTTATCGCGAGTCTAATTACCTTGTTTATTTTCCCTTGTACCGGCATATGTTGCGCCCGCGAGTATTATTGTTTTTATTATTAATATTTTATTTTCCAGTGTTAGTTTGCTTTTGCCGTTTAGTATCGGGTACAGTGCGTGTGTTGTGAACCCTATTTTTCGTTTTAATTCTTTAATTTGTGCCGTATATGTTAGTTGTGAGTCCATTGTAACCCCGAGGTATTTAACTTTTTCCTGCCAGTGTATTGTGTGGCCTTCGAGTTTGACTTCGTCCGGCCTTTTGTGTCGTTTTCTGTGTTGGAAGTAAATTGCCGCGGTTTTTAGTGGGTTAATTTTAATTTTCCATTTGTCGTACCAGTCCTTTAGGAGGACTAGATTGTTTTGTAACTGCTTGTGTATGTACGATGTTCGTCTGCTGCTTATGTATATAGCGGTGTCGTCTGCGTATTGTGCGATATTACATTTTTCTATTGTGGGAATATCCGAAGTGTATATGTTATACAGGAGCGGTCCGAAAACGGATCCTTGTGGTACTCCTGCTGCTATGTGTTCGATTGTCGATTTTTCGTTTCCGATTGTGACATTAAATGTACGGTTCTTTAGGTAATTGTCGGTTATTTTTATTAATGTGTTTGATATTTTGTGACGTTTCATTTTGTGTATGAGGCCGGCGTGCCAAACCCGGTCGAAGGCCTTTTCAATGTCGAGAAAGATTGCGCCCGTTGATGTCGATATGTTCATTTTTTCGGTTATGTGTTCTGTTAGTCTTAGTGCCTGTTGTGTGGTTTTGTTGTTTTTCCGGAAACCGTATTGAAAATTTGGGATTATGTTTTTGTTTTCGACTTCGTTTTCAAGTCTTGTCTGTATTACGCGTTCTGCCAGCTTACTTATTGACGGAAGTAAGCTTATTGGCCGGTAATCTGCGGTTGTTTTTGTTGTTTTTCCAGGTTTGTGGATCATTATTATCTGCGCGTGTTTCCAAATCGCGGGATAGTGCCCGTGTTTTATTATTCCATTTATTATGTCGGTTATAATTTGTATACCGGTTTTTGGTAGGTTTTTTATTGCAATGTTAGTTATCCCGTCCGCTCCCGGGGCTTTTCGGTTTTTAAGGTTTTTAATTATTTTTTCCACTTCGTCGGTATTTGTGGCGTCGATTTCTCCATCTGCTATATCGATTTTTGTATTTCGTTGCCGTTCAATTTGGTTTGTAAATGTGTTATGCTTCGGTATTGTTGGGTTCGTTTCGAATTGTTTCTTTAACGCGTTCGCGAATTCGTCTGCTTTTTCTTTATCAGTTATTGCCGGTCCGTTTGCTGTTTTTAGCGGTGGAATTTTGTTTTTTTTGTTTGTTAGGGCTTTTGTCATCTGCCAGAGTGTTTGATCTTGCGTGTTAAGGGATTCAATTTTGTTATTCCAGTTTTTATTAAAGTGTTCGATCATGTCAGATTTTATTTCATTAGTTATCGCGTTTAATTTTGTTTTTATTACCGGATTTAGCGTTCTTTTATATTCTTTAAGTATGTTTTTTTTGAGTCGTAATTTTATTTTTAGTTCAGTCGGGATGTTAAGTTTTGTGTCGATGGTTTTAGTTTTTGTCGTTTGTGCGATAGCGTTTTTTATGTCATCTTCCAGTGTGATCACTGCTTGATCGATGTCTTTCGCGTTGTGAATTTTGACTGTTCTGAGTACTAGGGATTCTTTAAATTTTCCCCAGTCTGTCTTATTAAATGTTTTTTTCGTTCTACTTGTGTCCATGTCAAGCGTTAATATCACTGGAAAATGATCTGAGGAGAGGTCGTTTATAGTTTCTATTGTATGTGTTGTGGTTATGTTTTTAAGTATTGCTATGTCTAAAACGTCAGTAGTACCCGTTGGTATGTGTATGTGTGTGGGTTCCACAGGCCCGATTACATTGAGGTTGTTGTCTTGTGCTATTTTCTTTAGTTTTTTACCGTTTTTATTGGCTACTTTCGAGTTCCAGTTTTGGTGTTTCGCGTTAAAATCTCCCGCAAATATTGTAGGTGTGTTTTGATTGAAGATCGTTTGTATGTCTGATTCTACTATGTCTAATCCGGAGGGAAGATAACTTGCGTAAAGGTTTATCGGTCCCCTTTTTGTGTTTACTTGTATGCCTGTGTTTTCGATGATATGGAGTGTTTTGTATTCAAGTTCGCTGTGTTTTATTGTTTCGTGTACGAGTATAGCGGTTCCGCCGCCTTTTTGTACCGGCCTATCGTGTCTGTATGTTTTGTATTTTTGTATTTTTAATGAGTGACTTGGTTTTAGATGTGTTTCATTTAGCAGCATTACGTCTATTTGGCGTTCGTCTAGAAATACGTGTAATTCATGTTTTTTGTGTGTTATGCTTTGTGCATTCCAATATAGGCTATTTTAATGTTGTGTTTGTGATTCATTGTCTGCGTGCGTGGAAAAGTTTTGTGAGTTCGTTTGTTTGTTCGAAAAAGCTTTGTGTTTGTTGGGGTGTAGGGTTTGTCGAGCTAAATGTTAGGAATAGTTTCCCAATCATGAGTGCAATTGTGTCGTCAGCTTTTTCGTGTGAGTTAAGTGTTGGTTTTGGTGTATTTTCCCGAGTTGTGGGTGTGGTTGCGGTGATGTTATTTGTCTGTTGTCTTTGAGTCCACGCGTTGTGTTTTGGTAGTGGTGCTTCTATGAGTTTGTGTTTTTGTATTGGTGTGTTTATTGGGTTATTTGGATTCTTTTTGCATGATAAGCTGAACGAGAGGTGAGCTCCGCCACAGTTTGCGCATTTAGGGGGGGTGGTTGACGGCTTTGTGCATTCATGCGTCGAGTGTGACTCTCCGCACTTCATGCACTGTGACACTGTACGATGTCTGTTCTAAGTCTGAGGGACTCTACTTTTACTTCTAATCCGCAAACTGTGTGGATGTCGAAAATTGACTTGTATTCTTTGTCTATTTCTATTAAAATAAGGGGGGCTGGAAGGCGGTCTTTACCGTTCATCCTAGTGATTTTTGCGATCGGATAGTTTCTAGAATCTAGATCGGCTTTGATGTCCTCGTCGGTCAGGAATTGGGGTACGCCTCTGATGACGATTTTTAATTTTTTTTTCGCTACGGAGTTGGTATGTGAAAGATTGAATGGCTTTTTCGTTGAGAATTCGGTTGAGATAGTCTTGTTCTGTTGATGGAGTGATTTGGACTCCGGCCGGGACGGATCTACTTTGTGTGTATTGAATGTTGTGTGTTTTCATTAGATCTCGGACTCGATACCATTGTGTTGGGTCAGTGATTGTAATTGGGGAGATAGAGGGCATTTTGGGTAATTGGATTGTGTTGTTTGCTGTTTTTGTGTGTGTTTTGTGCTGTTTGTGTGTGTTTGTGTGTTTTGTGATGTTGGTACTTACCCCGGGTTTCTCTGCGGAGGTGGAGGCTGTCGGTTCTTCTTCGCTGCTGTCCATTGGCGTCGTTTCTTCTTTCTTCGTATCTTCGTCGATCGTGCGGAGTGCTTCGTACATGTTGCTCGTTTCTATTTCCGGTGATTCTGTCTTCTGCCGTTTGTTGGACTTTCGTGGTGGTTTTTCGTTTTTCTTGAGCTCGTTTATCTTGTTTTCGAAGGCGATGTGCATCATCTTCATAAAGTTTTCCATTGTATTTTGCAGTTCATCGTATGTGTCAATATTCTGCAATATATCCATTGCTATACGTTGGCCGTTGTCGTTGTTGTCGTTGGTGCCAGCCATTTCTTCTGGTTTCGCTGCGTTGTCGGTAAAATATATTATAATATAATATATCGGTCGTATTTATTCTATTACTACCGATGTGCTCAGAGCCATCGATAGCGTGCGAATGAAAGGTGGTATATGTATTAACCCTTGTATAGCAAACGCCAATTAAATTGGCGCGTGGAGGGGTAAGTTCGCGCAGGATTAAAAGTAGTGGGGAGATTTGTATTTGGATTTACATCAAATGTCAGATAATTCTAACCACTGAGCGTGTATCACTTTATGATCCCCTAGCAAAGACATTATGTTCCGTCAATCGTCAATGACAAATGTATCTGACAATTACTTGAGTAGTGGGGGTGGACGTTTTTAAAAACGGCTTCTGCGTACCCCCTCCTCGCGCCAACTTAATTGGCGTTTGCTATACATGTAATAATAAAAGTGATGAACAGTCATCATATTGTACATATTATGAGAAATATATATTCTTTGATTATGAAACTCAACAAAATACAGGAATACACATACCAAATTTAATAATAACCGAGGATTATAGTGGAGAAAAGATTATATTTGCTGAAAACGGAAGAAGAAATTTTTTATCTAATGAACGTTTCTGTAGATGGTTAATATCTAAAAAACATAAAGGATATACTGCTATAGCACACAATGCTAAAGGTTATGATTCGTATTTTATTTTAAAATATTGTGTTGAGAATGGTATAAAACCTTATACAATATACAATGGTACTAAATTAATGTTGTTAGAAATTCCATCAATCAGATTAAAAATTATAGATTCAATGAACTTTATTCCAGGACCATTATCATCATTTCCAAAAACATTTGGATTAACAGAACTAAAAAAAGGATACTTTCCACATTTATTTAATATTCCAGAAAATCAAAATTATGTTGGAAAAATTCCTGATACCAAATATTATAGTCCGGATACTATGAAACAAGAACAAAGAAAAGAATTTTTAAAATGGTATAAAGACAGAACTCAAGAAAATTATATATTTAACTTCAAGAATGAATTAGTTGAATACTGTAATGATGTTAACATTCTGAGAAGAGGTAGTTTAGAATTACGTAAACAATTTTTAGAAATTGCAAATATAGATCCATTTCAATATTTAGCGATTGCAAGTGTGTGTATGGCTATATCAGTGGCAGCTCTTGATGACGTACGATGTGCGCTGCTGCACGGATGAGACTACTTCGAACTATTTCGGAAGATTTCGGTACGGTTACTTGCTTCTCTGTATATATGAAAGCTTAAACGAAGTAGTCTCATCCGTGCAGCAGCGCATATCATACGTCCTCAAGAGCCGCCACTAGGCTATATATAGATCCAAATATTTACAAGATACAATCGGAGTAATAGAAGATGATAAAAACGATGTATTTAGTAAAGCATCAATACCTTGGTTGAACACTTTTGAAGATGTGAAACACGCAATGAATGGTGGTGAAGTAAATATATGTGGTAATAAAGTTGTTGGTTATAATGAAAAAACTAGAACTGTATATCAATATCACGGTTGTTTCTGGCATGGATGTCCTAAATGTTACAAAGAATACACAGTTAATAATGTAAATAAAGAATGTATGGGAGATCTAAATGAGAAAACAAAACGTAGAACAAAACAAATTATAGATGCTGGATATAACGTTGTAGAAATGTGGGGATGTGATTGGATTAATTCTACAAAATATAAAAAAATAAAACACAAAATTATAGAAAAAATAAAATATAGAGATGGATTCTACGGAGGAAGAACAAATGCAACAAAATTAAAAATAAATGGAAAAAAATTAAGATATATAGATGTTTGTAGTTTATATCCAACAGTAAATTATTATGATTATTATCCAGTTGGTCATTCAAGAACTATTAAAGATATAAACGTTTGGGATGATAATTGGTTTGGATATATAAAAGCTAAAGTATTACCACCAAAAGAGTTATATCATCCTGTACTACCAATCAAGGAAGAGAAATTATTGTTTCTACTATGTCAGAAATGTGATGAAGAAAAATCTAAGAAATGTAATCATACAGAAGAAGAAAGATCTATAATAGGTACATGGACAACTATAGAAATGAAGAAAGCATTAGAAAAAGGGTACATAATTAAAGAAATATATGATGTACATCATTTTGAAAAAAAGAGTAGGTAATCAATTATTTCAAGGTTATGTGAGAGATTTTATGAAAATTAAATTAGCATCTAGTCCTTGGGAGAATAAATATAAAAGTAAAGATGAATATATACAAATAATTAAAGAAAAACTTAATATAGAATTAGATCCTGAGAAAATTGAAAATAATCCTGGAAGAAGAGCAGTAGCTAAACTATGTTTGAATAGTTTTTGGGGTAAGTTTGGACAAAGACAAAATATGAGTCAGACAGAATACGTAACAAATGTAAGAAAATGGTATGAATTATTATTAGACGATAAAATAGAAATATCAAATACAGTATTTATAAATGAAGAGACAGTACAAGTTACATATAAATATAAAGACCTATTTGTTGAAAATTCAAACAATGTAAACATTCATGTGGCTACATTTACAACATCAAATGCAAGATTGAGATTATACGATATGTTGGATAAATTAGGAGAGAAAGTAGTATACTATGATACAGATTCTATTGTGTATATTGATGATGGTATTGAAACTATTAATACAGGTTGTTTATTAGGAGAATGGACAGATGAATTGGGTAGTGATGATTACATTACAGATTGGTTATTAACAGGTCCAAAAAGCTATTATTATAAAACATATAAAGGTAAAGAAGTAATGAAAATAAAAGGATTTACGTTGAATTATGAAAATTCCAAAAAATTGAATGAAGTAGCAATTGAGAAAATGTTATTAAAAGAATTAGATGAAGTTGTATTAAAATATGATATGATTATGATATACTAAAACAAAGAAAATTGTTACTAAGAAAGACGTAACAAAGAAATTTAAATTTGGATATAATAAAAGATTAGTAGAAGAAAACTTTGACACAAAACCGTGGGGATATTACTAAATTTTATAGATATAAATGAAAAATCAAACATATTGTGTTAAATGTAAAAAAATCACTTTGAATAATAATTCAAGTGTTGTCAAAACAAAAAATGGAAAAACAAGATTATCTTCTAAATGTTCAGATTGTAATTCATCCAAAAGTCAATTTATAAAAAAAAACTAGAAGCGCAGGAATTACATAAACCTGTAATTACAAAATTTAAAAAAAGGAAAATAATTACTCATGGAATAGATGACTTATGGGCTGCTGATTTAGTAATAATGAATAAATATTCAAAAAAAATGACGGATATAAATATATGATAAATGTTATTGATACATTTTCAAAATATGCATGGAGTAAACCTCTGAAGACAAAAAATGGAGAAGAAGTAATTGAAAAAATTATAAAAGAAGCAGAAAAAGTAAAACATAACCCACCAAATTTATTACATACTGATAAAGGAACAGAATTTAAAAATAAATATTTTAGAAATATTTTAGAAAAATATAAAATAAAATTATATCATACAGAGAATGAAGAAAAATCAGCTATTTTGGAACGATTCAATAGAACAATAAATGAAAAAATGAAAATATATTTCGAAATTAATAAGAATTTTAGATGGATTGATATTCTACCAGATATATTACACAAATACAATTATTCCAACATTCACAGAACTATTAGAATGACTCCCGCAAAAGTAAACAAATCCAATGAAAAACATCTGTTGAATACTATCTATAAATATGAAATTGGTAATGATGATCCTGTATTTAAGATTGGTGATAGGGTTAGAATAACAAGAAAGAAAGAAGCATTTTAAAGCAAATATAAAATTAAATGGACGAGGGAGGTATTTGTTGTTGATGAAGTTCTAATGACAAATCCCATTACATATAAAATAAAAGATTTGGACGGTGAAGAAATTATTGGTGGATTTTACAAACAAGAATTACAAAAGACAACATTTTAATAAAAATGATAAAGTTTCATTTCAAGTTCATATCTTTATACAATTGTTCTGAAGGGCCAGATACTCAAAATTTATAAAGTAACACTAATTCGAAATTATTTTCATATTCTAAATATTATTTCCAATTTTTTGACTGAAAATTTTTTTTTTTTATTTTAATTTTTTAACGGTTAAAATTAGGGGGTAAATGAGTGAAAAACTGATGTTTTTTCATAAATATTCAATCTTTGAGCGTAATTTTTGAAAAATATTCAATATTTGAACTGTTTACCTATTTTTTCATGATTATTATCCAAAAATCTTGTTGAAATTGTACTCAAAATTTGAAGATTTTGCATAAAATTTGATGAGTTTGCATCATATTTTAAGGTTTGTCCTGAAGGGCCCCATATACTACTCACAATAGATTTAGAAAAGTCGCAATGGAATTAACTCGGTGCTACCACACTAAACAATGTAGCGACTTGCCAGGCATTTTCTAAATTATTATTTAGGTTCGGCAGTTCAATGTTAAGATATATTAACACACTTGCACCTTACTGAATTCTTTTACTTCTATTCAACTCAATAATTATAATTACAACGATAAATAATCTAATTACCTTTGCAATAAAACCGTAATGTGGAGATTTATTTAGGTTGTATTTGAAAGTTCCTTCCAACGTTTGTGAAAAAAAGTAATGCGTAAGTAGCTCCTTTAACTTCTTCGAGACTAATGTGTACCCATTCAGAAGAAGGGCCATTTGTTTCTTACCTTAATTGTGCCCAAATAAAATTCAAAAATTGTTTAAAAATTAGAATTGTTAGTAGTTTTAAATTGGAGTAAAAAAAAGTATTTCGAAACGATAGAAGTGATAATTTTTCAACCCGAAAAATAATTTTAAACACAGTGATAGACAGTGATGATAGTAATATAGCAATATAGGATATAAGAACAATATAAATTTAAAACTTACTTCAAAAAAGAAATAAGGAAGCTAATGATGTGAAAAACTAATTTTTAAAGTCTGGAAGAATCTTAAATTGAAAAATCAAATTAGATTATTGTAAGTGGACAAGTGGACATATACTAGTAATTAAAAATAAAATATTAAAAATAAAAATGGTTACTAATATGCTTGCCTTAAATGGATTATTTATAATTCGCGTTAAAAAAAAATTCATAACTTTAACCGCAGCGCCATCTTCAATAGAACTCGAAAACTAATCTATCATAGTTTTAATGAGATATGTTAGATGGTGCATAACTTTGGATAAAAGCTGTAATGGTTGGTTCAGTCAGCTCTCCTTAGTCCTAACTCCTAACTTAGTATTCGTCTTAGTCTCGATATTAGTATTAGTCTCAAGAAAATAGTTATCGTTCATTCGAAAATTGGTAAAGCTTTACGCCTGCGCATTATATAACAATTCCGTACGCGTAGCCATGGCAACAAGAGATAAGCAACAAACACATAACCTAAAGTAATGTTTATTTCGTTCGATGGCATTAGTTTGAAATAGGTAGGTATAAGAAAAACTTTAGCGGTAAAAATGAATGAGAAATTTGATGATGGACGATTAATCGAACTAGTGCTTAGTTTGCTCATATATATGATAAAACAAATAAAAAATATAAAAATAAACTAGCTGTGGAAAACCATAAGTGAATTTATGAATACTCCAGGTAACGTAAACTTCGCTTTGCTCTCTTAATTGTATGTCTTTATGGCCATTTATTGTTTTCGCAATTTTTAATAGTTCTTTAAAAACATCCGGTGTCATTCTTGTGTATTTAAAAAATTGTTTAAAATCTGGTTCAATGTTTTTCATATCTTTTACAAGTGTAGCAAAATGTCTATGAATATTCCTATCTTTATTCAATGGGTGAACCTCAAAACGTCTTCTTCTTTTTACGTCAGTTAGCACACAAGTGGAAGCACTAAACTGGTAAACTGGTGAAAGAATACAAAAGTAAGTCTGCTCGTGATTTCGTCATTTTGAGATTGTCAACTAATTCTATTCATTTGAAATCTTCAAAATAAACACTTATTACCCTGCAAAGTACAAAAACATAAATATTTTAGCTTATTAAATTTATCCGCAGCGCTTACCTATCTACCGAACACAAAAGATAACAAAAGTAATTAAAATGGTTTAAAACCAATAAAAACAATAACAAAGCTGAAGTACGCCGGAAATCAATACAAACTTGAAGTGAAGTTGCTTTGGTTTCTGGTCTTAATCTTAGTCCTAAATGTTTAATATCAGGAACTTTCAAGGTCAAGATCCTGAAGACTAATACAAGGATAGGGAGGGAATTGTATGAACACAAACAATAATTACATATCACTGAACTTCTTTAAGGTTAAGACTAATACTAAGTTAGGACTAAGGAGAGCTGACTGAACCAACCATAACTCATGCATTCTTAATAATATATGACAGCGATATCGGATTTGATCTCGATGTCGTTAACTAATAACTTCCCACTGAACTATCGACGGACTAAAAATGCACAATATTACGTAGTATTTGTGATAAATAAAAACCTTAAATAACACCTATTACGTCCCAAGTATTTGCTTACTTATTTTTTGAATGACTTCAAATGAGTACTTACTGGTACTTACCTACTAGTGAAATACACTTTCTAATGGCATATGAATTTAAACAGTGTGGCAACCTCAACTTACTATGTAAATAGATAAGTACGCAAGCTTATGGCAAGTACTATATGAGGGTGTGAAAAATCGGGTCCCTTGAAAGCAAGCATTGGAATCGGCCCGAAACCATCAGCAAAGAGATTTTGAGGTTTTATTTTTGGTTTGTCATTCAAGTACCTACTTTATACCAGGCATATGTAAATAAAATCTGAAACTTTTGCGCGGATAGCTTCTATAGGCACTTTAAAAATAATATCTAACGTTAAGCATCCTTTAATGATGAGGACATTATTTTATTTCTTATTGCCTAAATATTAAAAAAAAAAACGCAAATACTTAAAGTTGCTGGTATAACTAATGATGGAAAATTAATCACAATTTATACATCCGATAGTTCGCTATTCACACAAAGTCTATATATATGGCCGCCATAAATAAATGAACACCAGTAAATGTTGAGATATTCTAGTGAAATTTTTCGGAAATACGACAATGATTGGACGGAAGGTGAGATATTTAAGAAGAAGCTACTTAAATTTTCACTGTAGTCTCATGTTTAGCTTGACAGATACGGTTGCTTAAAGAAGACGTGTTTAGTGAAAGTTGTAAAATAGATAAAATCACTGTTAGTGGTGCAATTCAGTGTTTTTTTTTAAGAAGATGAACACAAATGAAATTTTGGCGGATATGCAGCAAACATTTGGCAAACGATCCTCTTTCTAAGGCCACGATTTGTTGCTGGGTTGCTCACTTTAAAAGTGGCGACATGATTCTCGAAAATAAAGAACCTCCTGGATCACCAGGTCGTGTTACCATTCCAGAAATGATTGAAAAAAATTGTGATGTCGTGTTACGTGACAGAAGAGTGTAAGTGAAGACGATTACCAAGGCTGTGGACATGTCTATTGAACGTGTACACCACATTTTTAATGTCCATGTTTTAAGCATGTCTAAGTTCTCTGTCAGATAGGTGCCGCGTTTACTAAATGTGGATCAAAAACGCGAAAAACAGCGAATATTCAATGACAATTTGAAGCTCTTTAGCATTAACCCCGTAGCTTTTTTTTTGCTTTGTTGCCGTCGATGAAACTTAGCTCTATTACTATCTGCCAGAATCAAAACAACAATCATGACTATCCTCCGCCAAAGAAGGCCGAGACGTATCATTTGACTGGAAAGGTAAGGGACACGATATTTTATTCAAAAGATTCAAAGGAGATACTTCTTATCGACTATCTCACAAAGATCCAAGCTATTAACGGGGCATATTATGCTGCTGTTCTGGACAAATTGAAAGTTGCCATTACTGAAAAGAGACTCGTAATTACTCGAAAGATGTATCGTGACAATGCACCAGTTGACAAACGATGAATTACGATTCCAGGTTGTGGTTTAACCACCCCATTCACCGGATTTGGTCCCATTAGACTTTCACTTATTCCCAAAACTCAAGCTCTTTCTTGTCAGAAGAAAATTCAAGACAGACGCGGAAGTTATTGCAAAAGTAGAGCAGAATTTTGACTACCTTAATACTGATGATTATTAAACTAGTATAATGGCGCTCAAGCACCGGGCCTAAGTGTATTATTGTCGAGGGGAAATACGGTGAAAATGAAAAAGAAACGTTGCCGTAATTCAAGTGTTTCATTTTAAGTCTCGCCTTCAATCAATCATCCTCGTATATATTTTATTCGTATTAAGAAACGATGAAAATTTTAGCAAAATATGATCGTAACAATTTATAGAAACAGTAATAATGCGTGGATCTTCCCGTTTCTTATGCATTCAGCGAACACGTACTTCAAATAGGGAATCAAAGATAGCCTGGGGTATACTATCCAAAGCTTCTTCAAAAGTCGTTCTTTGTTGAAGAACATCTACATTGTTGGGGAGTGATTCTAAATTATTGATCCTGCTATATCCCACACAAGTTTCATTGGTCAAGGAGAAGGCTATGGTCAGCCATCAATAATAGCATTGTCCAGAAACTTAATCCAAGGATATTACTGACGTAGCAAATCGCATTTAATGTTCTTTGAATTACTACTAAAATAGAACTAGTTTCATGGCACATAGCCTTCACACTAACGCACCTTCAGTAAGAGCCATGTGTCGCTGTACAGAAAACTGCTAGTTTATCCCTTCTCCTGTACGTCTTATTATTTTGCAACCATCATGAGGCTATAAACAAAGCCGAGATTCGTCACCGAAGAAGACTCCTCACTTCAGTGCAACCTTTCCTTACACTACTCTAGCTGTGCAATTTTATGGCGTGAAGTTGAAGGTAAGCAAAGAAATGGTCGGTACGATCTAAGCCCAAAAGATCGAATTCTTCGATATATAAATAATACAGAGATTTGTTAATTAATTAAATCATAATTACAGAATATTCTTGCAAGGATAAGAAGATAAGAATTATTATTTGTTATATACATGGTTTTAAGCTTAACTCAATTCAAATGTAGGGGAACATTCGGTCACTAACATTGATATCTGTGTTAAAACTATTATCGTCGATTGATGAAGGACATACTTATTGAAACTTCATTATAACGACATATTAATTTGCTTTAATTGTTCAAATAAACAACTAAAAACTTATCATAATTTATTAACACTATTCACCCCAAAATAACATTTACTATGGAAACAGAAATAAATAAAAGCATTAATTTTCTAGACTTAACCATAACACACAAAACTGATAAACACGAGTTCGCTATATACACATACAGACACTATAATACACGCTAATTTATTTCATCCTATAACACAAAAGTTATCAGCATATCAATCGATGGTGTATATATTAATTAAAGCACCTATGAGTAAAAGTAATTTCGACCTCGAACTAAATAGGATATACACAATAGCATTAAACAATGATTACTCTATAAATATTATCAATAACATCCTGAATAGTCAACAAAAATCTAAAACGCTTTCTTTAGTTTGCCCAAAATTAAAAAACAATATAAGTAATTCATACAATTCAATCATTTACTTGGGAGAAATTTCGGAAAAAAATTGGTACTTTCATTAAAAAACTGAATAACGAACATATATCACTTAAAACAGGCAATACTAGAACTAGAACACTAGAACAATACGAGAACATTATTAAAAACAACAAAGGTAAAATAGACAAAAAATCAAACTCTGGTGTATATAATAAGTTAACATGTGAAGATTGTAATTAGATATACATAATACAAACGGGGAGGTCGTTCAAAATTAGTACGAAAGAACACGAGAGAAGTCATAAAGAAAAGAAAACCGATTCAAGTGTCGCAAATCATTGTTTAGAAATTAATCATAAATTTAATATGGATTTCAAAATTTTACATATTCAAGATAAAAGCAAACAATGAACAACTCCTCTGTACTATGTTTAAGATTGTAAAAATTTTTCCACCACCATTTTTTCTCAATTATGTGTACATAAATATTTGAACTTGTATTTAAAATATTCAGTTTTTCATCCACCTAATGAAGCCATTGTATGGCGAAATAATATTGTTAGGGATTTACAATAAACTTTTTGAAACTAGTAGTTTAGTGCTTATTTCTTATCTTTAAAACTATTATTAGAAAATAATTAGCATGACAATTCAATCAACTCAATAATTATTTTTATTTCTCGAAGCTTACTAGCTGAATATTCCCGCTCTCGGGAAGTCTCGGCCGTCTTAAATGCCAGTTTCGGTCATAATATATTGTTTTTATTAGACAAATATCAACCAACATTGCAAACATATATCATAATGTTAAGAGAAAACAACTTAATTTACAAGTAGAGAGCCAAAACTATAACAGAAGCAAAAATATGATGTTTCAGCGTTTCCAAAATGAGATGATGGAACTAATTTTGCTTTATCATCATTGAAGGAAACAGACATATCATCAATTACAGGGAAATCAAATGTTGATGAAAGACCTATTCTTCGTAAAAAATTTACTTCGGATTTGTTTTCCATTGTTTTGAGAATGTGGCCAACGGAATGAGCCATTGTATTCTTGATCAGAAATTTGACTAGTACAAAATTTTTCTCATTGATTGAATCCTTGTTCTTAATTCCTTAATCTCGTCAAAATCATCACTGATGTCGTCATCAACATCAGTACCTAAAAGTCGGAGAAAAATAACTATCACTGGAAGAGCCTTAGAAGTCCTCAATTTTCTTTTTTATTATTCAGCACATTCTTAATTTGCACTTCGACAGTTAATTTTCTTCTAACATTCTTAATTTTTTTAATATTCTTTTCTCATTTTCTTTTTCCCTCAATCCATCTTTTTCTGGTGTATCTGTCATTATTCTGAACTTTCCTGAGTACCATTTACCTTTCATTCTTCTTTCTGCAATTTTTGGGGAATGCCTGGTGTTATTGCTGGTGTTATTTTGCTATTCTTTAGAATATTTATTGCCGCTTTAGATCTACAGGGACTACTTTCGCTTTTACTATCTTAGTATTTGTTGCAATTACTTTCGTCGAATCGTCAAGTTCATTATTTGAAATTTCATTTAGTTCATCTTGCTGTTCATTTTATTGTTGGTTCTCTTTATTTTCTTGAGATTCATTGATTGATTCTTCAGTCACACCAGTAACATATTTGCTTGTAAAGTCTTTATCGGAAAAGGCAAGTCGATTTAAAGTCGAGATTACCGGTTTCTCAAAACTATTATTTGTATTTTTCAACTGAAAGATTTATTAAACATGCAAAGTTTTCTACAGATACTGTCTTACCTGGATTTGATATTAGTTAGTCATTAAAAGTTGTATTGCTATGACAATTCGGACAAAGGTTACAAACTCCCGACGGAACTGAGAAACTTTCCTCTTTCCGCATGTTGGGATAATTCTGACTCACTTCACAACAGAGGTTATTCTGGTTTCGTCAAGATTATATATTTTATCTGAAGTGAACTTGTAACGCTGTAAAACTTCGAAATAGTTGTCAAAAAGTTCATTAACTTTATATTAATTGAAACCTATGCTCCTACAAAAGCTGGTGCTCTCAGGTTTCCGTAAAAGTTAGGTGCCTCCTCATGAATCCTTGCCGCCAACCCAATTTTGCTTTATGAGTTTCTTGAAACTCTGGCGGAATTTTACAGTATGGTAGCACACTTACAAAGTGAAATGTTAATTTTCAATATCAAGATAGAAGAGACCGTAATTCATATCCGAATATTTTTTAATTCTCTAACTTCATCCGTCTTCAAAACTTACGTAACGGTATATTTATTTACTTTGGTACTTTAGTGAATCTACACCTTGACCGTCGTTAGCTGAATCTGCATCTCTTTGTGAACTTTTCTTTAACAAACCATGTTTTGAATACTTGGTAAGAATTTTTTTTAATTTGACTCTGCAATGTGTAACGAACCCCATTAGAAAGTTTATAAATTTAAGCCGTATTGTGTGCGACTTGAACGATAAAACTGTCGTCGCACACGAGGGTCCCCACTTCTCCCACATATTTTAATATTCAAACGCAGAATCTAGTGCGCTGGCCCCTCTCGGGAATTTTTGTTTTTCTTGGGAACTAGGACCTATATAAAGGGCCCCTTTCGCTTATAGAGACATTGATTACTTGCCAACATCACATACTGGCATCTAATTAAGCTTAAGAGGGTCCCTCCTCCCGAATTCTGTCCGGCAAACCTAACTGGCGTGATTCTATTTCCAAAAATTTCACCGGGTATCTTTACTGGAGAGTTTTCTTCTCTGTTATCTTCAAAATCAGGTCCCCTGCCATTGATGTCCATCGAACAACGTACTATTCTATAAGTCCGAGCGCGTGCGTTCGAGTACGGACAAGACGATCCAGGCTTAACGGGAGACGTCTTGTTGGTAAAATAAGACGCCTTCGTGCTTCGATTTCCCAGTTGGACTGTTATTGCGCACGCCCAGGTAGCCGTCAATCTTAACTAACTAGATAGTTATTTTCAAGGTAAAATCGATCACGCCAGTAATTTCTATTTCGTAATAGCAACATTTAATTATACATAATTTCAAATCCCTATTTTTTTTTTTAGTAACCGAGTAAAATCTGCAATGATCCGAAACACTTTCTTTAAGTTTAAATCAAAGTATACATATTATTACATATATACAATTTATGCGGGCAAATTCATATTGAATTATGTTTGTACAATTTTCTTAAGGAGAAAATAGGGATTTCAAATTATAATTAAATGTTGCTGATCGATTTTACGGGGAACATAACTGTCTGGTTAGTTAAGTTGATCTCTTTATACCATAAATTCGTGGAGCTGCTCTTTCTGAAAGTGTTTTTCATCGATGTTTGTACGATCCGTCTTCAAAATGCGCTTGCGTAGCATTTGTGAAAAAGTGCAAAATTTGCAAAATTAACTATCTACACAGGTAATTTTGCAAATTTAACTTTATTGATAAAGAAGTAGGAGAACATTCGGCCAGCTGTCGAATGATCCCCTAACTCATTGCCTGAATCTTTCCTTATTGATATTTTAATAATATACGGAATACTTCTTCTGCTAGTAAAACCTTGGTTTATGTTGAATACTCAAATAAAACTTATAAATATACATATAATAACATATTTTATTTTAAATATTGATTTTGAGGAACTTTAATTTAAAAAAAGCACCCTGACATGACCTTATAACTGGTAAGATTCTTAAAGAAATCTCTGAGCTAGCAGTATAGTATATTACACCTTCCGTCGCAATGGAAGGTTGCCCAAATTCTTTTCATTCCTAAGTCTGGCAAACCTGTGTTAGAAGTTATGTCATACCGCCCGATTAGTCTCCTGCTTACCTTGTCCAAAATATTCGAGAAATTACTCTTGAAAAGACTGAAGCCCTTAATTTATGAACTCGCAATAATCCATGATCATCAATTTGGGTTCAGAAAAATTTATGCTAGTATTGAGCAAGTGCATCGCCTGGTGGAAATCATACATGAGCATATGAAAGAAAAGAATATTGTTCGGCAGCCTTCTTAGATATTTTCCAGGCTTTTTATAGAGTCTGACATGACGGGTATTGTTCAAACTAAAATCAAAATTACCGTACCTTTACTATCAGATTCTGAAAAGCTATCTTACTAATAGAAGTCAAGTACCAGGGTGAACTGACAACACTGAACCGAATGCAAGCTGGAGTACCCCAAGGCAGTGTCATTGGCCCTATCCTTGATCAAAATTATAATTGAGATATACCAACATCGAATATTACAACTACTGCTTCATATGCTGATGATATAGCATTATTAGCGACAAGTAGTGATCCTACAGCAGCATCACATTATCTCCAAAGATCATTAAATAACTTCCAGGAGTAGCAAAGAAAGTGAAAAATAAAAACCAATGAAATAAAATCAATGCATGTAACATATACATTATGTCTTGTTCTTCAAACAATGTTCGGATACTCTAGAATGAAAGCGCCAAATATCTCAAAATCCATTTGGATTAACGGCTAACGTGAAATAAACATATCTTCTAAAAGAGAAAGCAGCTAGGAGTGATGTTCTCCTAACTACAGTAGCTCATTGGCCAGCGATCTTTATTATTTCAGAAAAACAAACTTATTGTATACAAGATGATTTGAAGTGTGGACCTATGGCGTTCAACTGTGGAGAAACGCAAGTGTTTCTAATTTGGAAATACTTCAACGGTTTCTACATTATCTTCACATGAGGACAGTGCGAGAGGAAGCAAAACACGCGATTATCAAGTATCTTATACGCCTTGAAGCACATTCAAATCCTTTGGCTTTGAACCTTTTGGATAATAGTGCACAAACATACCATCTAAAACGTGTAAAGCCTTTAGATATAGTAAACACACACAGTTAATTGACTTATAGTTATAACAGTGAATTGTTTTCTCTTACTTGTATTTGCTAGTACCTCTTTCATTAGTAAATTATGAAATTTACATGGAGTCAATCAAAAAATATGTATAAATTGATACCCAAACATGAAGAGCTTGTTATAGACAATACTATGAATTTGGAAAAACTTACCTTCTCTACTGGTTTATGAATTTTTTTTCAATAAAATGCCCTTAATGTAATTTTATCCCCTGCAAGTAGATTTAGGCGTGTATTTTGAAATTTATTTGAAATAATTGCCCTGGCTCAAAGTTCCCTAGGACCGAATGGGGAACATTCGGTCCTAGGCAACTTTCCCCTACTGTCGTTTGAAATATTTTTTTGAAGAATACAATATGGCATAAATAAATTAATTAATTATAATAATAATTTCATGTATTGATGGGGCATCGATTTCGGCATATTTGGATAGCTCTTCTTGGAACAATTACAGAGCAATTTATAAAAATCCACAAATGGGCCGAATTTTAAGGTGGCTTTTCACTCTTTAAAACGTTTTTACCACACATACCGATAACGCTTTTTTGCATAGTTCCTACAGAACTACCCAGCTAAGTTTTAAAATCAGTGCTCCTAGGTTGGAGGATATTCTTTGTCAGTATATTAAGAATATATGTATTTTTCAGGTTTAGCATACCCAGCCTGGATACTATTACTACATAAAAAGGTAATTATTGTCTCTGAAGATGAATATGGAAACGTTGAATATGAAGAAGGATACATTTGTAGAATTAAGTCCAGAACGAACTTGTTAACATATTACATAGGTGTTGTTATAGCGATATTCGTACCATTAGTAATAGTGATCTGTTGGCTACAGTATAATATAATTAAATTAGTATGTAAAACTAGAAAATCACTAAACAATTCATATTCAATTACTAATAAACAAAACAATACTGAAAGCAATTCCGACATGCATATGACTCCAACAAACGGTACGAGAAGTATTCTGAAGAAATCGTCTATTATGCTTTCAAAGAGAAGCTTTCACGTTCAGCGTAGAATTAGAATTTTTAAAATAATGATTTTTCTTTTGATGGCTTTCTTATTATGCCGTTCACCTCATTGGATTTTTAGTATAATTAAAACAAGTAGAGAAAATAGCGATAATTATTGGATACCAACTTTTCTGCTTAGCGCCTTAGCTCTCTCGGACTGTATTTTAAATCCTTTTTTATATACTTTCCTACCACAAACTATGTCTAAATTGTCACAAATTTGGAAAACATTTAGTGATTTTACCTGTGAAGTATGCTGCTGTTGCTGCTCAAATACTGAATTTGAGCAATTCGAAAGAGAAAATCCTTTTTCTGTTGAAAGCTATGAAAAAAATTATAATCAAAATTTAAATCAACCTTTTAATAAAACTCAAAAAGTAAAATTCGAAGATAAAACTATTGATCAACATGCTAGAAACAGAAAATACTAGGAATAAATTCGATACTAGATTCAAAATGCTTTGACTAAAACAATTCAAATAAGTACATTTTGAATAAGTATTGGTTACCATATTACAGTATAATCCGCTTATAATGGACTCGGATATAATGGAAATCCGGATATAATGGACAAAGTTTATAGGTCCCAATTTCAATCCTATTTAAACATGTGTATTTTAATTCGCTTATAATGGACTTTCGGTTATAATGGACTATAAAACCACGAGAAATCCACTATAAACGGAACGTTTTGGTAATTCCCCTAAATATATACAATAAAATTTGATATTCAAACCGTTATTTGAAAAGGTGCTTTCAGTCGTGTGCATGGGGGATAATGTTAAATTCCCAAGGTCGGACTTTGTTTTAGTTCAATACTACACCTGATTTGGCGCTAGTTGTATCATATATTTAGATATATATATATAGATGTAAACAATAAATATTTCATTGCATTCATAGATTGCATTTGTTTTTGCAGGTTTTGCGTAATTAAGTTCAGTTATGGCTGTAATTTAACTTTAAAAAAATGGTGTTTAAGTGTTGTGTACCAAATTGTAAGAATACAAATAAAGACTATAAAATGCATCGGTTTCCTCACTTGGATGAAGAGGTTAGTAAACAATTAAATACTTGCTATCGCTTTGTGAATAATTGTGTAATAACGTGTTTATTTAGTCATACACTATGTAATATACCATTTTCTTTATAGTTGTACAATTGTTGGATTGGCAGAATTGGCAATAAGAAATTGTTAAACATTGACTCAATTAATGTCAACAGGAATTACCGAATTTGCGATATTCATTTTAGTAATTTCTCCCGTGTACGCATTACTCACAAAACTGGATGAAAAGACCTTAAGGCAAGAAGTATACCATCAGTCTTACTTCCTGGTAAATCATAAATAGCCTTATTTATATATTATATGTGCTTTACAATGAATTATTATAGGTTTTTTGTGAAACTCCCACATTACAAAACTCATTATTAAAATATCGGACAACAATTACAACCATTGAGAATGAAAACAGCGAAGCAGGCCCTTCTAATATTGTTCAAGCACAAGAAGGTATCTACTTAAGAAATCCCACGTTTTAACTTGTATATCAATAAATTATGTGTTACAGAATCTGCAGTATCAATTGGTACTATGTCAAACTTTCCAACTACACCCACTAAGCAAAGTATTACCTCACTGTCTTTTCGAAATGTGAAAACACCTAAATCTAGGAAAGGTAATTATTTTAATATACTTCTGATTGTTCCATGTTTTTTTTTGTAAGAATAGCATCAGATATGTTTTGTCTTTAATTTTTATAATATTTAGCTCACATATGTAATCAATATTTCTTATATATTTAGATCTCAGAAACCGTATTCGAATACAAGCTGTACATTCCTACATTGCTGGCTATGTAATGCGTAGTATTCGAAAAATTACTTCAAATTGCTTAGAATGTGCAACTTTTTTAAAAAAATGAAGAGGCATGTAAGCCAGAACATTTTTTGATAGAAGTCAAAGAATATAGCCGTAACAAATTATTTCGCCCAAATAGTGCTTTTTTAATTAATTTCTCGGAATGCATTGGTATTTTGCATGTTATACTTCCCAAAATATGTCACAAACGAAACATTAAAAATTATTGTATTTCAATGTTGCAAAAACATATACAAATAGATGAAAGTCTATGCAACAAGCATAATTTAAAAGATATTTTTTTAATACGTATTGTAATTTTTTTTATACATACATGGATAAGAAATATAAATAAAAGTTTGAAAGGATTAGACTATAAGAAATATTACAAGAGTAATATTCTGAATACAATTGCAAAACTGGCTCAAAAGAGGTATGTTCAATATAAAACAAAAAATAAAAAAATTAAAATGTTAAAGAGACTCGTATAACATAAAATACAACTACTTTTTTGCTTTTATGCGACTATAGTTTTGACATTACTGCCATTATCAAGGGAATATATACAATATCTTTATATATATATATATATATATATCACTAGAATATTCAATATTACAGAATTGGTAGATTTGTATATGTTTATTGTTCAAGTAAATATTATAATGTAAATATGTCTTGCAATTTTTAATAGTTTTATATTATAAATAAGATCAATTAGAATATCAATTTGTTTTTATTGTTCCCTTCAACAAATCCTTTTACCTATTTAGTTATACATACCGTTTACTGATGAAAGTATATTTTATAAAAATCTGTTCGAATTTGCAATGGTAGAACTGTAACATTTGCGTTTTAAAGAAAAAACGATGGCTTTTCGTTTTTATGGAATGATACAAATGCAACAGCTCTTCGATTGATTAGAACCACAAATTCGAACAGAAATAACCAAAAATTCCAACAAAAATAATGCACATTTAGAATTCAAAAAGCCCGCTGTAAAATAGTAGTTACATACTACACCTGAAATGGCGCTGTTAATGCACGATAATTCAAACAGGAGTTACCAATCTATAGAAGTATATTATCTATGGTCGTGTGTGCGCTTTTGAATGAATAATACATATTTAGATAACATGGAGAAGCATATTAAAAATCGCAAATCATTTTCATTAAATGAAAAGTTAAAAATTATTGAAGCGATTGAAAGTGGTAAATCGCAAAGTACAATGTGTAAGACTTTAAATTTAAATAAATCAACAGTATCAAATATATGGGGAAATCGCTCAAAAATTAAGGATAATTAATGGAAGTTTATCGGAGGTCCCTTGGAGTCCATTATAAGCGGACTATACTGTACTTACTTACGTAAACAAAGAAATTAAAACATGTTTTTATAAGTTTTTTTGATGTATTTAATGTTATGAATAAAAACATTAATAAACATTAGCTTTTATTTTCATGTTGTCCTTTGATACTGCAAACACGGATTGATATACAATGCTAGTTAGGTATAGCGCCAAAGAAAAAAAGGAGTGTAATGTACAGAGCCTTCATTAATTGTTGTAACATGATACATATGCAACCAACATTACAGATTGGTACTACTCCTGTACAAATATTCCTAGTTCAAAATAGTTTGACAGATGTTTTTTAATTTTATTTTAATTGAAACGTAAGTAATTTCTTTGGAATAATAAAAATAAATTTTAGTTGTATGTTTATTCAATTAAAACACTAGTGTTTATTATCATTTTAATAGCATAAATTTTATTTACAGTTAATAATGAAAAAATTGTTAATTTTGCCTCTGTACAAACACATTTTATGAGGAGCTAACGTACTGAAAGCTTTTTCACAATAACATATTTATAATAAATGTTGGAAATGATGACCATTTTGTTGCAAACAAATATTCACCCTACGTTTTAAATTTTCAAAAACATTATGTAAATCATTCTGCGTAATGTTATTTATTTCATGCACAATTGCTGCTTCTAGTTCTTGTAAATGATGTAGTCTATTTCTATATATCCTATTTTTCAAATGTCCAAATAAGTAAAAATCAAGCGGAGTAAGATCGGGAGAACGGGGTGGCCATAAATTAAACAGTCTATCGTCGTAAAATTCTGTCAAATAGTGGTGTGTGTCTCTGGCCGTGTGAGCAGGTGCATTATCTTGTTGAAACCAGCCATTTTCTAATTCATCATGCAGCTGATTAATAAATTCATTTAATATTCCTCGATATCTTGCTGCAGTAATGGTATCGTAAAAGAAAATTGGCCCAATAATTCTTCTTCTCGACATTCCCACCCATATTCCTACTTTTAAAGGATGTAATGATGTTTCTACTAGTTGGTGTGGATTTTCTGTACCCCAAGATCTATAATTTTGTGAATTTACGTATCCTGTAAGATGTACCCATGCTTCGTCACTAAAAAAAGTTAAATCTAGGACATCATCGTTCATTCGATTATTAAACCATTCACAAAATCTAATTCGCCTATCGTAATCGACTGGATGTAACTGATGAACAACAGTAACTTTATAAGGATGCATATGTATCTTTTTTGTTAATGCTTTGTGACATGTTCCAACTGAGAGACCTACAAGAACATTTTTTTGAATGTTAACTTTGTATAATTAAAAATAAATATGAAATACCTGTTTGCTGAGATAGTTTTTTAACTGATTTATGAGGGCTATGTTCTACTCGCTGCCGAATATCATCTACAACAGCTTCAGTTAATTTGGTGGGCCTCACAATCGATTTCCCTTTACAAATACAATGTTTATCCTCAAAACGATGAGTTATAATATGTCTACGATGTCTAAATGAATCATAATTAAAGTCAAAATCTGGGAAGCGTTGTATAAATTGATCTATACAACTTGGAAGTGAATAACTCCAATTGCCTTCGGCATCTTGTGTAGCACTTCTATAATTGGCCACTAAAATGAATGCATCTTGTTCGACGCTAAATGCCATTTTGGAGGTTATAACCTAAAATGAAATTATTTTATTTATACATACATTCAATGTTATTAATAGATAACTAACCTTCACAAAAGTTAGAATATCTTCAATAGCTCTTCAAAGAACTGACTTTTTTAACGCGAAATAAATATAAAATTAATGCAAAGAAAATCTAATTGACACAAAACGTACAAAACTGTCATAACAAAACATTTGAGTTTAGGAATTTATTATGCAGGATTGCCAATCCTAATGTATGCAACCAATATTGCAACAAGTCACGTGGGTTACAACCTATTATGAAGGCACGGTACACGTAGTAAAGAGAAAATGATTTTTCTTTATTTGAGACCGGTCATGTCGTAGTTAAATATACGGGCAGCAATATGGGTTTCAACTTGTAATTCATCAGTAATTCTCTTTACCGACGAATTATATTATTCTATCAGTACCACACACACATTTAAAGACAAAAAAGTTATATGCGAATAATTCCATACAAAAGATTAAAAACCAGATGTCTATCGCATATTGGACACGCTACATAAAGCTTTTTGTTTTATGACGATTTTTGTTCTATTATTAGACTGTGGAACAGACGCTATCCTCTAATGAGTCACGCAGGCGCAGAGACAGAATCGGTTTCGCTTAATAATAAGATTGATGCAATATTCGCTCGTAGTCCTGAAAGGCTTTTGTAGTAATGTTTAAAATACTAAAATCAGTAGCTATATTAAATTTAAACATTATTATTGCTATGCGCCACTCACTACCTCCGATGTTGAGCAAAGTTCTTCGATATTTAAAGACATACTGTCCAATAAAAGAATGCACTTTACAGAAAAAAGTTTAGAATATATTGTAATAATTAATGTAAATAAAAAATGTTTACTGTGATGTGACAGAGCATTCACTTTAATTGTAGGTGATAAAATTAATTTTAAGTTTATATTTTTTCAATATTTTGAATTTTTTCACTGTATAAAGTAAATGCATTTTATATATATATATATATATATATATATATATATATATATATATATATATATGTTAAACGTAATGCTAATGAGAACACATAATTATTGAATTCTCACATACATGCCATTGCCGCTCTAATTCGTTGCATCAATTTCTACACATGACAAAATCACCTTTGTCTAAGAATGTAGCTGCAACGCGTCACGGCGTCAACCGTCCAGGTTGTCCGGGAAAATGAAAAAATTTCATTTTTACTAAAAAAAAAAACATAATATCTAAGTGAACGCGTAGGAACAATTGTTCTGCAAATGACCTTACGATATCTGCGTATTTAAATTTTGTGATTAAAGATTCATAAGTTAGGGATCAGATTAAAATTTACATAAGGCGTTTTCAGAAAATGTATAGCATTAACCTGACCCGGTCAGAAAGTACCTGACAGGTTCACTAATTTTACCCGGTTGTTTGAAACATTTCCGAATGCAATTTGCGGTCATGTAGAGTAGCGTAACGTATAGTTTATTTCAAATTATAAGAATATAACTTTGAACGGCTCTAATGCTTTTGTTGCACCACCTTCTGTGATGATAAGTATTATACCTGGTCTCCTTATTGAGTGGGTACGGTTTACCTATTTGCACGTATGAATCTATGGGCCGTATTGATTATAAATTAGGGCCCTATAATATAATAATAAAACGCTGTTAATTTCAAGTATATAATAAAAAATATCTGTACATTGGGTTTATATACAAAGAAAAAATTACAAATCGTGTGACAACATGTGTAGTGGATATATATATATATATATATATATATATATATATATATATATATATACAAGGTGTGTATAAATTGGCGGACCCACTACACGTGGCGGCATTCTTGGTCAAATTTTGAGTTAAAAGTCCTAATTCTAAAACGATGTATCAGGCTTCCTTTGTCTTCAGAATGAATTTGACAGTAGTAATGTATTTGACTAGAACAACATTAGGCTGCCTACTTATTGCTTTACAATGTTGTCAGATGTGTTTTTCGTCAAAATAAGTTAATAAACAAATATTAAAAACAAACTTTAAAATCAAAAAGAAAACTTTAACGAAAGGATAATAACAACAATTCTTCTTTCTTCTAAATTGTAGCTCTTTCTGTCAACAAATATCGAGTAATAATGCTTATTTCAAGACTGAAAGTCCGAACTTTAGGAACCTCGTGCAAAGATATGGAGCATGGTACAACATTTTCGTATTAGGATTTTGGACTCCGAATTTAACGAAGAACATCGCCGCGCGTAGTGGGTCCGCCAATTTATACACACCTTGTATATATATATATATATATATATATATATAAAGCTAATTTATTTTAATACATAATAAAATTTATTCATAAATCATCTGTGATTGAGTCGTCTTGCAAATCGGTGTCTGTGTCTGAATCGTATTGCAAATTTATAATCAAAGGTGCTATTATTTTGTACATGCGCATATATTCGTCCACTTTTGCTATTGCGTGTTTAACAGCATTTTTCCAATTTACAGCAGTTATATGTTCCATAGCATTTTTCATGTGTGTTACACTGCTTTCACTAAATTTCGGTGTTTGATTTGTTCGTCTTATGGAATTTTTCAGTTGGGCCCATATCAATTCAATGGGATTGAAAATGCAATGGTATGGTGGCAAACACAAAATTGTATGTCCTGTTGTATGTCCTGCTTCTTTGGCTCTGTTATCCACATAATAATCCTTTAAATATACTTTTGTCTTCGTCACCTCAATTAATTGGTTTTTGTATAATGATCCTCAAAATATAAATCATTTGCTTCTAAAAATGTTTTAATATCTTTCTTATTATTACATTTTATAGGAACTTTGGTTTGCTGTCGAGAATGATACAGAGCGTTGTCCATCACTATCACACTATCTTTTGGTAAATTTGGCAGTAAAGTGTCACAAAACCATTCTTCAAATAAAGATGAGGTCATATCTTCATGGTAATCTAAACTTGAGGATTTAACATTTTTAGCAGATAATAGCGGCTGTTCGATCCATCCTTTTTCTGACCCAGTATGAAGAATGATTATTCTCTTCCCTCTCGAAACCGGCGCGTCCAACTGACACATACTTGAACTATCCACCCAACCTTTGCAAATTGTGTCATGGGTGTCATACCACGTCTCGTCTATATAACATATTAATCGTCCTTCCTGTCTATACCTTCTAATTGCCGTTAAGTATTCATATCGAAGTTTCTGTAACCTTGGGCTTTCCATAGTTGTGCGACGTTTGTCTATAGTGCCAAACTTAAAACCAGCTTTCTTTAGCGTCCGCCACAAGGTTGCTTTAGAACACTGAATATTTATAGGCTCATCACTGATTCTTTTATGTAAGCAGTCAAGTGCAGATACAACATTTCCTCTGTAGAAGGAGTATACTTGCTGCCTAATAGTATCAATTTCATACTCTTCAATTTTTCTCGGTGTTCCTTTGTCACTTCTTTGCTTTCGAGGCCCTGCGTTATTTTTAATTATTTTATATATTGTTCCAGAAGGCACCTTGGTTAATTACGACGTTCGTTGAATGTTCTGGGTTTGTAGTTCGTTATTTTCTTCCACCAGAGTATGATAGACATTGAAAATTATATTTTGCATCTTCTGATATATGCTTTCTCTGTCGTGATCCAGCAGTGTTATCACTATCCACATCATAATCACTAACACTTTCAGCAAAAGGTCGCCACATGTTCGTTAAGTAAAGAGAGAAAAATCAAATATGTATACAGCAGTAAAGATTAACAATAAATGATAAATAGGCTTAATATTAGATGTAATATATACCAACACTCCTAACTATATTTACTTAAATTTTGTTTAATAAATATAAGCACTTATTTCATCTAAATTGTAATTAAATGACTATTTAACTATATATAATAGCTATATATACAAATTAACAACTGTTGGTACTTATATTATTATTAAATTTTATTTCATCTAAATTGCAGTAATTACATTTTACTTAAATTTTGTCATTACGGACCTCAGCAGTTTGTTTGCGTAAAAGATAATCGTATTGGGCGGCCAGGTAGTTATTGCCGCAGATGGTGAAATAAAAGCATTAGAGCTGTTCAAAGTTATATTCTTATAATTTGAAATAAACTTATAAAGATATACATAACCTATATTCATGGCATGGCTGTACTGTCAAGACGAAAGAAAATATGGATACCACAGTTGCAACTTCAAATACTCATAAAATAGTTGTATTAGCAAGTCTGTTTGTACTCGAATCGGACGATGACAATGATACCGCACTTTGTATGTAACTTAACCCGAGGAAAAGAAAAAGAGTTTGCATTAAGAACTATGAAGCAGTTGTCTCAAAATACAATTTATCAGGTATATAAGCTTGTTGTAGAACTATATTCATAAATCTGTGCAATACTATCACAACTGTGATTCACGGAATGACAGTTCTTGAATATGCGCAGTTTGTATATGTTTGTCTACATCATTCTCCCGGAAAACAAAATCACATATGTTGCACCTCGCCAAATTTTCCAAATTCATTTTAAATTTGTTTCGTATGAAAAAAACACTTTTGTTTTTTGTTTGTTTGTTTTTTGTTTGTTTTTTGACCCTAACGCTTTGTAAGGTTATGACCGGAGAGGGAGTAAAAACAACCCACACTACCCTACTCACTTACCAGGGTTATGAAAATTGAACCGGGTTCTTCAACCCGGTTACTCTTTCGATTTTACGAACACGTTTGTTTCTCCCCGACTGAATTAACGAACGCGTTTTTGTTAACCGTGTTGCAACCCCAATGCCCGAGTTTAATTTCCGAAAACGCCTATAGTGTGGAAATAAACGTTTTGCTCTGTAGGAACTTTGACTTCCACTCAACAAGCCTTGAATAACATACTTTTCTTTATACAAATACAGCAGTAATATCGAGAAATTCATAGAAGCTTGCATTTTTTAGCATTTGGAGTGTTTAGATCCCCTAGGCTAAGTGAAATACACACGTGTGCTGATTTGAAAATTTATTATAAATCTGTGAAAAGCTTCCAACTATGTATATGTGTATTCTTCAAGTATCTTCATAATATTGTATTATAGTAATTTGATTTAGGTTAATCAGTGAGATTTGTAATACTTTGAACACATGATTTATAAATATATTTAAAGTATAAACAATAAATGAGTTTTTTTGATATCTTGTATTATTTCTTTGTATTTACATTGGATGCTAGGCCTAGTTACATAGAACCCGAAAGGAAAACCCTGAGATTTACATGATTTCAAAGAGTCAAAAGAAATACATGCATGAAAACTTTTATTTAAATAATTGTAGCCCAACTTATTGAATTAGACAACTTCACAGCAATATGTTACTTAAAAAACGATCGATATATCATATTAATTTGTGTCTTGTATCAACCAGTAAAAAATAAAATTCATGTCAATTTGAAGCACCTTCGTATATGAGTGAAATATGTATATGTATTTCTATGAATGTGGTCTTTTAAATTAACACAATGTAATATAATTACTAAATTAGTATATTTCGTAATTTTGTACATATATTTTAAATAAAATACACTTTTATACACAAATTAAACGTACACATTAAAAAAGCAATAACGATATATATTTAGAAATATGCCTGTTATTCTATATCTTTATTTAGATCTATTTTATTTCTCGACACCCACCTGTCGAATTCTTTTTGTGAGCTTTCGACCAGATTGAAAAGTTTTTCACCAGATAGAGTTTTTGCTTCATACTTTAATACCTGCTTGCATTCATTAATGCTGCTACCAGCTTCTCTGAGTAATTGCAACAGATCCTTCTTTATTCCAATATCCCATTTTCTCTTGACGTATGTAATATTGGCTAGATGTAATTCATGAAGTACTACACCTGAATATAAGGGTAACCTGAAACACATACGTATCGATTTCTATTCCAAATAACTTTAGAAAGTTAAATTTATTTAATTACGACAAATAATCGAGTGTTTTTTTTTTCTAATTCGTAAACAATTTTTCAAAATCAATTAAAATAAAATATGCATTAAATATATCAAATCTAAAGCAGTAGCAGTCATCAAACAAAATATACAGTAAATTGTATTAATATTGGACCATTGTAAAGTCTTAATACGGTTGCATAAAGGCTATTATAGTTTATTATAAGAAGTCAGTGGCAGCGATAACGTACACGATGTCCTTCAAAAAAGGAGTTTCTGAATGCATGGTTAGCCAGAATTTATCCATATTAATCTTCCTTCGTATACGGACATATTGAATGCAAATAGCTTGAGTTTCCACCAAGTTATGTTAGATGTGTCTTTTGGACAACGCACCTTCAGAAATTACAGGGATTATTTGACGGAAGGTGAGACATGCTTATCAGTATCTGTTTTTACTAAAAAAAAAATTATTAGTATTATTTCCGAGTAGGCCATGTTCGTACAAGACAATATTTAAATTTTCACTGTCATCTGACGTTTAGTTTGACAGATACAGTTGCTTAAATGTGTTTAGTGAAACTTGTCAATTTAATAAAATCGCTGTTCATGGTTCAATTTTTAAGGAGCTGAACACAAAGAGTGAAAGTGAAGGAACTGGTTAAGACTGTGGGGATGTCTATTGAATACGTACACCACACTTTGCATGCCGAATTAGGTGTGTCTAAGCTCTCTGCTAGGTGGATGCCACGTTTATTGAATGTAGACGAAAATCGCAAAAGAGCAGGAATTGCCAACGACAATTTGAAACTCTTTAATATCAATCTTTTAACGTCGATGAAACTTGGCTTCACTACTATGCGCCGGAATCAAGACGGGAATATCAGCAGTGTAGGTATCGCGGCAGTCCTCTGCCGAAGAAGTCCAAGACTTTTCCTTGGGCTGAAAATGTAATGGAAACTATCTTGCAAAGAGCCAAACTATCAAGGGGACATTTCGACAAAATCCCATCCAGAAGAATGGCGTCTTTTTATCCACGCTTCGAAATTGGATTTGAAAGTTGTCCTTCTTCCCATAGCAAACGTTTATACAGCCATCCCTGTTGACAACGCACTACACTTAAAATAAACGTACGTAAATATGACTTTTCTTCTGATAGAATTAATTACAAAATGTACAAATGGTTTATCAGCGCAGACCTCAAAGTTGTAGCAATTCTACTCGGTTTACAACTAGAGTATACAAAGAATAGCTGTTTCCTTTGTGAGTGGGATAGTCGATCAAGAAATTCCCACTACGTTGTTAAAAACTGGCCAGTCAAGGCTCAGTATATACCTGGATAAAAGAATACACTTCATAAGTCTTCTACCACCATTACACATAAAATAAGATTTGATGAAAAATTTCGTGAAAACAATAGATAAAGATGGTTATGGGTTCCAATACCTTAAACAAAAATTTTACAAAATCTCAGATGCAAAACTTAAAGACGGAATGTTTGTAGGACCCCAAATTAAACTTCCACAACAAGATAAAAAATTTGAAGATATCTTAAGTGAATTGAAGCGTGTTGCTTGAAATGCTTTTAAAAATGTGATGCACAATTTTCTAGGAAACAGAAGGTCTGACAATTATATAGCACTTGATAATGAAATGATTAGAAGTTACCATAAATTAAACTGTAGCATGAGTCCTAAAATACATTTTTTGCACTCGCATCTGGATTTCTTTCCCCTCGAACCTCGGCGACGTGATTAATGAACACGGTGAAAATTTTCATCAAAGACGTTTCTGTTATTGTAAAACGTTATCAGGACAAGTAAAACTATGAAATGCTTGCTGATTATTATTGGACATTGATATCAAAAATTGCCGGAGAACAGTATAAAAGAAAATTAAAAAGGAAAACGTTTTAAACAGGACGATACCATATAGCTCCATATAATGTATGTACATACCCAATTAATATTATTTCATTTACTTTTCAATATTTTTCAAAATTTAAAAAAATGGAAGTTTGTTGACCATACAAAACTGGTTTGCAAAATTTAGATGAAGCAACCTCGATTTATCAGATAAACTAACCTGCGGTCGTATAAGCGATATATCATATGAGCTTTTTGACTGATACATTCATTAGTATCAACTGAACAAGTCACTGAAATATTAAGATAGTTCGCAATGGTATTCTACACGAATATCGAATATATTGAGAAGATTTTAATTTATGGCGAAACAGGACAAAATAGTCTTGCGGCAAAAATTTTTAACTCTTGCTTTCAAAGATCACGCCGAGTGCAACGAGCACAAGAGTATGTTTTAAATATCGTGGAAGCAAATCGACATCCCTAGCACGGGAAGTAAATGTGTCTCAAACTACGGTGCGCAAATTTTTAAAACTAATTTACTTCAATCCTTATCATATCCAACTTAACGGAATTAAATTTTCCCCGTCGAGTTACCTTTTGTGAGTGGTTTCAAGACAGAGAAATTCATCAGCCAGATCTTGCGTTAGTTAGTAATTCTCTTTACCGACGAATCTACGTTTACCAAAGATGATATTTTGAATTAGCATAATATTCACCACTGAGAAAGTTCCCACGATATAAACGCAAGTTACTTCTATTTAAATATATTTCCAAAGGTTGTTGACATTTTCGATGTAAATATTATTGATATCCACAAAAAAAAATAATGAAAGGACCACATGTTCACCTGTCTAAATTGTATAAATCGTTTGCTTAACAAACAACAATATTCACTATTCATAACAGGTCTATAAATTCCATAGATTTTTTGTGCATGTCTATGAACTTGAATTATCAGTTGTACTTACGTAAATATAGGATAAACAAATATATTGACAGACTTTAGCTACATTTTGGCCCTAAAAATGTGGAAATTTTTGATGATTTATAAATAAATTTCTTTTTTGATTTTCAATTAGACATTTATGCGTATTCTTCAGATTCGACAACTTGGGCGATAACCCTGTATATCAGTGGCGGCTGGCGCATAAGCGCTGCATTGCTGCAGAGCTCCCAAAAAATTGGGCGGGCGAACCTGTATTAGTTATAACTAGTTTTCTTTTACATAATTTTTCCGACATTTCTGATGTTTATAAAAGCGTAACATATTGTTGTGAAAATTCTCCCCCTGTATATCAAAAAATTTGCATATTTTTCTACATCATCCTGTAGAGGACATCAAACCCTACAATTTGACACCTCAATCATCAAAATCCGATCAGTAGAAGCCGAGATATTCGCTTCCGAAATTCCAACACTAACGCCGGTTATATATAGTATATTATCAAATAATATACAATAGGCGACCAGTGGAATAACCAACCTAATTCGCGCGATCGCTCACTTGTTCCTTATCTGGTCCACACGAACGTGCTCACAGAGCTCTTTCAAACACCCGCGCGCACCCCGCTACCCCCGCGGATGTCTAAAACCAATGCGTGATTTTATCAGGCATGTTCGCTGCATTCAGTCCAGCGCGGTCATATGATTCGGTATAGGTATTTAATATTTTCGCGTGTTTTTACTGTGCGGCGAGTTTAACGTAAAAACAATAATATTAGAGTGCGCGTGCTTGTTTTTGTGTATTGTTGACAATTTATATAAACTCTGTGTATTATGGAGGTGGTCTTTAATTTAATTAATGTGAAGAGATTCTTTAAATATTCATTCGAAGAAAAGATAAAATTAAAAGCAAATGGTAGGCTATTAGTAGATATCACTATTGAAAAAACTGGTGTAAGTAGAGGGAAAAATTATACACGTAAATTTAGTAGCGATATTTATTCAAAAAACGAATGGATTTGTGGATGCAACAAAAAAAATGCTTTATATTGTTTTCCCTGTTTACTTTTTGGTGGCGATAAAGCTTGGACGGAAATAGGGGTCACGGATCTAGAGCACTTGAGTTTGAAAATAAAAAGACATGAGAATTCTAAAAGCCATCTTCATAATTGTATGGAATTTGCGTTACTAGGGTCAACTAATATTATGGCTCAACTAGATTCTGCTTATTGGGTAAATATACAAAGACATAATGAAAATGTGTCAAAGAATCGTTATATTTTATCAAAAATTATTAATTGTATAAAATTTTGTGGAGCTTTTGAATTGGCCCTTCGGGGACATGACGAGAGCGATACTTCCGAGAATCCGGGGATATTTCGTGGACTTATTAATTTTTCGGCTGAATTAGATGCAACTCTAAGTGAGCACCTAAAAAATTGTTCGGTATTTAAAGGAACTTCCAAAGAAATACAGAATGATCTGTTACAGTGCATACTTGAAGTCTGCCAAGAACAAATAATCGAGGAAATTAATAATTCTCCGTTTTTGGCGATCATGGCGGACAAAACAACGGATGTTGCTGCAAAAACTCAAATGGTAGTTATTTTTAGATATTTTCGTGATGGTGAGCCAATTGAACGTTTTTGGAACTACGTCATTCCTGAAAAATGTGATGCAGAAACACTTAGCAAAACAATTTTAAGTGTCATAGATGCTTTAATTCAAAATTCACCTAACAAACTGATTGCACAGAGTTACGATGGAGCAGCGGTGATGAGCGGACAACACGCAGGCGTTCAAGCATTGATTAAAAAAAAGTACCCTTTTGCGCACTATGTACATTGCTATGCCCATCAATTAAATTTAATTATATCTAAAGCTGCTTCTGCAAATTCGCAAGTACGTGTATTTTTTGGAAATCTACAAGACATTCCCGGCTTTTTTAATAATTTACCCCAACGAGTAGAAGTGTTAAACAAGATTGTAAACAGAAGGATCCCCCACGGCGCTACAACCCGTTGGAATTTTGATATCAGGACCATTAATGTTGTGTACGAAAATAGGGCCTCTCTCATTGAGTGTATGGAAGAAATAGAAGAACAATTCTCCAACAACACAGTCTGTAGTGCAGCCGCCTCTATTCGCCGTACATTAAATGATCCGATCTTCAATTTTTGGCTGACTTTTTTCCATCATGTAATGCCCCATGTAGATATCCTGTTTAATCAATTGCAGCAAAGAAAAATTGAACCCACTCTAGTAAAAGACGCTATCGAAAATTTTGAACGCAGTATAGGCCAAGTTCGAAATAATATTGACAACATCATAAGTGAAGCATCAGATTTAATAAGCGATGACCCACCACCAGAAAAACGCAAACGTCCAAATAACAGCAGATTTAATCATCGAATTTCGGCTTTAGAGGTGTGGATGTTATTCTAAATTGTGCAAAAGATCGATTTAATTTTAAAGAGCATCTAGTAGTGGCATCACTTTTTTTTCGGAATGCTTTGGAGAGTATTGCAGTAAATTTCCTGAGGACAAACTCACTTCCGCATGCTCCTATTATCCCACCCTTGATAAAGAAAGATTACGAACTGAATTGTCTGTTATTTACTCAAGAACTGATTGTAGATATTTAAAAGGCGCACTACCTCTTCTAAAATTTTTAATAAAAAACAATCTGGGAGATACGTTGAAGGAGACTAGAAAATTATTAGAAATTGTAATAACAACTCCCATGACAACATCAGAGGCCGAAGGATGCTTTTCAACACTAAATCGAATTAAGACGTTTCTCAGAAATTCAATGACCGAAGATCGTTTAACATCTCTTTCCATGCTATCTATCGAAAAAAAGTTTATTTCCGAAATAGACAATTTTAATGACTAAGTGATAACAAAATTTGCAAATCGAAAAGAACGTAGAATAGATTTAATTTATAAGAAATAATTTGTTAGTAAAGTAGTGCTTAGTGACTCTTATTTTTTTGTGTGACAATTGACAATCGTTCCAGAAATCCATTACTTCAGTGCCGAAGGCGAAGAAAGCACGATAAGATCGATGGGAGACAACCTCTTACTGCCCGTGCAAGGTAATTTTTTTTGTAAAACTTGCAGAACATCTTAAAATTTTTAGCACGAGCCGCCACTGCTGTATATTCAAAAAAATGTGAGTCAATTACGACGCGATTTCCAAAGTTAAAAACCCTAATAAAGATTGAAGTACGTGCAAGCCATGTATCGGAATGTCTATTAAAAATATCTCCTATGAATTAGGCATTAGACGGCTGTCGACTATAAATGGTACGGCTTTGTTTACTTAGCGTTCAATAACTTCAATACAATTACGTACGGATATACAGGCTGTGTGTAAATTGGTGGATAATCTGCACGTGAAGTGTTTCTTTATACTATTTTAAGCCATTTTTATATATTTTTTTTTTAATTTTTTTCAAATTTGTTTTTAGAAAAATTATGTAAAAAATTAATGCAAAAATAAAAATTAATACATATTTCATCAGATATTATTTTAAACGTTTAAAATTATAATAATTTACTGTTTACATCAGAATAATAACGAAAAATTGCATTTTTGGTAGTAAAAATTCGAAACTTTGGCAACCTTGTGTAAAGTTATTATCAAAACTTTACACAGGGTTGGAAGTTTATTTATAAGAAATATTTCGAAGAAAAACAAAAGGAAAGACGCCACGTGTAGATTTTCCGCAAATTTCTACACACTCTATATCTGCTGTGAATCATTTGTGGACGAAAACTTTTAGAACTGACCTATATTACTTTTCTTTCGTGTGTATTACGTAAATGTTTTTTTTTGTTACGAGAAGTATCAAATATAAAATACATATTAATATGGATTTAGAATGCCGCTATTGAATACACATATTACAATGATTATGTTTATAAAAAACTGTAGAAAATAGCACTGAATAATCATCTTTGTAAAGGTTCAATAACCCGGTACGAAAATTGGCTGTTAAACATTTATACTCTACCTTGTGAATCTTTAAAAACGATGTGTTAAACGATGTCCTATTTGGTAACAATATATGTTTAATCGAATATATAAATGTGAAACATATCGAACAGATGATACTTAAAACGAGATCGACAATAACAAAACTATTCTTTTTGTTATCGTCGGTCAATTTTAAGATATCATCTCTGAACTTTTTATAATATAGTCGATCGCACAGTGGCGTGACAATTTTTTTGTAAATATCTTTATCATTTTTTCTCGCTTATCAGAAAGAACATTGGAGAAATATTTTGCATGTATATTCTATATAATTACATCTTTCCATTTTTCATACGTTGTCTTTTTATTTCAAGGCCACCCGGTGTAATAAATTAAGTGACTTTTAGAAATTTCTGAAGTAATAACTATAGCAGCTTTATAGTACTAAAAAAATACATTAAGATTGTTGTAGATTAATAATACTATCGAAAGTATTAGTTTTAAATAGGTGTAGCTGGTCATTAAAAATAAAGTCTTTCGAATTTTTAATATCTTTATACATTTCTACTGAAAACTCAATGAGAAGGACGGTGCTGCAAGCTCGATACAAACGATCGAATGTACTAGGTTTCAATCGCAAATATGAGCCAAGATTCAGTTTATTACGTATTAGTATTATTGTCAGCAAGGTAAAAAAATCTAGTTCACAAGAATAGGTGATTATAAATAGAATTAGCAACAGTAGTTCCTTTCTGGACAGTAATGGATAATCATTTTTAGCCCGTTACCTAACTATAATTTGGCAAAATCCATTCTTAAACCTTCATCGCAAAATAATTTTATCAAGGACTGTTTTTCATTCTTAATTAGGATTCCAGGAATAACATCCAATATGAATAAGTTTCTAATCCAAGGTAATTCGGAATAGTCTTCCCCAAAATATTCTTCAAGTGCATCAGCGAGTATTCCAAAGCGACGTTTTGTATTATTAATAAAATCGCCATTTACTTTGTGTTACAAATTTTCCAAAATTTGAAAAGGTTTTCTTTCAAAGTACTAATCATTTTATATTTCTTGATAAATGCATTTTAATTGGCATCTACTGAAAATCAATTTATGTGTTACCGTAAATCTTAAATTTAAGTGACTGAAGCGATTAAAAATACCAGATAAGTAGTAGTAACGCTACCAAATTATCCAGATTTACTTTGAAAATTCAGATTTACTTTGACAACTTATAGACGACATTGTGATTTTTATAACGGACATAATCGTCCATATAAACAATCCGTCCATCGAACTATGCATAAATTTCGTACCACAAGAAGAAATGTGCGTACTGACGGAAATATTGCCTGTAAACGAAAGTGGGGAAGATGATCCAAACTTATCCATTCATCGTTGCTTTGCAGGAATTGGGGCTTTATCCAGCAATGAACGCCATAAGATAATCATATACGTCATTATTTCGTTGATTGAGCCCTAGAGCAATTGGAAACTGACTCGATTTATCGCAAAATTGTGTTCAGCGATTATGTTAATTTTTGGCTGAACGGATTTGTGAATAAATAAAATTGCCACATACGGAGTGTAACCAATTCACACAAGAGATCCTGCAGAATCCATTACATCTAGAAAAATGTCCCGTCTGGTGCGGTGTATACGCTGGTGACATCTTCGGATCGTCTTCAAAAATAAGAACGCAGCTCTCGTAAATGTCAATATAGATAGATAGATAGATAGATGGCTACCGTACCATAGTAAATGATCTTTTATTTGAAAATATGGTTGACATTGATCCGGACGATGTAGTTTCAACGGCGACCGGAGCTATCGACTTATTGAAAACAAAATTTGAAGATAAAGGCAGTTGCACAATCGAACGGGGACGAGAACGGAAACGATGTTACCACCGGCGGCCTTTGGTGTGAAATACGACGTTGTTTGAGCATAAACTGGTTCGTGTGTGCGCAGACGACTTATATGCAGCAGCGTCCACTACTTCAGGTGCATCATGAATATTAACAAAAAATATTCGTACCCATATTTATGCATTCAGCATTCCACACTAGGCTCGGCCCACCAACAACGAGGGCCCATCACAGAGTAGTAGGGCGATCTCCCCGTTCCAGCCGAACCAAATAAAAGCGGGGACGAATTCTAAGAAATCCAGTCCCCAGGGATACATGCTTTCCCCAACACTATATAACCTTTACACTCACGACATTCCCAAACTCCCTCCAGACATCCATCTGGCACTCTATGCAGACGACACTGCTGTCTTCACACGTGCGCGAAATCCTCTCCGTGCCGTGGCGAGGCTGCAGGAGTCAGTTGAACTTCTAGAAGAGTGGTTTTCCACTATTAATCCTAATAAGAGTGCTGCTATTTATTTTAACAAATCATCAACTTCTAACGAATTACCTAAGTTACAGATGTTCGAGACCGACATACCCTGGCAGAAGAGCACCAAGTACCTCGGCGTGACTCTGGATCGGAGACTGACGTGGAGGGAACACACCAAGGAGATGGCGAACCGCGACATTGCGGCGATGGTTCAACTGTACCCGCTTCTGCGCAACAAGAATAAATTAAACCTGCGACTTCGCACGTTGATGTATAAATCCGCCGTTAGACCAAGAATGACGTACGCAGCTCCGGTCTGGGGACACGCGACGAAGATACACATCAAGAGACTACAAGTATTACAAAACAAAGTACTACGCCTCATGACAGGGGCCACACGGTTTGTAAGAAACTCTGTGTTCCACCGAGACCTAGAAATTCCTACCATTCCCGAATACATTCTGGAGCTAGCTAAAAACTACTTCACGAATGTTCCCATACACGACAATCCGCTGATTTCCGGCATAGACATCGACTTAGACCACGGCAAACACAAACGCCCGCAGTCTACACTCCAGATCACACAACAGTAAATTCCCCAACAATCCAGGCAGTTACAATAACTAAAATTTAAATTTAATATGTTTCAGCTCTGAAGATGACGCTCACGGATCACCAGGTGACACGACGGACACATAAGTATCGACAGATGAAACTTGTTTCATCTACACTCAAATCTACATAATGTCTAATTAATTTTGTTTTTGTCTGTTTCTATGTTCCAGATACGGAGACGACGGAAGAGTGAAGAACCAAGTTCAGCTCTGAAAAACCATTACAAAAAGAAAGAAAGAAAGAAATCAGTAGAGTCGCAGTCCAGTCTAGTACTCTGTTTATTAGTGAGAAGTGACTGATACATGTACATAACTATTAGATGATTAGTGTTCTTTTGTTTCTTTATTTGATTTATTGCATAAAACTTTGTACTCTGTAACTATTTATTTTATTCTTTGAATAAATTCAAACATTTAACATACTGTATAGGAGCGTTGGAATTGTGTGTTAAATTGAACCGCCCTAACATAAGAGAGAAAGCATTGTTACCGGGTGACCGATTGAGCAAGCTAGGGCAGGTAAACCCAAAGAAATTTAATTTTAGGTTCTATTCCCGATTCCAGATGTAACAACGAAAACGTAAAGTTTCCTAGATGCACAATTAATGAGAGGATTACTTTAACGCATAGGGATATTTAGATTAATTTAGTGATACTTGCGAATTTTACATCTATTTGTTGTTTACGTCTCTTGTCAAAATCATAAAATTGAACCTCAAATAAAATTTAAGGGAAAAAGTTTTTTTTGTTGAAGGTATGTTTCTAATATGTATGCACTGATCGCTAATAATATCTGTGATTTATGATTATGTGTTCAATATCCACGTGCACAAACCATACTCTGCGCACGCTTAGGTTTCGAGACACTATTGGTTCCGAGAAGATCCCGAGAACGAGAAAGTTAAAACTTGGCCAAATTTTCCTTTCTCGTTATCGGGTAGCTTGTAGTTCTCGTTCTCGGAATTGCATTGTGCATTACATTTACACCGTATTATTTAACTTTTTTCTCGTTCCCGTTCCTGTTCGATTGTGTAACCGCTTGAAGTTGATTTCGAGAATTGGCCTCTAAGGTAATGCGGTTTGACACCGCCCAATTGTCACTAGTTTATGCTGATAAACCAGTAACAAAGCTTTGGAAACTAATATTCTTCGTGTCTTTTCGTATCATAAGACCGGCAGTGCTTAGGTGCTCGAAAAAGTGACCCAAAACTGGACTTCCACATTTAGTCGTCGATACGCACAACTTACAGACAACATTGTGATTTTTATAACGCACATATTCGTTCATCTAACCGAGCCATCCATCGAACAATGGATAGATTTCATACCACACAGTCTAAAAGTCTAAATGATGCATTAACGACAACACGTTGAAGGAATGTGCGTACTGATGGGAATATTGTTGTAAACGAAAGTGGGGAAGATGATCCAAATTTATTCATTCATCATTGTTTTGCAGGAATTGAGGCCCTATCCATCCCGCAATTAACACCATAAGACAAACATATGCGTCATTATTTCGTCGATTGAGCCCTAGAGCAACTGGAAGCTGACTCGACTTATCGCCAAATGTTTCAACGATGGCGTTCATTTTTAGGCTGAACGGATTTATGAATAAACAAAATTGTTACATACGTAGTGAAACCAATTCGCACATGAGATTCTGTAGACTCCATTTCATCCAGAAAAATATACCGTTTGGTGTGGTTTATATTCTGGTGACATCATCGGATCTCATTTCTTCAATAATGAGGCCGCAGCTCACATAAAGGTCAATAGAGATCGTTACCGTACCATAGTAAATGATATTTTGTTTGGAAATACGGTTGACATTGATCCGGACGACGTGGTTTCAACAAGATGGCACCACGTGCTATACGGCGACCGCAACTATCGACTTGTTGAAACCAAAATTTGACGATAAAGGCGGCTGTACAATCGAACAGGAGCGGAAAGGTTTCCTAGATGCGCAATTAACGATAGGATTACTTGAACGCTTAGAGATATTTAGTTTAATTTAGTAATATTTGTTAATTTTGCATCTGTTTGTTGTTTACATCTCTTGTCAAAATCATAAAATTGAACTTCGAATAAAATTTAAGGGAAGAATGGATTTTTGGATGAAGATATATTTGTCGTATGTATGCACTGATATTAATAATATCCGTGATTTGTGGTTTTGTGTTCAATATCTACGTGCACACACCATACTCTGTGCACACTCAGCTTTCCAGACACGCTATTGGTTCCGGGAAGATCTCGAGAACGAAAAAGTTAAAACCTGCCCAACTTTTCCTTTCTCGTTATCGGGTAGCTTGTCGTTCTCGTTCTCGGAATTGCATTGTGCATGCCTACATTTACATCGTATGATATAACTTTTTTTTCGTTCTCGTTCCCGTTCGATTGTGCAGCCGCCTTAAGTTGATTTAGAGAATTGGCCTCTAAGGTCGTGTGATGGTACACCTCCCGATTATTACCTGTAGGTCTACGTGAAGCCACTGGTTTATGCTGAAAAACCAGTGATAATTGACGCTTTGGAGACCAATATTCTTAGTGTCTTTTCGTATCATAACGCCGGCAGTGCTCGAAAAAGTGACCCAAAACTGGACTTCCAGATTACGCTTCTTCAAGCACATGTCCATGGCCACATGCCCGAAATAATTTTGAAATGTTAATGTAATGAATTGATCTTTCAAATAAAAAAATATTCATTAAAATTTCAAGGTTCGTGTTATTTTTTCCTAAATTTAAACTTCCATCCGGCTTAAAAAGAAATACTGTATATTAAAATTATATAATACTTTACCTTGCATTTCCAGGATCAATCGTTCTTAGTATTCCCATCATCTCCCTACACATTTTCGCCTTTCTCTTTAATTGATCATCACTAATCTGATTTAGTAAATATCCTTGCTGATATCCGTAGAGTTGAATTAATGAATGTTTAACGGAAAAGCAGTGATAGTGGTTTGGGTGCAAAAATGTCAGCAATTTACTCAATAAATTGTCCAATTCTCTGATTGTAGGACTATTTAATTGTATGTGGTCTACGTCATCTCCAATCTGATTTATTAAATAACTGGCTTGAATATTTGATACTTTTACATTACATTTATCACAAGCCCAATCTGTAGCATCGTCTAAAGGATTTACTGGCAATTGAGTACCGCCGCAAGGAATCTGTTCGGTACCCAAACAACGTAAACCGCTCAAGTATGTACCCATTTCAGTTGGATCTTTACATCTATCGCAAGAACAAGCAAAATACTTAGTTTCTAAGAGATGCTCTCTTCTAGCTTGAGTACCCCAGAGTGCATGAGTATACATAGTAGTGATTCTTTCCCCTTTTTTAATAGGTACAGAAGCTCTAACTATTATTTTGTAATTGTTTAATTCATCTTCAAAGGTATGAAGAGTGTTTGGTAAACAATTATGTTCCATTATGCAAGCTGTTGAATATAAAGCCGATACTTCTGCCCCTTGGTTGATCTCTAATGAATTTACGTCAATTATTCCACATATTTGATGAATAGTTTCTCTGCTTTTATCAGGCAAAATTAATTGTTTAGATTCGTGTTCAAGGCGTTCTAAAGGTTTCAAAAAATTGTCTTCTAAATAGTCTACAACTCTCTCATCATACTCTCTTAAAAATGATACATTCGTGTTAATATTCAGCTGTGAAAAGAAAGAAGAAATATACTACTTATAAACTTCGGTTCGTGATCCTCTTTTATCGAGATGAGCTTCAAATTGTAGAAATTGCATCCACTTCTTAATACCTTTTCTTTGAAGTAACAAGCATCGTAATGCAAACAAAGCATCTTGCCTACAATTTACAAGAAAGATAATTTATTGTCCAAATACGTAAATGAAGATAGTCACCTGTAATAATCATGCAAACCATCTAAAGCTCTATGTGTTCTTAAACGAAGAATAAAGCACTCATGGCCGTGTTTTTCAGGATCTTTCAAACCCATGCAATCGGGATGGCAAACGGGCCAATCGCAACCTTCGCATCTTGGTGATTTATCAGCCATAATAAGTCTAAAAACACACGTGTATATATGCAATATTCATATTATAGTTACAATATGACTTATAGCAGTGACATACCTACAACAACCAGGACATGGAACAGGACCTTCTTCAACAATATGAGGTCGAGGACCAAGTATTGTTGGATTTTCAGAAAAAATTATATCTCCGGGTTGAAGATCTCGCCTGGCAGTTAGACATCTTCCCACTCCTTCGACTTGCACCATCTAATAAAAAAAAATCGAATGAGTTTTGTTGTCTCGCATTAATGACATGAATTGTAATGAGTAATTCTGAAAGTTTTATGAAATTACCGTACACAGAGATATAATAACAGAAATACACATACAAATATGAGGGTTTGAACACTATGAATTATTATATATATATATATATATATATATATATATATATATATATATATATATATATATATTGAAGCATTACAAGAAGGGCTCTTTCTCTGAAAAGATACAAAAGGATACATGTAGCTGTAATGTCTATATTTACTATATAATTTAATACCAAGAAGGGGAAAAATTGATTCAAAGTATAAATACTTTATTATGACGACAAATTTGCCTTGAAATAATTAACTTATTTTTCTTTTTTTTTTATTGTGATGTTTATGCTCATTTCTATTTCAAATTAATATTTAACGCGATTTTATTCGAACATATTTAACGTATTTATATTCAAATGTATTTGAACAATCAAGCCCCGCCCACAATTTTAACGGTGCAATAACCCGCAAAGAAACAGATGTTGACAGAGTGATTGTAAACACATCAACATATGTTGCCTAACTAAAGATATTTCATAAATCTAAATGTAATTTTTTTAACTGTTTTACACTGTAAAAATGTTTAGTTTAGAAGTATTCAAAAAGATAATGCAAGTAAAGAATGGAGCGATTTGCGGCAAGTTATGTAATTAAAAACAAATGAAAAGATTGGCGTCGGTAATTCGTAGTTGCAACGAGAGGTCACGTTTTTTTGTGCTCCGGCTTAATTAAAATAATTTGGCGGAAATATTAAGTGCTCGAGGTTTTAAAGTCAATCAAACGTTTCACCTACCTAAGAACTACCTGTAGACCAAATTTTACATCTTCCGACCAGACCGTTCAAGAGTTAATAATTTTTAAAGTTTTTGATACGAAAACTACCCGCCCGAAATTTCATCGTACATCGAACGCCATCTTTGATCGCCCGAGATCGGTCATCTGTTCAAGCTGCCGTCGGACTTGGAAATATTGAAAAGTTCGCATCATCCCGAAGGATATTAGCAGAAATATTCTTCAGTTTCCCGCTGTGAAGACTCCTCCACAACCCATGCGCAGGGATCACAAGAGGCTATATCCGAAGATTCAGGTTTTTTTCTATTTTTACGAATATTATACGCGCCATTTTTAACTTGCTTATGAACACATCAAGAACTTTTTTGTTTATTCAATCCATAATTATTTGCATTGCTTTCACTGATATTAAAACATTGTAATTCTTATTCAAACTTATTTAAATATTAGTATTCCCTATTTTTAATATTAAAACTTAATTCAATTTCACATTTATAAAATATTTTAATAAATCGACAATTATTTGCACATGTTCTTTCACCATATTGCATTTGAACTGTATGAATACCAACTGCTAAGTGTTGTCTCCCTTATGATATGTGTGTCACGAAAACTGTTTTTTTTTTAATTCTGAAATTTTTCGATATGTGTATTTATTAATAAAGTTAGTTGTTGATATTTTACTTTGGCATTTTAATTACTTGAGATATTGTTCCATTTCTGATTAAACAAGCTATGTAAGTAAACTAGAGTGGAGAGAAGTGAACCTACCTTAACCCTGAGAGAGAAATAAGCTAGCCGATTAAAACACAGTTAAGTATTGAATAAGACTAATTTAAATAAACATTTCTTTATACACCAATTCACAGTAATATAACATTTTTGAGCCCAACGTTTTTGAGGAATATCACTCATCTGTAATATAACATTTGGAATGTCAATATCAATATTATATTAATCAATAATAAATGTTATATACAATCTCCGTTCAACGAAATATTACATTTGGAGCCCAACGTTTATGGGACGTTCCCCGTAATATTACATTTGGAGCCCAACGTTTTGGGGCATTCTCAGTAATATAACAATATATATATCTACCGTACTATAGAGCGTCTATACAAAAACATACCCACTGAGCGCCGCCGTATATAGAGGCTGTATATCGAAAAACTGTTTTAATGGACAACCGAACACCCAGACCCATGTAGCGGCAGAGGGAGCGTCCTCAACAATTGACCGTTATATTTAGACTGCTTACTCAGGTTTATCATAGTTGATATCAAGTCGATCACAATCGTTTCTTTGAAATTTTTTGCTGCTTTGTTTATTATTTGGCTTTAGAAATTTAGGTGAACATAATTTTTCTATTTCTATGATTTTCGTTTATGTAGATAATGTAACAGGTCCAAAAATTTATATTAATTTATTAAAGTACTGTTTAAACTCAAAACTGCAGATAATAGGGAGCAATGTAAATTAAATTACTCGTATTTTAAACAAGTGAAAACCCTGAGTCTCTTTTTTTGCATCCGATCGTATTTATATTTTTAATATATGCAATTACATAAATTGTGCTAAACTATTGCAGTGGAGGTACTTGAAACTTAATTTTCATATACAGTATAACAACTTGAACTACCAAAGCCTATTGATAGGAGAGGGTGGTGGGAGGTAAAATTAAATGTATTCATTTAGCTTATTTAGCTACTTATAATATGTTTTTTAATATAAACGTGTAGAGTTTGTTAAATTAAGTTTATATTATGGGAAAACTGAAATTGTATTGCATACTAATTGCAACTAAAGAACCGTCAAATAAAAAAGAAGTCCAACAAAATAAAATTTATTATCATAATACAACTTTAATAAACAATACTTTTAATATTACGTGTTCGAATCGTGCACCTTGAATTTCTAAACAATACGCTACCCGATCATAAAAACCACGTCTAACATTTGCCAGCATATCGGGCGTAATCGATGCTAAGAAATTTCTTATTTTTTGACGTAGTTCATCTAAATTATTTGACCGTTGATGTTCGAAACCGTAAATTTTTGACTTTAGATACCCCCACAAGAAAAAAATCATTAGGGGACAAATCTGGTGATCTGGCCGGCCATTCAATTGTAACGCCTAGAGAAATAATTCTATTTCCAAAGGTATTTCTTAAGAATTGACGCACAATTGCACTGTTATGTGCAGGACATCCGTTTTGCTGATACCAAATACTTCCTATTTCAATATTGGGTATGTTCTGGATAAAAGGAATAATGTCATATTGCAGCAATTGTAAATATTTTTGTGAATTTAACACGCCGTTTATAAAAAATGGACCAATTATATTGTCCCCTAACATTCCAATCCAAACATTCAATTTCTGTGGGTATTGTGTATGAGCTGTATACGATTTATGTTTATTGTCTTTTGACCAATACCTTATTAACATAGGATTATGTCGACCGTGTAAAATAAATGAAGATTCGTCAGTAAAGAGAATATTAGAAATAAAATTTTCATCCACACCACATTTCTCAATTATATCCAAACAGAACTGAACTCGGTTATAATGATCTCCAGGAAATATTTCATTTACTTTTTGTACATGATACGAACGGTATTTATTCTTATTTAATACTTTTCTAACAGTTTCACGGGAGACATCGACACTTTCACTAATTTGGCCTAACGTTTGGTATTCATTTTCTTTAACAGTAGCGCATATCATGATATCCCGATCCGCATTATCATGTGCGGGCTTTTTATGTAAAGAGGGAGAGACACATCCGTATTTTTCAAAATTTTCCTTAATTCGATGAATTTTATTTAAACATGGAACAGGACGAGTAATGAAGGTAGTTCTCCAAATATTTACAATTGATGAAAGTGTGTGGCCTCCATAAAACTACTTTATAATTTGCACTTTTTCATTAATTGTGTATTCCATTAGGATAAAGTTTGATGGTTCGCTAAAGTATTTCACATAACCACTGACATTCCTGTCATATAAAAAGTTGACAATACTAAAATGGATACATTTAATTTTACCTCCCACTACCTTCCCCTATCAATAGGCTTTCGTAGTTCAAGTTGTTTTACTGTATGTAATAAATGATTACAAAGTTACGTTTCAAATAATTTTTATTGTAAACCACAACAATTGTTTCACCGTACAATGGCTTCATCAGGTGGATGAAAAATGGAAGTTTGTTATAATTTAAAGTTTCTTATCCACCGGATGTAGCCATTGTATGGCGAAAAAATGGTTGTGGTTTACAATAAAAATTATTTGAAACTTAACTTTGTAATTATTTATTATATAAATTGTACTCATTACAGCCCAATACGTTCACAATTGTATTGTGACTTTGTGCAATTTTTCTATTATGTTCTGCATTATTCTTGAACAAAATGATGCAAAAAAGAAATAGAAAATAAAGTTCTGGAATAAAAACACAAATGCTATAACTATTTTTATTTTAATAATTTTAATATAAAAGTAGACAGTTTAATAGTTATAATATTAATTTTTAGAATACTTATTATAAACGTATGCTTTAACCGTAGTCCATGTTCTGCCCTTAAAAAGTTTCAGATACCTTTCCATCAACTTTATGACCTCTTCTTTCTTCGGCGCAATTTTATTTCGAATATTTTTCATAAAATACATTTCTGTTACTTGTTTCTCTTCTTCACTCCACTTCATTATCAACCTCAATTTGATCTAAATTTTTACCTTTATATTTATCAAACTCATTTTCTTGGGAGATAAGCAAAAGTTTTGAAAATTTTGATGCTAGGACGATAGCACGAGTACGTTGACTACACTGGTTCATATTTCTTATCTTACAATTAGTTTCGTTCTGGACGCTCGGTGTTCAACACAGAAACTGTGCTCCAATGAAAAGAAATGCACCAAGTAGGGAATTCCCTTTTACGCGTAACAGAATACCGCATTGTTAGAAACTTGTATAGGTCATGGCTAATAACAGAAGTTTACACTAGCGATAAGAAGGGAGGGAGGGGCTTTAGTTACAAGAAAATAGTAGGCGCTCTGTTGAACGCTAAAATGGTTTATGTCTGAGTCAAAATATATTTGATGAATAGAGGCGCTCGGCTGACCGCTGAAACAATTTTTTTGTATAAGATATACATCTGACCGCTGGCAGCGACTAGTGATGGCACTTCCGTGAACTATTTTTATACAAGCATCACAAAAATGTGCATCCGAACGTCCCCGAGATTTTTATGCCAAAAGCTGGTATGGACATCTAGGATTGCAGTGGCAAATTTACAGAGGCTTGCCACCGAGCGACCGTCTATCGGACGCTAGGTGACACCGGACGCAAATTGTAATTGAAATTTTACATAGGAAGACACTCAGTTGTACCATATATATATATATATATATATATATATATATATATATACATATAAACACTTATATAATATATATATATATATATATATATATATATGAAGCGTTGTTCTTCGGGATATTTCGTAACATTTGGATGATTTTGTCCTGAGAAGTGAACTTTCTTCCTGACGTTTCGGTGACATCACTTTCACCTTTTTCTTGAGGATCTTCTCGTTGTAACTTCAATAGTGCGTCGATTTCCTGTCCCGCTCGTATTATATGGTTCCGTAAAGTGGGCACGCGCGTCTGGCTTCTTGTAATTGGTCCGTCGCTTGTTCTGTCGCTGGTGGCTATTGGTCGACATCGGTTTGTGTTCGGTTCATGTTGGTGTCACTGGTCTGTCGTAAGTTATTATCATTACATCTATCTCTATTAACAGATATCGAAGAGCAAAGGTTAGTTACGCACTAAAAGTCTGAACTTCAAGAACCCCGTGAAAACAAACGAAGCATGATACGACATTTTAACATTAAGATTTTTTATTCAGAACCGAACGAAGAATATCGCTGCGTGTAGCTTTTGCGACAATTTATACACACGTTATATATATTTAATGTGAGCATGAGAAACTTACAGGGTTCTGAGTCGATTCGTGAGCAGATAATAAGGTCAGAGTATATTTTAATTAGAAAGAAAAATCAAGTCTGAAATAATAAATTGGTATGTATTTAAATGTAAACAATATTTTAAATACAGTTCCATACAATTCAGTAAATAGACCACTATTTTAACAAAGAATTATAAATTGCCTATATTTCCTTAACTTATCTGGATCAAGGTCTTATGAGTAATGCTATGCTTGTGTGTATACAACGATTATTGCAGTTTTTAGTAAAATAAAATAAACAAAATTTAGTAATTCTAGTGTCGCGGAAGGCTTATAATCAGGTAAGAACGTTAATGATAAAATTTATAATTTAGTTTAAGGTTAAATGGCCTTTTTCTGATTTAGTTTACAGGTGCCTAAAGTACCTTTAGAGGATAGGTAAATATGGTTGACTAGAATACGTATTATTGGTAGATTTCATCTGTGCTGTTGGGCAAATACAAACTTGTGTTACAATTTCAAATGAATTTTAAATGAAATCCAGGAGAATTTTGTGGTCAATATGAACGTAGATAAAATATGAACACAGTCTTATGCTCCAGCGATAAAAACGCAATCAAAACAACAGATTTCTTCTGACGAACGTACTCCGAAGAAGGCAAAACCCGTTTTTCGGCCAATAAGATTATGACCACGATTTCTTTAGATTCTAAAGGCGTAGTCTTTATTGACTATTTAAGGGAAGGAAGTACAATATTAACTGGCCAATATTATCATGATGTATCGATGCCGTACCAAAAAAATTACCGCATTTATTCCAAAGAAAAGTTTTATTCCATCACGGTTGCACGCCCTCGCATTCATCCGCTATGGCGACCACTAACTTAGTTGAATTATCAGAATAATTGAAACATACATGAGTAGGTAAACCCCACCAATTTTGTATAATACAAAGGTATTTTTAATAATATAAAATATTATTAAAAATCTGGTGTGAAGAACACAAAACAGGTTCACTATTAATATTTGTGAACGTGTCCGAACATATCCCTCCCCAGAGACGTAGATACGTATTTCGCCTTTCTACAGGCTCATCGGTACGCCCCTGCTGGAGAAAGGATATCTTCAGATACATTCACAAAAAAGTTTAAAAGTTTATAAAACAGTCTACAGAGCAGTTCTGACATATGGATGTGAGTCTTGGCTCCTAAATAATAAGCAAAAAAGTAAAATTCAAGCGGCGGAAATGAGATACCTGAGAAGAGTGAGGGGAGTGACAAGAAGGGACAAAATGAGGAATGCACAAATAAGAGAGGAACTTGGGGTACTATCGATATTGGATTTCATTGAGCAGAGACAATTAAGCTGGTGGGGACATCTTCAACGGATGGAGAACACTAGACCGGTAAAGTTGGTGTATGAAGCAAAGATCCAATATAAGAGGAAAAGAGGAAGACCGCGACAAGTATGGGAGAATTTAATTGGACAATCTATCCTGCTGGAGAAAGAATATTTCCAGACACATTCACAAAAAAGAACCACATCACCGTAATTATCCAGACCGGGCGTAGAAGTAAATTCAGCGCTGCCTGTTGTCAGACAACCGAAGCACCTCGCCCCGTCCACATAACCAATGTGAAGTAACGACGCCTTTCCAAAGGTGGCACAGTCATCCCTCTAGAAACTGCATTTTGTTTGTGTCTTCACTCATACTACGGACTAACCGCATGTGTAATGTATCAGAATAATTGAAACATACATGAGTAGGTAAACCCCACCAGTTTTGTATAATACAAAGGTATTTTTAATAATATAAAATATTATTAAAAACCTGGTGTGAAGAACACAAATACAGGTTCACTATTAATATTTTTGTGAACGTGTCCGAAAATATCTCTCCCCAGAGACGTAGATACGTATTTCACCTTTCTACAGGCTCATCGGTACGCCCCTGCTGGAGAAAGAATATTTCAAGACACATTCACAAAAAAGAACCACATCACCGTAATTATCCAGACCGGGCGTAGAAGTAAATTCAGCGCTGCCTGTTGTCAGACAAGCGAAGTACCTCGCCCCGTCCACATAACCAATGTGAAGTAACGACGCCTTTCCAAAGGTGGCACAGTCATCCCTCTAGAAACTGCATTTTATTTGTGTCTTCACTCATTCTACGGACTAACCGCATGTGTAATGTATCAGAATAATTGAAACATACATGAGTATGTAAACTCCACCAGTTTTGTATAATACAAAGGTATTTTTAATAATATAAAATATTATTAAAAACCTGGTGTGAAGAACACAAATACAGATTCACTATTAATGTTTTTGTGAACGTGTCCGAAAATATCTCTCCCCACAGACGTAGATACGTATTTCACCTTTCTACAGGCTCATCGGTACGCCCCTGCTGTACTATATTCCACTATATTCACCGGATCTGGCTCATAGTGATTTGTACTTGTTCACGAACTTGAAAAAATGGCTTGCTGGAAGAAGATTCGTGACAAATAAGAAGTGATATCCACAACGAATGCCCATTATGACGACTTTGCGAAAGATTGCTTCTAAGACACTTTAAAAAAATGGAAAATTGCTAGAATTATTTAGGAATTATGTTTAAAAATAAAACCCGAAAATAAGTATCATTAACTGATGATGTTGCAGATACTTCTTGGTGAAACATTTTAGTAATTGACTTAGATTCAATATTGAGAATAAAACACTTGGCTGAATTTTATTAGAATAACTCTAATATATGTTTCGGCTGTTATGTCATTATCAAAGAGATATCTTTAAATCTAACTTAATGAATGTAAATGTAAAACTTATGTACCTACGCTCTTGTGGGTAAGAAGGTGGTTTATTAATAATTACAACCGTTTCTATGAAGATGGTATTCGAGAAATCCACCTGTTAATTAGTTAGTAACTAACAAATTATGTTTTTGTGCCTTTTTGATTTCTAAAATTTCTAATAGATCTAATCTTTTGCTTTTACTACATTATGTATTAAGTTACAGCTATTATAAATGTTTTTGACACTATATTGAATAGATTAAGCTATAATATTGTTATATCATAACATAGCCTATAACCAATCGACATTATATTAAATACAATATTTGACACGTAATACATAAAGGTGCGCTCAAAACACAACCTATTTAATTACGTTCTGTGCGTATTTTTGCTATGTTCAGTTTATTGTAAAATCATAATCAAAGATCTATTTACACAATAGCACTGGTATTGAGGATACATTTAATATACTTTCGTAATATTTTTATTTCAAACATTTTTTATTGTTATATAAAAATAAATCTAGGAGATAGAATTCAAACAAACATTTCCAGTTTTATGAAATTATTTAACGTGCATTTTCAAGTTTAAACCACGGTATAACTTTTATTACCACATTATAAAAACGTTCTTTACATTCTAAGAAAGTGATATCCCGCATACATTTGCAAATCTCTTTATTACATAGGGTTGTTTAATAATAGGCACCTTTTTCCAAATTTATATATTGCGTTATACATCGGACCACTTGTTTTATTGCCTTGGGTTATAGTGAGCAAAGGCTTTAATTTGGATATTAATTTTTAAGATCTCCTTTCTTAGATATGTATAATAAATTTTATTACTCTAACAAGGAACGATCCGGAACTATACCGTGTGTCCCAATTTCGATGCTCACCATTGGTATCTCGGTTTTTAGAAGATATAGAACAACGGTTAAATGGGGAATGTTTTGCAAAATTCAATACGCGGCAAATCTCATTTCAAATTTGACCTAACTTTTTAAATTTTTAAAATATTTTGAAAAATCAAAAATTTGCCGATTTCGTTATTCCTCAATAACTCGATAACGCTTAGTCTGACCTCTTTTAAAGTTTTACATTGTTGAGACACTTTTTTAAAACAAATTATTTGATACAAACAGAAACCCCCGATTGTCATTTGTTTTTAAGTTATTACCACTATCTTTTGTTTTTCATATGGCGGCCATATTGGATTTTGGGTTTGTTAGGTAGTCCTCAATATGTGCTTTTCAACGATTTATAACATGCCTGAAAAATTTTTATTTATAAGGAAAATATTAATAAAAACGTAAATTAATCTTTAATATGAAATTAGTAGGCTGAAAAATTAAACACCAATGTCAAATGAAAGTGAAAAGATATTCTAAGTAATACTGTAAACAAAAGAAACGATAAAAAAATTATAGAAATAAAAAGTAAAGATACAGAACTTAAAGTTCACATTCACTTAAAGAAATTGTTCAATATGACGACCATTCTGTTCCACACAATTTTGACACCTTGTTCGAGTAGAGTACAAACTCTACGTAGCGTGTTTCCGTTTACTGATCGTAGCACATCTAGTACTCTTTGTTCTAAAATTTCCCGAGTTTCTGGCGGTTCAAAATCAAATACTTCGTTTTTAGTGGTACCCCATAAATAAAAGTCAAGCGGGGTAAGGTCGGGTGATCTCGCAGGCCATTGCACGGGTTCATTATTTGAAATCACTCTCTCATTAAAGTTTTCTCTCAAAAAATGTTGCACGTTACGAGTGTTATGGGCCGGGCAACCATCTTGCTGGAACCAAATGTTTTGCATGTTCTCGGGATTAATAATTTGCCTCAAAGCAGGCATTATCTCGTTTGTTAGTAGCTCCAAATATCTGTTACCAGTTAAATTGTAATCAAAGATGAAAGGACCTATTAACTGATTATCTAAAACGAAAAAAAGAGTTTAAAAAACAAAAAAAATGTAAACAAAATGTCATACCAATCAAACCGCACCAGACATTAAAACCAAATAGAATTTGAAATCTTCTTTGATTTACCAAATGTGGATTTTCAGTAGACCAATGATGATAGTTATTCCTATTGAACACGCCACAATTGGTAAATCGTGTTTCATCTGTCCATAGTATTTTCCTAGGAAAATTAGCGTCATATTCACATTTTTGAAGGTACCACCTGCTAAACTGTAATCGTCGAAGATTGTCATTATCACTTAAACCTTGTACAATTGTTGGTTTGTAAGGGTGATACTTGTTTTTCGTCAAGGTTCTGTGAACAGTAGATTTTGAAATCCCTGTTTCTCGTGTCACACGACGAACTGATGTGCTGGGATTGTTCCTAACGTTCTGCAAAATATTATTTCGACGTGTATCAGCATCATTAACTTCATAGTTAGCTCGTTTTTGTTCGAAGCTTCCAAAGTTTTTTTAATTTGCTAACTAGTCTTCCAAAAATTGTCCTGTGTGGCTGTTGTCTTTCTGGAAAACGCTCTGCATAACTCGTGCACGCATTTTTAGTGTTTCTATTTGCTTTGAAATACACTTCCAACATATCAACTTTTTCTTCGTTTGAATATGTATGTGCCATTATCAATACTTATAAATCTTTATACTTGACAATAATTACTTATCACTAACTAATTAATTTAATTAACTTATCTCTGCAGCACTAATTGTACTTTGACAGGTTATCGTTTTGTTTCATTGTCAGAATACATTTGTCATTGACGTTTGACGGAACATAATGTCTTTGCTAGTGATACACGCTCAGAGGTTAGAATTATCTGACATTTGATGTAAAACCAAATACAAATCTCCCCACTACTTTTAATCCTGCGCGAACTTACCCCTCCTCGCGCCAACTTAATTGGCGTTTGCTATACTTAGAATATCTTTTCACTTTCATTTGACATTGGTGTTTAATTTTTCAGCCTACTAATTTCATATTAAAGATTAATTTACGTTTTTATTAATATTTTCCTTATAAATAAAAATTTTTCAGGCATGTTATACATCGTTGAAAAGCACATTTTGAGGACTACCTAACAAACCCAAAATCCAATATGGCCGCCATATGAAAAACAAAAGATAGTGGTAATAACTTAAAAACAAATGACAATCGGGGGTTTCTGTTTGTATCAAATAATTTGTTTTAAAAAAGTGTCTGAACAATGTAAAACTTTAAAAGAGGTCAGACTAAGCGTTATCGAGTTATTGAGGAATAACGAAATCGGCAAATTTTTGATTTTTCAAAATATTTTAAAAATTTAAAAAGTTAGGTCAAATTTGAAATGAGATTTGCCGCGAATATTGAATTCTGCAAAACATTCCCCATTTAACCGTTGTTCTATATCTTCTAATAACCGAGATACCAATGGTGAGCATCGAAATTGGGACACACGGTACTTAGGTTTATGACACCTACTAATACTTAATTAGTAAAGGCCGGATTATATGCAAAAAAAAAACTGAAAATATGCGCAAAAATATGCAGATGTTTCAGCCTAAATATGCACTTCCTTATGAAAAATATGCAGGTAAAAAAATACGACTTATGTTAGAAAATGAAATACTGTAGAGCTTGATAAATTTACTGCAAATTACCTAATTCATTAATATTTTAACAAGCTACGTGCATTATTCATTCAATATTTTCATGTTTTATTACTATTTCTAACTGAGTGTTTATATATATGTTTCTATGAATATACTCGCAAGCTTAAATATATGATTAGTATGATTACATACTTAGTATTACTAATTTCTGGTGGCATTGAATTGAGCTTTATAATCGTATGAAAGAGAGAATTATTTGGAGACTACTCTAAAAATCTAAGTGACGACGAACGTATACAATTACGTTATTTATACAAGTTATGACCCAATTATAAATATACCACGTTATTTCTTATATACAAACGTTTCTGTTATATATGAATACAATTACTTTAAAATCAATAAAATGTTTATATTTTAAACAAAGATATTGTTAAAAACTCGATATTCTTAAATAAATACCTCGCAAGCTTTGCAATCATTTTTATGAACCTTCCAATCTTCAACTTGGTGTTCTTTACAGCAATAAAACACAATTTTGCATGCGGAACATTTTGTTTCAGCAGGTTTCCCACACTTTGCACACAAATTTTCCGGCATCTTTACGCATTAAATATCTGCACACTACGTAATAGTCACTGACAGACTACGCCTTCACGAAGTGAAATTGCCCAGTAGCCGGTGTTTAATAAAATCCCACGTTATAAATAACTCTAGTGGGGAATTTGTATATACGAATATTTTCAAGTTTCTTGTTGTATTTATATACTTTTAGCGACGTTAGAAGTAAAAAATACACATTATTGATGCATGTAGTGTTGATACTGGATCGTAAGTAATTACGTCACATTTTTAAGTAAAAAGGATAATAGAAAAGCACTAATGTGATCAGTGAGTATAGGGACTGGATAAATAAAGCGCAAAGTATATATTGTCCTTGCAAATGTATGTCACTCCTTCAAAGTAGCTCCCTTGTGAGATAGAGGATGAAAGTCTCAAAATAAAATAAGTTTATTGTAAACCAACGTTCATAATTATTTTTCTACATAATCACCATTGCAACAGTTCTTCAATATGATTCAATAGCCACTCTCGAAGCTGCTAAGCTTAATTATAAAAGCAAAGCTAAAGGAAGGCATGGCGACCACAATAGATCTAGAAAGGTCACAGTGGAATAGACCTTACGGCCACCTCAAATAATCTAATCTAATCTATACGAGCTTCTGCAATGGTGTGTTTGCGATGCCCAATTCGGTACAATTTTCATCCCATCAATGTGCAACAAATTTTAAATTTAGACTCCGAGGACCAAGTTCTACCGTTAAAATGCGAATCCTGCTGAAGTTTCGAAATTTTCTTGAACTCTTTTTTTACAGTTTCTTCAGTCATCATTTCTATTGATTGGTGCAAACTTATATTATAATCGACATACTCGCATTCTCTGAATCGTCAATGGCACTCGAAAACTTGTATTGATTATAAGAAATTATCTACTTGAGCGATTTTTAGTACTTTGGGATATTTTTCGAAGCCGTTTATAACAGAGAACTTAATGTTGATTATTTGTTCTTTAGTTATTTTTAGATCAAGGTATACAAATTACTGTCACTTAACTGCGTTGTATCTTGGCTTCAGGAAAGTTGGCAGTTTTTAAATCAATCTTTGTCTAAAAAGGCTTGACTAATTTTTTTGAAATGCAGCCGTTCCAATTCTTTCCAGATCAGAAGGTGCATAAATATTTAAATTTACTATTTTCATAAGTATAAAGAACTATGTTAGCCTAGTGGGTAGGGCATTAGACTACGGATCTCACAAAAACTATTCATGCTACAACCTCGAGTATTAAAAGCATTTTTAAATTAAAAAAGAAGACAGATTAATCGGCTGCAGAAGGTCACATTTGGTTTAAACAACTCATGACATTCGTCAACAGTGACTCTGACCTTCTAGCATTTAGTGCACTAACATTTACTGTTATTATTTTGTATATACAGTGTGGATACTACTTATGGAATAAAATTATTTTTGGCGTTACTTTAGAAAGTTTATGAAAAAGCTCGGATAGGTCAATCTGAAAATTTGAATGTACCAGCTGATCTATGTAGTTACAGTAACTTATTGGTGAATTTTGTGAAATCATCATTTATGTCTAACGACCCATAGTACTTATAGTTTAAATGATAAATATAATATTTTTAAAAGGTTAATAATGTTTTTTTAAGAGATTTATTAAAGTAGGGAAAATGAACAGTATTAAAACAAACAAAAATTCTTACATAGCTCCTTCTTGTTTGTTTTAATGTATTAAGTCTTCACAAAGTTCTTCATTGACTTATTAGCAATAATTTGCGACTTTTATCACTTATTTTTTCCATAGCTTTTTTCACTGAAACAAAACCATCCTAGCTAATTAAAGTAATAAGGAGACATGAATATATATATATATATATATATATATATATATTGATAACGGCCCCCTTTTATAATGGGCTGTGGTGAGATTATAAAATGTTAATGAGATAAAAGTGTAAGATAAAATTATGTATTTGAAAAGATTAGTCGGGCGCCTTAATTTATAAAATCTCACCCCAGATTGCGCTATCTTTATCTCAAATAGCCAACTAGTCGGAAAGCAAGAAACTATATTTAATAAAACTTTACTAAATGTGGGTGATCTCGGGCTCGTTGTGAGTTTTAGGTTGTTGCTTCCAAAAAAGAGAATAATATTAATGTTGACGCTTAATATAATAACTCCTACAAATAAATATGAACAAATAAAAGATTCATGTAAAATTAAAAATATTATGTTTATTAAATTAAAGGAAACTGTAAAAATATAACGTATTACAAATGTGATACTAACGAAACTGCATATACGCATAAACAACAAGGTGTTACTAATGTGAAAAGAGGTTATGTGTGTTAAACTAATAAATAATATGTATATAAATGTGAATACTCTTATTACAATTATGGTGAGTACCCTTTTATTGTTATCTCTAAGATATAAATAGGTTGTTTAATTAAATATAAAGATCATGACAGGACGTGGTAGATTAGGTAAATAATTCGAGAAGATTATAAAATAAAAGTTTAAAGAATTTAATTTTTGAAAAAAAAAATAAATATTATCTGAAAACCTGTTATAATAATGATGCTGATGTATGTTTGTAGATCGTCTGTGTGAATTGGGAAGATCCTCGGTGATCCAAAAATGTTCGGGTGCAGCACAAAATGATGGCGGTGTAGGTGGCTGTTTACGCAGACGCTATCGAAGATTTTCCTCGGACTTCGTCTTCGGTGCCTAATTACTCACTGCGCTCGTTTCTGGCTGTAGAATTTCAGGTATCGTTGTTGATGTACGTTAGACTATATTGTTGAAGTTCGGCGATGGATTCTTATATATAATTCTTCTGATTTTCTATCGTTCTCGGTGGAACTACGTCTGTGACGCTATATTGTTTGAAAGTTCGTTATTACCGAAAATTCTTGTAGTAATTCTCTTGACGATCGAGTTAATTAATATTCTGGATACTTTTTATCACTTTTAGTTGAATTTATAATTTTAATTTGTGTTTTATACAAGATTTCTAAGGCTTGGTCTAAAAAGATGCGTCTATTTATTTTTCAAATTCAAGGATCGAATTCTTCGACAGCACTTGTCTGAATATTACCAAACACGCTATCCATTGATATCAATAATCTCGATGATTTACCCTTTTAACAATTTTATATAAAAAGAATTTGATTAATTTAGATTATCTAAATGATTTTAAAAATTATATAATAAATTACCAAGTTAGGTTAAGATAAATTTGAATGATACAAATCGCATACTGCGCATGATAAATGTAAGCATAGCGAGATGTCAATTTGTAGGCGTGTCTTACTAGTGTCGATATAATACAAAGTTGCATATTCTTTCCCATTTAATTTTCTTTGTCAATAATTTCTCTCTTACTTCTATAAGTCGTTCGTTGAAGTTGATGGCTTCTGGATCTGTCCAAGGTCTCTGCGGTGGCTGACCAGTAAAAATTGTTATGGGACAATGGTTATGAACTGTACTGGGTGTGTTATTAATGGTGTGTTCTATTTGTTGTAAATATTTAGCCCATTTATTATGATTGTCATGTAGAAGTATTCTTAAATATTTCAGAGTTTCTCGTATATATCGTTCTGTTGGATTGCCCTGTGGATAACGTATTGATGTATAGTAGGTGCGGATGTTATGCGAATGTAGAAAGTCCTTGTATCTGTCATTGTTAAAGTATGTAGCGTGATCGGATAGTATTGCTAATGGTTTTCCAAATTGGGTAAAATAATCTGTTAACGCTTGTAGTACAGTATTGGTGTCGCATTTCTGTGTAGGAATAAGTTTGATAAATTTGGAAAAGATATCACAAATCACAAGAATATTTCTATAACCTTTCGTACTTGGTATTAAGTTTGAAAGAAAATCTATAGATATCAATTCTAACTTGTCGTAAGTTACAATATTGTGGCAGATATTGGTATTCGTAAAGTTCTTGTCCTTCGCAAGTTCACATGTTCTGCAGTGTTTAATTACGCTTATAATGATTCTCTCATCATTGATACAGTAGAATGCCTCTCTAAACAGTAACCAGCATTTTCTACCTCCTATATGCGTGTATGAATAATGTAAATATTCCGTTATCTCCCTGGTGTGTTTCTCATTTGTGACATATACGATGTTCTTACCTATCTGTTTTACTATTAAATTATCCTTAAGTGACATGCCTTTGTAAGTTCCCTTTTCCTTTAACTGTTGATGTAATTCAGTGAAATCTGGACCTGATTGTATAGATAAAAGCTTGTTGATGGAAAATATTCCCTGTCTTTGAAGTTGTACCAAATTTATGCAAATATTTTGTCGTTTCACATCCCCGTCCTGTCGTGTTAAAGCATCTGCTGTTATCATTTCCTTACCTGGTTTGTATACAATGTTAAATTCGTACTGCTGTATGAGCAACGTCCACCTGTAAATGCGACTATTATTCAGTTTGCAACTCATTATATTAACCAGAGCTTTATGGTCCGTTTCTAGCGTAAAACTTTTTCCAATAAGGTAATATCTTAACTTTGTAAGTGCAAAACCAATAGCTAACATCTCTTTCTCCGATATTGTATATCTGGTTTCACATGCTTTGAGTGTTCGTGAAATGAAGTATATAGGTGTTTCGATGTTATCTTTGATTTGAACAAGCTCCGCTGCGATGGTTTGATGTGATGCATCAGTTCTAACTACAAACGGCAATGTAAAATCAGGGTGGTGAAGTTTTAAGTTTTCAACAAAGCTTTCTTTCAACAGATTAAAACAACTTTCATGTTCTGCGGTCCACGACCATTTCTTGCCTTTCTTCAATAGATCTAATAATGGTATGGTTCTTTCACTATAATGGGATATGAATTTGCGATAGTAATTAAGAACCCCTAAGAATCCTCGTAGTGTTTTTAGATTTTTAGGTCTTGTATAATTCTTAATTTCATCCAGGCGTGTTGGATCAAGTAAAATGTTATCTTTATTTATCACGTAGCCAAGGTAATTTATTTCGTGACGGAAAAATTGACATTTTAAAAGGTTTAATTTCATACCTTCTGTTGTTAAAGTATTTAGAATAATTTTTAGGTGCAGTAAATGCTGTTCGACACTCTCGGAAAATATTATTATATCATCAAGATAATGTAATGCGAATTCGTCGTATTTATCCAATATTTTATGTAAAAATCTAATAAGGGCGGCGGGCGATGTTTTTAGGCCAAATGGGCACACTCTGAATTGATAAACAATACCATTCACTAGAAAACCACAGTACCTTCTTGATTCTGGTTCTAAGTTGATAAGCCAAAATGCGTTCTTAAGATCTAACTTGCTGTATATGGGCTTATTACCACATTTTGTTAATAATACATCGATATTTTGCGGCATTTCGAATTCAGGTTTAATTCTTCGGTTCAATGCTCTTGCATCTAAACATATGCGTAGAGATAAGTCTTTCTTTTGGACTATAACTATCGGATTTATAAAGTAGGTATTTGACTTCTCTATAATGCCAGTCTGTTCTAATCGTTCCAGTTCCTGACTTACTTTCTGCTGATAATGATACGGAATGGGGTAATTTTTACTAATTAGTGGGTCTTCGTTATCTATTTTAATCGGATGCTGATATCCTTTTGCAAACACTACATCATTGTTAATAAGAGTAATATTATTGTATAAAATTGCTATTAAGTCGGGTATGACAGTTGTATCTGGTATCTTAGAGTTCTCTATAAAATTCTTTATATCATCATAATTATTAATTGTTTTCACTACTTGATTATCCATTCTAACTTCCATAACATCTCCTCGCTCGTGACAATCCTTCGTTCCTTGCCTAACTACCATTCTCTCTATTCCAATATTTGTATTATTAAATTCTATTATTTTTCCATCTGTTTCATTATTCCCCTCGTAATCTCTTCTATTGCACGGTTCATTATTTAATATAATATTATTTATTTCACTCGTAAGCACTTCCTTCTTATATAGGTTATAACCTTTTAACTCTTCTTCTGATAATTGTTTTTCAAATATAACTTTATTCACATCTATATTTAGTATACCATTTTCGAAATCTAAGATCATTTTGAGTTTTTTAATACTGTCAATACCTATAATACAGTCGTATTGTAGTTTATCTATAATATAGCAATGTATGATGTATTTTGATTTGTCGACTAATATTTCTGTTGATAATTGTTTTGTTACCGTCCCCATGCGTTTTCCGTTCGCTGCAATGATATCTGTCCCTTTCGTTTTTACAATGTTCTTCTCGTATCCCCGTATATTCGTAGCTTTCTCTGCCTTTAATAAAGTTATTTCCGCTCCTGTATCGATTAAGCAATATAAAAAGATATTTTCGAATTTTAATTTTACAATAGGTAAAGTATATATTTGGGTAGTTTGGTTGCCTGCATCTTCTACAGTAATGAATTCTTCCGGATGTTGATAGAAAGTAATATTTTCAAATTTAAAAGGTATGTTACAGTCGTCATGGGTTATTAATTTTGTGCTGATGATGGGCCTTGTGTTGGGTTGGTGTAGAGGTCCTCTGTTAAAATTGGCGTTTTTTTTAATACCTCCTCCATATTTGTTCGTATCGGCGATACAGATCGATGACGTCTGTTAATATTATTTACGTGACCACGTCCACGATTACGGATATGATTAAATCCTCTTCCTTGTTGATTAGTATTATGGTTTGTATTGTTATTGTTTGTTTGTCGATCCGTAGTGCGATTGTAATTATTGAAATAATTATTGCTGTTGTATCTGGATGGCTGGTAGTTGTAATTAGGTCTATTTGATGGATTGTTTGAATTATTATTATCCCGATCATTGTACATATTATTGTTAGAATAGTTATTATTATTATATGCTCTTGTAAAATTTTGATTTCTATTATTGTTGTTGAAATTATTATATCGTTGCGGTGGTGAGTTATTTGGGTTATTGTTCGGATTATTTGATTTTGCGACGGATGATTGCAAGAGTTGGGATTGCGATATATGTGTTGGGGCTGATGGTTATTCTCCGAATAATCATCTAGACGTCTCATTATGTCTATGAGAGAGTCCATATCCGTAACTCTTTGACATATGATAGCCTGTGTATCGGTGTAGATGAAATGATTTAGGAGCTGCCTGGCAATCATTGATTCTTCCATGTCATTCAGGTGTTTACACTGGTTATAGATACGGGAAGCGTATGTCTCGTGTGATATTTGTCCCAATCGATATTTGCCTGTCAACAACCGTATTCTAGCTCTGTTTTGTTGCGTTTCGTCCCAATAATTCTTCTTAAAGAGTGTAACAAATTGGTCAAGAGAATTGCAATGGTCCTCAATTCTTTGAAACCACTCCTGTGCACTGTAACGTAAAGTTACTCGTATGACCTCCATCCTCTGCTTCTCCTCAGGTATATCCTCTAAGTAGCGTAAAAGACAACTAAGATACGTCATAGGATGTACACGTGTGATATCCCCGTCGAAATGATGTAAATTTTCTATCTTTATAGAGCTGTTATTAGTATTAATATAATTAGTTGATGTAAAATAGCCTTTTATTTTATTTTCCAATCGTTTAATGTTAGTCTGTGTAGTCGTATAATTTTCATTATTAGTTATAGTTATAGTATCTAAATTTTGTCTGACAATATTGATTTCTTGTTTATTATGATCGTTGTATTGGTTTAACGATGATTTTAATTGTTCTGTGTTATCATTATTTAATTTGTTAAAATTGGTCAATTTTGTATTAAACAAATTATTATTTTCAGAAATCATTTTGTCTATGTTTTGTTGTATGTCTTGTGTTGTAGTTTTAAGTCTCTGTTCAGTATTATTTTGAATTTCAGTAGTTGCGGTCTCTAACTGCTTAGCCCAATGTAAATTCTGTAGATTAACGGTTTCATCAAGTTTAATTAAGTACTTAAGTTCGTTTTCTTCCATGTTTTTCTGAGCTGTAGAAATTTCTGCTATCTTACCCTCTAAATCAACTTTGAAAGCACTTAATTTGTTATCGATGTTTGCATTATTTATTTCAAATTTTTGATTAATATTGTTCATGTTTATCTCTAATTTAGTTGTTAGATCACTATTCATGTTGCTTATGTCTGTTTTCATATTAGTTAGTTCTTGTTTTAAGTTTTCATTGTTAGTGTCTAATTTGTTTGTTAAGTCTTGTTTTAGGTTATCGTTATTTGTATCTAATTTGTTGTTCATATTTATATTGTCTTGTTTTAAGTCTTTCATTTCTAGTTTTAAATCTTGTTTCAAATTAGTCATTTGTGTCATTAGTACCTGTAACATATTCATTACCTGGCCATTGTCTGGTGGACTTACCCCTTCAGTTGTAGACGCTTGTGCCACGGGAATGTCTCCCTGTTCAACCCTATCTTCTTCAGTACTGTCCTTAACTGCTTTGGTTCTATGTCGAGTATCCATTTTGATATTTATTAAATTTATAAAGTTTAATGAATTTATATAAAGATGTATCCTTTATTTTTAAAGTATGATAATAATAATAAATAGTTGAAAAAATACAAAGTTATGTTTAAAATATGAATAATAATACTCGAGACACCGTAATTTTATTAGTGAATCAAAAGTTAAATAAAATAACGTAAGCACAAGGTGATATTTTCCCTTTCACTAACCTTTAATATGTCCTAGAATCCTCCAAAGTCTGCGATGTAGTGAAATAAAGGTAACAATCTGCTGTTGTAATAGGAAAAACATGTACACACAACGTCAATAATAATCTACACCTTTTTGTCTATATAATATATGAAACAATTTGAAAAGTATCAATTATTTGCAATATTTAACTTTGTAGATGAGTTATCAACAAGAAGCAACAGCCCCACGTTGTCGGCGACAATTGATAACGGCCCCCTTTTATAATGGGCTGTGGTGAGATTATAAAATGTTAATGAGATAAAAGTGTAAGATAAAATTATGTATTTGAAAAGATTAGTCGGGCGCCTTAATTTATAAAATCTCACCCCAGATTGCGCTATCTTTATCTCAAATAGCCAACTAGTCGGAAAGCAAGAAACTATATTTAATAAAACTTTACTAAATGTGGGTGATCTCGGGCTCGTTGTGAGTTTTAGGTTGTTGCTTCCAAAAAAGAGAATAATATTAATGTTGACGCTTAATATAATAACTCCTACAAATAAATATGAACAAATAAAAGATTCATGTAAAATTAAAAATATTATGTTTATTAAATTAAAGGAAACTGTAAAAATATAACGTATTACAAATGTGATACTAACGAAACTGCATATACGCATAAACAACAAGGTGTTACTAATGTGAAAAGAGGTTATGTGTGTTAAACTAATAAATAATATGTATATAAATGTGAATACTCTTATTACAATTATGGTGAGTACCCTTTTATTGTTATCTCTAAGATATAAATAGGTTGTTTAATTAAATATAAAGATCATGACAGGACGTGGTAGATTAGGTAAATAATTCGAGAAGATTATAAAATAAAAGTTTAAAGAATTTAATTTTTGAAAAAAAAAAAAAATATTATCTGAAAACCTGTTATAATAATGATGCTGATGTATGTTTGTAGATCGTCTGTGTGAATTGGGAAGATCCTCGGTGATCCAAAAATGTTCGGGTGCAGCACAAAATGATGGCGGTGTAGGTGGCTGTTTACGCAGACGCTATCGAAGATTTTCCTCGGACTTCGTCTTCGGTGCCTAATTACTCACTGCGCTCGTTTCTGGCTGTAGAATTTCAGGTATCGTTGTTGATGTACGTTAGACTATATTGTTGAAGTTCGGCGATGGATTCTTATATATAATTCTTCTGATTTTCTATCGTTCTCGGTGGAACTACGTCTGTGACGCTATATTGTTTGAAAGTTCGTTATTACCGAAAATTCTTGTAGTAATTCTCTTGACGATCGAGTTAATTAATATTCTGGATACTTTTTATCACTTTTAGTTGAATTTATAATTTTAATTTGTGTTTTATACAAGATTTCTAAGGCTTGGTCTAAAAAGATGCGTCTATTTATTTTTCAAATTCAAGGATCGAATTCTTCGACAGCACTTGTCTGAATATTACCAAACACGCTATCTATTGATATCAATAATCTCGATGATTTACCCTTTTAACAATTTTATATAAAAAGAATTTGATTAATTTAGATTATCTAAATGATTTTAAAAATTATATAATAAATTACCAAGTTAGGTTAAGATAAATTTGAATGATACAAATCGCATACTGCGCATGATAAATGTAAGCATAGCGAGATGTCAATTTGTAGGCGTGTCTTACTAGTGTCGATATAATACAAAGTTGCATATGGATTTGAATATGTTTTTCGCGCTAATATTTGAAAATTTGAATATGATATAATAAAATTAACTAATGAAAGGAAAATGTATATAGAAATTTAAAGAATGAAATGATCGTTATAAAAATACATATGCACTTCGATACTACTAAGACTTAATAATATTATTTATATAACCATTATATTATAACCCTTTTTCACTTTGTATGTCTTATTCTTCCTATTTTAGATGCAGCTCTATATGGATAACATGCATCACAACAATATATATATATATATATATATATATATATATATATATATATATATATATATATGATAATGAATCAATTTCTTCATTCTGTTCATTTCTTATTTACTGTTGATCCAATGACGACCAGCAGTCCGAAGTATAATCTATTGCAATATACTCGGTGTTGGAGGTTAATTGACCTGCCAAGTTTTATTAACCAGTCTTTGTATCATTTGATTTATAGTTGTTGTTGGTTTCGATTTTTTATGACATCAGTTTTTTGCTGTGTGTTTTATAAGTTTAGTTTTATATTTTAACATTTATGTATATTTGTTTTTAAAAGGTTAACGATAAACCAACATTGTATTAATTCAATGTTTTAAATTTAATTAATTTTAAGATGTTTAGTGTCGTTCTTTGCTAAATATAACTCTCAATTGTAAGTATTTTGTTATTGTCATATTGTTTAATATATTGTGGTTTTATTAAACATGTAGGCACTCCTGAGGAAGTAACAAATTCGTTATGAAATATAGAGTGAAATAAAGGAGTTTTTTTTACTTGACAGACCGCTCACCTGTGAATTAATTTTTGCTTATATATATAGTGGCTTGCTATTGCTAGATTTGAGTATGTATACAGAGGTGTGCCATAACTTAAGGGCCATACACCATTTCAAAATAATAGACATAAGTATAGTTATATATAAATTAACGTCTTTTGCGATCCTCTTGTGCGTTTAAAAAATAAAATTGTTATATTTCGGCGCTTAACATATTCAAAAGTTTACGTATTTACTGATGCAACCAATTTACTTATAATTAACATACATACATATCTACACAACTTATTTATAGTTTTGGAGTATCTTGTTACGCATGTGTGTTTCGCGTGAGTAAAAGCATTTTGGAAATAGGTAAAACAGATCTAAAAATATGTTCCATGTTATGACAGTTTTACATTTTTGTTCCTAACAATCAGACCAAAAACCGACTTGGTAAGATGAGTTTCTTGCAATATCTGTATGCTTATTTACTCCTTTTTTTTAATAATTTGCTTTTTTTCTACTTTAAAACAGTCACAATTGTTTTCTTTATTTAATTAGATTCATAGATTTAACCGTAACGAGTAGACACGTGCTATAACAATATAATAATAAATTTTTATAAATATTTAGGAAGTAATAAGTTACGGAAATATTTTTGAAAAAATAAACCACTTTTTGGCATTTAACAAGATAAAATAACGATCGAATTCTCCCTCTTATTTATTTATCTAAGTCTCAGAAATTTAACCCCAAAGTTATAATTATAATTAGCAACAATATATGTTAGAAGTCACCAATGCTTATCGACGCGTCATTATTTTATTGCAGTATGAATCAAATGGTACTTAATGCAAAATCAAATTAATGTGTGTCACTTTTGATAACACAAGTATTAAAAGAATAATCGTCAGAATTAACATTCGTTTTTGATTTGTGATACCGACAGATTTTAATTTTTATAAATGTTTATATAAGTTGTTAAAATTAAATGATAAATATTTCTATTTTAAAATGAAACTAGAATAGCAGAAACGTAAGAAAAGAACTAATTTAAATTAATTAATAACATAACCTAATTATTCAGTTAAAACTAGAAGTAATTTTAAATTTTTGTTAACTGATCCCGGCAGTGGTTTGCTATTGCTAGATTTGAGTATGTATACAGAGGTGTGCCATAACTTAAGGGCCATACACCATTTCAAAATAATAGACATAAGTATAGTTATTTTTAACATAGTTTGCCTAAGTAAAATGTTTTAGGTTAAAAAGATACAGGGTGTTGAATGAGATTCATTTTCAAGCAATTCGCCAGATTTTCGAATTTGAATGTTCTGTTGCACATTTTGTCGATGGGTGTAAAATATTTAATTTACAAAATGTGGCTTTAATATAGACGAACATATTCCACCTTTTCCTGTCATAAGTATAGCAAGCGCCAATTAAGTTGGCGCGAGGAGGGGGTGCGCAGAAGCCGTTTTTAAAAACGTCCACCCCCACAACTCAAGTAATTGTCAGAATACATTTGTCATTGACGTTTGACGGAACATAAAATGTCTTTGCTAGGGGATCATAAAGTGATACACGCTGAAACGCGAGAAGTTTTTAATGTTTACAATTATTTTTATAAACATGAAAGTAGAAAGAGGAGTACGATTTACGAACCCTATAACTGCAGCATTTACACCATTTATTTATTTACACATTTTGATTAAAAATTTTACCCTAAAACACTCAGTGGGCAGCAACTGCGAAAATGATAACACTGTTATTTTCTTAACTCTGGAAAAATTTGTTCAAGTAGGTTAATATCTTATAACAATAATAATGATGGTACTTTTTGATGATATTTTAATTATATGTAAATAATAATAGTTTTATTGTTTAAAGGCAGTTAGCAAAGATGTGAAGGAAACAAAAAAGATCCAAATATCACCATCACCTATGAATCTCTCTACCACAAAATTAAAAGAAAATATTGCTGCCTACGTGGATGGTTTTGTCACAAAAAGAATAAATAAAGTTGATTAAGTGTGTGATGTCCGCGTAGAAAACATATACACGAAAAATACAGATGACAGTCATTTAAAATTTACGACAATTAAATAGTACAGTGCAACAAAACAATTGAACTATATTAATGCTAATTTATTCACCTCGTTAATACAAATATATAGTCAGACAAAATCTGTATTGTCAGAAATAATATATAAACAAGTTTTTTTTTTAATTGTTTGGTTGAATATTTCAAAAAAATATTAAATTTAAATATTGTATTCACATGGCGGGCACTATACAATACATCATTAGAAAATTTGTGGAAGTATTAATTTTTAATTATATCAGACATATAAACATAATTTTATTAGGCAAGGATAAGCGAATTATAAATGAGACAAACAATCGAATATTTCATAATTATAAATAAATTTAATTAGAATTTAAAAAAGAATATATTTTCTAAGAACATGCATATGTAATATTTTTTAAGAAATATATTTCAAAGAAGTTGATAAAACATTGCAAATATTTGTAATTAGGTTGACTTGTAATTCTTTCACTATAGCATTAACAAATTAAATTATAGTGATTGTGTAGTTTAAGTTGTATTTCAAGTTAAAGTGGTAAAAGTCTAATACATCATTTAAAAATTTAAATAAATCCCCTATACAGTGTGTTTAAAAAAGATGCGGCAATATTAAAGGGGGTGATTGCCCAGGTCATTTTATACGAAAAGTTCCTATAAACATAGGTCCGCACACGCTTCGTTACCGATCTACCGAAGTTTAATTTTAAAAAACAGTAAAAACTTGATTTTTCCAAAGCGGCTTGAGATATCATAATGGAATTTTAGGCGTGTTAATAGCTGTGGGAGACACATACTTTGCAATACAACACGATGTTTCAGTCGTACCTGTAGCGCGAGTATTGGCACGTCACAGACTATTTTTCAAGAAAAAATAGGACGCCTCTGATTTCTCTAAAAATACAAATATGCTTTTATTTATTGTTCAATTATAGAGAAAAAAGCTCTCTTAACTTTTTATCGTACGACGTACCGTTTTTTATTTAAAAAAAACATTTTAGTGCATGTCCATTTATTGCAGAAAAGAATATTAAAGAACAAGGTTTTATTCAAGGGCAAAAACAAATATTTTACCAAACCAACAATTTTATCAACCAAAAATTACAAAAACTGTGTAAAGTGACCACCTCTAGCTCGGATGCAAGAATCCAATCTTCTCCTCATTGACTGGCGAACTCTCTGAAAAACACCAGGATCGGTTTTAATTGAGTTGCACCCAGCAATGATTCGGTTTCTTAAGTCTTCTACGTTTTCCAATGGAGTAGCGTACACTAAGGACTTCCAATGGCCCCACATGAAAAAATCCAGGGGATTTAAGTCCGGGGATCGTGCAGGCCATGAGTGAGGTCCACCTCGGCCTAACCAGCGACTTCCGTATGCTTGTGTTAAGAAATCACGAGCTACTTGACTAAAGTGGGCTGGTGCGCCATCGTGCATATACCACATTGCATCTCTAATTGCTAATGGTACGTCCTCCAGAAATCCAGGGAGCGTGTTTTCCAAAAAGTTGCGATACACCTCTCCGGTAAGTCTCCTTGGTAAAAATACCGGTCCAATTATGCAGTCACCCACAATCCCAAGCCAAACGTTCAAAGAAAACTGATGTTGAAAACGATCTTCAACAATTTCATGTGGATTTTCGTCACACCATACATGGTTATTATGGAAATTCCGTATTGCATTTCTTGAAAAATTCGCTTCATCGGTGAACAGAATCAACACCAGGAGTTGAGGGATTTGAACCATTTTGTGCAAAAACCATTGACAGAATGCAATGCGAGGAGGAAAATCAGCAGGAAGAAGTGCTTGAACGCGTTGTATATGGAATGGATACAACAAACTTTCCTTCAGAATGTGCCAAATAGTCCCATTACTTACATCCAAAGCGTCAGCAATTTTTCGAGTAGAAGTACCTCGATCTTCTTCAATCATGTCTAGCACATCCTCTTCCAGCTCTACCGTTCTTGCTGTCCTTGGCCTTCCTGCTCCTCCATTTCGTCTTAATGTGCCTGTTTCATAAAGACGCCGATGAATACTTTCGAAAGTTTTTCTATCAGGTACAATACGGCCAGGAAATCTTTCAGTATACAACCGCCTAACTTCTAATGCATTGCCATCAGCACGCCCATAAATGTAGTGCATGTTGGTCATCTCGGCATTCGTATAGCGATTCATGATAAGGAACTTCAACAAATTCGACACATACAAAATTATTAATAACGAGACTCATTCAATATGTCAGTGAATAAAACAGGACTGTGGTTTGGTAAAATATTTGTTTTTGCCCTTGAATAAAACCTTGTTTTTTTATTTTTTTTTCTGTAATAAATGGACATTCACTAAAATGTTTTTTTTACTAAAAAACGGTAAGTCGTACGATAAAAAGTTAAGAGAGCTTTTTTCTCCATAATTGAACAATAAATAAAAGCATATTTCTATTTTTAGAGAAATCAGAGGCGTCCTATTTTTTCTTGAAAAATAGCCTGTGACGTGCCAATATGCGCGCCACAGGTACGACTGAAACATCGTGTTGTATTGCAAAGTATGTGTCTCCCACAGCTATTAACACGCCTAAAATTTCATTATGATATCTCAAGCCGCTTTGGAAAAATCAATTTTTTACTGTTTTTTAAAATTAAACTTCAACACGCTGTAGATCGGTAACGAAGCGTATGCGGATCTATGTTTATAGGAACTTTTTGTATAAAATGACCTGGGCAATCACCCCCTTTAATATTGCCGCATCTTTTTTAAACACACTGTATATGCCTTTTAAATATAGTTATCCTCCAACTGCTCAGATGAGTCTAATCTATTCTCGAAATTTAAAATTATATGTCCTTTCTATTAAGGTTATCTATGGCACTAGCAATAGAACAAAACCTTTGACCGCATTAGCTGAAGAATTGCTAAATCTTACCAAGAAAGCTGAGGTAAATTATGAGAATATACAAACTATACTCAAAGAAGTAGGAAATGGATACTTGAAAGCAATCACCAAAACAAATCAAATCAAATTATTAAAATTTGAAATAGCTAACTAAGTATTCTTTCCAAAATCCTACTTTTTAATTCCAACAAAAACCAATTGTTAATATTTACATTGTACTATAATACAGAGATAAAATAAAATTACCATTTATATATAAGATTAATGAGTATATATTTGTCTGTACATTTAAATGAGTGCCTATATTCATACATAATAAAAAAAATTATTTTCAATATATGCATTTCGTGCAGCTTGTCCTACTAGTAACACATTAATTAATAATTATTAATAGCAACAGCATAAAACATTAGTTACATTCATTGTTACTGAATACAGTGATTTTTTTTTCTTTACCTAGAATGGACTTGCCATTATTATCATTTTCTCTGTATTCAATTTCGTGACCTTGTTTTGATATTCCAGCATTTATTGCAATATTATGAAGTACACAACATGTATGAATAATTTTTGCTGCTTGCTGCTCTAGTTGGATGGTATAACAAAACCCTATGTCTAGAAAGACACCTTAATCTGCCCTATAGCACACCATTTGTTCTCTCTATAACGTTTCTGGTTTTATTAAGTGTTTATTGAAATTTGCTTCGATTGTGCCTTCTTGTACATTAGCAAACAGTGTGAAAAGCCACGGCTTAAGAGGATAACATATGTTATTTGTTCCCCTGTTTGGAATTGAAAATAAATACACAGTTCAGTATATGTGCATATATGTAACTGTTTACTTATTAAATTTGTTAAGGTATTCTCATGTTCGTATTGCTCTCCTATGTAATTTCTAATATTACTTGTTTGCAATATAGCAGCATCGTGCACTGATCCTGGATTTCATGCACTGCATCCAATTATCTTGCAATTGGAATCTCCAAACTAAAAATGAAATATATTTAGAATTAGCCCTTAATGTGATATTTTACCCTTCACTATATCAATATATGTTTATACACATAGTGTTTACTTACAAGCTTTACATTTATAGAATATCTTCTATTTCTATTAATATATACATATAGTGGGTGATACACATCATTTACTGGGAGGGGAGCAGGTATCTCAACATGAGTTCCGTCAATTACACCCACAACTCCTCCAGCACCCCATTTTTCATAGAAACTACAATAGAGATATATGTCATAAAACATTATATGGTCAACTAATTTTTTTACCTCTTTTTATTTTATTTTTCATATCTGCTGTTGTTGCAAACTGCACATAATTAGGAAACAAACATTCAGCTATCACAGAACAAATTTCATTTAATATTCGACGTACTGATGTTTGGCTTAGTAGTATCCAAGAATTTTGTTTGGGGGCCCTTATTCCAAAAAACGCCATATTTTTGCTCTATCACGTAAATTTTTTTTATAGCGCTCTATATCTTAAAAATGTTAATTTATTAATATACATACCTATGACAAGAATATGTTTGTTCCATGTTAGGCATGATTTTTAAATGAATTGATTTTTATGAAATTAAATGTGATTTGGCAACACTGGTTAATATTAGATTTCTCAGCAAAGCAACAGAGTCGGCGCAGAAGCGTCAATACAACGTTTAAACCTGCTTATGTGCAGTTTGGTTGTGTTAGTCGTCGTGCTACTGCGTCCGCGCGCTTGTTGTCTTCGTTGTTGCGTATTTTAAGTGTTCTAGCACGTATAAATATGGAAAGAAGACATTGTGTGAACAATCCGAATAACTTTTGTTATATCTGTGGTAGTTATGTCATAGTAAAGCAGAGGCAAACTATAACTTCGTTTGTGAAAAATGTATACCACGCTTATTTTGGTGTAAAAATTGGCGACCAAGACAAGTCCTGGGCTCCTCATACTGTTTGTTCCGTTTGCGTTGAAGCATTAAGACACTGGCAAAAAGGTAGGAAGAAATGTTTAAGCTTTGTTGTTATGATGATTGTTATTTTTGTTCGTGTAATGTTCAAGGATTCAATAGAAAAAATAAGAAACAAATTGTGTATCCCAATCTTGACTCTGCTATTCGACCAGTTCCTCATGGGCCAGATGTACCGATACCTACCGCCTCAAATGCACCAGAAAACGTCATATCGTCAGAATCAGAGGAATCTAATTGCGACCCAGATGACTCAGATTTCATACCAGATTTCAGAGAGCCCGAAGTGTTTAACCAGAGCGAACTAAATGATTTAATTAGAGATTTGCACCTTCCAAAGGATGCATCCGAATTGTTAGCCTCCCGACTTCGTGAGAAACATTTACTGGCACCTGGCGTCACATCAAGCTTTTACCGGGATCACGAAAAAGAGTTATGTCAATATTTTACTCAAGACGGACCGCTAGTGTATTGCAACAATATTCCTGACTTAATTTCAAAATTAGGAAATGTGCCGTATGTAAAAGAAGAATGGCGCCTTTTATTGACTCAAGTAAGCGTAGTTTAAAAGGCGTTTTATTGCACAATGGTAACGAGCTGGCCTCGGTTCCCGTTGCCCATTCGGTACATTTAATGGAAACGTATGAAAATTTTGAACTTCTTTTAAAGAAAATAAACTACCAAGAACATCAGATGATGCTTTGTGGTGACCTTAAAGCGCTGTGCATGCTACTAGGACAACAAGGAGGTTATACAAAATTTCCATGCTTTATTTGTGAGTGGGATAGTCGAGCAAGGATAGACATTGGACTCAAATAGAATGGCCCTCTAGAACAAGCCTTACACCTGGTAGCAAAAATGTATTAAGAGATAGCTTGGTTGACCCCAAAAAAGTTTTACTACCTCCTCTTCATATCAAACTTGGCTTGATGAAGCAGTTTGTTAAAGCCCTAGACAAGAATGGACAGTGTTTTAAATATTTGTGCGAGACATTTCCAGCCTTATCCGATGCCAAGTTAAAAGAAGGTATTTTTGTTGGGGCGCAGATAAGAACATTATGCAAAGACAAGGATTTTCAAAGCACAATGACCAATGTCGAGAAAAACGCCTGGATTTCATTTAAGGAAGTAATTGATAAGTTTCTTGGGAACTCTAAGGACGAAAACTACGAAAATATTGTTCAAAATATGTTACAACACTTTCATCGTCTAGGTTGTAATATGAGTTTGAAAGTGCATTTCCTGTTTTCACACTTGAACTATTTTCCTGAAAATCTTGGAGCAGTTAGCGAAGAACAGGGAGAGAAGTTTCACCAAGACATTAAGGAAATGGAACGGCGATACCAAGGCAGATGGAGCATAACGATGATGGCGGACTACTGCTGGATGTTAAAACGGGATATGCCCTTAAAAACATACAACCGAATGTCCGGACAACGCAGCTTTCTGGCAAAAAGACAAAGATTTCACTTAAAAAAGACTGAGTAAAGTATTTTTTTCCACTTTTTTAACTTGTATTCCACCTTTTTACTCAATAAACAAATAATTTTTTTTAGAAATATCGTGTTTTTAATTTAATATTTGCAAAAAAACCTTACGTGATACAAATAAATGCATAGAATTTTTGAAATCGGCCTACCAAAATTATATAAAATCAGTTTTCAAAATAAAAACATCTGTCAAAAAGTTTAATTTTGTAGACCTGTGTAATTAACAGATAGAAAGGCTTATCTGTATGGGCCGGCGACTCCGGATGCGTTTCCCCTAGATGAAGCGTCACAAACGGGACAGAACGAGGTGGAATTGTTCGCCTGTAGATTGAACCACCTAAATTAAGAAATTAAATCAATTAATCAAATACGTACCGAAACGAGACTTTCGATGGATTTGCTAGATAGTATTAGTTGGTTGTCAACGTGGTCTCTCAAAAAAAACACTAAAATCCTCTTAGAGAGATATCGCTCAACGATAATGGTATTGTTTATGAATTAAATCAAGTATGGGGCCGAAATTCTCAATAAAATTTCACTTAAGCCATATTCATAGACCAGGGGTCGGCGACCTTTTTCGGACGGCGGGCCATTTTCAAAATAAAATTTTTTATGCGGGCCGCACATTCAAATGTAACTTAAATAGTGCTTTTATATCATATACGAGTATAAATATTATTAAAAATAAATATGGAAAAAATTAATTTTATATTGACATGCTATAATAACAATAATGTCAGAGAACAAAAATTTTACCATTCTTCAAAGGGGAAAAAAAAGAAAATACAATTCCAATTACATATGTATAAATATGTAAATATAAAATATATACTGAGATCCTCAACAAGTTTTGTAAATTTTCATCCGTCAACCTCGTTCTATATTTTGATTTTATGAAATTCATTCTTGAAAATGTTTGTTCGCATAAATAGGTGCTTGAAAAAATACAAATCATTGATTTTGCAAAATTTCTTAAATTGGGAAATTTATTTTCTGGTAGATTTGAATAAAATGCCATTACATTATTTTTATCAAAATTATATTTATATACATTGTTAGATTGCAAATCAATTAACTCTAGTTGTAAATTGTCTGGTGCTTTTACAATATCAAATTTTAAAGGATTTTCAAATATTAATATGTCCATTTCTTTTGCAGAAAAATCTTGAAACCGATGACGAAAATTTTCATCTAGTACTTTTAGTGACTCAATAAAAATATTCGAAGGACACTGTTTGTCGTTTTTGGTTAAAAACGATTGCAAAGTAGGAAAATGACAATAATTATTCTTTTCAAGTTGAGAAATAAACAATTTTATTTTAAGCTGGAAACTTTTGATTTTTGTAAATAGCTCGTTGATTAACTTTCCTTTGCCTTGTAGTGTTATATTTAATTTATTGAGGTAAGTTGTAATGTCCACAAGAAAAGCTAACTCGCTTATCCATTTAAAATTCGATAATTCTGGTATATTGTTTTCTTTTTCTGTCAAAAACATTTCAATCTCGTCTATCAACTCGAAAAATCTTTTTAAAACTTTCCCACGGCTGAGCCATCTTACTTCAGAGAAATAAATGATATCTTCATATTCTGCGTCATTTTCATTTAAGAAATTCCGGAATGTTCGATGGTTAATACCGTTTTTGCGAATATAATTGATGGACTTTACTACAATATTCATAACATTTTTCAAATTTACAACTTTTGCGCAAAGTGCATGTTGATGGATAATACATGATGGATAATACAATGAAGTTGTAGAGGAGGCTGTGTAATATTTAATTCTTTAAATTTTTTATTAATCATCCCTACCAAACCAGTATTGTGACCAGTATGTTCTTTGCACCGTCAGTTGTCACATTTTTTAATTTTTCCCACTTGAGATCGTACATATTGAAAACATCTATACTCTATTTTTAAAGTAGAGAGACGAATTTCTGAACAGACCACTTTGACAGTGAAATCTCATTGGTTGAAAGCAAGGCCAAATTGCTTTCAACCAATGAGATTTCACTGTCAAAGTGGTCTGTTCAGAAATTCGTCTCTCTACTTTAAAAATAAAGTATAATAGTTGCAAAAATATATCTTCACCTCTTGTATTCCCATGGAGGCTTTTTAATGCAGCAAGTTCTTCTGTTACACAAAATTGTTTATCAATTCCACGGATAAAAATCAACAATTGATCGGTGCTAGTTATATCATTGCTTTCATCAAGTGCAAATACTCAAATTGGGAAGAATTTTCTTTTAATTTATTAAACATATTAGTTGATATATTTTCATTACGTCGAACTACTATACGTGCAGACAAACTTATATCTTCAAATTTTTTAATTTTTTCCTGACAAATTTCGTTAACAGTAGCCAAAATACATTGTTTAATGAACTCTCCATCCGTAAATGGTTTGTTATGTTCAGCAATTAATTTCGAAATATGTAAGGACGTTTTGACCAATGCTGAACTTTGTTCCTTACATTTTTTAAAAACGTTTTGTTGTGCTTCTAATGATTTTTGTAAAGAATCAATTTTATTTTGTCTGAATTGAGATTCAAATTTATCATATTAACTTTTGTGTTTCGTGTCGTAGTGGCGACGCAAATTAAATTCTTTGAATACGCTTATAGATTCTTTGCAAATTAAGCATAGTGCTTTATTGTAATTATTAATAAAGAAATAATCAAAAGTCCACTTTTCATTAAATTCGCGGTTTTCCTCATTAATTTTTCTTTTCTTTGGTATTTTATTCATTTTTCCTACGATAAAATATGAATTATTTTACCAATAAATTTAAAATAACATGTATTTCTCATTACCTATTGTAGTGAAACGTCATACGGTTGTCAATATGAACGTGTTTATGTGCAAAATGCACATATGAACATACAGTAGCAAACTGGCGAAATGAAAGAATGCTACACTAGCTAAGCGAGCCGTCGTATTCGCTGGGGAGTGGGGATTAAACTTACGCAGTAAAATAGGTTTCCCACTATGCTTCTGTTAGCGCGCATTTTTGTCACCGGCCACATTTCGGCACGCTCACACTCTAAGTTTGTTGATTTTTCCTAAAATTATATTGGTGCTTTGGCGGGCCGCGCAAAAAGTTGCAAAGGGCCGCATGCGGCCCGCGGGCCGCAGGTTGCCGACCCCTGTCATAGACAATAGCGATTGAGGACTCGTGACAACTGCCCAGGTTCGGCAATAATTTACGTCTCTGCGTACAGGGAGAGAGTAACGTACTCTCCGGCGTACGAGAAAAAAGAAATACTTGAAAGAAACCAAATATATGATACAAATAACCGACGAACGAAACATTTACAGGTAGGTTCGCTGGAAATGGAGCAAAATATAATAAAGAGGATGCTAATTTACAACCAAAATAAGCGTTACGATGCGATGAGCGTTACGGACACGTAACTGTATTTCAGATAATTCAAAAGGATTCATTGTACGATTTATTACGATACATCCTTAGAATTTATAGGAAATCGTAAGCTACGCGCGACTTCAGAATTGCATTATGTACTTTCCCGACTTACGAAGCTTACAGATTTTGTTACGACGCTTATAAAAATATTCTTAAAAACCTGTTTATACAGGGTGGGGCATAGGCATCAAGTGTTTTTGAAATGATAATAAAATTATTAGTTTTTACTCTAAAAAAAATTTATTGGTAGTACAACATAGCTAATAATAAAGCATTTTGAAATATTCAAGTACGGAAAATTACATCTGGCATATGATGTCCGTTTTCATTGATACACTGTTGCAGCCGTTGACGAAAATTGGCCTCCACTCTTTCCAGCATGTCTCTGTCGATTAGGGAGATTTCATAACGAATCGATTCCTTTAATGCGTCTAACGTACGGGGTTTGGCCTCGTAAACACGTGACTTGAGGTACCCTCATAGATAAAAATCACAAATCGATAAGTCGGGAGACCGAGGAGGCCACAAAACGTCACCAAATCTCGAAATTAGACGATTTGGAAACAGGTGGCGAAGAACAGCCATAGATGCTCTGGCGGTGTGTGCCGTGGCCCCATCTTGCTGTAACCACAAATCTTGAATATCCACACCTCTTCTTAACAATTCAGGTATGAAAAAGTTATTCACCATATGAATGTAACGCGCAGATGTTACTGTAGCGGTGACCCCATTTTCTTCAAAAAAATATGGGCCAATGATGCCAAATTTTCCCACCGCACACCAAACTGTTACCTTAGGACTATGCAATGGCATCTCATGTAACTGTCGTGGATTCTCGTCAGCCCAGTACCGGCAATTTTGTTTATTGACGGCCCCCGTAAGATGGAAATGAGCTTCATCACTCATGAGTAATAACATGTTTTCATTCTCCTGAACAAGTTCAAGCATTTGTTGTGCGAAACTCAAGCGTTGGGCGTAATCTCTTACATTTAATTGTTGGGCAACCAGTATTTTGTATGGGTGAAAATGTAAGTCACCATGCAAAATCCGCCATACAGTGCGATTGCTGATTTGAAGTGCAGCTGAATGTCGACGTGCAGAGCGGCGTGGACTTCGCAGTAATGCTTGTCTCGCCCTTTCAATATTCTCAGGAGTACGCACAGTACGTTGACGACCGGGCGGCTTTCTTTTCATTATTGAACCTACTGTTCGAAGGTTATTGACCCAGCGTAAGATGGTGTCTCGGGCAGGAACAGAGTCATTACGATGGATATTAAATCTTCTGCGAAATTCACGCTGTACTGCAGTCACCGACTCGCCACTTCGAACAAAACAATCATACGCGAACACGCGTTGCTCTAGCGTCCACCTCTCCATGATGACAAGTGGCAACTGAGAAAGTGAAATGCTTTGAGTCGAGGAATGGATTGTAATAAACCGCGCGCCCCTCCCTTTTCTAATAGCCGAGTACTACCCAAATCAAAAACACTTGGTTCCTATGCCCCACCCTGTATATTACAATCTCATTATTTATATCAAATTTTGTGTTTTATGTTTTTTTAATGTTTAATTATGTTTTGTTTTGAAGAGATTAGAATTATCTGACATTGCTGCCTATGGTATTTTGCAATTTGATGTAAAACTAAATGCAAATCTCCCCACTACTTCTAATCCTGCGAGAACTTACCCCTCCTCGCGCCTACTTAATTGGCATTTGCTATGCGTCAAAAGCTAATTTTTACATTATCGAAGTACTGTAAAATGTCCAATTAAAAATAACCAGGCTTAATAAGTTTTCGACCCGTGATTTACACGGCAAGAAAATTACAACGGACGTGCTGCACTTAGAAGGTATGAAGAACTCTACCCAACCAGAATCATTCCAGACAGAAAAATATTTCAAAGAATATCAATCAGGTGAAACAGGTTCGTTGAATCACAAAAATTCTGGCGGACAACCGAAACCTATAACAGTCTTGTTTAATATCGCAGAAAATCCTAAATTAAGCGTTTGGAAGCTTCTGCGGGAATTGGTAAATCAACTATCTCAAGAATCATTGATGCAGAAAATTTGTTTCCTTACCATTATACACCCGAAAAATTTCAAAATTTATTACCAAGAGATTTGCAAGCCAGATTAAAATTTTGTCAAAATGTATTAAATAAAAAAAATTCCTCCATAAATCCTAAATCCTATTTGTAGTATCTGCCATTCTATAAAACATACGTAGTTGATAGGCACAATCTTGCAAGATCTGTAGTATCGGCAGGTATTCCAAAATCGCTGATTACCATGATATCGTCGTCGGTTGGTATGTTGGTCTATAACGAGATCACATCGAAATTCACTAATATATAGAGCTGGGGATGTTTGCGGTGTGCCAGGATAGTATTCAGTTAATCGCACGAATATAATGACCTTGTTTCGATCGGTGATGCATGCGTGATTTTATTGCTTTACATGCATTCGCTATTTATATCACTTAGGTATGTCAGTTATGTGTACTGTATATAAATAACACACTTACCTTATTTACGATTATTATAGCATAGCGCCAAGTGGATAAGACTTGCAGTAAGTTTGTAGCATTAGATACGTTTCCATATTTGTAGCGGTGAGCGATGTACGCCGTGATGAATAAATTTTTTTATATTTTGAGAAAGACCGCTCGACATCTACGGATGTAACACACGCACAATTAAAATAATCTTTATAGATAGAAACCGAATCTACACTTGCACCATTACTAATTTGTTTTAATCTGGTAAAATCAAAATCATTGTTTATCACACTCTCGAACTTTTCTATTACATTAACATTTTTGTTGTCATTTACTGCGCATAACTGGGCGTGTACATCGTCCAGTATTTGCAGTGACTCCGCTAACGATAATGCAGTATTTTGAAATTTCTCGATTACGTTAAACAATCCTATATGATTGTTATAAATAGTTTGTAAATCTGCATCAAGGGAAGGGTTTTGAAAGAGTCTCTGGCTTTCCTTAATGGCTACAGCTTCGGTAGGATTGAATTGTAGAACCACAGATTTTATTTGTTGGAAATACTTGGCATAATAAAATGCCGCCTTTAACCAACTTCCCCAACGTGTAAGGATTGGCTCTGGTGGTTCGGGAATACCAGGGCACCGACTGTGAAACTCTCGAATTCGTTTGGGAGATTTTAGAAACACTTTTTTTGTGGTTGCTATTAATGCATCCACCTCTGGATAACATTGCCGAATAGTTTGTGCCACAAGGTGTAAAGCATGAACTTTACATGTCACATGCAAAAGTCTCTCACAATCTGCTTTAAGAGAACGGCCTACAGAACGCATTGTCGCAGCACCATCACTCATAAACATCAGGAGTTGATTAGTTGAAACTTGAAATTTTTGTAGCGTATCGGGCACTACCTTCGTAATTACTTCGCTAGTGCACTTTTCCAATCTTTTGCTGGCTAATAAAATGGGAAATGTTGATTTGACAGGATCTAGTACACGCACTATAATATTCACAATAGAATGTTTTTTTCGATCTGTCGTTTCGTCGACACATACCCATAACTGTTTATCATTTACTACTGCTTTCATTCTGTTTTCAATGTCCTCACGCACAATTGGTAAATAGGTGAGTAACGTTCTCCGTGACGGTAGCTTTTTGTTGGAATTGTATTTATTCCAAAAGTCGTGAAAGGCTTTTTTATCTAGCAGGTGAACTGGCACATCGCAGACGAGTAGCATTGTCAATAAATCGAAAATGAATTGCGTTTTAGACAGCACATTATTTTTTTTGTCTTTGTGGTGTACACTTTCAACATGTCTTTTACAGTCGTATTTGTCCCAGCAAAGTAACTGTTTATCGCATAATTTACAAACCACTTTTGCTCCATTATAATACAAATCGGGAAAGTCTCGGATAAATTTCTTCACGTCGTTATACAATGGGCGCTTTCTTGGCTTGGGCACGTCCGTCATACTTATTAAATAGAGCTCAAGACAACACACGATCACGTTGCCAGTTCACGACTAACTAAAGTGTTTCGCTGCATCGTGTTTATACGCTGGTGGGGATGCACTACATACGGTCCTGCCGTACCGCAAACATCCTCATCTCTACTAATATATCATCTGGATCAGTTGTAAAGTTCACTAGAAGTTCTACGAAATGTTGTGAATTTCTTTCGTACGTGTCGTCTTTCCTGTATATGGTTTTAATAACATAGTTAGGTATCTGGTCAGGTCATAGGTCGGTGATTCAATGCTGGCACTGGCATATGCATGAACGAAATAACAGAACATTAATAAAACAAACATATAAATAATAGTATACTTAAGAACAAAAAGGAAGTAATGCTATAGACTGCCACTGCCACACATCGCATGCCTACACCGCTCTAAAACGGCCATTTAACTCCACGATCCAGGTCTCAAACAATTCGACAAGATTAAAACAAAGATTGAAACATTTGTCTACTTCGTCATTCTAAATTCACTGTATTTCGTAGTGTACAATAGATTGTAATTTACATATAAATCGAATGTCTGTGAGTTTGTGGAGAAAGTATCTCAAAAGAATTGCGAAAGTCGTTTCAATTGTATTCCTTTGTTTATATGTATTTCATGGTATCATGTAAAACCCAGTCCGTAATTTCTTTTTGTTTTATTAAAACATTCTGTAATATTAATACAGAAAGAAACTATTACTTTAGTTTTCTATTTCTTTATTATAACACGTAGTATCGACATTAAAAACATATTCTCAAACGAATTTAACAATACATAAGAACAATTATACAAGTGTCCCGTATCGTTATGTTCAAATTTTAGGAGTGTAAAGTAGACTTCATTTCAAGTAACAAAAACGCAAAACTTGTATATACATTTTCATTTATTTCAAAGTTAGAAATCTATGAATGTGATTGTCAGATCATGAAAAAAAAATGTAATCCAAAAATCAATGCGAACTGATTTTATTTAAAAAAAGTTATACGATTCAATAACAGGCCTGTGCTTCTTAACGCCGCATAATAAAATGTTATCCTAAAATAAATAAACACGTGTCGTAGTGCATACAGTAATTTCTTGGAGATTTACAAAAAAAGGGTACTGGAAATTGATTTATGATAAAGAAGGTTCTTACTTATTTCGTAAATGCTGAACCATGAATATCATACAATAAACAAATGTTCAGATGACTGTTAACGTTGCATTTTTTAATAAAGGATTACATTACCTTTCAATTCATACAACAGCTTATTAGTGAGTGGACACGTTTTCTTTATTGAAAATGCCTTACCGATTTTCTTCTCAAGAGTATGCGGACATGCATTTTGTGTATGGCTACTTTAACGGCACTGCACGTCAAGCAGTTATTGAACACCGACATCGGTTTCCCGATAGGCGCATTCCTCATTAAAGAACGTTTCTGGAAGTACACAGACAATTTCGGAAAGATTATCTTTTCGACCGTGGAGTAAATTTCCCAGCAGACCTAGAGGAAGAAGCAGTAGCTATTGTTACAAGGGATCCAACTCTCAGTGTACGTCGAATCGCTAGACAACTAGGAGTGCCACGAACGACAGTTTGGCGAATTTTAAAACGTGAAGGCTTAAATCCATATCACTATCGCTGGGGACACGGTTTGCTTGAGGCAGACCACTATGCTCCTCTAGTTTATTCTACTTGGATATTAAGACAGTCACGGCTTCATTTTAATTTCTGCAGAACAGTCCTCTGGACAGATGAATCTACGTTCACGAGAAGTGGTGTTACAAATCTGAGAAACCTGCACAGGTGGTCATCAGAAAATCCCAAAGCTATACGCCCATCTAAATTTCAACATGAATTTTCTATTAACGCTTGGGCGTCCCTAATCGATGACTTGTTGATTGGTTCTGCCGTTCTTACGGGGAGGTTAAATGCAGATAATTATCTTCAATTTCTTATTGACGAACTGCCAGGTCTTTTAAAGGATGTCCCACTGAATGTTCGACGAGACATGTGGTTTCACATGGATGGGGCACCACCGCATTTCGGAATTGCTTTCCGAAATTGGGTTAACGTCAATTATCCAAGATGGATTGATCGAGGTTGTCCTGTTACATGGCCACCCAGATCACCTTATTTTAATCCCCTTGACTTTTATTTATGGGGGTACAAGAAAGATTTAGTCTACGCGCAAGTTTCGAACACAAGAGAAGAGTTGTTGGATCGTTTTCACCTGACTGCCGAGCAAATCCGACAAAACAGGTATAAAATTCAGATAAATACTTCTTCTGTTGGCTTACGGGCACAAGCCTGCATTCAACAAGGAGGTGGACATTTCGAAAATATTACGAATTGATTTTTTTTAAATAAAATCAATTTTTATTGACTTTAGGATTACATTTTTTTTCATGATCTGACAATCACATTCATAGATATGTAACTTTGAAACAAATAAAAATGGATACACAAGTTTTGCGTTTTTGTTACTTGAAATGAAGTCTACTTTACACTCCTAAAATTTGAACATAACGATACGGGACAGTTGTATAGGTATACAAAAACTACAACCAAAAATAATCCTACCGGGAAGATATAATTAAGAGGTAATTAAGTGACTATGGAGAATTTCAAGAGTAGTAGTAGATAGAGGAGTGTACTTTTAAGTAATCGTTACTATTCGTTACTCAAGAAAACCTTAAGAAATATAAAAAAAATAAACACTATCAAAGTAATCGCAATTAATAACAGTTTCGAGGTAAATTCAATCAATAAACTAATAACACGTAAAGCAAAGAACTACCTACAATAGTATTTTTCGTATGATCAATTCTGAAAATAAAATTCAGTTTATATATTTAACATACTTTGGATACTGAAACCTCGAGTAATCGTTGAAGGTTTTCGTTACTTTGCTTTGATTACTTTGATACTTTGATTCATATACATATCCGATGCCAAGATTCATTATTAGGAAAGTAACGATATGTATCGAAAGTAATCAAATAAGAGTGAAACGATATGTACCAAAAATAATCAAATACGAATGTAACAATGTCTACCGAAAGTAATCAAATACAAGTCTAACGATATGTAGCAAAAGTAATCAAATACAAAAGTAACAATTACATTTTCAAATAGGTAATCGTTCTTTCGGGTCCTTTTGTGTAACGAATACTAATGTACCAAAAAGTTACTTTTTCGACTAGTGTATAGTACTAAAAAAAATACATTGAGATTGTTGTCTTTCGGATTTTCATTAACTTTATAAATTTCTATGGATTCTAGTAGATTCAATTTGAAGCCTTTTTTCACTGTCTGCACCTATCTTACTCAATTGGTTTTTTGCCTTGCTATATTTAAGCAAAATTACTGTAGCTCGCAAAATTGTTTCCGTGGTGTATGTATATCGGATGAATGTCTTAAGTTGAAAGCTTGCTAAGATCTCAGGACCGCACAGTGCGAAATTTCTTGAGTTTACCGGAACTTATTTATTCAAAACAGTAAAACATTTCTATTTGTTGGTTTTTAAAATTTTTAATAAAAATGTATATGTTTTATTTAAAGTTTTTGAGTTTATTTGTGTTTTTTGTTATAGAACAATTAAAAAAAACATATATTTTATAACAACATTTTGAACACCTATTCAGAACTAGACTCATTGCAATCGTCTGAAGACTCGCAATCATTACACGGGCATGCAAATCTTTCTAACAACACTAAAACTTCTGGCGTAACTTCACTATGCTTGTTTTTGGGTGCTTTACGTAGACTAGCGATGTACGGATCAGACGAAATAAGCAGTCGATAAAATAAATCCGTATTTGTGTCAATTCTTGACGTTCTAGTAAAAAGTTCGCGATATTTTCTGCAGTCTTTGTTTCTTGCCTCCTGAGCTTCTTCAGAAAATTGTCCGATCGGAAGAATGCAAGAGGCTATAATATCCTTTCCATGACAACGGACTTTATGCACACTTACGGGCATTGAGTACCAGAAATATTCTTTCAAATACAATTCCAAAGTCTCTCTTGCATATTCGCCGAACTTTTCTGAATCAATTTTAAGACCACAATTTAGGCACTCTAACAGCACATGAAAACGTTTGATAAATTCTAAGTTAACGCCAGTTATTTCGGCAGACTTTTCGGCATTTCTAAAGAATTTCCTCGTGGTATTACCATCGCTTGTGTTTCCGGTTTGCTGTTTTGGCATATCTATAAGCAAGCCAAGTTCCTCTTTGAATTTTTGTTGAATGTATTTTTCCTTCTCTGCAACTTTTTTTTAATTTTCTGCTCCACGAGCTTGCCATGCTTTAATATCAAGTTCGTACGATATATGTAAAATACATTCCAAAAACCTATCCATGCATGGAGGGGCGATAGTCCAAGGGATAAAAAGGATTCGTTTATATTTTTTTGAGGTATAACGCAGATGTTGTTCATTTCACTAGGTTTAGCCCCACATAAGTAGCATGTTTGTGATGATGCACAGGATGATACAGCATTGCATATTTTACCGTCAATCATACAAAAGATCATATTTGCTGTAACCTGAATTTGCTTGCCATCTACAAGTATAGTGGTTGGAGTAAGTTGAGATATTTGTTCTTTCACTTTGTTTACTTCTGAGGTAATTACACTGACTGTTTCTTTGGTAAAAACGAACTTAATGGGGCGACAGTACCGTGTGGAAGAAGAAGCAGGGTTTTTCCAAATTAGTGACTGATTATCCCCATTATCATTTACGGAGCACATTTGGATTGGTACCATTGATACACTAAACATACTATCATCAGAGTTATGTTTGTCCATATTCTTTTGTCGATAGTTAACTTGTTCCGTCCCATCACAACCCCACTTTACGATAATATTTAGTGCTTTAACGTTTGACAAAGTTCTAAGAGTCTCTTCTCGCCCTGTACAAAGTCTTGCTATGGTATGATTTATAAGCGACTGAACTGATACTTCAGCTGAAACTTCAGTTATTATTATGTCCTTTGGATAGCATAACCTCTTTGCCTCCTTTACAACATAATAAGGTGGACACAAAGTGCAACCGTGATGTTTTGCTTGATCCTGAACAATGTTGTATTGATTTGACGATAAGTTTGCATCAATAAGTAGCGCCAGAGCCTGGTCCGGAGTTAATTTTCGTGGGCTGTTTGAAGAAGACATGCGAGCCATTTTAATTTTGCTTCCCCTTTCTGGAGAAGCAGATGCCAGTTCCTTTACAATCGCTGCAGAGTTTCGTTTTCCAGATTGGTATAGCTTTGTTACGGTTGCTTTGGCGAACTCGTCTTGACTACAGGACTTCAAAAGATGATGCACTTTTCTGTTTTGCACTTTAGGATGACAATACCTAAATTCTTTTTTAGGTCTGCCTGCATTGGTCTTCGATCCACTGGGCACTGCATTCCTTACAGCATTTGAAAACTTTACATTATTTTCAAGCCAGACAGCATTTTTATTCAGAAATGATGCTAAATTTCGACTGGATTCTCTCCACCTTTTTCGTATTTTACAAACCAGTGCGCGAAGAGTTGCCTTTAAACTGCAAAGAGCATCAGATCTTAACATTGGTGAACCTATTTTTTCCAAAACAAAACCAATGATGGCATCCGATGTCGGTTCTTCCTTCCACTTTTGAAATATACACTTATATGAAACTTGCAAAGTCATTCTGGAAAATGTTTCATTTAAAAGAAGATCGCAAAATATCGCAGAAGATCTTTTGAGTTTTCAATAGAGGGAAAAAAAACTTTAAAATGTTGTGCGTTTCAAGCTGGTATTATGTGGTATCACTTTTTAAAATCTCCACTAAAGTTAAAAATGTAAATTTAACTTACTTCTTAAAAATCACTTTTTCCACGAACAAATCACACACGAGCAAGGAAAGATTTTGCAATTAATTAAATGCCAATAATTGACAATTTTCTAATAAAATACATGAAGAAAAAATCATGGCCTACTGATTTGCCATTTCTATGTACCACTCTATTAACTTTAACAAATCGAATAGCTTTCTATAGGCAAAAAGTATGATTGAATAAGTAATGCGACTTTCATGTGCATTTTGCGGTTCTTTCGCAGGGTAAATCCCCAAACTGAGTATGAAGTTTTAGAGGCGGGGTATTTACCTAACAAAATAATAAATAATCTTATGCATTTTACGTATTTCAAAAATTGAATAAAGTTCCGTTAAACTTCGCCTAAATTTCGCACTGTGGACCATTGAGAGTGTATATGATGTGTTAAAATATCCCATGACTTTGTTACTACACCTCCCCGCCACAAGAGTGTGAAAATACTTTTTTTGACTTTCACATTAACATTTAAAGGTAACTGAATCGATCTCGAAAAGAACCGACCTATTACACATCGGTCCCGAGATTCGAATCATCGACCAACGGAATTTTCACTACTGGGACTCGCCGATAAAAGTGGTTCTCTCGAAAGGCTATGCCATTACAGGCGAGGAAAAAACACATATAATAGTTTAGTCTATTAACTTGTAGCCAGATGGCTCAATATACTAAAAAAAGTATAGCATGTCGACATGAAACGCACCAAAAATATACAAAAGTTAATACAAATATGCATAAAACATATCAGTATCTGTACGCATGGACATACACCACGTATTTAACCAGTAATTACTTCAACCACAGACACATGTGTTTCGATCTAAATTATCTCATCAGGGCGAGTTTGCGAAGTGACGTCCAAAGATTCGCTTTCGCAAGTAATAACAATTTTATCCTGTCAGGTGACAAAAGATATCTCGTGGCATCTAACGGACAAAAGAGACTCGCCGATATAAGCGGTTTACTCTCGAATGGCTATGCCATTACAATAGAGGAAAAAACACGTGTAATAGTGTAGTCCATTAGCCAGATGACGACAGATGCGGATATCATTTATTTGTATTAATTTTTTATATATATGTCCTTCACGATAACAGACGAGACACGTGATAAACAGTTACTTCGGAACAAGTAACATTTAAATTACAGTAATACCTAACAATCTTAGTATTTCTCTCTATTAAGTTTATACACTGCTCAACTTTTGAACTGGTACACTTATATAGCATGCAGTAAAAGTAGACAATCCTTCGTAGGCGTTAGGCATGACTTCCTATATGATCTGGGCTGTGTTTCGGAATGCAAACAAATGTCTATTGAATGACATTTGCGACTCCATTGTTGCTTGTTCTTATTATCTGTCATAACTGCAATTACTGAGCTCGCGGACGCTTATACTTTTCTCAAGTTTTAAGACAATTTTTGCTAATTTCTCGAATAAGTTTTAATGTAGAGTGGTTGATTGCATTTTAGAGATGCCATTAAGGCGTTTAAGTATTGAAGAGATGAGTCAAGCTATGGGAATGCTTATGACTGTTGTATCGCTAAGAACTGTTGCTGCCCATTTCAATGTGAGCCACAATGTGATCAGAAGAGTTCGAATGCGTTTTAATGATACTGGATCTGTCGAACATAGACACGGCGGAGAGCGAAATCGCAGTACAACAGACAGGGAGGACCGTTTATTTACGATTCAGTATCGAAGGAATAGATTTTCTACTGCAAAAACACTCCAAATTCAGTTATTGAATGCAACAGGTGCTCAAGTATCCACTCAAACAGTAAGAAAAAGGCTCCACTGGGTAAATTTAAGGTCCAGATCTTCTAAAAAATGCCCATTGTTGACCATAACCCACAAAAGAAGAAGGCTAGAGTGGGCACATTAACATGTAAATTGGAATGTTGAAGATTGGGGTCGTTGTTCATTTAGTAACGAGACGAGAATGCGTCTCCATAGCTCAGATGTAAGAGTTAGAGTTTGGAGAAACAGAGGAGAACGCTATATTGAGAACAACGTGACTTACCATCAAGCATATGGAGGTGGTTCAATTACTGTTTGGGGAGGTATTTCTCCGACTCGTCGTACTGAATTAGTTATGCTTGGAAATGCTACAATGAATAGTGTCAGGTATCTTAATGAGGTATTGCGACCTGTAGTGTTGCCATTTGCTAATGAAATAAGCGACGGTTTTGTGTTTGTTGATGATAACGCGCGTCCTCATAGCACAAGACAAATCAATGCATTTTTTGAAGAGGACAATATTACGCAAATGGATTGGCCAGCGATCTCTCCAGATCGTAATTCCATAGAGAGCGTATGGGGGTAATACCAAGAGGTTGATAAGATCATGAGGAGTGGATCCAAACAATCACCATGAGCTCCGAACTGCCGTTTTGGAAGAATGGCAAAATATTCCTCAGCATTACATTTGGAATTTGATTTACAGCATGCCAAGACGCTGCCAGGAGGTCATAAGAGCTAGAGAAGGTCCCACGCATTATTAATCTTTAAGTGTTTGGTTATCTTTTCTTTCCAAAGCAAACTTTTCTGTAATACTAAAATGAAGATTTTGTTATTTTTCTATTAAAACATTTGAAATTCCTTATTTAAGATTTATTCTTTTAATTCTTCGCCTTAAAAGTGTTTCCCAAAACCAAATACTATCAATTAAGCAAGACAGTGTTGCTGAAAAAGTAGTAAATTGTTATTTATATATGTTCTTGTGAGTGTACCAGTTCAAAAGTTGAGCAGTGTATATTATGTTACCAGAACTGGGCATGGTTGCCGGCTTGGATTCTATCAAATGTCATTCGAATAAGTTGCTTACAATGAGTTCATATTTACAAGTTCCTCCCTATTTTATTTATAAAACGATATTAAATATAAGGTCAGTTATTTTCACAACTAAATCATGCCTATGTATAATATAGTATAATAACACCATAAAGCATATTAATTGGAGTTGTGAATATTTTAAAATGACATAAACCTAACCTCATAGATTATTTACTAACAACAGCTGACTCAAAAGAATGTAGATTTGTCAACCCTGTTTTGTAACTATTTATCACGTGTCTCGTCTGTTATCGTGAAAGACCTATACACTTGATGTATTGATGTGTTTCACATCGATGTGCTATATTTTTTTGGTATAAAGAATATAATGCAAAATTCCGCATGACACAAAATCCTCTTCCCTTTTTTTCTATCGACTATTGCCGCCATATTTTAAACATAATATTAATTTAATTCTTTTTGCAGATAAAATATGGAACTCAATCATTATTGTTCAGTTTGTCAGGCACTCTCAGAGCAAAGCTGTTCTCTATGCAATCAAGCATATTATTGTTCCAAAGAACATCAAATTCAAGATTGGAAAAAGGTGCACAAACATAATTGCGTTCCCTTTAAATTAGTATCAAATGAGAGTCTTGGGCGTTACTTAGTTTCAACACGAGATATTTCAGAAGGAGGTATTATCTTACAGAGAAAACCTCTAATAATTTGCCCAAAAGTCGTGAGTTTCTTATTGTGTCTGGGTTGCCATAAAAGGCTTAGTACCGCAGATTTTTATCCTTGTAGTAAATGTAATTGGCCTCTATGCGGATTGCAATGCGAAAATACTGATTTGCATAGAAACGAATGTCAAATATTTGCTAAAAATTATTTTAGACCGCAAATTAGTTTTGGCAATACTAAACAGAGTTGCTATTCAATTATTGGACCACTTAGGGCTTTAATACTCAAAGAAAAATGTGCAAATAAATTTGAAGCATTAATGAATATGCAATCACATCTAGAAAAGTATAGAAATGGTGCTTTATATACAGCACTAAGGAGAAACGTTGTGCCAATAATAATCAACGAATTAAAACTTAAAACAGACGAAGAAGAAATTTTAAATATTTGCGCGATTTTTGATACAAATGCTTTCGATGTTAAAGACTCCAAAGGTTTAGTAAACGTCAGAGCGCTTTACTCCACTGTCTCTTTAATTTCACACGACTGCAAACAAAACACTAAACATTATTTCATAGGAGATGACTTTGAAATTAATGTAAGTGCTACTATCTCGATCAAAAAAGGAGAAATAATAACTACTTCTTATACACAAAGTCTGTGGGGAACGCTAGCTCGAAGGCAACATCTAAAGCAATTTAAAGGCTTCGATTGTACTTGTAACAGATGCAAAGATCATACAGAATTCGGTCTTTATGTAGGTTCAATTTATTGCTCGTCCTGCAGAGAATTGGATAAGACAGAATCATGTTCTAAGATGATAAGCGCAGATCCAATAAATTCTAATTCCAATTTCGAGTGTCAAACGTGTAATCATACAATAACTGCAAAACAATTAGGTTGGGGTAACGATGCTTTGAGAAAAGAAATACTGTGTCTGGATAAAACAAAACCCCAATTATTTGAAGAATTTCTGGATAAATATAAGGATATTCTTCACTCTAGCAATGCTCATGTCCTAGAAGTAAAATACGCATTGAGCCAAATGTACGGGAATTTAGATGGATATAATATATGCGGTAAGATATAATCCCTTTAATTTCCAAAATATTTATTACTGTTTGTTTCAACATTTTACCACGTATGTACATTAGGGTAGAGCGATAATGTATGAATAAAAAAAAAATTTTGTTTTTTAAAATGGTATAGCGATGTAAAGTTGCATTTCAATGAGTAAATTAAACGTACGAAATATTACCTATTTGTAATGATGTTTTGAGGTGCCCCAACACAATTGAAAATTTAAAAAAATTTACCTATTCTTCATATTGTGATCAAACTATATATTTTATTTGTTAGGTCAATATCTTATATTTTTTATACAGATTTAAAGAAGCGAGATACAAGAAATAATGGTAAACTAGATAATTATTCAGAAATACAATAATTATATATTAAATTGTTTTTTTTGTATCAAAAGTAGGCATTTGTTGACGTGATAGTAGCCTTGCCCTGATGAAACCGTCTCGTTTATTTTTTCCACAAACTGCACTTGAAGCTTCTGTCACCACTTTGATGCAGCGCTCAACGGCTTGAGTATGGCATGGAAAATCTTTAATTTTTTGACATGTACCGAGACCGTCTTTGACAATGGCTTTCAAATCGTCATTAGATACATTTAAAGTCAGAGGTGGCTCAGTTATCTCACAGTCTCGCCACGTTATAATGTCGGTATAATCTTCAGCATCGAAATTAAATGAAGGCAGTTTAAACGTTCGAAGTCCTGGAGCTTTCTCACTTCTTGCTTTTAAAATTCGTCGATATGCTAGATCTCGTATGATTTCCCTTTCATCTCCAAGCATAGAAATAAGAACATTTTCTGGGTGACCAAAAAATCCATTTCGTTGGATTACCTTGTCAATGACCTTCTTCATATCGGCGTTCAAATAGCGACTCAGACTAATTGTTTGCCACTGGTGCTTAGCTCCTTTTATACACGAGGGATTACATTTTATTCTAAACCACATCAGACCATAAAGTCTCATCACGTACGTGGCTAATATCACCAATTTTTCTTCGGGGTCCGGTTTAATAGCATATAATCTTAGAATTCGATTTGCTGTTGTAAGCCATCTAGAGTGGTTGAGAGATCCAGGTTCAATGTTAGCTAAATCTGAAGAAAAAACGCCAGTGCTGATAGCGATCATAATATCGTACAGATATTTTTGGGCGGTACTCAAATCACCCCTGGAATTTGAGGTAATATTGTAGGAATGGCGTTGAATTCGACTATTAGCATTGTTTCACATTTTTGTAACTGATATCCAATGGCACCTGAAAAGCATTTAGGCCCTGTAGTTTTTCCGTCCAAATGTAACAACAGATGTCGCAGTGGTAATTCATTGGAATGCAACTGGCAGATAAACCACTGTAATGGTTTATTCAGTTCTTCTTCCATCAAACGAATAATACCAGCTATAAAACCTGTGTTTACTACTATTCCATCGCAACCAACAACAACTATTTCACTGAGTTTCACCGATTTGGATTTCAAGTGAGTTAATATAGTATCTTTAATACATTTAGCAGTTCCCAACTCACATGTGACATGCCCGAAATAGTCGCTTCCTGGCTCTGATAAAATCACATAATAGTCTTCTCGTACGCTTTTTCTGTAAAATTTATTTTTTTTCCGAATACTAATCAACGTTTTATCATTTTTCCCATCAAAATACATACCGCGTAGGGTTTTCTTGCGATCTGCATCCTGTAAAGCTGCTCTGACTTTAGTTCTTTCACGGCGCAACTTTGAACGATCAATAACACCACTTGGATCCTTTGGTGAAATAATGCCAACATCTTTTAACACAGAAGAAGCTATATGGCAGCGGCTCTGTCAGAAACTCCAGTACGATCGCAGGCTAATGAGCTAATGAGAGAGAGAGCTAATGATGGTAAATTTAATCTCCTTTTTTTTGGTGGCGGATCAACTGTTTTTTTTTGGTGCTTCAAGGTAAGGACTAGAAGCTACGCTATAGCTTGAACTGTCGCTTTCGATTGCCAAGTTTTCAGGTAAAGAACGCGAACAACACGGTTTCTCAAAATCAGTTATCTCTCTGTTACGCAACAAACTTTCTTGTTTTCTTTCTTCTTTTTTCTTATTTTTTATAGTTTCAACCACATCTGCACCGCCTATGACCATTTTTCTTGTTGTTCTTTGATTGAGTAAAAAATGTATTTCTTTCTTGGGACTGCCTTTTAAACAATGCCTTTTAAACAATTACAATTTGAGAAAAGTTTACATTTGCAACTGCAAACATAAAATAATCTGTGGGACTCAGTTATAAATCTATTGATCTTTTCTTCGTAATTTTTGTTTGTTTGACGACCTTTATAAGGTTTCATTAAGATTCTATATTTGTCATGGTAGGAACGAATAAGTTGTAGAATTCTCTTAACACTAACAGTTGGCAGCGAAGCTTTTTGCCAAATTTCTAAAACTTCTTGAGCCAATATTTCGGATATCTCATGAACGGTTGGCTCTTTTACTGTTTTGTTGGGCTTTAATTCATTTTTAATGAATAGGTAATTTTTCATAACGTCATTATAAGTTGGTAATTGAGATACTGGTAACTTCTCTGGTAATCCGAACACAGCACAGGTCATCATTTGTCGTGTTTTGACTTGAGACATTTTACTGTAATAAAGATATATAATATGTGCTAAAGTATTACAATAATATCTGAAACCTAAATAGGAAATTGAAAATACTACTTACATGAGTCTTATTTCTTGATCTCAGACGTAAAATTCAAAGGGTATCACAAGTGAAATAGTACTCACGCGAGTTGACTATAGCGTTCGAATAATGTTTTAGGAGAGTTGCGAAATCGTCTCCACGTGCTTCATCACCCACGCGTCTTAATACGCTCGCTTCGGATTATATTTTTCTATCTTATACTAACTGCGCAACACTCAGTGTGTAATTTAGCGTTCATTAAATATTTTTGATTTTTCGACTAAATTCATGAATTTTGCCAAACTTAATAATGTCGGGGGCACCTCTAAATATATCATGTGCGAAATGAAATTTTCTGTGTATATTTGGGAGATAATAGAGCAACAAGGTATTCCAAAGCTATTGCTAAATAAAAAAAAATCGCTCCACCCTAATGTACATGTATTACTAAGATAAATATACATGTAATCTATTGCAATTGTAATAAAGTATAAACAAATAATTTCTAATGTAATTAGGTACAGAAATCCTATTTCAAATAATTTTTTAAAGAAGACTCCGTCACAAACTAGAATATTCGACCATAATAGGTATGTAAAAACTTATCAAAATGATACAAAGCAACAAACTTTACCTAACAATTATGTTAAAACCAAATATGACAGGTAAAAAAATACAAAAATGTATTTTTTTTTTTATAAATTAATTACTACTAATTTTTCAGATACACTTTTTTAATAGAATGTGTATCTTTACAGATTACGCTTTTCTGATCTAAAATTTATAAAAATATATGAATAATACAAAAGTATTTTTAATAATATAAAATATTATTAAAAATGGGGTGTGAAGAACACAATACAAGCTATATATTTGTGAATGTATCTCGGCGTACCGACGATCCTGTAGAAAGGTGAAATACGTATCTGCGTCTCTGGAAAGGAGATACATTCACAAATATATAGCTTGTATTGTGTTCTTCACACCCCATTTTTAATAATATTTTATATTATTAAAAATACTTTTGTATTATACAAATTGGTGTGGTTTTTACCCACTCATGTATGTTTCAAATTATTTTGTAATATATGAATACTTCTAATTCCGAAGAATTTATTTTTAAAGAGTTATGAAGGTAACCAAAGCTGTTGTTACTATTATATTAAATTAGCATATCGTAATGTAATAATGTGTCCGGATCAAATTATAAACTTCAGCATTTAGCGATTGAGAACTCCTTGCCATTAGCCAGGATCAAGTCTGCCCACGTAAATATCTCTCTAATATTGGTGCATTGTAAAAGATAAAATCCTGTTAATGCGGTGGTCAAAGAATTGGCCATCTGAATGCGATTATTCATTTTCAGACGATTCCCGGGGACGTCCGATTACTATAGATGTCGCATATGTTTGCAATCATCCTTTAGGCGTCTTTTATATTCCTCATATCAGATATAAAATTTTGTTCTTACATTGCCATCCCCTTCAAAGTACTTCCGCATGAATACACCGATCGCAACAACTTGTCAAAGACTGGACCCAATGCTGGAAGTCTTCACGTGTAACGTGTTCAACACTGCCTGCGTTTCGATCTGAATCTCCTCAATCGTCTCAAAACAGCACCCCTTGAGCTTTAGTTGCAACTTCGAAAACAGGAAGAAGTCACAAGGGGCAATATCTGGGGAGTAGGGAGAGTGAGGTAGTATTGACGTCTTAGATGAGGCTAGAAACTGACGCACAATTGACGTTATGTGTTGGTGTATTGTTGTGGTGTAGTACCCACGAATTATTGCGTCACTTGGCAGGCCGCTTCCCATGAATGTTTTCTTTTAATTGCCGAAGACCATCGCAATAAAATCGTCCATTAACTAACAAGTGTTCATTTGAAAAGTCAATCTAGTAGCATGTGATTTACTGAGAACATTTTGAAGTATGTCGTAAATTAAAATTTACTACTTAACCTACGAAGTCGTATATTTTGACAGTTTCATACATACAAATAAATAGCAAATAATAGGTATTTATTGAAAACTATAACAAATGTTGAAAATGTTGTCCTTCAAGATCAATGCACTTTAAAATCCTCCGTTCAAAGCAATTTATTTAAACCAGAATCGATGCACGATTATTTTATGCACTAACTGATATTTGTGATTGACATTATCAAATGTCGTTTGGATTTACGTTTACGGAACAACAAACACATACTAATATATTTGCGTCTCATTCTATCAAAATTTCAAAGCAACCTAGATTGACTTTTCAAATGAAGACACGTTATTTCACCTGGTGATAAAAATTCTTTGTGGGCGATGCCATCAGCGTCGTAGAAGTAAATAAACATCGACTGAAGTTGCTTCGAACTTGCCGGGCATTCTTAGGTTGTGCTTTGCTTCAGGTTCATATCCATACATCCATAATGCGTCACCAGTAATGAAGTTCAGATCCCATTCGGCAGCTTCTTTCAGCTCTGTGCACACATAAACACGGTCTGTTTTTGATCAATGCTAAGTAACTTTGACACAAACTTCACAGCTATACGCCGCATGATGATTTCACCGGACAGAATACGCTGACGAATGCCGTACTACAAGCCGACAATGTTACAAATGTCATGTATTGTTCTCCTTCGGTCTTGCAGGATAGCATCACGCACTTTTGGCACATTTTGTGCCATTATCATCAACCGACACACGCCACATTTTGAAAATGATTGTACCACTCATAAGGTTGCATCTAGTCTAAAGCATCGTCACCAAACGCTTGCTTAGGCACCTTAAGAGTTTCAAGACGAGATACTTGAGAAGGAATCTTACAGAGAAAACCTCTAATAATTTGCCCAAAGTTGTAAGTTTATTATTGTGTCTAAGTTGCCATAAAAGGCTTAGTACGGTTTTTATACTTGTGATAAATGTAGTTGGCCTCTATGCGGATTGAAATGCCAAATACAGATTTACGACAAGCCGACAATGTTATAAATCTGTCTTGCAGGATAGCATAACGTACTTTTGACACATTTTGTGCCATCATCATCAGCCGACTCATGCCACATTCAAATGGTTATACCACTCATATTTTTGAACATTCTTTTATTTCAGCGTATTTAGCAGTTAGATTTTGAGGCATTGTCCCCATACACAATTACCGCAATGGTATTAAATCTGGATTTCTATTAAAAACTGCGTCTAACTCTTGCCGAAGGCCACATCCGAAGTCACTTAGAATACTTTTCAAATTATTAATAGCCACATCTAATGCAGTTAATCCATCATTTAATTTGAGATTTTGATTTTCAAAATAAGTGATTAGTTTTGGCAAATTTCCAAAGTGTTCCTGAAGAAAGTACAACTGATTTTTTAAATTTAGCTACTGTCAATGATACTTTTCTGAAAACATTTTTAAAAGCGGATACAAGTCTATCATCCGGAAAGGTGCCTCTGATATATTCGCAGATTCTGTGGAGAGCATGTGCTACACAAGTAATATCCTGCATATTAGGATATTTTTCCTTTAATAGTCTGCCTGTTTTAATATATATACAGGGTGAGTTTTTTTTTAATGTTTAGCATTGGGATTTCAGAAACTACTGGAGATAGAAAAACGCTTAAATGGGGAAAGATGCGCAGTTTTACGAGTTTGATTTAAAACTGCTTTTGTTTCACCAATAACCTTCATGGCTTATTAGATATTCAAAGAAAACTAAATTTTACGATTTTTTTTAAACATGCTTAGCATCGTTAATAGTAATTTTAGAGAAAAAGTGTTCAGACAAAAGTTTTAGATAATTTTACGCCAAATAAAACTATTTAGCTAATATTTTTTTTTCGTTCACCATTATCGAGTTATGACACAAACTTGTGTTTTTTTTTAAATGGAAACCATAGTTGGTTTTGACATCATTAAAAAGCTTACTTTTTGCTGATTACAATTATATAAGGTTTGATATGGTTATTTAAAAAAATAAAGAGGATATAGACATTTCTATGATTGTTCACTTTATAAGATAAAAACTTTAAAAAAAAATGTTTGGTGTTTTGTAATTCAAAAAACGAAAAATCTGAGTTACAATAGTGTTCGTTGGAGCAGTCGAGATAAATATACTAACATTGCTTTCACGTTGAGTCACAGAAGTGAGAGCTGTTAATTTTTACTTTTAAGTCAAGTTAATTGTCAAACATTGACAATTAACTATTAATTAATTTAATTGTAACTTAACTATAAGCGGTGCAAACGGCCGTTAATAATAAGTTTGCATTGGCTATGGAATTTTCTAGCGTAGAAAAGCGTGATATGGTTGAATGTTACATTCAGTGCCAGAAAAATTCTACTAGAGCTGCTGAAGTTTATTTTGAAAATTATTTTGATCGACGTCAGCCGTCGCTACCTACTTTTAAGAGATTATGGGATAATTTAGCAGATTATGGTTCGTTCGTTAAACCAAAATCAAAAAAAGGGATGGATGAAGATAGAGAAATAAACATATTAGCAAGTGTCGCTCAGAATCCATCTACATCGACCCGACAAATTTCAACAGAAATGGGCTCCTCTGAACGCACTATTGTCAGAGTGTTGAAGAAGCATAAATTTCGTCCCTACAAATTATCAGTATCACAAACTTTACATAGGTGATAACATCAGACGAATAGCTTTTTGTAGATGGTTTAAAGATCAGTGTCAAAACGATCCACACTTTTCAATGAAAATATTATGGACTGATGAATCTCGTTTCACAAATTGTGGAATGTTTAATAGGCACAATGAGCACATATGGTCTCAAACAAATCCACTTCACGTTGAACATAGGAGACCACAAATTAAATTTGGGTTTAATGTTTGGCGTGGTGTTATAAGATCAACTGTTCTTCCTCCTTTTATTTTTGATGGATCACTAACTGGCAATCGTTATCTTAATTTTTTACAAGATTTCGAGGAAACGTTAGATAATTTAAATTTAAGAACCCGAGCAATGCTGCAATGGTTTCAACATGACGGCGCGCCTCCGCACAATCAACTGAATGTTAGAAATTATTTAAATTTGAACTTCCCTAATCAATGGATAGGACGAAATGCACCCATTGAATGGCCAGCTAGATCCCCTGATTTATCAGTTTTGGATTTTTTCTTGTGGGGTGTACTAAAAGACACAGTATACAAAAGAACATATGAAACAATCGACGATTTTTTAAGAGAAGCTGTCTTAGTTGCTTTTAATAACATCGATAGGCGTAAAGTCCGCAATGCTACAAATTCTGTTGTGAAGAGATGCAATTTGTGTATTAATAATAATGGAGGTATCTTTGAACATTAATAATGTTGTGTGCCCTTAATAAAAGTTCTTATAGTTGCATTTTATTACTACATAAGATTTCAAAATAAGTTTTCGTTTGGTTTGTATTTTATCAGTTCGAAATTCAATTGTTTTCCATAAAAACCATAAAAATGTCTATATCCTCTTTATTTTTTAAAATAACCATAACCTTATATCATTGTAATCAGCAAAAAATAAGCTTTTTAATTATGTCAAAGCCAACTATGGTTTCCATTTAAAAAAACACAAGTTTGTGTCATAACTCGATAATGGTGAACGAAAAAAAATATTAGCTACATAGTTTTATTTAGCGTAAAATTATCTAAAACTTTTGTCTGAACACTTTTTCTCTAATATTACTATTAGCGATGCTAAGCATGTTTAAAGAAAATCGTAAAATTTAGTTTTCTTTGAATATCTAATAAGCCATGAAAGTTATCGGAGAAACAAAAGGAGTTTTAAATCAAACTCGTAAAACTGCGCATCTTTCCCCATTTAGCGTTTTTCTATCTCTAGTAGTTTCTGAGATCCCAATGCTAAACATTCAAAAAAACTCACCCTGTATATATGCAGCACTGTCACTGACAAATAGAAGTATTTTTTCTTTGTACCTGTCGTCCGAATGAAGCATTTGGTGTATATTCTCGTAAATGGTTTTAGCTACTGTTTCAGCATCAACTGTATTTATAACTTTTGTTGCTATTACATATGCGTTATATGGAATAGTTAGATGTAGTACACCAGCTACAACATTTACCGCAAAGCGTCCTAACATATCGACAGTTTCGTCGGCATTTAACACTAGGTACTGATTTGAAAGATGGCTTCTAATACGTTCTACTGCTTTCGTGTAGCACTTAGAAACATAATATTTGCGTAAGGTGGATTCATCAGGAACATTTCGACCAGTATATTTTTGGAGAAATGTTTTAGACTATTTATATGGTTCATCGTAATTTCGGCCGCTCGTGTCCGGTCCCTACTCATAAGCTTTTGAAATAGACAAACTTATTTACTTCAAACTATGAAAATTCATTCATAGAGTCATCTTTCTTGCTTTGTAACGTTCTAAAATAAATTCTTCATGATAAAGTTTTAAACTAAACTAATATGTGTTGAAACTACATACAAACATGTGTAATCATCCAAATATAAAATGAAATAAGTTTCAACCTTATGCCGGATGATCAAACACGTAGCAAGTTGTATGATTGATAAGTACTATATATATCCAATCAACTTGCTACATTTTCAATTCTAATTACTGAACTATTTTTTGACAAGCTTTTTCCTGAAATGAGAAACGAACTGACACCTCTCATTTGCTGAAAAGTCACTAGCCGACAGGACTTCCGATATTAAATTAACTATATTTCAGTGAACATTCTTTAAAATAATTTCTAATAAATTCTTCTCTAATCAATGACAATGCAAAGATAATGGCGTGACATTTTGTCTGTGCATGCATTTGATAATTATTGAATCTGAAAACTATTATAATCTATAGGTAATCAACTCTGCCGTAACTTATACATAATGTGCAGAGATGTTTTCAATATATATTTACAAATAATCACTTTCATAGCTCACCAAACTATAACATAAATAACAGATATGTAGTAAATCTTACTCTTGTAGATGTTTCAGATGATATAGTGCAAAGGAAAATCGATCTTTGTCATGAATTACTAAATGCAGCAGATACTTTGTGTCCCGGATCTTCCAGGTTTCGTGGATTGCTTTTATACGATTTGCAAACTGCAATGGTGGTTCAAACAAAAAGAGAATACGAGCAAGACAAGATTACAAAAGAGGCGGCCAATGTAAGATATGTTAATATAACAGATATCAGATGACTAAAAAAGTTCGCGAGACATTTTTTTATTAAAAGTTAATCAAAGAGAGCACTTGTTTTGACTTAAATTTAGTAAGGTAGGATGAGATTTGACCTACGGCCCTTCTCTAAATTTCTCTTCACTTCCTCGATTAAATGATTATTTTTATTATGGCGGCGGCATATCTCGCACTTTCTCAGCTTGTCCCTGGGAAACATTTCACTCAACCAACATATCTGCGAGTACGAGAATGTACGCTCCTTGTTTTGCGTTATTAATATAACGGGTTGGCCATTTAATGTTGCGGTTTTAAAAATCGCGCTATTCCCTTGTATATATATATAGAAATTAATATAATATATATTTTTTACACTAGAGGGCCAAGCGCGGTTTACAATAAATATATGAAAAATTTGCCTTGTCAGTTTTCAAGATGGCGTCGTATCCAACGGAAGTGCGTGTGGAATTAATAAAATATTATTATAGAAATGGGGAATCTTGTGCAGCTACGGCAAGACACTTGCGTACTCTATTCGGGAGAAATAACGCACCAACGGAAAACACTATAAAAAGATAAGGAAAAAAAGATAAATTTAGAAAAGTAACAAAGTATTCGTTATCGTGTTTCCATGTCTACTAGTCCGACAATATCTTAGGATTGTAGTGAAATTTGAAGCAACAGCATCTGCGGCAGACGAAAGATCAACTGTTAGAGATCGTCAAAAGACCATCCGGGTACCGGAAACCATAGAACGAGTACGGGAGCACTTTACAGCTCAACCTTCAACATCGACCTCAAGAGCATCTCAAGAACTTGAAATACCCCGTACAACACTAAGGCGGATCCTAAAGCAAGATCTAAAGATGAAAGCATACAAAATCCAGATCGATCAGCCATTGAGACCGTTTGATATGGAGCGACGCTACAATTTTGCGAACGAAATCATCGAACGCCTTGAAAATGGCAGCATGTCATTGGAACGAGTGTGGTGGTCGGATGAGTCACATTTCGATGTATCCGGTTATGTGAATAAGCAAAATTGGAGACATTGGGGGACAGAAAATCCACATCTAGCAATTGTTCGTCCTCTTCACCCTCGACGGTTGACTGTATGGTGTGCTATCTCGTCGGCAGGAAATATCGGTCCCGTGATTGTCAATGGATCCGTTACTTCGCAAAAATATTGTGGAATGCTTAATGAGTCTTTTATTCCCGTGGCGCATGGATTAAATATGGTGGAGAATGCATGGTTTATGCAAGACGGGGCTCGTCCGCATCGCACGGAAGAAGTTTTCAACATTCTTGAAGAACATTTCGGTAACAGAATCATTGGTCTTGATGCTCAACAGTTTACAGGCGGAGGGATAACATGGCCACCATATAGTCCAGACCTCAATCTTTGCGATTTCTACCTGTGGGGATCATTAAAAGATACGGTATATCGCGATGGTATAGACACCCTGGATGACCTTGAAAAGGCAATACGGCAGCGAATAGAAGCGATACCGTACGCCACACTTCAGGCAGTTTGTGGAGAATTTGAGAAGAGGCTGCGAAATGTTATCGTTGCTCGAGGCTCTCACTTCGAAAACCTGATTTATTATACCGCAGATCTTGTTGTTTAATTGCACAAATAAATCATTTTTTTAAATTAATGTTTTGTATGTTTAATATGACTTCAAAAACCGCAACCTTAAATGGCCAACCCCGTACATAATGCAACGCTATCTACTACAAGTTTGATGATGTTTTTTATAGCTGTTCAAGGCATGTTAAGAACTTTTTTTTTATTATGCTGCAGTTTCTAATAGTATTTGTTACACACGAAAAAGAGTTTTATTTTGATTATATTATTTTCTCATAAATTCACACGATTTCTTTATATTCGAAATCGAATATTTCTCATTGGTAGACCAGAAAAATCTAACGTGGCCAACCATTATTTAAATACATTACACAATATGTCAATTAAAGGGTTAAAACTTGTCAAAGCCAGCAATAATCCCCGCGATCTGGACGCATACGAAAGCATTCATATAGTTAAAAACAAACAGAACTCGATGAATGGAGACAACGGTTCGATCCCTTATAGTTGTCCCTTTTCATTCTTAGAAAAGAGGTAGCAAGGTCGATGGCGTGCGAAGAGAGAATAAACACATGTGGTTGCCGTTTTCTTAAGAGAGGAAATTTTATCGTAATTTTTAGTCGATATATTTTTATTTTAAAGTCAGTGTATACGTGGACACCGTGTAAAGTTAGTGCGTTTTCATATGTGTTTAGCTTTACTGTGCCCCATGTGCGATACTTTGATCAGTGGTTTTACCTAATGATGATGACAACTTAGTTGTCGAAATACGTATTTAGGATACGATTAGTGATTGTGGTGGGGTTGTATACCATTTTTTAGTTTTTACTTAACCACAGTCTCCAAAGAAAGACTTTTGTACCACGCTTATTGAATGAATAGTCGAAATTGTAAAAAATAATATTTGATATAGAAACGTTCTAATTAACGAAAATATTTAATGTCAACTAATTTCTGGGTATTTATTGTGAAGAGTTTAAGGTCAGAAATGACGCTACAGTAGATAGAGTATAGCATTTTTCACAATCTAAGAAAATGACTGTACCGTGCAAATACTTTAATAATGCACCATGCGGTAAAGGTCTAGGCAAATACAAACGCTGATTATAATATCGAAATGGAAGCCAGAGGAGTATTAAGCAATTTTTATTCTGTACGACTAACAATAAGTGTTTCTTGCGTTTATTTTCATAAAATAGAAACTGAATAGATTTTATTTTATATAATAATTTGTTTAATTAATAATTATAATTAATTAAGTATATAAAAAATAAAAAAACATTATATAGTCAATATAGATATTGGTTGGAAATCAAAACCGAAATAATAATTCATATAGATATACATATTGCAGTGGAATGTGCTTTTGATTTGCTAATTAAATTTAAGTTCATACTACAACTTAATCTTCCGGCTGTGTTCAGTCTCGTAGTTTTCCTAGAGCTCACTTCTCCAGGGTCGATCCTCTCGGATGCAGGTTATATCATAAAATAAAACACGAGGTGTCAGATAAATTATACAAACATTTTCCCCCTTACATTTATATTTAAAAAAAAAAGAAAATAAAAAAAAATTAACTTTACAAAGTGTAACGTTGAACTGTTAAATGCACAGCAAATCGAGGATAAAAAAGATTTGGATATCATATGAAGATACAAATCATTAAAAAACCTCACTATGACAACTCACGAGCAAAGATAACAAAATTACTAATATCCAAAAATTTATCAGATGTCAACAATAATATTAACCCAACAATTTAAACGTCAAAGTAAAGAATTGTTTACTCTGCGCGCGAAATCAAAATCTGACTGTCATGAATGCATTCACATGACATCACACAAACTCGTCCCCACCTTCCTACGTATTGAAATATTTAAAGTGAATAAAAACACCCAAACTCCATAAAAACCATCTAACAAATTTTCTAGATATTATTCTGAATACATAAAAAATTTCACAAAAGTTTACAAGTTAATTATAGCGCTTTCTTCAATATATTAATAATAATTATAAAAGATACCTACATTAATTAATGTATTGCAATCAAACATGAGAGATTCCTTTTCTTTAGATAGGTGTTTCAACCAAAATCAAATTACAAATATACAAGATTTGTAAATTCACGACAAATTACTTTTAAACAACACAATCGACGCACCAAAAACTATAACGAATTATTCAAGATATTATATATTAGACAAAATTAAGTCGTGTCTAATATTCACTTATACCGACCTATCTTAAAGGACATTCAAATAATCTCTAAAATGAAGGTCCTGGAACCTCAAGGGCCTCCCACCTATATAACTCAAACTAACAATAAAATGTATAATTCTCAATACACGCTCTAGTATCCAGGATGGCGCCAACTTTGAAATTAATCTCCCCTGAAACTACAGACATAGATAAAACTCAAATATTATAAAATACATCATTAAAATTTTATATTTATATCGATCCCCGTCTGAAATAAAAATAGACACCAAAATACAATATAATTTTATAACTGTACTACAAATAAAGTTCAATTTTGTTCTACAATTTTTCTCTTCTCTTCTTCTTTCTTCTAAATGGAAAAATCCATGGCAATATGTACATGCTTTAATCTTCTCTGGAATCCTCAACACTCGTTTCATCACTATCATTTAAAAGAATTATAAATTCTTGATTAGTAATACATGTATTTTGGTAGTATTCATTTTCTGTACTAGGTGTATGTCGAATATATTGCCTCTAGTCTTCTAGTGTGATATTCCGAGCAGCTTCCCGAATAAGATTTAACGTACTTTCGCTAAATTTTGAATTAACGTTATTACGACGAGCATATTTCTTCAGTTGACTGCAGATTAACTCTATTGTATTAAATATACAATAATACGGCGGTAATCGCAAAACTCTGTGTCCCACGCTGGCAGCCGTGTTATCCACATGATATTGCTTTCCAAATTTCTTTGTATGTAATACTTCTAACAATTGTGCTTTTGTATAACTGTCTTCGTAATATAAATCGTTTAATTCCAAAAATTGTGCTATTTGAGCAGCACAAAACCGCTGCTCAAACCTGGTATTTTACTGGTCTGTCACAAATGATATGGAGCGTTGTCCATAACAATAATACTCCTCGCGGTCAAGACAGGCAATAATTTCTTCTGGAACCACTCTTCAAATAATTATGTTGTCGGGTCTTCGTGGTAGTCAAGAGATGTGTTGAAATAATAGTGACAACTTCAAAAATTTTACTGTTTCGTAAAATGTTAGTGAATTATATTTCTAAAATGAAGACGCAATTGGTCACGGTCGAAGCAGGCGAGGCACATAAGATGTGAGAAATTGTATTAGCTGAATTACTTAAAGATTTGAACATACAGAAGGTAATCAAATTTACAGCGAGTCGACATTTCTCGATCCGCGATTTAAAAGGTATGGTTTCAGTAAAGAGTCAGCTTATAATATTACCATCAAACAGTTATACAGAAAATAGCCGCTTTAATTGAAAAGAAAAATACAAACCTGGGTGAACCTATTACAATAGAAAAAAGTGTAGATACAGCAGACGATAATATGTGGAGTAACCCTACTGCAGAAGAAATTAGTGAAATTGATAAATATGTTCGTTCAAGAACCCTTATTAGTCAGGAATAAAAATACTCTTAATGGTGGGAAGACAGGAACATATATTTGTGAACATATATTTTCAAAAACTGGACAGATTGTAACAGATCGAAGAAGTAGATTATCTGCTTCAAAAGTTGAAAAAATAATCTTTTTAAATTATAATCTAAAGTGACATAACTTGTATCAATGTAATTTTTGTACACCAGTACTATAGGTTTATATTTATTGTTTATCATTGTAAGATTCAATGAAAACATGTCAGTGATGTCAGTGTACAAGTAAATATAAAATTATTTTCCTACATAAATATTATACATATAACGGGCCATCGAAAAAATTCATAATTGGAGTTGACTGTGAAATTGGGTTGGTACTTTAGCCACTTCCACATGTAACGTTTGGCTATTTTTTAATCCTTTGCAAATAATAATTGTAACTGGGGATACTAATTTGCAAGTTACTTTAAGAGTTAAAGTAATAATATGAGAGATAGATATGCAGTTTATCATTTATTTAAAATGATTACTTTGCTGATTATGTTGGACGCCACAGGAAAATAACCGTTCCTGTCAGTATAAAGTTAATTAAGTATGTGCCTGGTGATTCACTAACTCTTGCAATGGGACGCTTGAATTATACTAATAATCTCAGGTCGTTAGTTATACGAAAGGTGTGTGTATGTATCCCCTGTATTATAGCAATAAATAGAGCACTGTCATTATTTATTATAAGAATATTTACATAAGCAAATATCGACTTTGTAAATGTATCTATAAATATATGGGTAAGTAATTAATAAAATATCAGATTACATATAAAACATATATATATTGAATTTAACACATAGGGACTTTTTACATCAATTGAATAGTGTACAGATAACTAAATATGAATATGGTATTGCTATACCTTGCAAATGTTTTTTATAAAGTTCGTTTGATTCTTTTATTAAAATGTCTAGGCCTTTCTTTCTGATATCAGTATGTTTATCTTTTGCTATCGATAGACTTAAGGACATAAACTCCTACCTTGTGGTGATACCGGAGCTCAGAGGAGTTTCACAAAACAAACGCACAATTAACTTTGCACTATAAGGATTCTTTGTTGTAATCCAAATGATTTAAAGCGCGCACAGGTAACTATTACAGTGTTGATTCACCCTTTGCGAGTGCTATAAAAACTAGCGTATTTTGCAGGATTGTTTTGCGTGGGACTTTTTTTTAGTCTTGTTAGGCCCGACGTTTTTTATTTACGTCGTACTAGACCTAAGTAAATCAGCCGTCCGCTATTCCTCGCAGGGCTTGATTGACTGATGCTTTTTTCTGTTCTATTTCTTCCTCCTTCCCCTTTCATGCGAAAGAATGTTTCCAGAATATCTTCTATATAGGTATTCTCCTTCATTGGGCCCCATACATAATACAGTTAATATTACAAAATGTATTATTGCTGACAAAGCATATCCTTATATTAAATATATGTTGACTCTCATTTATATATACATATATATGGGGAAGTATGCGTTACATATTAATACAACGGACAAAGAGAAGTGATCTCATACTAAGGTACTGTTTTCGTTATTGAATGTGCGTCCGGGGAAGAACCCGTTTTAATGCAGAATGCCTTGTTAGATAAAATTTTTAAACAAGCGAGAATTTAAATATAAAGAAATGAAATTGCTTTTAATATATACAGTAGACAACTGGCATATACATTAACGTTTTATTTTCTAAAGAATATGACCCATTACACACATAATGACACATTACTTGATGCTTGACAGTTTCATTTGGTTTCATTGTAAAAATAGGTTATGGCATTGAAATGATACTACAACAAAAAAGAAAACAAATAATTTATTTAATATCGAAATCATAATCAAAATTTACATATAGCTACAGAAGTTGTTGAAAATGTTGTCCATTTACATCTAAACACAAACCAACTCTTCTCCGCAATCCTGCAAAAACTTTATGCAACATTTGCGGTGAGTTGTTGATCTCTTCATACTTTTCTGTTATGCGAATTCTCAGTTGCTCCAGATGATGAATTGGCGTTGAATAAATCGAATTTTTGATGTATGGCCATACGAAAAAATCACATAAGTTTAAATCGCAAGACCTAGTTGGATATGGGATATCAGTGTTCCTGCTTATTATTCTGTTATCAAAAAATTCTCTGAGATATTGAAGTGTTTCTCTGGTCGTATGTGCTGTTGCACGATCTTGTTGGAAATACCCATTTTGTAGTTCCTCATCATCCAGTTGATTTATGAATGAGCCGAGTATCTCATTGCGATATCATGCAGCAGTAAGTGTACCTACAAAAAAAATGGGAACCACCAATCTTCTTCGACATATTCCAACCAAACACCAACTTTTTGGGGATGCAATGTTTTTTCAACAAAAAAAATGAGGATTTTCGGAGGACCAACACCACATATTCTGTGAATTAACATATCCAGAAAGATAAAACCAGGCCTCATCCGTGAAAAAAACTGTGTTAAGGATATCCTGATTGTGTAGATTATTTTGAAACCATTGACAAAATTCCACTCGTCTTAAATAATCCACATGAAAACATTGCAGCTTGTATGGATGACAATGTAAGACTTTTTTAAGAATGAATTGGCACGTACCATAAGATAAATTTGTTTGTTGGGTCACTACTGAAATGGATGTTTTTGGATTTTCATCAATAATATGCTGAAGGGCTTCAATACTATCAGCTGTACGTTTAGATGGCCGTCCACTTCCAGTTTTTCGACCGACGCTACCAGTCTCTCTGAATAACTTTACACAATTTGTCAAAACATTGTAAAAATCATTGTAGTCAAACACTAATTCAGGATGTTCTTCACTAAAATCAGCCATGCATTCTGTAATTGAATACTGCCACTCGCCATTTACTTTCACACCTGTACGGAAGTAACATTCGATAATTTTTTCTTTTTGTTTTATGTTGAATACCATTTTTTAAATAAATTTAATTTAGTTTTCTTAATAAGAGTTTAGAAAAAAAAAGTAGGGAAGACCGGGGCAAGTTGATACGCGCGCAAGTTGATACAGTGCTAATTAAGAGAAGGAGCGCAAGCGCAGGTTTGTCAGCGTCTCAGAATCTTGTTGCTCTTGACCACATCTGTACTCACACGTGTTGTTAGATCTACTGAAAAGTTATTCAAGTAAATCGGTTTTTAGTGGTGAAAACTAAATATTTGTGTTGTTGTTTGAAGTCCCACGACAAATTTGTTTAATCCCCTGGATATTTCTTCGTATAGGAATCTTGTTAAAGACTTCAAAGGTAAGAAAGTCTCGTTGTTATCACATATCTATTTGCTTTGTTTTTGTGTCAGTTGCGATTTAAACGTAATGGCGTCGTTTGGGGTAAGTAGATACATTATGAATGAGGCACGTTGATACACTATATCAACTTACCCCAAGTAATTTTTCTTACATGTTTTCTTGTTTTAGGTACGTAATGGTTCGCAACTACAAAAAGAAGACCAAGCGAGGTGAAATATCGCAAGAAAGATTTGAAAGAGCATATGCCAACATTAAAGAAGGTGGTATACTGTCATTAAGAGAAGCTGCCAGAACCTACAAAATCGACAAGATGACCATATTTAGATACAAAAAGAAAAAAGCAACAAATCCAGAGGTTCGAATGGGTTATGCTAAACATCGACAAGTACTTAATGCTAATTTGGAACTTCAGCTGAAGGAGTATACTATTCATAGTTCAAAAATTTACTACGGCTTGACTCCTAAGGATATACGAACTTTGGCATATGAACTAGCAGTCGCTAACAACGTAAAGATACCAAATAGTTGGATTAATTTAAAGCTTGCAACAGCCGATTGGTTTACGGCATATATGAAAAGATACCCTACCCTTTCAATTAGATCTCCGGAGGCCACGAGCTTAAGTCGGGCGACCAGTTTCAATAGGCACAATGTCGGTAATTTTTTTTACAAATTTAAAGACAGTTTTAGATAAATACCATTTTGAAAGTAAGGACATTTGGAATACTGACGAAACTGGGGTTCAAACTGTCCAAAGGCCTTCAAAAATTGTTACAAAATGGGACGCGCCGGGTGGGCAAGGCAACGTCAGCAGAAAGTGGCACCACTGTAACCCTAGCCACTGCAATTATTGCTATTAAAAACTCAGTCCCTCCAATGTTCATCTTTCCCAGGGTGTACTTCAGGATTCATAGGAACCGCATATCCCACGAGTTGGAAGACTGGAACTTCATTCTAGCTATTCATTAAACATTTCCATAACCACCTCATGTCTTCAAAAGAGCATCCTTGTTTGCTTATTTTGGATAACCACGATTCCCATTTATCTACAGCTGTGTTGAATTTTTGCAAAAATAATGGAATCATTTTATTGTCCTTTCCGTCCCATACGACCCACCACCTTCAACCGCTGGATAAATCGGTTTTCGGACCATTTAAAAAGTATTATTTTGCAGCAGTTGATAATTGGATTATAAATAACCCTGGGAAGACTCTATCCATATATGACATTCCTGATATGGTCAATTCTGCTCTTCCTAAAGCTTTAAGCCAACAAAATATTATATCTGGTTTTACAGCCACTGGGATTATGCCATTTAATCCTGATATTTTCACGGACGCTGATTATTCATCATCTTATGTTACCGATCGTTCGTTTCCTGAACATACAGAGCCAGAGCAAGCTGTTCCTGGATGTTCAACTAGTTTGGCAGACAATATTGAACATTTTGATTCAGGTCCTTCTATCGGCGGTGGTAGCTAGAAAATACTTTTTACCCTGAGCAGCTGCGTCCGTACCATAAAGCAAGAGAAAGGAAAGGGAATACAAAAAGTAGAAATCAAATGAAGTCTGCAATTCTTACGGACATCCCGGAGAAAGAAAAGTTAGAAGAAGAAGCTCGGGAAAGAGTTGCTAGAACGCAAGAGCAAGAAGAGAGGATAAAAAGAAAGTTGAAGAAATTAGTAAATTCAAGAACTTAGAAAAAAGAATGGGGGAAAGACAAATAAAGCTAAAAATCCATCCAAAAAGAAGAAAATAAAAGCACCTAGACATGTGGGGAAAGCTGATGAAACAAGCTCGGAAGAAGATTGCTTATGTTTAATGTGTCTCGAGCCATATTCAGCATCGAAACCTGGGGTAAAATGGATTAAATGCATATCATGTCGTAAGTGGACTCTCATCTAGAGTGTGGATATGACAGTCCCACATACGTGTGCATTAATTGCGAATCAGGCGAGGAGGGTTCAGAAAACAAGGAGAAGTGATGTATTTCTATAATTAACATTTATATTTATTATTATCCGTACTTTTCATGTAATTCTACGTGATTTTGATGTATCGGTCGCTTCGTTGCGTGAAAGTGCGACCGACTTCTCTTATCACGGGATCGATTTTCGAGGAATGGTTCGCTTTATTGGCGAAGTGTACAACAGCACGTTTTCCAAAATATCATATCCCTGCTTTTCATGTAATTCTACGTCATTTTAATGTATCGGTCGCTTTATTGCTTGAAAGCGCGACTGACTTCTCTCTTATCACGGGATTGATTTTCGAGGAATGGTTGGCTTTATTGGCGAAGTGTGCAACAGCACGTTCTCCAAAATGTCATATCCGTGCTTTTCATGTAATTCTACATCATTTTGATGTATCGGTCGCTTTGTTGCATGAAAGCGCGACCAACTATATGTTTTTTTTAAATTTTTTATATAGTTTTTGTCGAAATTTTTAATTTTATTAATTAAACAAATTATTATATAAAATAAAATCTATCCAATTTCTATTTTATAAAAATAAACCTAAGGAAGCTTATTGTTAGTTGTACAGAATAAAAATTACTTAATACTCCTCTAGCTTCCATTCCGATATTATAATCACCGTTTGTATACAGGGTGTCCAGAAACTCTCCTGACAAACGAAGACCGGAGTTTCCTCAGATAATTTTAAGACAATTAAACCCAAATTCACCTAGTCCGAAAATGCTTCCTAAGGGAGCTAGAGTTCTTTGAAGATGGCGCCTTGTAATTATTTTTTTTTAAATTCCTCCAGAACGCTTCTATTTAGAAAAACAAAAACTGGTATGCTTATTTAACCTCCAGAGATGAATCGATTCCATCAATTGCGAATTTCTAGTACCGGTCATAGGCGTCCGTTTTGGGTAGGTCAACGGTTATTTTAAGGCATAACTTTTTTGTCTTTAACTTTTAAGCATTTGTGACACTAGATTATTAAATTTTCAGGTATTCCAGTACTAAAAGGTACTCTTACTTTAAGTCGGTAGGATACACCGTTTTCTAGAAAAATCGATTTGTAAATTTTTCGTTTTTTCTTCATTAAAGTTCAATTTTTTATTTTTTGCAATAGTTAGCTCTGAACTGCCAACAGAAGTAAAACCTACGTTTTTCATTGTCAAATTGTTGTCAGTTCGCGAAGTTTATCTTTTCATTTTTTACTTTGTATTATTCAAACACAACGATTTCAATTTTAAAAAAATGGTTTTTACTAATGAGGAATACGCCGATATGCATTTAGTTTATGGCGAAATGAGGTGTAACGCTCGAGCGGCGCAACGTAGATACGCTGAAAAATTTCCCAGTCGTCAGCATCCCACTCACTCAACATTTACAGCTATTCATCAACGATTAAGAGAAACAGGTTCAGTGGTCCCAAAAAATAATGAAACAGGGAGACATAATGGAATTTTAATGGAAGTTGAGGAAAATCCAGAAATTAGCGTTCGAAGACTATCTGCCATGTACCCCACAATTTCAAAATCTTCCGTAGGAAATATCTTACACAAAGAAAATTTATATCCTTTTCATTTTACAAAGGTGCAAGCACTGCTAGAAGGAGATTTTCTTGCTCGCGTAGAATTCGCTAGATGGTTACAAAATCAGAAAAATCAAGATGAATATTTCTTCGGGAACATTTTGTTTGGTAACGAAACTACATTCTCAAAAAATGGAATTTTTAATGTACATAATGCACATTATTATTCGTACGTTGGTGAAAATCCCCACGTTGTTCAAGAATTTAAGCATCAGCATAGGTTTAGCATAAACGTCTGGACAGGAGTAGTTGACGATTATCTACTTGGACCTGTGGAATTACCTGCTCGTTTAAATGGTGCTGATTACTTACATTTCCTGCAAAATATTTTACCTGATTTGTTAGATGAGGTGCGTTTAAATATTCGGCAAAACTTATGGTTTCTACAGGACGGCTGTCCGGCCCCCTTTAGCAGGAATGTACGAGACTTTCTAGATAATAACTACGAAGACCATTGGATTGGAAGAGGCGGTCCAGTTGCTTGGCCAGCAAGGTCGCCGGATTTGAATCCTTGCGATTATTGTGTTTGGGGATACATAAAAGCATTTGTTTATTCCGTTCCGATACAAAATCGCGCACAACTCTGGCTAAGGATACAAGATGCTTGCAACGAATTTAGAAATAACTTTGGAATTTTTGCAAGAATTCGGCGTTCTCTAAGCAAAAGGGTAAACTTATGCATAGAGACTAATGGTCATCACATCGAGCAACTTTTGTAACAATCTACCTTTGATACTTGTTCTTTTTTTGTTAGTTTCGTTCCATTGTAATAAATAATTTGTTTTTAATTTATTAAATTAATTTTCATCCATGACTTGATAGTCCAAGCCAACTTCGTCGCTAAAAATAAGTAGGTACATAATAAATTGAACTTTAATGAACAAAAAACGAAAAATTTACAAATCGATTTTTCTAGAAAACGGTGTATCCTACCGACTTAAAGTAAGAGTACATTTTAGTACTGGAATACCTGAAAATTTAATAATCTAGTGTCACAAATGCTTAAAAGTTAAAGACAAAAAAGTTATGCCTTAAAATAACCGTTGACCTACCCAAAACGGACGCCTATGACCGGTACTAGAAATTCGCAATTGATGGAATCGATTCATCCCTGGAGGATAAATAAGCATACCAGTTTCTGTTTTTCTAAATAGAAGCGTTCTGGAGGAATTAAAAAAAAAATAAATACAAGGCGCCATCTTCAAAGAACTCTAGCTCCCTTAGGAAGCATTTTCGGACTAGGTGAATTTGGGTTTAATTGTCTTAAAATTATCAGAGGAATCTCCGGTCTTCGTTTGTCAGGAGAGTTTCTGGACACCCTGTATAACTAGACCCTCACCGCATGGTGCCTTAGTAAAGAATTTGCACGGCACAAAGTCATTTTCTTAGATTGTGAAAAATACTATACAAGACGCAGCTCGCTACCTTGCTCCTGCTTTGATTTCTTTAAGTTCAGAACAAGCCTCTTATTGCTATTCTAAAGAATCTCCGAAATGTATGGTTTTAAACAAAATCAAGTGTTTACATAATATAAACGCCAAAGACGTTATAAAAATAACGGAACAAATATTGCTTTATTTTTGAAGAGGCGAATGATGAGCTGCGGGCCAGAAACGTAGTATCTATATCGGGAGCTCCATGCAATAATTTCGCAGTTACGCAGAAATTATCGTGTTATTCGAGAGTTTTTTATACAAAGATTCGGATTTTACTAAGTTAAGACAAATTCGTGAAGATGTATCTACAGATCCGATAATTAGTTTCAAAGATCAGTTAAATTATGCAACTCTTACATCAGTAGATGGAGAACCGTCGTTTTCTGCACGTAAGTACATTTTCCCCATGGCGTCTTCGGTTTTCTGAAACAGCTGTAGAAGCATATCTTGTTCTTCAAATATTTAACAGATTCCATCCACTTTGTGACTTCAGAGAAGACCCTTAAAACGGTAAGTAGTTCAACACATTTTATAAATTGCTACCTGCTATTTACTTTATTTTGTGTACTTTAGCGCACGCCTACGATGCGCAGCTCAATTTCGCCTCTTCAATTATTACGCATTTTTATTTCAAAAGGGACTTAATCGTAGTACATGGCGTTATTAATTCTGCGTTTGAAGTTTTAATCCCGCTAATGTGTTTCATGTTTCATGTTTTATATTTTATATTATTTTAATGTTCGTTGATATATACGGTCTCTGTATAAAATAAGAATAAGCAAAGACAAAATAATTAAACCAGTCTTAAGATTACGTAAATTTATTGTATACGCAATATTCATAATTATTTTTCCACATAATCCCCATTTAGTACAACAGAAATGACATCATACCGCCCAATTAGTCTCCTGCCTATTTTGTCAAAGATATTTGAGAAATTACTTTTGAAAAGACTGAAGTCTTTAATGATAATCTCGCAATATTCCCTCATCATCAATTTGGGTTTACAGAAATCGATGTCACTATTGAGCAAGTGCATCGCTTGGTGGAAATCATACATAAAGTAGTATTGTTTGCAGCTTTCTTAGATATTTCCCAGGCTATTGATAGCGTCTGGCATAACGAGTTACTGTTCAAACTACAATCTAAATTACCACACCCTACTATCAGATTCTGAAAACCTATATTACTGATAGTTATTTCAGGTCAAGTACCAGGATGAACTGACAACACTGAAACAAATACAAGAAGGAGTACCCCAAGGTAGTGCTATTTGCCCTATCCTCAAATTTATACTGGCGATATACCAACATCGAATACTACAACTACCGTGATATACGCTGATGATATAGCATTATTAGCGACAAGTAATGATCCCACAATGGCATCGCATTATCTCCAAAGATCATGAAATAACCTCCAGGAGTGGCAAAGAAAACGGAAAATAATATCCAATGAACTAAAATCAATGCATGTAACATTTACATTACGTGGAGATACTTGTCCTCCTGTTGCATTAAAACAGTGTTCAGATACCCCAGAATGAAACCGCCAAATATCTCGAAATTCATTTGGATAGATGGCTAACATGCACTAAGCACATCTTCTCGAAGAGAAATCAGCTGACAGGGCTGACATTCTCCGAACTACAGTAGCTCATTGGCCGGCGACCTTCACTGTCTTTGGAAAACAAACTTATTGTGTAGAAGGTGATTTTGAAGCCAGTGTGGACCTATAGCGTTCAATTGTGGGCAACCGCGAGTGTCTCTAATCTGGAAATACTTGAACGGTTTCAATCTAAGATACTGAGAACAATTACAAATGCACTCTGGTTTGTAACAAATGCCAAGCTACACCACGATCTTCACATGCGGACAGTGCGCGAGGAAGCAACACACGCAAGTACCAATTATCTCACACGCCTTGAAGCACATTTAAATCCTTTGGCATTGAACTTTTTGGAAAATAGTCCACAAACATACCGTCTAAAACGTGTAATGTCTTTAGATATAGCAAACTCACACAGTTAATTGACTTATATTTATAATAGTGAATTGTTTTCGTTTATTTCTATTCATTAGTATAGCAAACGCCAATTAAGTTGGCGCGAGGAGGGGGTGCGCAGAAGCCGTTTTTAAAAAGGTCCTCCCCCACTACTCAAGTAATTGTCAGAATACATTTGTCATTGACGTTTGACGGAACATAATGTCTTTAATGTCTTTGCTCGGGGATCATAAAGTGATACACGCCCAGAGGTTAGAATTATCTGACATTTGATGTAAAACCAAATACAAATATCCCCCACTACTTCTAATCCTGCGCGAACTTACCCCGCCTCGCGCCAACTTAATTGGCGTTTGCTATACCTTGCTATAGGTTTCTAACTCATGTCCTTTTGTATATGATTACGATATTCATTTAATACCCACCTGGACCACGTGGATATATTATGAAATTTACATGGATCTGTTAAAAAAAAATTTCTCAAAATGCTGAATCCATTGCTTCATTCCCATTTCTAGTTTACTGTTGATACAATTGCGAATAACAACCCAAACTTCAGTATCTAATAAAAAAAAACGTCCACCTTTCAATACCTCTTTCAACTTTGGGAACAATCAGAAATCTGAACGTGCCAAATCAGGTCTGTGCGGAGGGTGCGAAACAACAAATAGATTTATCCCAACGATAAATTATTCGTTCCTCAAAGAATTTTTTCAGTGTCTCCTCAATCCACCTATTTATAACACGTTTTACATCAGTTAAACTCTCAAAACGAACACCTCGTAAAGGTTTTTCAAATCTGGGAACACATGAAAGTCACTCGGTGCGAGATTCGGGTATATGAGGTGGATGCTGAAGCAAATCCCATCATAAATCGTTCAAAACATCCTTAGTTTTTCTTGCGGTGTGCGGTCTTGCATTATCATGTTGCAATGACGCACGCTTATGTAACTTCCCAGGCTTAATTAGACCACAATTCCCAGAAATTTGAAAACATCCCTCGTACAAATCGTGTTGAACTTAATGCATGTGAGAAATACTTAGTACGGTTCTGCATTAAGTAATATTTTATATAATTTAATACTTTCCAGGAAAACATGTTTTTCAGAAGTAGAGACCTACTCGTAAATTGTATTTTTAACTTTGATTTAGACTAATAAAATATAAATTTATAAATATAATAAAGTTTGTGATATACTAACAAAAAATACATCATAAAATTGAAAACCTAATCGCATGTTTAAGAAACCAATGAATATGTTTTAAATTTGTATAAAAATATTCGAACTATTAAAAATATCCTGTTCTATTCTAATAAACGAAGAAGATAAAAAGCGATTGAATAAACCCAATTTTTTTAATGGACAAAATTAGATCGGCGTTTGGCAACTCACAAAATATAGCGTGCATATAGATTTTGATGTATTGGTGATTTATAATTTTATAAATTACAGCAGTTGCTACAGAAGCAGTCAACTTTACTTTACTTCTCGGTCACTTAATTATACAAACATAATTGACTCTTTATTTATGGGACATTTTGTTATTTTGTTTGTTATGCAAAGAAAATAACTGCAAATTAATTAAAACAACAATGTATACGTAATTGGACATAAAACTGCTCAATTCTTAAGTTTAGGCGAACAGTATTTACATAATAATTATGGGATATGCAATTCTTGCACTTCTGTATGCCAAAATATATTAAACATTAGTATCTGCACGTTATTAATTGGTAGAAGAAGTTAAAAGAGAAACTTAAAACAACAAACAGTTCAATATTATTTTGTACCTACATGTAGGTGCTCTATGGATAATTTACAGAAATTGCATGATAAAGCGTATGAAGTTCATACTAGTCATGTTGCAGCTCTACTTGGGACGGTTCTTTGGCAAGAAATTTTAAAAATAATTTGAAACGAACGAAGACAAAAATAATATTAAAATACCGGTGCTTGTCGCAGCAGTCCTTTAAGAAAAGTAGTACTAGATTGCAAATAAGCTTCTGTCATACTGAAGATAAGGAAAATTATTATAAATTATTATTCATATTTTATCAAAGCAATCATATTTAATAGTTATTTATGCACCAAGGGCGTTATGGGTATTATATTGCTCCGAGGTCGACGTTAATTCAGCCCGAGGGCCTCTGGCCCGAGGGATGAATGTCGACCGAGGTCAATATAATTGCCATAACGCCAGTGGTGCATAAATAACTATTAAATATGATTGCTTTGATAAAATATGAATAATTTATAATAATTTTTTTTTTCAGATTTTATTTTTCACGAAGAATTAATTTCTTAAGCGGAAAATTCAAATTACATTGGAAAAGTTCCGAGATTTCTGTCAACTGTCATCTCGTTTACAGTCGTTACGCATCATTACGTATCTAACATGACTCCTTGAATCAACGATTTAACCTTAATTTTATGTTAAATGACATTTGTTGACACTTTGAAGTTTTCAAGTTGTCAATGTTTAGATACTCTTAATTTTAATAAAGAATGCTAAAGTTTTGCTTCGTTCTTTGGACTTTCTAAAAATTCAAATTTTTAGTTCTGTAAAATGTACATTCTTTCTTTCCGGGCCTTATTTATACTCACACAACATTAAAAACTGTGAATTACCGGGCGATATAAGCCATATCGCCCGGTTATAACGTCCACGGGCGATAAGACCGTGTTTATGGTAACTACATCCAAGGTGAAATGAACAAATAATTTTAAGTGAAAAATAAAAAATATACAAAACAGATACATTACATACCTTGCTAATACAGGTTTAAAATGCGTTTGATGGAAGGAAATGTAGAGAAAGCGTAGAGATTAGAGATAGAGGAAAACAAAGAGGCCGCAAGAACGAGGGCGGATTGATAATACAGGTGACTTGCGGGCAACTGACGTTTTTAAAATAGATAATATAAAGGCGTTAGTGGTGGGAGGAAGAAGGTGGAGGGGTCATACGCGTCGGCATGACTTACCGTTTCAGTTACAATGGAGCAGTGGACAATACAGCACCGCATATTCGCGTACGATATTTTTGTCAAAAATGGCGAATCAGTTATCATAACACAACGAATTTTCCGCCGGCATTTCAATATCCGCCGGAATAGCGCGGTTCCAAGCCGCAATACAATCCTGAAATGGGTGCAAACGTTGAGAACAACAGGGAACATTGCAAAGAAGAAGCCGCCAGGCCCTGCAAGAACAGCGAGAACGCCCGAAAACATCGACGCAGTGAGAGAGGCAATGAACAGGTGCCCAAGTCAATCTGCACGGCGACATGCACGTGAGTTGCAGTTAAGCCGTGATTCTGTGAGAATAATTTTGCGTTTGGATTTGAAATTTCACCCATATAAAATGCAGGTTGTTCAGAAGCTCAACGAGAGGGACTATGTTGAACGCGAAGACTTCGCCGTACGTATGCAAGTGTTGTTTGAGGAAAACCCAATAGTGATAATGAGCGATGAAGCTCATTCTAGCTTGGATGGCTCAGTAAATAAACAAAACTTTCGTTACTGGGCCCCACAAAATCCTCGCATTACCCGTGAAAGGCCTCTTCACTCCGCGCGTGTGACCGTATGGTGCGCGGTTGCGGCTTTTGGTGTTATTGGACCGTATTTTTTTGATGAGAATGGCGTTACGGTGACCGTGAATTCGGAGCGTTACATTCACATGTTAAATACGTTTTTTCTACCTGAACTACGAAGAAGACAGATAAACCTGAGAAATGTTTATTTTCAGCAGGATGGTGCCACAGCACACATGCAAATGCATCAATGGAGGTTTTGAGAAACATATTTCCTGGGCGCCTCATTTCTCGTTTCGGTGACGTGCCGTGGCCCCCAAGATCGCCGCACTTGTCGTCTTGTGACTTTTTCTTGTGGGGGTACTTGAAAGAACGTGTTTATGTTCACAAACCCCGTACTTTAATTCCGTTGCAAGATATCATTACAGAAGAGGTGCATGCGATTGACCAAGAGCTATTGGCACGAGTTGTGAATGAATTTTGGCAGAGACTTGAAATCTGTATTCAAGCGGACGGCCGTCACTTGAGTGATATAATTTTCCATAAATGACAATGTTACATTAAATGGTAAATATTAATCTTTCGTTTTGTAAAAATAAACTTCTTCTTTATTGAAAAACAATTGAGTAATGTTCATTTGAAAACCGTCAGTTTCCCGTAAGTCACCCTGTATAAAGTCAACATTATAAAATAAGAATAAGAAAAGACATAATAATGAAACCAGTCTTGAAAGGAAGTAAATTTATTGTACTGCAAATGTACAGTTCTGTTCAAATAAATCTTGGACAACTTTTTTGAGGTGTTGTATTTGTGGCCTTCAACATGTTAGTTGTAACTAGATTTCACTTAAGTTTTTGGCGATAGTTCAAAAATGGTAAAATTTATTATAATTCAAATACTTGGTCTGATTTAACAAGAGATAATTAACAATAAAGAAATAAGGAATTTAATATTTTGTTTGGCCACCATTTTGTTCAATAATTTCTTTCAGTCTTCTTGGCATGGAATTAATTAAAGAACGCCCTAAATATTCGTTATTTGCCAGTTCTTCCCGTGCTGCTTCAATCCTATGCCACAGTTCTTTCACGCTTTGTAGTTGAGCATTTCGTTTGTGGATAATCTTAGCCAAAATCCCCCAAACATTCTCGATTGGATTTAAGTCCGTACTGTTGGAAGGCCATTGCAAGACCTCGATGTTATTAGTTATAAACCAGTCATTTATAATTCTAGCAGTATGGACCGGACAATTATCTTGCTGGAATATAAAATCGGGATTCGTATGCTGGGTAGTTGGAAGCATTATATATTCTAGAATATCTCTGTATACAATAGCATTAAACCTCTCTTCAATCCTTCAAACATTAAATCCGAATCTTCTGACACGAATATATTCCTCATTGAAACGAGTTCCGTGGTCTATAGGCTCTGATTTTACCGTTGTAGGTCGACTGAAAAGTCTTCTCATCACTAAAGTAATCCGGTTCCAATAGTCCAAATCATTATTAATGATTTAAAGCAAATAACAATCGTTATTGTTTCTGCTCATTCCTTAAGTACGGTTTCCTTACAGCAACGCGACACTTTAAATCATATTTTAATATTCTTCTGCAAGCCGTAGCTCTGGTGGCGGGAAAATTTGTATGTATCACAGCATTTCTTGCCGTTTCAAATGGGTGATCTCTGATATACATAAAAGTTCCATATCTTATTCAACAGTTAACTTTTTGTTGAACAGTCCTGTACCAATCTTCCTTTTTAAAGTCGTTTCGTTTTCCTGTCGTTTCTTAGTTGCAAATACTGCATTTTTATTAACGTTAAAATGGCGCGAAATAATTCTTATCGACCAACCGTCTTCAATTTTTTAAATAATCCGCGCTTTTTCAATGATTGTAAGTTTTCGAGACATTTTTCAATCTAAAAAAGTCTTTAGAAAATGTAATTAGACTTTGGCACTTTGACAATTGTATTAAATAATAGTATATTATTTAACGAGCACATAATGTAGCTATAATTCACGAGGATGAAGTTTATACACGAGCCGAAGGCATGTGTATAAATCATCCGAGTGAATTATAGCCATTATGTGCGAGTCAAATACGATATTTTATCTATGATTATAAACATAAATAATCAAACTTCATTAGTATTACACACACTTTGTCAAGAAAACCTTGATTCAAACAATCCGTGACACGACGCGATATTATTTATATAAATTTTGTGACCGAATAGTCATGGTTACCTATAAACGTTAACTAAGATGGATTCAAAAATTGTTGTGAAATTTTAGGGTGCGATTCCTTGGGTAATCTCGAGAGAAATAGTTCCTATAAACATTTGTCCTAAAGTTTTCCGTTGTAGAGATACAGGCTGATTAATTTTTCACCAAAAAAATTTTTCGTCACACCTACTGCGTAAGTAAACAATTATGACACCTTTTTTTGAAACGTAAGTGACACTTTACATACCGTATTGACAGTTGCTATGGTAGCGGGCTGTAATATTTATTACGACCCTAGGGAAGTAATAGCAATATTAGAAAATTTATGACAAATTTATTTCAAACATGATTAATTAACATAACTAGGAAAAATAGAATCTTGTACAAAAACTTATGATTTTGTAATATTAAATGTAAACGAACAATTAGAACAATTAGCTATCTGAACAATAGAGTCTTCTTTCTTACTAGGCAAGTTTATATTTTCAATAATGTCAACATTAATAATGGTTGGATTCCTAATGGAATCATCAACTTTCTTCTCATTTTTCTGTATCACAGTTGAGCAAACAGCCTCTGTAATATTTTGTTTATATAAAATTCGGTCAGCTATCTGTACTTTATTTATCATTGAATCGGAAACATAGCTTTCTGCCACGGTAGAAGATTTCCATCCGCCGTGTCTTTTCAGACCAAGAACATCAATTCCTGAATCGGCTAATAATGTTGCCGAGGTCCTTCGAAAGGAATGTCCGGTGTAGGTAGTGGGGTTCTCCAACGACAAGTATTTTGCTATTTGGCTAGGAATTTTTGCGAGAGTGTTTTTTCCTACAGGCTGATTTCGACATTTACCAAAACTGTACTTTAAGAAAAATCTATCATTGGTAATATTTTCTAATCTCAGACCAATGTATTTTTTAATAATTAGCATAAAATTAATTGGATATTCTTCCTTCGCAATAATTGTAAAAGAACGTTTTAATCCATTTTTAGTATCCGGTATTTTAATTATTATTACATCATTTTTATTTTCCACATCTTGAATTTTTATTTTAACTAGTTCATCTTTCCTACAATCCCCAGCAATTCCCATAATCATAACAACCTGCAAAAAATTAGTATAGAATGAACACGAATTAAAAAGAATCATTCTGTAAACTTACCTTCATCAACAAATATGTATCGTCGGAAGCTTCAATAAGAAATTTATTCATTTCCTCTCTTGTAAAGATACTAGACTTTTTGTCTTAAAACCATCATTTTTACGCTTCAAAAATCCTTTCAATTTAGGATATTTTGAAATATCTTCATTTTCGTTAATAAATATGGTAGTTTTTAACATGGAGTATTCACACCATAAACTGGTTGGTGATTTTAACTTCATAGATCTATCACGAAAATATGCCAGCATTACACTTTCTGAAATACTCTCCACATACCTCTGGTGACACCAATCTTTGAACATTTTATAGGTTTCATTGTATCTGTTTTTAGATTTCTCCGGCAAAATCTCAGTACAAGCTATAATAGCATCCATCTCTATTTGATTCATGTTTATAAATTTTATTTAGAAAGAAAAACTTTTGAAAATCTATTGCATATACTTTGACATTTATCAAAAATATAAATTTATATCGACACAAACATGGTTACCATAGATACGACAAATATTCCTGACTTGATGTTACTAATGTGTATACATATAGTAAAAGTAAAGTGGAAAATCATTCAAATTCGTCTATTTAAAAAAAACGTATGTATGACGAAAAATCTCATATGCACCACGGTTCGTACAGTACACTTTCATGGTCTCGAATACATGCAAACCTCGACCCTACGGGTCTCGGTTTGCAATCGTATTCTCGACCATAAAACTGTACTTACGAACCTAGGTACATAAATAACTATTTATTTCAAAAATTTAGAAATCGATTTAGGGAACTGTTGTGTTGGTTGTCATGTTTACAGCAATTACTTGGACTTACGTAACTGTCATAAGTATTGTCAAACAATAATTAATTTGAAAGTTCGTACCTACAAATCTTTATTTGTCATTATGGTGAATTATACAAATGCTGAAATGGCAGATATGCATTTTGTGTACGGTCTAGCTAATGGAAATAGTTATGAAGCAAGGCGTATTTACCAACAAAAATATCCTCGACGACTTGTACCTTGTGCGGAAACCTTCAGTAATATTCACCGTCGTCTAGCAGAAACTGGTACATTTGAGAGAAACAAAAATACTCCGAGAAGACCTCAAACTAAAAGAACACCCGATTTAGAGGAAGCTGTTCTGCAGATAATCGATGAACATCCAGAAACCAGTACAAGAAAGATTGGTGTAACGGTAAACGCAAGCCATCAAACCATCTTAAGGATATTACACGATCAACAATTATATCCTTTCCATATTCAGAGAGTACAGGCTCTTCTTCCGCGTGACTTTCCGCAACGCTTAGTCCTTTGTGATTGGTTCCGACAAAAAATTGCCCAAAATGCACAATTTCTAACCTACATTCTATTTACTGACGAGGCGAACTTCTCCAGAAATGGTATTAGGAATTTCCACAACAACCATTTATGGTCGGATGAAAATCCGCATGCCATAAGGGAGATGCACTTTCAAGAGCAATTTTCCTTAAATGTATGGGCGGGGATAATTAATAATTATTTAATTGGTCCCTTTTTCCTTCCTATACGACTTAATGGTGCATCATATCGGCTATTTCTTGAAAACGGGTTGCCTGGCCTTTTAGAAGATATTCCACTTTTGATCCGAAATGAACTTTGGTTTATGCATGACGGCGCTCCAGCACACTTTAGTTTACAAGCTAGGCAATTTTTAAATAGGACATATCAGAATAGATGGATAGGTCGAGGAGTGGAAGTTCCGAATCAGCCGTGGCCTCCAAGGTCACCTGATTTGAACCCTCTAGACTTCTTTCTGTGGGGACATTTAAAATCACTTGTTTATACTTCGCCAATTCAAGATCTAGATAACCTAAGAAATCGCATACCTAATTGTTGGATGCGAAACAATTCGAAACACTCCCGGACTTCTTCAGCGTGTGAGTATGCAATTGAATAGGAGGATAGAAGCCTGCATATTAGCTGTTGGTGGTCATTTTCAACAGTACCTTTAGAGTTTATTGTAACCGTTACTTTTTTTTTGGAAATAATTTTATTTTTTTTTTAAATTAAACACCTGTATCTCTACAACGGAAAACTTTAGGGCAAATGTTTATAGGAACTATTTCTCTCGAGATAACCCAAGGAATCGCACCCTAAAATTTCTCGGACTAACTTAAGGACCACCTGTATAATGAAATTATGAGTTTACATAATGCAATTATGATCAATAGATAGTTTAATCATGACATTACATATAACAACTTTACTTTAATACTTTAATCGATTAATAATGCATACTTAATTAAGCAAAAAATATACAAATAATTGAAGTTTTATTTAATAGTCGTAGATAAACTCTGTAATTTTTGGTCATAGTATGAAAACCATGGAAATATTGCTCAATTTATAAACCCAAATGACATTAGAAAATTAAAGTTGTCCCAGATTTATTTAAACACTACTGTACATATCTTTCCACAAAATCACCAATTAGTTCGACACATTTCTCCATTCTCCAAACGTTGAATCATTCGATCCATGAAAAACTTGTTTACTGTTGTTCCAATTGCAAATAGCAGCTCAAACTTTAGTGTGTGATGAACAATATTGACCTATCAATACCTCCTTCAACTTTGAGAAATCTCAAGGTGTTTGCACCTTCGGATTTCAGACCTGGGGAATCAAAACAATATTCCATTGACTGCCGTTTGTTTTCGGAGTCATAATGATAAACCAAACATTCGTGATGTTTATGAGAAAAGCATCTCTTTTACATCGATCTAGTTAAGAAGTTCTTGACAATGTTTTTTCTTTGTTCTTTCATGACGACATTAGTAAATTCCCGCGGGACCCATCTGGCCCAATTTTTTCTGTAATTTAACGCGTGAACAATGTACCGAATCCTTTCTTGACCAATACTTAATTGCTGAGCAAATTGTTTTTGCTAATCTGACGATTTCCTCAAATCAGTTTTCACTTGTTTTTGATTCTTCAAAAGCGCCACTGATACTGGTCGCCCTGATCACTTTTCGTCAAACACCTTCATTTCGCCACTATGACAAAGTTTGGTACGTTGCATCCATACAATCGCTGCCATAAATAGCTTTCAAAGGCCTATAAATTTCGATGGGGACGCAATCTGCCACAGTTAAAAATACTATCACGGACTACTGCATGAAACACATCTCAGAAATTGAACTCATGATGAATAACACTGTTACTCAACGACGGTACACAGGAAAATGAAACTTTGCATGCTCAAACTAGATACTTGAAATTACCATTTGCAGGTTAGAACTATTTTCTCTTATCACTACTAATACGATACGATAACGTTGTTGAAGATCTTACATATCAATATGTTATCATAGTAACAGCCAAAATAAATGGCTAAAACAAGTCAGAAACTCGTATCTAATATAATCTTTTCAGAATGAAGTAATTTAGACAGGACAGAGTGATGAATAAAACTAACGTTGAAGGAGTAACAAAATATCCAAAAAATGCAGAAAGTTGTGAAAATAATATTTTACCAAATAAACGCAACAAATCTGTGAATGGTAAGCACGATCGAATTTAAAGACAAGCAATAAATTTATGCAAAAGCATATAATTATGCGTTTGAGATAAGTCTTGATAAACTAACTGGTTATCAGAAAGAATAGCATGAAATGTTAGGCAAATTTCAATTATCTACTGCAAATCGATGAAGACAAGACAACAAACAAAAATACAACAAGTTAATGATGCTCCTATAATTAATGATTATCCGCGTGATTTGAATCCGGGTGGACTAATTGAATATTACGTATAAAGTTAAAATCTTAAATAAATTAAAATGGGACCTAGATGCAATAGGAATACCTAAAGGTGCGATTATTAATTGAACCGTAACTAAAACTAACAATAAGTTAAATTGATATATATTTGAAATATAAAAATTGTACAAATTGTCCTTCATGAGCAATATTTAAATTTATATTCTTAATATAGAATTAAAAATCACTCTAGTTTGGCCTTCAACTTAACCAGCGAATAGTACCTACCTAATCTGAGAACAGACATCTACTATAAACTTTCACATCGCCTACCTTTACAAAATGCAACCATAAAAGGAACTAAAGTTTAAAGTTTATATCCATTAATTCCCGTACTACCATAATATATAATAGCATTGTTCTACATTTTTATCTTCCCTAAAAATGTGTTTTAATATAGATGATATAATTGAATATCAAGTCTTAAAAAATAAATCCTTTGTTGTATGAAAATACATTTTAGCTAATGCTTGGAATATAATAAACGAACGTTAAGAAAAATTGAGAAACTATTATTCATTTATAACTTCATTCAAAAATATTTTTCTACACAGTTTATAGAAAGAAAATTTTAATTATACTACTAAAATTAAATATTTTTAATATTTATCTTACCATCACTCTTTAGAAATACATTGTAATTGTAACATTTTCATTTATTTTAGGATAATCTCAGTCAAGCTATTAGAATATTACAGGAATCTGCAATAATATTATCCGTGGAACCCGGAATGAAAGAAATGCTGGAAAAGAGATTAGAAAACATGTCAGATTATTTAAATACAATATAAATTGTAGATAGTTAAATTCTAATGATATAGAAAAATAGTAATTAACATCCTATCATAGTTAAAAATTGTAGAGGAAATAATTAAAAAAATACAGAATTTACAGAAATATTTATTGCGACATCTATGAAGTTATTAGAATATATGGTTTGCTTCCTAGACTCTGTTGATAATAGTGTTTCTTCTGTGTTCTGTGTAGTTGTGATGTGATTGACACTGTTGGAACTTCTTGAGTGTAATTACGATTGATTAACATTAATATAATTTAGGGTATGTAATATGAATAGTTTTTCTTCTCCTTTAATAATATATTTACTTATAAATACAAATAATACATAATTTCTGTTGGGATAAGGATTTAGTTTAGCCTCTAAAGCATTGGGTCAACAAATCAGTCACTTTCTTAGAAAAATATGTGTATTTACTAATAATACAACAAATTTTCTATGCTTTCTTGCCTTTTTACTATATGCGGTTGAATTTTTCTTATAAATATGTAACAACTTCCTAATATTTTCATGATAGTTCAATAATTTTTCCCTCGTGTCGGTCGTACAGTCAGTACCAAAAACATGTAGCTTAGTTGCAAGTTATATTTTTATTGCTTTAATGAATAATTTCGACCAAGTAGCCTTAAAAACTAAATATAACATTTATGCAAGAAATATATTTATTTAAAAGGACTTGTTATTTATATAATATTATAAGAAGCTTTTAGATCATATTTGACGATGTCTCATAACCTAACATTATTATTTCAAAAATAAGCGTGAAATAGAGTAGATAACGTGTAATTATTACATCAGACATGTATATTTGAATATATGTAAAACTATTATTAATAAATAACAATTTTTCTTGAAAACAACATGGTAGATAGAGGTAAACCCAAATTTTATATATGGAAGTTATTAATATTGAACTTTCTATGTAGTAACTAATGAATTATAAATTTCTTTAGATTAAATATGTTGATAATGTATCATTATTGCAGATTTTTTTATAATGTATGTATATTTATATATTTAATTTATTGTCAACTTACTGAATCCCGCATATGTAAAAAAGAATCAGGTGTTATATTTAATTTATAATTTCCTTTAAATTAGCGATTTTTCTATGTGACGCTTATTTGTTGGCACAATATCGTTCAACTCGTCCTGTTCTAAATATAGAAAGAAGCTTGAAATCACTTTTCACTGTTGAATTTTCCCCAATATCAAAACTAAGAAAACCACTATTTATTGATGTCCTGTTTCACTGAGGTACAAATATGATATAAATATTTTGTTTCATTGGCAACTTTACCGTTTATTTTTCTTGTTTATTTTTATTTCGTAATTTTCGCCGAAAACACAACCTCTAAAATAATTTCCTTTTTACAATACAGTATTTGTAACCTATCACACTAACACTATTAGTGGGCTAATAAAATAAACTATTTTTAATATACTTCTAATAAAAAATATTGTTTGCCCCAAGTTAAAAAATTTCTTTTATAATTTTTTTACACATATATCTCATTAGAATATTACTGACAGTAATGCATTGTAAAATAATGCATAGGAATTGAAACTTATATTCTAACCTTAAAACACAATATGTCAAATGTTTCAAGTACAACCACCAAATTAACCTCAATTTTAATTTTTCTTTACATGTTGCCTGAACAAATGGAAATAAGTTAGTTTAATAGATGTTTGTTTATGAAATGTATTGATTACAATAATATTGAATTTCAAAGGCAGTACATAATTTCCAGTGTTGCTGTGGCAGCGCTATGCACACATTAAGTGCTGAAGGGCAATATATGAATGCAAATGGAGCAACAAATTCAGAAAGAGTGGCTATCTTGGATGCTGGTGCTCAGTATGGAAAGGTGATCGATAGGAAAGTCAGGGAATTATGTGTAGAAACAGATATTTTACCTTTAGACACGCCAGCTTTTAATATAAAAGAAGCAGGATATAGAGCAATTATAATATCTGGTGGTCCCAGTTCTGTTTATGCTGAAGATGCACCCAGATATGATGCTGATATATTTCGAATAGGAATACCTGTCTTAGGTAAAAAAGCATTAGTGTGTAAAATATATCTGGATATATTATAAATTGGATCTTAATATTTCACACAACATTTTAGGAATTTGTTATGGTATGCAAATGATGAATAAAGAATTTGGTGGCACTGTGATTAGAAAGGACACTAGAGAGGATGGGCAATTCAACATAGAAGTTAATTCAAAATGTTTATTATTTAAGTAAGTATGTCTTGCTCACTCATATTTATCACATCATGGAGGATTAAGAAAGTATATGTCTATTAAGTGTAAGACATTACTGATACGGTCCTCCAATAATAAATATTTGAATCAGGAGAACAATTTTGAATTGCTTAGCTTGCTTTTCAAAGCTACATCTTGAATTACATACTATACCTTATTTTTAAACTAGGAGGAGTAAATGGGAAAGAAAGTAAACTAAATAATAAATAAATAAATAACTAATAAATTAAATCATCTACGATTCCATCTAGTGTGCACATTTTCATTTCTTCTTTAATTATATGCTCAATACAACTTTTTCAATTAACATTTTGAACATTTTTTATAGCTTGCAATAAAAGTAATTTCACTTCTCTCAATTAAAATTTGTTATTATTGTATGCCACTTCATTCTTTATTTTTGCCCATATGAATTCTATTGGATCAAGGTCACAATGATAAGGTGGTAATCTTAATACAATTTTATTGTTAGGTTTTACCATTTTATCAAACAGATATCAATTTTACAGTTCCTTATTCATTTTGATTAAATTCAAAAGTTCCAGCTTGCACCATATCTTTTGTAACCACTCTTGCATATCTGTTTTCTTAGATCCTGTTGTAACAATTTTTTACAATTTACCGATGCGATGATAAGAAGCGTTATCCATGACGACAACAGCATTGTCAAGCAATTTTGGTAACACGTCAAACCATGTCTCAGAAATTGCTGTATTCATCTCCTCATGGTAATCTCGTTTTCTTATGAAAAACGACAATCCTCCATCAACAAAGCCATGTTCAGATCCAACATGCAAAACAATAAGCCTCTTCCGCTGTCCTTCAATGAATGTTTGTCGTCGATTTTTTTCTATCCATATTCTTTGTTTTGTATGACCTTCATTAATCAAAGTTTCGTTTAATTAATAAATTGGTCTACCTCCTCTTCTAAACTCCTTGATTTTAGTTAAATATTTTCGTCTCCATGTTAGAGTATCATCTCGTTCTACAAGAATACCTTTACGGTTTCGTTTCATGTACCTGAAGTTAATTTTCTTCATAAATCTATAAAGTGATGAACAGCACGTTTGTAGTAAATCTGGACGTTTCTTTATTTCTATCAAAATGATGTCCAAAGTAAGTAATTTGTTCTTCTAGAAGGAAGCATGCACTATTTGCCGCACGTTCGGTATCCTCTGTGTTTAGATGTAGTAACTATGCCGCCAGGTCTCATTATACTCATACTGTCGATTTTGCAACGCCTAAAAGCAGAAAATTATAAATTTTGTCACATTATTCAATCCGTCAGAATTTACCCACGGGGTTAAAAATGTTTAAACATATTTAGAGTACACTGCTTTTCAACAACCGATAAATGCCCTAAATCTAAATGTTTCCGTTTTTTTTCGCAGGCAAAAATGATGCTGAACTTGGTACAGTATCCGTATTAACCCTATATAATATTGCACAATATTTTAATTTTGAAAAATAAAAAATTTGATGTATCTTTCGGCATCCTTAATTATTTTTTTTTGTTTATATGTATTTTCAAAAATTTTACAGTTATATTTTTTGACCCCATTTGGGAATAGGGTGCACGCAAAGCATAGACGTTGAAGATGTTAAATATACAGGCTGATTCATTTTCGGCCCTCACCATGGGGATCTCTCTTATTATTGGAGATAGAGTATAGGTTTAAATTTGGCAAAGTTGTTAAATTTTGTGTTTGTTATAAATCCGTAAAGAAAATAGACCTGTGACAAATGACCTTCGTTATTGAAAAAAAAAACGCGAAACCACCATTTTCTTCTTTTACCTGTAGCACCGACATTTGGCCTTGTAGAGAAAATATAAAAACACATCCATGTGGCCATTTCTAAACGTCTATCCAGTGGTGTACTCTAAATTTTTATACGACGTTTCGTTTCTTTCTGGCCATCATCAACTATCTAATTTCTTATAGGCGCCATATTGGATTTAGACATCTTCAGAAAGAGTTTTTTTTTCTGATTTCAACCATGTACCACATGCTGACTATAGTTTTTGACATTAGGTTTTATTTGAAAGAATAAATTATAAGATTAAATAAGGTAGCCTTTGGAATTTCAAACAGGCATGTCAAACATTTCATTTATTGTTCATTAATAATACAAAAATGTCATACACTAACGAAGAGAAGCGAGATATGATAAGTATTTTTTATTCTTCGAAACGAAATTCAACAGTAGCGAGTACAAGATAACAAAAGCATTAATAAAAATACATAGAAAAGTAAACAATAAACAATTACAATAAATGTTCAATTATCTGGCCATCTTCGGTAATGCACAATTGGGCACGCCTTCTGGCATTTTGTACTGCCCTTTGTATAGTTCTTCTAGGAACTGCATCGAAGGCATTCTGAAGTCTGTCTCGTAATTCTTTAATGTTTTGTGGCGCATCTACTTTATAAATATTATTTTTAACATATCCCCATAAGAAAAAATCTAGCGGACTTAAATCAGGTGATCTCGCAGGCCATTCAACAACTCCCCTATTTCCAATCCAACGGTTTGCAAACTGTTGATTTAAGAAATTTCTAACAACAGCTGCATTGTGTGCTGGTGCGCCATCTTGTTGCCACCATAAATATTGTAATTGATTTAATGGGATATTGTCGTCAAGATAGTCAGATACGTATGTACGTAAAATGTTTAAATATCTTTCTCCATTTAAATGTTCTTCATACATAACTGTTCCTAAGAGACGATTTGCAAAAATCCCAAACCCATCCAAACGTTTATTCCAAAACGATGTTGTGGTCTTCTAGCCCTGTTTTGTCGGGGATTTTGTACTGCCCAATAGTGCTCCGTATTTCTGTTGAACATTCCAGAATTTGTAAATTTTGTTTCATCTGACCAGATGATTTTGCTTAAAATATTTTGGTCATTTTCTATCCTTCCCATTAACCAATTACAATATTCAAGCCTTCTCAAATTATCTCCAGGCAGTAAAGAGTGACTAACATGGATCCTGTATGGTTTAAACCTACTTTTATGTAAAGTTCTCCAAACTCTGGACTGGCACAAATTTAATTCTGACGCTACTTCGCGTTATAATTGATGGATTATTATTTATCTATAAAAATACAAGATTAACATGAAATTTGAAAACACGCTTTTAATTTACCATTTGTAAAATATCTTGTCGATTTTCATTTAAATTCCTGTTGTCTTGACCATTACGCGGCTTAGTAAATGATCCATTCTCGACCAAATTTCTGTCGAGATCTAGAAAAATGGTACGATGAGGCTGTTGTCGTTCTGGATATAATTGTAGATATCTTGTACTTGCTACTCTTGAATTTCATTTCGAAGAATAAAAAATACATATCATATCTCGTTTCTCTTCGTTAGTGTATGACATTTTTGTATTATTTATGAACAATAAATGAAATGTTTGACAGCTTGAAATTCCATGGCTACCTTATTTAATCTTATAATTTATTCTTTCAAATAAAACCTAATGTCAAAAACTTTAATCAGCATGTGGTGCATGGTTGAAATCAGAAAAAAAAACTCTTTCTGAAGATGTCTAAATCCAATATGGCGCCTATAGGAAATTAGATAGTTGCTGATGGCCAGAAAGAAACGAAACGTCGTATAAAAATTTAGAGTACACCACTGGATAGAGGTTTAGAAATGGCCACAAGGATGTGTTTTTATTTTTTCTCTACAAGGCCGAATGTCGGTGCTACAGGTAAAAGAAGAAAATGGTGTTTTCGCGTTTTTTTTTTAAATAACGAAGGTCATTTGTCACAGGTCTATTTTCTTTACGGATTTATAACAAACACAAAATTTAACAACTTTGCCAAATTTAAACCTATACTCTATCTCCAATAATAAGCGAGATCCCCATGGTGAGGGCCGAAAATGAATCAGCCTGTATATTGCTAACTTTTTTACATACGGTAATCATAATAACAATTTTTTTTTTTTTTCGTATAAACATGAATACACAAAACATTCGACTTTTTCCAGTACAACCATTTAAACGGCAACGGTTGCGTTGTTCAGAATGTTGGGGCCAGTGGCCAACACCATCAGACCTTGTTTCAAATAAAGATTGAACCACTTTACATTTTTTTTGCATGCTGTGATTCAAGTGAAAAACTACTTGAGTTCACCCTTTTCTTTGTGGTATCATTATTTGTTCCTATCGTTGCCAGCACTTTGGCTATATCGGTTTTGAATTGTAACAGAGACAATTCTCTGTGACTCTAAGGTTAGTCCATGAATTACACAACATCTATCATATACAAAAAAAACCTAGGGTGCCATTTCTAGTGCGAATTGTTTGTTGTACACCTTTACTACATCTGGACAATTGATTTCTTTTTGAGTATCGTCAGATTTGGAAAATCTTTGAATTTTATGCAATGGCTGACTACCAGCGAAAGTAGAGAGCAGTGTAACACCACTATATTGTCATACCATTGTATAGCTTTCATCTGTTGGTTTTTACCTTTTGCTTCTTTTTCCATAGAAGAACCTCTGACCTTTTGTTTATGTTTTATTCTGTGGGAAAGGTACATCCCCTTAAACCAGTCCTCACAGTTCCTACGCAATCAATTCCATTCTGTGACAAATATGAATTTAAAGGAATACCTGTAAAATAATTGTCACAGTACAATTTGTGATGCATCTTCTTGGGTATGTAGCGGCTCATGCGGTAAACAATATTGTTTGCAGAACCAAAATTTTCCTCCCCTTCAGCTGGATCCACTTTCCCATTAAACAATTCAGTTCCCACCCAAGTACCCACAATTTATAACCCCATTTATGTTTTTTTGGTGGGGATTTATAGAGATTCTGCCTTTGAATGGTACTATTTGTTCAGCGAAAGACAAATTTTCCTCCATAAGGATTTTGCTGCATACATACTGGATGTGGTTTTTTCTGTTTTATTTTGTATTTGCCGATTACACAGGTCTACAAAATTAAACTTTTTTACAGATGTTTTTATTTTGAAAACTGATTTTATATAATTTTGGTAGGCTGATTTCAAAAATTCTATGCATTTATTTGTATCACGTAAGGTTTTTTGCAAATATTAAATGAAAAAAAACGATATTTCTAAAACAATTCATTTGTTTATTGAGTAAAAAGGTGACAAGTTAAAGAAGTGGAAAAAAATACTTTACTCAGTCTTTTTTAAGTGAAATCTTTGTCTTTTTGCCAGAAAGCTGCGTTGTCCGGACATTCGGTTGTATGTTTTTAAGGGCATATCCCGTTTTGACATCCAGCAGTAGTCCGCCATCATCGTTATGCTCCATCTGCCTTGGTATCGCCGTTCCATTTCCTTAATGTCTTGGTGAAACCTCTCTCCCTGTTCTTCGCTAACTGCTCCAAGATTTTCAGGAAAATAGTTCAAGTGTGAAAACAGGAAATGCACTTTGAAACTCATATTACAACCTAGACGATGAAAGTGTTGTAACATATTTTGAACAATATTTTCGTAGTTTTCGTCCTTAGAGTTCCCAAGAAACTTATCAATTACTTCTTTAAATGAAACCCAGGCGTTTTTCTCGACATTGGTCATTGTGTTTTGAAAATCCTTGTCTTTGCATAATGTTCTTATCTGCGGCCCAACAAAAATACCTTCTTTTAACTTGGCATCGGATAAGGCTGGAAATGTCTCGCACAAATATTTAAAACACTGTCCATTTTGGTCTAGGGCTTTAACAAACTGCTTCATCAAGCCAAGTTTGATATGGAGAGGAGGCAGTAAAACTTTTTTGGGGTCAACCAAGCTATCTCTTAATACATTTTTGCTACCAGGTGTAAGGCTTGTTCTAGAGGGCCATTCTATTTGAGTCCAATGTCTATTCCTTGCTCGACTATCCCACTCACAAATAAAGCATGGAAATTTTGTATATCCTTGTTGTCCTAGTAGCATGCACAGCACTTTAAGGTCACCACAAAGCATCCACTGATGTTCTTGGTAGTTTATTTTCTTTAAAAGAAGTTCAAAATTTTCATACGCTTCAATTAAATGTACCGAATGGGCAACGGAAACCGAGGCCAGCTCGTTACCATTGTGCAATAAAACGCCTTTTAAACTACGCTTACTTGAGTCAATAAACAGGCGCCATTCTTCTTTTACATACGGCACATTTCCTAATTTTGAAATTAAGTCAGGAATATTGTTGCAATACGTCTTGAGTAAAATATTGCCATAACTCTTTTTCGCGATCCCGGTAAAAGCTTGATGTGACGCCAGGTGCCAGTAAATGTTTCTCACAAAGTCGGGAGGCTAACAATTCGGATGCATCCTTTGGATGGTGCAAATCTCTAATTAAATCATTTAATTCGATCTGGTTAAACACTTCGGGCTCTCTGAAATATGGTGTGAAATCTGAGTCATCTGGGTCGCAATTAGATTCCTCTGATTCTGACGATATGACGTTTTCTAGTGCTTTTGGGGCGGTAGGTATCGGTACATCTGGTCCATGAGGAACTGGTCGAATAGCAGAGTCAAGATTGGGATACACAATTTGTTTCTTATTTTTTCTGTTGAATCCTTGAACATTACACGAACTAAAATAACAATCATCACTGTGATTTCTAGGCTCTCGCCATACCATAGGAACACCAAAGCTTAAACATTTCTTCCTCTACCTTTTTGCCAGTTTCTTAATGCGTCAACGCAAACGGAACAAACAGTATGAGGAGCCCAGGACTTGTCTTGGTCGCCAATTTTTACACCAAAATAAGCGTGATATACATTTTTCACAAACGAAGTTATAGTTTGCCTCTGCTTTACTACGACATAACTACCACAGATATAACAAAAGTTATTCGGATTGTTCACACAATGTCTTCTTTCCATATTTATACGTTCTAGAACACTTAAAATACGCAACAACGAAGACAACAAGCGCGCGGACACAGTAGCACGACGACTAACACAACCAAACTGCACATAAGCAGGTTTCAACGTTGTATTGACGCTTCTGCGCCGACTCAGTTGCTTTGCTGAGGAATCTAATATTAACCAGTGTTGCCAAATCACATTTAATTTCATAAAAATCAATTCATTTAAAAATCATGCCTAAAATGGAACAAACATATTCTTGTCATAGGTATGTAAAAAGCGTTCAAATAAATTTTACCTCTAGTAGTCCATGACAATAAAAATGTTTGTCGTAACTTGTACTATTTACATTTGCATCAGTTGTCAATTTGACAGACTATTTATTCTGATGTATACTTAGTTGGAGCTTTTTGAAATTGCTTTGTAATTTAAAATTGATTTAAAATGGTTTTCACTGTTCAACACAAATCATTCATGGTTGAATCTTATTTTTGGAACGGACGTAATATTAACGGACAATGGCACTATTTTCTTGAAGAATGCTTAGAGGAATTTAGAAATATGTTTCCAAACTTCGTCTTTGATTTTGATAGTTTTTGGTACACAGTTAAATATTGCACTAAGGTTTTCAGAGAAACAGAGAGTGTTATACGGAAAGAAGACAGTGGTCGTCCGAAAAAATGTACGGAAGAGCTAGTTGACGATGTAACGCAAATTATGAATGATACACCAGGAACATCCATACGAGTATTCTCTCCACGAGTGGGTGTTTCAATTGGCACTTGTCATACAATTTTGAAAAAAGACTTACATTTATTTCCATATCGCATGGCCTATTATCAAGAAATCAAAGAAATTTACTATTCTAGAAGAACAACATTTTGTCAGTGGTTCTTAAATAATTTTGATAATGACATTCTTGACAAAATTTTTCTCAGATGAATCATGGTTTTATCTGAATGGATATGTTAACTCACAAAATATAAGGATGTGGAATACTAAGAAACCGCATGACTGTTATGTTGTTCATCCACAGAAAATTGGTGTATGGTGTGCGATTAGTCGAAGGAAAATCATTGGCCGTATTTTCTTTAAAGGAGAAAGGTATCGACAAGAAATTATGATATTTATTGAACAGCTTAATGAAGAAGAAATAAATCAGGGTTACTTTCAACAATACGGAGCTAGAGTGCACACAGCTTGTGAAACAATTAATATGATACGGAAATTTATCAAAATCGGTTGATAAGTTTAAACATCGAACATGAATTTCCAACAAGATCTTGTGATGTTAACCTCTGTGATTTTTTTTCTGTGGCCATTTTAAAGAACTCAATTTTTTGGGTACAGATACCTGATCTTGCAGACCTTCAGATCAGAATTGCTGAAATAATTAACGAAATCGACGATATGCTACTACAAAACGTTTTCTTCTTCATTAGAAGAAGATGTTAGAAATGTCTCGAACAAGGTGGTGGCCACTTTCAACAATTTTTATAAAATGTTACTTGTTTGTTGCAAATAAACGTATCTCATTTAGTTAAATATTTTAATTTTATTATTTTGACATTTATCATGTCATTCAAATAGTTCATAACCAACAAAATTCATATTAAGAACTTAAGTAAAAAGCTAAGATATACGTATAATTTCCATGGGCAACTGCGAGGTAAAATTTAGTTGAACGCTCGTTATTTTAATAAATTAACATTTTTAAGATATAGAGCGCTATAAAAAAAATTTACGTGATAGAGCAAAAATATGGCGTTTTTTGGAATAAGGGCCCCCAAACATATACAAATTAGCAATAGCTTTCAAACATCAAAATCACTGTAGACCTGTGTTATCATTGAAATGCAGATATCGTTTTATTTTCTGAAAACGGTTAATATCAGCAACTTAGGAAATTCGCGTATCTGCAGAACAATATTGTCTTGTACCAGACAATCTTATTATTGACATCTACAATAAAACACAAACAGAATAAAGTATTGACATATCTACTATCATCTTTAGAAATTCATCAGTGAAAACTCGTCTGAATACTACCTAAGGCATAACTTATTCTAAAACGTCTTCTGGCAAATCAGTGTTACTACAAAACCGTACATTATTATCTGTGAAAGTTTGAAAGTTTCTTCTTCATAGTTTCTCACCTTCAGATTTTGCAGATGTTGTGACAGTTACGAAATTACTCAAATATACCTCGTCTTCAGAGTCGAAGTCTTCAATATTTTCTTAATTTTCCTTTATATGCTGATCTTTCGGGGCTTTATCATCATCTGACAAAACGAAATCTTCACTGTCACTTGGAATGTCTCTAAGTTTGTAAACATAATTGTTTTTCCCATAAAATGAATTCGAAGAGATTGGTTTCCAACTTTCATTCCTTTTATATTGTATACACCTCGTGCATGGTGTTTCCAAATGGTCCAACTTATCTACGTCATAATTTATAAATAAATATTTGCATTTTAACAAAAACCAAAGTATACGTCCCTTCATTAGGATATTGTGCAGCTTATAGGATTTTTTAAATTTAAAAACAGACTTTTTCAATAAAACTGGCACATCAAACAATTTTGATAAGAACTAACCTCAAAGGCACTTGACATCATCACCTGTTCAAGTAATTTTAGGCAAAAGAATGTCCTGCCACCTATTGTTGGGTAGTTTAATTTAAAGAAGAGCGTCCCTAAATGGGAATCGTGTGCATTTAAAGCTTATACACCCCAAAACTTAGTCTTGACGAATTTTTAATGCACGGTGTTTCCAAACGGAAACAGAAATGCGATATAGGGTTAAGAACAATAGGATGGTACATTAAACGCTTTGCAAATTCTAAAAAGAACGGATTTATTTACGTTTTAAAGAGCAATAGAACTGAATAGAACAACGGGAACACAAAAAACAAAGACGAAATATGACAAGCGTTTGACATCGATGCGTCAAAACGCAATTTATTGCACATTTCGGCAGTATGAACCTATCTGTGAAACAACCAATTACACATACAGATTTTAACGCAATTAATTTAAAATACTCTTAGTTTAAAAATAGACTATAGTTATTTGCACTAACATTTTGCATATATTTTTATTAATTGTATATCATTTTTAAGTCAAAAGCAAGAAAAAGCATATATTATTGCTTTAGAAGTTTATTAGAAAGTTAAATTTCTTTTTGATATTTCATTCATGCGATACAAACTGTACTTTATATTGTTTCTTATATCATCTCTTGTAAAACAATTTTGAAGAACATATTTAAGCTCATATTGCTTAAATTTCATTTAAACAAATACAATATTTTCAATTCTTTTAAATTTCTTGCAACAATACAATTTTACCTAAAAATAATGATTTTTCACTATTATTAACAAAATATAGTTGACATCTTTGGATCTCACATGGTAATAAATATATGATACTTTGTTAAATATTGAAACATTAATCTTAATTAATAATTAGTAGAGACAAAGGAATAGTAAATATTTATTTATTTATGTTCCAGCTTTTATATTATTGACAAATAATTAATATTGTTTGATTTTTCAATATACAATATATGTTTTAATAACTAGAAGTATATAATAAAGTATAAGTAAGTACGAGACATGTTCGCAATATTCTTTTGTATATTGATTTTTATTGTAGCAGAACTATTCTATTATTGATTTTGAAATTTTAACTTGATAAACTGCTATTTTTTATTGTGCCAGTACTATTTTATTGCACTGGGGAACAGCAATTTCGTTGTCTTAGATATGTGACTTGTTTTTGACTAACTTCTAGTTTCTGGATCGAAAAATAACCTCAGTTTTTGTCTATCGCTTCAACTTTTTAAGCTACAGGATACCATCTCTTTTTCTCACCAGTCATACAAAATGTGCATATAAAAAAAATAAAGAGAAAACTTGCCACATACACAGTTCACAAAGAATAGTTTCATTAATACAAAGGCTATATATATAGTTACTGCAAGTTAAATTGTGTTCATACAAATAGTAAAGTTGTTTTACCAAACGGTAAATATACATATTAAGGTAAAAATTTTCGCTATAGGCCTTTCACGATACGAAGACGTGCACGTCATTGATGACGTTTGCACGGTGTAGCAAGATGTATGTAATAAATAATGATTTTCTAATATAGGTTACATATATACAAATAAAACTGAAGATCTTGTTAGGTTCCAATATTAATCTTTCAAAATACAGCTGTGTATTACTTTAGATCAGTGAGTTTTATACCCTACAAGAACTAAAGCTTGGCACAGTGTTTTTATTTAAAATTTTATAATTTGGAAAGTTTGTGGATTTAAAAGTAATATAGGTTAATAATATTACAAAAGAATTTTAATTAATATAATAAAATATCGTTACATTTTGACTAGATTTCTAGTGCTGCCTGAATGTCAGAAATCGGTCTAACATTAGGCCCAGATATTTAATTTAGGGTGGTGGGTGTGGTTGATCCGACCACCACCAAATTCAACATTCAGCTCTCTATTTGCTTCTTTGTTGCACAAATGAAGGACACATAATTCGAATCTTGAATGGTTTGACTGTAAGCGCCATTTCTGATAATATTCGTCTAAAGCTTACAAATCTTCAGAAAGTTGTAATTCTCCATCCTCTAAATCTTGGCTTGGGTGCATAAAGCCAGGTCATCTGCATATAGGGATTTTCGTGATTTTGTGAGTGGGAGATCATTGGTGTAAATCAGCGAAGTTGATAAGTTGGCCGAGAAAATTTTCGCGTAATATTTTTTTACAACTTTCGGAGAGGATTAACTCAACAACAATATCTTACTAGTTGATTTCTGTTTTTGAAGATAAAGCACCACAATTTTAATGCAAAATTAACCTATTTCATACACTTCAAACCTAAACAATTAATTCTTTCCAAAAAGTTGCATTTACCGCTAAAATCAAGTTAACATTTCAAAATCTAAAATTTTGTAACAGAAAATTTTTTGTTTTTATATTAATTAACTTAATTTTTTAAGAATCCATTTTTTATTTAATACAAATTGTTTTTAATCGCCTAATTTATCCCTATATATCGGGTGTCTCAACGGGAGGTTTGTTTTTGAAATTCGCGCGAAATATGGTTTTAAGTTGGTACTACAGCGGTGAGATTTGACAGTTAGCATTGTGAAGTCTTGACATTTCAAGAATGCAGCGCTATACAAACGAGAAACGTGTACTTATTGTGAAAACCTATTACCAAAATGGAGAATCTATCGTGGGTACATTTCGCAATTTACGTGATCATTTTGGTATTCATAATCGCCCAAGTAAGACCGCGATTACGAAATTAGTTGAAAAGTTTGAACGCACTGGTTCTGTGGCAGACGTAAAAACACCTCTGCGTCCTTGCAGCAGTCGTTCGGCTGAAAACATAGCCGCAGTGGAATAAAGTGTGGCCGACGATGGGCACACCTCGATTCGTCGTCGTGCACAGCAATTAGACCTTTCCAGAAGTTCTGTGCAGCATATTTTGACCAAGGATTTGCACTTATACTCATACAAGATCCAATTGACGCAGACATTGAAACCAGCCGACTATGGACAGCGCCGTGAGTTCTGCAATTGGGTATTAGCGATGCAACAGGATAATCCCGATTTTGCGACACAAATCATCTTCAGTGATGAAGCGCATTTTCAACTTAATGGTTACATTAACAAAGAAAATTGCAGAATTTGGGGCGCTGAGTATCCTCGTGTGATTGAAGAACAACCTATGCACCCAGCACGAGTCACTGTTTGGTGCGGATTTTGGGTCGGCGGTGTAATGGGACCATTTTTATTTGAAAACGCTGCTGGTGATCGTTATCGTGACATAATAGCCCATTATTTGTGGGCTGAGTTGGATGGTATGGATGTCGATAACTTCTGGTTTCAGCACGATGGTGTCACCAGCCACACAGCGAACCAAACAATTGAGTTATTGCGCACAAGGTTTCCACGCCGTGTAATTTCTCGTCATGGCGATCTAAATTGGCCACCAAGATCGTGCGATATCACGCCGATGGACTTTTTCTTTGGGGATTTTTGAAAGGAAAGGTTTATGCTAACAATCCTCAAACACTTCAACAGCTGAAAGACGCTATTCGAAACGCGATTGCTGAGATGGTGCCGCAATTGTGTGCAAGAGTCATACAAAATTTCGTCAACAGAATGGACATCTGTCAACGTAGTCGCGGCGGCCACTTGTCAGATATTGTGTTCCACATGTAATGTCCATGTCTGTACTTTATCATGAATTAAAAACATTGACAATTTTCAACAATCTAATGTGTTTAATTGCAACTTCAAAAACAAACCTCCCGTTGAGACACACTTTACAATCACATTTTTAATTTTGAATATTTCTTTTTATAGAGGTTTGGATAAAATACAACAAGTTCTTCTAACACACGGCGACTTCATCGATAAAGTAGCTGAAAATTTTAGACCAATAGCGCAGAGTAGTTCTGTTTGCGCCGGAATCTCGAATGAAAAATTCCGGTTGTATGGTGTACAATTTCACCCTGAAGTAGATCTCACGATAAATGGTAAAACAATGCTTAGAAATTTTTTGTTTGACGTGGCCGGCTTAACAGGAAATTATACAATGCAAGGCAGAGAAGCAGAATGCATTAAGTACATACAGGAATCCGTGGGTTCTAATAAAGTGCTGTTATTAGTTAGCGGAGGAGTTGATAGCACAGTATGTGCCGCATTATTAGATAAAGCGTTAAGGCAAGAACAAATAATCGCAGTTCATATAGATAACGGATTTATGAGAAAGAACGAGAGTGGTAAAGTTGAATTGAGCCTTAGAAGGTTAGGTTTAAATTTAAGAGTTATTCACGCGGGTTGTGCTTTTGCCGGTGGCACAACAGTGGTGCCAATCGACAAAAATGAAGCTAATTCACGAACTAGAATTACAAAAATGCTATCACAAACATTAGATCCCGAGGAAAAAAGAAAAATAATAGGTGACGTCTTCGTACGAATATCAGACGATTATCTTTCGGAATTAAATATAAAGCCCGAAGAAGTAGTGCTGGCTCAAGGTACTTTAAGACCAGACTTAATCGAATCCGCATCTAGTTTGGTATCTATAAAAGCAGATACGATAAAAACACATCACAATGATTCGGAGTTAATGAGAAAACTGAGAAGCGAAGGAAGAGTAATTGAGCCATTGAAAGATTTCCATAAAGACGAAGTGCGAATACTTGGTAGAGATTTAGGACTTCCCAGAGATATAGTTATGAGACATCCGTTTCCTGGTCCAGGCTTAGCGATACGAATTTTATGCGCGGAAGAACCATATATGGAGAGAGACTTTTCTGAAACTCAAGTATTGGTTAAAATTATCGTTGAATTTGATCAAATGTTACAGAAGAAGCATGCTCTATTAAATCGTGTCGAAGGAGTTACAGCTGAAGAGGAAAAGTAAGTTTTTTCAACTTTATTTACTGCACATATATTATTAATTTCTTATGTCCATAACTTTCAATTTATACCAAAAGCAATTGAGGATGAGTAACAATGTTATTATACCATGTGGCCGCGTGCGTCTGCACTATAGCGAAACCTGTAGTGTAAGCAAAACACAAAGAGGTGTCCGTGTGTTAGAACGGTAAAGAAGTAGACGCAATGTTCCAATGGATTACAAGAGAGCCTAGTATATCGCATATCCCTATGATGCACTCGTATTTGTCCAATAAATTCACATTTAGACGGTGTAGTCGCGCAAGCGCATTAGCTGTCGCTCCCGCATATGGGTGTTAGTTGCAATGTTTATATCGTCAGGGGAACTACTCGCTCACAATATTTAATAAACCGCGTTGTTGGTGTACGTAACGGTCATTTAAAAAATGGAGTATTATACACCGGAGCAAAAACTCTTTATGATTAAACAATTTTACGGTGGTAATTCCGCGGAAGTAACTCGAGCTTTATTTGCAGCTAATTACCCTGAAAGTCAAATTCCCAATGCAAGCACCATTCGTAGGACAGTTAATCGGTTCGAAACTACATTTTCTATAGTAACTAATAAAAGTAAAGTTGTTCCGGATAAGAATATAAGTGATATAGAAATTCGAGTATGTGCTTTAGTCGAAGTAAATCCCACTATGTCGTCTCGATAAATTGCCCGCGAATTGGGTATCAGCAAAACAACGGCTCAAAATATTTTACGTACTAATAAATATCGTTCATACAAATTTACAAGTTCACAAGTACCTTTTCCCGATGATTATTATCGCCGTATGCAATTTTGCGAAAGAATGATAAATAAATATCACGAAAATGAATTCTTATAATACGCCCGCTGTCGGTGTGGCATTTCAAGTTGGAACGCCCATTATAGTCGACCAGTAGTTACTAATACATGCATCGCGCTATCGATGGCGGCCACACGGTATAAGGTGTGTACAAATATATTTTGCAACACTTGTGAACCTTACTTTTTAAATCATGCGCATGAAGCAAAAGAAATAAAATTAGCTCTTGAAATTACATATTTATCGTGAAAATATTACAAAGTTCTAAAATTTTGTGATAGTATTCACTTATTTTTGTACATCTCTGACACAAATCAATGTCATTATTACCTACATAATTTGTCGAATTGAAATCCATCAGTTTGTAGACATAGCAGCAATCTAAGTGGTATCGTTTGTACTATTCGCTCAAGTCTATCTGGTGTTATTTCTAATACAGTAAAGCTTCGCTAATCCATACTCGAATAATCCGGATGAAATTTAAAGTTGGCACATTTAAACTAAGTATACCCTAATCCGGATTAGCTATGATTCCGTAATCCGGATCATCTCATTGCGTAATTTGCTATGTACGTTGCAGCGCAACCTCGTGTAAGACGGTGATTTCCCTGACCGTTAAAAAGCATAAGACGGTGATTCCCCCGATAGTCAAAAAACATCATGGCGCCAAAGAGACCGCACAAAATCAAAAAGAAAACTTTAACGAAAAAATAATTCTTTATTCTAAATTGTATATCTTTCTGTCAACAAAGTCCTAACTTTAGGAACGTCGTGCAGAGGTATGAAGCATATAGTACAACATTTTGGTTTTAAAATATTTTTAGACTCCAAATTTAACGAAGAACATCGCCAATTTATACACGCCAAGTACGCCAATTTATACACACCTTGTATATGTTCTTGTGTGATTGTTAGAACTAAATTAATATATACTCAAAGGACCTTTTTATATTTTATTGATTTTAATAAATTTTCGTTACAACTTTTTTTACGAACATAAACTATGTTGTCTCACTTGAAGATGCGTTCTCTTTCTTGTATCTTGTCTTTTCGCCTTAGTACATACCGGGTTCTTTTTTATCATTACACATTCATTTATCCCTATGTGTAAAGCTAAAAAATGTAAAACAATGCATTGGTGGCATCGTAAGCAACGAGTTATACACCAGTGACGTATTTTTCCAATTGTCAAATATTTGAAATATATCTGATTTTTCATTCATACTTAAATACATTTTATTGTAAAATAGATAATTTATTTAAAACAGTTAATTATCCCTTGTATACCTTGCGCCAAGACAATTTTAAATATTTTTAACAAATTCAAAGAAGATGGATGATTATTTTCTAAATTCCCACAAAAAAATAAATAAATAAAACCAATCACGTTAACAGAATACATGAAGCTGAATATCCCGTGCTATGTAGAAGAACGGTTTGTAGGATCGCTTTTAGATGTAGCCAGGCATTTTGAAGTAACGTACAATTCGGTGTTCAAAACCCTGAATGAATTAAAATATAAGCCATACAAAATATCAAACCATTAAGAGCTTTTCAGGGAAGATATAGTAAAACGATGAAAGTTTTTCGATTAAAGAAAATTGTAGTATAATTTTTTAACAGCTGACTCATTATATATATACCGTGTGGCCGCCATCGATAGCGCGATGCATGTATTAGTAACTACTGGTCGACTATAATGGGCGTGCCAACTTGAAATGCCACACCGACAGCGGGCGTATTATCAGAATTCATTTTCGTGATATTTATTTATCATTCTTTCGCAAAATTGCATACGGCGATAATAATCATCGGGAAAAGGTACTTGTGAACTTGTAAATTTGTATGAACGATATTTATTAGTACGTAAAATATTTTGAGCCGTTGTTTTGCTGATACCCAATTCGCGGGCAATTTATCGAGACGACATAGTGGGATTTACTTCGACTAAAGCACATACTCGAATTTCTATATCACTTATATTCTTATCCGGAACAACTTTACTTTTATTAGTTACTATAGAAAATGTAGTTTCGAACCGATTAACTGTCCTACGAATGGTGCTTGCATTGGGAATTTGACTTTCAGGGTAATTAGCTGCAAATAAAGCTCGAGTTACTTCCGCGGAATTAGCACCGTAAAATTGTTTAATCATAAAGAGTTTTTGCTCCGGTGTAATACTCCATTTTTTAAATGACCGTTACGTACACCAACAACGCGGTTTATTAAATATTGTAAGCGAGTAGTTCCCCTGACGATATAAACATTTCAACTAACACCCATATGCGGGAGCGACAGCTAATGCGCTTGCGCGACTACACCGTCTAAATGTGAATTTATTGGACAAATACGAGTGCATTATAGGGATATGCGATATACATACTAGGCTCTCTTGTAATCCATCGAAACATTGCGTCTACTTCTTTACCGTTCTAACACACGCACACCTCTGTGTGTTTTGCTTACACTACAGGTTTCGCTACAGTGCAGACGCACGTGGCCACATGGTATATATATATATATATATATATATATATATATATATATATATATATATATATATATAAGTGTTTAGATAATTTCTTAGCCGTTTATTAAATATAACAATTGATAAATTATTGGAGTTTTTCGGCTTTTATATGAAATATTTACAAATATCAAGTTAGTATGTATGTAATTGCAAAGTAAGGGGGGATGTAAACATTCCTGTCTACAAATTACAAAGCAAATCATACGAAATTTTTTAATTGAAAAATATTGTCTATGTTGGGACTCGAACCCAAGTCTACAGTTTGCCGGACTGTCGGTTTTACCACTCACTCACAATAGACCTAGGTTCAAGCTATTTAGAAATGCATTATAAAGTAACAGTGTTAATGAATCAGATGTCAGTTATTGAATGTAAATGTCAAGTTGAAAGCAAAAGTCAGTTTTTGAAGTTGATGTCAGTTTTGATAGCAGATGTCTGTTAGTGAAAGCAAATGCCAGTAATTGAAATCTGATGTCTGTTTTGAAAGCAGGTGTCAGGTTCAAAACTGACTTCTGCTTTCAACTTGACATCTACATTCAATAACTGACATCTGATTCATTAACACTGTTACTTTATAATGCATTTCTAAATAGCTTGAACCTAGGTCTATTGTGGGTGAGTGGTAAAACCGACAGTCCGGCAAACTGTAGACTTGGGTTCGAGTCCCAACATAGACAATATTTTTCAATTAAAAAAATTCGTATGATTTGCTTTGTAATTTGTAGACAACAATGTTTACATTCCCCCTTACTTTGCAATTACATACATACTAACTTGATATTTGTAAATATTTCATATAAAAGCCGAAAAACTCCAATAATTTATCAATTGTTATATATATATATATATATATATATATATATATACATATATATGTATATATATATAATTGAAAAGAAATTATCGGCCGTGATATATTATCAAAAATTAATTAAAATTCGGGTAAGCTTACCGCTTACCCGAATTTTAATTAATTTTTGTATATATATATGTATATATTTATATTTATAAATATAAACATTGCCGTCTTTGAATACAATGGGGCATTCTAAATCCGATATTCATATATTTTTTACATTCTCGTAATACACATGAAATTTTAGAATGATTTTTAAAATGGATTTGTAAATAAATCTAACACACATCTTAATTTTTAATTATTTACTTGTATGTATAAAAAGCTGACTTTATACGAGGTATTGACCTTAGCATACAGGATGTTATAGCTTTTATAACATTGACAATTGTTGCGTATGTAAACATACAGTGTGTGTGTGTAACTTCAATAGAAGTATGTACATACATATTTACATTCTGAATATTTTGAATTCATAGGCGGCACATATTAGAATTTTCAGGGAGTTTCTAATTTTGGAGTCCGCGTCGTAATAGACTTACAATATTTTGGATTCATATTCTATATAATTACATCTTTCAATTTTTCATATGTTCTCATTTTATTTCAAGGACAACCTCTATAGAGCTTAAACACTTAAACCATACATTACAAGAAATAAAATACGCATTAGCTTATTTTATTTATTTTTCATTGCAGAAAAATGCTAAGACGAATATCCAGCAAACAGAAATTAGCTGCAACTCTTCTACCGATCAGGAGTGTTGGAGTCCAGGGTGACTGCCGTTCCTACAGCTACATAGTAGGAATTTCCAGTGAACGTGAACCAGATTGGGACGACATGATGTTTTTAGCAGGACTTATACCGAGAATTTGCCGTAACGTGAACAGAGTGTGCTATATATTCGGTGGTCTAGTGAAAGAAATAATACCCGATCTTACGCCCACATACTTGACAAACAATGTTATTAGTACATTAAGACAATGTGATGATGTAGCTACTTCGGTTAGTTTTATGAAATGATCATTCAACATTTCACTAAATTCGATATTAAATGACACTCAGTTATTGTTTTTACTTTTCTATTTTAGGTTTTAATGAATTCCGGACATTTAGAGTCAATAAGCCAGATGCCAGTGGTATTACTGCCAGTTCACTTTGATAGGGATCAAGCACTTAGAATACCTTCATGTCAAAGGTCAGTTGTTCTGAGGCCTTTCTGCACACACGATTTTATGACTGGTGTCCCGGCAATACCAGGAAAACAGTTGCCTACTGACGTAAGTTATAAGTGTTTCACGATAACAGACGAGTCACGTGATAAATAGTTACAAAACAGGGTTGACAAATCTACATTGCTTTGAGTCATTTTAAAATATTGTAATATTGGTCTTTCCGGGTCCTAAAATAAAACTAACGGTAATTTAAACACACTATATTAACAATAAAAACGGAATACACTAAAGGTGTGTTCGCAGAGTGAATTTCTTGCGATTTCAGTTTAATTGGAATTTGTCGAATGCGCATGCGCTGCCAGAAAATCGAAATTGTGAACTAATACGTACTTTTGTTGTGCGAACGGGTTTCCCGTACTTGTAGCATACTTAACTTGTATTTGTAATAGCACACTTCACTTATATTTATAGCAGCATACTTCTCTTCTATATTTGTATTATTTATTTTTTATTTTATCCTATTTTGTTTCGGCGTTTCGTTTTAAAACTAGAGCCATGAAGGGTAAGTATTACAGGTATTTTGCAAAGGCATAAAAATAATTATCTATTTTAAGAGTCGAATAAATCAATACAAAACAAATATTTTCCAGATAAAGTTTTAGAAGAATTTTTGGTGCTGCCTAGTGGTAGTGAAGGGATCGCTGGCAGTACACAAAATGAATATATTATTTGGTCCCATAATAATACCAAACTTTAAATTGATTTATATCAGAAATATCGAAATAAGGTGGGTACATTAGAGTTACGAAGCCTGAAAAAGATGTGGGAGCTCATTGCAACAGAGATAAATAAAATAGCAAACACTAAGTTCTCTGCGGCGAATGTGGAAAACAGATGGCGAGTTATTGAGAGGAATTATAAAAAAACTGTAGACAATAATAACAAAAGTGGAAGAGGCCGGAAGAATTTTGAATATATGCAGGAAATGGATGAAATTTTTGAGAGGAAGAAAAATATATATCCAGAAATTTTATTAAGCTCGGACACTCCTGTTAACTTACCATCTACATCAACTATAAACGTGAATGAGATAGTAATTGCCCAAGATGAAAATGACAATCAAGAGTACTGCAGAATCAGGTAATCCAATGGAAACAGTTGTGAAACAAAATAAAGACACTAATAAACGAAGATCAAAACAATATAGGAGAAATATTTTAGAAGATATAAGACAGGATCGTTTAAAACATCAGACTGCAATTTCGCAATTACAAACGAATGTAGCTGAAAAAAAATTAAAATTACAGGGAAGACTGCTAGAAGAGAAGACGAGAAAGAACGACTTAATCGCAGAAAGATATAAGATTCTTAAAGAATTTATAATCCATAAATTGGAAATACCTGATATTTTCAGGTAAAATATTACAATTGCGTTTATTTTTGTGATGTTTTTTAACAACTACTGTAGTTTTAAATATTTTTAAGAATTAAGTACTGTTGTTTTTGTGATATTTTTTAAGAATTACTGTTATTTTTTTATATTTTTTAAGAATTACTGTTTTTTGTACTTTTTAAGAATTGCTGTTGTTTTTGTGATATTTTACAAGAATTAACATTTATTTCCAATATATTCTTACTTATATCCTCTATTTGTAGTTTTATTCATAATACTTTTGTGCTGAAATAAAATTTTGAGTTCAAATTTATATGATACATTAAAAAAAACGAATGATAAAAATGTAAAGTGCAATTTATTTTCTTATACATGGTATGGTATATTTAATTAAGAATATAATTCGCAACATAGTTCCTAAACTGTAGGCCCCCATTCTCTTCTTGCCTTTTGTCATCATTGATGTCTTGAATTTCATGTTCTTGTGTGTACTCAAAGTTGTCATTGACTGCAAAATTGTGTAAAACGCAACAAGCACGAATAAAATGGACCATCGTTTCGATCTTTCTGAGTTTTAGATGGTATAACTGTCGAAATCTTTGTTTTAGCAGACCGAAACTGTTTAATTACATATCTGTTCTTGGTCAATTTTATATTGTAATTGGCTTCTGCTGGTCTCAGATGGCCATTGTCTTTAAACGGTGTTAATAAATTCCTCTTGCATGAATATGCGCTGTCACCAATTAAATATTTTTCATTACATTTCTGTGTAAATGTTGCATATAGAGGAGAAGGCAGAAATACTCTTGCATCGTGCACTGAACCTGGATAACCAATAAACACATCTATTATTCGTCTACGGTGATCGCATACACCTTGCATCTAAAACAAAGCATATAATAAGTAGAAACAGAAAAATAAATTTAATTTCCTTAAAAGTTATATTTTTTTATATATATAACTGCTGTTTTTAGTTTATTTTACGAATATATTCTAAATACACATCTGAACATAGCTAACCTGTATAGAATAAAAGTGTTTTCGATTCATGTAAGAATCTGGATAATTTTCGGGCTTATCTATGCATATATGGCATCCATCTATCGCTCCTATTACCCCTGGAAATCCGTTACGATTAAAATGTCTTTCATCTACAACATTTGGAGACATCCACTGAGAAAATATATCATCTTCCTAATAACTTTAAAAAGTGTACTAGTGGAAATATCAAATCTGTCAGCAACATCTCGAAAGGATGCAGTCTGATGACCAGCGAACCACAGAAAAATCAGTACATGTTGAAGGGGATTTAACTTGCCATCACTCCCTGACTGGTACGTAAAGTAGTTGCTACCTGCAAACTGCCCACTGATATCCTCAATAACATGGCGATTTATGCGAAAATGTTGCTGAAATTCTGCATCATTGTATCGATGGATGGTGTTCTCAAAATAATTTTGACTTTTGGGTTTCCGGTAATGTTGTACTACCACTTGAAGGAGATCATCATCGCTTGATTCGTTATACTCCGAATCCGTTTCAAACATTTCATCACTTGAACTGCTACTACTGTTTATATCAGCCATCTAAAAATGCATAATGTGCGTATAGTAGTTTTTAAAAATTGAAAAAAGTGTTAAAATTTCTTACCCTATGCCAGTGATTTCTAGGTTACAAATACAATTCCTTATAAATCCTTTCTATTAACTAAACTACCAAACTTAAAATATTTATGATATATAACAAAATTCTAAAAATAATTAAAATAACTTTCGCGTTAAATATCAAGAATCAAAACTTTAACATAACATGTGCAGTAATGGCAATAACTATCAAACGCATAGACGGCATAGACTGGCATAAATCACAAATAAATGATCGTTTTTCTGCTACTGTCATATCTACTGTGATTAAACCTAAACTTTTCTGTGCGCAGACGCTAATTGTAAATTGGAGATATTTCTACCGACTCTTTCGACTGTCCAAATACAATTTCCAGCTACGATTTCGACACTCTGCGAACAACAACCTGCTAATTTCGAACTCATCAAATTTCGTATTTCTTTACTGCGAACGCTTACATCTTATTACGCGTGCGTCGTACAATTTCTGATTGATTTAGTTTACTCTGCGAACATACATTAAATATCAACTTAAAACTAATAACTAATTACAACAATATTTATTTACACAATATTTATATCAATGTTTACTGATCACAATATCAACTCGACGCAGCGACTACCCGTTGAATGAATAGTTTAACCCCTTCCTCGACGGTTTATATATTGGCCGCCGCATTCATCTGGGTCTTCTCTCGACTTCTTCTGGAACGTCCGAGAGACTTGATGACGTCCCGTCGGATGACTCATGACAATATTACAACTCTTATTAATATACTTTAATTAAGTTTATTATATACAGTGTGTCCGCAGATGGACTTAACTATACAGTACACTCGCGATAGTGTGAACACAAAAATACAGTGGGTCGTTTATACTAACGAGGGTGTTCATAGAAACGAGGGTGTAATTAAATAAATTAACTTTATTACTTAAAACCTAAATCAATTATACATGAACATTCCGAAGATTTGAAAAAATCAGTAATTTCTTTCTGAATATTTTTTTGAGCAATTTTGGCCATAACTGCTTTTTCTTGAATTGCTTTCAAGGTGATAATCCTTCATCCTCATCTGAAGAAGACATTTCCACATCTGCTGTCTCATCCATATCCAAATCTTCCACATCTGCAGTGGTGTAGTCAGCCTAAAATTTGCAATTTATAATTATGCTATCGACTTCTAAAACCACTTATGCATGAACTTACTGGAGCTACTTCCTGTAGGAAATTTATTGTATCCCTAATCGCATCAGGGACCAAAGTTTTTCACATCTTAATTTTTCCCTTAATGTACTTATTGGAATGTTATCTTCGTCTGATCATCATTATGTTCATTAATATCTGACGGGATGTTTCTCCAAGACTTCTCGATTACTGTTGAGCTAAGTTTCTTCCACGCCGCAGACAATTGTATGATTGCATCTGTTAATGAAATCTTACTGAGTGCTGCAGATATTCCTTCTTTCGTTGATACAACAGAACCAAGCAAACTGTTTCTATAGTACAGTTTGGTAAGCCTTAAAATATTTTGGTCCATTGGTTGAATTAAAGACGTAGCATTAGGAGGTAAGAATTTTACAAAGATAATCCCATCTTTAGTTCTGTTGCTGGTGGATGGGACAGTGCGTTGTCCACAAGGAGAATTGCTTTCTGAAGTAAATCCTGAGCACGTAGAAAACATTTCACCTAATATAATTATGAAATATACAAGTGTCCCGTATCGTTCTGTTCAAATTTTAATAGTGTAGACTTCATTTCAAGTAACAAAAACGCAAAACTTGTATATCCACTTTTATTTGTTTCAAAGTTACAGATCTATGAATGTGATTGTCAGATCATGAAAAAAAAATGTAATCCTAAAGTCAATACAAACTGATTTGTTCAGATGACTGTTAACGTTGCATTTTTTAATAAAGGATTACGATTCAGTTCATGCAACAGCTTATTAGTGAATGGACACGTTTTCTTTATTCAAAATGCCTTACCGATTTTCTTCTCAAGAGTATGCGGACATACATTTTGTGTATGGCTTCTGTAACGGCAGTACACATCCAGCAGTTATTAAATACCGACATCAGTTTCCCGATAAGCGCATTCCTCATTACAGAACGTTTCTGGAAGTATACAGACAATTTCGGGAATGCGGACTGCGTGATTATCTTTTCGACCGAGGAGTAAAATTGCCAGCAGACTGAGAGGAAGAAGCAGTAGCTATTGTTAAGGGACCCAACTCTCAGTGTACGTCGAATCGCTAGACAACTAGGAGTGTCACGAACGACAGTTTGGCAAATTTTAAAACGTGAGGGCTTATATCCATATCATTATCGCAGGGAACACGGTTTGCTTGAGGCAGACCACTATGCTCGTCTAGTTTATTCTACATGGATATTTAGACAGTCACGGCTTCATTTTAATTTCTGCAGAACAGTCCTCTGGACAGATGAATCTACGTTCACGAGAAGTGGTGTTACAAATCTGAAAAACCTGCACAAGTGGTCATCAGAAAATCCCAAAGCTATATGCCCATCTAAATTTCAACATGAATATTAACGTTTGGGCGGCCCTAATCGATGACTTGTTGATTGGTCCTGTCGTTCTTCCTGGGAGGTTAAATGCGGACGAACTGCCGGTCTTTTAGAGGATGTCCCACTGAATGTTCGACGAGACATGTGGTTTCACATGGATGGTGCACCACCACATTTCGGAATTGCTGTCCGAAATTAGGTTAACGTCAATTATCAAAGATTGATTGGTTCGGTGGTCCTGTTGCATGGCCACCCAGATCACCCGATCTTAATCCCCTTGACTTTTATTTATGGGGGTACACGAAAAATTTAGTCTACGTGCAAGTTTCGAACACAAGAGAAGAGTTGTTGGATCGTATTCACCTGGCTGCCGCGCAAATCCGACAAAACAAGTATGAAATTCGGATAAGTACTTCTTCTGATGGCTTACGGGCACAAGCCTGCATTCACAAAGGAGGTGGATATTTCGAAAATATTATTAATTGAACTTTTTTAAATAAAATCAGTTTTTATTGACTTAAGGCTCTACGCTATACCCGGCAATCCCACACTGAAATGAGTGTATTTTTCCGGCCTTTTTTTGGCTTCAAATTAAAAGTTGAAAGACCGCTCGATGTATGTATGACCATGTATCAATAAAAACTAGGTAGGTATTTACGTTTTTTTCAAAATTTTTGTACGGTTTGACTTTTATCGATAAAAAACAGAAAATCTATCCGGACAAATTTAGAGATAACCAGGCCAGCTAATGGAGTTATGAAATGTTTGTGTTGTAGGTATTTATAATATCTAGGTAGCTATACAGCCCGTTTTTGTCTAGATGTAAAAGTTGTTTAGTTATCAATAAAAATAAAAGTAAAAAACAGGCATCCGATACTCAACGTCCCTGAAAATATGCAGCCCACATTACAGCACACGGTAAAATAGAGTAGGTACCAAGACGTCATGTTGAGAGGGTCTAGTCATTTATATGTGAACAAACTAATTTGCAGCTAATAAATTACTGCATTTACATAAGTAAATAGTTTGTATTTAAAAAAAAATAGAATAAAAAAAATTAGAGATCTTTTTTCATAATACTTCTTATAGATTGATCTCTATGATACCTCGCGTCAATTATTTCTGGAAGCATTGCATTCATATAAAATTTTTCCAGATGTTGAATCATATGATGATTCCAGAAATCATCATTTCGTTCTATTACTATATATTTCAAATCGTGTTTAGTATAAACTACGAAATAACATTTCTCTCTTTTGGTGATGTGGAGTTGTCCCTGCACTTGATACATATAATTATCAAAAGGTTTTAGCAAAATTTTGTTACCATCATTTGCATCTAAGGTGCAATAATTAATTAATTTTTCGTTAATGGCTTCATGTATTAATTTATCACGCGCTGAATAAGGACATTTTATTTCGACAATAGAATCGAATCCAATTAATCCGTCAGGAGTGGCGCCTAAAAATTTTTTCTTCTCGTCAATGAACAAACCGCATGCCTCAACTTTCAAATTTGTAATTTCCATAAATTTTGCTTGGCCCTTTCTTCATTATCTATGCCATACTGTAGAGAATTTGGTAGTTTTTATTATTGAATCTATTAGTATACAGCATATGTTTTATTGTACTAGCCGTGTCTGTTTTTTCTCTCATTTTACAAATCTTGCCAAAGTTACTTGCCGTTAATCTTATCTGTCTCTCTTTTTCCCAATCGTTGTTATGTCTCTGATTCACGGTCCTAATTTGAATATTATGACAATCAGATAATGACAATTCATCAAGAAATTGTTTTCTCTTGCTTTCGTATTCCGGAATAGGCATGTCAGGTACCACGATTTTGCACGCTCCCTAATCCGAATCAGCACTTTGAATTCGAATTTTATTTTTTTTGCTTTTCTTTTTTATTGCTTGATTTAGTTTAAGATTTTTGAATTTTTCCAAATATACACAGTTAAAATTATCCCCATTAGTTTTCTTAACAAATGTATATACAAATGTCTCTTTATTATTATAATTTATGGCTGCCGCAAAACATCTCCCTTGGTACGAGCCTCCCAGCGAAAAATTTATTCTTTTTCCTCCCACGAATTTATTCACAACAGAATTGAAGGATTCTACGACGTTATTGTCTACGTCATAAAGTAAACTGGAGGATAAATTGGCTACTCTATTCAAAGACTGAAAAAATATATCATATAGAGCACTGCTTTTGAAATGTTTGTAATCAATAGTATTTGAATTGTTACCATTGTTACCATCTTTACTACAAAAATAGCTAGCACAGTTACTATGTTCTCCAAATATGTGGGCAGGTCCATTGAGAATATCATTTTTTAAGTTTTCAATTTTTTGTTGAAAAGAAACATTTTCATTTTTGCGGTACTTTATGGCACTAACTACAGCTGTTCTAAATTTAAGAATATTTTGCCGTAAAAAATTTCGTATACACATATCTGATCGAGGAGTTTTTGAAATTTCTCGTATTTTCGTACAGAAATTTCGCAACACATGATTTCGACACTCAATTTTTTCAATAAAATATGTTGGTCCGTAAGGTTTTGCTGTTTGAATTTTTTTATATACACTACTATCCCCATCACCAATAATAGTTTTATATCGCAAATTATGCATTTCTATTGACATTCTAAACCCATCTAGAATAATAGCTGCTTCCATAGAAGTTGAAGAACTGCTCCAGTTTTGAAAACATTTATGAGACGGAACATTTTTTTTATCGTTATTTTTACAAAATTTGCACATTTTATTTTTTACTCCTACGTACAAAACTTTTTTAGTTCTGGTCCCAATTACGCACCCAACGCCCGAGAGAGCGTTATAATTAGACTTGTAACTTCGTTTTGACCAAGCTCCATCCACTGTTACAGTTATAAAAGGTATTCCGTCGCTATCAATTTCTCCTGCTTCAATTGCCAACTTACGTTCTTCCTTTCCTGCAGCTTGCATTTCTTTTAATGCTAACTCCTCTGTATTTTTTAGCACTTTTTTTTCTATGCGCGCATACGTTGCTGAAGACATTTGAGGAATGTCTAAAGCTGCGGAAAATTCTGTTAATTGTGAATGACCCGCCCCTATTGCAACAGTTCCACACACCGCTGCTTCATTTACTCCACATTTTTTATATTCATTTTCAGTACTGAATGTATCGGTTATTCCACACATGTTGCATTTATAAGTAAAAACACTTTTAAAACCAAAATGTTTTTCCGCTATTATTTCTACATTTTGAAAAGTACAGCCAAACATATCATGTCGTATTCCTTTTAGAACAGTAAACAGATGATTTATATCAACAATCCTACGTCCAGCAAGAGTAAAATTTGCAATATTGTTTAAATTTTCTGTTTCAATAAAAACCTCATCTGATATATCCGAATCAAAACTGTCGTCGCGTGCCGAATTTGTCTCAGTGAAAACAATTTGATTATCTACAATATTATCACGTTGAGACACTATTCGATTTTTTATCCGAATTTGTTTCATCAACTGTTTTCTACTTTTCCGTTTTGCAGCGGTTGTCAATCTTTTTTGGGAGTGAAGTCCCATTGTTAATTATATTTCAAAATTACAACAGTCACCAACACTAATATACGTATGCAATCTTTCGCATACGAATAGCTAATGAAAATAGTCCGAATATAATGCTAACGCACAGCAAAATTTTCCAAAATAGAAAAATCGCTCCGAAAATACAAGCACAATTGACAAGAACTAACAAAAGCACAGCAAATTCACTTATAATCACATGCAAAGCACAAGATGGTAAAAACCAATTGACCTTATGTTCAAGTATTCATCATATTTATAATTTTTTTTTTGACATTCCCACCCCTTATTTTTTAAGATAGGTGGGAGCAGAAAGTTGTTTATGGTCATATCTTTATCGAATTATATACATTTTTCCAAGTAACCAGGTGATTAACTTTTAATGACTAAGAAGGATTAGAAAGCCAGGTAATGCGAGTTCTATACACTTGTATAATTATGAACAAATAAATATATTATTATTATTATTATTATATTATTATTTCAATTAGGTATGTATGGGTAAAATTGTGTAGCTTTACTACCCTACTTATTTTATATTAAAACCTATTAAGTTACATTTGTTATAATAATACATCTATTCTTTATCTACGATTCAAAAAATTTTAGGCGGAAATACACAGATCATCTATCTGCTTAAAACAAGTCATAAATAAATCCCAAGTAGCTGATGTGTCAATAATCAAATTTGTTTGCTAATTTACATAATCCTTCGACCATCTCAGCAGGGCGTCTTGGTACCTGTCCGCTGTAGTGAGCTGTAATGTGGGTTGCATATTTCTGAAATGGTAATTTTTCGGGCACTAAAGTAGACCCTTAAGGATTACATTTTTTTCATGATCTGACAATCACACTCATAGATCTGTAACTTTGAAACAAATAAAAATGTATATACAAGGCTTTTGTTACTTGAAATGAAGTCTACTTGACAAATTTGAACATAACCATACGGGACACTTGCATATGTACAATCAGCCGTATGAAACAAATGGTAGATCATTTTAACCCTTACCTCAGGTACAAAATGTTGAAAAAACCATTCCTTAAAGAGTTCCCCGGTCATCCACGCATTCTTAGTGTTTTTGTACAGCAATGGGTTGTTAAAATTCCTAAAACACCTTTTGATTTTTTGATTTCTCTATCACTAGAGGTTTCAGCTTATGTAAGCCTGAAGCATATACACAACCCATAAACGTCAGTCGTTGCATAGAAATTTTTAATCCAGGAGCGGTTTTTTCAGCTAATGACGCATAAGTTTTGTCAGGCAATAAGTGCCAATACAATCCTGCCTCATCAGCATTATAAATCTGGTGCCGCTTTGAGTCATGCTCTTGAATAATACGTTTTAGATCCTCTTTAAAAGGGTATACTACATCTGGGTTGGCTGATAATTTCTCCCCTGTGATTTTCAGAAACCTAATGCCACGACGGTGTTTAAATCTGCCAACCATCACTGGCTGAGAAAGTACAAGGTCAATGCCAGTTTTTAATTCTTTTAAATTGGCCAACCTGTCGTAAACTCATAAGCGTCTCAATGAACATTTTTGAAGGAGTGCTAAATTAGAATATTAAGAAAATCAATCTGCTAAGATTTTATAAGACAACTGGAAAAATTGTATGATCTAGCATACTTTTTATCGATAAACAACATAAATGAATAACACTTAGTACAATAAAAAATACATTAAATATGAAAAATAGGGAAGTAGTATAAACCCAAATAAGATGTTTCTTTTATTCTTACATAAATCGCATAATCTTATGTTAAAACAATATTATAGAGTAAAATTACTTTCGGATGAGACTGAAGATGCGCGAGCGATGACGTTACAAAAATACTGAACACCTTAAAAACATTGAGCAGTCTTGACAATATAGGCGGCAGTTTTAAATTTAAATAATATTTAGTTATATTAAACCATAATAATTATGTTTTGGTGTCGATTTTAAATAAACTTATTACTTCGCGAAGAATAAAATAATTATTAAATCAATTGGTATTATGTAACAAATTTTTTATAAATTGTATTTTACAATGAAATATTTCTTTTTATAGTGCTTTCACATTTAAGTCTTTGTATTTACAAATTATTATTATATTAATCCATATTTTGTAATATGGTTTTCATTAACCTTAATTTTGTTTTTTCTCATTATAATTTTACTCCTAACCAAAATCTTCACTTTAGAGACATTAAAAGAAGATAAATACACAAGTATGTGCCTAGAAAAATTTTTGTATTTATTAAAACAAATATACATACATACAATGCATAATCAAATATTTATTTTCGCTGATGACAAAATTAATATAATATATTTGAAAGATTTAAAATCTTCAGTCTTCATCGCTTGAAAAATCGTAGAAATCATCTTCAGAGTCATTATTGACATTAATAATAAATTCTTCACAAAAATCATCCATTATGTGCTCCTTCATAATGTAATCTTTTTCTACACCTTCTACATGTCGACAAGTTTCTGACCATTCCTCTACCTTGATGTTTGAAAATTCTTCTCTCGCCAATTTTTCAACATCATTTATATGAAATGTAACATTTCTTGATGCAACCCGATTCTTTACAATGCCCCAGATTTTTTGAATCGGGTTTAGTTCTGGTTGGTATGGTAGCAATCTCAGGACGGTGTGGCCTTTTTTTGCAAATATACCATCTATGCTGTACTGTATATGTTTTGGCTTGTGAAGTTTTACTAAATTGTATAACTCCGGTTTAGTACAATTTGCATCGTAAGTTATGCCCCTTTCGTTTAGCCACTGTATCATATCACACTTTCTACTGGCTGATGTTGGATGTTTATATGACATAACATTATGGTAGCCGGCATTATCTACAACAATCACAGAATTATCAGGCAAATTAGGAATTAAAGATGTTTCTAACCATTTTTTATCATTTATGAAGTTCATGTCGTCATGGTAGTCGCCACTTTTTTGACCTGATTTGAAAATTAATAACGCATCGTTAACAAAATCCTCTGCAGAACCAGCATGAACAATTATTAAACGCTTCCCTTTTGAAATTGGACACTTTAATCCTTCATTAGATTGATCGACCCATCCAAAAGGAGATGTATGCCCTGCATGTATGTAAGTTTCATCTAAAAATTACTTATGTACTTAAAATATGTACTAAATAGATTTTCTAAATGCTTTTTATACCTGTATATAGTATTGGACGTCCTTGGGTACGATAATTTGTTATTTTGCGGATGTAAGAACACCTCAGCTCTCGTATGTCAAACCGCTCCATTAAAATCTTATGGTTATCAGTAGTTTTTTTCCATCTAGCAAATAAAAAGTTTACAGTGATATTACTAAAAATAATAAAAAAAAGTACTTGAATCCTATTCGCAGCAATAATTTCCTAAAAGATGATAGCCCTCCTGCAAAACCGATTCCTTCATCATCGTGAATTTTATTATAAACGGCTTTTATTGTGGGTCTTCTCTTTTCAGTCACATGAAAATTATGTATAATTCTGCGAATAATTTCTTCCCCACAGTTATCGACAGTAGATTTTGGTGATGGTTTTGGTGGTTTTATTTTTGTCGATAAGAATGAATTTACTTTTCTTGTTTCAACAGCATGACCTTTAATTATTCGACCTACAGTGCTCCTAGAAATACCTGTTGCTTCTGCAACTGTATCTAGCAGCTGACCTATAAATGATGAACAACATAAATTATAATTTTGAATTTGATTTAAAAAAAGTAATATTATTACAGGTTAAATATTATGTATCCACCTAATTTGTATATTTACCTGTCACACCTTGTTTTTTAAAATAGTTATATACATTAAAAATTATTTCACGAGATTGTTCAAGAATATCTTTTCTCTTTTTCGAACAAGGGCTCACTTCCTCCAGGACAGAGTTTGTTGCCATATCAGACATTTTACCCTGTGTAAATAAATACAACTAAATTTTCAGGAATTTTATAAGTATATTTCTACTTAACAGAGGATGCATTCTTACTCTTGAATAGCTTTGAAAAAAAATTCATTAATAGATAAAACAGAACAATAATATTACAAATAGGAAAACTCTCAATGTACGTACACCACTACGAAACACACCGATCAAATGCCTGGTACCGACTGACAAATAATCGATAAACGTTTGTGGCTCGTATAGTACACGGATTTATACTACTAGCTGTTTCTCTCATTTATGAGGTGGCTCTCTTTCTAATTACTAAAATGTGTTTCTGCGCCAGTCTCATCCGAAAATGATTTTACTCTAATAAATGTTCAAAATGACCACCATCATTTGCTAAACGTCTTTTCATATTTTCAAATAACGCTGTCAAAGTATTCGCATTGATATTTCTTATTTCTCCAAATTATGTAGGCGATTTTCAAAAATTTTATTTTTTAAATATCCAAACAAAAAGAAATCTAATGGTGTCAAATCAGGTGATCATGGTGGCCAGATTCCTCTACTAATTAGTCTTTCATCGTAAAATTGTTGCAAAAACTCCATAGTCGAATTAGCTATATGGTAGTGCGCTATCTTGCTGAAAATACCCATTCCTAAGTTCGTAATCATGTAATTCCTCTATAAATGGCTGTAATATGTTTGTTCGGTACCGTTCAGCACTTACTGTCTTATTGAAAAAATATGGTCCAATTATTCTGCGCCGTGACAATGCAACCCATTAGCCTATCTTCAGTGGATGCATACTATGTTCGACATATATGTTTGGATTATCTGTTGCCAATGTTCGATAATACTGACTATGTATAGGATTGTTTCAGCCTTTACTTGATGAAATTCCATTATAACTATTATCGGGATAAAATAAAACAAATTTTAATGAATTTCACTTTTTAATTAACACTGTAACGATCGTTTCGCTCCAACCCGAGCTTCATCAGACATATAACTAACTTATGGACAAATTTTTACACAAATATATTTACAAATTTTTGTGCTTGAAGAGCCTATAAACGTGATCATTTTAAATTTTTGGGTGTTATTATTGATGAATATTGGATAAACTTGTGATATGGCTTTTGTAAGAATTTTTTTATTTAAAATGTTATCTATTATATTACTTTTATATCCATCGTTGATAGCTGTTTGTATACATAGATTAATCAAACAAATTTGTTGAACCAAACAAATTTCGAGAAAGAGTTAAATTTAATTAAACAAATAGCAATCAATAATGCATATAAAAGGAATATAATAGATAACATTTTAAATAAGAAACTTCTTACAAAAGCCATATCACAAGTTTACCCAATATTAAATAATAATAACACCCAAAAATTTAAAATGATCACGTTTATAGGCTCTTCAAGCACAAAAATTTGTAAATACATTTTTGGAAAAATTTGTCAATAAGTTAGTTATATGTCTGATGAAGTTCAGGTTGGGGCGAAATGATCGTTACGGTGTAAAGTAAAGCGTGTGAGTTACCGTATCGACAATAAGTTTTTCTTTTTTTATATACCACAAATTGTTGATTCTGAAACTCCGTATTTTTTAGATAACGTGACTGACATTCCTTTTTTACGTTCTTCAACTATATTTCCTTTTTTCTTAAACTCAAAAATTTCTTTCTTTAATTTCCCCATCTTGCTCTAAGCATTAATATCACAATGTATTTACATCGGAGGCTCATTTACAACTACCTTTATACACGTGATATGTAGAATGTACTTCAAAGTACAAAATAAAGGACTTCCCCGAGGGGTAAATAAGTAAAAACACTGACAGAAACGCATAATGCACGTGCTCGCACCATCAAAGGTCCACCTGTTCACGCTATACGGCGTTCAATGTAAACAATTTCGTGTTCACACCACCGCACATTAGGTCAAATGGCCGCTTTTTCTGTGCAAAAGTGAAAAAATCAAAGTTCAGTTTTACTTTCGTTGTTGTTTTCTAATTGGAAACCATTCAAAACAAATATACCTAATTTTTGTTTGTGCTAAATATAAAGCACCGTTATATATATGTCAAAGTCATTCGAAGTAACATTTTTACAAATGTGCTAGCGAGATCAGTATTTATTTATTGGTCAACTTTAACTGTGTGTTTCTCGAATTGTGTTGACGATAATTAATTTCTGTAAAATGCAAAATAAAGAGACAAGTAAGTATAAATGTGTGTCATTGATACTGCTTTATGTTTACGTCGGTATACTTGAAAATTACCCATCAGAATACATAACCTTAAAATGGTGCAATTTCTCTAAATGTTTGATCTTCTGTAACCCAATACAAAATTTTTGACCCAATTTGACCTCTTTGAAATTTAAAACATAGATTAAGCAATATTTAATGAGTTATTTGCAATTAATTTCAAGCTGCTATTTTTTGCGTTTTACGAGTAATGCCTCTTTTTTTCAGGTAACCTTTGTTTTAATAAAATTGAACTGTTAGAAATATGGCTAAAAAATGCATAAAAAAGAAAAGTTTGATGCCCTTTTCAAGCATGTAGTTGAAAGAATTGAAGCTAATACGATTTCGGATAAAATGGAGAAACATATAAAGCAAACATTACATTTTTTTTGCGTAAAGTTGTCTCAAAAGTGGGAAAAATGTCACAGAAGGATGCATGTGTTTAAGGATCAAAATCATGCGTGGTTAAATTCAGATTTAAATTTTGTGGTGAATGGCACCGAAAAAGTTGTTGGTCGTCCACGTGTGCCATTCAACGCAAAATCAGAATTTGGGAAAAGAAAAGAAGCTGCTTACCTTTCAAATGAGAAAGCTGATACAAATCTTCTCGTTCGTGCAGCAGCAATATCAGCTCGTAAGCACGGTGATGCTGATTTAGCTGCAGTGCTAAAAGAAAGTATTGAAAGCCCAACAAGACCATAAAAAATGCGTAAGGTTTGCTATCAAGATCTCCAAAAGCCAATTCCACTATCAGCGAATGAGGCTTTAGCTTTTCTTCTTGAATATAATTTTTCCAAAGAACAATATAGTACAATACGCCACGAAAGCAAATTACGTAATTGCGATATATATCCACATTATAGGAAAATTACAGCTGCAAAGTTGAAATGTCGACCTCAGGGTATAATAGCAAATGAGACCCTTGCCAAAGTTTCGTTGCAATCTATTTTACTGCATACGGCTGAAAGAATTGTTGACCTCCAAAAAGAAGTTTTTCAAACTGTAATGGAAGCGGAGAAGACGAATTTTTTGGGATCGGTATTAATATTAAGCTATGGATTTGATAGCAGCACTGGTCAGTCGCAATATAAACAAACTTTTAATGAGGCAGGTTCGTCAAATAGCTGTGATGCCTCTTTTTTAGCTACTACAGTTATTCCTTTAAGGTTACTGCTCTTATCCGGAACGCCAATTTGGAACAACCGCACACCACAGTCTGTAAGATTTTGTCGGCCCATAAAATTGCAGTACATAAAGGAGACAAAAGAAGTTGTTTTAAAGGAAGACCTGAATTTAAAAAAAGAAATTGACGCTCTGGCAAACGTAAGAATATCAATTGGTGATGGAAAATTTGTTGAAGTATCATTTAAATTATTTTTAACACTCATTGATGGAAAAGTTTTAAACATTATAACTGGAACTAGATCAAACCAGGCTTGTCCCATTTGTGCTGCTACGCCGAAGGACTTTATGAACACATTTAATTACAAAAGTGAAATATTCCGGGCAAAAGATGAAAACTTAAAGTTTGGACTTAGTCACCTTCATTGCTGGATTAGATTTTTTGAATTTGTATTACATTTAGGCTATAAATGCGAATTACAAAAGTGGCAGGTACGAGGAGATGATAAGTTAATTATTTTAAAAAGAAAAACAGACATACAAAACCCTTTTTGGAAAAAGCTCGGACTTCGTGTCGACATGCCCAGAGTAGGTGGCTCCGGTTCCACAAATGACGGAAACACTGCTCGTCGAGCTTTTACTGAGCATGTTATTTTGTCTGCTGAAATAACTAATGTCGACAAAGATTTAATATATCGATTCAAAATCATTTTGATTTGTTTATCCTGCCAGTTTGCAATTAATTCAAGTAAATTTGAAACATATTGCTTTGAAACAGCAAAATGTTTTCAGAATCTATATCCTTGGTTGCCAATGACTTCCACAGTACATAAAGTACTAATACATTCAAAAGAAATATTAGAAAATACAGCACTTCCAATGGGTTACTTTGCAGAAGAAGCAGCTGAATCGCGACATAAGATATACAAAGCCGATAGATTGCATCACGCCCGCAGAAACTATCGTACCAATAACCTGCTAGACATATTTAATAGAGCTGTCGATACTTCAGATCCATTAATTTCCACAAAATTTTTAAATAGGCGCTTGCAAAAGCGGAAACGTTCTACTCTTCCACCTGAAGCAATTGAACTGTTATGTTGCAGCGAAATCATAGAAGAAATTCATCTTAGCAACCAAGATGATGAAATTAATGAAATTGAAGAGGACCTATTTGATTTAAATTTACAAAACGAATTAGATTTAAGCAATTACTGAATATTGTAGTTCAATTAAAATAAATAAATGAATACTACGCATAATGTTTGCATTAATGGTTGCAAAAGGGTTAATTTTTGGTCGCTAATGGGTTAAGTTTCATTTTTTAATAGATTTATTCTTACATAGTAAATTCCTACAGGTTTTAGTTTGAATACCATGGTTTTGAAGAAGTTATTAATTTAGCACAGAAAAAGTGGCTATTTGACCTATAGTACACCGAGAGGTTCCCATTACCGATTGTTCACACCATCGCAATTGTACTGTACTTGCAAAAAATCGTATTTTCAATTTTTAGAAAAAAATCGTTCTTCATAAGTTTTTTGCCTCTTATATAAATACGATTCATGTTGAGAAAATTCTATTTTCTGGGGTGCCCAAGAAAAACAAAAATGCAGACTTTAAAAATCAAAAACTTAAATTAACCTTTTTTGAAGCACCGAAATGAAAGAGCTTAAGAGAAGAAATCAATAATATCTTTATTTAATTTAATGGATAGTATCTAGCAGCAATGAGTGGTACAAGTAAATTCACTCGCGCTAACAGCGATGCTGAGTCGATCTGGTTATTCAGAAGATTCGCCACCAGTAATGCGCTCTTCCTTTGCCTTCGTACCGCTAGCAATTCCAATCCATGCCTCACAAGCAAATCCTCGTAGTCTATATTGCGTTCTGGATAGACCCCCGTCCAGCCTGTAACTCAAGTACTTCAAAAATTTACGCTGAACGCGTTCAATTTGATTCACGTGTAGGTCATAGATTGGGTACCAAATGGTAGACGCATATTCCAACTTACTGACGACATATGCGAAATATAGAGATTTAATGGGGATTTAGTGAAATTTTGGGACATTCTGATAATAAAACCCAGAGACTTAACAACAGATCCAGTGACGTTTGAGAGATGATCGTTGAAGGTCAACTTACTGGCGAATGTAACACCAAGATCCCTTGTAGAACTTCGTTTCTCTATAACAGTATTATCAACGTAATAAAGAGAGTTTGTGCAATTTATTTTCCTTGTGAAAGTTACAGCACAGCATTTTGAAATGTTTAAATTAAATTTATTCAGGCGACACCAGGTGTGGACAGTAGCCAAGTTCTTTTGCAAAAAATCCACATCAGTTATGTTTGTAATGGTGTGATATATTTTAAGATCATCTGCATGAGCCAATACATTGCAGTCAAGTGATGCTATTAGGCCATTAATAAATATATTAAACATAAGCGGGCCTAAGTTGGAACCTTGAGGAACTCCAGAAGTCGGGTAAAAAAAATCTTGATATATGGCCGTTGTAAGTAACATAGTTTGCTCTATCCATCAAATATGACTTCATAAACCTGAGTAGGGAATCGTTAAACACAAAATCTACCAGTTTTTGTAAGAGTAAAATATGGTCGATGGTATCAAATGCGCGACTGAAGTCCGTGTAAATAACATCTAATTGACTACCATCGTCTAAAGCTTCGACTATATCTTGGGTTATGCAGCACAAGTTTGTTAGGGTCGAGCGATTTTTCACAAATCTATGCTGTGAATGAGAAATAAAGGGCAGACATGTGAACGAGATGATTTTGTGCAGAACGGATTCAAAGATTTTCGCAAAAACAGAAATAATAGCTATTGGCCTATAATTAGAGATGTCATTGTGGTCACCCTTTTTAAATATAGGACAAATTCTAGCGATTTTAATTGCTTGTGGCAATGAAGATGTTTTAATGGATAAATTGAAGAGTTTGGAGAGTGGATGAACAAAAACATTGGCGCAGTCTTTAACCAAATACATTGGGATATTATCGTCTCCAGCAGTATGTTTATTCTTCAGTTTCCCAATAGCGTCGATGATATGCTGTGTAACACAAGGAACGACGATAAGTGGATAACTACTAATAGTATCGTACTCACGTGACGCATCATCGGAGTTTTTAGGAAGATAAACTTCTGCAAATGTAGATGCGAAGACGTCAACAATGGCTTGTGGTTTGCAATATTCCTGATTATTAAAATATAAATTACTTGGAATTCTAGACATGTCGCGTTTTGAATTAACAAAAGTCCAGAATTGAGACGGATCATTAATAATTTTTTCTTCTATGTCATGTGTATAGCTTCTAGAAATTTCCGTTTTAGTAATTCTACGAATTCGTTGAAACTCTAATTTGTAATCATTATTACAAGTAGATTTTCACTTCCTATGATAGTGACGCTTCCACAGAAGATTTTCCTTTATGTTCTTAGTAAACCACAGAGGATACACACAGGAACAGAAAGGCTTAAAACGCAATGTAGAACTCTATGCTTAATGCTTTCAAAGCTATTAGGATTTCTTTAGTTATGTCAATACATGAATTCACAATAACATTACGAAGCTCTTCGAATGTGTGATGTCTGGTCTTAAAAATGTTAAATATGGAAAAATAAAATTTATTAAAAAATTAATTAATTAAATTAATAATTCTCGTATCGAAAAATTCTTGCATTAAAGCTATTGTTTCTAGAGATTTGTTCGTTGGTGGATTATCTTGCTGGAAATATCTTTCCGTAAGTTCATCATCGTGAAGTTCATTAATAAACGGCTCCAATAATTCATTTTGGTATCTTTCAACACTTATGGTTTGATTAAAAAATATAGGCCCAATAATTAATCTTGAAACTGCTAGCCAGACGCCTATTTTTTGTGGATGCAGCGTAGTTTCCCACAAATTCATGAGGGTTTTCTGTAGACCAAATTCTCATATTTTGCTTGTTTAAATATCCTGAAAGATGGAACCAAGCCTCATCCGAAAAGAAGCATTTGTCGAAAATCTCATTATTATTTATGTTATTCAAAACCCATAGGCAATACTGTATTGTCGTAACAAAATCTATCTATTTGAGTTCCGAAACTGCTTGAGTTTTATATGGAAACAACTTTAAGTCCTTTTTAGTACTATGATCTTCCCACTGACAAATGAACGTGTTCTGATAGTTTTGCGATTGATTTTTTGGGTGAGTTATCCATTTGACGTCGAATATCTTTTATGAAATTTTGCTGTTCGTTTTCTAGGTATTCCACCGCCACGTTTACGAGTTATTGCCCCTGTGTCACCAAATTTAATAACAAGCTCGAATATGTTTTTGCAGTTGTGCGTAAGTAACTGGCAGATTAGGATACTGTTGCCGGAAATCCTGTAAGCACTGATTACTGGAATAAATCCAATCTCCATTTTCTAATTTTTGGCCAGTTCTATAGTAACTTTGAATAATAAATATTTTACGTTGTAACTCTAACATTATAATAATAGTAGATTATGTCATTAGGCGTAAAAGTGATACTTGATGTGACATGTGACGAAGCTGAACGTGGTGAGGTAAATAAATTCAGCTGAGGCACATAAAGGTACTTTTACGCCAAATAGCATACCGATAGGTCCAACCCGCTACGGGACATACGCAACAATATACGTATGGAACGTAATGCGATGTGGCAACGTATGTACGATGCCACTCCGCGTGCGCATACATAAGTCCGATGATCGAGAGCAACAGATTGCCCGTCATTCGTATTTAGTTGTGCAAACGTAAAGGTAGTTATCATGTCAGTGTATACAACCGCAGAGAAGGTACAAATAGTTTCCTGGTATCTTGCCGGCAATTCCTTTCGAACAACCGCTGATTTATTTGCTGTAGAGTACTTAAATCGGCCTATTCCTTGGCATTCGACGATTGAAAGGATCATAAATGCGTTTAGGAAATATGGCTGTGTCGTCGGAAATTGCCGCAAATGCCAACAAATTGACGAACAGCCTCATATCCCTCTAATACCTGCCGATCGGGAGGAGAGAGACGTGAGGGTTTGTTTGTTAGTTGAAATGGGCGACCTTAAGTGTACACGGCAAATTGCAGACGAAATCGGTGTTAGTAGAACTACAGTAAAGCGGATTCTAAAACGCAACAAATATAAAAGTTACAAAGTTCGAAAGTGCCAGGAGATTTTCCCTAGGACAATTTTGCAAGAATGGAGTTTTGTGAGTCCGTGATGGAAAAGGCTAACGGGGACGAATATTTTATAAAAATATTCTGTTTACCGACGAGTCTTCTTTTCCACGTCATGGCAAGCATAATCCCTCAGTCGTGCGATATTGGTCTCGAGAAAATAAACATCTAGCTCGTAATGTTAAAACTCAATACCCCGAAAAACTTACGTTTGGGCGGGTATCTTGGGTGATAACATTATAGGGCCATTTGTTATCGACGGCAATTTCAATGCAGTAAAATATTTAGATTTGCTGCGAACACGAATTATTCCTGCTGTCCGTCAACTAAACGTCGATTTTGATGCAATTTGGTTTATGCAAGACGGTTGTCCCGCGCATAACAGCAGATTAGCAAGAGAGTTTTTACAAAACACTTTTCCTAATCGTGTTATTTCCGGGAGGGGTACGATAATATGGCCGCCTCGATCCCCCGACCTCAATCTCTGCAATTTTTTTCTGTGGGGTCATGTCAAAGAAAATCTTTACGGTCTTCTAACAATACCGAACTTGCAACAGTTGCAAGTTCAACTGTTTAGAATTTTCGAGACAATAACCCCTAGAAATCTCGAGGGAGTGAAGCGGGAGTTTTACAATAGGCTCGGCTATTGTTTGGGGAGAGAGGGCGGTATTTTCGAATCCTATATTTAGTGACTTTCTTAGAATTAAAATTTATTTTGCAGAATTATTGATTTTTTTACTTTTATCTTTTAGAAAACGTTATTGTTTTTTTATTACTTAAAATTACTTTTCCGTAGCAGCTAAGAATACACTAATAATAACTTGGAGATATAACGACCTTATTATATCTGAAACAAATGGGCAAATTACGTATACAGAACGAATATGCAAACGACTATATCCCTCCGCGGTTTAAGTCTTACTAAATTCATAACTGCAATGTATGGTAATGTAAGCTACCGCGCGTAGAGGGGATACGCTGTTGCCACTTATTGCCGGGTATGGCCCGTTGAGAGCTGGTCTTATGTGTATAACTATTTTATATTCAAACGCAAATATATAGAACAAAATTTAGTGATTTATACTGTAAATGAAGTGCAATTCATCATAAATCGTAATATATAATACAATTTGTCCGTGGTTACGATGTAAACAATTAAAGTGAAAAAATTCTATTAGTATCATTGTATGTGTCAATTTATATAATTAGGCATATAAAGTAAGCAAAGTTCCTATTTTATCTACTTAATTTGATAAAAGTGGTATTTTTACCTTGTCAATGATGACAAATAGGTTATCACTTTTAAGACGTTTAAAGATAAAAAAATAATTTAAAAAATATAAGCGTTTCTATCAAGCGAGACATAAAATTTGTATCCTAGGTAGGCGGTGAACGACTGAAATAGACATATAAGTCACGTTTGAGCTTAGAGAATTGTTAAAGTGACAAGTTACGATTTAACCTATTACTAATAGAACGAAAAGTAGGTTAGATCACTTAATCTAAGATATAACTGATTAGTCCATGACATACTCTGAAAACTTTTTTTGTGGCTCACTCCTTAAGTTAAATTTATGTATGACAACTGTCAGAATTTGAAGTTTTCTAAAACTTCACATGTGCACCAATCTTTGATTACTAAATTACTTAAAAAACAGCCTACTATAATAAGGAAAGTTTTTGAAGGCACGTTATAATATCGATGTTTAAATACAATTGAATCGAAACTTATAAATATGAACTCGTTGTAAACAAGTAATTCGAATGGCATTTTACAGAAACCAAGCTGGCTACCATGCCCAGTTCTGCTAACATAATATATTCACTTAATTGAGAGATTATTAGGTATTATTATAATGTAAATCTTACTTGACCCATAGTAACTGCTTATCACATGACTAGAGAACGGATGTAATTTCCATAAACCGCAATCGGCAATTGGAATTGTGTATAATGTCGCTCAGTACATCCCGGCGTAATTCAATGAAGTATTTGTTTGACTTACTCGGCCACCTGGTCTCGCAGCGATAACAATGGACAACCCAGCTATTGTATTCGGAGAATATAGTGTTTTCAGTGGTGTCGTGTACGCAGATAAAATAAATAAGTTTATCGTATTTCGTAAGAGAAATAGCGCGTACATTCCTTTTCTTTTCATTTAAGCAACATCTTCCAATTATTTTCACGTAAGTGTGCATAAAATTTCGTTATTTAATTTCGTTTATTTGGATCTAGAATATTCTTACTTTTTCAGACAATGGAAGAGCGTCGAGAATGGCATCGTGAAACAATGGCGAGTTGGATTGAGGGCCATACTGATTGTATGTACATTGCCAGTGATTCCGAAATTTATTGTGAAGTGTGAAACGTTATTGAAAAATTGCAATAAATCAACCGTAAAACGTCACGTAGGATCGTTAAAGCACGAAAAAAAATTGAACCCGTTGGAATCTGATAATTTTAACGAAGAACTCTGTGAAACTTTTATGGCAGCTAATATTCCATTATTAAATTGAACAATCCAATTTTGAAGACATTTCTGAAAAAATATACTGGTCGAAATGTTACGCAAATATTATGTTTCTAAGTGCTATACGAGAGCAGTAGAACGCATTAGAAGCCATCTTTTAAATCAATACATATGGATAAGCGCCGACGAAACGGTGGATATGTTAGGACGCTGTGTGGTAAATGTTGTAGCTGGTGTACTACATCCAACTATTCCCTATAACTCATATGTAATAGCAACAAGTGTTATAAATAGAGTTGATGCGGAAACAGTTGCTGAAACCATTAAGGAGAGTATGCAAAAAATGCTTCATTCGGACGCCACGTACAAAGAAAAAATACTTTTATTTGTCAGTGATAGTGGTGCGTAGATGTTAAAAACAGGCAGACTATTGAAGAAAACATATCCTAATATGCTGCATATTACTTGTGTAGCACATGCTCTCCACAGAATCTGTGAATATATCAGACACTTTTCCGGAAGTTGATAGACTTGTATTAGCTTTTAAAAAAGTTTTCAGAAAAGCACCATTGAGAGTAGCTCTTTTCAGGGAAAAATTTCCATCTCTGTCACTGCCTCCCACTCAAGTAATAACTAGATGGGGAACATGGCTGGAAGTTACTAGTTATTATGCTGAGAATTTCGATAGTCTAAAACATTTCGTAACACTGCTAAAGGAGGATGCTAGAAGTATTGGTGAGTGCAAGGAGCTCACACAAATCCCAAATTTAAAAAATCAGTTGTACTTTCTTCACGAACACTTTGGAAAATTGCCAAAACTAATCACTTATTTTGATGTATGGAGTTATGTATGGAGACAATTCCAAAAAATCTAACGGCTAAATATGAAGAAATAAAAGAATATTTTCAGTAGGCAACTATAACCAGTTGCGATGTAGAAAGGACGTTTTCTATTTATAAGGATGTACTTAATTCAAAGAGAACAAAATTGACAGAAGAAAACCTTGAGAAACTATTGCTAGTCGATATTAATACTCCTTTACTCAACTTGAACGACAAAATGAACAAATAAAAATGTTCCAATTATAGAAATAAAATTAAAAACTTTAAAAATACAACTTTTCAACAAATACATATGTATTTCGTAATTTTATAGATCACCACCCGTTTGTTTTCCAATTATATAAATAAAATTAATTAATAAATATGTATTTCGTAATTTTAGATAAATAGATCACCACCCGTATGTTTTCCAATTATATAAATAAAATTAAAAACTTTATAAATACATCTTTTCAACAAATAAATATGTATTTCGTAATTTTATAGATCACCACCCGTTCGTTTTCCAATTATATAAATAAAACTAAATATTTTAGAAATACAGCCTTTCGCCAGTACTGCACTGGGCTTTGCGTCATGTGGTAAGCGTGTCCGTTCTCTACACATGACTGTCTGTTATCGTAAAAGACATAAATATCTTTATATTATAATTTATATGGAAACAATTTTACACTTTTTTTTAGGTTGTACAGAGAATGGTTACAGATGTACTTCAGGTTCCAGGAATTTCAAGAGTTTTATACGACTTAACGACTAAACCGCCAGGCACGACGGAATGGGAATGATGATCGATTGTCACAGTTATGTAATAAATTATCACTTGTTAGAAACGATTTTAATACGTTTTCTTTTCATTCTTGTTTTATTCTATCTGAATTTGTTAATATATAATTGTTACAAGGAAAAAGCTATACCAAAATTTCGTTGTCGTATACTATATAATTATATACATATATTTTTTTTTGATTTAATTTATTTATACAAAAAGAAGTGAAACGGTGCACCAAGACATACGGCTCAAATTGTGTATATTCGTGATTTTTGTCTCTGCAAAATTATAACAATTTGTACGATTAATTATTTTAGTAATTAAAATAATTTTAGAAAAATACAATACTTGTAATTCATTTGTTTTTTATGATTATTAATTATAAATAAATATTTTGATCATGTATTTATTTTTGGGGGAGAGCGTTTTTAAGTTCGCTGGTAGTGGGAGCTCTTTTATGTCGTAATGTGTTCAGTGACTCATTATTACTATAAATATAACGTTTTATCATAATTACGTCAGTAAAAAATGCTCATCTAAAGAAGACAACTCAGGAATTATTGGAGTATCGGACACAACCATTTTTAAAATTCTTCATGATAATCTTGGCATTACTAAGGTCAGCGCAAGATAGGTGCGAATGGTCACGCCGCCACAATAACAGTGCGTGAAATGTTCGCATGCGTTTTTGGACTTGGGTTCATCATTATGAACCTAAGTCGGTCAAGTTGGTAGCTTTTACAAACATGTAAAAATTAAATGATGTGGGCACCATAAGGCTGTTCGGACAAGAATTAAAACTAACCAATGAAGTGAAGTATCTAGGCATAACACTCGATGCGAAACTGAATTGGAGCAGACACCTAGTTAAAGCTATGCAGCTCTGGAGATACAGTAGAAGCCTGGGACTAAAATCAAATTTGGTACACTGCGTGTACACAGCAGTAATAAGACCAACTATTACCTATGGGGCAGTTGTCTGGTAGAGAAGAACGTCGGCGGGGTTCTGTTAGGAATAACAGGAGCTATGAACAGCACAGAAACCGCATCCATAGAGGCCATAGTGGGTCTTTCTCCACTGGAGCTATTTGTAAAAGCAGAGGTCATGGCTGCGATTCTGAGGCTGAAGGCCAATAGCTTTTGGTGCCCTAATAAGGCTATAGGTGGCTATACAGATACCGCAGGAACTATATTGAGAGAGCCGATATTACAAATGCCGGCGGATAGTATAACACCTGAGATTATGTTTACAGCTAAGCTAAGCTGAACATATCTATTCCGATCAGGGAACAGGGAAAAAGTCGCTCGAGCGATTAAAGTGCCGGCATCTGGTACACGAATAGATCGCAATCCAATCGGGTCACAGGTGCAGGTATGTGCGGAATGTGACCTAGATGAAAGATATCGTTAAGCCTGGGGAAACATACGACAGTTTTCCAGACTGAACTGTTTGAAGTCGCAGTCTGCGCCCAGGAAATTCGAGAAGCCGGCTGCAAGGTGTTAAAGCCATTATGAATCCACCTACTAGGTCCAACTCGGTGAAACATTGCAGACAGGTCCTCAATAGACTGGCACAAGACAATACTTTGTGACTGATATGAGTACCAGGACATGAGGAGATTAAAGGCAATGAGTCGACGAGCCAAGGAAGGTTCTAAGAGGAACTTCATAGGACCAGAACCTGTATGTGGAATCGCTAAGGATTCCGCTAGAAGGTAGATCTGATTTTGGTTAGAAGGAGTACATAAAAAGAAATGGAGGCTAACGGAAGGTCAATTCCATACTAAGACACTACTAGGAGAGCTGAACGGTAGGCTTTCAGCCAACCTAATACATAGTAATAAAAAATAAACAAAAATTACAAACGACTTAATAACCTTATCCTTTAAGGAAGCATATGTACAACATGGCCTTGGTTAGCGAGCCCTGGTGTAGGATATGTGCTAAACAGGAGAAAACTAACATTCATGTAATATGCACTTATGAGGAACTGAAAGGACTCTGACAGAAACATGTCTGAAGTAATCTATTGGATCCTACAAGGGTACTCAAATTTCCCCTGAGGAGGATAGTGGCTTTTATCGAGGACACAAGACTAACAGTGGAACTTAGAGATATATTGGGGGTTGTACAAAGAGCAGAGTGCTCAAGTGCCTGGACTTACTGGTGTCCAACCCAAAGAAGAAGAAGATGAGCCTAAGTTCAAGCAAGTCTTCATATGGTAGCATAAAAAAGGCATACTAGTAAGTTTAAGGTGTCACAGTCGGCCGGAAAATGTTGGGGTATGTTTCAATACATATCAAAAGAATTTCCCAGAAATATAAATTGATACCTTTGTATATCTACTGAAAATGGAGGTTTTTAAAATAATATCAATAATATACCAGCCATATTATTGATAATAATTAACTAATAGATTATTTTAGTTTTTGTTTGTTCTGCCTTAACCTACCGCTCAAGGAGCGTAATTTCCGTGTAAGCTTTCTTTAATTTGTTTGGTAGCAATTATATTGTAGTTTAGCTGTGTTTTTTCAGTATTTTATTTATTTAACAAAATACACATACAAACCTATTTTATCAAAGCAAGCCTCACAAATCTTAATATTAAACTTCTTAAATTTGTTTACTATTGATAAATAGAGATTTATTCGAGTAACTACTCGGCCTGGCGCATGTATACAGATTGACTGAAGTAACGGTGGAAATTGCGAAGGGTATTACACACACTAGCACACGCATATTTCCAAGTACATGTGACTAATGCCCGTACTTTAGTTACAATAGTGGGATACATTCGTCACTATTAATGTGTTTAGTACGGCAGAATGAAAGTGGATGTACAGATTTGCTTTAAGGAATTGCAGCCGCTATTATAATAATTGATGTTTGTATGCGTTAACATTGAGCTGAAACAAAACCCTTTAATTTAATTGTAACTAAAATAAAATTGTTAATGAAAACTAAAAAAAACGAAACAAAATTCCAAATGAAATTGCAAAATTTATTGTTCGCGAATGTCATCCTCGCTCTCCACATACTCCACAACATGAGTGAAAGCCATCCCTACCAGTATTCTTGAAAATTGTTATCTGTGAACTTGAAGCTAAATATCTGCTATTATCTACGCCACTATATATATATATATAACAAGTGTTCATTTGAAAAGTCAATCTAGTAGCATGTGATTTACTGAGAACATTTTGAAGTACATATGTCGTAAATTAAAATTTACTACTTAACCTACGAAGTCATATATTTTGACAGTTTCATACATACAAATAAATAACAAATAATAGGTATTTATTGAAAACTATAATAAATGTTGTCCTTCAAGATCAATGCACTTTAAAATCCTCCGTTCAAAATTTCTGATGATATTCTGCAACATTACTGAATTCTTATTAATTTCCATGCATTTCTGTTCGATTCTCTGTAGCATATCATTCAAATTCAATATAGGTGTTCGAAATATGTTATTTTTTAGATAAGGCCACAAAAAGAAGTCGCAAGGTGTTAAATCGCATGAACGTGTACTGCTGTGACACGGTATGGATAAAGTTGCATATCATTTTTTAATAACTTGTGAGTTGTACCAACAGAAAGGTTTATTTGTTGACTCAAATGTCGAACAGATGTTTGTGGTTCATTTTATATTATTTCTTCAAAACCATTGACAACTTGAGGTGTACGTTTCTTAACTGCTTCCACTTCCTGATTTTCCTAAGAGACTACCAGTTTCAAAAAAAAGTTTTAAAGTTCTATCCAAAGTATTCTTAAATTGTATATAATCTATTACAAAATGTGGAAACTCAAGTTGAAATTCTACCATGCAATCTTGAACTGAATAAACCCATAAACCATCAATTTTATTACCACTTCGAAAATAAGCCTGGACTAAAAAAATTTTATGTTCTAAAGTGAAAGCCATTTTAAAACTGACAAGCAATTTATTTAAACCAGAATCGACGCACGATTATTTTATGCACTAACTGATATTTGTGATTGACATTATCAAATGTCATTTGGATTTACGTTTACGAAACAACAAACACATACTAATATATTTGCGTCTTATTCTATCAAAATTTCAAGTAACCTAGATTGACTTTTCAAATGAACACACGTTATATATATACAGGCTGATTCATTTTCGGCCCTCACCATGGGGATCTCGCTTATTATTGGAGATAGAGTATAGGTTTAAATTTGGCAAAGTTGTTAAATTTTTTGTTTGTTATAAATCCGTAAAGAAAATAGCCCTGTGACAAATGACCTTCGTTATTTAAAAAAAAAAATGCGAAAACCCCATTTTCTTCTTTTACCTGTAGCACCGACATTTGGCCTTGTAGAGAAAAAATAAAAACACATCCTTGTGGCCATTTCTAAACCTCTATCCAGTGGTGTACTCTAAATTTTTATATGACGTTTCGTTTCTTTCTGGCCATCATCAACTATCTAATTTCTTATAGGCGCCATATTGGATTTAGACATCTTCAGAAAGAGATTTTTTTTCTGATTTCAATAATGTACCACATGCTGACTAAAGATTTTGACATTAGGTTTTATTTGAAAGAATAAATTATAAGATTAAATAAGGTAGCCATTGAATTTCAATCTGTCAAACATTTCATTTATTGTTCATTAATAATACAAAAATGTCATACACTAACGAAGAGAAACGAGATATGATAAGTATTTTTTATTCTTCGAACCGAAATTCAACAGTAGCGAGTACAAGATTTCTACAATTATATCCAGAACGACAACAGCCTCATCGTACCATTTTTCTAGATCTCGACAGATATTTGGTCGAGAATGGATCATTTACTAAGCCGCGTAATGGTCAAGACAACAGGAATTTAAATGAAAATCGACAAGATATTTTACAAATGGTAAATTAAAAGCGTGTTTTCAAATTTCATGTTAATCTTGTATTTTTATAGATAAATAATAATCCATCAATTATACACGCGAAGTAGCGTCAGAATTAAATTTGTGCCAGTCCAGAGTTTGGAGAACTCTACATAAAAGTAGGTTTAAACCATATAGGATCCATGTTAGTCACTCTTTACTGCCTGGAGATAATTTGAGAAAGCTTGAATATTGTAATTGGTTAATGGGAAGGATAGAAAATGACGAAAATTTTTTAAGCAAAATCATCTGGTCAGATGAAACAAAATTTACAAATTATGGAATGTTCAACAGAAATACGGAGCACTATTGGGCAGTACAAAATCCCCGACAAAACAGGGCTAGAAGACCACAACATCGTTTTGGAATAAACGTTTGGATGGGTTTGGGATTTTTGCAAATCGTCTCTTAGGAACAGTTATGTATGAAGAACATTTAAATGGAGAAAGATATTTAAACATTTTACGTACATACGTATCTGACTATCTTGACGACAATATCCCATTAAATTAATTACAATATTTATGGTGGCAACAAGATGGCGCACCAGCACACAATGCAGCTGTTGATAGAAATTTCTTAAATTAAGAGTTTGCAAACCGTTGGATTGGAAATAGGGGAGTTGTTGAATGGCCTGCGAGATCACCTGATTTAAGTCCGCTAGACTTTTTTTATGGGGATATGTTAAAAATAGTATTTATAAAGTAGATGCGCCACAAAACATTGAAGAATTACGAGACAGACTTCAGAATGCCTTCGATGCAGTTCCTAGAAGAACTATACAAACGGCAGTACAAAATGCCAGAAGGCGTGCCCAATTGTGCATTACCGAAGATGGGCAGATAATTGAACATTTATTGTAATTGTTTATTGTTTACTTTTCTATGTATTTTTATTAATGTTTTTGTTATCTTGTACTCGCTACTGTTGAATTTCGGTTCGAAGAATAAAAAATACTTATCATATCTCGTTTCTCTTCGTTAGTGTATGACATTTTTGTATTATTAATGAACAATAAATGAAATGTTTGACAGATTGAAATTCCAAAGACTACCTTATTTAATCTTATAATTTATTCTTTCAAATAAAACCTGATGTCAAAAACTTTAGTCAGCATGTGGTACATTGTTGAAATCAGAAAAAAAAAACTCTTGATGATGGCCAGAAAGAAACGAAACGTCGTATAAAAATTTAGAGTACACCACTGGATAGAGGTTTAGAAATGGCCACAATGATGTGTTTTTACTTTTTCTCTACAAGGCCAAATGTCGGTGCTACAGGTAAAAGAAGAAAATGTGGTTTTCGCGTTTTTTTTTTAAATAACGAAGGTCATTTGTCACAGGTCTATTTTCTTTACGGATTTATAACAAACACAAAATTTAACAACTTTGCCAAATTTAAACCTATACTCTATCTCCAATAATAAGAGAGATCCCCATGGTGAGGGCCGAAAATGAATCAGCCTGTATATATATATATATATATATATATTTATATTGTCAGTCGCCGCCGGACAACATTGAATGCACTTCGCTGGTTTACAGCGATAAATAATAATTTTATAATGTCATAAATAGCCAGAAAGAGATCGTTTTACGATGTAAATTATAAATTGATAAAGGGATTTCCGGATTTAATATACAATGGCAGTATTATAAAATGTGCGATACACCGCTAATATGTTCTAGGAAATTTCACTACGAAAGACACGTAAATAGTGTAATGAATATAATCGCAAAGAAAGTGGGACGACATTTTTATTTCATTTATGTGTAACGTTCATACTAATGTACCGTTTAAGTTAGATAACGAATAACATCCTTCATTTTGAAAGAACTGCGGTTAAGGAACATTATCTAGCCGGACAAGATTACCAAATTTTCTACTAATATAAATGTTCTTTTGGGACTTAGAAGGAATCCTGTTCATAAATTACAAAGATAAAGGCGTTTCCGTAACTGGAGAATACTACGCTTCAGCCTGGAGCGGTTAAAAGCAGTCATTAAAGAAAAATTGACGAAAGGCCCTGCTCCTGCACGACAATGTCTCAGAAGAAATATACTAGCGATGAAGAAGTAAAGGACACAATTTCGGAGTATTTTTCAGACAAAGATAAAACTTTTTTTATGAAGTCATACACAAGCTAATTGAAAGATCTGAAAAATTGTATTGGGTTGCAGGTGAAAATATTGAGAAAGAAAAATAATTTTATATTTTTATTTTCTCTCCCTTTCGCCCATTCCGCGAACTTAAAAAAGCTACCTCGTACTTATTCTTTAATGAAACCCAACAAACTCGTTAAAAACTAATTTAGAGTTAATATTTACTTTTCAAATGAAACTAATTCTTATTAATACGTTTCCTTCTTTCAAATTCACCAACTCAAGGGCTGTAGAATTTGTCTGAATTTTGTTTTTATTATATTGAGTTGATGCATAAATTAGTAGCGCTTTTATTGAACTCGTAATGTATTAACTTAACAAACAAAATACATGATACATGAACTATTCAACAATATAGAAGGGCGGTTTGATTAATTCGCGTGATCGTACAAAAACAAAAGAATAAATAAAAATTAAATAAACAAACGTTATTTTTGTACATAATCTTTTCTTAATTCGATAGATTTGGTCCATCTGTGTTCAAGTTTCTTTATCTGTCTCGAAAGTGATTTTTTTCTAACCCTGCAAAATAATCGTCCACTGTTGAAGTTAGCTCTTCATTTGTACAGAATTTTTTGCCTCCGAGAAAATCACACAAATATGTCCAAAAGACGATTTGAAGAGCTTATTTTTTTTAATTCCTCGCCTATTTCATCGGTGTTTATGTATTTTATTTAGATAGTTGTTGTAGTTGTGTGAGCTGTTTGATTTATTTATTTATTATATTTCGAATATGTAGTTGAATAATCGAAGTAAATGATACACATATTAACATCTAAAGTTTATTTTGATATAAATACTTACGTATAGTGATAGTTCTACAAAAATTTCGCAATTTAAAATTTTTGAGGAATAGGAAGAATAAAAACAGAGAAACTTTGCAATAATATATTTTATCAAGTATGGTAACGTATACAAAAATCGATATCCAGTCTTTTAATAGGCTCTATTCATTTCAGAAAATTCCTTAAAATATATCACGACGTCCTTGAGGTATGCATTTGGAACGTGATAAGCGCTATGTTCAGCGAACTTGTCGAATGGATACAGAAGAGGCATTATAGACTGATATTGAACGGGACTGATGTAAACATATAATTGATAGGTTTCACCATTTGGACTGCCTCTAGGTAGCATGAATCTGTTTGGAAGTCCAAACACTAATTCACGACTTACATTTTCGTATTTTCCATGTTGTTGGAATGCTGTTGAAATACTGTTATACATGTCTTTGTAACCAGGGAAATCGTATGTGTACCAAGGAGATTCTTTGGAGCTGCGTGCAATGGTGTTTAGACCAGGTTGTAGTTTATAATCGAAACTATCAAGTAGCACGAAATTATGGAAATGCTTGTGCATGTCTATTACATGATACGGTTCGTCATATTTGGGCCCTAAGAAAATTTTAACTGTAACTGGTTCCGCTTGGGCACTTTTAACATCAATCTTAAACGAAAATGGTTTATGATTCAAACGTTGTTGGCGCACTTGTACCAAAATATTATCCTTTTCGAATTCCTCTTGGTTAACATAAAGAGCATTAGATATATCAGCATAAAAGTAATCAAAGTAAGTTATAAGTCTGTCTACGTCAACGCTTTGTATTTTAACACCTGGTAGCAATAAATCTTCATACGAATAAACTCCTTCATAGCTGAGGTAACGGTAATAGAAGTGGTTGAAAATGGTTTGACTGAGTTGGTAGAACATTGGATCACGTAATGTTGTTTCAGTTAGTTCTAAAACTGATGGAAGTCCTTTATACACATCCAAAGGTACATAAGAATAGCTAAATGCACGTTTAGCGTATCTTGACAAAGATCCATAATATCTTAAGTTCGGAGATTCCGGATTGCCTTGGATAACATTCATTAGCATTTTCAATCCTTCGGATCCTTGCAATGGTACTTTTTTGCCCTCTGTCTACAATGAAAGAAATGGAACATTTAAATAATAAATCGGTTAAATACGAATAATCGCACTTTTAAAATGTATTCTTAAAAAATATTTGAGAAAGCTAAATAACAATTTAGAACTAAATATTCAAAAATAGATGAATATATTTTACACTTAAATAAGACACAGTAAGTCTACGATATCGTAAGTGGATTACATAATACACCGAAAAAAGTATAGAAAAGACGGAAAAGATGCATAAATTGATAATGAAAAATTCATGAAAAGTCACATCTATCCCGGAATGTGTGAATACATTTCGCTCTTATTGGAGCTCGTCAACACAGACATTACTTTCACTTTTATACCTCGCGTGTATATAGTTAATATATTTTTTCTACAAACACCGTTAAAAGTTGACATTTTAACACGGCCAACCTCAATTAAAAATGTAATATTATTAAGTAGCGTGTTAAAAGTAAATCACTTTTAACACTAGTGTTAAAAGTAAATTGACATGACAGTTTGTCAAAAATGACAACATATATTAAAGTGATGTTTATTACTAAAAGAAAATTACATATTTCTTGGATAATTAATATTAAATGTACCTACAGTTTGTGTAATTCAAGATATTTATTTCCTGTGTTGCAGTACTTTCAGAATTATTATTCTCGCTATTACTTCATTTTCTTTATTAAAATACGAACTCATCTTTTGTGCAAATTGTGACAAATTAATTTGACGTAATTTAACGGTTGCGTCCAGTTGTGTCAAAACGTATTCATGAGCTCTCAAATTTGGTCAGTGGAGTTTCATTATATTTTATAATAAAAATTGTGTTTGTAGAAAAAATATTGTACGATACACATGTTAAAAATGCTAAGTTATTTCACTCGTAAATTGCGACACTCGCTAACGCTCGTGTCGCAAACTTTTACTCGTGAAATAAAATTGCACTTTTAACACTTGTATCGTAAATAACTATTTTATACATATATTGAGTTAATTAAAAAATATTAAATCTGACTTTTCATTCTACTTAGATGGACAATACTTTGTTGAACAGCTCTTCTAGTTTTGTTTTTGTTGTTCTATAACCTCCGTACACTTCAATCGCTCCATAATAGATATTTATGTATTAAGGGAATAAACGACAGTTTTAATCCCGAGACAGTAAGTAATGCCTGAGCGACCGAAGGGAGCGAGGGCATTTTCTGTTGAGGGATTATAGACGTTTATTCCCGAATTACATACAAAACTTTTCTCCCGACCTTAAATGTAATAATTTATTTCATTATTAGTTTGACAGTTGATTGATAGATTGATCTGATGTCATTCAATTAAGTTGGTTTGTCATGAAAATGTGCATAGTTTCTGGTTACTAAGGTAAAACGAGTTTGTTTGTGTCTTATTTTTTTCCAAAAAACTCAGTCCGTTTAAGTTATTGTCCAAAAATGAATATTAATGGCAGTGAAGGAGAATAAAATTCATATCGCAAGAAAAATTTTACAAGTAAATGAGAACGAACCTTGCACAAGCACTACTGTAAGCAACCGCCAAGTTAAGATATCAGATGATTGTCCATATATAAATATTGTAAACTCATCTAATGTTACTATTACGATTACAAAATAAAATTGATTGATATATTTTAATGCTTCGTCAATCTGACAGTTAAATTAATTTTGACTTAAATAAATGAACCAAAAGTCATTCACTACAGTATTCACTTTATTCCCTAGGGAAAATCGAATATTTTATTCCCTAGAGAATAAAGTAGTCTAATATATGTTAATTGTCAGATGTATAAGATGACACTTTATTCTCGGTCGGGAGAAAATTCTTTTTATTTGTTCATTTCACCTTGGATACGGTTACCATAAACACGGTCATAACTCCCGTGGGCGTAATAATCGAGCAGTATGCCCCATAACTAAAGACGGCAGACTATGTGCCCGGTGCATGGTGACAAGAATCATTTCACCATCTGTACTAAATATTATTTTTCATTCCTCTCGCTTTGTTTACATATCGGAGCAGAAAAACATATATTTAGTAGTTTCCTAAATATTTCCATACATGCATTTATCAAAAAGATAACAGAATTTGAACATATATTTTACAGTTCTAAATCAAAATAAAAAAAAAACATTATTTTGTATTTCTAACAATGAACGAAACATTTATTCTAAAGAAAAAGTGGTATTATTGGCAATAACAGATGCACCTTCAAAACATATTTATATTATAGTATCCAAAACAATATTTAGTACACATGGTGAAATGATTCTTGTCTATCTGGCACATAGTCTGCCGTCTTTACCCCATAACGCCCGGTAATTTATGGTTTTTAATGTTGTGTGAGTGTAAATAAGGCGCGAGAAGAAATTATATACCTTTTACAGAACTAATAAGTTTACCAGTGGCGGCTGGTACTAAAGGGCACGTGCCCACCCAGCCACCAAGATAAACAGAAATAAATTCGCATGTAATTTAACTTAATTAATTAATTATAGTTAACTGAAAAATATTAAATCTGACTTTTCATTCTCCTTACATGGACAATACTTTAAATCTGACTTTTCATTCTCCTTACATGGACAATACTTTGTTGAACAGCTCTTATATTTCTGTTTTTGTTGTTCTAAAGCTTCCGTGCACTTCAATCGCTCCATAAATTCTCTTTAAATTTTTTCTTTCTCATATTTCGAGTTTTCTGTTCATAATTGATATTCCACAAGCATAAATAACGATGGCCCTTAATTTTCTTTGGTACAATCGGATTTTCGATGTTCTAATATTTTTTCTATTTTAATAATAATAAGTAATAATCAAGCATTATGACCCATAACGCCCGGTAATTTATTTACGGTTTTTAATGTTGTGTGAGTGTAAATAAGGCGCGAGAAGAAATAATATACATTTTGCAGAAGTAATAAGTTTAGCAGTGGCGGCTGGTACTAAAGGGCACGTGCGCACCCAACCACCAAGATAAACACAAAGAAATTCGCAAGTAATTCAGTGCATTATTTTATTTTATTATTTTTACGTATTTTTATAACGATGGTATCTAAGTTTCCTTCCGCACCACAGACACTATGTCAACGCTCAAAATTATGTTTCGGGGCACGATTTCAGATGTACCTATTCCGAGTATGGATCAGCCGGCTCCGCTTATCTTCGCCATATGCGCTTATGCCATGGGTTTGGGGCACAAAATAGCTCGACTCCAGTTAACGTCTGGCATGCATGTGACTGTATTGTTTTCGAGGCGTATCGCACGTGTATGATTTCAAAGGCTTGAAGTGACGTTTATTGCTAATGATGGAAGTTAACTGTGTGCAAAATCTTTTAAAATTAAAAGACTCGGTGATGAGTGGTAAGACAAATGGTGTCCAAGCTATTATCAAAAGAACATTTCCACATGTACATTATATTCATTGTTACGCGCATAAATTTAATTTAATTATTGAACGAGCGGCCAGTGCAATAAAAATGTAAAAATTTTCTTTGCAAATTTGCAGTAATTTTCAAGTTTTTTTTCTCGATCGCCAAAGCGAACGGTAATTCTTGATGAAATAGTCAAACGTAGATTACCACACGCTGGATTTTCAAAAGTCGAACTGCGAACATATTATTTGAACACCAGGATTCTTTCAAGGCATGTTTAGACAAAATTATTGACGAATATGGGATGAATTCAGTTACTATTAGTGAAGCAAGTGGTTTATTGAAACATTTGAATTGCCCGGAATTTCTTTACTTTTTGAAAATATTTCATTTCATCATACCACATGTTGAAATATTATTTATCAGACTCAAATTGACAGTGCTCAACTGCAGAAGGCAATTGAACAATTCCAACAGCAAATTATTCACATTAGAAATTTAAGAAATTCTACTGACAATGACAATCAAGAACGCAATAATGAAGAACCTGCAAGGAAAAGACAATGGCAATTATATTTCCCTCGGTCGACATTCATCCCTCGGGCTGAATTAACGTCGACCTCAGAGCAATATAATACCCATAACGCCCTTGGTACATAATAGTATATTACGTAACTAGAGTTGTAAATAGCATATTACGCACGAGTAAAGAAGTAATTTCACGAGTGCGTAATTGCTTTACAACTCAAGGTTTGTACAATACTTTTTCTACCATGGCGGTGGTAGAAAAAGTATTGTATAAAACTTGAGTTCCTGATATCCTGATAAAATTTCTAAACAAATACATACATTTTGTTTAAGACAAGGTTGTGAAGATAGAAATATCAGATATATAAAATCAGTGTCACCAAGGTAAGATCTTTAAGAACCAAAATTTCTTTTCAGAACTAAGAAAATCAGTTAAAAAAGTACACACAATGCTAAAATAAATTACATTTAAATTTCATGATTGAGCGTTAGCCACAAGAAAAGAGAGCTGTTTCACTACTTTTATTGATTTTTTTAAATTGACGGTTAAATGTGTTTGTGGGCGGAGTTAATTTACAGCACACGTGCATAATGAAGCATTTACTAGAGGGGTTGTTGATGCGATTTTCGCTATTTACACTAGCCAATAGACAAATAACTATATTGTTGTCATTTGATTGTAAGAATTTAAGTACATTTAACAGAAATTATATACTTACGTAGAAAAGAAAAATGCTACGCAAACAACATGCCTATATTGTATACAATTGACAAGACATATTAGTTTCAGTGTCACTCATGTTTATATTTTTTAATAAAATATCAAGGAATGTTCACGAAAATTAATAAATAATATTTCGCGAATAGCAACATTTAAATTTGGAATTGTTGCGTACTTTATATGAAAATAAAACCCTGAGCTTTCAAATTAAATCATTTCAATTTATCAATGTAAAAAATGCAAAACAGAAAGAAAGTATAAAAAACTTGTTTCATAAAGCTTTTGTCGCACTGGTTCTTTAGAAAACTCGCAGCTTCCTGCAGCTCTATTTAATTTCACTAACATTTTTTTTCTATTTCCTTCTCGTCATCCACTTTACATGTTATCGTTACTCCTAGATAATAATTTGTTCCACCTTCTCTACGAAATACTTTCTATTTCCTGCACAGTTATATCTAAATCAGCGGTTCCTCGTCTATCTTGATCTTTTATTACCATATGCTTTGGTTTTTTCTCATTAATTTTTAAGCCATATTGTCATACTTTTTCCTACAGTAACATAAACAGGCTGTCACACAAAAACCGCCCCAAGCTGTAACACTGTTATTTATATTTCGATTTTCATGAGATAGGTACCAAATGAAATGATTTGATGAGTACTATGTTTGAGGCTACATTTACTTTTTTCCAGCGTCATCTTTAATTCCTAGCGATTGTCACTTTTATTTTTCAAATTGCGCGGTATATATTTTTTGCATAATTGAATAGAGATTTTTTTCCTGAATCCATTGATGTGCAATACATCAACTTTAGTTAAATTTAGAAGAAAAAAAATTATTAAAACACTGTCCGTATGTGTTATACTGTAGTGTACGATGGAAAAATAACGCATTACGCATGGATGAATTACCGCTGGCGGAACTGCGTGAAATATATTTTCAACAAGACGGTGCTACTCCCCACAATGCACGAATAAATGTTGGTTGGTTGAATAGAAATTTTAATGAACAATGGATTAGCACATATGGATCTATTCGTTGGCCTGCGAGTTCATCTGATTTTACGCTTCTAGATTTTTGGGTTTGGGGATATCTCCAAGATCGAGTTTATTTAACAGTACCACAGAATGTAAACTATTTACGAAACCGAATTATTGAAACTTATCGGGAAGTATATGTACCCTCAAACATAGTACACATAAAACCATTTCATTTGGCACCTATCTCACGAAAATCTAAATACAAATAACAAAGTTACAACTTGGGGCGTTTTTTGTGTAACACCAGTATATTTTTTTATGCTACACGTTACCTATGCAGCACATGACAGAGTATGTGAATACATCAGGGCTCATTTTCCAAATGTTGATAAGTTAGTTTCATCATTTCTTAAAGCTGAGACAAAAAGTTGATGCTATATTTAGCAGAAATTCAAATTTGAATATATTATATCAATTCTGCACAGAGCCGATTGAAAAATCTATACATTCGAAATATGGTGCACTTTTGCAACATTTTAATCACGAACCAGTTGTGATGTGAAACGGACATTTTCTATTTTTAAAGACGTTTTAACATCTAAAAGAACTAATTTAACACAGGAACACCTTAAAGAAATTTTAGTTGTTCATAGTAACGTTTTACACTTTCTATGTTTCACAGAAAATACATAGTTTTGAATTTTGTTCTTTGTAAATTATTTTTATTCAAAATTCGATACGCAATTTGCTTGTCAGCATTGCTTTTGTTACAGCAGTAGTTGCTGCCGGTTACCAAACCGTTTATTACATTCGCTCTGTTGTGCATTGACAGATACATATTAACTGTATAAATAGGTATGTGCCACTTATGCAATGACCACACGTATCAAATTATTCGAAACTCACGGATCGCTTACAGGCACAAACCGATTGCGAATACAAGGCATACGCTTATGGACTATGAATCATAAATCGCTCGAGTCCGCTTTCTGTTCATTAAACACTTCTTTTACTTCAACCAAAATGTTTTTCTTTTCCTATTAATTGTAATGTTATGTGATCTGTGTTTAGAGTTAAATGTTCATTTAAACATGTTGATAATATATTTGCGTTACTTTTAAATGTTATTTAATATAATTGTCTTTTTAAATACGTTGATAACACCGGCCGTAAGATTGAGTAATTCAAAAGAAATCACTGTACAACTTTATAATAGTACAAATAAACAAACATCGCAAAAGCTTAATATTGAGGAGAAGATATTAAAACTTGTAATACACTAACAAGAATGTATTAATGAATTCGCTTTAGATTGAAAACGAGTGTTAACGAAATGGTTTTTGTACGTATATAAATATATACCGTGATATCATAAAGTTTCTAGGACGAAGATGGCTTTGTAATATAAATTGTATATCTGAACTTAAGTTAGGAATTATAACTCTGTTTTGTAAATTATTTTGACAGTGACATTATCTGTCATCCATTAATGTGTTAGAATTGCTGAAAGCAAGTTTGAACGTCGAGTTTGAAACATAGCACATTCGAGTAAATTCAAATATGGTTTACAATATAGTGCAAAAAGCGTACATGATTGAAGCCTATTTTCGGAGTGGAGTGCGAATTGATGGAATTTGGGTGTACAGTCAACGTGCATGTTTGGATGATTTTAGAGAGCACTTTCCAGAGTTAGCTGTAATTCCCAAAGATTTTTATAATTGCCTTTCCAATTGTGTTGGTGTGTTTCGTGAGACTGGTTCTGTTGGTCATAAATCACGTACTGGTAGACCAACTGTTCGTTCGGAACAAGTTATAAATGATGTTCGTCAACGTATGGTAAATGAACCCACAATAGTTATTTACGAATTAAGTGCGTGAAATCATATTTCGCGAATGAGTGACCAGTTTAAAGCGCGAGCCGCAGGCGAGCGCTTTATGGACACGAATTCGCGAAATATTTCACGCACGAAGTTTGTACAATATTTTTTGTACGAGAACTATAAACAATAATAATATTTATCTAAAATATAAATATAATTTCAAAATTTTTATATTTATATGTATTTTTAACATTATTACTAGTATGTGTCAGTATGGCCGAGCGGTCTAAGGCGCCAGACTCAAGGTTTAGCTTGCCCGTTATACGGCTTCTCGAGCGTTCTGGTCATCTCTGAGGGCGTGGGTTCGAATCCCACTTGTGACAATTTTTTTTTTAGTTTTCTATAAATTTAAAAAATAATATTTGTTGCTGTTCTGACATTGAATTACATACCTTCCAAATATAACAATTTCTATTTCATTTCCTTTTATTTTCATAGAAAAACAACGAACTGGGTAGCATATTATTAAGGTTAGGGATTTATGATTTTAAAATGTCACTAAATTAATCAAGTTCCAGGAAGTACCAATTTACTTTTACGCACTCGTGCGTAAAGTGACTTTTTACGCACCCAAATCGAATCGTGAAATGACAGGTTTTGATAAGCGAGTACAAAAAACCTTTGAAACGCCTTTCTCAAGAGATTGGACTTTCTTATGGAACATGTCAGAAAATTGTAAAGAAAAACTTACACATGCATCCGTATAAGATGCAATCACATCAGGCTATTTTGCCGTTAGACTACCCTAGACGTCGTGCGTACTGCCAGTGGTTTGCAAATAACTTAATAGAAGATGATGACCTGCTAAATTTGTCATTTTTCTCTGATGAAGCATGGTTTCATCTTTCGGGGTATGTCAATTCCCAAAATACTCGAATGTGGAGTAGTGAAAATCCTCATATTTTTATTGAATCGTTTCTCCATAATGCGAAACTTGGTGTTTGGCTAGCAGTTTCTCGCCGCAGAGTTGTTGGCCCTATTTTTTTTAATTTTACAATTAATGCTGAGAGGTATAGACACATTCTGAATGAATTTATTGAACAGTTGCATGATGATGAATTGCAATATGGATACTTTCAACAAGATGGTGCAACGGCACACACAACACGAGAAAATATTGCTTTTCTTCGTGAGTTTTTTGACGATCGGTTCATAAGTTTACATACGGAAGTTGAGTTTCCACCACGATCACCTTGTTTGACAATTATGGACTTTTTCGTGTTTCCTCACCTAAAGAATAGAATATTTAAAACTCCTGTTGCTAATTTGCAAGATATGCAACAAAGAATTATTGACGAATATGCATTAATAACGCCCGCAATGCTGAAAAATGCCTTTAACAGCATGAAAAGGCGTGTCGCATTGGGAATTGAAAATAACGGACAACAATTTCAACATTTGCTTTAATTTTGCCTTTTTTTATTAATAAAATTTTGAATACAAGCTGAGCTTGTTTTATTGTATCTTTATTAAATCAAATGACATATTTATTGATGTCACGATGACACTATCAAAATAATTTTCAAAAATTAAGGTTAAGTTACCAGTATGATAATATGGATAAAGTTTAGACATATATTTTCTATTTCAATGCCATCTTGGACCCAGAAACTTTATGATATCGCGGTATAACCAAATTAATGTATATGAAATCTAAAGTACTTATGTCAATGAATTTTTTACTTACATCTATGAAATAACCCATATCGATTGCATCCATAATTCTTCTAGAATACTCTTGTAAAATCTTCGAGGACTGAGTGTAGTTATAACTGAACGGTGTAATAGGTAAATAGTGAGGACTCATGTATTCATAACCTTCAGGACGCACTGGAAATCCTAATCCATTGGGATAAGTGAGCGATGGGTAATAGCCTGTTGGCAGAGGCTTTTTAAAGTCAAGATGTGGTATTTCTCCCAAACCATTCGACAGTCTTTCTAGATAATATTTAGCCAAAATTTGTTGGTACACGAAATACTGTAATGATGGACGCTTCAACGGATAATGGCTCATAATATCTTTTAACCAAAATGGATAATAGATATTGTAATAATAGTAGAATGCGTTAACCCCTATATCCTCCATGAAATAGGACATTAGGTTTTCGCTGTTAACGTACGAGGAGTAATCAGTGTAATTAGCGGTGATAACATAACCTATCACAGAAAAAAACATTAAATGTCTAAATATCATTGTAATTATTCATTTATTACTTTGCATTGGTTGATCTGCAGAATATGGCTTCAATTTCTGCTTGTAAATTTGGGCCTGTTGTATGACTTCACTACTGAAAAAGTATTGAGGATAGATTTCATAGATTGGTGGTAACGAAAATTGTTTTGTATCCGGACGCTGGACCAGTGCAACAGACAAAACATAAACGAACATTCCTTCGTTGATGTGTTGGCGTGCCCAAATTGCTACTTTTAAGAACGACTCAAAGTCTTTTGCATAATAAAACAGTTTGTAAAGAACTTTAGCTTGAATCTGATGAGCCTCGAAATAAATGGAAAAAATCTCTCCTTTAGGCAAGAAATAGTTACTGTAGAATTTGAAGAATTCTTTCGGTACTTCAGGTTTCTACAACCAACAGAACATATATATTTAAAGTTAATTTATGTAGAACATAATTATAGAAATACTTACAATGTAATATTGTTCATCTTGGACGTTAAAATTTTTTTCAATTTCGAGGTACTCTTTATAGTAAGCCGGTTGGTTTACATATTTGAATAGTTTTAATAGGTCTTTTTGTCTCTCCAAAAATACTTTATCACCTGTAAATGAATAAATGTTATTAAAAAAAAGGAAATAAATGTGGATGGAGGAAAAATCGGAGATTTTAAAGACTTTAAACACTTCAGAAATTTAGGCAATGAATAAAGCAATATAATAAAGCCAGCAAATAGAATTTGCTATTCAATACAAAAGAAACATTACCAAAACTAAAACAATACTAATATTGGACCATAAATGAAAAACAGTTAAAGATAATGCAAGCAGCAAAAACGAAATATTACAGAAAATCCATACGAATGATAATAGAAAAGAGAAGAAACAAAATACAAAGAAATAAAATGGCTTTAAAAAGCTTTTAAGCTTTAGAAAACTTCAAATTCTGACAGTTGTCATACAAAAATTAAAATTATAAAGGCTTATATTTTTATTCCATTATTCCACTAATTAGTGCATTCCGAATTTCCGGCAACAGTACCCTAATCTGCCCATTACTTCGCGCAGCTGCAAAAACATTCAAGCTTGTGTTATTAAATTTGATGAACAGGGGCAATAACTCGTAAACCTGGCGGTGGAGCACCTACAAAAGCGAACAGCAAATTGCATAGACGATATTCGACGTCGAATGGACAAAAAATCAATCGCAAAACTATCACAAGTTCATTTGTCAGTGGGAACATGTCATACTATTTTAAAAAAGGACGAAGTTGTTTTCATATAAAATTCAAGCAGTTTCGGAACTCAAACAGGTAAATTTTGTTACAAAAACACAGTATTGTCTACGGTTTTTAAATAACATAAATGATAATTACATTCTCGAAAAATGCTTCTTTTCGGATGAAGCTTGGTTCCATCTTTTAAACAATATTTAAATAAGCAATATATTAGAATTTGATCTGCAAAAAATCCTCATGAATTTGTGGAAATTATGTTACACCCATAAAAAATAAACGTCTGTCTAGCAGTTTCAAAAAGACGAATTATTGGGCCTATATTTTTTAATCGAACCATAACTGCTGAAAGATCGAAATGAATTATTAGAGCCGTTTATTAATGAACTTCGTGATGATGAACTTACGGAAAGATATTTCCAGCAAGATAATCCACCAGCGAACAAATCTCGAGAAACAATAGCTTTTATGCAAGAATTTTTCGATACGAGAATTATTAATTTCCCCCAAGGTCTCCAGATATGCCAATTTTGGACTATTTAATTTTTTTATATTTAAAGAAGACAATTTTCAAGACTAGACATCACACAATCAAAGAGCATCGTAATTCTATTGTGAATTCTTGTGCTGACATAACCACTAAATCCTAATAAATGGCTTTGAAAGCATGAAGCGGAGAGTTCAACTTTGTCTTCAAAATATTGTCAACATTTGCAACATCTGCTTTAGTATTATTTTCTTTTAATTTTGACTATTGTAATAAATATTTTTTGAAAAACTAGATTACTAATTATTAAACACATTTACATGACATAACCAAACTATCAAAATTATACGTTTGTGGCAGATTACGTACACTGTCACCAACCATTAAAAAGCATGAAGAAGCATGAAGAAAGTTTTTGAAGGCACGATACTTATTGTTCGATATTATTAATTATTAATAGTTACTAAATATTAGTAGTTATGTATTCTTGAATAGCATTTATAATGTCAAAATTTAGCATATTGATGCATATTTGTCTATATGTATTAGAGCATATTTGTCAATATTTTGTGCATATTTTTGTCATATTTTGCTATTTTTACATGCATATAATCCGAGCTTTAGTTATCTGGCTATCATAAAGCCCAAAGATCTGCAAAACCATTGCTATATAGAGAAATAGGACTAATTACAAATAAAAAGATCGTATTTATTGTTAAAGTTTGGATTTTTTTCACTCCCCGGTATATTGCAATATACATAAGTAACATGAGAGCAAAATGAATTGAGGTAGTAGGACGCTGCGGTTCGCTGATCGTATTTCGTGAATTATAAAGTAAATAAATCTTACTGACAGCACTTAAATGTCTCCTTGATACAAATTTAATTTACAACTTAAAATATTTATAAAATGTTATACAAATGTCATGTTTTATATTTTATTGAAAAGTTTACAATAATTGTTGAAACTGTTGTCCCTCGGCATTCAAACATAAATTTACGCGCCGCTTCATGTTTTCAAAAACCTTTTGTAAAATAAATCCGTCTACTAACTCGCACGGTCGCACGATATTGTTCCGTAAATCGTCTATTGTATGCACTGGATTTTTAAAAATAAAGTTTTTTAAGTATGGAAATAAAAAGTAATCCAGAGGAGTTAAGTCACACGATCTTGGCGGGAAACGGTCAACACTAATAATTCTTTCATCAAGAAATTCACATAAATAATTTATTGTTTCACGGGCAGTGTGTGGTCGTGCGGAATCTTGCTGAAAGAAACCTAACTGTAACTCGTCATCATGCAGTTGATTTATGAATGTTTCCAGTATATTATTGCGATATCTTTCACAATTTATAGTTCCTTCGAAAAAGATCGGACCAATAAGCCTTCTACGTGACATGGCACACCAAACCCCTATTTTTACAGGATGCAACGTTGTTTCCCTATAATAATGCGGATTGTGTGTTGCCCACATACGCATATTCTGAGCGTTTATGTAGCCGTTCAGGTGAAACCACGCTTCGTCGGTGAAAAACGTTTTATCCAAAACATCGTCGTCGTTAAGATTTGCATTAAAGAAACTGCAATAGGCAACTCTTCGAACGTAATCTGGCGGCAATAGTTCTTGATATAATTGAACCTTGTAAGGATGCATACCAATATCGCGTTTAAGAATACTGCGGCAGGTTCCATAACTTATATCCAACTGTTGTGCCAGTCTTCTGACAGATGTTGTAGGTTGTTCTCTAATTGCGTTTCTTGCATTATTAACAACATTTTGGGTCCTAACTCGAGAAGATCTTCCCCCTTTCCATTGTCTTTTTACAGACCCAGTTGTTCGAAAGTTATTTATAATTCTCAATAGGTCACGAGAAAAGTTCTTATTTACTAAAACAACTTCAGGAAAACGTTGTTGGAATTCTTCCTTGCACATTTCTATTGAATAATACCATTCACCGTTTGGCAAACGTCGACCGTTACGAAAGTAACATTCTAAAATGAACACCATTTGTTCTCGAGTAAACATTCTGAATGTAATTATACTGTTTTTTTTTTTTAAATTGTATTGAAAGAATTAATAATTCACACTGACAGTCTGTCATTAAATGTTTGACAGAAAAATATTGTGAATATAATTCACGAAATACGATCTACGAACCGCAGCCTCCTACTACCTCAATTCATTTTGCTCTCATGTTACATAATCAACATTGTTATATTCTTTATTAAAATACTATAAAATAACTTAAAATACTCAAAATAAACGAAAAAAATTTGAATATTTTTATTCGTTAATTTAAAAAAATTCTTTTAATAACACCGAATTTGACTTTTATGCATATGGTTTAATGTGTATCATTTTATTTATTTGTGGTCATAATAAACTACTAACAAATTTGAACAGTTAATGTAGCTTAACTGTCCCAAAAAAGTCAATCAGTACTTGTCCATAAAAATTAAATTTAACGTAACAATAATATTTTTATTAAAAAATTTACCGCATTTTACCATATCTTATCGTAAGTAAAAGTGCAAAAATTATTTAAATATATGCATAACGAACTACTTAAGCTCGTTAAAGCAGTAACTTTGCAAGTTCTTCATGTACTTACCAACCACTTGCTTTGGGAAGTGGTGGACCGCCGCTGTTATGGCCGTCAACGCCAACAAGAAAAAAATTACCACCTTCATCATCAGTCTGCAAGGCACTACTCTGCTTTTTGGTGTACAGGTACCGACTATTTATATCATTTCTTATCCCAAACAGATTAACACTACGACCTTTTTTTAAATAATTACAGATAGGACAATTTTATTTTAATTTTTACCGCAATTATTATTGATCTCTGCATTTTATAAATAAATAACATCTTAATAGTGTCTTGATATGACTTAATTATGTAATTAATGCACGCCAATTAATTTAAAAAAAAAAATACTTATCTACATCCTTCTCTAAATTGGAAGAGTTAAATTACGCGGGCTAATTATAACACCTAATCGAAATTTCAACATTCATTTCTAAAACGTTTTTAAATGCAGACACTACTTTTCTATTTTTTTGATAATTTTACATAAAAGATTTAAAAAATGTAATTAAAAAAATTTAACTTTATTTCTTAGATATCGTTAAGCTATTGAAATATCGAATAGTAGATTCCATCGTTATTACTATTGTGTATTCTTTTATGCATTTGGAATGTAATTGCATTACCAAAACACAATCAAACTTATATTATAAAGTAATAGCTGCGGTATTAGTACCTACCACTAATTTTAATAAACTGATTTAATTTGTACAAAAAAACAGTCACTCTATTGTATGAAACTTCTTCTGAGTAAACGCAACGATCCGAATGTATGAATATTTCTCCCGCTTCGAATACAATTCCCCTGAATGCTGTAGGCGCGTCAACATCGATGTCATACATATAGCAAGCGCCAATTAAGTTGACGCGAGGAAGGGGTTTAGCAACAGACTGTTTTGTGATTGGCTTAACATCGATGTCATACATATAGCAAGCGCCAATTAAGTTGGCGAGAGGAGGGGGTTTAGCAACAGACTGTTTTGTGATTGGCTTAACGCGTTCAGGGGATTTTTATTCGGAGCGGGAGAAATATTCGTACATTCAGGCCGTTGCGTTTGCTCAGAATCAGGCGGTATATGCATACTATAAGGTGTCCCAACAGGAACTTGGCGATTTAAATTCCAAATAACATGCGTAGTATTTAGAAATTCAACGATTTATTAACGTAAACATAAAATAGAAACCCTAAAATTATATGTGGAACAAGATATCGGATAAATGTCCACCGTGACTTCTATTGCACACAGCGATTCTTTTTTTTAAATTTTCAATGACTTTATCACACATATGCAAGTTAATCTCGCCAATAGCCGCACGAATGTTATTTTTTAATTCATCAATTGTCTGTGGATTATTTGTGTAGACTTGATCCTTAAGGAAACCCCAAAGGAAAAAGTCCAGCGGTGTTATGTCGCAGGATCTTGCAGGCCAATCCACGTCACCATCACGAGAAATCACACGGCGAGGGAATTTCTCCTGCAGTAAATTTAGAGTTTCCCTGGCAGTGTGACAAGTGGCCCCATCTTGTTGAAAGTAATGATTGTTGAGGTCCATATCTTCCAAACGAGGCCATAGAAAGTTATTCAACATCTGTCGATACCGCTCCCCATTTACAGTTTCTGCTTCTCCATTCTCATTTTCAAAAAAGTAAGGTCCAAGAACACCATTGGCCGAGAAACCGCACCATACAGTGACACGTAGTGGGTGCATGGGTTTTTCAATAATCTCTCGAGGATTTTCACGCCCCCAAATGCGGCAGTTTTGTTTATTTACGTAACCCCCTATGTGAAAATGGGCTTCGTCACTGAATATGAGTCGCTTACAGAATTCGTCATCAAAATCAGTTTGCTCCAAAATCCAATTGGCAAAGATACGGCAGTGGTGATGGTCCCTGGGCTTCAATTCTTGTGTTAACTGGATCTTGTATGCGTGTAGCCGAAGGTCTTTTGTTAAAATTCGTTGCAGAGATGATCTTGAGATGGCCAATTGCTGTGACCGATGACGAATTGAAGTTTTTGGACTTTCGGTCACACTTTCATTCACCATAGCGATATTTTCAACTGACCGAACGTTACGAGGACGTAGTGGTGTCTTTACATCGATAACAGAACCAGTTCGCTTAAATTTTGCCATTAAATTTCTAATTGCCGTATTGCTGGGAATATGATTCTGATGAAAAACAACGCGTAGTCGACGAATTGTGTTCGTAATGGAACGACCATTTTCATAATAAATTTGAACAATTTGGATACGTTCTTCAGTCGTGAAACGTTGCATGATGACTTTTACAAGTTTATAGATGACATATACCAAATATTAGGTTGCTAAGTTAGTGTTACCTTATTTGAAAATAATGTGAAATTTAAATCGCCAAGTTCCTGTTGGGACACCTTTATATTCACGATGATTACATATGACAGCCAAAAAATTTTTTATTTTTTTAAATGGAAATAATATAATTTTTTAGACAATTCGGAATCTTTATTAAGTTCTGAATATGAATGCGTACTATTTTCATGGAGTTAGATAATAAAAATATTGAGAAAAAAATAAAATTTAATAAAAGTAAACAAACTACAAAATTAAATTAAATGCTCAAGGTGACGTCCTTCTACGACCTGACGGTGTCCTAAACGTTCCCAAAAATGACGAATTGTATTTTGTAAACTATTAGGTGGTATGGCTTGTATCTCACGAGTAATTTTTGCTCTCAAATCCTCTAGGTTTCTCCTTGTATACTTGCGACTTCAAGTGTCCCCAAAGAAAGAAATCCAATGGATTTAAATCGGGAGACCTAGCGGGCCAATCAATAAAACCCGGACGTCCAATCCAACGACCGGGAAAAATTGTGTCTAAATACTGTCGAACATTAATAGCATAATGTGGTGGTGCTCCATCTTGTTGAAACCATAGATTACGGTTTGGCATGCTTGGAAATAAAATCAACAGATCTGGTAAAATATGGTTACGCAATAAATGTAAGTAACCATCACCATTTAGGTTGTGTTCCAAGAAGTACGGACCTGTGATTCGTTGCCCAACAATGCCAGCCCACACATTAAGCTTGTGGCGATGCTGTGTATGATTTTATCGCATCCAATGTGGATTCTCAGACACCCCCAATAACGGCAGTTATGCCTATTTACAAATCCATTTAGACAAAATGTAGCTTCGTCAGAAAATACGATGTTGTTTAAAAAATTTGGATCGTTATTGGACAATTCCATTATTGTTTCACAAAACTGTAATCTTCTGACCGGATCATCTTCGTTAAGTTCGTGCAGTAAGTGTATCTTATAGGGCTTGTATTTGTTCGCTTTTAATATTCGTCTAATAGATCTGCTACTCATATCATTTTCTAATCCTAGTTAAGTGGTTGACGTAGTGGGATTTTCCGTTACAGCAAGTAAAACATGAAGAGATCGGTCTTCATTAGTGATTTCTTTTGGTCGGCTAGCTTTAGGTATATCTCTAACATCGCCCGTTTCTATAAATTTAGTGACCAATCTCGAAACTGTTGATTGAGCTATAGGATCTCGATCCAAATAAACATTATTGAATAAAGTGCAAAGTTCGTGATGTGAACGTTGCCTGTCACCATATCCGACAATCATAAGAATTTCTATTCTGTCTTTAGTAGTTAATTTGACCATTTTCACACAAAACACGTATTAAAAAAAGCAAGTTTTACGATGGAAACTATTTTATTGTGAAACGTCAATAATTCAATGACAGTCAAAAAATCTACAATTTCCAAAGCAATCTACAAAATATTGCACTAGTCCAAATGTCCGTTTATTAAATTTTATTTTTTTCTCAATATTTTTATTATCTAACCCCATGAAAAAAGTACATATTCATATTCAGAAATTAATAAAGATTCCGAATTTTCTAAAAGAAAATATTATTTCCATTAAAAAAAAAATTTTTTTTGCTTTCATATGTAATCATCATGAAAAAAAAAACGCAAATGATTGAAGCCAATACAAAATAACTTGTCAAAAAACTTTTGTTGACAACATTTTGTTCTAAAGTTTATATTTACGGAATTATTAGACTGATGCGTTACTTCTGCCCAACCCCGTATATATATATATATATAGTAAATTCAATTTGCTGGCAATTTAAGGTCTGGGCTCTCCTTTAGCTGCTCCTATTGCAAATCTGGTAATGGAATATTTGGAACAAAACGTTATCAATTTTAGACTTCCACCCCATTTTCTTCAAAAGATATGTTGACGATATCATAACATGTATTCCGACTAATAAAATAAACTATCTTTTAAATAAATTCAACAATTTTCACAACAAATTTGAAGAAGAAATTAATAACAGTATTAATTTTCTTGATATTTCTTTAAGCTATGATAGACAGGGTACTATTTATACAAATTGGTGTAATAAATCCACTACTTCTTTTCGATATATGAATTACCACTCAAATACTCCTACAGTATTCAATAAAATGATTATAAATAATCTGACTGATAGAGCAGTAAAACTATCACATACTCAATACAGAAAAGATAACATCAAGAAAATTAAAACAATCTTAATAGATAATAATTATCCACCACAACTTATAGACCAAACAATTAAAAAAAGAATACACCAAATATACAATACTGCAGACACCAATAACAATTTAAACAATGACACAACATATATCACGATTCCATATGTTCCACAATTATCAGAAAAAATTAAATACACTTTAAAAAAATATGATATAGCTACAACATATAAACTTAGTAATACTAATAAACATTTATTTTCAAAACTTAAACCTAAAATAGAAAAAAATCGAGAAACACATGTCATCTATAAAATACCATGTCGCGATTGCGATAGTTACTACATAGGCCAAACTAAACAACATTTGTACAAAAGAATACAAGCCCACAAATACTCTACAACAGACAAACCTGCTTTAACTACACACAAACTACAACGCGATCACCATTTCGATTTTGAAAACACACAGATAATTGATAAAGAACAACACTCAATGAAAAGGGAAATTAAAGAAATGATTAGTATTAAACAGGAAAAAAATTCAATTAACAACAGAAGTGATATAAAAAATTTAAGTAGTATATACTATAACTTAATTATGTAACGATCTGCAATTTACCATCATAATATATGTTGCTATTATATAATTATATATCTTAAGTTATTTAAATATCTATACATTTGCTTATCATGCTGACAGTTCCGTGTTTTGATTGCTGTCTGGTTGTCCGAGTAGGTTTTCGTAGTTTTCCTTCTCGTTTAAGGTGAATGCCTACAGCTTTACATCTTAAGACGCTCCACGGGCGCATACATAATAATAACTCATGTCTTGTGTTTCCCTGTTTTTGTTGTCTATCTATTTTAGAATACTAAGGCATGATTTATTATTATTCAATTAGAATGTATTTTTGAATAATTTTATCCATAGCAACTACAAATGTATGACATTAATATATTGTCATTTATATTATATATTCCTTGAAAAAGGCATCATTTGCCGAAACATGTAGGACTATTTTAAATATATATATATATATATATTTTGAAGTAAAACCAAACCTTAAATCGCCAACAAATTGAATTTACCATAGCATACAAAGGTCACGAAATAATTAACAATATATATACATATATATATATATATATATATATATATATATATATATATATATATATATATATGGTAGATTCAATTAGTTGGCGATTTAAGGTCTGGTTTTACTTCAAAATGTATATATTTAAAACAATCTTACATGTTTCGGCATATGATGCTTTTTCAAAGAAATTTAAAATATTTAATATATTTTAAATTTCTTTGAAAAACGGCATCATTTGCCGAAACATGTAGGACTATTTTAAATATAAATTGCTAGATATTATTATTTCAATATCTACCCAAATTAATTCTATGATTTTACATGTATATCCCAGTCTAATATAAATAACGGTTAATTCTAAATCATGCGCTTAATAATGCACCTTTGCCGCGCTTTTGTTTATGAAAAGTACTGTCACATCAAGATAAATTTCTAATTATTCTTCCCTTTTTAAATCATAAATTATCAAGTCTAACTTGATAGTTTAAAATATTTCATATTTATTAATTTATGACTCATCTAGCATTTTTTTTAAATGAATCTTTAAAATTGCACTATTACTTAAATATGTAACAATTATTTATTTTACACCTCTTTTCTCGTTACTTTTTGTAAGTTTATTTTACCTACTACATATATATATATATATATATATATATATATATATATATATATATATATATATGGTAAACCTAATCAGTAGGCGATTAAAGGTCTGTATATTACTTCAAAATATATGTATTTAAAAAACTCTACATGTTTCGGCTGTATACGCCTTTTTCAAGAGAATACAAAATATGATTGAAATCATATTTTGTATTCTCTTGAAAAAGGCGTATACAGCCGAAACATGTAGAGTTTTTTAAATATATATATTTTGAAGTAATATACAGACCTTTAATCGCCTACTGATTAGGTTTACCATATCATACCAAGGTCACGAAGTTATTATATATATATATATATATATATATATCATTTGATAAATTCTTGGAGTTTTCGGCTTTTATATTAAATATTTTCAAATTAGTATCCTATTTTGCGAGGTAAATGTGAATGTAAACATTGCTGTCTACGAATTACAACGCAAATCATACGAGATTTATTTGAAATATTTTGCCTGCGTTGGGACTTGAACCAAAGTCTACGGTTTGCCGGACCGTCGCTCTAACCACTTAAGCTACGATAGACCTTGGTTCAAGTTTATTAGAAACGCCTTATAAGGCGAATATGTTAATAACTCAGATGTCAGTTTTGAAAGTTTGAAATTGCTAATTTTTGCTCCTTAGCTATTAATATATGTAGATAATTTCTTAGCCGTGCATTTAATATATCATTTGATAAATTCTTGGAGTTTTCGGCTTTTATATTCAATATTTTCAAATTAGTATGTTATTTTGCGAGGTAAATGTTAATGTAAACATTGCTGTCTACAAATTACAAGGCAAATCATACGAAATTTTGTCTATGTTGGGACTTGAATCCAAGTCTACGGTTTGCCGGACCGTCGCTATAACCAATTAAGCTACGATAGACCTTGGTTCAAGTTGGAAATAAGTATTTATCAAATGATATATTAAATGAACGGCTAAGATATTATCTACATATATTAATAGCTAAGGAGTAAAAATTAGCAACTTCAAACTTCCTTAGATATCAAATAATAGTCGCCAGCTTCGTTTAAAAAGCATCTGCACCAATACATTTATGACGAACAACAGATTGGAACTGCTTCCTTTAGTTAATTGTGACTGTGTGTTTGTGTATATATGTGTCTCTGTCTCTCTCTCTCTGTGTGTGTATGTGATATGTGTAAACGGTGTAGTCAAAATAACTACCTTGTTTGTTGTTTGTGTTTACTTATTTCATTATTTTTTTGAACATCACAGAATTAAGTAAGGTTAAGCAATAATGGTTTGGTTCCGAATTTACTTATTAATAGAAGATGGAGGAATGGTTGTGGTACTGGGTGCCCAAAACCAAATTTTGTCTTGTGATTTTTTTTCTTTTATCTTCTCTTGTATACTTTTTTTTATACTTGCACCTCATGTATGTTATTATTTTGTATATGAAATGGAAAATAAAATAAAATGTCGTCGCATAATAAAATGTTATCCTAAAATAAATAAACACGTGTCGTAGTGCATACAGTAATTTCTTGGACATCTACAAAAAAGAGTACTAGAAATTGATTTATGATAAAAAAGGTTCTTACTTATTTCGTAAGTGCTGAACTATGAATATCATACAATAAACAAATGTTCAGATGACTGGTAACGTTGCATTTTTTAATAAAGGATTACATTACGTTTCAGTTCATACAACAGCTTATTAGTGAGTGGACACGTTTTCTTTATTCAAAATGCCTTACCGATTTTCTTCTCAAGAGTATACGGACATGCATATTATGTAAGGCTACTGTAACGGCATTACACATCAAGCAGTTATTGAATACCAACATCGGTTTCCCGATAGACGCATTCCTCATTACAGAACGTTTCTGGAAGTACACGGACTGCTTGATTAACTTTTGGCGAATTTTAAAAAGTGAGGGCTTATATCCATATCACTATCGCAGGGGACACGGTTTGCTTGAGGCAGACCACTATGCTCGTCTAGTTTATTCTACCTGAATATTAAGACAGTCACGGCTTCATTTTAATTTCTGCAGAACAGTCCTCTGGACAGATGAATCTACGTTCACGAGAAGTGGTGTTACAAATCTGAGAAACCTGCACAGGTGGTCAGCAGAAAATCCCATAACTATACGCCCATCTAAATTTCAACATGAATTTTCTATTAACGTTTGGGCGGCCCTAATCGATGACTTGTTAATTGGTCCTGTCGTTCTTCCTGGGAGGTTAAATGCGGACAATTACCTTCAATTTCTTATTGGCGAACTGCCTGGTCTTTTAGAGGAAGTCCCACTGAATGTTCGACGAGACATGTGGTTTCACATGGATGGGGCACCACCACATTTCGGATTTGCCGTCTGAAATTGGGTTAACGTCAATTATCCAAGATTGATTCGTCGAGGTGGTCCTGTTGCATGGCCACCCAGATCACTTGATCTTAATCCTTTGACTTTGATTTATGGGAGTACATGAAAAATTTAGTCTACGCGCAAGTTTCGAACACAAGAGAAGAGTTGTTGGATCGTATTCACCTAGCTGCCGAGCAAATCCGACAAAACAAGTATGAAATTCGAATAAGTACTTCTTCTGTTGGCTTGCGGGCACAAGCCTGCATTCAACAAGGAGGTGGATATTTCGAAAATATTATTAATTGAACTTGTTTAAATAAAATCTGTTTTTATTGACTTTAGGATTACATTTTTTTTCATTATCTGACAATCACATTCATAGATCTGTAACTTTGAAACAAATAAAAATAGATATACAAGTTTTGCGTTTTTGTTACTTGAAATGAAGTCTACTTTACACTCCTAAAATTTGAACATAACGATACGGGACACTTGTATATATATTAATATATCGCTGAAAGGCCTTATAAATGAATACGTGTAATCAAAGTTAAAGTAATAATTAATTTGCCCGAAAAATAAAATATATTTTAAAATATGCACAAGTGTAGTCCTAAATGTGACCTATAGATGGCGTTAAGTTGTATTTATACAGTTGACACAGGTGTAATATTACAGTACATTAAAACGCTAATATAAACAATTTATACTTAACTTATACAGGCCTCCTTCAAGTGCTAAACTTATTACTAAATACTTTATGTGTATTGTTAATAAAATGTTGGCTAGCTCAGTCTTTATGGTGATAAGATTAACGTGTATGTAGGTTCGGTACGTTGATAGAATATAAGCATGAGTTTTCATAACAAGTTATTCGAAGTGAAAGACTTTCCGATGTTAAATACAAGAATAAAACAAGAGGATAAATTGTAAATATCACTGGTTTAATCAGAATCTCAATGCAATAAGGTAAGTTTAAATACAATATAGAATAGCATTAGCATGAAAAGTCACGTGATCAGATATTATTATTAAAGTAAGGTTAAATATTTTTATAAAATAGCTAATGCTCAAAAATAATCTATGTTACTGTAATTCAACTTAAAAAGAACTGTATTTTTCGAATTTAAACTGTATGTGGATTGAATGCTAACAATTTTGGTATTTATATGAAATATTAACGATTATTTTCAACATGTAAAGAATAATAATAATGTGTTTTAGGAGATAAATAAATAAATACTCAAGTTGATGATGGTTGTGTTTTCTGGATGGTCGATGGATATTCGAGTCTTTGTACACAGGGTAAACGGGTTCAGGTGGAGGAAAAAGGCTTGTATGCTTCCAAATTCGGTTGGGCGTCCCTGCGAAGCTGGAATTTTCGTTATCTGCGCTCAGGCAAGTCTAGGATGGGGTAACCTTCGTAAAAACGATGCTCGGAGGTAAGGATGCTTGTAGGATATGTTTTGGGTAAGATTTGGCTAATTCATTTTCGATTTAATCACTTAATTACTGCAACACAATTTTATAAAAATTCGACGCGTTGTACCATTTTTAATTACCCCAAGCTAACTCTCTCTTGTTTTTGTTGAATCTCCAGGCGTCTTATTTTGAATGTTTGTTTATATTTATTTAATCTCGTTAATTATTTTATCCAAATAAAACAAATTACTATTCCCAATCGTTTTGACATTTCACATAAATTATTGTTTGAATTTTGCAATAGATAAAAATGTATTCTAAATGTTAAATCTCCGCTAAATACCTATTTACATTTGGGATAATTTTTCGCCTTATCTGATTCAAATTAGGTACAGCTATGACCATAATATGTGACATATAATTCCAATCGATTAAGTTAAATATTTTCGGTGAAATAAAAATGTATCTGAAAATGACTAATGTGAATGATAACAAGAAATTAAATAAATATGTGATTCAAATTTGATCAATTAAAAACGCGGAATTAACTTTATTGATATGGCACGTGAAAAATGCAGTTCTAACAGTGACTTATTCTAAATTAACAATTTAAATATTAACTCTGTATTTTTGTTCTAGGCCCCTTATGTACATGGGTAAGCCTCATTACAATATATATATATATATATATATATATATATATATATATATATATATATATATAACATAAAGAATATATATTTGCAAATACAACGCCTTTTTTGTTATCATTCTGCTCAGTTGACTCTTCAAAGAAATTTACTTGATTGAACGCTCTACTCAAATATCTACGTTCTTTTCGAATTTTTACAAATACATTTCATTTTAAGTTAGTTATTTAATTTATTACGTATTCTTCTTTATAATTACATCATATCGCATGTCATTTTAAAGCTTTCTTCACAAGGAATATTTTAATGATATTTGTTTCATCGATGTCCCAACTCTTAGCTCGCGTTTTTGATTAGTTCTTAATTCAAAACATCGTCAGCTTCGATCCCTCTCCAATCTGTGCCATAAAACAAACCTACCAGTTTCGAAACCAGTATTTTCTTCTATAAAAATTATCTACTTCTGTTTCCAACTCTTGTAAGATACACATAGCAAAAACTTGACACGTGCTGTTCCAGCACCCAAGCGCTGTTCGGCCTTGCTTTCCACATGTCCGATCGTGACATGTTCGCCACACAAAGGTAATCTGTATTATACAAAAGTATTTTTAATAATATAAAATATTATTAAAAATGGGGTGTGAAGAACACAATACAAGTTATATATTTGTGAATGTATGAAATGTGTGAAAGGTGAAATACGTATCTGCGTCTCTGGAGAGGAGATACATCCACAAATATATAACTTGTATTGTGTTCTTCACACCCCATTTTTAATAATATTTTATATTATTAAAAATACTTTTGTATTATATAAATTGGTGTGGTTTCACCCACTCATGTATGTTTCGAATTATTTTGTAATCTGTATTGTTCAAATTCTTTTATTTAATTCGCATTAATTTAATTAACTTAACGTTCTTTGCATCTTTATATTAATTTTGAATTACTTATTCAACGTTCTTTGTATATATTACTTTTATTTAATTATTTTAAAATATATCAACGCTCAATTTCTTTATAAAAAATAAAACTTTAATATGTCTGACATACATCTACTATTTAAAATGCTCAATTTTTAATTCATTGTCATTGTTAATTTCATTGGTGTATATGTATTTTATCTAGATAGCTACTGATATTAGTTTTGATTTATTTATTATATTGTGAACATGTAACTGAATAATTGAAATGCATTATACACATATTAATATGGTGATGTTGTTTTAATATAAATGCATAAAGTGTACTAATAGTTGTACAAACGTTGGCAATTTCTAGATTTTCTGGAATAGGAGAAATAAAAACACACAGAAGCTTTGCAACAATATATTTTATTAAATATAGTAACGCATATCAAAATCGATATCCAGTGGTTTAATAGGTTCTATTCAATTCAGAAAATTCCTTGAAATATATCACGACATCCTTGAGGTATGCATTTGGAACGTGGTAAGCGCTATGTTCAGCGAACTTGTCAAATGGATACAGAAGAGGCATTACAGACTGATATTGAACGGGGCTGATGTAAACGTATACTTGATAGGTTTCACCGTTTGGACTACCTCTAGGTAGCATTAATCTATTTGGAAGTCCGAATACTGGTCCTTGACTTACATTTTCATATTTTCCATATTGCTGGAATGCTGCCGGAATACGATTATACATATCTTTGTAACTTAGGAAATCATGTGTGTACCAAGGAGATTCTTTGGAGCTGCGTGCAATGGTGTTTAGACCAGGTTGCAGTTTATAATCGAAACTATCAAGGAGCACGAAATTATGGAAATGCTTGTGCATGTCTATTACATGATAGGGTTCGTCATATTTGGGCCCCAAGAAAATCTTAACTGTAACTGGCTCCACGTGGGTACTTTGAACATTAATCTTGAACGAAAATGGTTTATGATTCAAACGTTGTTGACGCACTTGTACTAGAATATTATCCGATTCGAATTCCTCTTGGTTAACATAAAGAGCATTAGATATGTCAGCATAGAAGTAGTCATAGTATGTTATAAGTCTGTCTACATCAACGCTTTGTATTTTGACACCCGGTAGTAATAAATCTTGATACGAATAAAATCCTTGATAGCTGAGATAACGGTAAACGAAGTTGAAAATGGTTTGATAGAGTTGGTAGAACATTGGATCACGCAACGATGTTTCAGTTAGTTCTAAAACTGATGGAAGGCCTTGATACACATCTAAAGGTACATAAGAATAGCTAAATGCACGTTTAGCATATCTTGGCAAAGATCCATAATATCTCAAGTTCGGAGATTCCGGATTACCTTGGATAACACTTATTAGCAATTTAAATCCTTCAGGTCCTTGCATCGATACCTTTTTGCCTTCTTTCTAAAATTATAAAAACGAAACATTTCAATAATTAAATAATAAATCGATTAAATACGAATAATGTCACTTAAAAATTGCATTTAAAAAAAAAAGATTTGACAAAAATAACAATTCAAAAAGCTGTTAAAAACATATTATATATTACGTTCAGAAAGTGAAGTGAGCTTCGAAAAAAAGGTAATTCTACGATATTGCAAATGGATTACTCGATATGTCGAGAGGAACAACATGCAAAAATTTGCAAGAGACAGATAAAAGGAGTTAATCGAAAAATATTAAATCTGCTTCATTCTCGCTAACTAGACAATATTTGATTCGTTGAAGAGCTCTTCTATTTCTTTATTTGTTGTTCTAAATCCTCCGTCTACTTTAATCCCTCCATAAATTCTCTTTAAAATATTTCTCACATTTCGAGTTTTCTTTTCATAATCTATGTTTCATAAGCGTAAATAACGATGACCCTTAATATTGTTTGGTACAATCTGATTTTCGAAGCTCTAAATACATTTTTTGTCCTTAAAATTTTTGTTAATATTTCTGCAGCTCTATTTGCTTTGGCTTACCTTTTTGCTATTTTCTTCTCCTCATACACTCTGCATGTTATCGTTACTCCCAGATAGTAATCAATTTGTTCCACCTTCTCTATAGAATATTTTCTATTTCCTGCACAGTTTGTATCTAAATTAATGGTTCCTCGTCTATCTTTATCTTTTATCACCATATACTTCGTTTTCTTCTCATAAACTTTTAAGTAACTAACATATATGTTATTTTCATCTTTGATATATATACACTGTGTTAATTATGTACATGCAATCACTTTAAGGGCCGATTCTTTGATTGATTTTAAGACGAAATGTTCATATATATATATATGGGTCCGCAAATGCTTCGTTTTCAAGATACACTGATTTTTTTTAAATCGGTTAAAAAAATTATATTTTGGAAATTTGTGGACTGGTGCATTATCGTGAAGCAACAGCACACCTTGCGTCAGTTTTCCATACCTTTTCGCTTTAATAGAAACTCTTAGGCGATGTATTAATCTTGCGTAATACTCTCGTAATAATCAATCATTAGTATTCCCTGACAATCCCGAAAAATTGTTCCCATTATTTTTCCAGCGGAAGGGGTGACTTTAAACTTCTTGGGGGGGTAGAACACTTAATATGCCCCTGCATTGATTCTTGTTTTGACTCAGGATCAAAATGATGGACTTAGGTCTTATCTACGGTGACAAGTCGATTGATAATTAAACCTGGTTGGTCTCCACAAAGCGCCAAACGTTCACATGTCTCCATCGGCACACGCATTTGGAATGGGGAAAGCATTCGCGGAACCTATCTGGCACTAACTTTTGTCATTCCAAGGTATTGGTGTAGAAATCTGAAAACCGTGCTTTCTGAAACTCCCAATGAAGCTGCTAATTGTCGCATCTTTAATCTTGCATCCTCCAGTACCAAACACTTGGCTTTTCAATAACATCGGAGGTGATCCCGTCAACGGGCCGACCTGGACGGGGATCATCATCCAGTGATTCTCGGCCCTGTTTAAACAATTTTGACCATTCGCAAACAGTCGACTTTGAAGGACAATTATCCCCGTATACAGCCAACACTTCTTCACGAATAATTTTTGGAGATTTTCGTTGTTCTGTCAAGAATTTTATAACTGCTCGATATTGACGTTTGTATGTTATGGTAAATTCAATTTGTTGGCGATTTAAGGTCTGTTTTTACTTCAAAATGTATATATTTAAAACAATCCTACATGTTCCGGTATATTAATTATTATATTTTATATTCCTTGAAAAAGGCACATTTGCCGAAACATGTAGGATTGTTTTAAATATATACATTTTGAAGTAAAATCGGACCTTAAATCGCCAACAAATTCAATTTACTATATACATATATACAGGCTGATTCAAATTAAGTGCGCACTATTGCTATCTCTGTTATTATTGATTCTAGAAAGTAGGTTAAATTAGCAAAGTATTAGTGTTTTTAACATTGATTAGCATGCAGTTCATGAAAAAGAAATTGAATAACGCATTTTCGAGAAATTTTGAAATTTATAATTTTTTTAAATGGAACAGCCTGTATATTTTTTAAAATTCTGAATGGCAATGTTCTTTGTAATATAAATGTTTCAATGCACTATTGCCCTAAAATGAATAATAAAGTATTTACGGTGGAATTTAGTTGATGTCAAAGATACTCTTTCATTCTGTAAAATCAGTAGTATGCTTCTTTCATTTTAAACAGAACAAATAGTATGCCCTTTCTAATGTCAATAACGTACTGAATATAAATCTTTCGCACGTTTAGTTATTAAAATTTTTTTTTTATTTTGTATTGTGTTCATTAGTTCTCTATTTATTTTTCTAAACATTTTGGTTTTACTTTCGTTGCTTAGTGTTTGACAATATTTCACTATGGTATTTCCTTATTTGGAGAAATGCGATATGTTGGAAGCATACATTTTATGTCGTAAAAATTCAATAAGGACTAGCGAATATTATGCTGAACACTATCCTTTATGGCAGCAGCCAGATCGACGTTACTTTCGAAACCTTTACAATCAGTTTAGACTGCATGATTGCTTATTTAGAAAGAAAAGAACAAAGAAAAATATCGTCGTCAACGAAGAAGTAGAAATTACAGTGTTAGCATATTTTGAAGCCCATCGCGAATTTTCCATTAGGGATGCTACTAAGGAATTGGCATTAAGTTATTCGTCAGTTCAAAGAATTTTGAAAAAGCATAAGTATATCCCCTTTAAGTTCAGAATCTCTCAAACATTACAGCCAGGAGATTAGCTTTCTGTCATTTGTTTGTTAGTTTTTGTGATCACAGTGTATTTTATGGAGTGACGAAACAAATTTTTCAAATAGAGGCATGTTTAATAAGAAAAATAGTCACTACTGGTCTCAAGAAAATTTATTAATATTTCGTCCACATGCTGCACAAGTTCGATTTAGTTTTAACGTTTGGTGCAGATTAATTGGTTCGGTAGTCGTTGGTCCACTGTTCTACAATGGTACGTTGACAGGAAACAGATATCTGGAATTTATTCGTAACGTTCTAGAGGATTTCCTTGATAACGCCAATTACCTGATGCGCCAAAATTTATACTTTTAGCATGACGGGGCTCCTGCACACAACTATCACCTAGTGCAAACCTACCTCGACACCATCTTTGCCGAAAAATGGATTGGTACAAATGGTCCAATTCAATGGCCAGCACGCTCCCCTGACCTCTCACCTTTAGACTTTTTTCTTTAGGGATACTTAAAAAATGAGGTGTACAAAACGCGATACGACAACGTGCGCGAATTGCAAGACAAGGTCAGAGAAGTTTTTCGCAAATTAGATAGAAGGACCATCTTAAGAGTCACCCAGAGTGTACTGAAGCGGGCACGAAAATGTATTGAGCAGGAAGGTGACACCTTTGAGCAGTATTTATAAATTATACATGTACTTTCTTCTTTTTAATTTAATTTTGTAAGCTGTAATATGTTAAAATAAACATTAAACACAAAATATGTATCTGTTTTGTCAAAAGTTAGCGGAGCAATGACAACATTTAGAAGGAAATAGAAACTGCTATAACTACTTTATTATTCGTTTTAGGACATTAATGTATTGAAACTTTTATATTACAAAGAACATTAGCATTCAGAATTTAAAAAAATATACAGACTGTTCCATTTAAAAAAATTATAAATTTCAAAATTTCTCGAAAATGCGTTATTCAATTTCTTTTTCATGAACTGCATGCTCAATGTTAAAAACACTAATACTTTGCTAATTTAACCTACTTTCTAGAATCAATAATAGCAGAGATAACAATGGTGCACACTTAATTTGAATCAGCCTGTATATATATATATATATATATATATATATATATATATATATATATATATATATCTCTCACAAAAGCAAACACAATTCTCATATTCTCATTGTATTAATTCTTGTTTCTAGATACTTGAAAAAGACTGAAAAATAATAAAAGTCGAAACGTCGTAGAATAAAACATCATAATTCAATAAAAGGTCGCTAAACCAATAAAAAGTCTATTATTTTTAATATTAAGACACGGCCAATAAAATAAATAAGAAAAATAAAATTCTTATAAACACTAAATATATATATATATATATATATATATATATATATATATATATATATATATATATAGTATTTTCGTGGCCTTGGTATGATAAGGTAAACTTAATTAGTCGGCGATTAAAGGTCTGGTTATTACTTCAAAGTGTATATATTTAAAATAATCCTACATGTTTCGGCAATGATGCCTTTGTCAAGGATATAAAAAATATAAATATTCTGTCATTTATATTTTTTATATCCTTGACAAAGGCATCATTGCCGAAACATGTAGGATTATTTTAAATATATACACTTTGAAGTAATAACCAGACCTTTAATCGCCGACTAATTAAGTTTACCTTATATATATATATATATATATATATATATATATATATATATATATATATATATATATATATATATATATATATTAGTCGTCTTACGATTAGCATAGCTAGTTTAAAACAGTTTTGTGGGGAAGCTGACGTAGAATAGTTAATTGGCTTGCTCTCACACCAGTTAAAGAGTGCATTTTAAAATTATATGAACCTCTTCGTTCATATTTTTTAAGTTTGGAGAAATGCCCCATTATTCTACAAACGTTCTTCAATAACGAATTATCTGAAGTAATGCTTTATCTTGTGCATAGTCAAGCGCCACAGAAGTTAGCTTTATTTTAAATAATTTTGTTCTTCAGTACAAAGCGAAATATGAAGAAGATTTCTTATCGCTAATTGTAAAAAATAAATGATCAAGCTTAGAGGAATCTAATCCAGGTATCGGAGCAAGGTTTCTACAAAAAGTTCGAAACTTTTACAAAATATGTTTTCAATACACCGAAGAATGGTCTGTTAACTTTATCGAAAGGAATTGCTTTCAGCGGACACTTCTAAAAACTCAAATAAAATGGACAGATACCGTTTCAACAACTGAATTTATAACAAAAGAACTAGCATATATTACTATTGATGATAACTTTCTCTTTGAAGAAGCAAGAAGAGTTAATGTTTTTTTAAATGCCGAAAAATTACAAAAATGGAAGGATGAAAACACAGATATTGATAAAAGATGGGATGATGTATTTACATATTCACAATTTAAAACTGCTAGTTGAATTATCATTGTGTTGTCCGGGTGCCCATATATCTGTTGAAAGGGTATTTTTACTAGCCAACAATTAAAATTAAAATTTCGAAGTATGTTAGTTTTCTGATAAAAAAGAAAGTGCCCTCCTTTTTCGTCAGAAATAGTTGGTCACCTTATAAATACTAATAATCAGAGAAGGGACTGAAGCGATTGAATGACCAATTGCCCCGATAAAACGTTGTGGCGGTATCAGGTATAGTATGCATGTTATAACAGCCCCACTATTTGCTTGCTCGATTGCATTCGTCGAGCAGATGTTTTTATTTCATTGGCAGATGCCTATGGGCTATGAATCAATAATCGCTCGAGTCCACCCTCTGCTAATAAGCGAATGCATTCGTTTCATATTGAATCCAGTGTTTACGAAATTAATTTTGTATATAAAAATATAACAAAATATATATGCTTAATTTTTAATGCATTTGAAATCTAAAGTAAGCCTATGCTTTTCTTTTAAATAATGCAATAAATTTTTACTTACGTCTATGAAATAACCCATATCAATTGCATCGATAATTCTCCTAGAATATTCTTGCAAAATCTTCAAGGACTGAGTGTAGTTATAACTGAATGGCGTTATAGGTACATACTGAGGACTCCTGTATTCATAACCTTCAGGGCGCACTGGAAATTCTAATCCATTTGGATATCTGAGCGACGAGTAATATCCAGCTAGCAGAGGCTTGTCAAAGTGAAGGTATGGTATTTCGCCCAAACCATTAGACAGCCTTTCCAGATAATATTTGGCCAAAATTTGTGGGTATATGAAACTGTATAATGATGGACGCTTCCACTGATAATGGATCATAGAATCTTCTAACCAGAATGGATAATAAATATTGACATAATAGTAGAATGCGTTAACGCCTAGATCCTCCGTGAAATAAGATACTAGTCCATCGCTATTCACATACGAGTAATAATCAGAGAAATTAGAGCTGATAACATAACCTGTCATAGAAAAAAAAACATTAGGTGTCTAAATACTCATGTAGTAATTATTTATTTATTACTTTGCATTGGTTGACTTGCAGAATACGGTACCAGTTTCTGCTTATAGTTTTGGGCCTTTTGTATAACTTTACTACTGAAAAAGTATTCCGGATATATTTCATAGATTGGTGGTAACAGGAATTGTTGTGTGTCAGGACGTTGGACCAATGCAACAGACAAAACGTAAACGAACATTCCCTCGTTGATGTGTTGGCGTGCCCAAATTGCCACTTTTAAGAACGATTCAAAATCTTTTGCATAGTAAAACAGTTTGTAGAGGACTTTAGCTTGAACTTGATGACCCTCAAAATAAATGGAAAAGATCTCTCCTTTGGGCAAGAAATATTTACTGTAGAATTTGAAAAATTCTTTTGGCACTTCAGGTTTCTACAATCAACAGAACATACATAATTAAAGTTAATTTATGTACAATATAATCATAAAAATACTTACGATGTAGTATTGTTCATCTTGGACATTGAAATTCTTTTCAATTTCGATGTACTCTTTATAGTAAGACAGTTGGTTTACATGTTTGAACAGTTTTAATATGTCTTTTTGTCTCTCCAAAAATACTTTCTCGCCTGTAAATGAATAAACGTTATTAAAAAAAAAGTAATAAATGTGGATGTAGGAAAAATCAGAGATTTTAAAAATTTTAAATACTTCAGAAATTTAGGCAATGAATCAGTGGCGGCTCTCTTGATGCATCAAGTGAAGCACTAATTCCCCTTAAATTTCTGTTCAATTAGTGAATATTTTATTCCATGTTTCTTAATCTTTCGCTCGGAAAATAAGTTAAAAGTAATTTCTTTCTTATAAGAAAAATTGTATTTTTTATATTAATAATACAAAAAAGGTTTAAGTATATCAATACGTTAAGCACATCTGTAACTGTAAACATGGACAACACACCTCGTATTTTCCAGCTTTTTACTTCTGCTTAAGACATATGTTTCTACTATTACTATTAAGCGTCGTCAGTGAAGCTAGTGAAGTAATTTAAAAGCTTAAATCGCCTATAAGGTATAGCAAATTTCATCCTATCAGGTAGCACCATATAATATAGTGACATCTGACGGACGAAAGAGACTATGCCGAAAATGGCAACCCTTCCCTTGACCGGCTAAGCCGGTACAGAAGGGAAGAAAGTACGCATATAGGCGTAAGTCCATTAACGCGTAATACGTGCTTAACGTATTGATATACTTAAACCTTTTTTGTATATTTAGTGCCATCTGGCATCGTGTTAATGGACTTACACCTATATGCGTATTTTCTTCCCTTCTGTACCGGCTTTTTTTTTTAAATTACTTCACTAGCTTAACTGACGACGCTTAATAGTAATAGCAGAAACATATGTCTTAAGCAGAAGTAAAAAGCTGAAAAATACGAGGTGTGTTGTCCATGTTTACAGTTACAGATGTGTATTTTACATGTCTGTTTCATTTGTTATATGAATAATATTACAATAAAAAATTATTATTAATATGTTCATATTTTCACCTTTTAAATAAGAGTGGAATGCTCCTCCTTAAACAAAACGACAAACTCGACAAAGGACAAGACAAAAAAATCAAGTCACAACTTGCCGCAACATAATTCTCCTGTTTATGCGGTAGCCATGACAACGACAAGTAAGCAATAAGCGAGAGGGGATCGCATTACGTCATCGTAGTGAAGCAATACAATACGTTCCTTCACTCGTTCAGTCTGCGTCTGACACTCGTTCGGTCTGTGTCTGTTATGTATCTCTAGGGGTGTTTTGTATTGTCGTGTAAAATGTCATTATCACTGTACGATCACGTGCATGTTTTATTGGAAAAACCTTTTTCGTTGTGGCATAAAGAAGATAAAAAAGACTTCTTAGAAATTACAGATGTCATTTATGATGTTCTCCAAAAGAAGTCATTAGACATTAATTATTGAGTTTCGAAAATTACAAATGTTAAGAAACTTTTAGATAGTAAAGGAAATGGAAATGCGTTTATGAAATTGTTCGAAACGGCTTTATCATGAACTGATCACCACGAGAATCGCAATAGAATCACACTTACACAATATCAAGTTTTTGAAAAATACAAAGTTTTGTACTTCGAAATATTAGATACAATATTAATGCAAATTAATATCCGTTTTAAAGATGTAAATAAAATAAAATTTGTTAGATTAATAGATGTTTCAAAATGTGAAAACTTTTCCAAAGGGTTTCCGATAGATGCTTTAAACAATTTAAAAGAATACTACCCTACTAATTTTAATGATTTGCAACTGCAAAGGTTAAAAGCTGAATTAGAATTAATTTATGGTACCGAACAATTTAAAAGCTGAACCCAATATTTTTTCAAAGCTATCTGTGGGGATGGTGACCTTTTTTAAGAGGCATGCAGACAATTCTTTAATATTGACTATTCCCTATACCAGTGCTTCTGCAGAACGTAGATTTTCGTATTTAAAAAGAATAAAGACATATTTGCGTAGTAACTCTGCAGAGGACAGACTTACAAATTTGTCGAAATTTCAATTGAAAAGGAACTACTGAATGAATTGTTGGATACCCAACCTTTTTATAATGACATCATTGATAAGTTTGCCGCCTTAAAGAATAGAAGAATTGAACGTATATTCAAGAAATAGTTCCACCTGTAATTTCACCAACGGTAAGTTTTAACAGTAAACACTATTGATTTCTTTTTTAATCTTGACTACATACACATTAATTTTGCTAAGAAGGGAGGGGGGAGATTAATTTTGCCGATATTGCTTCACCTGTTATTGAGCGCTCGAGCCGTCGCTGCAATGAATAAAACAATAGACTCAAGCCAGCAAATAGAATTTTCTATTCAATACAAAAGAAACTTTACCAAAACTGAAACATGTCTGTGAAATCGGACCATAACCGAAAAACAATTAAAGAGAATGCAAGAGAAGAAATAAAAGAGTTAGAACGAAATGGAATGGTCTGTCAGAAGAGATTAGTCCGATACGCAGCGACCAGTTAATTAAACAATTCGTTTCATAATAAGTAGGTATGAAAAATTTGAAAGCACGATTTTTCGAGTCACTCTGAGCAGTAATGTTGCTATATAACACATGTCCAATCTTGTATTGATTTTAAGTAGACGTTGCTTTTGACATTGTGACTCTACCTGCTAGGTTTTCAATCACGACTGGAATTCTGTCAATGACTTCTTTATATCATTGCAGAAAATAATGTGTTTGTTGTGTCGACGCAGATGGTGGGCATTTCGATTATTTATTGTAAATGTCTACTTGGAGATTACTTTATAGCAATCATCATACGAACATAAATACATTTCAAACTAAAAACTTGTTCTTTGTGTTTATGATTGACTGTTAAATAAAGTTATGTAGAATTTGTAGTGTGATACTGTTCACAATGTATGTACATTTCATGACTTACTTTGAGTATGAATTCAAAAAAACACCTGTTATGAAATGAAATTAATACGTGTTTAAAGAAAATTAAATAAAATCAAAACATACCTACAAACGACTTAGAGAAAACTCAAAATAAACGATAAATGAAAAATGTTACATGCATTTTTAAACATCTATTCTTCTTATACGTCGCGAATTTGACTGATAAGTAAAGGCCGGATTATATGCAGTTTGCATAATTTATGCATTTTGTACATTATTTGCATATTTTGGTAGTAATTCAGCATTTTTGCATATTTTAAGTATCCGAGATTTATTTATTTACTAAATTAACTTTATTATAGACAGTACTAAAAATATGTCGTGGATGTAACAAACAAAAATTAAATAGCCCTCCTTAAATTAAAAATAGCATTTTATTAAGCCTCTTCCCGGTACTTTTCCGATAAGCGTCTCCAAGAATTTATTAATGCTCTTCCCATACATCCAGGCCGAGACAAAATTCCAGGATAAGCCAATACCTTAAAACTTCTAAATAAATACAAAAATACATTTTACCAGAACATTAGGAGTATGTGTTTCTTTGCTATTCGGAGAAATTTATTCCCATATTCAAAAGTAATTTTTTTTTAAACGTCATTTTACGTTGGCTTTTCGAAGTGTAAACTTGTAAGTTGTGATATATAATACAAAAAATGCCGAAAATAGCGACTGTGCCTGGATGGATTGCACCTTATTCAGAATTGCGCATGGATGGAGAAAAAGTGTTTTGCGTAGCATGCTGCAAGATTGTGAGTAAAATTTTAAGTTTATTTCCTCTTATTAATTAATGAATTAAGTTTTTAATTATACCTTTATCTTTTATTAACATTTATTTTATAAGAAAACAATCGATGATGTGATATTTTTTTTGCAGATTACAAGTGAGAGAAGGGTCCAAGTCGACCAACATGAAAACTCCATCTCATGCTGCAAAACTAACAATGATGAAATTGGCGAAGAGGAGTCAGCAAATATTACCGCAGTGTTTGCAATCAACTTCCAAATAATCGGAACAGGAACAATTTAATGAAGGTTTGTGTCAAATGTTTGTGTCGGCAAATATTACACTACAAACAATTTAAATGTCATGTTATTTTTGCAAAAGTACATCAGCAAATATAAGATTCCCGACGAGAACACGTTAAGAAAAAATTGAATAGCATTAAGAAGGTGGTTGCAAAAAAAATCTTTATAACTATGCGTAGATGAAACTACTGATAGTATGGGCCGATACATAGTTCATTTATTGATTGGTATCCTTAACGTATCGGTTCCAGCAAAATCTTATTTAATTTCATCCAAACAGTTGGAAAAGGCAAATAATTTGACAATAACAAGGTTTATATATATACATATACAGGAAGAACTGGTAACTTTCTTCTTACCGGAATCGATTTCAACAGAGAAAATTCTATTGTTTTTGGCTGATGCTGCACCATACATAGTGAAGGCAGCTTTCAACTTGAAAATCTTTTACCCAAATTTAATTCACACAACTTGCTTGGCGCACGGACTAAATTGTGTTGCAGAAGAAGTCAGAAACCATTCTCCCTTAGTAAACACTTTAATTAGTGTGTTAAGAAAGTATTTTTAAAGGCCCCATTACGAGTTCAGTTTTACAAACAACATCTACCCGGTGTTCCGCTTCCTCCTCAACCAGTAACCACACGATCGGGAACGTCGTTGGAGGCTGCTATTTTTCATGCAAATCTGTGATCTGTGATAGACGCCCAAAAGATGTATTCGAGTAAAGAAATACCTCAACAGTTGGCATTTATTAAAGGCAATTACAGTTTTATTTCCACTTCTAGATTGCAGTTGGAAAAACAATTTATGTCGCTAATCGAGAGTGTTGAAATAATAAACAAATTTGAAAAGTCGTTTTTTGATGTTAAAGGAGGAGTGAGACAGTCCGTGTATGTAAAATTATGAAAATGAGGGTTTTAAAAAGCTAAAAGACATTGCTAAAATCTTGTGTGGTGAATCAGCAGAAAATATTGAGTTGACAATAGATGATATTTCAAATTTGAAATATGCTCCTATAACAAGACTTTGAGAAATATGTGATTGTAAATTGTTTTCATAGTTAATTATGCTGTAAACTGTTCTAAATAAACTTGTAGTAAACATAATATAATATTTTTTTTCTACAGTATTCCATTTTCGAGCATTCCTCGTATTTTTTGACCTGCATATTTTTCATAAGGAAGTGCATATTTATGCGCATATTTTCAGTTTTTTTTTTGCATATAATCCAAGTTCCAAAAAGGTCAATCTATACTTGTCTAAAAAAATTAATTTAACCTTAACTATAATAATATTTTTATCCAAAGATTTACCTCATTTTGCTAGCCCCTACCGATAGTAATTATGCAAAGATTATTTAAACATATACACAATGAACTATTTAAAAGGGTTCGTTAAAACTGTCACTTTCAGAAAAAGTTCATTTAATTCGTTTTTATGTACTTACCAACCGCTTGCTTTGAGAACTGGTGCTCAGCCGTTGCTATGGCTGTCAGCGCCAACATGAAAAGAATTACCACCTTCATCATCAGTCTGCAAGGCACTACTCTAACTGCTTTTTCGGTATGTAGGTACCGGCTTTTTATATAATTCCTTATCCCAAATAGATTAACACTACGACCTTTTTTTTAAATAATTTCAGATAAGACAATGCTTTTTTAAAATTATTATTGATCCTTCCAATAAATAATAACTTGATATCATCTCGAAATGACATAATTATGTAATTAATGTAGATGGACTAAACTTTTAAAAAATAGTTATCTACATCCGCCTCTAAATTAGAAGATTTCTTAAGTTACCTACGTTAACTATAATAATACCTAGTCGAAATTTTAGCATCAATTTCTACAACATTTTTAAATGCACAAAATATTTTTTGATAATTTTACACAAAAATACAGTTGAGACTCAACTGTATTTTTGAAACAATTTCAATAAAATAAATTAAAAAATATAAAATCTAGGAAATTCTAAGTAATATGCTCCAAAACTGAATGCATTTAATAAATAAGTGCGCAAGTAAATAAATTTTGAAATTTCGCATTAATAGCTTCGTATGTAACAAATTTAATAATAATGTAGCAGGATCTATAAGTTTGATAGAAGATTGAAGCCCTCCGGTACACTAGTATAACAACGTTACTTTGTAGCTTTTAGCAGGTATTTACTTAATTTAATAATAATCATAATTTATTAAAACACTAGAAACAAAAAGCTACTTCTTACAGGTTAATATAAGAAAATAAAATAAGTGCACATATACAGTTGACTCTATCGATATCGAATTCTCATGTAGTATTCCAATTTATTCAAATTAGGGAAAGTTTGAATTAAAGAAAGTGAGCCTAAAAATGATATATGTATAATATAGAGAAAAAGCAGAATCTTATAACATATACTTCAAATACAGTTACAAATATATGTAATAATAACAAATTAATTACTGAGGTTTAAAAAAAATCCGAAATTTTCATTTGTTTCAAAACTGTGCTATAGATTTTATCTTCAAAGTATGCTTCTACCTTCTGCAAGTTTGTGAAAACGGTTCCGGAGATATTTTCATTCCTTTCCAAAGTTAAATGTAAAACACTTAGAGCTCTTTGGATATCTGTTTGATGGGGAACATCCATCACTTCTTCTTCCGAACTGCTCGAATCCAGATTTTCAGTTACACTTGTAACGCTATCCAAAATCTCTGCATCAATAGGAGTATCGCTAACTATCACTTTATCGTCAATACGAACATAATCCTGGAAATATTCTTCTTCCATCTCCACGCCCAATTCCAAAAGTCGATTCCATAAATGTTCTAATTCATCACACTACTTTACAATATTTGTTTCTAGTTCTGATAAGGGTAGAAAATCTTCATCGTTCCAACATGAATTTCGTCAAAACCCAGCAATTTTTTATTGTATCCTCTGTTACACATGCCCAAGTCTTCAGTGTGATCCGTACGCAGTCTAACAGATTTATTTTAGGAAATTTGTTATTTTCCTCAAGTATGGATATAGTGCGCAACAAAATATTTTTTCTGTAAAAAACTTTGATGTTTTTTTATAATACCCATGTCCATGGGCTGTAAAACGGAAGTTGTGTTTGCTGGAAAATATTGTAGGGTTATAAATTTTAGTCGTGACTGTATGTCTTTTGTACGACTAGTACAATTCTCCAAAAACAACAAAATCTTGTGATTCTGGCTTTCGAATTTTTTATTTATATAAATTAAGACAGACGTTTTTCATCCCATGGCCATCTTGGACCCAGAAACTTTACGATATCGCGGTACGTTCCACTAAGAATGTTTTCATTTTATTGGCGAGTGCTGGGTTTTTGCTAGACAATTGTTTTATAAGAAATTTCAAAGCCGCATCAGCTGTGCATAAATTAGCATCTCGTCGACAGATTGCTTCTACTGTTAATTTAATTGGGGTCAGCACATCAACAATTTTATTTACCAAGTCGAAATCAGCATCTTCTAAACAGATTGGATAATTGAGATCTATGAGAGCTTTTTGAATGCAGGTTTTTAAAAGAGAAAATCGTTCCAGCATGGTTAAAAGACTATTCCATCTGGTCCAAAAGAAGTGACAGCTCGTTTTCATGTTCAATCTTCACATATTTTTGAAACACCGTTTCATTTTTCAATGGTGATCTTTTGAAATACACTACAACTTTGCGGATTTTCTTTATCAGCTCATTAATGTTTTCATCTTTCGTTAACTCTGGTATGTGTTCTCGCGCAAGTTCATTTTGTGACATTAAGATTAAACCTGATTCTGGACAGTCTAAGTCTTCTAAATTGTCGTCATCATCGCTATCGTTCATATAATCAGCAGTCACGGCTGGTTAATTTATAGTATCATTTGAGTCTGAGGTAGGGCTGTCTTGCCTGTCTTGAAAATAATTCTTTATTTTATAAAGCACATCACAGACGGCCAAATTGATATCATGTGCGAGACATAGTTGTTGTTCAGTGCAAACAAGCTGTCCCACCTTTATCATAACGTTCGGTCCATCGGTTACAGTAGCCACGATATCAGTTTCCAAGGAAATATCAAATTTACTTAGACGATCTTTCAATATACGAAGACAATTTTCAGCCATCATACTTCCATGAATAGGAACAAGTCCTAAGCTCTAAATTTTTTTAGATGAATGAACGTTGACAGCCATGTATGTTTATTGGACGTTGATGTCCACTCATCGAAAGATAGACTGAATCTTTCACCTGCATTTTTCAAATGTTTTAATTCTGCAGTTACTTGCTTTCTGATTTTTTCACTGTAATTCATAACACGCTTACGAATTGTGACGGCTGATTTTGGTAATTCCGTGTATTTCGCTAAGAGCAATTTTCTCAAATCGTCTGAAGTTATAAATACACTGAATGGAAATCCATCTAATGCAATCATTCTTGCCAAAACATCATACAGGCTATCGTCAGCACTTTTAGTAAAATAATCTTCTAACTTTCGTTTAGCTGGCGGCGGTGCTGTGCTCATATTTTCAGATTCTTGACTTGTTGAAGCTGTTAAACGATTAACGTCAGCTAAAATCTTAATGTTACAGTTCTCGACAAATAAAACGGGACACTTTTTTTTATTTATTGTAAGTCGGGATTACAGCTACCGATATGATTTGGAGTTAGCAATAGATGAAAAATTTTATTTATCGGTTTGACAGTATCCAAATTTCAAAACCACAATTAAATCATATTTCAAAGGTATTTTTAATAATATAAAATATTACTAAAAATCTGGTGTGAAGAACACAAATGCAGGTTCACTATTAATATTTTCTGTGAACGTGTCCGAATATATCCTATCCCCAGAGACGTAGATACGTATTTCGCTTTTCTACAAGCTCATCGGTACGCCCCTGCTGGAGAAAGTACATTTCCAGACACATTCACAGAAAAGAACCACCTCGCCCTATCACCGTAATTATCCAGACCGAGCGCAGAAGTAAATTCGGCGCTACCTGTTGTCAGACAGCCGAAGTACCTCGCATACCGTCCACATAATTAATGTGAAGTAACGACGCCCTTCCAAAGGTTAGCACAGCCAATCTCTCTAGAAAACTGCATTTTGTTTGTGCCTTCACTCATACTACGGCTTAACCGCATGTGTGATGTATCAGAATAATTGAAACATACATGAGTAGGTAAACCCCACCAGTTTTGTATAATACAAAGGTATTTTTAATAATATAAAATATTACTAAAAATCTGGTGTGAAGAACACAAATGCAGGTTCACTATTAATATTTTCTGTGAACGTGTCCGAATATATCCTATCCCCAGAGACGTAGATACGTATTTCGCTTTTCTACAAGCTCATCGATATTCTGATACATTACACATGCGGTTAAGCCGTAGTATGAGTGAAGGCACAAACAAAATGCAGTTTTCTAGAGAGATTGGCTGTGCTAACCTTTGGAAGGGCGTCGTTACTTCATATTAATTATGTGGACGGTATGCGAGGTACTTCGGCTGTCTGACAACAGGTAGCGCCGAATTTACTTCTGCGCTCGGTCTGGATAATTCCGGTGATAGGGCGAGGTGGTTCTTTTCTGTGAATGTGTCTGGAAATATCCTTTCTCCAGCAGGGGCGTACCGATGAGCGAAATACGTATCTACGTCTCTGGGGATAGGATATATTCGGACACGTTCACAGAAAATATTAATAGTGAACCTGCATTTGTGTTCTTCACACCAGATTTTTAGTAATATTTTATATTATTAAAAATACCTTTGTATTATACAAAACTGGTGGGGTTTACCTACTCATGTATGTTTCAATTATTCTGATAAATCATATTTATTTAAATGACTAAAAGTTAAAAAAACCTTTTATTAAAAATTATAATAACATACACGTGTTGTCAAAATTAATATTTTGTAAAAGAGCACCTTCTACCTCTATCACAGCATTGATTCTTTCAGGCATTGATCTAACTAAATTAATGACATTATTTCGGCCCAGGCCGTTTGTACTATACGAAATAATTCCTCTTTGCTGTGCACATGAAGATTTTGCTTATTAATGCGTCAATTTATTTTATTTAATTCATAACATTAATTGTTTTAGAAAAAGACTTACTTACACAAATAAAATTAAGCCAAAATCGTTTTAAGAAGTGTCCCGTTTTGTTTGTCGAGAACTGTATGTTTTGATGACAAATGTGTATGTAATCCCTTAGTTGAGAGTCTTGAGAATGGCAGGGCATCGCTTACATTTAGAAAAATGAAAAAAGTAATTCCTAATAAGCGTATTTATACTTTCGTACAGGGAATCCCTCGAAACAATATTATGATATAATGGGTGATTCATTTGGAGGTACTTTTTTAGGTGGGCGCATGAACGCGCATGCGACGCGTCAGCGGACTGCGCATTCTGGTTCAGTACTATTTGACATTACGTAATGGAAAGACTTAGCCCGGCACAGCGTCTACAAATAGTACAGCTTTATTACGAAAATGGGCGTTCTACAAGGAATGTGTATCGTGCGCTTAGAGCAACATATGGGACACATAATCGGCCTACCGAACTCACAATTCGCTATACCATCAATAAGTTTGAAACTCAATTTACAATAATGGATAATATGCGACCACATAGACCTCATCCAGCACGTAGTGAAGGAAATATAGCGGCGGTAGCAGCGAGTGTACGCGAAGACCGGGAAGAATCAATTCGTCGCCGTTCTCAACAGCTTGGTTTGTCGTATGCAACAACTTGGCGTATTTTACGAAATGATCTTGGTTTAAAAGCATACAAAATTCAACTAGTGCAAGAACTAAAGGCGACCGACCTTCCGAATCGCTTCCGTTTCAGCCGTTGGACTCTTGATAAACTTGCAAAAGATCCACTGTTTTCGACAAAAATTTTGTTCTCCGATGAGGCCCATTTCTGGCTTAATTGGTACGTGAATAAGCAAAATGACCGTATTTGGGGTGATGAGCAACCTGAAGAGATTGAAGTGCTACCATTACATCCAGACAAAACAACTGTTTGGTGCGGATTATGGGCCGGTGGAATAATTGGTCCATATTTCTTCAAAACAGAAGCCGGCCAGAATGTGACTGTGAATGGCGACCGTTATCGCGCCTTGATAAGGGACTATTTGCTGCCTGAACTTGACACCCGTGGTCTACAAGACATTTACTTCCAACAAGATGGCGCCACTAGCCATACAGCTCGTAAATTTAATTCCACGCTTCGGACCAGTAAATTGGCCGCCTAGATCTTGTGACATCACACCATTAGACTTTTTTCTGTGGGGCTACGTGAAGTCTAAAGTCTACATGGATAAACCGGCTACAATTGAGGCATTGGAGGCCAATATTACTCGGGTCATTGGACAAATACCACTCGAAATGCTAGAACGCGTCATTGAAAATTGGAACAGCAGAATAGACTACGATAACCGCAGTCGCGGCCAACATTTGAGAGAAATAATCTTTAAAAAATAATTGTAAAGAATGGTTCTTTTGTATGATAATCAAGTTTCTTAAATAAATTGGCCTTTTTCATTTGTTCTTTGCTTTTGGAAAAAGTATCTCTAAATGAATCACCCATTATCATATGAGGTGGTCGGGTGATTCCTCTGTTGGCCCATTGGGGAATTACTTTAACAGTATTGTATTGAAGTATGCCGGGCTGGGAAGTCCCTTCTAGTTACATATTATTTGGGCAGTACCTTTGTAGTTCTTTTATCGTACGGCGTACCTAAGGTTGATTTTTTGCCTTTATGTAATAAGTGCCCTTAATATAATCTAGGTAAGGTCATTGTCAAGGCGCAACGGATTACGAAATGCAAACTTGCAATCCCGAAAATCTCGAGATTAGCCAAGTACAGTCCCGGGATTTACGGGATCAAAACCCGGCCAGGATCCCGGAATTCGGGATCTCGGGATTGTATTCTCTAGTCCCAGTGTATCGGCATAATACGCCGCCTTTTCTTTAATCAAAGGACCGGTAAATGGCAAATTTTGTGCTCTAGGAGAGCTAAACCAAGTAAATTTAGCCTTGTCAATGTCTTAATATGTTAAACGGCGAATGTCACTATATTCGGGATTATTAAAATATTCAAGAATTGTTTCTATTCTTTCAAATTGTGAATACGATGCTTCGGGGAACTCCGTATTTTACACACATAACTTCTCTTGACGCCCTTCGCAATATCGTCTATTAATTCCCGTTTTTTCACTAATGTAAGCGTGTTATGTACTCTTTTCGGCATTGTTATTAAAAACAGTGAAAACACTATTCAATATTTTATTATGCTTGTGAGAATATTTAACAGCCTAAAACTGCGTACGATAACAACCGACGAAACAAAACTGAATATGTATTCCGTAAAATATCGCAGGAATTTAAAACGACACACCTGCACTAACAAAAAGCATTATCAATTAAAATGAGCGGTACAAAGAAATATTATTTTTAGGGGAATTACTGATGTTCGATTTAGAAAGAAAAACTGGCTTAAAATTGCCATGAAATGTCGGAATTTTTGATTCGATTAAAGAAGAGTTCGAATTAAAGAACTCGAATTAGAGATTGGCGTTTACAAATGAATTGTCATTCAGTTGAACATACAATATTACTAATTCAATTTAGAGAAAAATTCAAATTGAAGAGATGTTGATTTAGGAAGAGTCGACTGTATTTAAACTATTTGCAAAAATCGAACTTTATTTCTCAGATATCGTTAAACCTACCGAATCATCGAACTAGATTGAAGTAAGAAGAAAAAAAACATAATATTAGAAATAAGTCAATTGCGGGTTCCGCATCTATTTCTAACATTAAAGCTGTCGCTAAATGTACTTATTTATACGTGACCAGATTAGAAGAAGATACATTAGCTGAAAGTTTACTCATCTATTTAAATGAAAATACATTTAAAGATGTAATTTTCGACAAAATCTAAGCGACCAGAAATTACTTCTCCTTTCATATAGATGTGCCTTCGTATCGTTCCAAGGAATTAATAAAACCAGAAAATTGGCCAGTAGGGCCATACGTAAGTAAGATTTTTTTGAAACCCAGAACACAACACAGCCCTCCGTAGCTAAGGATAAGAACAATTTAGTTAATAGATTTTTTATTTCTGTCAAACTGACTGCTTTACGGGTAGCTCATCAGAATATGCGCAGTCTTTCTAATAAGATTTCTGAACTGGAAGTTGTTTTGAACTAACTGTCCATTGATATATTATTGATAAGCGAACACTGGCAATCTGAAGACCAACTAAACTCTATTAAATTAAGTAATTTAAAATGAATAGCATTTTCCAGCCGCAACACATACAAACTTAGAAGATAATTCCCGCAGTGGACGGCCGAAAACAGCTACAAGTCCAGAAATGATGGATAAAGTCCATGATTTGTTGTTAAGTGACCGACTATTGAAAGCGTTAGAAATAGCAGAGACAGTGACCATTTCAAAGGAACGGGTGCTTTATATTTTACACGAAAAACTTAATATGAGAAAACTTTCGACAAGATGGGTGCCGCGTTTACTGACGACGGAACAAAGACGGGTTTAGAAATTTTTAAGCGAAACACAATAGATTTTTTGCGCCCATTTGTTACTTGTGACGAAACATGGGTTCATTATTATACACCCGAATCTAAACAACAGTCAAAAATATAAGTAAATAGATGTTAAAAATAAAGTTATTGAATCACTGACATTATCAGCAATACATACTTCTCCCAACTGGTCATAGTGCAAAATGAAAGTAAAAATTCCGAAAGCAGCATCTAAAAAATCGACTTTATTGCGAAAATGAATTCAAAATAAAAAGGATTTACATATCATCGACAACAACTACAATTTTTGCGGGCTGTGTGACAAACGAGTAAGTACCAGTACGAGTAAGTATCAGGATACGTAACACAATCGTTAGAAGTTTTCTATGTTAATGCCTTAGCACACTTTTGAAAATTTGTGGCAGTAATCTTGTTACTTGATGTGTTAAAATAAAATATTTACACCCATGAACCACTTTCGGTTATACCGGAAGTCATAGGCAACTTTGATGTTTTAATGGAATGTTATACTTTTTATTACTTTTTTAGATTCCTTGTAAGGTATTATAATACTTTATATTAAGGTTTCTTTTGCAAGAAATTAACCGTTTTTGAATTATTTTGATTTTTGTGAAATTTTTTGTTTTTTCAATGTACTTTTTAAAACCATATATCTTAGGCGTATTTTATCTAAACTACGTGATATTCTACTGGAGATAGCGAAAGATTTAAGATTCCGAGTAATGTCTAAACATTTAAGAAATCTCTTACAGGGTGTTCGAAATTTATTGATTATTTAAGTAATTTTTAATACACACATAAATCAAAATCTATTTTTTTTAATGGAACATTCTGTAGATGAGCACGTCATAGTAAGTAGATAAACATTTTGCATCGATCAGGTATAGGTTTCCTTATGTCTATCTCTCATAGCTTTAAAGTTATTAATGATTATTTTCTAAATTGAGCATTATCAAGAAAAATTGTAGAAGTAAGCCTTGAAATGTTAATCTGAGCTGTCGAAATTGTCAAAAAGTTTATTTCGTGTTTAACTGGTTTTAGGTTGTTCACAAATATGCAAGACGAATTAGATATTTATTCTAATTCTATTCATAGTGATTCTATTCAAGTTTTTGAAAGAACATGTCGACTTTTTAAGAACAAGGCTAGAGAAAGTACTCGTACGATACATGAGGATCACAATAGATCTAGAGAGCTAGCTGTAGAATAGACCTATGGCTAACTCTAGTAATCTAATCTATAATTTATAAGCTTGTTAGACAGTGATATTTCTTTTTGGTTTAATAAATTTTTTCGTGTTGCAGACAATGTGTTGTGTGTCCTATCACTTTTTAATTCTATTTCCTATTTCTTATTATTGCGTTCTACTATTTACTCTTCCTGCTAAACTATTTAAAAGTGTTTGATTTTGCTAAGATTCCTTTTTCTAATGTAATCTTAATAATATTTCTTGTTATCTTGTATTCTCAGTTGATTCAAACGTTAAATAGGATAGCTTAATGTTCTTCAGGGGAAATTCTTTCATAGAATAATCTTTTTTCGGAAATGCCGTTTAAGTCTAAAAGAAACTAAATAAATCAAATATCAACATGTTATAATTGCAATTACTTTGTTAGGAGATTAAAATGTTTAATTATAATTATTATACTTGCAATGTGGAATATGTCATTAGCAAATAAACCTGATAAATATATTGAATCAAAAACATATTAAAAATTAATTTAAAATTAAGATTGTGTTAATTATGCTAATAAACGTTAATCATATAACGTCCAAAACAATATTAAGCATAGAATTGACCTTGCAGTATCAAAGACAAAGATATGGACTTTTTGTGTTTCTACGTGTGATAATGAAATCCATCATATGTTAAAAAATATATTTACTTTATAAAAATAAATCTAAATATGTATTTACGTAATAACTCTTCAATAAAACAGTTACAAAAACATATTTAAAATCGTATTTGTTATACTACATTCTAACTGCAAGCCAAAAAAGCTCTTAACTTTGTTGCAATAAATAAAATAGAAATAAAATTAATAGTTAAAAGCATTGACGAATTGTGGATTAGTATCGGCAGGTGCATTTGATTGTACAGGTTCTACACCTATATGTACTTGTGCTTGAGAAGTACACGTTCTCAAGCACAAGTACATATAGGTGTAGAACCTGTACAATCAAACGCACCTGCCGATACTAATCCACAATTCGTCAATGCTTTTAACTATTAATTTTATTTCTATTTTATTTATTGCAACAAAGTTAAGAGCTACGATTTTAAATATGTTTTTGTAACTGTTTGTTCGAATACATAATTAAGTGTTCCTTGTCGATGATAGATTCATATGGAAGAATATTGTCTTTAAAGGGCTTATAGGTTTGATTATAATGGGCGAAATTATCCTCAGAAACAAATTATATTTTTTTAGGGCCGGTTTATTCACCTTCCAGTAAAGTATCGAGTAACGCTACTTGTAAGATAAAGCCTTACTTGCCAGATTAAGTGTTTATTCACCGTCAAGTAAAATTTAACCGCCCAGTAAAATTACTTACTTGGCAGAAAATTTACTTGCTGCAAATCTACCCTATAAAGTGTCAAGTAAGACTAATATCATGCTGTTTGTGAACTATCATGTAGAAAATTAAGTTATTGACAAGTAAAATGGATTTATTTGAAGACATTGATGATATTTTAGACAACGATTTTGTAAATATTAATAATTTAGTGAATCGAGAGAGAAGACCCTATCAAACACGCAATCGATATCGAATAGAAGACAATCTTAATAAATTTGATGATGACGAATTTGTTCGTTTGTAATGTTTATTACATACTGTGTGTGTGGTAAATAAAGTATTAATGTTCTAAACAAAAATTTCATCTTTATTTCACATGTAGTCATAGTAAATTATAATATGATGCTAGACATAAAAGATATATTTAAAAAAAACCTTTGGAAAATAAATATAATAATAAAACAACCAATATTAATACAGAATATATATACATATATTTATTTACTTGTATTGAAAACACAAAAAGGGGTTGAATAACAATTTTTTTGATACTTCTGACTATGCATCCTCCTTTTGTTTCCATGTTGTACTGTTAGTCTTTTTGCATTTGATGACATTCTTGTACTTTAAAACTAGGTCAACTAAAATTCTTGATTCCTCGATAGAGAAATTTGCCGATCTATCCCGTTTCTTACTTTCCATTTTCTATGAAATTAAACTAGTTTTGACAATTAAATGTGAACTGTAGCCTGGGATTAGGTCATAATTTAGGTACTACTACCTTTTTTATATTAAAATATGTATTTTATATTAATAATGTTTATGAAATAAGTAAAAATGGACAACACGTGATTACACACAACAAGCGCTTGAGATTTAAGGTTATATTAGATGCGCTCATTTGTCATGCCGGCAACTAGAATTTCAAATTACCGAAAGCTGTACATCCTTCTCTATACCATGTGTTAGTGGTATGTTACGTCTTTCTCCATTTTCCCCTAACCATACTACTCTTGTAAAATAATCTAGTTCTTTCCAGTAACTAACCGACCTTTAAAATTATATGAATAAACCCAAAAATAGTAAATGTGCCAAGTAAATTTAATTGTCAAGTAACTAACAGGTACTTTACTGGAAGGTGAATAAACCGGGAGTAGGCAAATTTATATGTCCCGTAAATACTTGCACTTTATTTGATACAACTGACGAATGTTTAAAGTTCATCAGAAGATCATTTTTTGGTTTATAACTATATTTAAACAAGGAACATTTATGTGCTCATTTAAATTATATTTTTCAATAATACTATCTAATCTAGACCATCCAGTCAAAATATGATATGAATTTTTAGTTCATAAATTAGTTATGGCCATAATCCAAGCGTAATAAGGTAAAGCTCTGTTTGCACCCCATGTACAAGGGAAAACTAATGTATCTTTACTATGTAAATTACCAGCATTTCCGTAAAAACGTTCTGTAAATTAATTTTTTTCAACATTCATTTGCCTAAGATTTTAGCCGTTATATAACATGTTACAGATTTACAATTTTAATGCTACCATGGCAAATTACAGTTTTTAAAAGTGAATAGGTAATGTAAGAGTCCAAAAGCCCTAACAGACGCTCTTTAGAATGCTATTTCTTTTCTCACTCGTTCTCTCTAGCCTATAGCATTTACTTCCACCAAATGTAGAAATAAATAATATAGAATAAAAGCCATTAAAGGATATGTAGTTGAAACATTGCTGTAGATAAGCTGCTATAAATCCCAAAACAAAACATCTGGTTCTATTAATGATAGTTCGTGATCTATTGAATGAAAACCTTAGACAAAATCCATATAAATTACATTCATCAGAGAGCAATTGTCAACTACTTTAGAAATATACTATGTTACTATTATTAGCTATTACTATTACTTATTATTAGCAGAGAGCGGACTCGAGCGATTGATGATTCATGGCCCAATAGGCATCTGCCTTGTATTCGCTATAGGTTTGCATAAGTGGCAGATATCTACATATGCAGTTAATATATATCTGTCAATGCGAATGTAATAAACGGTTTGGTAACCGGCAGCAACTACTGTTGAAACAAAAGCAATGTTGACAAGCGAACTGCGTATCGAATCTTCAATAAAAATTATTTACAAAGAACAAAACTCAAAACTACGTATTTTCTGTGAAACATTGAAAGTGTAAAACATAACTATGAATTATATGAACAACTAAAATTTGTTCAAGGTGTTACTGTGTTAAATTCGTTCTTCTAGATGTTAAAAGGTCTTTAAAAATAGGAAATGTCTGAAAATCACAACTCATGATGGGTGCGTGATTAAAATGTTGCAAAAGTGCACCATACTTCGAATGTATAGATTTTTCAATCGCCTCTGTGCAGAATTGATATAATATATTCAAATCTGGATTTCTGCTAAATATGGCATCAACTTTTTGTCTCAGCTTTGAGAAATATCTTTTTAAATGATGAAACTAACTTACCAACATTTGGAAAATGACCCCTGATGTATTCACATACTGTAGTGCATGTGCTGCACAGGTAATGTGTAATATCTTCCCTGTTTTTAACATATAAGCTGCCGCATCAGTAAAAAATAATAGCATCTTGTCTTTATAGTTGTTATCCGATGACAGAATATTATGAATACATTGATCAATTGCTTCTGCAATTGTTTCACAATTTAAATATGGTTTGTATGAAGTTGTCAGATGAAGAATACCAACAACTACATTTAACACATATCGCCCCATTACATCCGTTGTGTTGTCTGCACTTACCCAAAGATAATGACCAGATAGGTTGGTTCGTATTTTTTCAATCGTTCTCGAATAACATTTTGGTAAGTGGTATTTACGTCAAGTAGATTCATCTGGTATATGACGATCAGTATATTTTCTAAGAAACCTCTTGAGGACTGGATTGTTAAGCTTTTTGAATAGGATATTGGCCACCATGAAAGATTCACACAGTTCTTCGATAAAAGTGTCAGGTACAGGTGGACATATGTTATCTAGATGAGTTTTCGAAGAAACATGTCCGCACATTACAGTTTTATGGACGCCTTAAACTTAATGAACTGGCACTTCTATACAGGCTGATTCATTTTCGGCCCTCACCATGGGGATCTCTCTTATTATTGGAGATAGAGTATAGGTTTAAATTTGGCAAAGTTGTTAAATTTTGTGTTTGTTATAAATCCGTAAAGAAAATAGACCTGTGACAAATGACCTTCGTTATTTAAAAAAAAACGCGAAAACCCCATTTTCTTCTTTTACCTGTAGCACCGACATTTGGCCTTGTAGAGAGAAAATAAAAACACACCCTTGTGGCCATTTCTAAACCTCTATCCAATGGTGTACTCTAAATTTTTATACGACGTTTCGTTTCTTTCTGGCCATCATCAACTATCTAATTTCTTATAGGCGCCATATTGGATTTAGACATCTTCAGAAAGGGTTTTTTTTCTGATTTCAACCATGTACCACATGCTGACTAAAGTTTTTGACATTAGGTTTTATTTGAAAGAATAAATTATAAGATTAAATAAGGTAGCCTTTGGAATTTCAATCTGTCAAACATTTCATTTATTGTTCATTAATTATACAAAAATGTCGTACACTAACGAAGAGAAACGAGATATGATAATTATTTTTTATTCTTCGAAACGAAATTCAACAGTAGCGAGTACAAGATAACAAAAACATTAATAAAAATACATAGAAAAGTAAACAATAAACAATTACAGTAAATGTTCAATTATCTGGCCATCTTCGGTAATGCACAATTGGGCACGCCTTCTGGCATTTTGTACTGCCCTTTGTATAGTTCTTCTAGGAACTGCATCGAAGGCATTCTGAAGTCTGTCTCGTAATTCTTCAATGTTTTGTGGCGCATCTACTTTATAAATATTATTTTTAACATATCCCCATAAAAAAAAATCTAGCGGACTTAAATCAGGTGATCTCGCAGGCCATTCAACAACTCCCCTATTTCCAATCCAACGGTTTGCAAACTCTTGATTTAAGAAATTTCTAACAACAGCTGCATTGTGTGCTGGTGCGCCATCTTGTTGCCACCATAAATATTGTAATTGATTTAATGGGATATTGTCGTCAAGATAGTCAGATAAGTATGTACGTAAAATGTTTTAATATCTTTCTCCATCTAAATGTTCTTCATACATAACTGGTCCTAAGAGACGATTTGCCAAAATACCCATCCAAACGTTTATTCCAAAACGATGTTGTGGTCTTCTAGCCCTGTTTTGTCGGCGATTTTGTACTGCCCAATAGTCCTCCGTATTTCTGTTGAACATTCCAGAATTTGTAAATTTTGTTTCATCGACCAGATGATTTTGCTTAAAAAAATTTCGTCATTTTCTATCCTTCCCATTAACCAATTACAATATTCTAGCCTTCTCAAATTATCTCCAGGCAGTAAAGAGTGACTAACATGGATCCTGTATGGTTTAAACCTACTTTTATGTAAAGTTCTCCAAACTCTGGACTGGCACAAATTTAATTCTGACGCTACTTCGCGTGTAGAAAATGATGGATTATTATTTATCTATAAAAAAATACAAGACCGGTTAATGTCTGTCGACATTAACCGGTGTACGTCGACAACCACTACTTTCGGTCTTTCACGGTGACATATATATATATATATATATTGTGATAGGGCATACCTATGTACTGGAGAGTCCTAGAACAGAAATACTGTGTTAAGTTTAAAATTGTTTATATTAAGAGTTAGTAATAGTTAGAACTGCAATTTTCTCATGCCATATCAATAAAGTTAATACCGAGTTTTTAATTTATCAAATTTGTTTCTTATTTCTTTTGAATTTCATGTTTTCATTCACCTTAGTCATTTTCTTTTACTTTTTTATTCCACCGAAGATATTTAACTTAATTGATTGGAATAATATGTCAGCAATTATGAACAGAACTGTACGTAATTTTGAATTAAATGAAGCGGGAATTATCCCACATGTAAACAGGCATTTTAGCAAAGATTTCAACTTTAAAAACACATTTATATTTATTGTAAAATTCATAGAATAATTTATGCGAAATGAGAAAACGATTAGCATTTGTAATTTATTTAAATTGATTTAATAAATTGACGAGATTAAATAGATGTAAACTAACATTCGAAATAAGACGCCTGGAGATTGAGAAAAAAACAGAAGAGAGTTAGCTGGAGAATTAAAAAAAATGGTAGAACGCGTGGTTGTGTATTAAAAGTTTTTGAAGAAATTAAGTGTTTAAAAATCAAAATTAAAAAGAAAAACCTCACCAAAAAGACTTCATATAAGCTCCTGATCCATCAAACATTATTTTTACAAGTATTCCCGCATCCTTAACAAGCTGAATGCAGAAAACGAAAACATCAATTTCCAAAACGACGCCAAGCCAAATTTAGAAATTTTTACAAGCTTTTCATCGATACCTGAGCTCACACACCTGCCTTTCCAGTCTCCTATTGTACTTCTACGATCCAGAAAACACCAGCGACGTAAATTTGAGTATATATTTATTAATCTCTAAAAACATAAAATTGTTATTTTTAATTAGTCAAACTAATCGTTCATATTTCAATTAAATTTCTTAGAAATATTACCTAATTATCTATATACAGTATAACAGAAAATTACAGTTCTTTCTAAATTTGAATTTAGTTATATAGAAAATAATTACTTTAGTCACAACAATTTGTTATTGATTTTAACCTTACTTTATATATTTATCAAACCACGTGACTCTTCATATTTTTATGTTATGTAAATTGTTATATAACTTACCTTAATTCTTTGAGTAACAGATTAAACTTGTGATATTGAACATTCACTTGCTTGTTTTATTCTCGTCATTACATTCAGAGTTTTACACCTGAATTTACTTGTTTATAAAACCGTTATTTTCTCCAAATACTGATCCCGCACCCATATAAAACTTATTATCTTGACCTATGAGCTAGTCGGCATATTAACAAAGGCACCCACAATGTATTCCAAGATAAGTTTAGCACTTTAAAAGAGGCCTACCAAAGCTAAATATAATTTGTTTATATTATTTTCTTTACAAGCAACCATATCACCGATATCAGCTGTGTGATAAAACTATACGCCCTCTATTGAACACATTGTTAACCGCTTGCTTGGAATTTTTGGATAAAATTATTTATTTTAAAAATATTAATATTTATTATCAATTAATATAAGCTATATTTGTTATCTTACCTCTATATAAGCTAATTAACAATTGGCGCCCCACGTTGGGCGCCAATTGTTAATATCGTATAGAGGTAAGATAACAAATATAGCTTATATTAATTGATAATAAATATTAATCTTTTTAAAATAAATAATTTTATCCAAAAATTCCAAGCAAGCGGTTAACCATGTGTTCAAGAGAGGGCGTATAGTTTTATCACACAGCTGATATCGGTGATATGGTTGCTTGTAAAGAAAATAATATAAACAAATTATACTTAGCTTTGGTAGGCCTCTTTTAAAGTGCTAAACTTATCTTGGAATACATTGTGGGTGCCTTTGTTAATATGCCGACTAGCTCATAAGTCAAGATAATAAGTTTTATATGGGTGCGGATTCAGTATTTGGAGAAAATAACAGTTTTTATACACAAGTAAATTCAGGTGTAAAACTCTGAATGTAATGACGAGAATAAAACAAGCAAGTGAATGTTCAATATCACAAGTTTAATCTGTTACTCAATGAATTAAGGTAAGTTATAAAACAATTTACATAACATAAAAATATGAAGAGTCACGTGGTTTGATAAAATTATAAAGTAAGGTTAAAATCAATAACAAATTGTTGTGACTAAAGTAATTATTTTCTATATAACTAAATTCAAATTTAGAAAGAACTGTAATTTTCTGTTATACTGTATATAGATAATTAGGTAATATTTCTAAGAAATTTAATTGAAATATGAACGATTAGTTTGACTAATTAAAAATAACAATTTTATGTTTTTAGAGATTAATAAATATATACTCAAATTTACGTCGCTGGTGTTTTCTGGATCGTAGAAGTACAATAGGAGACTGGAAAGGCAGGTGTGTGAGCTCAGGTATCGATGAAAAGCTTGTAAAAATTTCTAAATTTGGCTTGGCGTCGTTTTGGAAATTGATGTTTTCGTTTTCTGCATTCAGCTTGTTAAGGATGCGGGAATACTTGTAAAAATAATGTTTGATGGATCAGGAGCTTATATGAAGTCTTTTTGGTGAGGTTTTTCTTTTTAATTTTGATTTTTAAACACTTAATTTCTTCAAAAACTTTTAATACACAACCACGCGTTCTACCATTTTTTTTAATTCTCCAGCTAACCCTCTTCTGTTTTTTTCTCAATCTCCAGGCGTCTTATTTCGAATGTTAGTTTACATCTATTTAATCTCGTCAATTTATTAAATCAATTTAAATAAATTACAAATGCTAATCGTTTTCTCATTTCGCATAAATTATTCTATGAATTTTACAATAAATATAAATGTGTTTTTAAAGTTGAAATCTTTGCTAAAATGCCTGTTTACATGTGGGATAATTCCCGCTTCATTTAATTCAAAATTACGTACAGTTCTGTTCATAATTGCTGACATATTATTCCAATCAATTAAGTTAAATATCTTCGGTGGAATTAAAAAAAATAAAAGAAAATGACTATGGTGAATGAAAACATGAAATTCAATAGAAATGAGAAACAAATTTGATAAATTAAAAACTCGGTATTAACTTTATTGATATGGCATGAGAAAATTGCAGTTCTACCTATTACTAACTCTTAATATTAACAATTTTAAACTTAACACAGTATTTCTGTTCTAGGACTCTCCAGTACATAGGTATGCCCTATCACAATATATATATATATATATATATATATATATATATATATATATATATATATATTGTATAAAACAATATAATCATTTTTATAATAATAAAATATATTCCCAAAAATGAATGTATGTGCGCGCGCCTATATCCCTCGCTCATTTTACTCATTGTCGATCTAAATTCTGAACTAAAGTCCGATCTCTAGATATATAATAGCACTTTCTTGATTAGTCATTTTTCGTGGTATTCTTTTGATTGAAAACGAATTGCAGAATCGTATGCATAGGTTCTCAGTGCGAGAAATTGAAAAAAATTTAATTTCATCGATTACAGCGCCATCTAATTATCATGAATTTAAAAAAATGTTTCTGACAAATCCTACGTACTTTTTCTAATAAAATTCTAATCTGTAATAAGATATACAGCCTCCTATTTAAGATTTCAAAATTACCCCGCCCCACCTACATAGAGGGATAGAAAGGGACTAATTCCAGCATTAATGTATTAAATCTGAACATATTTTCGTGAACTGCTTATTTATCGAGATGTTTGAAAGTTTCAAGTTAAAAAATATACCCGATACACGCCTGACTTGTCTAATTTATCTATTTAATCTTCATTGTTGCTTAACATTGTATATAGCAAACGCCAATTAAGTTGGCGCTAGGAGGGGTAAGTTCGCGCAGGATTCTAAGTAGTATTTGGAGGAGATTTGTATTTGGTTCTACATCAAATTGCAAGATACCATAGGCGGCAATATCAGATAATTCTAACCTCTAATGAGATTGTAATGTATAAACAGGTTTTTAAGAATATTTTTATAAGCATCGTAACAAAATCTGTAAGCCTCGTAAGTCGGGAAAGTACAAAATGCAATTCTGAATTTTAAAAAATTAGTTGTCCATATGTTTTCTGAAATATATCTTTATTGCAGTTTCTATGAAAAATGGGGTGCTCGAGGAGTTGTGGGTGTAATTGACGAAACTCATGTTGAGATACTTGCTCCCCCAGTAAATGATGTGTATCACCCACTGTATGTATATATTAACAGAAAAAGAAGATATTCTATAAATGTAAAGCTTGTAAGAAAACATTATGTGTATAAACATATATTAATATAGTGAAGGGTAAAATATCACATTAAGGGCTAATTCTAAATATATTTCATCTTTAGATTATAGGTTCCAATTGCAAGATAATTGGATGTAGTGAATGAAATCCGGGATCAGTGCATGATGCTGCTATATGGCAAACAAGTAATATTAAAAATTACTTAAGAGAGCAATACGAACATGGGGATACCTTAACACATTTAATAGGTAAACAGTTACATATATGCACATATACTGAACTATGTATTTATTTTCAATTCCAAACAGGGGATAGTGGTTATCCTCTTGAGCCGTGGCTTTTCACACCCTTTGCTAATGTACAAGAAGACACAATCGAAGCAAATTTCAATAAACACTTAAACAAAACCAGGAACGTTATAGAGAGAACAAATGGGGTGCTATAGGGCAGATTTAGGTGTCTTTCTAGACATAGGGTTTTGTTATACCACCCAACTAGAGCAGCAAAAATTATTCATACATGTTGTGTACTTCATAATATTGTAATAAATGCTGGAATACCAATACAAGGTCACGAAATTGAATACAGAGAAAATGATGCATTGTAGATATAGAAAAAAAAACATCACTGTATGCAGTAACAATGAATGTAACTAATGCTTTACTTCTTTGCAGATGCTGCTGCTATTAATAATGTGTTACAAGCTGCACGAAATGCATATATGTATTGAAAATAATTTACTTTGATTATGTATAGGCACTCATTTAAATGTACAGACAAATATATACTCATTAATTAGAGAACGGACGCAATTTCCATAAAACGCAATCGGCAATTGGAATTGTGTATAATGTCGCTGAGTACATCCCGGCGTAATTCAATGAAGTATTTGTTTGACTTACTCGGCCACCTGGGCTCGCTGCGATAACAATGGACAAGCCAGCTATTGTATTCGTAGAATATAGTGCTTTTTATAGTGTTTTCATGAGCGTAGATAGAAGCGGGGTTTTTATAATGTATTTTATTTATTAGTTTATATTTCGTAAGATAAATAAAGTGCTGTGAGTTAGTTTCTTGTTTTCGTAGTTCTAACTGTTATTTACATCGTAATTTTTGTGATAGATCCTGTTTAATATCGTTTGATTGAATCTACTTCTCCCATATTATTTCGACGTAAGTGTGCATTGAATTTCGTTCAGTTTCAATAACTTACGCACACATTTTTTTAGTTTTCATTTATTTAGATCTAGAGGATTGTTTAAGTTACTTTTTCAGACATGATGTGGAAGAATGTCGAGAACGGCATTGTAAAACAATGGCGAGTTGGATTGACGGTCATACTGAGTGTATGTCCATTGTCAGTGATTCCGAAATTTATTATAAAATCCGTAAAATATCGTCAAAAATTCGTCACTTAGGATCGCAAACACATCTGAACTCTGTAAAACTTTTATGGCGGCTAATATTCCATTAAATAAACTTAGCAATCCCACTTTAAAAATATTTCTTCAAAAATATACTGGTCGAAATGTTCCTGATGAATCAACTTTACGCAAATATTATGTTTCTAGGTGCTATACGAGAACAGTAGAACGCATTAGAAGCCATCTTTTAAATCAATACATATGGATAAGCGCCGACGAAACGGTGGATATGTTAGGACGCTGTGTGGTAAATGTTGTAGGTGGTGTACTACATCCAACTAGTCCCTATAATTCATATGTAATAGCAACAAGTGTTATAAATAGAATTGATGCGGAAACAGTTGCTGAAACCAAGGAGAATATGCAAAAAATGCTTCATTTGGACGCCACGTACAAATAAAAAATACGTTTATTTGTCAGTGATAGTGCTGCGTATATGTTAAAAACAGGTAGACTATTGAAGAAAACATATCCTAATATGCTGCATATTACTTGTGTAACACATGCTCTCCACAGAATCTGTGAATATATCAGAGACACTTTTCCGGAAGTTGATAGACTTGTATCAGCTTTTAAAAAAGTTTTCAGAAAAGCACCATTGAGAGTAGCTCTTTTCAGGGAAAAATTTCCGTCTCTGTCACTGCCTCCCACTCCAGTAATAACTAGATGGGGAACATAGCTGGAAGCTACTAGTTATTATGCTGAGAATTTCGATAGTCTAAAACATTTCGTAACACCGCTAAAGGAGGATGCTAGAAGTATTGGTGAGTGCAAGGAGCTCACACAAATCCCAAATTAAAAAAATCAGTTGTACTTTCTTCACGAACACTTTGGAAAATTGCCAAAACTAATCACTTATTTTGAAAATCGAAATCTCAAATTAAATGACGGATTAACCACATTAGATGTGGCTGTTAATAATTTGAAAAGTATTCCAAGTGACTTCGGATGTGGCCTTCGGCAAAAGTTTGAAGCAATTCTTAATAGAAATCCAGATTTAATTACATTGCAGCAATTATGTATGGAGACAATTCCAAAAAATCTAACGGCTAAATATGAAGAAATAAAAGAATATTTTCAGTAGGCAACTATAACCAGTTGCGATGTAGAAAGGACGTTTTATATTTATAAGGATGTACTTAATTCAAAGAGAACAAAATTGACAGAAGAAAACCTTGAGAAACTATTGCTAGTCAATATTAATACTCCTTTACTCAACTTGAACGACAAAATGAACAAATAAAAATGTTCCAATTATAGAAATAAAATTAAAAACTTTAAAAATACAACTTTTCAACAAATACATATGCATTTCGTAATTTTATAGATCACCACCGGTATGTTTTCCAATTATATAAATAAAATTAAAAACTTTATAGATGCAACTTTTCAACAAATAAATATGTATTTCGTAATTTTATAGATCACCACTCAACTTGAACGACAAAATGAACAAATAAAAATGTTCCAATTATAGAAATAAAATTAAAAACTTTAAAAATACAACTTTTCAACAAATACATATGCATTTCGTAATTTTATAGATCACCACCGGTATGTTTTCCAATTATATAAATAAAATTAAAAACTTTATAGATACAACTTTTCAACAAATAAATATGTATTTCGTAATTTTATAGATCACCACTTGTTCGTTTTCCAATTATATAAATAAAATTAAAAACTTTATAAATACAACTTTTCAACAAATAAATATGTATTTCGTAATTTTATAGATCACCACCGGTTCGTTTTCCAATTATATAAATAAAATTAAATATTTTAGAAATACAGCTTTTCGCCAGTACTGCACTGAGTGGTAAGCGTGTCCGTTTTCTACTCATTAATCTTATATATATGGTAATTTTATTTTATCTCTGTATTATAGTACAATGTAATTATAAACAACTTCTTTTTTTTTTTTTTAATTCAAAAATAGGATTTTGGAACGAATACTTAGCTATTTCAAATGTTAATAATTTGATTCGACTTGTTTTGGTGATTGCCTTCAAGTACGCATCTCCTATTTCTTCGAGTATAGTTTGTATATTCTCATAATTTACCTCAGCTTTCTTGCTCAGTTTTAGTAATTCTTCAGCTAATGCGATCAAAGGTTTTGTTCTATTGCTAGTGCCATAGATAACCTTAATAGAAAGGACATATAATGTTAAATCTCGAGAATAGATTAGACTCATCTGAGCAGTTGGAGGATAACTATATTTAAAAGGCATATATAGAGGATTCATTTAAATTTTTAAATGATGTATTAGACTTTTACCACTTTAACTTGAAATACAACTTAAACTGCACAATCACTATAATTTAATTTGTATTTAATGCTATAGTGAAAGAATTATAAGTCAACCTAATTACAAATATTTGCAATGTTTTTTCAACTTCTTTGAAATATATTTCTTAAAAAATATGACATATGCATGTTCTTAGAAAATATATTCTTTTTTAAATTCTAACATTAAATTTATTTGTAATTATAAAATATTCGATTGTTTGTATCATTTATATTTCGCTTATCCTTGCCTAATAAAATTCTGCTTATATATCTGATATAATTAAATAAAAATTAATACTTATATATATATATATATATATATATAAAAATAATAGACTTTTTATTGGTTTAGCGACCTTTTATTGAATTATGATGTTTTATTCTACAAACGACCACAACAAAACCATAAAAAACAATGAATTAACATATATCCCCACACCCTATATAACGGGATTATCCGAAAAACTAGACAATATATTTAAACCATTTAACTATAAAATAGCACACCAAAGCGGTAAAAACCTAAAATTCCTACACACCAAACTAAAAGACTCAACACCTACACTAAAACAATCACACACAATATACAACATACCCTGCAAAGACTGTGACAAAGTATACATAGGCCAAACAAAACAGTTACTACAAGAAAGATTGAAAGGTCACAAATACGCAAAAAATCAAACTGCTTTAAAAAAACACCAATTGACACTAAAACATAATTTTGATTTTGATAACACCAAAGTAATAACACAGAAAAAGAATACAAAAGCTAGGGAGGTCTTAGAAATGATCCACATTTTCAAAAACAGCAGAACAATAAACGACAGGAACGAAATTGATGGACTGTCTAAACTCTATTACCCACTGATTAAACAATAGATAAAATCAACCCCCCCCCCCCGCACGCACAAACACAAGCCAAAAAAACAAAAAAAAAAAAAAAATTTTTATCAGTTCCCATTTGTAAATACTTTTACTACATACCCCTAAACACGGTCCTGATCAATTTGCTAAATTCCAAAAACAGAACAAAAATTAACCTCTCTTAACAAAGCCACAAACACTTACAATATTCCAACCAGTGCGATCGGTTCGTTACAAAAAAAGGTCTCGGGTACCCGACACACATGTTACACAGAATGCGTGATGTTGAAAACCAAAAGAAACGGTGAGTTTTGTCATTAATTGTTCATGTGATGTAGTTTAACATCAAAAGTTTAACATCTCATTCATTTATACAGATTTAACCACTGTAATTTATCCTTACTCATTATTAACCTAATTTTAAATTTTAACTTTAATTGTTAATTTAATCGGTAATTCAGTCTTTAATCTAATTTTAATTCTAATTGTCAATGTAATTGTTAATTCAGTCTCACAAAAGCAAACACAACTCTCACGTTTTCAGTGTAGTAATTCTTGTTTCTATTTACCTTACTGTATTGTAGTTTAATTCAAATTTTTCTATTCATTTATACAGATGTAATCACTTTAATTGTCCTTACTCATTATTAATCTAATTTTAAATTTTAACTCTAATTGTTAATCTAATTGGTAATTCAGTCTTTAATCTAATTTTAATTTTAATTGTTAATTTAATTGTTAATTCAATCTCACAAAAGCAAACACAATTCTCATATTCTCATTGTATTAATTCTTGTTTCTAGATACTTGAAAAAGACTGAAAAATAATAAAAGTCGAAACGTCGTAGAATAAAACATCATAATTCAATAAAAGGTCGCTAAACCAATAAAAAGTCTATTATTTTTAATATTAAGACACGGCCAATAAAATAAATAAGAAAAATAAAATTCTTATAAACACTAAATATATATATATATATAGTATAGTGGCCGCCATGTGAATACAATATTTAAATTTAAAATTAATATTTTTTTGAAATGTTCAACCAAACAATTATAAAAACCTTGTTTATATATTATTTTTGGCAATTAAGATTTTGTTTGACTATATATTTGTATTAACGAGGTGAATAAATTAGCATTAATATAGTTCAATCGTTTTGTTGTACTGTACTCTTTCATTGTAGTAAATTTTAAATGACTGTCATATGTATTTCTCGTGTATATGTTTTCTATGCTTGATCATTTTATTTATCATTTATGATCATTTATTCTTATGGTGACAAAACCAGCCACGTAAGCAGCAATATTTTCTTCTAATTTTCTGGTAGCGAGATTCATAGGTGATGGTGCTATTTGGGTCTTTTTTGTTTGCTTCACATCTTTGCTAACTGCCTTTAAACAATAAAATGAGTATTCTTCTTCTTCTTTAGGTGCCGTCTCCGCTTCGAAGGTTGGCAATTATCATAGCAATTCTTACTTTTGAAACCGCAGCTCTAAACAGTTCATTATTATTGCATCCAAACCAGTCCCTAAGGTTCTTCAGCCATGAATTCCGTCTTCTTCCTATAGATCTCTTGCCCGGGATTTTTCCCTGCATAATTATTTGTAGTATTTGATATTTTTCTCCCCTCATGACATGTCCCATGTACAGCAGTTTTCTTCTCTTAATTGTCGGAATCACTTCTCTCTCCTTATGCATACGTCTCATCACTTCTACGTTGGTTTTTCTCTCTACCCATGAGATCTTCAATATTCTCCGGTATACCCACATCTCAAATGCCTCCAGTCTCCTCATGTCGGTTACCTTCAGCGTCCAGGCCTCCATCCCATAGTATAGTATAGACAGCACATAGCATCTCATCAGTCGTATTTTTAAGTCAAGGTTTAAATCTCGGCAGCAGAAAAGCCTTTTCATCCTTGTAAAGGTGCTTCTCGCCTGTTCTATTCTGACTCGTATTTCTTGGGTGCTGTCATTGTTCTCATTAATAATCGTGCCCAGGTATTTGTATTGTCTTACTCTCTCAATAGGCTGGTTCTTCACATATATCTTACGATTATCTTTAGTTGTTTTTGTTATCAGCTTATATTTTGTTTTGCTTATGTTCAGCGTTAGTCCATACTCTTCGCTTACTGTGACCATTCTGTTAATTAGCGTCTGTAGGTACTCGTGTGTTCCAGCTAAAATAACTGTATCGTCAGCGTACCTCAGATTATTTATTGTCATGCCGTTAATCTTAATGCCCTTGTCCCGATCATCAAGTACTCTATTTACTATGTCCTCCGAGTACAGATTAAAGAGGATTGGCGACAGTATACACCCCTGACGAACACCTCTTCTTATTTATATTTCCTCTGATGTCGTGTCTTCTATTCGTACTGCTGCTTTTTGGCCATAGTATAGGTTTGAGATTAATCTTATGTCTCTGAGGTCTATCCTTCTCTTGACCAATGTTTCTATGAGTTGATCATGTCTAACTTTATCAAATGCTTTATTGTAATCTATAAAGCAGGCGTATATGTCCTGGTTTACGTCTAGGCATCTTTGTGATAGGACATTTAGTGCAAATAGTGCTTCCCTTGTTCCCAGGCCCTTACGGAATCCAAACTAACTATCGCTGATATCTACATCCAATTTCCTGAATATTCTATTATGGACCACCTTCAACAGGACTTTCAATGTGTGAACCATCAGGCTTATTGTGCGGTAGTCAGAGCAATGCCTGGCATTTTTCTTTTTCGGAAGGGTTATAAAAGTTGATAGCAACCACTCATTTGGTATTATTCCTGTTCTATATATGGTATTAATTACTTCTACCAAAACATGAATCCGGCCCGCCTCTATCAGTTTAAGAATTTCCGCTGGCAGTTGGTCCGGACCTGCAGCTTTTCCATTCTTGAGCATACCTAGTGCATATGTTACTTCATCCTTAATTATGTCCGGTCCCAACTCCCCTTCCGTATTTTCAAGAGTCGTATGCCGTCTCTCATCTTCGAACTGCTCTGTAATGTAGTTCTTCCATATTTCTAGTTTTTGTTCTATTTCTGTGACTAGTTTCCCGTTGTTATATAATATATTAAGTTGCTTTTGTTTGCTGGTGCCGACGAGTTCTTTAATCTTTTTGTGCATGTTAAAGTTATCGTATTTGGCTTGTAGCTCCTCAATTTCTTCACATTTTTGTTTATAATAATCTTCTTTTGCTTTTCCGATTTTTGTGCGAAGTATTCGTTGTGTTTCTTTATATTGTTGTTCGTTTTTTCCCTTATAGCTTCTTCTCTTTTCCATAAGATTAAGAATTTCACCAGTAATCCATTCTTTCTTTCCTGTGGGTTTCTCTGTCTTTAGAATGTCTAATGAGGATTCCAACAAGGCTGATTTAATTCTGTACCATTTTTCATTTATGTTTCTGCAGTTTTGGTATTCGTCCTTCCTTTCGAGTGTTTCCAGATTTTTGTTTATTCTTGTTTGCAACTCATTCCGTATTTCCTGGTTTTTTAGGTGTTTTGTATTTATTCGAGTTTCTCTCTTCTTTGGGATTCTTTTAAGTTTGAGGTGCATCTGGGCCACCAGGGGGTTGTGGTCCGAGGAGACGTCAGCGCCCGGGTAGGTCTTAACTGATTTGATGTTGTTTCTATATCTTGCGTTTATCAAAACGTAGTCTATTTGATTATTGATTGATTATTATCTATATCTAATTAAAATATCGTCAAAAAGCACTATCATTATTATTGTTATAAGATGTTAACCTACTTGAACAAATTTTTCCAGAGTTAAGAAAATAACAGTGTTATCATTTTCGCAGTTGCTACCCACTGAGTGGTTTTAGGATAAAATTTTTAACCAAAAGGTGTAAATAAATAAAATGGTGTAAATGCTGCAACTGTAAGGTTCGTAAATCGTACTCCTCTTTGCACTTTTATGTTTATAAAAATAATTGTAAACATTAAAAACTATTTCTCGCGTTTGAGCGTGTATCACTTTATGATCCCCTAGGAAAGACATTATGTTCCATCAAACGTCAATGACAAATGTATTCTGACAATTACTTGAGTAATGGAGGTGGACGTTTTTTAAAACGGCTTCTGCGCACCCCCTCCGCGCGTCAACTTAATTGGCGCTTGCTACGAGTATATCTAATTTTATTTTATTAACTCATATTATTTTAATGTCTAATTTTATTAATACTTTATGAAACAAGCTTTTCAGCTTGTTTTATGATCGCGCTGTTTATGATGAGTAATTCTTTTCAGTTTTTACTGTTCTTTCTATAACCTTTTAGTTTTTCTATTAGGATGCTGTTCGTACTAATGTGTTCGTCAATCTTAATTAATATTATTATATTTCTATAATAATATACTAAAATCAACTGCAAAACGTATGGATGGATTGCATACGCTTATTATTATTAAAATATTTGAAGAATATGAAAATACCCAAATGTGTCAAACTTTTGGTGGACAGTGTATATTAAAATTATTACATGTTTCTAAAAAGATCAAAATGTTATTAACCATTAACACAAGTAAATGCATTGATAATATTTATTGCCTTATTCTAATACTACAGTATTCAGCTAGGATTACGGAATTCTGGACACGAATAATTGTTTAGTGTAAAATGCCTTTTTGAATGTCAGTTTTGTCACTGATATTCATATTCATAAGTATTTCACTTATGTTATAAATATATGTTAACTGACGATGGCATAACCTAAATTTACTATAGACAGTAAAAACATAATTCGCAATAGAAAGTATTTAGAAAAAAACTTAGATAGATTTGTCCAAAATTCCGTGCTCCTAGCTGTACGTACAATGCAATAATGAATAATATTCAAAAGTCTTTTACTCCACTTAAATTACATTTCCATATCCTTAATTTCTTCGTTGTATATCATCACATCCTTAAAGAACGAGTTAGGAACATAGAATACACTTTCATCTATTCTTCTGTCAAACGGATATCCTAATGGGTAACTGTCAATCATTTCCCGCCAATTCATTTGAGGCATTTCCATGTTTATTTTATGGGGTTTATCCATCTTAGGTTGATAAGGTACGACAATGAAGTACATTTGATACATCTGACCATCCTTGGAGCCCTTTGGAAGGAGCAATCTGCAAAGTAAAGAAACATTTTAAATTGGAGGCGTATATTATAATCATTTCAACTTACCTTTTAGGCAAACCTCTTTCCGGTTCTCTGAGCTCGTATTCAGGTAAGTTAGGGTTATTCATATTCATCATAACACGCATATACATTTCTTTGAATGAAGAACGATCTTTGCTGTAATAATTATCGTGAGAACTACGCTGAACATAGTTCATACCAGGTTCAAGGACAGTCGTAAATTTAGCAATTTCCACGAAATTAAGACGATTTTCGGTGATATCTAATCTATGCTGCATTTGATCGTATTTAGGTCCTAAAAATATTTTAACTACTGCCTCATAGGATCTGTCACTCATAACGGTTAATACATAATTAAATGGTTTACAATTAAGACGCATTTGTTTAGTTCGTACTGGAATTTTTTCTATGTCAGCCTCAAACGTTTTGTCATACACAGCGTTAGATATATCAGTGTAGTAATAATCAAAATATGTAACCAATTTGTCAACCTGTACATCTTGTATTTTAACTCCCGGCATCAACATTTCCTTAGTAGAATATGATGGCATATTGTTCATATACTTTTGGAAGTACATAAGCATTCTTTTCCAAAACTGGTAAAATACAGGATCTCTTAGAGAAGTCACAAAGTGCTCTAAAGCTGATGGGGCAATTTTATAATTTTCGTGGGGCATTTGGGAATTTCCTAGTAGAAGACGAGCGAAAACTTGAATGCAGCCGTAAAATCTGGCGTTTGGTGATTCTGGATTTCCTTCAATGATGTTACCAAGCATTTCAAAACCATTTTCATCGTATAAATAAATATGTTTGCCTTTGGACTGAAAAATAAACGTATAATAAGTTTGTACAGGATTATTCATTATAAATTGCCCACCCTTTATCATTGTTATTATTGCATATATGAACAAATGTTTCAAATAAATGTTACATGCCATCAAAAACACAATGCTGTTCAGACTAAATGGAACACAAAAAAATATATTTTCTTAAAAGGAATACCCTGTATATTATTAAATTTTTATATGGATCTTTTCCTTCTGATTTCAAAAGTATATCATATGATACCCGTATCTTAAAAAGTTTTCGAGTTATTAAATGTCGAATATCGTAGTTACTGTAATTATGGAAAAGTTAACATTATTAAACTCTTATGTTTGATAAGTAGAACTGGGGATGTTTGCGGTGTGCCAGGATAGTATTCAGTTAAACGCACGAATATAATGACCTTGTTTCGATCGGTGATGCATGCGTGATTTTATTGCTTTACATGCATTCGCTATTTATATCACTTAGGTATGTCAGTTATGTGTACTGTATATAAATAACACACTTACCTTATTTACGATTATTATAGCATAGCGCCAAGTGGATAAGACTTGCAGTAAGTTTGCAGCATTAGATACGTTTCCATATTTGTAGCGGTGAGCGATGTACGCCGTGATGAATAATTTTTTTTATATTTTGAAAAAGACCGCTCGACATCTACGGATGTAACACACGCACAATTAAAATAATCTTTATAGATAGAAACCGAATCTACACTTGCACCATTACTAATTTGTTTTAATCTGGTAAAATCAAAATCATTGTTTATCACACTCTCGAACTTTTCTATTACATTAACATTTTTGTTGTCATTTACTGCGCATAGCTGGGCGTGTACATCGTCCAGTATTTGCAGTGACTCCGCTAACGATAAGCAAGTATTTTGAAATTTCTCGATTGCGTTAAACAATCCTATATGATTGTTATAAATAGTTTGTAAATCTGCATCAAGGGAAGGGTTTTGAAAGAGTCTCTGGCTTTCCTTAATGGCTACAGCTTCGGCAGGATTGAATTGTAGAACCACAGATTTTATTTGTTGGAAATACTTGGCATAATAAAATGCCGCCTTTAATCAACTTCCCCAACGTGTAAGGATTGGCTCTGGTGGTTCGGGAATACCAGGGCACCACCTGTGAAACTGTCGAATTCGTTTGGGAGATTTTAGAAACACTTTTTTTGTGGTTGCTATTAATGCATCCACCTCTGGATAACATTGCCGAATAGTTTGTGCCACAAGGTGTAAAGCATGAACTTTACATGTCACATGCAAAAGTCTCTCACAATCTGCTTTAAGAGAACGGCCTACAGAACGCATTGTCGCAGCACCATCGCTCATAAACATCAGGAGTTGATTAGTTGAAACTTGAAATTTTTGTAGCGTATCGAGCACTACCTTCGTAATTACTTCGCTAGTGCACTTTTCCAATCTTTTGCTGGCTAATAAAATGGGAAATGTTGATTTGACAGGATCTAGTACACGCACTATAATATTCACAATAGAATGTTTTTTTTCGATCTGTCGTTTCGTCGACACATACCCATAACTGTTTATCATTTACTACTGCTTTCATTCTGTTTTCAATGTCCTCACGCACAATTGGTAAATAGGTGAGTAACGTTCTCCGTGACGGTAGATTTTTGTTGGAATTGTATTTATTCCAAAAGTCGTGAAAGGCTTTTTTATCTAGCAGGTGAACTGGCACATCGCAGACGAGTAGCATTGTCAATAAATCGAAAATGAATTGCGTTTTAGACAGCACATTATTTTTTTTGTCTTTGTGGTGTACACTTTCAACATGTCTTTTACAGTCGTATTTGTCCCAGCAAAGTAACTGTTTATCGCATAATTTACAAACCACTTTTGCTCCATTATAATACAAATCGGGAAAGTCTCGGATAAATTTCTTCACGTCGTTATACAATGGGCGCTTTCTTGGCTTGGGCACGTCCGTCATACTTATTAAATAGAGCTCAAGACAACACACGATCACGTTGCCAGTTCACGACTAACTAAAGTGTTTCGCTGCATCGTGTTTATACGCTGGTGGGGATGCACTACATACGGTCCTGCCGTACCGCAAACATCCTCAGCTCTATTGATAAGTAACATTTCCTTAATAAAATAGTCAAAATAGTTGGATGAAGAAGTGCAGATATTTACCTGTTTTATACAAAATAACAAAAAAAAACATGCAGGTATAAGGTATTATACCGTGCGTTCAAAAAAAAACAGCCTCAGAGTTGGCCATGAAATTTTTAGGTATATCGTAACTTAACTGCACCGTTCTGAATTATCAAATGTTAATGTCATTAGAGTCATCGAATAAAAACGATAACATGGAATTTTATTTATTCATGACAGGAAGATTATAACCTAACAACTAACCTTGCAATTTTCTAAGGCCGTCTGTCATTTAGATGTAACTGTCATTTAAAAAAATTCATGTTAGTAAAATTACGACATCCTTTTTGATGTTACCTAGAAATCATGGCTCACTAGAGGCAGGTTTTTTCTGAACGCACCATATAACACCGTCAGAAAACACGATTAATAGTATTTTATTTATCAAGAACGAAAAGTGAGATTGTAAAGGACGACAAAGTTGTTTAGGGCCGGGGCGTCAGCCGAGCGCGGAATTACTTGCGAGGATCTTTAAAAACACTTTTCGTTCGTGGTGAATACAACGGTTTATTTCATACTGCGAGTTTAATGAATTTTATATAAAAAGAAATGAATTTATTCCATACTGATGTCAAAAATGACATTTATATCTCGCAGAGATTATTCGTAAAAATTAAGTAAGCAGTAACTAATATTTCCATAGCGATGGAAGTTTGTTACAAATAAAAATGCAAAAACCGCGTCAATTTCCTGTGTAATAATAATAGTAATAATAATTGATGGATCTTGAAGACCTATAAACAGAATAAACAGATATAAGAAAGGTCAAATTATTAGATTATTCGTTTTAAAATGGATGGAAATCAGATATCGCAAGGTATTTATTGTATTAGCAAGTAGTCAATGAAGTAATGTTATTACTGTTATTAAATTAAATAATTTCTTGAAATTTGAATTATTCGTATAATTTTAAAGTTGAACTTTAATATTTTACTTTAAAGAACTGACACTTTCGGAAAAATATATGCCAGAATATTAGAACACAGACTCAGACCGCAATTAGATAGCACGTTCGAAGAAAGACAGAGTGGATTCAGAAAGGAAAGAGCGACTAACGACCAGATATTTATACTCAGACAATTATCAGCATTGGAAGACAGGTACATGTTTGTTTCGTAGATATGGAGAAAGCTTTCGATAGAGTAAAAAGAGAAGACATTTGGAAAATTTTAGATAGTAGAGGAATAGAAAAAGATTTTATACAAAATATACAAAGTCTATACGAGAAAACTGAAAACTATGTAAGAGTAAGAAATGAAAAATCAAAACCATCTGTTACGAAAGTCGGTCTGAAACAGGAATGCATTCTGAGCCCTCTTCTCTTTAATTTAATGTTGGATGAAGCTCTTAAACAAAATAAAGATAGGCTAAAGCCGTATAATGTCAGATATTGGAAGCTGCGATGTATTAGATTGACAGAATTATGCTGTGCAGACGATGTAGTAATATTAGGGGAAACAGAAGAGCAGCTGCAAGATAATATCAACAATCTTAATGAGGGCTTGAAATCAGTAAATATGAGAATAAATATACTAAAGACTATAACAATGGTTATAGAACAACAAGGTAAAAACCATAAAATACAAATATAAGACAAAATACTAGAGCAAATAGATAAATTTAAATATTTAGGAGTAATAATAAATAAAGATGGAACACTAGAAGATGAGATAATTAAGGGAATTGCGAAAACAGGTAGATTGTACAATAGTATAAAAAGTAACTTTCTAGGCAAAAAAGAAATACCAAAACAAATAAAAACAGAAATAGTTAAAAGAATTGCAAAACCGACACTGACATATGCGTGTGAATCATGGACAACGACACAGAAACAGAAAAGTAGAATCACGAGCACAAAAATGAGATTCCTAAGAAGAATAGAAAGAAAAACAAGAAAAGATAAAATTAGAAACCAGATATTTCGAGAAAATCTGAATCTAGTCCCTGTCGAAACAACGATAGAACAAGGACAACTAAGGTCTAACAACTAGGCCATGTAGTGAGAAGAGGTGAGAATAGAATTATCAGACAAATATTCGAAGCGAAAGAAATAGGGAAAAAGAAGAGGGACAGACCAAGAAGAACGTGAAAGGAGGAAGTGCGGACAGCAGCTGAGAAAAGACAAACAAGATGGGAGGAAATAAAAATGGTAGTAAATGACAGAAGAAAGTGGAAGGAAATATGGAAGAAAATACCTGAAAGTTCAACTTCAACTTAACTCGACACCAAAATGTACATGAGTTCCCAAGATTAAATAAGTAAATAAACTAAGACTCCATTTCTTGTATCATGAATAATATCGAAAAATGTCATTTTTGAACATCAGTATGAAAGGTAAATAATATCTTCAGTTTTAGAAGAAAAAAGCGTTTAGTTAAAATAAATGAGAACGAACGTATAGATATACTGCTACATTTCGAAGATAAGGCCATACATTTATATTCACTAGTAGCCTGTTATTGAAACATATATGATTTTTTGAAAATTCTAAAAGTATTTTAAATAATCCAGTTGATCAATTAGAGAAGAGTTATGCCAAAATCCAACGAACGTAAAGAAAACAATAAATACTATATAAAATATTACCTGTACAAGTTTTATCAGAGATTCAAAAAGAGAAAAGGCTGGACCATTACCGCGATCTGATTCAAAATTTGAACGAAGATGCCGAATATTTTACTAAAATATTATGAAGTCATGACGATGAGTCATCTTTTTAATGGACAAATCGAAAGTTTTGGGAAAAGAAATACGACAGAAAAAGATTAGCAAGACAACAAAATTGTTGGGCCTATATTCTATGGTTATAATAAATGGAGCTACCTATCTGGAAAGAATTATCCCAGGAGCAGAAAATATTCTTATACAGAATTTTTCGAAGATCAGAACTTGATGATATGATTTGGATGCAAGATCGGACAACTTCGCATAGTGCCTTACATCTGCAAGATCGTTTTAATAATATAATTCCCGGTATGGATAGGGAATAATGAAACTATTAAATTGCTACCTAATAGTCTCCTGACTTGACCTCTATGGAATCATTTTTTGGGGGATTTTTAAAAGATAATATGGGTAGTATTCAAGTCATTAAAGAAAGAATTGAACTTTAAATAACTAATCTAAATGTCGATAATGAAAAGTCTTTCTTTGAAGACTGTGCTTAAGTAAAAACTTAAAAAAGGTATATAATCCCTTAATCGTATCCTAAATACGTATTTCGACAACTAAGTTGTAATCATCAGTAGTTAAAACCACTAATCAAGGTGCCAATCCAGGTAATCATGGGGCACAGTAAAGCTAGCACAATTGATCACGCAACAACTTTACGCGGCGTCCACGTATACACTAACTTAAAAATACAAATATATCGACTAAAAGTTACGACGAAAATTACCTCTCTTAAGGAAACGGCACCCTCATGTCTTTATACACTTTTTGAAGCGTCTATAACCTTTTTACATCTTTTTCTAAGAATGAAAAGAGACAACAACAATGGGTCCCTTGTCTCCGTTCATCGAGTTCTGTTTGGTTTTAGCGATATGAATGCTTTCGTATGCGTTAAGATCGCGGGGATTATTGATGACTTTGACAAGTTTTAACACTTTAATCGACATATTGTCTAGTGTATTTAAAGCATGGTTGACAACGTTGGATTTTTCTGGTCTATTGTATTTAATATGTGATATGTGTTCTTTAAACCGGGTTATTATTGGTCGATTTGTTTGGCCTATATATTTCAAATTATAATCATCGCAATTAATTTCGTATATACCTGATTTCGAATTAAAATTAACTTTATCTTTGGTATTCGCGATGAGACTTTTGATAGTATTTTCGAGTATTTAGGATACGATTAATAATTGTGGTAAGGGGTTATATTGGTACCTTCTTTCAGTCGATAATGAAACTAATTTCCAATACATTTATAAATTTAAGAAGACGTTAAGACGAACATACAACTCGAAACCTTAAGAACTAGAATAGACAATAATAGTATAACCGACATGGATAACATTTGGAACAACTTCAAAGATATAGTTTTAGAAGTAACAAATAACAATTTAAAGTCAATCTATGTAGAAAAGAAAACAGAATGGATGACTGAAGAAATTCTAAATCTAATGGGGAAAAGGCGAGAAGTTAAGAATAATGAAGCAGACTATAAGAAAGTAAATAAGGAAATAAGAAACAAAATAAGAAATGCAAAAGAGAACTGGATGAGACAGAAATGTGAGAAAATTGAGGAGCTCCAGCACAAAAACGACATGCACAACTTACATAAGGAAACAAAAAAGATAACACACAATAACAAAAGAATATATAATATGCTAGAAGACTCAGATGGCAGAATAATAATTGATGGAGAAGAGAAGCTACAACAATGGGAAAAGTACATTCACGAAATGTTCGCGGACGAAAGACAGCAGCTAGACATCAATGCTGAACATATGGAGGACCTCATATTCTAAAGAGTGAGATTGTATATGCTATTAACCAGCTGAAAAATAATAAAAGTCCGGGCCCTGATCAAATAAACTCAGAGATACTTAAACTCATAAATGAGGAAAACATAGATCTACTTCTACTTCTGTTTAACAACATATATAAGACAGGCAAAATTCCCCAGGATCGGCACGAATCAACTTTTATACCCTTACCAAAAAAGTATAGTGCTAGGAAATGTAACGACTACAGACTCATAAGTCTGATGAGTCATGTTCTCAAGATCCTATTAAAAATTATACACAAGAGGATATATAACAAATGCGAATCTAACATCAGCTCGGAACAATTCGGATTCCGAAATGGGCTAGGTACGAGAGAAGCTTTATTCAGCCTAAAAGTCCTTGCACAGAAGTGCCACGACCAACAAAGAGACATACATATTTGTTTCGTCGATTTTGAGAGAGCGTTTGACCGAGTAAACCATGATAAACTTTTCGAGTTCCTGGAGGAAATCGGGTTGGATGATGGGGATTTGAGACTTCTCAGAAACTTGTATTGGCACCAGTCCGCAAGAATAAGAGTCGAGACTAACTTGTCTTCAAGAAATATTGACATTTGTAGAGGTGTGAGACAGGGGTGCGTGTTGTCCCCCACACTATTTAATATATACTCAGAGTATCTGTTTGCGAAGGCGCTTAGGGGTTGTAACGACGGAATAAAAATAAACGGTGTCAATATATCGACTATCCGTTATGCAGACGATACTGTGTTGATTGCGGATACCGATATAGGATTACAAAACATGATCAACAGATTGAATATGACATGCAAAGATTTTAATACGGCCATAAACATCAGCAAAACGAAAGTAATGTTAATTTCTCGTAATTCAAACGTACCCACACCTCTACAGGTTGACGGGGAAATATTGACCAGGGTTGATCGCTTTAAGTACCTGGGCTGCTGGATTGACTCAAGATTGAACCATGACATCGAAATAAGGTCCAGAATTGAACAGGCAAGGCAAAATTTCTTCAAACTCAAAAACATACTGTGCGATAAACAGCTAAATGTAAATTTACGCATACGATTTACAAAGTGTTACGTCTGGTCAACGCTATTATATGGAGTGAAAACATGGACCTTGAAAACTGTCAGTATGAACCGTATAGAAGCATTTGAAATGTGGACATACCGAAGAATGCTAAGAATTCCATGGACATCACATACAACTAATGAGGAAACTTTGAAAAGGGTACACAAAGATCGAGAACTGCTCCACATAGTAAAGATGCGAAAGACGGCTTACCTTGGTCACGTTTTGAGAAATGAAAAATATTACCTACTGAGGCTCATAATTGAAGGAAAGATAGAGGGTAAACGTGGGCTTGGCAGAAAGAAACTATCATGGATGCGGAATATTAGGAACTGGACTGGATTAAACTTTGAACAACTCATTAGAGCTGCTGCAAATCGAGAGACCTTTGCTGATGTGATCGCTAACCTCCGATGATGGAGAGGGCACAGAAAGAAGAAGAAGAAGACGTTATCAGTTAGACATCAAAAATAATGGTGGACATATCTATAACACCTATTATAATTTATTAATTATTTGCATGTAAATTTCTTAAATAAATCTTTATTTTGTATAAAACAGGTAAATATTTGCAAATTTTCATCCTCACTGTAAACCATTTTGACCATTTTATTAAAGAAATGTTACTTATTAAACATAATAGCCTGTCTAACTACGATATTAGACATTTAATAACTCGAAAACGGTTTAAGATACGGATATCATTCGGTATATTTTTGAAATCAGAAGGAAGAAATCATTATAAAAATTTATTAATATCCCCTTGAATCAATACGCCACTGTGTTTTCGAAAATTCAGTCACAGTCACAGTCACCCAACCTTTATTTGAAACATTTTTTCATATATGCAATAATAACAATGATAAAGGTGGGTAATTTATAATGAATAACGCTGTACCTTACAAAACCTTAAATCTAATACTTACTGTAACAACATATCCAAGGTCAATAGCGTCTCTAATTCTCCTCTCGTAATCTCTAACAAACATATAACTATTCGTGTAATTGTTCTCAATATCTGTATTTTGCAAAGCCCTGTGCATAGTTATCCAAAGATCGTTTGGTCTTTCAGGGAATTTCATGCCATTCGGATAAGTCATCGAAGGATAGTACCCAGTACGAATTGGAATTAAATAGTCCAATACTGGTATATCACCCAATCCGTTTGAAAGACGTTCCAAGTAATAGCGAGCAAGGAGTTGTTGGATCATGTAATAAAGTTGCTCTCCTCTTCTTTCAGTCTGCATATAAATCATCTCACTTGGTAACCAGAATGGAAAGTATAAATTATAATAGTAATAATAAGAGTTAAGTCCCACATCTTCGGTAAAATAAGACATAACTGTTTCTCGACCCATCTTGTCTTCGGACATTGAAAAGTTTGCGTCAACGGTTATACCCATGAACTTGCTTGGATCGTTCATTTCTTGACTTTGTAACAGTTGACTTTGACGAAATTGTTCTTGTTTAATATTCTCTTGCATCATTTGTTCTTGTTTCAGTTGTTCTTGTCTAACCTGTTCTTTTCTAAATTGTTCTAGCGTGGAAGGTCGTTGGCCCCACTGCTCAAACCATTGTTGCTGAGCACGTATAGATTCTGGCAGTAAATCATACCATAATGGAAGCATTTGTTGTCGGCCCATTTGCGTTAAGCGTGGATCATGCAAATCCATGTTCATTGGTTGTCTAGGAGGAGAATACATATTTTCTTGTCGGACAGGGTATTGGTAAAATTCGTTTTGCATTGGTTTTGCTTCCATTGGCATTTTTCGTTCGTACGTTGGTTGCATTGGAAGGCCTTTATATAATTTTCTAGCTTTCTGTGCATTTTGTATCACATCGCTGTTATAAAAATATTGAGGATATATTTCATAAATTGGTGGAAGATTTAACATAGCCATATCAGGCCTTTGAACAAGAGCAACGGAAAGCGAATAAGCGAATAAACCTTCGTTCATGAATACCCGAGCCCAACAAGCCGTTTTATAAAAAGTGGTATAGTCTTTAGCGTAAAATAGTATTTTATATAAAGCGATTGCTTCCATTCTATGCTTTTCATTAAATATGGAGAAAATTTCATCTTTAGGCAAGAAACCTAGCCTGTTGAGATCCATAAATTCTCTAACAGCTTCTGGACTCTATAACAACACAAACACATGTTATACAGTAATATTGTCTTGTTAAAGAAAAACTTACGTTATAGTTGTCGATTTGGTCTTCAATATCATAGAATTCTGCAATATTTACCTGTTCCTTGAAATAATTAGGTTGATTTATATATCGAAAGAGGTTCAATATATCTCTTTGAATTTCAAGCATTTGTTTTGAACCTAAATTACAGAAAAAATGTTTTTAAAAATTAAGGTGTAACTAAATGATACATACTCTGTTTAAGACTGTCCTGTTTCGTTAATTTAACATGGGCGGTCGACGCCAAAACGACGGCAAAGAATCCAACGAGGAGTACGATCTTCATTTTTTGGTTTGTACGCACTACCATGGATTTACTTCAAGTGCGCTTTGGAGAAGACACGCTGGCTTTTTATACAAGTTTCAGATAGTATTACTGATGTTAGATGACCTCTCTGAACTATCTTTTCCAAGGCAAAACACTGTTGTAAACCTGTTTTGTTTTAAAAAACTGATTATAATATTGCTACTTTATTGTTGTTTGTTGTTATTCCTTTCGCAATGGTACAATGTAACAATAATATTCAGTATATCATTTTTATTCTGATTATTCTCAGTGTCTACTTGCGACATTTGTCGTTTAAAATTGAGAATAACAAATATTTTTAATATACAATACTTCATATGCTAATTCCTTATTATAAACTCTGTACATTTTGAAAAACAAGATAGATTAGATAAATTAATATTTAATAAATACATATGCATTAAAAGTCAACAAATTAGTATACCGAAAAACACTAAAACATAAAGTATTTATGATTTGATAAACCAAATTCCTGATAGCATAATCGCGAAATTATTCTTAATAATAATGCAATGGAAGTTCACAAATTATTGTCGTCAACACAGAAGAAAGTAATTTGCATATTTCCAACAATTTTTTCCAAATAGTAATTAATACTGTCTAATAATTCTTATAGTTCGTGTATACACTCAACTGTAAAAAAAACAGGCCATCTATAATTTTTGTTTGTTATTTTGACTTTTAGTTTACACTTCTGATTTTTTATCGACAATGGACTTCCTCCTAGACTATTTAAAAAACAATATGATATGTATTCTAGTCTCAATAAACAATAACACAAACAAATAAAAAGTATGTGTGTACTTAGCAAAATTTATATTAACTACAATATATTTTAGAAGTACAGAAAACGCAAATTAAAATTTAAAAACTTATAGGTATGGACCGGACACGAGAGGCCCATGACTCATCGACCACGGGCGTACTATTGAAAATTTGTAACGAGCGATCATTACAATTTTCACTCGTAGCTGGCCGTGTATATAAAAATTATGTCGTAGTTTTAGTCATTAAGATGTTATTTCAAACATCTGTCAGTGTCAAATATATATTTTAAAGTTTCATCAAAAGAAAAAGTAATGGCCTTTAATGATATGCATAAAGCGTTTATGGTAGAATAATAAATAGGTAGAATGTTACTTCCTGACATCTCAAAAAATTGATGGTATTTGGCAGCATTCAATAGAAAATTGCCTTGCGGAGTTTGAAGAGAGATATCCAAATACTGTTCCTAGCTATAAAACTTTCCGTGATACGCTAATATTGTGTAAATCTTTTTCGTCAAACAGGCAGTATTTTAAGGAAAAAAGGAAGCGGTCCTCCACTCAAGAGAAGTCGCGGCGTAATTGAAAATGTCAGACAAATTATTAACGAATCTCCTCAAACATCTATTCGCAGGGTTTCGCAACAAGTTGGGCTTTCGTACGGAACATGTCAAAAAATTTTAAACTGTACAAAATCTATTACCTACGGATTATGAAAAAAGAACACAATTTTGCCAATGGTTTATTCAAACAATGACAGACAATATTTTAAATCATACTTTTTTCACCGATGAAGCTTGGTTTTATTTGAAAGGTTATGTTAATTCGCAAAATATGTGTATGTGGTCCAGTGAAAATCCTCATTTCTACAAAGAAGTTCCTCTACATCCAGAAAAAATAGGCGTATGGGTAGGTATGAGTCGTCACCGATTAATAGGACCAATATTCTTTGAGGGCACGATAACATCGGAGAAATATCGTAACGAAATTCTCAGTGTTTTTACTAATCAATTGACTAATGATGAACTCCAGGTCGGATATTTTCAACAGGATGGGGCTATATCTCACGTTACACTTGAAAATATTCAGTTTTTGCAACAATTTTATGGCGATAGGATAATAAGTAGAAATACAGCGATTCCATATCCACCACGATCGTGTGATTTAACAGTCATGGATTTTTTTGTGTGGCCATATATAAAGAATATTATTTATGAAACACCAATTAATAATCTACAAGAGTTAAGGCATAAAATCATTGAAAAATGTGAACACATCAATAACTCACCGCAAATACTGATCAATGTTTCAATGCTCTACGAAATAGAGTGCGATTATGCTTGGTGGAGAATGGTCATCATTTTACACATTTTTTATAATATTCTATTACTTTGTAAAAAAATTATAAATAAATTTAATATAAAAGTCAGCATTTCAAATTATTTTTTAACAATCATGACGTTTGAAATTATAATGACAGATCTCCTCTAATAACTTAAGTTAGGACATACTTTTTGTGTACATGGCTTACTTGAGCGAAAATTTTAATGATCACTCGTTATTTTTAAATATTTAATTTTATTTATTTAATCGGAAAACAAACGGGTGGTGATCTATAAAATACGAAATACATTTTTATTTGTTCATTTTGTAGTTCAAGTTGAGTAAAGGAGTATTAATATTAACTAGAAATACTTTATTAATGTTCTCTTCTGTAAAATTTCTTCTCTTTGATTGAAATACATCTTCGTAGATAGAAAACGTTCTTTCTACATCGCAACTGGCTATAGGTGCATACTGGAAATATTCTTTTATTTCAGCGTATTTAGCAGTTAGATTTTGAGCCATTGTCCCTATACTATATATACTATATACAGGTTCGGTCTACAATCATCTTGCATGCGGCTTCCCATACATAAGGCGTGAGAAGTTGCCAAACGTACCTATCTAACAAATATACATACGAGAGCCGGCAAGTAGACCTTTAGAGAAATAAAAATGTTCTTCTAGATTAGTGGTTTGCCGAAGCAGATGTGATAGACAACGTACTTTAATTTTACCTGTACTTTTGTTGGAGAATTGACAAAAGAATATGAATGTATTCCGTAATAGTGATATACTATACAGCTATGCACATGTACAATATTGTTAACAACGAGCGCAAAAAACATCATTTGAGAATCTTTTAGGTAAATAGTCATTAAATACAAGCTGTAAAAAATAGTAAATGTGTAACACTACCAAACTAGACGTATTGAAGTAAGAGAAGAAAAAATGCTCTTCTAAAGGCAATAAATTTTAAAATAAAATAGATAAAAAAAATAAAGAAAATTCTTGGAAAACGAAATGAAAAAATTCAATAAATATAATTTCTGGGGAAATAGGAAGAGTACGATAAACTAAAAGAATAATTCTAAATAATGAAATTTAAAATATACTTCTAAAATAAACGGAATTCTTGAAAAACCAAATTAAAACTTCTCAATTAATCAAATGTTCGAATAATCCACCTCCTTGCTCCTGACAGTACGCAAGTCTATGATAAAAATTATTTCGTACATTCGAAAACATTTCCGGGGTTATCGTATTTGCACAATCAACAATTTTTTGTTGTAGTTCCCTAAGATTACGTGCTCGATTGTGCTGATGACTATACAGGGTTTGTTTTACATACCCTCAAAAAAAGAAATCCAGGGGCGTTGGGTCGGGGGATCGTGGCGGCCAAACAATTGTACCAACGGAACTTATTAGACGTTCATGAAATGTTTCCCTTAACAATGATTGAACCAGACGAGCAGTATGGGCAGGACAGTTATCCTGCTGGAGCCAGATATCGTCAAAATTAACCTCAAGGGCACGAAGAGCTGGTATAATTTCATTTTGCAGCATTTGCAAATATTTAGCTGCTGTTAAGGTGCCGTCAATAATAAAAGGACCAATGATGTGATCCCCCAAAATGCCGGTCCACATGTTCAACTTTTGGAGATACTGGGTACGCAGAGGTAGATAGATATGACAATTTGCTTTAGACCAATATCTTGTAGTCATTGGATTATGACGCCAATGTAAATAAAAGGATGATTCGTCCGTAAACAAAATATTTGCAATAAAATTGTTATTGGCAATGACCTTCTCCATAACCTGTTCGCAAAATGCAACGCGTTTTGATTTATCGTGAGGAAATATTTCTTGACGTTTTTGAATTTTAAAGCTACGGTATCCTTGCCTATTCAAGATTTTTCTTACAGTTCTCGCGTATATTGACTTGTTCGGCAATTTGGCGCGATGAGCATGGTTCATTATGTTCAACCGCGCTACATACTAAAACTTCCCATTCTTCTCTTCCTTCATTCAATACGCGCATTCTATATTTTATTTATTATTATACATTTATTATATATACATTTATTTATTTATACATTTTCGACAATTTTGCACACCCCCAGTAGCCTCAAACTTATGAACAATACTCATTATTGTTGGTATTGTAGGCACAGGTCTATTTTGGAAAGAAAAAATAAATCGCCCTACTACCTCTTGAGCAGTACTACCAGAGTAGTACCACTTAATAATTTGTATCCTTTCCTCGTTTGTATAAACCAACATATTGAATAAAAACTATAAAAAGGGGCCAAAATCAAATAATACAAAATATAACTGCCAATTAGAAACAAATTAAATTCAACAATCAAATTAATAAATGTGAAGTAGGTAATTCTTATAATATTAACTTCAGATACTTATTAAGAATATCACGAACGTGAATAATAATATAAAAATTAAGAAAACAACCACCAACATGAACAATATTGGTCTCTTATGATCGAAATGATTGTATCGACCTGTCTTTAAGGGTTCCCACTACTTTTCTCGAACAGTACTAGCGCACTTGTGTATTTAACTTGGCAACTACGTTCGTTTATATACATGGACTTGTAGCTCGCATTTAAGGTAAAAACGGGCCAAACGTGTATATAAATCTGGATTTATATTAAAAACTGCGTCTAACTTTTGTCGAAGGCCACTTGGAATATTTTGCAAATTATTAATAGCCACATCTAAAGTGATTAAACCATCATTTAATTTGAGATTTTGATTTTCGTATGTTTTTCTTTGTAGCTGTCGCCGAATGAAGCATTTGTTAAATGGTTTTAGTTATTGTTTCCGCATGAACTGTATTTATAACTTTTGTTGCTATTAGATATGCTTTATATTGAATAGTTTGAAGCAGTACACCAGCTACTACATTTACCACACAGCGTCCTAAAATATCGACAGTTTCGTCGGCACTAATCCATAGGTACTGACTTGATGGCTTCTAATGCGTTCTATTGCTTTCGTATAGAAATCAGAAACATAATATTTGTGTGAAGTGGATTCATCAGGAACATTTCGACCAGTACATTTTTGGAGAAATCTTTTGAAGGTGTGATTGTTAAGACTATTTAATCGAATATTTGCCGCCATTAAAATTTCACAGAGTTCTTCGTTAAAATTGTTACAATTATTAGATTCCAACTGGTCTTAATTTCTGTGTATGTGTTTGTGATGCTAAGTGACGTTTTACATGCGATTTATTGGAATTTTTTAACGATTTCCAATAATTTTCGGAATCACTGGCAATGGACATACAATTAGTTTGACCCATTAATCAAACTCGCCATTGTTTGAGGATGCCATTATCGACGTTGGCCATTATGTTGAAAAACTAACATTGTAATATTGATGAAAATTAATAAAATATACAGATTATAGCTAAATTCCCAGAACTTTGAAAACATCCCTCGTATATCATATAATTTCAAGGTTTTTGTGTTGTAAATTATTATACTGTTGGATAATAAAGATATTATTATTATTACTATTATTATTAAATCACCCAATCCCTATCCAACATTTGGCCAACTTATCTCCGTCAATTACCTTTGGATTGTCTTTGTTTCATTACATTGTTATAAATATGATCAATGCATAATCAAAACTAATTTGTATCGTTACAGTTGGATTGCATTCGTCTAAAAAGGCAAAAGACCCCTGTTTTCTATTTCTGCAATGAAGTTTAATTATCCATTAAAAATATGTAGAATTAAAAAAGTAATAACCGTATTCTACAATACAAAGGTATTTTTAATAATATAAAATATTATTAAAAATCTGGTGTGAAGAACACCAGTATTCTACACTGAACATTAACAAGACAGCAAAATCAAACAATATAAGTGTTGGGCGATCAAGATAATTTGTAATCGAGTCAACCTTGAATCCGAATCGTATGTATTTACTTGAACTGCACTTACATTACAAACGTCAAGTAAAATGTCAGTTGACAGCTAAAATAACAACAGTTAATGTAAACTATGCAACTGAGGACGAATGTATTTACGACATACAATTTCGGTTTCAAGGTTGAATCGATTACAAATTATCTTGATCGCTCTTAATATACATAATGGAACGTTAAACTCCTACGTTAAATTTTTGCTTGCCTTAATATCATACATCATTTAATTAGACTGTATTATGTACTTAAATTGAGGAATAACTTCGTAAAAGGATACAAGCACGAATTTTTCTAAGAAAAAACAATTTCATTATAATCAATTAAAAAATATAAAATCTAGGAAATTCTAAGAAATATGCTCCAAAACTGAATGCATTTAATAAGTGCGCAAGTAAATAAATTTTGAAATTTCGCATTAATAGCTTCGTATGTAGCAAATTTAATAATAACACAGGTCTACAGTGATTTTGATGTTTGAAAGCTGTTTGCTAATTTGTATATGTTTGATGACCAATGACCAATGTCGAGAAAAACGCCTGGGTTTCATTTAAAGAAGTAATTGATAAGTTTCTTGGGAACTTTAAGGACGAAAACTACGAAAATATTGTTCAAAATATGTTACAACACATTCATCGTCTAGGTTGTAATATGAGTTTGAAAGTGCATTTCCTGTTTTCACACTTGAACTATTTTCCTGAAAATCTTGGAGCAGTTAGCGAAGAACAGGGAGAGAGGTTTCACCAAGACATTAAAGAAATGGAACGGCGATACCAAGGCAGATGGAGCATAACGATGATGGCGGACTACTGCTGGATGTTAAAACGGGATATGCCCTTAAAAACGTACAACCGAATGTCCGGACAACGCAGCTTTCTGGCAAAAAGACAAAGATTTCACTTAAAAAAGACTGAGTAAAGTATTTTTTTCCACTTTTTTAACTTGTATTCCACCTTTTTACTCAATAAACAAATAATTTTTTTTAGAAATATCGTTTTTTTTCATTTAATATTTGCAAAAAACCTTACGTGATACAAATAAATGCATAGAATTTTTAAAATCAGCCTACCAAAATGATATAAAATCAGTTTTCAAAATAAAAACATCTGTCAAAAAGTTTAATTTTGTAGACCTGTGTAATTGGTAGATTGTAGCAGGACCTATGAGTTTGATAGAACATATTTTTTATTACTGAAGCCCTCTGGTACACTAGTATAACAACCATATTTTGTATCCTTTAGCAGGTATTAATTTAATTTAATTATAATAATAATTTATTAATACATTAGAAACAAAAAGTTACTTATTACAGGATAATATAAGAAAATAAAATAAGTGCACATATACAGTTGACTCTACCTATATCGAATTCTCATGTAGTATTCCAATTAAAATTATTCCAGTTAAAATTATTGTCTAAATATGTATTAATTTGTAATATGTACGTATAATAAAGAGAAAAAGCAGAATTTTATAACATACACTTCAAAAACAGTTAGATATAAAGAGTGTCTCAACGGGAGGTTTGTTTTTGAAGTTGCAATTAAACACATTAGATTGTTGAAAATTGTCAATGTTTTTAATTCATGATAAAGTACAGACATGGACATTACATGTGGAACACAATATCTGACAAGTGGCCTCCGCGACTTCGTTGACAGATATCCATTCTATTGACGAAATTTTGTATGACTCTTGCACACAATTGCGGCACCATCTCAGCAATCGCGTTTCGAATCGCGTCTTTCAGCTGTTGAAGTGTTTGAGGATTGTTAGCTAAACCTTTCCTTTCAAAAATCCCCAAAGAAAAAGTCCATCGGCGTGATATCGCACGATTTTGGTGGCCAATTTTAATCGCCATGACGAGAAATTACACGGCCTTGAAACCTTGTTCGCAATAACTCAATTGTTTGGTTCGCTGTGTGGCTGGTGGCACCATCTTGCTGAAACCAGAAGTTATCTACATCCATACCATCCAACTCAACCCACAAATAATGGGCTATCATGTCACGATAACGATCACCAGTGACGGTTACCGCGGCACCAGCAGCGTTTTCAAAAAAAAATAGTCCCATTACACCGCCGGCCCAAAATCCGCACCAAACAGTGACTCGTGGGGTTTTGTTTGTTAACGTAATCATTAAGTTGAAAATGCGCTTCATCACTGAAGATTATTTGTGTCGCAAAATCGGGATTATCCTGTTGCATCGCTAACACCCAATTGCAGAACTCACCGCGCTGTCCATGGTCGGCTGGTTTCAATGTCTGCGTCAATTGGATCTTTTATGCATGTAAGTGCAAATCCTTGGTCAAAATACGCTGCACAGTACATCTAGAAAGATGTAATTGCTGTGCACGACGACGAATCGAGGTGCGCACATCATCGGCCACACTTTCTTCCACTGCGGCTATGTTTTCAGCCGAACGAGCGCTGCGAGGACGCAGAGGTGTTTTTACGTCTGCCATAGAACCAGTGCGTTCAAATTTTTCAATTAATTTCGTAATCGCGGTCTTACTTGGGCGATTATGAATACCAAAATGATCACGTAAATTGCGAAATGTACCCACGATAGATTCTCCATTTTGGTAATAGGTTTTAACAATAAGTACATGTTGCTCGTTTGTATAGCGCTGCATTCTTGAAATGTCAAGACTTCACAATGCTAACTGTCAAATCTCAACCAACTTACCAACTTAACCATATTTCGCGCTAATGTCAAAAACAAACCTCCCGTTGAGACACCCATTATATAATGATTAAAAAATTAATTACTGCGATTTAAAAAAGTTCGAAATTTTCATTTGTTTCAAAACTGTGCTATAGATTTGATGTTCAAAGTATACTTCTACCCTCTGCAAGTTTGTGAAAATGGTTTCGCGAATATTTTCATTCCTTTCCAGAGTTGAATGTAAAACACTTAGCGCTCTTTGGATATCTGTTTGATGGGGAACATCCATGACTTCTTCTTCCGAACTGCTCGAATCCAAATTTACAGTTGCACTTGTAACGCTGGTCAAAATCTCTGCATCAGTAGGAGTATCGCTAACTATCACTTTATCGTCAATACGAACATAATCTTGGAAAGATTCTCCTTCCACCTCCACACCCAGTTCCAAAAGTTGATTCCATAAATGTTCTAATATATCACACTCCTACAATATTTGTTTCTAGTTCTGAAAGGGGTAGTAAATCTTCATCCATCATGAATTTCCTCCAAACCCAGATTTTCAGAAACAATTTTTTATTGTATCCTCTGCTACCCATGCTCAAGTCTTCAATGTAATACGCAGTCTAATAGATTTATTTTAGGAAGTTTGTTATTTTCTTCAAACATGGATGTAATGCATTACAACATATTTTTTCTGTAAAAAACTTTCATAATTTTGATAATACCCATATCCATGGGCTGTAAAACGGAAGTTGTGTTTGCTGGAGAATATTGAAGGGTTATAAGTTTTAATCGTGCCAATATGTCTTTTGGATGACTAGTACAATTATCCAAAAAAAACTAAATTTTGCGATTTTGGCTTCCGATTTTTTTATCCAGATTTTGCAACCATTTCTCAAAAAGTTGTTCAGTCATCCATGTTTTTTTATTGCTGTAATAATCCAATCTAGGGGATTTAACTCCTCTGAAACAACATGGATTGGCACTTTTCCCAATTAAAACAACTTTTAATTTCTCCGTGCCTCTCAGCTCCAAGCAATACTGTTACCCGATCTTTGCTGTGATTTCCTCGAAAACATTTCTGATTTTTGAAACTTAAAATCTTGTTTCGGATGCACTTAAAAAATAATCCAGTTTCATCAGCATTAAATATGTTGTCAGAACTATAGGATTCAATAAGATTAGGTAGCTTTTCCTCAATCCAATTATCGGTTTCTACATTACTAACTGATGCAGATTCACCGCATAAAGCTTTGCCAACAATATTATGTCAAATTTTAAATTTACTCAACCAACCTTCACTTCCATTAAAATCTTTGTGTCGCAGTGCATCGGCATAGTATGCCATCTTTTCTTTAATCAAAGGACCGGTTAATGGAAAATTTTGTGCTCTAAGAGGTAAACCAAGTAAATATAGCCTTGTCAATGTCTTCGTATGTACAACAGCGAATTTTCTTCACTTTGTCACTATATTGGGGATTATTACAATATTAAAGAATGTTGTTTCTATTCTTTCAAATTGGGGATACGATGCTTCGGGGAACTCCCTATTTTATAAATACATAACTTTTCTTGACGCCCTTCGCAACATCGTCTTTCAATTCCCGTTTTTTCACTAAGTTAAGCGCGTTATGTACTCTTTTCGACATTGTTGTTAAAAACAGTGAAAACTGCGTACGATAGCAACCGACGAAGCAAAACTGAATATGTATTGCGTAAAATATCGTAGGAATTTGAAACGAGACACCTGCATTAACAAATAATATTAACAAGTAAAATGAGCGGTACAAAGAAACATTATTGTTAGGGAAATTACTGATGTTCGATTTAGAGAGAGGAAAACTACCTTAAGACTTTCATAAAATGTCAGAATTTTTGATTCGATTAAAGGAGAGTTCTAATTAGAGAATGGCGTTTACAAGTGAATAGCCATTCAGTTGGACATACAATATTACGAATTCGATTCAGAAAAAAAATTCAAATTAAAGAGAGGTTGATTTAGAAAGAGTCGAATGCATAGAGAAACAGTTCTAGATTTCAAAGACATGATATTAAACTCCGTATAAAAATTTTCATAACAATACCCGTGATCAAGATAATTCCCATATTTCCGTTAGTAGAGTATCTTAAGAAATTTACGTTGTACGTATTGTAAGATGGATTCTAAACAAATGAACAATATTCTAACTTCGACCCAAAGAATGACTTGTAAAAGCTAACAAGTGTATCACGTCCCAAAATGTCACTTGTCTTGAGTGTCAGGAAACCCAACAGTTGAAAGATTTTTTTTACGTTTATCATGTGAACATTAAGCTAGATCAGATGCCAAGGTCCTTAAAAGTAATTACAACGTGATATTAGTGCGTTGTCAAGAAAATCGTCGTATAGAATACGCGAGAGTCTTCTTGTAAATACACTTATTAATGCTTAAATACAGATGATTTACTCGACACCAATAATACGAGGTGCATTCAAGTTCTAAGGCCTCCGATTTTTTTTCTAACTAACTACTCACCCGAAAACTATGAAACTGGTGTTACTTCTCGACGTAATCTCCCTGCAGACGTACACATTTTTCACAACGTCGACGCCATGATTACATGACCGCGGCGAACGCTTCTTTAGGAGTCTGTTTCGACTACTGGAAAATCGCTGAAGCAATAGCAGCACGGCTGGTGAATGTGCGGCCACAGACAGTGTCTTTCATTGTTGGAAACAGCCAAAAGTCACTAGGAGCCAGGTCAGGTGAGTAGGGAGCATGAGAAATCACTTTAAAGTTGTTTTCACGAAGAAACTGTTGCGTAACGTTAGCCCGATGTGCGGGTGCGTTGTCTTGGTGAAACAGCACACGCGCAGCCTTTCCGGGACGTTTTTGTTGCAGTGCAGGAAGGAACTTGTTCTTCAAAACATTTTCGTAGGATGCACCTGTCACCGTAGTGCCCTTTGGAACACAATGGGTAAGGATTACGCCTTCACTGTCCGAAAACATGGACACCATCATTTTGTCAGCACTGGTGGTTACCCGAATTTTTTTTGGTGGCGGTGAATCTGTGTGTTTCCATTGAGCTGACTGGCGCTTTGTTTCTGGATTGAAAAATGGCATCCACGTCTCATCCATTGTCACAATCGACGAAAAGAAAGTCCCATTCATGCCTTGGTTGCGCGTCAACATTGCTTGGCAACATGCCACACGAGCAGCCTTGTGGTCGTCCGTCAGCATTCGTGGCACCCACTTGGAGGACACTTTTCGCATTTTCAGGTCGTCATGCAGGATTGTGTGCACAGAACCCACGGAAATGCTAACACTGGAGGCGATCTGTTCAACTGTCATTCGGCGATCGCCCAAAACAAGTCTCTTCACTTTCTCGATCATGTCGTCAGACCAGCTTGTGCGAACCCGAGGTTGTTTCGGTTTGTTGTCACACGATGTTCTACCTTCATTAAACTGTCGCACCCACGAACGCACTTTCGACACATCCATAACTCCATCACCACATGTCTCCTTCAACTGTCGATGAATTTCAATTCGTGTCACACCACGCAAATTCAGAAAACGAATGATTGCACGCTGTTCAAGTAAGGAAAACGTAGCCATTTTAAGTATCTAAAACAGTTCTCATTCTCTACGCTGCCGCTACAATTCCATCTGCCGTACAGTGCTGCCATCTCTGTGACGTATTGACAACGAACGCACGCTCATTTTAAAACAATGCACATGCTTCTATCTCTTTTCAGTCTGGAGAAAAAAAATCGGAGGCCTTAGAACTTTAATGCACCTCGTAAATGGAATCCAAAACCCTCTGCAGAAACTCGCAATCTTTAGTTGTTTTAATCGAACAAAAGATTAGATCATGAACATCAAGCAAACATTTAGAAGATATACCATTAACAGTGTCATTACTAAATATCAGAACTAATTTACTTATCATTCAGTCCGATAGCAGAATGATAAGTAAAAGACCTGAAGCCTCTGTATTGAATATAATTATTTCTCCGATTTGGCGGCGACTGTGACTTGAAATTTGAAACAAAAAGTAACAAGAAAGACCCCTACCCACAATATAAATCAATAAACTCTATATACGTGTTTCGGCAACTATGTTGCAATCTTCAGTAGAACTTTTACACGTAATATATACTGGTGACCTTAGAAGTGCATTTGTTTTCGCCCTAAGTAATCTAAAAGTAAGGCATTTGTTAGTGTCTGAAATGGCTACGTTGGAGTCAATTTAGGCTAGTATCGTTGAGCAATCGACTTCGTTTGATAAAAAATTTATTGACAGATGTAATAGTGAAACCACATTAAAGACACATATTCCAACTTGCATCGTACTAAGGCACAATATAAATTCTTAATTGCAGAAATGTCCACACCATATAATAAGAAAACCCAATTATTGAATATAAGGCACAGATTCACGAAATATGTTAATAATAATAATTAAAGACGGCAGACTATGTGCCCGAACACTAACGTGATGTGGAGGGATCGAGTAGAGGCGTACGACGATCAATTCAGTTGCCGTTGAGACGTTGTAAGCGATACATTGTTAACACAATCGTGTTGAAAATGTCGGGAGTGCGTAGAAACAATGCATCGACTCGGTTGCATGCTAACGTAGTAAAGAAATTTTTACATCGCTTTCCCGATTTAATATATGACGGTACCGTAGTGAAATGTTTAGTTTGTGAAACAACTTTATTAACTTGGAAAGCAAGTCAGTGCCAAAGACATATAAATAGTGACAAACATAAATCGAATAATAGTGGACGCAGATCATATAATAAATTTGTGTGTGATTTAACAATGATGTTAATTGCGACTAATATACCAATGCAGAAAGTGGAACACCCAATGTTTCGTCAGTTTTGGAAGAAATACAATCCTACGTGGAAATTACCAGCAAGAAGTACGCTCCGGAATTACGTACCGTCAGTGCGTGAGAGAATTGTAAATTGTACGAAAAATACGGTAAAAAAAATTCCTGTGGTTAACAATAGACGAAACTACAGATATTAAAAAACAGTCCATCCTAGCCATTCTAGTACGGACGCTGACTCCGCAAGGACCTTCTCCTCCTTATTTACTAACCTGTAAACGAATGCAAGGGTGTACTGCCAGAGCGATATATGATGTATTAATAGAAACACTACACAAATTTGAGATTTTACCGAAGCAAGTGTTAATGTTAGTTACCGATGCTGCCAAGGTTATGTGTTCCACGGCAAACTTACTCAAAACGATTCAACCAAACCTGCTGCATGTCACATGTTTGCTTCACGCTTTACACCTTGTAACAAACACTATACGTACAACTTATCCTGATGTGGATCAACTGATAGGACAAACGAAAGCGGTTTTTCTTAAATCTCCGAAACGGTTTCGGCTATTTCATTCGCTGTGTCCTGATATACCCGAGCCGCCGCAACCAATTCTTATACGATGGGGTACTTGGTTAGAAGCAGCATTTTATTATTATAAACATTTTGAAAAAATTAAATCAGTGATTTTACAACTAGATGCCAAAGAAGCAACTGCAATACTGCTCAGCCAGGTTCAATTTAACAATCCTCAAGTTGCAGCAAATTTAAAAATTATTTACGACAGTTACGTTCCAATACTGGACTCAATAAAAAATTTACAGAACACTGCGCTGTCCTTATCGGACTCATTAGCAATTATTGACCACGTAAAACTAGTGCTGCATATCCTTGAAGATGAAAAAAGTGATTGTGTCCGTGAAAAATTTAACAGTGTATTAGATAAAAATGTAGATTTTACAAAATTAGGGCAACGTTTTACCAATACTGAAGATCCGTTGTACAGATACAAAGAGCGCTTTAACTATGCAAATATAACATCTCTCAACGTCGAACAATCCTTCTCTGTATATAAACATATATATACGTCGCTACGTACGAACCTTTCCGAGACTAATACAGAAACATATATTATGGTGCAGTTTTTTCATCGCGCACATTCGCATTTTTTTGCAACAATGTAAACATGTTGGGTAAGTTATTTATGTTTTTTCTTAACGTTTTGTATAGGGATTCGATATATTTATTTTTAAGTAAGCGCACTGTTATTCTGCTAAACTCTCCACGCAACGCCACTGCTGGGGCACATAGTCTGTCGTCTTTAATAATAATGATAATATATTTTAAAGTGTCCCTTATTTTAAAATTTTTGAAATGTTGAAACGGTACCCTCTCATTTTTCTCCATTGGAATAGAAAATAACTCACGTAAAATTTTACGCCCTCATGACCACGCCTTCCCTAAGCGACGGGGCCTTAAAACGCGAAATATGCATTTTTTCTATGATCGAGCTATTTTTGGACTTAAAAATTTTTGTTTTGTTTATTTTTATGACAAATAAAAGAATTAGAAAAAACGAGCTTTACTTCTTTTCAATCGGAGAAGAAATAAAATTATTACTACGATTACTTAGAACGATAAGAACGTCACCTACTATCCAATTTGTGGATTTGTGTTTTTCTTTGGTTTGTAAACTTTGCATGCAACAAGAAATGATTTAAACAGTCAAACAAAAGAAAAAGAATAAATAAGAAAGGGGTTTCCCCGAAAACGACACAAAGCAAAAAATAAACTTGGCATTACATAAAGCACAGTGCGACAGAATAACTGAGAGCAAACAAGAAATCTGTATTTTGAGTAATAAAGTTAATAATTTGTGGTTATAAATTTACAGAAAAAGTAATGTCGCAAGACTTACGTAGCAGTAATAAATATAAAGTGTATTTAATTGGAAATGTTAATCACCGAATCACGGGCACGAAACTTCCTTCAAACCGACAAGTGCTTGCTGTTTTATTTTACAATATTCGCCAAGGAAAATTAACAGTGCAAGAAAGTGCTAATCTAACTATAAAGGAATGTATGATTTTCTGGGAAAAAGCTAGAATACCCACTAAAATATCCAGAAATAGTGTGGAAAAATTAATTAAATTACACGGAGTTTAGAAAAATTTGCAAAAAAATTCCACTCAAGAAAAGACCACTCAAGTTCTTAAAGATAAAGAAAATTTCTTTCTTCATACATTGGACAATCTCTTCGACATAGCGCACGCTGAAGCTTTAGAGATAATGGAAATCGAAGAAGACAAAACTTTTTTGCAACGGTAGCGGGAACCTGGTAGACCGGGTTCTTTGGTAGGAGTAGATTACAATCTATGGCGAAGAGAAGACAGAAAAAAATCGCGGTTATTAACAGAAAGAAACAGGCAGCTAAAGGAAAATGAAAAGACAGCCAAATCACCTAATTCTAGTTTCTCATCGGATTCGTCATCTATGAATTCAGTTGAAAATCATCGAGATCACAGTCCACAGCATTGGGAAGAAAATTTATTGCCTTTGCAAAAAAGGGGAAAAAAGGATTTTCTTTCTCCGAAACTTGTGGCTGCCCTCGATAGATGTCAGTTGAGTATGCGTGACTCCGTCTATATTCTGGAAGCAGCATTAGAAGCGCTTGGACATAATGTAAACGAATTTATAATAAATAAAATTTCCATGCAAGGAATAAGAACACAGATGAGAAAAGAACGTGCCGAACAAATTAAGACAGATTTTAAAAATAATGTTCCTGAAATGGTCACTATTCATTGGGATGGAAAATTATTGCCTGCAATAAATGCACAAAATGTTAAAGAAGAGCGGCTTTCAATTGTGATCACATATGAAAATGTGGAGAAACTTATCTCAGTGCCTAAATTAGATCATGCAAGTGGAAAAGAACAGGCTGCAGCTGTACTAAATGCAATAAATGATTGGCAACTCTCCGATATAATTCAAATTATGTGCTGTGACACCACAGCTTCTAACACGGGTCGCTTTAACGGTGCATGTGCTCTACTGGAACAATCACTAAAAAGGGAACTTATTTTATTTGGGTGCAGGCATCATGTATACGAGTTGGTGTTGAAAACTGTATTTGAAACCAAAATCCCTCAAGTGACGCTTAGCGTTGATGTACCTATCTTTAAAAAGTTGAAAAACAATTGGAACAATATTAAGCAAAAGAATTTTCAAAATAGTACCTCCATTTCAAACCAGCATTTTCAACCATCGTAAATTGACAGCTTGATTAGCTTTTATCCTTCTGAACTCGAAAAACCAATTGTGAGAGGTGATTACCGTGAATTGATCGAGCTTTCGATATTATTTTTGAGTGGAAATTATAATAACAAATTTAAAATAAAACCTCCTGGCGCTATGCATCAAGCACGATGGATGGCAAGAGCTATTTATGCGATAAAAATGTTCTTATTTGGCGATCAGCTAAATTTAATCAGAAAAGAGAACGAAGGATTGCAAGAAGTTTGTCTATTCATTGTAACAACTTACGTTAAACCATGGATGCAATGCAATTTAGCCATAAAAGCTCCCCACCAAGATTTGTGTTTCATAAAAGCTGTTAAGAATTATGAATGTATTGACCATTCAATTGCACAAGCTGTTTTAAAAGAATTTTGCCAACATCTTTATTATTTAACTGAAGAAGTCGTCATTTTATCCCTTTTTGATGATATGGTTGATATCAAGGCAAAAAGGAATATTGTGGCAAGTTTAACAAAAGAAGGCATATTTGAAAATGCAAAGCGATATGTTCCATCGAAAGAAGAAATGCGTTGCTCATTATATGGTAAGTGTTTTCTAATTATTGAGTTCTTTGTCATTATGTTCATTTCGTTTTTCATTTTACACAGATAAAAAACTACATGATTTTGTTTCAATAAAAAGCAATGATATGTTTTATCGATTGACAATAAACATCGATTTTCTTACCGAAGACCCATCAACTTGGGAAGATAGTGCATCCTTTTCAGAAGCTAAAGCAAAAGTAATTCACTTGAAAGCAGTAAATGACAACGCTGAAAGAGCTGTTAACCTGATGCAGCAATTCCACGGATTTCTAACAGTTCAAGAAGAACAAAAGCAATATTTATTGCAATGTGTACAAGAGCATAAAAAAATATATCCAAATTGTTCAAAAAGTACCTTAAAAAGAAAATATGCTGCTGCCTAATACAGCGGTTTGCAACGCTCCGACTTGCCCCGTTCAAAAATGTTGTATGATCTCGAAGTAACGGCGTCAATTCTTCGAATTGTGTCGTTGATAAGACAATATTTGTCGAAATTTGTTTTTTAACACAAAAGCTTTAATTTTAATTTTATACTTTTATTTTTTTAGATGAATTTCTTATTTTTAATTATTATCTTAATGTTACGTTTTCCTCATGAAATTGTTTAGTTTTATTTAAATAAAAACTTGTTAAAAAAAAGAAATTTAAAAAAAGTTATAAAAGAATAAAGGAACATTTTTAGGGCCCGCACCATAGAAAAGGCGTGGTCGTGCGGGCGTAAAAATTTGCATGAGTTATATTTACGTCAAATAGTAAAAAATGGTAGAGCACCGTAAAAATTTTAAAACAAAAAACTTAAAAAAACCTAAATGAGGTCTACTCCAGTGCTTATAAGCAGATCCAACCGATTTTCTTGTGTAGCGAAAATTGATCTGCAGGCGTCGTAGCTCACTCCACATGGAGCTACCTCCATCTATGTTCTACTAATTTAAATTTCTTCATCATAGCAATAAACAAAAGCATTGCAGATTCAAACAAATCGAAATCATACGAAGAATTCATAGTGCTATCTTCAGAGCCCCGTCGCTTAGGGAAGGCGTGGTCGGGGAGGCGAAAAATTTTACGTGAGTTATTTTCTAGACCAATGGAAAAAAATGAGAGGGTACCGTTTCAACATTTCAAAAAATTTTAAAATAAGGGACACTCTAATTATATTTGTACCCAACAGATTTATCCAATTGCAAGGCGATTAAATTGAAATTAAAGGTGATACATATTGCTAACACGAAGAAAAAAAGTACATTCTGTGTGCTTATAAATAGAAAACAAAAACACTTCATATAATAGGCAAGTATTTCACAAATTACTCGTTAAAAAGAATATGTCATCATATAGTTTATCTACATTCACTAAAGCATATCTAAGGGGCGCTTTCATCATGATATTAGTTCTAGCACTAGGCACAGAGAATGTGGGAACGTTTCTTGACGAAAGACGCGGCACATGAAAACTAACTCCAGAAAGCAAACAGGGCAAATCAATCTCGATGCTGATGATTTTCCTCATTTGCATTCTACGCGCAGTCAAGGATTCCATGTTGTGTCAGTCCAAGAAAAGATTGTAGTCAATATTACGCTCGGGAAAATCTCCATCCAATTTGAAAGACATAAACTTTAGAAATCTTCTCTGCACTTTCTCAACCATCTGATGTTGAATTGTATAATAAGGATACCACACAACAGATCCATATTCAAGCTTAGAGCGCACCTATGCGTAATACAAGGCTGTTAATGTTTTGGGGCCATCAATATCCCTAGTGACACGTATAATAAAGCCAAGTGACTTTACCGCTGATCAGGTAACGTTAATCAGATGCTGCGAAAAATTAAACTGGTTATCAAATGTGATACCCAAATCCAAAACACTATTAGAACGCTCAACAGGTTGCCCATGGATGAAATAAGTATCCGTCACGGCATTATGTTTCCTCGTGTAAGATACAGAACTGTATTTGCCAATATTGAGATTGAACTTGTTTTTCATGCACCATTCAACTACAGCGTTCAGTACGTTCTGCAGAAAAGTGATGTCTAGTTCATTTAATATGGTGCGATAAATCTTAAGGTCATCTCCATAGGCCAAACCTGCACAAGGTATGGAAGTTAGCAGGTCATTGATAAACATAATGAAAAGCAGTGGTCCCAAGTTAGAGCCCTGTGGCACACCAGATGTGAATATATAAGGCTCAGATCTAAAGCCATTGTAATACACGTAATTTTGCCTATCCTGAAGATAACTATGAAGTAACCTAATCAAAGCATTAGACAGATTAAATGTACTTAATTTCTGCAGCAATATGACATCGTCAATGGTATCAAAAGCTCGTGTAAAATCGTATATATTACATCAAGTTGACCGCCCCCATCGAGCTCTTCAGCTATCTCCTGTGTAATAATAACAAGGTTTGTTGTAGTAGAACGACCAGTCATAAATCCATATTGAGACGGCGAAATATATACACTAACGTTCTTCATTATGATATTGCGCAACAGATGTTCAAAAACTTTAGAAAAATTACTTAGGATGGCTATAGGTCTGTAATTCAGGACGTTGGCAGCATCTCCTTTTTTAAAGACAGGACAAATTCTAGCAATCCTCCATACACTTGGAAACTTACAAGTACGCAAGGCCAGGTTAATAATTTTCGATAAAGGCGCAGAAAAAATACGAAAAGATATGTTGAGAAAATGTAAGTTGCAAATCAAATGCCGACATCATGTACCTCAAATTTTCTAGTCACTAACTCTGATTTGATAGAATAAGCAAATATTTTAGCGGCTGTACATCGAGTATAAGAAATTTTGAAATATTCAATATATTATTATGGGTATACCATTCTTCAATTATAGAGAGATTAATCTGCAATAGAGTGTATAATAAATAATGTAGATTTTAAGATCATCAGCATACGTCAGAAATTCACCGTTGAATTTATCTCAGAGATCATTGATAAAGGTGTTAAAAATCAGGGATTCGAGATTTGAACCCTAAAGTATCCCTGAAGGTAGTAGTTAAGTAGTGCAGGACAAAAATCAAAGTAATCCAACTTTATAAAAAAAATTAAGAACATTTTCAAAAACGATTGGTGCCTTTTACTACTTTACCACTCTCAAACATAGTTCTATCCCTATCCTAAAAAATATTTAATAGTTTTAAAGGTACGCAAGTCATTCGTAATACATGTGTGATACGAGAAAAGAAAATTGAGATCATTTGTCTAAGAGCTCCATTTAATTTAATTTAATTTAAATACCTCACGATTTTTTTATATTTAAATATCTGAAAGCCATGATAAAGTTTAAAAAAAAGGAAATCATTACACACCTTAATTTGTAACTTGATAAAAATATTCAACTGAAAAACGACGAACATTGACGCAACACACGACACCTTCACTGTAATTCACATATGTGATTCACTTAAATCTATACAAATCATTCTAATGAATCTCTATTTATTGCTTGTTAAGTTTAACTGTTTTTCATTTTACCGCGGAAATATTCCATATAAACATAGACGGGAAACCCACGAAACAAAATTTCCTAACGGACAATATTTAGCACATGTTTGACTATGTATGTATTCTTTCGCAATGTATTTGCTGTTGAAATCTTTATGTGTTATGCTTATAAACGTGCTTTTTTAATTCTATTTTATTTAAGTTGTAGTCAGTGGCGTAACAAAGTCTGATAGTACCCGATGCGAAGTTTTTACTTGTCACCCCCATATACAACCTCTTTTATGTTGAAGACTATGGAAAAATTGATATATTTAAATATTAAAGAAGGGGCTCTGGATAGATCTCCTCTACATCCATTGCAATGGGCATACCAGATGGGAAAATCAGGTGAGGGTGCCCTGCATAGCCTGGTGAGAGGGCTCGAAAGGAGCCTACACTACAAGGAAATTGCACTTGCAGTCTTCTTAGACATAGAGGGAGCTTTCGATAACACCTCGATGTCATCTATTATTCGATCTTTAAGAGATCGAAAAATAAAAAACACCACATGCAACTGGGTTCATAACATGCTGCGTAGCAGAGTAGTTCATGCCCAAATGCAAAACAAAACGATCTCCATGAGGACAACAAAAGGGTGTCTCCTCAAGGAGGCGTATTGTCACCACTACTATGGAGTCTAGTAGTGGATAATCTCCTCAGGACATTAAATGACCAGGGAATATGGACGAAGGGTTCGCCGATGACATTGTCATAGTGTCCCAGGGGAAATTCCCGGGAACAGTGGCGAGCATCATGCGAAATGCTCTGCGAATTGTAGACTCGTAGACTGTAGATGGTGCCTTGAGGAGGGAGTAACTGTCAATCCTAAAAAAACCAAGTTGGTAGCCTTTACCAACATGAGAAAACTAAATGATCTGGGCAGCATAAAACTGTTTGGACAAGAGTTAGAACTAACCAATGAAGTGAAGTATCTAGGCATAACACTTGATGCGAAACTGAATTGGAGCAGACACCAAGCCAAAGTGGCAGACAGGGCGGCGCAGCTGTTCTGGAGATGCAGAAGAGCTGTTGGCAAGACCTGGGGACTAAGACCAAATGTGGTACACTGGTTGTACACAGCAGTAATAAAACCAACGATTACCTATGGGGTAGTTGTCTGGTGGAGGAGGACGGAGCGGACATCGTCGGTGGGGCTCCTCACGACTCTCCAGCGACAGGCCCTGTTGGGAATCACGGGAGCTATGAACAGCACGGGAACCGCTTCCATGGAGGCCATCGTGGGTCCCCCTCCGCTGGAACTATTTATAAAGGCGGAGGCAATGGCTGCGATACTGAGGCTGAAGGCCAATGACGTATGGTGTCCTAATAAGGTTGTAGGGAGCCATACAGATATCACAGGAACTATACTGGAAGAGCCGATATTTCAAATGCCGGTGGACAGTGTGGCATCTGAAATTATGTTTACAGCTAAGCTGAACATACTTATACCGACCAGGGAACAGGCAAAAAGTCGCTCGATCGATTGTGGTGCCGGCACCTGGTACACTGATGGATCACAATCTAGTCAGGGGGCAGGTGCAGGCATATACGGAATGTGCCTGGAAGGAAGATATCGATATGTCTGGGGAAACATGCTACGGTTTTCCAGGCCGAATTGTTAGCAGTCGCAGCCTGCGCCGATGAAATTCGGGAAGCCGGCTGCGCAAGCAAAAAAATTAACATAATGACTGATAGTCAGGCGGCTATTAAAGCCATTATGAACCCATCTACCAGGTCTAAGCTGGTGAAATATTGTAAATAGGTCCTCAATAACCTGGCACAAGACAATACAGTGTCGCTGATATGGGTGCCAGGACATGAGGGAATTAAAGGCAATGAGATAGCCGACAAACTGTCCAAAGAAGGTACTAATAGGAACTTCATAGGACCAGAACCTGTATGTGGAATCACTAAGGATTCCGCTAAAAGGGAGATCTGGTTATGGAAAAAGAACATAAAAATAAATGGAGGTTAACGGAAGGTCAACTCCATACCAAAACACTACTAAGGGGGCTAGACGGGAAGCTTTCAGCCAACCTAATTCGTAGTAGCAAAAAAGAAATTAAAATAATTACCGGGTTAATAACCGGACATTGTCCTTTAAGGAAGCATTTGTACACCATGGGCTTGGTTAGCGAGCCCTGGTGTAGGAGATGTGAAAAGCAGGAGGAAACTAGCCTTCATGTAATATGCACGTGTGAGGAACTGAAGGAAGTCAGACAGAAATATTTCGGGAGAGATCTATTGGATCCTTCGAGTGTACTCAAACTTCCCCTGAGGAGGATAGTGGCTTTTATCGAGGACACAAGACTAACAGAGTGGAATTGAGAGATCTATTGGGGATAGTACAAAGAGCAGTCTGCTCAAGTGCCTGGACGTCGTGGCGTCCACCCCAAAACAGAGAAGAAGAAGAAGAAGAAGGCCACCATATCCACGGAAATGTAAAATTTATTGAGGAAGCAATTTTTTTATTCGATTGATTAAGTAAAGAGGGCAAAATGTTAAATATTTTGTAAACATCTTTTATGTACCAAAAAATAAGTAAAATGATTTTTTATTGATAAGTCAGATTAATGTACAATGTGAGAAATCTTTTTTCAGAACGATAGTAGGTACCTAGTACATAACTTTATTATTATAAAACAATTGAATGAAAACTCAAAAGTTTTGTCCTAGACACTAAGCCAACAAACTGTACTTTAACATTGTTCAGGATACACTTAATATCCTTTCATAATATTTTAATTTCAGACATTTTTTATTGTTAAATACAGTAGAACCTCGCTTTACGAGCACCTCTTATAACAAGTAATTCGTATAATGAGCAAAATAAATTGAAAAAAATTAGCTCTCATAGTGAGCGATGTCTCGTATAACGAGTGACGAGGACAGCGGAAATTCAGGATTGTGTGAATGCTACATCAGCTTATGTTTAGTACTTGTTGGGCTAACGTGTTACTGTCGCTTATGATAACTAGGGACCTGACACGAGAGGCCGAAATTACGATGAATCATGTAAATAGTCTATAACATCGCTAACGACACGCAGTTATTGAATAGCACTATGCATTCGGTTAACCGCACGTCTGTTTTTTGGTGACGCAATTACTTCAATTTTACAGTAAAATTCCTTTCTTCATGGGCGTAGATAGAAGCGGGAGGAGTTTTTATAATTTATTTTATTTATTAGTTTATATTTCGTAAAGAAGAAAGATAAATAAAGTACGGTGAGTCAGTTTCTTTTTTTCATTGTTTTAACTGTTAATTACATACTTTGTAATTTTTGTAATAGATCCTGTTTAATATCGTTTCATCGAATTTACTTCTCCCAATTATTTTGACATAAATATCCAGTGAATTTCATTAAGTTTCAATAACTTACACAAATAGTTTTAATTTTCATTTATTTAGATCTAGAACATTATTTACGTTACTTTTTCAGATATGATATGAAACAACGTCGAAAATTGCATCGTGAAACAATGCCGAGTTGGATTTAGAGTCAAACTGATTATATGTCTATTGCCAGTGATTTCAAAATTCAAAGTAGGTAAAATATCTTTAAAAAATTCCAAGAAATCGCACGTAAAGCGTCACTTAGCATCCTAAACACATACACAGAAATTGGACCCGTTGGAATCTGACAATTTTTACGAGGAACTCTGTGAAACTTTAATGGCGACAAATATTCCATTAAATAAACTTAAGAATCCCACCTTCAAAACATTCTTAACATTATTTAGCAAAATTAAAAACACGATTTTCGAAATGTCCTAAAAAATTATGTGTTCCGAAGCTTTCCAAGTTTGTTAAAGTTCGTTTAGGGAAAACATCTCCATTAGTACTTCGACAAGCCAACGAGGATTTATCTGATGCTGTAACAGCAAGCAGGATTTAATATCACGCTGGATACTCTAATTCTTAGAAGAAATGCTGTCCCCTGTCGTTGATTCACGGAGTCATATTAGATGCGTAACGACTGTCAACATTACAGTTGACAGGAATCTCGGAACTTTTCCAGTTTAATTTGAATTTTCCGCTTAACAAATTTATTTTTCGTGAAAAATAAAATCTTATATGAACCACTAGCTATGGCAATTATGTTTCCCTCGGTCGACATTCATCCCTCTGGCTGAATTAACGTCGACCTCAGAGGAATATAATATCCATAACGCTCATGGTGCGCAAATAACTTTTACGGATATAAAAAAGCAATGAGTGTGAAGCGCAATACTTTGAAAAATAATAAATAAATATGTTTTGTCTAAGACAAATCGCCCTCTTACATTACAGTATGATTTACGTTACATGAAAAGAAGTAAAAAGCACGTCATTTATCGAATGTAAACTGAAATAGTCCAAAAATACTCAGTTAAGATAATATACTCGTAATTCTGGTTCACCGATAAATATGATACTATAACATAATAATTTGGTGAAGAACTAACGAGAACAATACCGAATCAACGAAGGATGTGGTCGGTAAACCACAGTATTTACTAACTGATATAATAAAAAATGCATGTAATGAAATTGATAAGATAACCTCGTCATAATTTCAAATTATGCACACTTTTACTAACTGCACAATTTTTAAATCGGAAATTTAAAAAAAACGTATTTTTTTAATGTAAAAGCTTGTATGTCGGTGTGTTATAAGAATTTGGAAGTTAGTTAAATTTAGAAATTAAATTTAGGATTGTTTTTTTTTAAATAAGTAAATACACTGTACAAATTTCAGATTCAATGTATGTACTGTGTACCACTACAATATTGTTTCACCGTACTACTGTTTCATTAGTTGTATGAATGAAGTCTTAACGATTTATATGAGTCCTTTTAATTTTGTTTGGTGGTCGAAGTTGCCTCCATTTCCACTCCAATTTCATTACCCGGGGTTGTGTATGTTTTGTGTTATTGTGTGTAGTTGTGTGTTTGTGTGTTACGATTCCTATATCCTATATGGAATGCTGTGTGTTTTGCTACATTTTTGTGTGTTTGTGTTGACCTCTGTTTATCTGTTAATTTTTGATTTTTTTCGGGGCTAATTGGATATCATTATCCTCTGCGCGTCTTTTAATTTGTTTAAGTCCGTCTTTTTTAATTAGTCTCCGTTTTGGGTTTATTATTTTCCTTATTGTGGAGTTTTCGTGTGACTTTATTGTTTCTATTGTTTTTAGTGTTCGTTTGCATATTATTGTTTCCAGTGTTTCGAGTTTCGTCTCTTTAAGTCTTAACGATAGAATATAGGGTTTATATAGTTTATAGTAAGTATAGTTGTTTTCAAATTATAAGAATATAACTTTGAACGGCTCTAATGCTTTTATTGCACCACCTGCGGCAATAACTACCTGGCCGCTCAATACGATTATCTTTTACGCAAACAAACTGCTAAGGTCCGCAATGACAAAATTTAAGTAAATTGTAATTACTGCAAGTACCAACAGTTGTTAATTTGAATATATAGTTATTATATATAGTTAAATAGTCATTAAATTACAATTTAGATGAAATACAATTTAATAATAATATAAGTACCAACAGTTGTTAATTTGAATATATAGTTATTATTTATGGATAGTGATAATACTGTTGGAGCACGACAGAGAAAGCATATATCAGAAGATGCAAAACAGATAATTTTCAATGTCTATCATACCCTGATGGAAGAAAATAACGAACTACAAACCCAGAACATTCAACGAACGTCACAATTTACCAAGGTGCCTTTTGGAACAATATATAAAATAATTAAGAATAACGCAGGGCCTCGAAAGCAAAGAAGTGACAAAGGAGCACCGAGAAAAATTGAAAAGTATGAAATTGATACTATTAGGCAGCAAGTATACTCCTTCTACAAAGGAAATGTTGTATCTACACTTGACTCCTTACATAAAAGAATCAGTGATGAGCCTATAAATATTCATTGTTCTAAAGTAACCTTGTGGCGGACGCTAAAGAAAGCTGGTTTTAAGTTTGGCACTTTAGACAAACCTCGCACAATTATGGAAAGCCCGAGGTTACAAAAACTTCGATATGAATACTTAACGGCAATTAGAAGGTATAGACAGGAAGGACGATTAATATGTTATTTAGACGAGACGTGGTATGACACCCATGACACAATTTGTAAAGGTTGGGTGGATAGTTCAAGTATGTGTCAGTTGAACGCGCCGGTTTCGAGAGGGAAGAGAATAATCATTCTTCATGCTGGGTCAGAAAAAGGATGGATCGGACAGCCGCTATTATCTGCTAAAAATGTTAAATTCTCAAGTTTAGATTACCATGAAGATATGACATCATCTTTATTTGAAGAATGGTTTTGTGACACTTTTCTGCCAAATTTACCAAAAGATAGTGTGATAGTGATGGACAACGGAGCGTTGTCCATCACTATCATTCTCCACAGCAAACCAAAGTTCCTACAAAATCTAATAATAAGAAAGATATTAAAACATTTTTAGAAGCAAATGATTTATATTTTGATGATCATTATACAAAAAACCAATTAATAGAGGTAATGAAAACAAAAGAATATTTAAAGGATTATTATGTGGATAACAGAGCCAAAGAAGCAGGACATACAATTTTGCGTTTACCACCATACCATTGCATTTTCAATCCCATTGAATTGAATAGTTAATTGACGAAGGAGATACTTGTTGAAACTTCGTTATAACGGTAAGAAATAAGTAATTAAACTTCTAGTTTCAAAAATTCTTTTATTGTAAATACCACTACAATATTGTTTCGCCATACAATAGCTTCATCAGGTGGATACAATACTGATTTCATCCACCTGATGAAGCCATTGTATGGCGAAACAATATTGTAGTGGTATTTACAATAAAAGAATTTTTGAAACTAGAAGTTTAATTACTTATTTCTTAGCGCCATTGAATTGATATGGGCCCAACTGAAAAATACCATAAGACGAACAAATCAAACACCGAAATTTAGTGAAAGCAGTGGAACACTCATAAAAAATGCTATGGAATATATAACTGCTGTAAATTGGAAAAATTCTGTTAAACACGCAATAGCAAAAGAGGAAGAATATATGCGCATGTACAAAATAGTAGCACCTTTGATTATAAATTTGCAATACGATTCAGACACAGACACCGATTTGCAAGACGACTCAATCACAGATGATTTATGAAATGCGGTGACACATAAAAATTTTATTGTGTATTACAAATAAATTTGCTTTATATATCTATATGTATCCACTACACATGTTGCCACACGATTTGTAATTTTTTCTTTGTATATAAACCCAATGTACAGATATTTTTTATTATATATATAAAATATAAATCAATTACTAACCTTATATTTTGTCTATTTTCAACACAAGCAAACCAAGCCAAATTTAGGAAAATTGGTGTTATTTGAGTACATTAGTATACTCTAATAACAAGATTTTCCGAAATTTGGCTCGTTTTGCTTGTGTTGAAAATAGATAAAATATAAGGTTAGTAAATGATTTTTATTTTTTTTTAGCTTCAAATTACGTTTGCGGCTGCAAGTCTATAATACACAGTTTTTTCTTTTTGATGTCCTCTACAGGTTCCACTACTTTTATTACGATAACTTTTGCTGCACGTATACTTAACAATACTCATTTTTTTATTCAATAAGTTGTATTTAATAAATATTTATTCCAACATACTACACATTTAATGCTCATCATCCTCACAATATTTTATTACTTTAAAGCACTTTCATTATTGTTAGGATGCTACAGCTAGCCCGAATCACACCAACTTAAGCCACAAGTGTCCATCTTTTAACAATTTGATGCTCTCACATGCTGAAATACACAACCCAACTAACAGTAACAGCAGAAATATGTATGTACCTCTGAGATCTGCGATCATTTAGTATATAAAGAATATTTATTTACTGGTACGAAAATAATTCAGTTTTATGTTGGTTGTATTTTTATGAAAAGAAAGTGTTTGTATTTTTATTAGATATTCGCAAAGTATACAATGCAAAAACTAATATAGTTTTATTTTTTTATTCAAAAAATTTGTAATGAAAAATATACAGAAGTAAGATATCAGGGAATTTGTCATTGTGTCATTGAACAATATTTAAGTTATACTGAAACTTTAGGAAACTAATTATATTCCATATGGCGAATCACTACATCCCCGATAGCGGCATTGGATACAAGTAACGCACTCGCGGCGGCTCTTCGATCCAAAGGAAACCTTAATGTACGATTTCCAGTGTGCCTTCCAGTTCCTAATCGTTTATATGTTTGATCCTCTAAGTTACCTTCCAATTTTGGAGACTCCATAAAGATCACATACAGCTGACATTCCAAACCGTCCTCGGTTCCCTTTGGTAGGAGTAACCTATAAAAATACTCGAGATTTTACTAACATAGTCGATTTTTTTTATAAATATTATACATGGTGTATTTTGAATAAAGAGACAACGTGTGAAAAATGGAAAGATGTAATTATATAGAATATAAATCTAAAATATTTTCGCAAAATTCCCTCTGATAAGCGAGAAAAAAAATGACAATTATATTTAAAATATATTTGTCATGCCACTGTGCAATTGAGTATATCATAAAGAGTATCGGAGACGATATTTTAAAGCTAACCGACGATAACAAAAAGGGTAGTTTTGTTATTGTCGGTCTCGCTTTAAACTTCTAACAGCTGACTTTTCGTACCAGTTTCTTAGCATACAGAGCTGTCTAAACAATGTTATCTTCAAGAGTTTTTATACACATATACATTTCAGCGTATAATTCAATAGCGGTCTTTTGTATATACATTCTGAATCCATATTAATATTTTATGTTTGTTACTCCTGGGTAACAAAGAAAAACATTCACATAATTCACGTGAAATGAAGAAAGATGTAATTATTAGAATATAAATCAAAAATATTTTCCGCAAATTCCGTAAAACATAAAAAAGAGTTTATAAATGATTCGCAGCTGACATATTCGTACATAATCCTATATCTAGGTTAGTGAACCCTAAGTAAAGAACGCTGCTCCATTGTAGAGTTTTTATAACTTCGACAGCTGTCTAAAGAATGTTATCTTCAAGAGTTTTTATAAACATAAACATTGCACCGTGTAATTAAATAGCGGTATTTTTTATAGACATTCTAAATCCATATTAATATTTTATGTTTGTTACTTCTCGTAACAAAAAATAAAATAACTCACATAATACACGCGAAATGAGGAAAGATGTAATTATTAGAATATAAATCCAAAATATTTTCCGCAAAACATAAAAAAGAGTTTATAAATGATTCACAGCTGATATATTCGTACGTAATCGTATTGAGGTTAGTGAATCCTAAGTAAAGAAATCTGCTTCATTGTAGAGTTTTTATAACTTCAACAACCGTCTCAACAATGTTACCTTTTAGAGTTTTTATAAACATAAACATTTCAGCGTATGTTTGCATGTAAATTCAATCGATGTTCTTTTTATAGACACACAAGCCACCACAAGCGTCTTGGCCTGATAATGTATTAAATACGTATCAATACCCTGCAATATATGCAGGTGACTTTAACAGCCATTGCACTGATTGGAAATATCGTACCACTGATGAGAATGGTGATCGCTTTGCGAATTGAGCAGACACCCACAATCTCCACCTAATCTTCGATGCTAAAGAATGAAATACTTTTAGTTCAGCAGCATGGAACACTGAAACCAACCGAAACATCTGCTTCGTGTCGGACAATGCCAAAAAACGCCCAATTCCAATCTCAAGAAAAGTTCTAGATGACTTTTAACATAGCCAACATCGTCCGGTAGTTCTTGAAATTGGAATTAAAATCCCGATAATCCACATTACATCTAGGCCTAGGTTGAATCTTGGGAAGGCCCAATGGGATAAATTCGCTGCTCAGTTAGATAAAATCGTGAGATGAATCCTTTTAAAAAGTAGGAGTTATAATAGATTTATCAAAGCCATATTAGCAACAGCAAAAAGTTACGTGCCTCGGGGCTGCTGTAGAGAATATATGGAGATGGAGCAATGAGACAGAACAGCTTTCTCAGGAATTTCAGAACAGCGACTTCAAAAGATCTAGTAGGAAAACTTGAAGTCTTCTGAAGAAACATGGTAGCTCTAACCCACCCGCTCGTAGTCCATTAGAAGTATCAGCTGACCAAATCACTGCACGAATTGTAACACTGTCTAAAGTCCCAAATACACAGACAGCAAAGCGCAGACATTAAGAAAAAACTGACACCACCGCCAAACAACAACAGCCTATTCTGAATACTCCACGCCATTCAGGGTAGAGCAGGTAAATAAAGCACTGAATGACACTAAATATGGCAAAGCACCTGTATTTGACGGAATCCATCCCGAATTCCTCAAGAATTATGGGAAACACAAGGATGTTGATGAGTAATTTTTACTCAGACATCCTATTGACAGGAGGCATCCAATATCACGAACTGTCATTGGTAAAACTTTGGGAAGGTATAATTTGACCGAAAATGTTAGAAATTTACCAAAAAGTGGACGACCAAAAATCGCTACTAATTAAGTTATTTTCAAGATATTGCTATAGCATTAGAAGAATTACCACAAACTTCTACTATATCCCTCGCACTATAAGTTGCCGATCAATAGCCAGAATATTGAAGCACGAAAAATATCATCCGTATTAACCACATTTAGTGCAAGTGTTATTTGACAGGGATTATGAGCGCAGAGTTCAATTTTGCGAAAGAGTGATGGAGATCTGCAAAAATGCCTAATATTTTACATATCTACAATTTGCTATTTTCTGACGAGGCTACGTTTTGTTTGAATACTACCGTTAACCGCCATAATTGTCGATATTGGTCAATAATAACTAGAGAACGGATGGAATTTCCATAAAACGCAATCGGCAATTGGAATTGTGTATAACGTCGCTCAGTACATCCCGGCGTAATTCAATGAAGTATTTGTTTGACTTACTCGGCCACCTGGTCTCAAGCGATAACAATGGACAACTGAGCTATTGTATTCGGAGAATATAGTGTTTTTAAAGTGTTTTCATGAGCGTAGATAGAAGCGGGATTTTTATAATGTATTTTATTTATTAGTTAATATTTCGTAAGATAAATAATGTGCTGTGAGTAAGTTTCTTGTTTTCATAGTTTTAACTGTTAATTACATCGTAATTTTTGTGATAGATCCTGTTTAATATCGTTTGATTGAATCTATTTCTACCAATTATTTCGACGTAAGTGTGCATTGAATTTCGTTCAGTTTCAATAACTTACGTACACATTTTTAGTTTTCATTTATTTAGATCTAGAGCATTGTTTAAGTTACTTTTTCAGACATGATATGGAAGAATGTCGAGAACGGCATTGTAAAACAATGGCGAGTTGGATTGACGGTCATACTGATTGTATGTCCATTGTCAGTGATTCCGAAATTTATTACAAAATTCGTAAAATGTCGTCAAAAATTCGTCACTTAGGATCGCAAACACATCTGAACTCTGTAAAACTTTTATGGCGGCTAATATTCCATTAAATAAACTTAGCAATCCCACTTTAAAAATATTTCTTCAAAAATATACTGGTCGAAATGTTCCTGATGAATCAACTTTACGCAAATATTATGTTTCTAGGTGCTATATGAGAACAGTAGAACGCATTAGAAGCCATCTTTTAAATCAATACATATGGATAAGCGCCGAGGAAACGGTGGATATGTTAGGACGCTGTGTGGTAAATGTTGTAGCTGGTGTACTACATCCAACTATTCCCTATAACTCATATGTAATAGCAACAAGTGCTATAAATAGAGTTGATGCGGAAACAGTTCTGAAACCATTAAGGAGAATATGCAAAAAATGCTTCATTCGGACGCCACGTACAAAGAAAAAATACTTTTATTTGTCAGTGATAGTGCTGCGTATATGTTAAAAACAGGCAGACTATTGAAGAAAACATATCCTAATATGCTGCATATTACTTGTGTAGCACATGCTCTTCACAGAATCTGTGAATATATCAGAGACACTTTTCCGGAAGTTGATAGACTTGTATCAGCTTTTAAAAAAGTTTTCAGAAAAGCACCATTGAGAGTAGCTCTTTTCAGGGAAAAATTTCCGTCTCTGTCACTGCCTCCCACTCCAGTAATAACTAGATGGGGAACATGGCTGGAAGCTACTTGTTATTATGCTGAGAATTTCGATAGTCTAAAACATTTCGTAACACTGCTAAAGGAGGATGCTAGAAGTATTGGTGAGTGCAAGGAGCTCACACAAATCCCAAATTTAAAAAATCAGTTGTACTTTCTTCACGAACACTTTGGAAAATTGCCAAAACTAATCACTTATTTTGAAAATCGAAATCTCAAATTAAATGACGGATTAACCACATTAGATGTGGCTGTTAATAATTTGAAAAGTATTCCAAGTGACTTCGGATGTGGCCTTCGGCAAAAGTTTGAAGCCATTCTTAATAGAAATCCAGATTTAATTACATTGCAGCAATTATGTATGGAGACAATTCCAAAAATCTAACGGCTAAATATAAAGAAATAAAAGAATATTTCCAGTATGCACCTATAACCAGTTGCGATGTAGAAAGGACGTTTTCTATTTATAAGGATGTACTTAATTCAAAGAGAACAAAATTGACAGAAGAAAACCTTGAGAAACTATTGCTAGTCAATATTAATAGTCCTTTACTCAACTTGAACGACAAAATGAACAAATAAAAATGTTCCAATTATAGAAATAAAATTAAAAACTTTAAAAATACAACTTTTCAACAAATACATATGTATTTCGTAATTTTATAGATCACCGCCCGTTTGTTTTCCAATTATATAACTAAAATTAATTAATAAATATGTATTTCGTAATTTTAGATAGATAGATCACCACCCGTATATTTTCCAATTATATAAATAAAATTAAAAACTTTATAAATACAACTTTTCAACAAATAAATATGTATTTCGTAATTTTATAGATCACCACCCGTTCGTTTTCCAATTATATAAATAAAATTAAATATTTTAGAAATACAGCCTTTCGCCAGTACTGCACTGGGCTTTGCGTCATGTGGTAAGCGTGTCCGTTCTCTAATAATAACCCTCATTGGATGCTAGAAACGCATACACAACATCCGCAGAAATTAAACGTTTGGGCTGGTATTTTCAGGAACCGTGTTATTGGTCCTTTTTTCATCCATGGTACACTAACTGGACAAAGATATTTAGATCTTTTTTATTGAGGAGGATGTGGAATTAACTGCCCTTAATGTTAGAAGTTTTTTAAACGAAACATTCCCAAATCTGTGGATTAGTCGTAGAAGATTCATTGCATGGCCCGCACGGTCTCCAGATTTAAATCCTCTAGATTTTTTCCTTTGGGGGTCATTTAAAATTTGTGGTTTATACTAGACGACCTCACAAACTGGACGAGTTACGGCAGAGAGTAATTGAATAAGTGCAATTAATTCGTGAGGTGGTTTTAGCAAATGTCGTTCAAGAATTTGTTTACGGACTTGCATATTGTCAAGAAGTGAACGGTTAGCATTTCCAAAACTTTTTTAACTGATATTTTGTTTATATTTTTTGTGCTCGTTTTCATTGTTCCCAATAAAATTAGCATTATTAAATTTAATTAAATATCTCTGTCGTTGTTGAACAAAAAGGTGCCCAATCTTAATATTGTTGAAGTCCCAGAGCAGAGCTCTATTGAAATTCGTTAATATATACAGGGTATTTTACTTAAAATATAAAAATTAACATCGTTTCCGGCTAAACGGGAAGTGTAATTTGGATATAAATATACTCATTGAATCTCCGATTTGCATTTAATTAATTGTGGAAAATCTTATTAAAATCTAAGTGGCCAGGTCAACGATATTCGAATGGATTCATACATTTTCCTAACCGTGTATAATCCGCGTTAATTTAATAATTATGATATGATTTGCTGTTAATGTAGTAAAAATCGTACCTATTTGGGAACGCCCAATATGCTTCACCACCGTCTACAACAAATTCATCTTCCTTACGAATAGCCCTATTTACATGATCTATCAAAGTTTTGAAACTAGTTCTATCTTCAGATGATGGTCCGTTATAGGTATTTCTTATTATAACATTTTGACCCTGTTTGAGATCATAACTGAAATGATCCACCACATAAAATTTGTCGCGATTTTCTGTTATGTCTACCTCTTGACCAAATCGATCGTATTTTGGACCAAGAAAAGCTTTAATTGTCGCTGACACTTCACGATCACTGGAGACAGTAATGTTGTACACTAAAGGTAAATGTTGCAGACGATTTTGTCTCACGTAAACTTCAAATTGTTCATCGGCATCATCTGTTTCACTATAAAACACACCGTTACTCAAGTCAGAAGAGAAAGGTTGAAAGAATGTCGAGAAATCTTCGGCTTCTACGTGATCAACAGTTACACCTGAGAATTGCAATTCTTCTGGTTTATAGGCTTCAACGTGATTATAAAAATCATTGTAGAAATTCAGCAGCCATTTAAAGAACCTCCAAGATGCTGGATCCCTTAATGTAGTTTCGTAATGCTGAGTAGCTGCTGGCACTGGCTTATTTCCATTTAAAGGCTCTGGTGCATAACCCAATAGATATCGAGCGTATATTTGTAAAGTGCCATAGTAAGGTAAATTTGGAGAATTGGGATTACCTTCTAAAAGATTTGATAAAGTTTCTAAGCCGTCGTTAGGTTCTTTGTATATTTCCACACCCTAAAAATATAAATATTGTAATAAGAGAATTTATTATTATTACCTTACATTAAGTTATACAGTGCTTCTCAAAAGTCCCCTCCCCCCTCATATCTTTGGAACGATTATACATTCACAAGTGAAATTTGGAAACTGAATATTATAGGTTATAAACTTCCCTACTAGTGATGATAGATGACGAAATCGTCATAGATGACGTCACAAGGCCATTGTGACCAATAATTTTAAATGGAACGCTACGGCAAGCGACACCTCTTTTAAAAGGTATCGAAAAAACCTATTCAATGATACTAATTTTGTTTGTGTTTGAGGCAGCTTTAAGGGCTCATTAGTAAACATGAAAATTTAAATTCCATTCAGTATGATATTAAATACAGATTTAAGAAATAGTATGTACTTAAAGAAATTGCTCGAAGTGACCTCCATTTACTTCCTGACAGTAAAATATCCTATTTTTAAACTCTTCTCGTACTTCTTCAAATGTGTCTGCGGAAACAGCCTCACATTCTGCATCAATACGTTGTTTTAAAACGTCAATATTGTCAAGTTAATATTAAAATTACAAATTCAAGCTCCGCCTCTGGATAGTTGTCAAATAATCTGACGTTTTTGTTAGTCTCCGAAATATGATGTTTTTGTAATTGTCCAAGTTTTTGTACATTTAATAATTTGTGTATTGTTGATCGAACGTCTCACTGTTTTAACAGCTTTTGGTACTTTTAATATTTTTGTACATTTTAATAATTTGTTAAACTGTTGTGAGCCGAAAGTTTAAGTGCTTCAAGAAGCGAAATGGTACGTGCTTTAGGTGATAAAGTAGCAGCGGTCCTAATTCTTGGTGAAACTAGACAAAATATTCATGCAGCAGAACGCATTTTTAATGAGAGGTTTCCCGATCGCCCCATTTCGAGGACTTATTTAAGGGAGCTTCTTCGTAAGTTTGAAACAACGCGTAGTATTATGGATGCGAAACGATCTGGCAGACCACAAATTTCTGATGAGAAAAAAATTGATATACTGGCAGAAGTAAGAGTTAATCCTACTTCTTCAACAACTCAAGTTGCATCTACCTGTGAAGTCAGTCGAAGTACAGTACACAGGGTGTTGAAAAAATACAAATTTCATCCATACAAATTAAAAATGGTTCATCAACTCTCAGACGACGACCCAGACCGAAGACTAGAATTTTGTGAAAATATGGAAACTAAAATTAACCAACAGCCAGACTACGTCAAAACAATTTGTTTTAGTGACGAAAGTACTTTATATCTAAAAAATAAGAACAATGACAGGAAGTGAATGCAACACCTGAAGTCACGTGTGGCGCGAGGAGGGGTAAGTTCGCGCAGGATTAGAAGTAGTGGGGAGATTTATATTTGGTTTTACATCAAATGTCAGATAATTCTAACCTCTGAGCATGTATCACTTGTGATCCCCTAGCAAAGACATTATATTCCGTCAAACGTCAATGACAAATGTATTCTGACAATTACTTGAGTAGTGGGGGTGGACGTTTTTAAAAACGGCTTCTGCGCACCCCCTCCTCGCGCCAACTTAATTGGCGATTGCTATACATGCGAAAACTAGATATGAAGAAAAAAAGAACAAACAAGATTAGTGTTGTGAAAAAAAGAACTTGGAAAGAAATTCGAAAATCTATGAATAATCCGAAATGGTGGAGACTGTCGCTTGAAATCTTAAAATAGAAAGAAGCAAGAAGAGTCCCTAACCACACTATAAATCGATAAACTCTAAACACGTATTTCGACAACTAAGATGCCATCTTCAGTAGAACAATCAGAAAAAGAAAAATAGTATCAACACGGTAGCATCATTGGCTAAGGTACCACCTACAAAGATATGTTCTTCATCAAATCGCCGGTGGGATAATAATGAGTGTGATGGCAACAGTTGGCGAAATACGTATTTATAATTTTTGTATTTATATTATGGTTAGGGACTTTTCTTGTTTCTTTCTATTACATACATGAATAAGAAGAAAAAATGTTCTTCTTATTCAGAACTTGATAAGGAAACTATTGTGGCAGGAGTTATCAAAACGCGAAAGTTAGAATAATTATAACCCATAGAGAGGACAAAAAAGTCATCCTAAAGAAAAAGTGATTAATTGATGTCAAATTTCTACCAAAATTTATATTTGCTCGAATAATCTCCAGTGGAATTAGAGACTTCAAATGTATATAAAACATATAGACGCTACAAATATCAATCAAGACATTCAGTCCCTCTTCTTTAAAGTGTTATTACTTTAAGCATTTTACTTGAATTATTACCCAAATCGCTTGCTAAACTATTCTAATACTTACAGAATAAGCTCTGCCAAGATCCACAACATTTTGAATTCTGAATGCAAAGTTACTTAAGCGGGTATACGCATTGGTGAAATTATTATTTCGTGTCAAAGATCCTTTTCTAGTTTCCTTTAGACATACACCTGGAGGTCTATTAGGAAATTCCACACCATTGAAATATCTCAATGATGGATAATAACCAAAATCTAAAGGTGACTCGAAATCAAGAGCGGCTATTTCTTCTAAATTATTAGATAATCTTTCCAAATTATAGCGAGCAACTAACTGCGTCAAGACGTAGTAAAATAGTTCACCACGGCGATCTATCGCCAAACCGTATTCATTACCATCCATCCACCAAGGATAGAAAATGTGATAGTTGTAATAAAATGCGTTTAAATCCACGTCTTCAGTAAAATATCTCAATAATTGCTCTAAATCTTGATTAGTGTAACGCTCTGAAGGATCGTCGAAAATAATTGATGATTTTCTCAAGTGATTATCATATTTTTGCTTATATTGCTGGGCTGCATTTATTATTTCATTATTATAGAATAAATATGGATTTACTTCGTAAATTGGAGGTAGTATTAAACCGAAAGTATCTGATCTATGTATTAAAGCTACAGAAAAGGAATATAACCATAGTCCTTCGTTCGCCAAATCACGACTCCAAACAGCAGCTTTGTAAAAAGTGTCAAAATCTTTAGCACTGTAGAGAATCTTAAATAACAATATAGCTTGATCCAAATGCTCTTGAATATACACAGAAAACAATTCACCCTTCTCTAACAACCGGGATTTTAAAAATGCATCAATCCATTTTGGTTCCTGAAAAAGAGATATTCGTTAAATATATTTTGATAAAAATAACATTAATAATTGTACCGAAAATAAAGTTAAATTTATCTGAGGATGGAAACCATCCAGCAACTCCTGACTATTAAGTAATGGTTGATAGATGTTTTTACATAACAGCAGCACTTTTAACTCACGTTTAAGAATCTCTTCATCATCTGAAACAAAAATTTGCCATATTAGGAAGAAACATATAATATATGGTATATACAGGGTGAGTCATAACGGACAACCAAAAATTTACCGGCGTATACGGGACACCCTTCCGAGTAAAAAAAGTCTGTGAACTTATGTTCTAATGAGTATAGTTAAGGAACTACAGGAAGTGATAGTTGAGCTCTATTACAAGCACGAGCTCTATGAATATGTCATATCAGTTTGACAGTTTATATTACCGTTTAAGCGAATACAGTTGTTACTATTTCTAAAATGGAATATTTTACTTGGGCTAAATATGCAAACATTATTTATATGTACAATTATTGTGATGGTAATGGTCTACGTGCATGTAGAGAATATCAGAGCAGATTTCCAAATAGACCTTAACCATCTGGGTAAGGCGTTTCAGAGATTACAAGAAACCAATGCAACAACTATTAAAAATTATAGTGATGTTCATGCGAACATAAATAAATGCAATAAGACAATGGAAATTAATATAATTGATGCAGTTTTGGATCATCCCAAAATTAGTATACAACATGTTGCGACACAATTAAATCTATCTTAAAGTTTGGTTTGCTGAACTCTACGTAGAGAACAACTCCATCCATACCATTTTCAACGTGTGCATTCCCTTCTACTAAGCTACCATGGGCATCGCATGGAATTGAGTCGTTGGCTGCTGCATCAACATAATGAAGATCAAGATTTTATATAAAATGTGTTATGGTCAAATAAAGCTCATTTTACACGAGATGGGATTAATAGAATTCATAATATCCATTGTCTATCAATAATCCGCACACAAAATTGATATCAGCATTAGTGTTAATGTTTGGGCTGGAATTCTTCGAGGAGGTTTGCTAAAAATCCATATTTTAAATGAACGTTTAAATGCACAATTGTATAAAAATTTTTTGAATGATCGGTTAGACGAAATTATCGAAGATGTTCCATTGGATATTCGCTTAAGGATGTGGTATCAACGTGATGGTGCGCCATGTCATAACGGAAGGAATGTTATCATCTGGTGAAACACGCGTTACACTGGAAGGTGGATCGACTATGGAAGATCTGTTAGCAGTCCAGCAGCAAGGAGCCCCGATTGAAACCGTCTTGATTTTTATCTTTTGGGTCATATGAAGCAATTAGTGTACAGTGTTGAAATTGATATACACGAACAACTGCTTGAGAGAATTGTCAACGCTGCTATTGAAATTCGTAACAATGGTCAAGTAGCTAGGATATACAATTAGCTCATGCTTCCATTAGAGCTCAAGGAGCACAATTTGAACAATTTTTGTAATAATGCATTTAAATAAAATGCCCTTACATTAATGAATTATAAAACCCTCAATTCTTGCAGTTCCTTAAGTATATATACAAGGACAGTGGTTCATAGGAAGTTCTTTACTTGGAAGAGTGCCTCATATACGCTGGTACATTTTTAGTCGTCCGTTATGACTCACCCTGTATAATAATATTATCAAAGTGTTTACATTTCACTCACTTTTCTTCTCGAGGAATGGACAAAATAAGAGTATCGCATCACGTGCCTCATGCTAAATCATCGATTACATTGTAATAGTTAGCTCGTTTTTTGCAGGTTAGCAAAGTGCATCGGTTATCTGATATTGCATTTAGTTTTACATTTTCTTAAATACCAGCTGTTAGTTTAATGAAAAGTCTTTCTTTGGAGACTATGGTTAAGTAAAAACTTGAAAAAGGTATAAAACCCCTAATCACAATTAACAAACGTATCCTAAATACGATTTTAACAACTAAGTTGTCATTTTCAGTCGGTAAAACTACTAATTAATATTGAACATGGGGCACAGTAAAGCTAATATTAAGAAAACTAAAATTGTGTCCACTTACCCCTCTTCAGAAATGGCACACATGTGTTTGTTCTCACGCCCTCCGTTTTCTATCCCTTTTTTAAGAATAAAAAGAGACAGCTTGACGAGACAACCGTTGTCCTCGTTGAAAGTATTATTTTTGCATTCACCGATATGAATACTTTCATATATATCAAGCTCCCTCGGATCCCTCATATTTTTGATAAGTTTTAACCCATCTACCGTGATGTTATGATCAACTTCTAATATATGACGTACAACACTAGATTTTTCTGGTCTATTGAAATTAATATGCGATGTATGTTCTTTATAGCGGGTTATTAATATTATTATTGAGCGTTTCGTTCTATCTATACATTTTAAATTACAGCAATCACGGCAATTAAATTCACATATACTCGAATTTCTGGTACAAATATATTTTATCTTAGGTATTACCAAGAAGAGCTTTAACTGTAGTTTCGGACCGAAAGGTAGCTTGAAGACCTCGTTCTTTAACAACTCTATTTACCCACTGAAGATGACAACTTAGTTGTAGAAACCGTACTTTGGATCCGATGATTAATTATGGTGAGGGGTTTCATACCTTATTTAAGCTGTTAGTTTAATGCTTTTATTGCCGTTTTTATAATGTTCAAAAAGCATTGCACGTAAGTACAATATGATCATTTATATTTACCCTCTAGCAAGCCATGAAATTATTTCTTGAAAATATCGTGTTGGTAGTGACAAATAAAATACATCTGTCATTATGTGTATGTTCTGATAAATAAAACTCATCTGTCATTAATGTATTTATTAATTGACACTTAAAAATGTTTACAATAAATCATAAAGTTTTTCTGATCGAATCATACTTTATGAATGGTGTAAAATTAGAAAATGGAGAATGGTCGTACTCCTTGCAGCCTTGTATAGAAGAATTTTGGGCAGAATTTCAAAATTTTCCAACAACATATAACAGTTTGCGGCAATTAATTCAAAAGTCAGAGGTTAAATTCCGTGAAAGAGGGTCTGTGTCTCGAAAACCAGGTGCTGGTAGACCACTAAAGCGGACAATTGAAAATATAGCAGATGTTGAGGGACGAATAAATCAATCACCTAAGAAATCGATTCGTAAGCTTTCACAACAAACACAACTGTCATATGGGACCTACCAGAGAATCCTTAAAAAAGACTTACAAAAATTTCCATACAAATTTCATTGCATGCAAGAGCTTTTACCAATCGATCATGTAACCAGAGTTAATTACTGTCAGTGGTTCTTAGGGACGATTAATAACGATGACGTTCTTGACAAATCCTTCTGGTCCGATGAAGCATGGTTTCATTTATCAGGATATATAAATAAACAAACAATGCGCATCTGGTCTAGTGAAAATCCACATGAAATTCTTGAAACACCCTTGCATTCACAAAAAATAGGCGTTTGGCTTGCTGTTTCTCGTAGACGGATTATTGGTCCAATATTCTTTAATAATACGATAAATGCAAAGCGATATCGTAATAATTTATTGCTACCATTTGTAAATCAATTACATGATGATGAGCTGCGCGAGGGATATTTCCAGCAAGATAATGCAACAGCCCATAAGACAAGAGAAACGACGGAATTATTGCATGAATTCTTTGATAATCGAATAGTAGACATTCCACCACGATCTCCGGATTTAACAATTATGGACTATTTCATTTATCCACATCTAAAAAATAGAGTATTTACGAATCGTCCACATACAATTGAAGAACTTACTAATGCTATCCGAAATGTCTGTGAGGAAATTACACCACATAATTTAAGGAATGCCTTCAATAATATGAGACGAAGAGTTGCGCTATGCATAGAAAATGAAGGAGCTCACTTTGAACATTTATTTTAGCTGTTTTTATTATTAAACTTTTCATTTTTTCAACTGAAACGTTTGTATGTAATTATTTGTCAAAATGACAAAACCTAATCTGTCATCAGTATAAAATAACCTATATCACACACACGCTGCAAAATAAGTTAACTTAAATTATGGTACCAACTTAAGTTTAAAAAAGAAAAATGTCATTGCCTTCTAGAGGGTAGAAATATATGATCATATGGTACAATACCCGACTTATAAAGCCCGTACACTAACATTAGCCAGGCTTATTAAATTTTACATGTTTTATTTAATATGTCAAATTTTATTTACATTATAGCAATACCTAGGAATTTAAACAATTTGACCAAATTCAGAATAATTTCTCTTAATTCAAATAAATCCGCAGTTGTCGAAATTAAAAACCTGTGGATAATGACATCAGAATAGAAAGAAACGCGAAACAGGAAGGTTACTCATTGGAACAGTTGAGCAAGAAAATAATTTAATTAATTGCATAAGAAAAAATCCGTTTGCAACTGCAAGAACGTTGAGTGTAGAAACAAATTTTCCTGATTCTGTAAGAACAACATTAAGCATTAAAACGAATTCAGCGAATTTAAAGAATTGTGCAGCCGCAAAGAAAGTATAGATTGAGTGAAGTGAATAAACAAGATCGACTTATTTTCGCTTTTAACCACTTACTAAATGACACGGTAAATTCTTGGGGAAGAGTCATCTTTTCTATAAACCACCTCGTTGTAGGTATAACGAAAATTATACTTTACAATGTGATAAATCCGGAAAATTTTCCGTAAATGCTTGGGCTTGGATTTGTAGAGGACGTTTAAGAGATAGCTGGAATGTCAATGAACGATTAAATTAAAAAAAGTATATGGTTATTTTAGATAATGTGTTGCTAACGTATGTTAGTGAATTTTTTTCCCACTAACAATTTCATTTTTTAATTAGTTTTCTGAAAATAATATTTAAATTCTACCTTGGGCTGCGAAAGCTCCCGACATAAATCTAATAGAAAATATCTAATAGGGAATTATGGTTAAAATGATGCGAAACTCAAACAACGTGCCACGTAATAAAGAATAATTGTTGGACCTTCTTGAAGAAACTTGGGAATGTTTGGCAGAAAATTCTCATATATAATAAATTTAATAGATTCAGTTCCACGAAGACTCCAGGCGGTGAAATGACTCTTTTTATTGATATATAAACACCAAATTAGATGGCGAGCGGTAGGGATGCGCCGCTGTCGTTTTTAAAAACGCACACCGCCACTTACTTGCAACTTTATGTAAAACCAAATACGAAGCTTCCCACTATTTCTAATGCTGCGCGGATTTACTTCCATCGCTCGTCATCTAATTTAGCGTTTACAGTAAGTATTATTCATTTATTATGATATTTTTCTTTTTTAAGAATTCTTCCTACTCAACAACGACTAACGTCATGCGTTTGCGCCAACTCATTTGTAAATAAATTAATGTTTTGCTCTACAGATATGGCAATATCTGACACTTTAATATAATTTGTAGCAGAATTTGTACGACAAATTCTTTGCAAATTGCGAACACCGCTATTTATATTGCACCTCCTTAAAGTTTTGGTAACAACAGAACCCGAAATTGGTTGCCGAATGGGATGTATAGTATTCAAAAAGTTAGATACTTCCTAGTAAGCTCTTGTTCTATCACCAAAACCGATCATTATTAATATGTGTATTCTTTCTCTTTTATTTCATTCAGCCATTATTGACAAACCACAATTATTTGTTGACACTTTTAAATGCCTCAAACTACTCTTTGTTCGACAAAAAAAGACAATTGTTTTAATTGCCATAACAAAAGAAGAAATAAAATAAATTATAGATGCACGTTTTGAATTGTAAAGGTTTTTATTTAAATGATATATATGAAGCAATACTTATGATTTTGAAAATACCGTGAAATAAATATTCTAAAAATTCGGATTTTCGTTTTGCATCTAACATGAGAGCAAAATGAATTGAGGTAGTAGGAGGCTGCGGTTCATAGATCGTATTTCGTGAATTATATTCACAATATTTTTCTGTCAAACATTTAATGACAGACTGTCAGTGTGAATTATTAATTCTTTCAATACAATTTTTTTTAAAAAAACAGTATAATCACATTCAGAATGTTTACTCAAGAACAAATGGTGTTCATTTTAGAATGTTACTTTCGAAACGGTCGACGTTTGCCAAGCGGCGAATGGTATTATTCAATAGAAATGTGCAAGGAAGAATTCCAACAACGTTTTCCTGAAGTTGTTTTAGTAAATAAGAACTTTTCTCGTGACCTATTGAGAATTATAAATAACTTTCGAACAACTGGGTCTGTAAAAAGACAATGGAAAGGGGGAAGATCTTCTCGAGTTAGGACCCAAAATGTTGTTAATAATGCAAGAAACGCAATTAGAGAACAACCTACAACATCTGTCAGAAGACTGGCACAACAGTTGGATATAAGTTATGGAACCTGCCGCAGTATTCTTAAACATGATATTGGTATGCATCCTTACAAGGTTCAATTGTATCAAGAACTATTGCCGCCAGATTACGTTCGGAGAGTTGCCTATTGTCGTTTCTTTAATGCAAATCTTAACGACGACGATGTTTTGGATAAAACGTTTTTCACCGACGAAGCGTGGTTTCACCTGAACGGCTACATAAACGCTCAGAATATGCGTATGTTGGCAACAGACAATCCGCATTATTATAGGGAAACAACGTTGCATCCTGTAAAAATAGGGGTTTGGTGTGCCATGTCACGTAGAAGGCTTATTGGTCCGATCTTTTTCGAAGGAACTATAAATGGTGAAAGATATCGCAATAATATACTGGAAACATTCATAAATCAACTGCATGATGACGAGTTACAGTTAGGTTTCTTTCAGCAAGATTCCGCACGACTACACACTGCCCGTGAAACAATAAATTATTTACGTGAATTTTTTGATGAAAGAATTATTAGTGTTGACCGTTTCCCGCCAAGATCGTGTGACTTAACTCCTCTGGATTACTTTTTATTTCCATACTTAAAAAACTCTATTTTTAAAAATCCAGTGCATACAATAGACGATTTACGGAACAATATCGTGCGACAGTGCGAGTTAGTAGACGGATTTATTTTACAAAAGGTTTTTGAAAACATGAAGCGACGCGTAAATTTATGTTTGAATGCCGAGGGACAACAGTTTCAACAATTATTGTAAACTTTTCAATAAAATATAAAACATGACATTTGTATGACATTTTATAAATATTTTAAGTTGTAAATTAAATTTGTATAAAGGAGACATTTAAGTGCTGTCAGTAAGATTTATTTACTTTATAATTCACGAAATACGATCAGCGAACCGCAGCCTCCTACTACCCCAATTCATTTTGCTCTCATGTTAAATCTCAAGCTAAATACCTTAGACCACAAATGTTATACTTTGTTGAAGTCGTGTTATCAAAGAGAAATGTAAAAAATGTAAGAAAAAATACTTCAATTTAAAATAACTTTAATATGTTACTTTTTTAACACTCTGTATATTTAAAAAATACTTCAAATGATGACTCTTCATCCCTAATTTTCGTACCTATCTAAAATTTTATTACGATATCTTTTTTTTTAATTTAACAGATATTTACATTTGCTCATCACTGTATTCAACATCAATAGAATTTTTTCCAATTAATGCATACATATTAATAAAAAATACCTTATATACTTACCGATTTTATATTTTTTGGGCAAGTAGTCTTTGACTGTTGAATTAGCGAATACCGACACACACAATGCTAAAATAAGCACTATTTCTTCTTTCATCCTTCTCTGTATTCGTATCTACCTTCGATTGTGAATTAAATCTACATGTGAGGTTTGTTAAAGTTCTCTATTTATAGCGGTGGATCTAGCGTGACCGCTTTTGATTTTGTTTCGCGAGGATTTATGTAAATGGGGAATCCTCGTTGAAAATTCCGAGTTGTAAGAGATAAGGCAGTTTCTTCTACATGCACAGATTATTAATAATAACGTTTCACAATCATAAAATCATTGCTAATGAATGTTATCAGTAATTACCAAAGAAAACGTAAAATTACAAATGTTCATGTATTGATTCATACAATTTACAATTAAAAAGAAATGCCACATCTCATTATATTTTTAATGCGTATACTACTAAATCTATTTCAAAAAGTGAAATATTTCAAAAACATTCTGCCTCCCTATGTACAACGCAAATTAATTCTAACTAATAAATAGCACCTTAAAAATCATTAAAAGGAGGTTTCAAAATGATAATAATAATATTTTATAATATTTTATTTATAGCCCAATAGATGTAAATCAAAGAAGACATTAAAATAAGGATCACACACATAATTAGACACCATAATACGCCCATATATAAACATTATTAAGTAAAAAGAACCATAAATATGTTGCGGTGTCTGTAAAATGTGTTTACAAAAACCTACTACATATTTCTTACACTAAAATAAGCGAATTTAAGAAAACTTACCTTAGTACAAAATTGCTTAGTTTGGGCACTACAAGCCGCTAAATTTACAATTTTGAAATCGTTTTTTTATTATAAATAGGGACCGGACACGCGAGGTCGAAATTACGATGGACCATATAAATAGTCTATAACATCGCAGTTATTTAATAGCACTATTCATTCGGTTAACCGCACATCTGTTTTTTATCGTTGAATTGTGACACAATTACTTCAATTTTACACTTAAATTCCTTTCTTCATGGGCGTAGATAGAAGCGTGAGGAGTTTTTAAAATCTATTTTATTTATTAGTTTATATTTCTTAAGATAAATAAAGTACGGTGAGTTACTTTCTCTTTTTCATTGTTTTAACTGTTAATTACATAACGAGTGTTCATTTGAAAAGTCAATTTAGGTTACTTTGAAATTTTGATAGAATAAGACGCAAATATATTAGTATGTGTTTGTTGTTCTGTAAACGAAATCCAAATGACATTTGATAATGTCAATCACAAATATCAGTTAGTGCATAAAATAATCGAGCGTCGTTTCTGGTTTAAATAAATTGCTTCCCAGTTTTAAAATGGCTTTCACTTTAGAACATAAAATTTTTTTAGTCCAGGCTTATTTTCGAAGTGGTAATAAAATTGATGGTTTATGGGTTTATTCAGTTCAAGATTGCATGGTAGAATTTCAAGTTGAGTTTCCGCATTTTGTAATAGATTATAAACAATTTAAGAATACTTTGGATAGAACTTTAAAACTTTTTTCTGAAACTGGTAGTTTTTAAGAAAATCAGGCAGCGGAGCAGTTAAGAAACGTACACCTCAAGTTGTCAATCGTGGTGAAGAAATAATGGAAAATGAACCACAAATATCTGTTCGACATTTGAGTCAACAAATAAACCTTTCTGTTGGTACAACTCACAAGTTATTAAAAAAAGATATGCAACTTTATCCATACCGTGTCACCGCAGTACAAGAGTTGTTAGAAATTGATTACCCACGTAGACTACAGTTTTGTAATTGGTTTGTAAATATGAACAATAATGGAGAACTTTCGCAAAGAGGCATCTTTACTGATGAAGCATGGTTTTATAAAACGGGATACCTAAATTCACAAAATACAAGAATTTGGAGTAGTGAAAATCTACATGTAATTAATGAAGAATAGCTACATCCAAAGAAAATTGGTGTTTGGGCAGCGATAAGCCAAAGGCGAATCATTGGACCAATATTTTTTCAGGGAACGTTAAATGCTCAAAGGTACCGTACGGAAATTTTAAAACCATTTGTCAATCAGTTGCAAGATGATGAACTTTAAAATGCACATTTCCAACAAGACGGAGCACCTTGTCACTGTACTGCAGAATCTATGGATTATTTAAGAGAATTTTTTGATGAGCGTATAATTAGTCGAAATACTGAAATTGCCTGGTCTGCACGTTCATGCGATTTAACACCTTGCGACTTCTTTTTGTGGCCTTATCTGAAAAATAACATATTTCGAACACCTATATTGAATTTGAATGATATGCTACAGAGAATCGAACAGAAATGCATGGAAATTAATAACAATCCAGTAATGTTGCAGAATATTATCAGAAATTGTGAACGGAGGATTTTAAAGTGCATTGATCTTGAAGGACAACATTTTCAACATTTGTTATAGTTTTCAATAAATACCTATTATTTGTTATTTATTTGTATGTATGAAACTGTCAAAATATACGACTTCGTAGGTTAAGTAGTAAATTTTAATTTACGACATACTTCGAAATGTTCTCAGTAAATCACATGCTACTAAAAAAAAATAGATTGACTTTTCAAATGAACACTTGTTATTACGTCATTAATGATAAATTGAATCTATTGAATTGAATCTATGGTATTGAATTTATCTTGCCTCGGCTATACAGTCTTATACCGTATCGAACCAGAGTTTTAATGTCTTGATTTTACATTCTGAATTTTTATATTTATTTAAATTATTATATACTTTAAATTAGTTATATATAGGCCTTCACCCTTTCAGATATTTTTGGAAACATAATACGTTTTTCTTTTCTATTTTATCTTGTAAATTTTATTTTCGACGAAGATGTTTATAATAAACTTGGTTTGTTTTCTTTAATATGGATCGTTTTCTTTTACTTCACAGCAACGCCTGTATTAGTAATTACTCTGTTCTTCTCTTAATGGGTTCGTTAGCTCAAGTACGTTCTCCGGGCGACGTATACCTCTACGGCAAGCAGCCCTTAAATTGCGGTAGTGCCCTTTTTAATTTATAGTCAGTTTATAAAATTTTCGATAAGAATCGCAAGACCATCTTCACTGAGTTCTACGCCGGTGGCACTGGCTCGCTGTCTTGTCAATTTAAAATCATCCCACCCACGCAAGGTAAGTCGGAGGAGGGTTGTTGGATTCCACATTTTAATAAAGCCAGTTTTCGTGAACTTTTTATTGTTGCACGTTGCAATCTTTGCAAGTAACAATGTATACATAACAAATATTGAGTCTATAGTAACAAACCCTGCTACCCGTTCAATGTTAAACAATACAAACACAACCTTTGCAATAAAAGTTATTTTATTTAAATTTGTGTATAATAAGTTTTACATAAACTTTACAATAAAACAATTTTTAAATTGCTGAATACTATAACTAGAGTTGCCCATTGTGTCAGTACAACAGAGTAGAACGCGCACACCGCTACGAGAATGTGCATGTGACTTAATCTACGGCATTTGTTTAAATATACTTTCATTCTCCCGTATTTATTATATAAATATAGTCTGTATTTAGAAAGTATATAGTGCATAATTAGCTGTTTAGTATTATATTTTTTTACTTCGCATGTTTGAATTAGTCCGAAGCCGTAATTTAGACGGCTAGTCCGATTCTGTTGTACGGACAAAATATCGCAACTCTAACTATAACCCTAATGATAGAAAGTAATCCTCTCAATAAACAAATTAGATGTATGCAAGACCTACGGCCTGTGATATAACCAAATCAAATTTAGATTTTTAAAATAGACTACTTAAAGATTAATAATGACATATTCACAAAAGAATAATGAAACCTAAAATACTCATTATTGTGTAATACAATTAAATTTACATTTAGAGTAAAATCTTATTTGTACACCATTCTAAGATCATAGTTAGAGTAAACAAGGATGCAGTCTCCTGAATATTACTTTAGAATTTAAATATTCATCTTTATACTGCATTTATTTGGGATTTCTAAATTAAAAAATAGGTATCATTCTTTGAATTGGATCAACAAAAAATGATATAAACAATTATTCTAACTTAAAACAGAAAGAAGAGTTGCCCATTGTCAGTACAACAGAGTAGAACGCGCACACCGCTACGAGAATGTGCATCTGACTTAATCTACGGCATTTGTTTAAATATACTTTCATTCCCCCGTATTTATTATATAAATATAGTCTGTATTTAGAAAGTATATAATGCATAATTAGCTGTTTAGTATTATATTTTTTTACTTCGCATGTTTGAATTAGTCCGAAGCCGTAATTTAGACGGCTAGCCCGATTCTGTTGTACGGACAAAATATCGCAACTCTAACTATAACCCTAATGATAGAAAGAAATCCTCTCAATAAACAAATTAGATGTATGCAAGACCTACGGCCTGTGATATAACCAAATAAAATTTAGATTTTTTAAAATAGACTACTTAAAGATTAATAATGACATATTCACAAAAGAATAATGAAACCTAAAATACTCATTATTGTGTAATACAATTAAATTTACATTTAGAGTAAAATCTTATTTGTACACCATTCTAAGATCATAGTTAGAGTAAACAAAGATGCAGTCTCCTGTATATTACTTTAGAATTTAAATATTCATCTTTATACTGCATTTATTTGGGATTTCTAAATTAAAAAATAGGTATCATTCTTTGAATTGGATCAACAAAAAATGATATAAACAATTATTCTAACTTAAAACAGAAATGATTCCATTTATCATGAATTATAAAACATTGATATTTCTTACTTATATAATATAGTAGTTTGACTTATATAAAATAAATGCCCTTCATTCGTTTCATGTTTTTTTAAGCAACGTTTGTCCTTCGTCTGTTGGTCTTTTCACTGCTTTATTAATGGAATCTTGTAGCCACCTAACCTGAGTAGCAGGTCCATAACCTTTTTCATTTCTGGCAGCAATTCTAAATATAATTGCACTTTTTGTAGTTGTATCAACATAAGCTGAAGCAAGCGATGTATGAGGAACAACACAAGGATTATTAGCTCCAGAATATACTCTCACAAATGCCATAGAGGCAGGTGCCACATTTTCTTTAGCATTGTTTTTTACAGATAAATATACAGAATATTCAGTTATTTCTACACAAGTCTTAAAGGCTGATATTTCACTCCAATCACTTTTACTAACAGAATTGATAGCAGCAACCCTAAATTTATATGCTGTACCTGGTTCTAAATTTATTTTTGACTAATTGGAAATGTCACATGCTACTAGATTGACTTTTCAAATGAACACTTGTTATATACGTAAATGTCCAGTGAATTTCGTTAAGTTTCAATAACTTAGGCATACATTTTTTATTTTCATTTATTTAGACCTAGAACTTTGTTAAGTTACTTTTTCAGATATGATATTGGACAACGTCGAGAATGGCATCGTGAAATAATGGCGAGTTGGATTAAGGGTCGAACTGATTGTATGTCCATTGCCAGTGTTTCCGAACTTTATTGCAAAGCCTGTAAAACATCGTTAAAAAATTCCAAAAAATCGCACGTAAAACGTCACTTAGTATCGCAAGCACATACACAGAAATTAGACCCGTTGGAATTTGACAATTTTAACTAGGAACTCAGTGAAACTTTAATGGTGGCAAATATTCCATTAAATAAACTTAACAATCCCACCTTCAAAACATTTCTCCAAAAATATACTGAATGAAATATACTACATGAAATGTTCCTGATGAAACCACCTTGCGCAAATATTATGCTCCTAAATGCTTCACGAAAGCAGTAGAGAGCATTAGAAGCAATCTTTCAAATCAGTACCTATGGATAAGTACCGACGAAGCTGTGGATATATTAAGACGCTGTGTGGTACATGTTGTAGCTGGTGTACCTTCTACATCAAACTATTTTTCCATATAACGCATATGTAATAGCAACAAAAGTTATAAATACAGTTGATTCGGAAACATAATGTAAAACCATTTACAAGAATATGCACCAAGTGCTTCACTCGGACGACAGGTACAAAGAAAAATACTTTTATTTGTCAGTGACAGTGCCGCATTATATTAAAAACAGGCAGTCTATTAATGAAAACATATCCTAATATGCTGCATATTATTTGTGTAGCAAATGCTCTCCACAGAATCTGTGAATTTATTAGAGAGACCTTACCGGAAGTTGATGGGCTTGTTTCCGTTGTTAAAAAAGTTTTCAGAAAGCACCATTGAGAGTGTAGCTCTTTACAGGGAAAAACTTCCATCTTTGTCACTGCCTCCCTCTCCAGTAATAACTAGATTGGGAACATGGTTGGAAGCTACTAGTTTTTATGCGAGAATTTCGATAGTTTACAAAATTTCGTTACATGTTTAAATGACGATACTCGAAATATTTCTGAGTGCAAAGAAATTCTTTGCACAAATTCCAAAGTTACAAAATCAGTTTGACTAGACACTGGAAATTTGCCAAAACTAATCAATTATTTTTAAAATCAAAATCTCAAATGAAATGATGGATTAACCTCTTTAGATGGTGGCTATTAATAATTAGAAAAATATTCCAAGTGACTTCGGATGTGGCCTTCGGCAAAAGTTAATTGTGTATGGGGACAATGCCTCAAAATCTAACTGCTAAATACGCTGAAATAAAAGAATATTTCCAGTATGCACCTATAACCAGTTGCGATGTAGAAAGGACGTTTTCTATTTACAAGGATGTGTTTCATTCAAAGAGAACAAATTTTACAGAAGAGAACCTGGAGAAAGTATTGGAAGTTAATATTAATACTACTTTACTCAACTTGAACCACAAAATGAACAAATAAAAATGTATTTCGTATTTTATAGATCACCACCCGTTTGTTTTCCATTTATATAAATAAAATTAAAAACTCTTTAAAAATACAAATTTTCAATAGTACGCCCCTGGGCGATGAGTCATGGGCCTCCCGTGTCCGATCTCTAAATATAATTCTTTAATCCTTATTACATGTTTCAAGAGATTAAATAATAAGTTTTTATAAATTATGTGCTTTAAAAGAACTTTTATTTCTTTTTGCCAGAGTTTATATTATTTATTTGCGTATAAAAAATTATTACGAGGTAAAGATTTATTATTTCACTATACTTCAATGTAATTCTGAATTGTATTTCAGTTTAATCTTCTAAGTGTCCTAAAATCATATTTGCCCCCGACAAAGAATATCTGGACATATAAAGGGCCCCATGACTAAAATAGATTAGGACATCATCGAGTCTGTAATTCTAATAACGAAATATACAACGATATCAAAATACAATATCACAAATAATGTTTTATATAAAACTTGTGCATGTAAGTTGTGAAAGCTGTGATCCTAAAAGTGTTAAATACAAGAATTGGTTAAAAGGCCATCCTAATATATAAGATATTACATCAAATATTTTAAAGTGATTAAATTTATTACAGTAGTTGAATAGGTAAACCGTAGCTTTCCAATGATACAATTATACCTTCCTCTTCTTGCCTTCAAATATTTTTTGCAATTCATCCGCCGTAATTTCTTGTATTACTTGTTCAATATTTGCGTGCAATTCATCAATATTATTCATAGGATTTCTATATATTTAGTTTGTCAAAGTCCCAAATAAATAAAACTTTAAAGGTTTAAGAATGTCCATTGCTGAGAATGTGGATTGTAAATAGTTATAAAAAATATTTCGTACAACTGAATGTACCGTCTTAGCAAATTTTGTTACTGTTACATAAATAGCGGATATTGGTAGTAGAGGAAATTACTACAATCTTCTTGCTTTCATTGTTGATGGATAATAATTTTTCCCCCTTGATTGTCCAGATTTTCAAATTTTTCAGTAAATTCATAGCCTCTTCGGTAGAATGGGGTAGTGATGGTTGTTTTTTTTCTGCGGTTATAATATACATTCTTTCGAGTGTAAGAAATATCCCTTACAGCGAGAGTGTCTAGATTATCAGAATTTTTCTTTAGCGCAGAATGGATTAGTTAGAAAGCCTCTCAGCTGGTTCATCCATAACCTTTCTTTTTGCGCAACAGCTTATTATTTGGCGGTTTAATTTTTGTAACGCTTTTGTCGTAGCAATGCTGTACATCACTTCGCGTAATTAAATTATCAGCTTTTCCTTTGCACGATTGTTGTATACATCGCCAAAATGTTTCCTCACTTTTTAACACCTTAACCTTTTTAAAAGTACCGATTCAACTATTAAAAGCTCATTTCCGCGTGAACTTTCAATTATACGACCTTCCATTGTAAGTAATTTGCGACTTATCACCACAAAAGTTAGAATGTAGCTAGTAGATACTTTGAAAAATTTCAAAACAGGAAAACAACCACTTGAATCTCGTTAATTACCCTATCAATTTGTGAAAAAACAATTCCTCATTAGCTTGGATAGGTAATTTAAGATGTCATTAGTCCTAATCCAAAGCACGGTGTTGAGATCGAACAGGGGATTAAAGGGCCGGGTAGTTTGGGGTGCAACTTTTAGTTTCAACAAAATGCATGATTCTTTGTTTATGACTTGCAAAATTTTCATAACTAGAAATCACTTCGGGAAAGACCTGAATGAATTACTGAAATTACAAAGAATAAGTCGATGTTCCATCTGAATTGTAATTACCACATCAAAAATGAGCCTTTACAGTATATGCCTCATGTTCTAATGTAAATGCCATCTTCACAAAAAAATTTCTAAAATAACATTGCTTTAGCCATTAGCCAGGGTAATTAACACAGTTTTTAATATTATACTCACACCACACACACAAAGTGGATGTATTGAGCTCTAAAAAAAAATTATTAATTCAAAAAATAAGATGAAACATAATAAGAACAATTCCTAGATCCGACGCGAATGTCAACAGCTGATAGTATATATACATATATGAAGTAAATACGATGAATATTATTGTTTATTGTTTATTATATTCCTTCCTTGTGTATTCCATGGTCACAAGAAGACTTAGGGCCATCACTGACTGTCGCATTACTGACCGTCGAGTATCCGAGTGTCGTTACTGACCGCGGTAATTTGGTCAAATTTGTATAGGGGTTGCGGAAGATTAAATAGTTACATTATTGACCGTCAATATTAATAAGGGTTTAATTATAGAGGTGAGGCAAGCTTTTAGTAAGAAATTCAATGTTAAAATGTAAAAATAAGAAAATTCCTTCCCACTTTATCCAGGCTTAGGACTGGCAGAATTTGTAACAAATTTCGGCGTGGTTAAAAATTCTGCATTTTGCATTCGTCTGTAGTACATAATTTTTATAAAGTATTTACAGTATTCAGCATAAGCCATTCGTCATTCAAAAATGATATGTACAGAATATTTACAATCTAATCTTAAGTTTGCCTTATAATGGAATTATATGTACTATCTGTCGTAGCGCAATATCAATTCTGTTTGTCTGCTCTAACTGCTTCATAGTCTCTTCGATTCTTCGGTCTATTAAAATATACTTTCGAGCTCTTTGTTTAGAACATAAATTATGTTCGATTCTTTGTTGTAAAATATCATAATGAGTAGCATCCTTTTTTAGAGTTTTGATTAGCTCTATAATATTCGGATGGGATTTTCCAATATTTCTATTAAGGCGGCTGTTCCATGACTCACATACATTCGTAGTTCGGTGTCGTTGATTGTAGCATATCCACATGTCTTGAATTGTCTCGTTTTCTAACCATTGCGTTACAAAGTAATCGTTGTAACTGTCTATCTGTTCATTGTTAGGAGAGTTTTCCATAACATGCAGCCAGCCTTCGTCAGTCAAAGTAGGTGGTAGATGAGCCAAGCTAGCTGTTAATTTAATATGAGTTCGCACTTCTAAATCTTCTTTGTATTGTTTCACTAGTCCAAGCTCCTGAACCTTTCTCCATAAACACTGATTAAAGTGGAAATTGCAACCGTTTAGCTTCGAATTCGGAAAACATTCTCTGTAAGCTGATATTGCAGCAATTTCAAAATCCATTTTAAAGATTTTCGGATAAAAACCGGGAATATTTTCTTTAATGAGGGAAAACAGTTTCGTACATGTGGATTTCTTTCGATTAGGGAGTAATACATATAACGCTGGCCTAACTCTGGTTTCTCGGTCTGTACTACCCAAGTCTACATGCAATGAATATAACTGGTGAAACAGTTTATTGCAACTTTTAAAAGTGCCATCTGCAAAAACGATTTTTGCTCTTGAAAGCGATTCTATAGCGAGTTTGCTTCCAAAGCATATAATTCTTTCATCAGTTAAAGTATCAAATAACACAAAGTTATGTCCATCCTCAAATAGTACCAAGTTTTCTGGAATTAAAAGTTCAGTTTGTGTTTTAGGTAAAACTGGTACACCTAAAGCTTTATTTCGTTGACGATATAAAGTAGATTTCATTGATGTATAATCGGGCATTTCGGTGACAAATTGAAGCCCGGAATTGTTGGATTGATGGAAATCTTCTTCAAAAATTTTTGGTATTGATGTCAGTTCTTCCCTAGCGCGCTTTTTACAGTTGGATTTGCATTTTTCCACATCTGTGTAGGCTGCATTCGGAGCTTTGGAACAGTTGTGTTTACCTTCATACATAACTGCTTTGTCTTCGGTATCAGTAGTTATACTGCCACTGCATTCCTTGTTATTGTTGGAATTCACGCATCTCCAGTTCTTCGTACCATTTTTGTTTGTCCTTTTAAGACAATATTTATATCCCTTATAGAGGGCTTGCCATCTTCCTTTGCCACTTTCGATAAATTCAAGAATATCCAGGTTGCACTTATAACTCACACTCACAAAATCGGCTGTGTACTTTTTTAGAACTTAATAACGACTACACCTTAATAACAACTACAGCTTAAACCAGCCATTAGCCGGGGCGAGGGAAGGGGGTGGGGGAGATAAGAAGAATAGGTATGCTAGTAACATATCCAAAAATGTGATTCTAATGGAGTAATTTTCCATACGACTTTATTAAATGAATTTTTAATTATATCATGGGTCAATTCATCTTACGGTCAGTAATGAGACTATTACCTAAATAGATTGGGTTCGTTTCACAAAATAAAATGATCGCGGTCAGTTATGGCACCGAAACAGGTAAAATTTTGTTGCGGTCGGTAATAAGACGGTCAGTTATGGGACTACCCCCACAAGAAATGTCAATACATTACAATACACTGATACACAAAGATAAATTTTGTTCATGAGGAAAGACACAAACATAAATATTGCTGTGACTGCACGACCAATCGCCCAAAGAGATAACGTCACAGTCCATCGCCCAGATACTCATCCAGGGAATAGTAGCACTTGTTGGTTAATAAACTTTTAAGTTGTTTTCTAAATTTATTATGCTACTATTCTATTATACAAATCAGTTTGAATACTGTTTGTTTTAGTTTTTGTAAGTCTAAAGAACTGACTATCCAGTTGATCTTTATTCCTAGTATTATAACTGTGCACATCACCACGGGTTTGAAAATTATTTATGTGTTTATGTATATACAGGACAGTATGATATATAAATGTAGAGCAAAATGACATGATTCTATTATTTATAAAATATTGTTTACAATGTTCATTATATTTCAACTGGAATACTTTACGGATTGCTATTTTTTGAAGCAATTTATTGGCTTCGATTGAGTTACCCCACGCAACTACGACATAGGACATATGTGAATGTGAAAAAGTGAATGGTAAGCTATAGTGGTTGACTCAACCCCTGCTGCGTAAGTAAGTTTGCATAAGGCTTCAATGATACTATATAATTTCGAGCTTAATTTTTCAATATGATATTTCCAGTCCAAATCCGAATCGAGATGCGTCCCTAGAAATTTAATATTTGTCGAGGGAGTAGCATGTCTATTTGTGAAATATATACTAGTCGTTTTATTAGAATTTAGAAATAATCTATTTGCAGCAAACCACGTACTGGACTGCTGCTGAACATCATCAAGTCCGGGTCCGGCACTATTTATATCCTTTTTTACTAAAAAAGTAGTGTTCGGGCAAAATAGATTTAATTTTGTATTTTTAGTTTTATTTAGATGTAGGCATATTTATGTTAATATATTTAATTCTAGTTTTTTATTACCGTACCTCTCTTTCAACATATTCCAAGCAATACAATAATTGTCATTAGTAATAGGTAACGAATCTAATAATTCACTTGCATCGCCCTTTAAAGAGGATTTTAAATAATGAAGTTTTTGTATGTCTGGTATAGCAGTGTTGGCGTCGATGAAACCGGAAAAAGTGTCATGAAAACTAGTCCAGTCTTCATATGATCCCGAGAAATCAGGTAGCGTTATACGAGGTAGACGTATGTTTGATTGAATATCGGAATTAGATAACTCTGTAGCTGGTTTATGTTCGACATTAACATTCGAATAATTTGATATCAATTTACGAATTTGACCTATGATTTTGAAATACATCTTTTCGAAATCTGCACTTTCAGTATCCTCGACTTCTTCTTCCAATGTATCTTCAATTTGTGTTTGTATATTTTCAAATTGATTCAGAAGTGGTTGTAATTTATCGTAGCGCTCCGTGAGCTCTTCTAAAATTACGTTTTCGTCTAAAGAAGCAATATATTCAGCAGCTCTTGATAAGGATGTTTTTAGCTTTCTTTTTTGAGTTTTTAAGGTTTTTAATGCGGGAGTAGTCATTTTGAAGCAAAAAAAGGTTTTTCGGATACTGATCGGTAAAGAATTAAGAAAAGGAAGTTCACTGGAGACTTACCTCATTAATTTGAGTGCGCTGTTGCTGTCACAGATGTCGATGATTTCCTGCTCCTGGAAGAACCAATGTTTTTGGTGATGACCAGTTGACGAAGGTTCGATGATCTTGTTATAATGTTACTATGTAGATGAATTAATTTATCATCTAGCTGCGAAGTACCATGTGTGAATGAATTAATTTATCATCCAGCTGCGGAGGACCAAATGTTTTTTGGTCTTGGAATAATCTTGATAGCTGTGAGCTGTCACTGACAATCGTTTCGAAGGACCAATGTAGATGAATTAATCATCCACGAAGGACCAATGTTTCTTCCTCCTGGTTTGAAGGAAGTTCGGTATGTATCGACCGAAGTATGAGTGAAATAATACAATAGTTTTTGTATAACACTAATATATTTTGCAAATTCAATCTTGGAGTTCCGTTAACTTAATGTAAATGCAGTATCTGGTCTTAATACTAAAAACCGAGAAAACTGGCTATTAAATAATACTTGCTACTATCTAGATCACTGAGATCTTAGTAAGAACTGTTAGTTAGATCACTGAGAGCTAAGCTTTAACTCGAAGACATCGTACTTGGAACTGTAGTAAGCTCTAAGAGATCTTGTTTGGAACTGTATGGGCAATCCCAATTTAATAGCCGGTTTTTTACCTTTCCAAGAAAAGTATATGCTGTAGTTTCCAACGTCATAAATGTATTAAATAAACAATATACGCCGGAAACCCTTAATTATAGAAAATAAAATACCTCTTAAAGTAATAAATATACAATGCACAATACTTCGCAATACTAATACTTCGCAGAATCGCATCGAACCCAATTATTTCACCTATTATAATAATATATAACAGGAAATATGTACAATAAAACTTATTCTATCATATTTATGCTTATTCAAATACATTATTTACATAATGGATGGATTAACCAGAGGGTTGTGCCTGTAATAAAATAAATAGTTTTTATGACTGTAGAAAATAAGACAATGAAGAAATGTAATACCCGACCAGGCCTAAAGTAATTAACAATATTAAATATCTCTGAATTCCAAGACCTTTTCTATATACAATATATAATATTTACAATTTAAAAACTAGAATTAAATATATTAACATAAATATACCTACATCTAAATAAAACTAAAAATACAAAATTAAATATATTTTGCCCGAACAAGTAGTATCGTCCGCAAATAATACAGTCTTAGCGCTAATCAAATCAATGGCAAATCATTAATATAAATTATGAACAACAAGGGCCCTAGTATGGAACCCTGAGGGACACCATGTTTGACACAATTCTCTCCGCTAACATAGGAATTGAAGAAAACCTGTTGACTACGATCAGACAAGTAAGACTAAGAATTCTAAGGCATTTCCACGAAAACCGTAATATTAAAGTTTCTGCAATAGAAGCTCATGAGATACGCAATCGATGCCTTAGAAAGATCACAGAAAAGTCCCTCCACAGGGCGACGATGTTCAAAAGCGTCATCAAGAAAATGCACCAGCTGAAGAGTAGCATCAGTCGTCGCTAAACCTAGTTGAAAACCATACTGTTCACGCCTAGAAAGATATTTCTATTAAAATAATTAAAAATCCTACTGATTAAGAGTTTTTCAAAAATCTTTGCCATCGCAGGAACAATTGCTATGGGACGATAGTTTGCGATATCGTTCCGATCACCATTTTTAAAAATAAGTATAATTTTGGAAATCCTCAAGCACTCAGCATAAGTACCAACGTTAAAAGATTGTTCATTATATGAGAAAGAACTGGTGGCACATCAACAGTCCTGCAACAGTACAATATTCATACCATCGTAACTCGTAACTTCAATGAGATCTCGTAACTTCAATGACTTTGCTTTTAGTAATTGGTGCAAGAAAGAACGAATTTTTGTTGTTTACAGATTTGTTTTTTAGTAATAACCAATGTAGTAGTAGTAACCAATGAAAGTGAAATTCATTAAAATTCGAAAAACCGGTCACGTGGGCGATAGTCAATTTCGCTCGCAGGTTAGATTACACGAATAAAGGCAAATTTGGATGAAAAGTACCGTATTGCTTTGAATTTCTGCGAAAACTATAATCAAAATAATCATATTTAAATTACACAATTATCTTCATTCTCAGATTACAGTATGACTAAGATCTTGTAAATTGTGGAATATTTCCAATTACACTTTTTATTTTCACGTACGTGGGTTTACATAAGAACAGTACAACATTATTTCATGGCCGATCGTAAAATACATATAAAAATAAAAGAATATCATTTACGGTTTAGTTCTAACAATAAGTATCTACGTTAATTTAAATAAAAATTACAAAAGTGAACGTCCTTTCTCAATATTGATTGTGCATTTGTTTAAAGATTATCCTTAACTCGCTAACTTATTAATTTTTATACTCACGTACGCATTGGTTTCTAGGAATTCAATCCGAGAAACAGGTACTTATAATATAATGCATTACCCATGCAAAGTTGCACACATGTTAGTAACCTGTACTCGACGCCGTAATTCCCAATTTCCTTGGAGGGGCTCTGATAATAAAAATCGCGCGGTAAATCCCGTACTGTTTTGTACATATAGGTGGGTATACCAATAATATGCATACTATATGTGAGTACATATAGAGGGTGTAAGGAGTATGGCTGCTATTTTAAAATTATACATTTAATTAAATTAAATCAAACGAAATTCCTAAATAAATATTTCGCCTAGAACGAATAGGTACCGAGTATTTTGAACGCAAAGGTGGAAACACCCCATTATCTCGCGTATATATTGCTTGTATATCGGAATAGATATTAATTTCAACTTATTAATATTTACTGAATATCGGAAGACATAATCTAACCCAGCAATTTTCAACCTTCTTAGTTCCGCGACGCCCTAATAGTAAATGTAAATAAAATTAATATTTTTCGGAATAATAACAGCAAGCCTTACTATTACTAATTTAATTTTGACTGTTATTATTAGAGAACGGACACGCTTACCACCCAGTGCAGTACTGGCGAAAGGCTGTATTTCTAAAATATTTAATTTTATTTATATAATTGGAAAACGAACGGGTGGTGATCTATAAAATTACGAAATACATATGTATTTGTTGAAAAGTTGTATTTTTAAAGTTTTTAATTTTATTTCTATAATTGGAACATTTTTATTTGTTCATTTTGTCGTTCAAGATGAGTAAAGGAGTATTAATATTGACTAGCAATAGTTTCTCAAGGTTTTCTTCTGTCAATTTTGTTCTCTTTGAATTAAGAACATCCTTATAAATAGAAAACGTCCTTTCTACATCGCAACTGGTTATAGGTGCATACTGGAAACATTCTTTTATTTCTTCATATTTAGCCGTTAGATTTTGTGGAATTGTCTCCATACATAATTGCTGCAATGTAATTAAATCTGGATTTCTATTAAGAATTGCTTCAAACTTTTGCCGAAGGCCACATCCGAAGTCACTTGGAATACTTTTCAAATTATTAACAGCCACATCTAATGTGGTTAATCCGTCATTTAATTTGAGATTTCGATTTTCAAAATAAGTGATTAGTTTTGGCAATTTTCCAAAGTGTTCGTGAAGAAAGTACAACTGATTTTTTAAATTTGGGATTTGTGTGAGCTCCTTGCACTCACCAATACTTCTAGCATCCTCCTTTAGCAGTGTTACGAAATGTTTTAGACTATCGAAATTCTCAGCATAATAACTAGTAGCTTCCAGCCATGTTCTCTATTTAGGTATTACTGGAGTGGGAGGCAGTGACAGAGATGGAAATTTTTCCCTGAAAAAAGCTACTCTCAATGGTGCTTTTCTGAAAACTTTTTTAAAAGCTGATACAAGTCTATCAACTTCCGGAAAAGTGTCTCTGATATATTCACAGATTCTGTGAAGAGCATGTGCTACACAAGTAATATGCAGCATATTAGGATATGTTTTCTTCAATAATCTGCCTGTTTTTAACATATACGCAGCACTATCACTGACAAATAAGAGTATTTTTTCTTTGTACGTGGCGTCCGAATGAAGCATTTTTTGCATATTCTCCTTAATGGTTTCAGCAACTGTTTCCGCATCAACTCTATTTATAACACTTGTTGCTATTACATATGAGTTATAGGGAATAGTTGGATGTAGTACACCAGCTACAACATTTACCACACAGCGTCCTAACATATCCACCGTTTCGTCGGCGCTTATCCATATGTATTGATTTAAAAGATGGCTTCTAATGCGTTCTACTGTTCTCGTATAGCACCTAGAAACATAATATTTGCGTAAAGTTGATTCATCAGGAACATTTCGACGAGTATATTTTTTCAGAAATATTTTTAAAGTGGGATTGCTAAGTTTATTTAATGGAATATTAGCCGCCATAAAAGTTTTACAGAGTTCAGATGTGTTTGCGATCCTAAGTAACGAATTTTTGACGATATTTTACGGATTTTGTAATAAATTTCGGAATCACTGACAATGGACATACAATCAGTATGACCGCCAACTCGCCATTGTTTTACAATGCCGTTCTCGACATTCCTCCATATCATGTCTGAAAAAGTAATTTAAACAATGCTCTAGATCTAAATAAATGAAAACTAAAAATGTGTGCGTAAGTTATTGAAACTGAACGAAATTCAATGCACACTCTTACGTCGAAATAATTGGAAGAAATAGATTCAATCAAACGATATTAAACAGGATCTATCACAAAAATTACGATGCAATTAACAATTAAAACTATGAAAACAAGAAACTCACTCACAGCACTTTATTTATCTTACGAAATATAAACTAATAAATAAAATACATTATAAAAACCCCGCTTCTATCTACGCTCATGAAAACACTTTAAAAAGTACTATATTCTCCGAATACAATAGTGGCTTGTCCATTGTTATCGCGGCGAGACCAGGTGTCCGAGTAAGTCAAACAAATACTTCATTGAATTACGCCGGGATGTACTGAGCGACGTTATACACAATTCCAATTGCCGATTGCGTTTTATGGATATTGCGTACGTTCTCTAGTTATTATAAAGTCAAAAAATTATTTAATATTATACAAGCTGACAGGACAGCTTGTATAATATTAAATAATATTTTAACATTTAACTGTCCCGTATCGTTATGTTCAAATTTTATGAGTGTAAAGTAGACTTCATTTCAAGTAACAAAAACGCAAAACTTGTATATCCATTTTTATTTGTATATTTTATGTGATTGTCAGATCATGAAAAAAAATGTAATCCTAAAGTCAATACAAACTGATTTTATTTAAAAAAAGTTATACGATTCAATAACAGGCCTGTGATTGTTAACGTCGCATAATAAAATGTTATCCTAAAATAAATAAACACGTGTCGTAGTGCATACAGTAATTTCTTGGAGATCTACAAAAAAGAGTACTGGAAATTGATTTATGATAAAGAAGATTATTACTTATTTCGTAAGTGCTGAACCATGAATATCATACAATTAACAAATGTTCAGATGACTGTTAACGTTGCATTTTTTAATAAAGTATTACATTACGTTTCTGTTCATACAACAGCTTATTAGTGAGTGGACATGTTTTTTTATTCAAAATGCCTTACCTATTTTCTTCTCAAGAGTATGCGGACATGCATTTTGTGTATGGCTACTGTAACGGCAGTGCACGTCAAGCAGTTATTGAATACCGACATCGGTTTCTCGATAGGTGCATTCCTAATTACAGAACGTTTCTGGAAGTACACAGACAATGTCGGGAATACGGACTGCGTGATTATTTTTTCGACCGAGGAGTAAATTTGCCAGCAGACTTAGAGAAGGAAGCAGTAGCTATTGTTACAAGTGATCCAACTCTCAGTGTACGTCGAATCGCTAGACAACTAGGAGTGCCACCAACGACAGTTTGGCGAATTTTAAAAAGTGAGGGCTTATATCCATATCACTATCGCAAGGGACACGGTTTGCTTGAGGCAGACCACTCGTCTAATTTATTCTACCTGGATATTAAGACAGTCACGGTTTCATTTTAATTTACGCAGAACATTCCTCTGGACAGATGAATCTACGTTCACGAGAAGTGATGTTACAAATCTGAGAAACCTGCAAAAGTGGTAATCAGAAAATCCCAAAGCTATACGCCCATCTAAATTTTAACATGAATTTTCTATTAACGTTTGGGCGGCCCTAATCGATAACTTGTTGATTGGTCCTGTCGTTCTTCCTGGGAGGTTAAATGCGGACGAACTGCCGGTCTTTTAGAGGATGTCCCACTGAATGTTCGACGAGGCATATGGTTTCACATGGATGGGGCACCACCACATTTCGGAATTACTGTCCGAAATTGGGTTAACGTCAATTATCCAAGATGAATTGGTCGAGGTGGTCCTGTTGCATGGCCACCCAGATCACCCGATCTTAATCCCCTTGACTTTTATTTATGGGGCTACATGAAAAATTTAGTCTACGCGCAAGTTTCGAACACAAGAGAAGAGTTGTTGGATCGTATTCACCTGGCTGCCGAGCAAATCCGACAAAACAAGTGTGAAATTCAAATAAGTACTTCTTCGTTTGCCTTACGGGTACAAGCCTGCATTCAACAAGGAGGTGGACATTTCGAAAATATTATTAATTGAACTTTTTTAAATAAAATCAGTTTTTATTGACTTTAGGATTACATTTTTTTTCATGATCTGACAATCACATTCATATATCTGTAACTTTGAAACAAATAAAAATGAATATACAAGTTTTGCGTTTTTGTTACTTGAAATTAAGTCTACTTTACACTCCTAAAATTTGAAGATAACGATACGGGACACCTTGTATAATCACAAGGGACCGGACACAAGAGGCCCATGACTCGCGGGCGTACTTTTGAAAATTTGTATTTTTGAAGAGTTTATAATTTTATTTATATAAACGAAATTTTGTAAACTGTCGAAATTATCTGCATAAAAACTAATAGCTTCCAACCATGATCCCTATCTAGTTATTACTGGAGAGGGAGGCAGCGACAAAGATGGAAGTTTTTCCCTGTAAAGAACTTCTCTCAATGGTGCTTTTCTGAAAACTTTTTTAAAAGCGGATACAAAGTCTATCAACTTCCGGAAAAGTGTCTGATATATTCACGGATTCTGTGAAGAGAATGTGCTACACAAGTAATATGAAGCATATTAGGATATGTTTTCTTTAATAGTCTGCCTGTTTTTAACATATATGCAACATTGTCACTGGCAAATAAAAGTATTTTTTTTTGTGCCTGTCGTCCGAATGAAGCATTTGGTGCATATTCTCGTAAATGGTTTTAGCTATTGTTTCCGCATCAACTGCATCTATAACTGTTATTACTATTGCATATGCTTTATATGGAATAGTTGGATGTGGTACACCAGCTACAACATTTACAACACAACGTCCTAATATATCGACAGTTTCGTCGGCACTTATCCATAGATACTGATTTTAAAAATGGCTTCTAATGCGTTCTACTGCTTTCGTGTAGCACTTAGAAACATAATATTTGCGTAAAGTGGATTCATCAGGACCATTTCGATCAGTATATTTTTGAAGAAATGTTTTGAAAGTGGGATTGTTAAGTTTATTTAATGGAATAGTTCTTCGTTAAAATTGTCAGATTTCAACGGGTCTAATTTCTGTGTATGTGTTTGCGATGCTAAGTGACTTTTTGCGTGCGATTTCTTGTAATTTTTTAACGATAATTTACCGACTTTGCAATAAATTTCGGAATCACTATCGATGGGCGTACAATTAGTTTGACTCTTAATCCAACTCGCCATTGTTTCACGACGCCATTCTCAACGTTGTTCCATATCATATCTGAAAAAGTAACTTAAACAATGATCTAAGATCTGAATAAATGAAAATTAAAGATGTATGCAGAAGTTATTGAAACTTAAGGAAATTCACTGGACACTTACGTCTCACAGAGTTTGTTTTGAGGGAATAGTAAATATTACACTACACAGTTTAATTACATCTGACGATAAACGAAGTTCATTTTACGTGTCTTTGACTTGCAGAACAGTTCTATCACTTTTTCATTAAAGTTTGGGAAATCATTTATACATTCTTTTTCACAAGATAACATAGTAAGGGCATTTAATCTCTCTTCTTTCATTGTATTTCTTAGGAAAGTTTTTATTCTCTTCAGCCGTGAAAACTTCAGCCGTTTAAAAGCTTAACAACTTCATTAAAGGTGTCGCTTAATCCATCCAGCAGAATACCTAGCAGACCTACAGCACCGACTTCTATATTTGCCTAAATTCTTCTCTAGAATATAGAACGCTTAATTCAGTTTGTAGTCTGCTTTCATTGAGGCATGGAAAAAATTTTACTGCTTCTTTAAGGCAATCTTCCGGTAATTTTTTTTGAAAAGAGGAGAACTGTTAAAAAGAAATTAAGTTTGCTAATATTAAGTGCCCTGTATACCGAAATCTAGTTTTTATTTCTAGCAAAATAATATCGCACACTTCAATAGTTTCCCTCCTTCTTTGGCTACCATCAGTTACTCTTCGCCGCTTTGATGGTCAAGCAGTCAGTTCTGGGTCATTTTGTTTACCCAACTGATTATCTGTGTCAGCGATTTCGGTTCGAATTTTTCCAATAGCGCGTTCAAAATTATCTAAATTATTCTTGATTTTTAATGCATCTGTATTGACATTTTGTAATTGATTAAACAATATGTCCACATGTGGCATAATTTTATGAAAGAAAGTTAACCAATAGATACAATTTTCCTCCTCTAAAATTCGCAAATTGGCACCAGCTTGATGAATGGTAGTTTGTAAACTAGCTTCTCCCTCGATTTGTTCTAGAGCTTCAATTATTTCTTCTCGGTGCTCATATATTGTATTCACTGTCCTAGAATTGAAGTTCCATCTTATTTTTGAAGAACGAGGTAAGCTTTTTCTCTGAAGAAATTCTTCCAATCTTGCAGTTCGTTGTGGTGAAGTGGAGAAAAATGTACATAATCCCGTCAGATTGGCAAAAAAATTCTGCAATTACTACTGCTCGATGTAGCATGTGACATAATTAGATTTGTCTGATGTGCATAACAATGTACAAAATTAGCCCTTGGATACTGGTCTTGAACATGTGTTTGCACGCCGTTAATAGCACCACTCATGACTGCTGCCCCATCATAGCTCTGTGCAATCAGCTTTTCTGGGTCATCAACAAGCAAACTAGTTTCGTTAAGGATGGAGGCAGATAAAGAATTAGCATCATGTCCACTAGGCAGAAGAAATTTCCAAAATCTTTCGACCGGTCTCGCGGTCTCTGCACATTACACTTTTGTGGACGCCTTAAACTTAATGAACAGGCACTGCAATATATCTCGTTATCATTACGAACATGCAACCAATCTGTATAGCCTCTAATCCGTCCTACCATGGTTGCCCTACGAGAATTCTCCATAGTTAATGAAAATAAAGAGAAATACTACGAATAGAAAGAAATGGACTAAAAAGAAGAAACGAAAACTACTCCAAAAATAAGATAGTAAATTAAACTTAATATTTATAAAAAATTATAAGATAAATATACAATATAACAATATAAAACGGATTTGTTAAAATACTAAATGTTGTAACCAAATAACACTGAAAGAAACGAAGCCAGTAACACGCCACTGTAAAATAGAATTTTATGAATGAATAGACACAATAACGACGGAAATAACAACATCAGCTCGACAGACGCAATCGAGCAACCAAATAGTGGGGCTGTTATAACATGCATACTATACATGATACCGCCACAACGTTTTATCGCGGCAATTGGTTATTCAGTCGCTTCAGTCCGCTCTTTGTTTATTATCCTAGCGTATGTGTACCTGCTTTCCAGGAAATATATTCTTCGTTTTTATACCTTCTATCAGATGAAATATTTTTAATTTCAAGAATACAGTTATTCCCGCAATATAAAGTGCATTCTCTAATTATAAATATGTCGGTATGTAAAAAGATAAGTTTATATTTTAATATTTTCAATTTGTTGATAAACATCGACTAATGTTTATAAATTTTTGGATAATTAATGATGTCAGATATTTGGATGTTTCCAAATTATAAATATCAAATAATAACACAGGCCTGCATAAAATTTGTGATGACGTTATTTAGTTTTTATATAGCAATAACTAATTAAAATACAGTTGGTCTCTACCACCCACAGGTTTTTTTTTGCACAAAAGAAAAAGAAAAAAATATTAAAAAAATCTTATAATAGGCGTTTTAATACATTTTAAAATGAATGTACTACTTCAAATTCTAGGTATTAACCCAAAAATGATTTTCTGTTGTGGTTTTAAAGAAATTTGTTAAATAGGCTCTCATTACCTGATGTAAATCTTTTATTACATGTATTAATTTTTGACAAGATTTCCGGGAATTTTTACCTGCTAAATCCTATTTATTATGTTTTCACTTTATTAGTACTGCGAAGAAGGATTTCAAGTTTATCACTCCAAACAAAATGTATATTTTAATGTCATTTACTTCATTATAGCTCTGAATGTCGATCAGTAAACAAGTAACATTAATTTGTCTTTAGTGTTGTGCGTGGTATTTTATAAATAAACATTGCTTAAAAATATGTCTAGCCGGTGTTGCAAAAACAAACCAGATGATTTCTGTTATATTTGTGGATATTTCGTGTTGAAAAAGTTTAAGAGACCAATTGGTGAATTTGTGAAAAATGCATATTATGCTTATTTCAAAATCAAATTAGGAGATCAAGATAAAGATTGGGCACCGCACGTTGTTTGTAAGGTATGTGAAGAAGGTTTAAGACATTGGACCAAAGGGAATAGAAAAAGCCTTCCTTTTGGAATACCGATGGTTTGGAGAGAACCGCAAAATCATCATGAAGATTGCTACTTTTGTCTTTGTGATATTAAGGGGCATAATAGAATAACTTTGAAACATATTTTGTACCCAAACAATATTAAATCAGCTATCAGACCAGTTCCTCACAGTGATCATGTACTATCGTGAGCAATTGAAAGTAAACGCACTATTATAGCTGCGTAAATTTTACCAAATTGTCAAGCTAATGTCATTTATGTTAGTTATGATTAAATGCTGACACTGACACTTCAAAAGTACTGTATACATTAGATAAATTTTGAAATTTCGACATGCCAACATAATAAAGTGTTAACTTTCAATTGCTCACGATAGTACCTATACCTATACCCCCCAAAGCACTACAAGAAGATATTGAAGCCTTTTCAACTTCCGGCTCCGTACAGATGGATAGTGATTTTGAACCATCAACCTCAGGTCAAAACCAACCTCAGCTATTTTCACAAGCCGAACTGAATGATTTAGTAAGAGATTTGGGACTTTCAAAAGATCTTTCTGAAGTACTGGGGTCTAGGTTGAAACAAAAAAATTTGCTTGCCCGAGAAACTACCTTCTCTTGTTATAGAAATCGTGAGGCTGGATTTGTAAAATATTTTGCAGAAAACGGACCACTCGTGTACTGCCAAGCAATTGCTGATCTACTTACTTTCCTCGGAGCTCCTGAGTGGAGACTTTTCATCGACTCTTCAAAAAGGAGCCTTAAAAGCTGTTCTTTTACATAATGGCAATGTTTTTGCTTCTGTTCCGGTCGGCCATTCTGTTCATTTAAAGGAAAACTATGAAAATTTACAGGAATTACTTTTAAGAATACAATATGAAAATCACAACTGGGAGTGTGTGGAGATTTAAAAATTTTAGACCTTCTCTTGGGTCGGCAGTCTGGATATACTAAATTTCCATGTTTCCTGTGCGAGTGGGATAGCAGAAATCGAGAACAGCATTGGATAAAAAGAGACTGGCCACAAAGGGTGACTTTAACACCTGGAACCAAAATTGTAATTCGCGAAAGTCTTATTGACCCTCAAAAAGTGTTACTTCCACCGCTTCACATAAAACTTGGACTTATGAAACAATTTGTTAAACAAAGAAGGACATTGTTTTAAATATTTGTGTAAAACATTTCCGACTCTGTCAGAGGCAAAATTAAAGGAGGGAATCTTTGTAGTCCCGCAGATTAGGAGCTTGGTGAAAGATCAAGAATTTGAAAATGTGATGGAAGATAAGGAAAAACATGCTTTTAACGAAGTTGTACATAAATTTCTAGGGAATTATAAAGACACAAACTATGTTGAGATCGTTGAAAATATGCTGGAAAAATTCAGGATTCTTGGTTGCAATATGAGCATAAAAATTCACTTTTTACATTCCCATTTGGAGGACGTGAGTGAAGAGCAAGGAGAAAGATTTCACCAGGATATTAAAGATATGGAAAAAAGATACCAAGGGCGCTGGGACACAAAAATGATGGCCGATTACTGTTGGACATTGAGAAGAGATCTTCCTTTAGCTGAATATGACAGAAAAACAACCAAACGAAGCTTTTCTGAAAAACGAAAACGTTTTTTTAAGAAGCATAAAGAATAAATAACTAGTTCTAATAGTTTCTATGTGTATATTTTTGTATTTTTTTTAATATAATATAAAACTAGCTTATAAATGAAATAAATCGTGTTTTTTCGATATTTTTCGATTTTACTGGTTTGAAAAATAACATTACATGATACAAAAAAAAATAAAAGCAGATTTGAAATCAGCGCTACCCAATTACTAGAAAACAGTTAAAATTTTTAAATCAACTTTCAAAGTGTTGAAAAATGCAGGCCTTTGTAAAATTGGTATAGAAAATCCGCATCTACATATATATGTATAATGTTGTCTCTGGCAATCTAATTATATATATATAATATAATAATAATTAACTAATCAATCGCTTATATTGTAATCACATATATTTCTAAAAATATGTACCCACTAAAATCTACACGAAATAATATTTGACCGCTTTAATATGATCCGTCGTTTTAGTCATCTTGAGTTTATCTCCTGCAATCGTCTAAGTTCCCATGGTTTCAGTTGAATTCATCATAGGTAGCCCCCTGTAGGCTTATTTGATTAATTCGATCCCTAAGGCTAATTTTGTTGCTTGTTCTTTTTTCAGATTCTTTCAGCTCATGATAGAAGAATAAGTCACTGACAATGTCTCCTTTAGATTTGGGTGGAATTTAACCGTGCAAGCGATGAATCTCACGTCCCAACAATTACCACATAAAGCTAATAACTAGAGATGGCAAATTCGATACACATGCCAGCGGAGTAGGCATGCAATTTTGCATTTAATTTAAATTATAGGAAAAAAATTATAAAACGTGCACAAACACTTACCGCATCATGAATATTCAGTGAATTCATTATCTGGATAAGATTTTTCAAATATTCCAATGATCAGATATGTCTCCACAGTTGTTTCACTTCAGTTAGTGCGACGTGAGGCATAAACGTGTTTTAATGCCGAAATCGACCGTTCTACATCGAATGATGTTACATTTGTATATTCAAAATAATCTTGGAAGGAACTTAGTTCTTTCCAAGAAAATGGTTTTCTAGATGCACCTTCACAAATTAGTTTTAATATGTGAAAAGTAGTAGTATAGCTAAGAGAGTTCTGGACCAAAACCCCATTAGATTTAACACAGGGGTCTAATTTTGCATTTTGTATCCCATCCACTACCTACTTCAAAAATATTCTTTTATTTCAGAAATACACTGAAATACGCTGAAATAAAAGAATATTTCCAGTATCCATCCACTTATAACCAGTTACGACGTAGAAAGGACGTTTTCTATCTACGAGGATGTATTTCATTCAAAGAAAATAAATTTTACAAAAGAGAACCTTGAAAAAGTATTGCTAGTTAATATTAATACCCCTTTACTCAACTTGAACTTCAAAATGAACAAATAAAAATGTATTTATAGATCATCACCCGTTTGTTTCACAACTACATAAATATAATTACGAACTCTTTAAAAATACAAACTTTCAACAGTACGCCCGTGGGCGATGAGTCATCGGTATGTCGTGTCCGGTCACTAATAATAACACAATGATTAGATATAATTTCAAGGATTTCGAACAATTTTTTTGTGTTTATACTATTGTGATCAAAAGGTAATTGTTAAATAAAACACAAAGTATTTATTCTTCCAAATGTATTTCATATCCTTTAAATTAATAGACCACGCAAGCGTGACGTCAAATCGCCATTTTCTGTACGGTAGGTCAGGGTCTACGTTCCAAACAAATTTAAAGCGCCATTTGAAACGTATAGTCACTCTTGGTAAAACGATTTTTAATTAATCTTCCTATATTAATATCATTTGTTACTTGGTAAGTATGTAAGCAAAATATCAATATACATATTATAGTTATTAAAAACAAAATATTTGGCAATGGTGTTTTTTATTTGACAAAAAATATTAGCAATGACTGCAAAAAAGCTTTTTCCACCTCGATAATTCTGCCTTTTCTGTAGGAAAAGTAAAAATAGTGCATCCCTTTTTTTCACTTAATGCTTGCAAGTAAGAGCAAAACACATCACCATTATGTATATCTATCTAACCTCACTTTTGTACTTTAGTTACTCAAGTATAACCGTGCTATAAAACAATTAATATTATTAATATCAGTTTTAAACAACGTCGTTCATACTTACATGCAATAACAATTAAAATTAACTTATAAATAACAACTTTTCACTTCAAATTTGCAACGCGTTCCAAATACAATACATGAAAAAAATTTAAATGCCGGTTGTTTGGAACGCGATCCCTGACCTTCCGCAAAAATGACGACAGCACTTGCGTGGTCTATTCCCTTCCGAAACTATTATTCCAACGTTTCTCTAACCTCCATAGCAGTTCTGAAAGTCGATTTCAGAGGGTTGTCTTCGGAGAGAGTTTCGAATTTTGTTTTATCTTTCTAATCCCTATAAAATAATGTCTGTGAAGGGACTTTTTGCGCTGTGGAAATAGAAAAAAACACGCAGTACTAAATCAGGGGAGTAGCGTTGCTGTGGAACAATATGTGTTGAATGCTTGACTAAAAAATCTCGAACAAGCGATGTGGCGTGAAGCATTATCGTGATGTGAACACCACAAGTTGTCCTATAATTTGGAGCAGTTCAGAACAATAACGGCGCATAACATTAAATAATATTCTTTGTTAACAATTTATGCGGTTGGAAGAAATTCATAGTGCGCTACACCACAGTAATACACTCATTTAGTGCGAGTCATCACCGCCATTTTTAAAGGGACTGAATGCAAGCGAAACCCATTCACATTGGATTTTGCCATAAGAATTTGGAAAAACCACGAGAATGAATTCGAACGTCGTGAAAATGCGGATAATAGTATTCATGCTAAAAAACTGACCTTCATCCATAATGTTACCCCCGCTTTGTTGAATTTATCTATGGGACTGTGTATGTTAGTTTTTACTGCTATTTAACTTATATAAAAGCAGATAATCATTACACATACATCCCTATGTATAATTCTGAAAAAAGAATAATAGGTGACATAGTAGGCAACCAGTTCTACAACAGCGAAGTATTTTTCTAAATGTCAAATTTCTGAAATTTTATTCATACATAAATCTTAAAGTAAATACATTTTAATGAAAATAGATAATTTAATTTAATTTACAGTCAATTATCCTATCAGGCGTATACCTTGTGCGAAGACAATTTTAAAATATTTTTTTCTATGATCCTTTATATCGATCGATCAAGATAATTTGTAATCGAGTCATTCATGAATCCGAAATCGTGTATCGTTACTTGAACTGCACTTATATTACAAACGTCAAGTGAAATGTCAGTCGAATAACAATGCTTGACGTTTGTAATGTAAGTGCAGTTCAAGTCACGACATACGATTTAGGATTCATGAATGACTCGATTACAAATTATCCTGATCGCTCGATAAAAGGACATTTTTCGTCACCGAATACTGTAGTCCCTAGTCACGAAAATTACCTACTAATTTTCACAAGCGTCTAGTTGCCTGCTGTTGCTATATCGCAGGGATGGCCAAACTTTTGACCTCTGAGGTCTACTTGTGTTCAAAAATGTTTCTTGCGGGCGACTCTAAGGTAGAGTTTACAAGAGAGAAATAAAACATTTTAGCGATAAGTTAGTAAATATTTTTCTATTATATACGTTGAAAACAAAATACATAATGTTCATTCTGTATTAGGTTTTTGGGTGGATATTTTGCACTGCATATTCTCCACAAGTGTATTATGTTGAGGAGTGTAAGAAGTAACTGCGATGCGCAAACAGGAAGTTAAGTGGGCATCTGTTAAACGAAAACGATGTTTGGTTTTTATTGTATTCATAGTAGAAAATGTCGATTCGCAAAGATAGGTGGAACCGAAAAACGAAGTCAAATATAAGGCAACCTTTCATAGGCATGGGATCTTTTCTTTGCAAATCAGTTTCCAAAAATCAGTATTACTGCCAAATGCTCTTGCTTTCAGAAATATGTCGCATCTCATTTTAATTATTTCTTCTTCCATCACAACAGATTCAGAATCAGTTAACTTGCCGATTTTTTGCAGTCAAGCTGTGAAGGTCATTGCTTTCAATAAAACTTCTTCGAGAGCGAAGAAATCCAAAAACCTTCTTTCGAACTCCAGGTGCAAGTTCTCCAGCTGTCTGGCGAAAGTTTCAAAGTCCCGATTTGAATTGTGCGTGCATTCTTCTTCCATGTTTTTATAGTTTCTTAGTTCACCTCGTCTTAATTGAGATGCATGCACTTGAATTTGACTTTTAAATGTTTTAATCAAAGTTGTCATATCAATCACATTCCTGTGTTTTCCTTGAAGATTTAAGTTCAACTGGTTGAGTTTCTCCGTTATGTCACAAAGAAAGGCGAGCTTCATGAGCCATTTTTCATCTTCAAGCTCAGGTACATTTTCTTCTTTCGAATGGATGAATGTTTTGATTTCTGGCAGTAATTGGCGAAACCTCTTCAAAAAAGCACCACAGCTAAGCCACCTAACATCTGTATGTAGCAAAAGATCCGAGTGTTCGGCTTCAGTCTCTTCAAGTAAAGCTCGAAATTAACGCCTTTGCAAACTTCTGGCTCGAATAGAATTAACTATTTTAAAGGCAATTTTCATGATAATATCCGAGTCAAGAATTTTAGAGCACAAAACTTGCTGGTGTATGAAGCAGTGATAGTTGGTGAAACTTGGAATGTTGTCATCATTTTTACACAATGAAATAAAACCAACTCTTTGTCCCAGCATAGCGGGTGCTCCATCTGTCGTAATAGCAACTATTTTGTGAATCGGAAACTCAGTTTTTTCTACAAAATCTTTAAAATAATTCTTCTTTTGACGTCATATCTTCAAAAACTAGACGCACGAAAATGCACAATTCAGCAGTGTCCGTCACATCGGTGGATTCATCGAATTGTAGTGACAAAAAACTACATTTTTGCAAGTCTTCCTTAAGCAATTGTTCCAAATTTAAAATTAAGGCTTCACTTCGTCGCATGACAGTGTTTCGTGACAGAGAAATGGCATTTATGGCTGAAATAATTTCTTTCTTATTTTTAAAGTCATTAAACAGTACTTCTCCAGCTCTCTGTATGGCTTCCTTGATCATTTCTCCATCTTCAAAAGTTTTCTTTCGTTTTATCAATATTTGCGTAACAGCAAATGACTCCAGTGTAGCAGCTTTTGATTTCAAGTCTGGTTTCGTAAAAAAGGATTGTTGCGCACTTAAGCTGCTTTTTAATTCTCGTACTTTTACCTTCCGAATTTCACTGCCAAATGGAAAATCTGTGGCGTATTTGGATTGTGTAGTTTTAAAGTGCCTTTCCACATTTGCTCTTTTCGGTAATGCTACACTTGAATTACAAATTAGGCACACACATTTGTCGTTGACCATAACGAAAAAAATTCCTCTTCCCACTCACTGTGATAATGGTGAGTCTTACTTTTTTTGCACTTGAACCAGATGGCACACTCATTTTGATTAAATGAAAGTCACAAACTCACCAAAGGTCCCTACGTTACTTAGTATTGTTACGCCGCTGCCTGACGAATTTCACGTGAGGAACGAACGAACGATGTCGACCGAGAGTTCGGTATTCACAGTCACAACGCATACGTCTGTCCAAACGCACTCAGTCCAGGACTCTTCACGCACTTTTTATCGTTTCGTATCGCTTCTGAATTCAAACTGACTGGCTGTGGCTTCCGCCAGCTATTTATATTATATGATTGGATTAGCGACATCTAGAAATTTCGAGAAACAACTCGCGAACCCACACAGCGTTCGCTCGCGCGTCTTCACGAATCTTCCATCGCCGCCGTCGATATTGTTCTAGGCAAGTTAGTACTACCTAGTGAAACTAGATGGTGTAACTTGCACTGCGCTACGACCAAAGCGCGTGGGTAGTTATTGGCGCGAATACACTTGATTTTTTTTTGTCCTCTTTTTCAGTTTATTTATTTATCTCTTGGGGGCTACCTAAATCGCCTTCGCGGTCGACCGGTAGACCGCGGTCGACCTCTTGGCCACCCCTGCTATATCGCATCATTTTTAAATCACGTCAATTTGCATTGTTTATAGCTTTGTCGTGATTTCTGATTCAGAAAGTGATTTATATATTCCCAATGCACCATCAGAAACAGTAAATCAAGCTGAAAAAACTTATGCGGGCTTATTACGAGAAAAATCGAGAAGGAGGTATGAAGAAGTCCTATGTTAAATTAATTGAATAGAGGGCTGATAATAGCGTAAATTCATATTCGGAAATTGTGCTACTTGCATTTTTCGCAAAATTGTGGGAAAATCAACATTTTTCGGTTTTAGTCTTGCACGCCTTCCTTCTATTATTAAACGAGGTGTACTAAACACTCTTTCACTTTCTGCTGAACTCATTGGAATAGAGTATGGAAGTATTTTCTAGAACATTGTTCTAAGTGCTTCAGATCCATTCCTATTTCCTAGGCGAAAATCCAAATAAAAAATGCACTTTTTTCTTTAAACTTATCTTCCGAAATGAAAGAGGATCTATGTTCTGATTTGAATTTGGCCTTCGAAGTATCCTCCTTTAGTTATTATTACATGAGCTGTAATTGATTTTACTTTCTCTTATTATTTCTTGCAAAAATTCAAATAATGAAAGTGACTTTGATGTGGACTAATGTCTGCTTCTATTACAGACATTTGTTCTTTATTTTCAGCATCTATTTTTATCATAATATTATTATTAAACATCTCTTGTTCTAGAAAAGAAGTAGCTCTAGTAGCATTTTCAATACTATGAAAACCTTCTCTTTTAAATCGAGGGTTTAAAACTGTTGCTACTCTAGTAACTGATCGTCTTTCATATGAAACTAGCCTTGCTTTAACAGATTCCAAAAGTTTGTTGCATTATGTCTTCCCTTCCTCAATCTTTAATTCCAGTAGTGATACTGTCAGATAATTGTACAGTCAAAAAGTTATTCTGATTATTAAAGAAATAGTAACATATTTATTACCTACAAGAATTTCTCACTACTGCTTTAAATTTCTCCATTTTATAATACAACCTCTTATTCGTAAAATACCACGAAGAGTTATTTATTTTTATCGTGTTATTTATTGCAATGCCCCCCAATACATGGGTTACGTTCAGTAATTCGTTAGAGTATGAAGTACCTAACAATCTCATAAAATGGTAAAATCAATTTGTGCTTTTTTGTTATCAACGCTTTCATAGCTTCTACCTTTTTTGATACACTAATTTTACTATCTTAGATATATTTCATCCTTAAAGAAATACTATCCATCTTCTTTCAATTTGTTAAAAATATTTAAAATTGTCTTCGCACAAGGTATACGCTTGTTAGGATAATTAACTGTTTTAAATAAATTAACTATTTTTCAATAAAATGTATTCAATTTAAGATTTATGTATGAATAAGAATTCAGAAATATTTGACATTTAGAAAAATACTTAACCAGTGTATAACTGGTTGCCTACTGTCACCTATGCATTGACTTTTCTTTTTTTAGAATTACACATAGGAATGTATGTGTAGTTATAAAAAAAAAAGAATCCGGTAGAGTAATATAATTTGAAAAAATGTTTTTGTTATGTTGAAGAAATGTTAGGTTTCTTCAAATTTCATAACTTGCTCGACTAATTTACAAATAGGTACAAAAAAAATAAAACAAAACATTGTTTTCTTTTAAATTTATACAATATCTAGGTAAACTTAATTTATGGGTACTGAATATTGGTAAGAGAAATTAGTTGTTTTATTACCATCTCTGACATGGCAACTGCATAATTTAGCACTAGTATGCGGTTCTTCATCTCTCCTAGAACACAATGTAACAATTATAGCTATTAATATAACGAGAACATTAAGCGATTTATAATACTCGAGGACGTTGCCAGGAGACGAGGCGCTAGCCGAGTCACCTCGTAACGTCCGAGAGGGTTTAAATCGCTGATGTTCGAGTTTATAATCAAAGCTTAATCGTATCATCAACGATATCAAGATTAAAACAAAATCAACAATTTGTCTGTCATACAAAATACTTACGTCAAAGCTTGCACGTTTTTGAAATAAATTAATAAATCATGGAAGAATTTGATGTTCCCGCAAATATTGTAGAGGCTGCAAATAGTGCAAAATTAGATTTGTTGCCAGCGAAGTCAAAACTGCATTACGAAAACGAATATCGTCTGGTTTTGTAAATGGCGAGATGAAGAACATGTTCAAGGTGCTGGGGAAACAGTCTTGCTCGCTTATTTCGTGAGACTGTCAAATTACTACGCTCCTTCATGTTTGTGGCCAATATGTTGCGAGCTTGCTTGGAATTAAAAGAAAGAGTACAAATTAATAAGTATGGTGCTTTGATAAGATTTATCAAGAAAAAGAATGTTGGATATCGAGTTAAAAAATCCAAAATACTCACTAGAGAGCAAGTTGATGAATTTATGCGTACAGCTCCAGACGAGGTATTTTTTATGATAAAAGTAGCTTTTTTGATTGGTCTAGGAGGGGCTTGTAGAACCATTGAATTAGCGAGAATGTCTACGGACGATGTTGAGGTTTTAGAGACTAAGGTAGTTGTTACCATTCCTGACACAAAAATTCACAAAAAAAGATTTTTTGTCCTTGTACCTGACGGTGACATTAATTCCGTTCTTTTATTTAAAAAATATGTAGCATTGCGACCGCGTCATGTTGCGCATAAGAGACTGTTTATATCGTACAGAAATGGAAGGGTACAATACAGCCTTATGGAATTCATTTCTTTTCTAAAATACCTGAAAAAATCGCTACATACCTCAAACTAGAAAATCCAACATTGTATACTGGTCATTGTATTAGAAGATCTTCAGCAACTTTTCTGGTTAACGCCGGCGGAGACATCTTAGATCTGCAAGAGCTGAGTGGGTGGGAGTCGAGCAAGGTTGCTAGGGGGTATTTAGAAGACAACGTAACGAAGAAAACTGCAATTGCGGAGAAGATTCAGATGGGAAAGGTTTTAATAAACAGTGTGTCAAACTCTGAACAATCAATTGAGTTTTCACGTAAAAATGAAAATTTGGAGGACGTAAACGGCTTGAACATTATGTGTTGAATCATCCGAAAAAAATATTGTTTGTGAAGCTGCAGAAGATCGCGGATTAAAGACAGATATGAAAGACATATCTTTCAAAATTGAGAACTGCCAAAATATTGAAATTCATGTTCACAAATAATGTACTATTTGACGTATTATGGTTTTGTATCTAACGTATTATGGTGCTGTATCTAACGTGTTATTAGTTCGTTACTAACGTATTAAGAGTAACTAAAGTATTATTAAGATATTGTAATATTATGTTCCTAATAATTATCAATAAATGTTTCACATAAAGATGGCATAATAGTTGATGATACGATAAAATAATTAAATATTAGTTTCTATATACTTTAATATTTTTGGGAAATCTAAAGAAATTACATGTATGTAATAATTAGAGACCGGATAGATCGGGTTGAAATGGCCGTCATTACGACGGACGATATAAATAGTTACATCTGTAAGTACATCACGCAGTTGTTGAATAGCACTATTCATTCGGTTAACTGCACATCTATTTTTTGTGTGCAGTTAACCAAATGAATAGTTCTATTCAATAACTGCGTGATGTACTTACAGATGATTTAGACTATTTATATTGTCCGTCTCTAATAATAATGTTATTGTGACTACAATGACGTGCCCAACAGTAAATTGGTATTTTAAATATTTTCCATGTAGGTCACACTTAACCTTTAAATAGAGCAAATACGTACCTAATTCACCAAAATGTCTTTTTTTTACCCTTAATTTCTTTTCTATATACCTTTGTATTACGGAAGACAGAAAAAAATGTTTTCACATTTTAAATACGCCAGCTTATAACAAAAAAATATTTTCACGTTTGGTATATGGAGATTTACATGTGCAATCTGGCTTATTTCATCATCCCGCCCACGCAAGATAAGTTCAAGTTGGATTGCGCTAAAATTTAATTAAAGCCAGTTTTCATGGTCTTTTGTTGTTTGCACCTGGTGTAGGTTACAAAGTGTGTAAAAGGACATGAGTGTAATTTTTTTAAGAGGGGTACGTGATCTAAATTCAAGTGTTTTTATTCAATTCTTAAAATTCAGTGTTACGAGGACGTCTAGTAAAGTATTTCGCAATGCTTTGTATGCTAGCTTTACTCTGCACCATGTTCCACGCTGTTACTTTCCTCTAATGAAGATGAGACCTCAGTTGTCAAAATACGTATTTAGGATACAAATATTAATGTGGTATGGAGTTTTATGTCTTTTTTTAAAAGTATTTATTAATTAAAATAAAGTTAATTACGCAGACACTGGGTGGTTGGTTACTTCTTTTAAATAATATATTCACAAACGTTTATAATTTCCAGAAATACTCTAGCAGAACAAACGTAATAATTCCACAGGTAAATGAAAAATTTTTATTTTCAAAATATATAAATAATCATGTGTTACTACTTATATATTTGATGTATATTCAATTAATTAAATATGTGTTTTCAAACAAAATTGAAATAAAATACATACATCAATATCCAATTACAATATTTATAAAGAAACATATGTTCACACTGTAGTAATGATACTATATAACCTTATATCGGGCCTTGTTAAAGGTATGATGACCGGCCGTTTGAAGTTTCAAAAGTTCTTCTTTAATTAATCTGGTAATTTCTGATTTGGCCTTCGATACAGCAATATCACTGGTACTTTCAATAGCCAAATACAATTTTCGTTCACCCTCAGGCGGAGATTTTCCAGGAGGTACGTATGTACCACGAACAGTAATTCCAGCCTCTGAATATTCGGAGATTTGAGCAAGCGCTTCCTGTAATAAAATTTTTAAGTTAATTAAGCAAATAGATTAATGTTAACATATAAATTACTCTAGGTGATCCGTTTACCAAATACTTGAAAAACTCAAATTTACTTTTCTTTATTTTTACTTAATTATATTAAGTAGATAATTTTTAATAATTAACTGATGTGGTCCTTACTTGATAAAAATCAATTGTAAAATTAAATACGAAACACAACAGCTTGATTTTCACAAATAGTCTATTGTACTCGCAATTATTTCACCAACGACAATATTTTTCAGATTAATAAGGAAATCTAATTACAGAACGGAATATATAGGCAGCTAAACTTATTTCAGAGTGAGGGTTTTATATAATTACATGAGAGTAAGTTTAACAATGGAGAATTATTCAATCTATTTAATCAATTAATAAATTTCACTGGTGAACTAAATTTCATTTTTGTTTTTTTTTCTTTATAAATAATGTACAATTTTCGTTTCTTTTATAATTCTAACAATAGTAATAACAACTAATTCATTCTGGCATATCAGGTTTTGGGAAAAAAATATTGAAAAATAAATGAAATAATAATAATGTGATGTGCATCATCCGAGGATACGGCAGGCAATGATGTCACCGCCCAGCGCGTCCTACTATAACAAGTGTTCATTTGAAAAGTCAATCTAGTAGCATGTGATTTACTGAGAACATTTTGAAGTACGTCGTAAATTAAAATTTACTACTTAACCTACGAAGTCGTATATTTTGACAGTTTGATACATACAAATAAATAACAGATAATAGGTATTTATTGAAAACTATAACAAATGTTGAAAATGTTGTCCTTCAAGATCAATGCACTTTAAAATCCTCCGTTCAAAATTTCTGATGAAATTCTGCAACATTACTGGATTGTTATTAATTTCCATGCATTTATGTTCGATTCTCTGTAGCATATCATTCAAATTTAATATAGGTGTTCGAAATATGTTATTTTTTAGATAAGGCCACAAAAAGAAGTCGCAAGGTGTTAAATCGCATAAACGTGCAGGCCAGGCAATTTCAGTATTTCGACTAATTATACGCTCATCAAAAAATTCTCTTAAATAATCCAAAGATTCTGCAGTACAGTGACAAGGTGCTCCGTCTTGTTGGAAATATGCATTTTGAAGTTCATCATCATGCAACTGATTGACAAATGGATGTAAAATTTCCGTACGGTACCTTTGAGCAGTTAACGTTCCCTGAAAAAATATTGGTCCAATGATTCGCCTTTGGCGTATCGCTGCCCAAACACCAATTTTCTCTGGATGTAGCGATTCTTCATTAATTACATGTGGATTTTCACTACTCCAAATTCTTGTATTTTGTGAATTTAGGATCCCGTTTTATAAAACCATGCTTCATCAGTAAAGTTGACTCTTTGCGAAAGTTCTGCATTATTATTCATATTTACAAACCAATTACAAAACTGTAGTCTACGTTTGTAATCAATTTCTAACAATTCTTGTACTGCCGTGACACGGTATGGATAAAGTTGCATATCTTTTTTTAATAACTTGTGAGTTGTACCAACAGAAAGGTTTATTTGTTGACTCAAATGTCGAACAGATGTTTGTGGTTCATTTTCCATTATTTCTTCAACACGATTGACAACTTGAGGTGTACGTTTCTTAACTGCTCCGCTGACTGATTTTCTTAAGAGACTACCAGTTTCAGAAAAAAGTTTTAAAGTTCTGTCCAAAGTATTCTTAAATTGTATATAATCTATTACAAAATGTGGAAACTCAACTTGAAATTCTACCATGCAATCCTGAACTGAATAAACCCATAAACCATCAATTTTATTACCACTTCGAAAATAAGCCTGGACTACAAAAATGTTATGTTCTAAAGTGAAAGCCATTTTAAAACTGAGAAGCAATTTATTTAAACCAGAATCGACGCACGATTATTTTATGCACTAACTGATATTTGCGATTGACATTATCAAATATCATTTTGATTTACGTTTATGGAACAACAAACACATACTAATATATTTGCGTCTTATTCAATCGAAATTTCAAAGTAACCTAGATTGACTTTTCAAATGAACACTTGTTATCTCGCGAACACTCTAGACGGAAATCTCCAACCCTATATAAGCAGCCAGGAAGAGGGAAACAGCATTCATTCAACGAGTAATCGTAGTTGTGCTGATATTGTTATATAAATACTGATATATAAATATTGTGTAATTATTAGTTGTTAGTAATTAAAGGTTATTTAGTGCGTTTTATTATTAATATAGTGTATCTTTAGAGTGCCGTTAGTTTTATTTAAAAGAACCCAGAAAGACAAATATTTCACAGTCCAAAGGCAAGTACTTTACAATAATTGGTAAGTACAGCTAGGAGCACGAAATTCTGGACAGGAATAATTGTTTAGTGTAAAATGGTAGTATTTCACTTATGTTATAAATATACCTCGAGGGTTTTTAAACGAATCTTAAAATACTAGAGCAATTGCTAAATTCGAAGAAGGTTGGGCTTTTAGAGCTGTTGCTGCAGGCCTAAACGTTAGCAAGTCATGCATCGCATGTACAAAGAAACGCTGGAACGGAGTTTCTTTCATTTCATTTGGTATTTAGTCCAAATAGATTATGATTAAAGTGGTCGATGGTAAAGAGCTGCTTGGGAGTAAAAGAAAACGTTGAAGTTCGCAAGTTTGTTAGCTTTCAGTAGAGAATATAAAAAAAATATCTCCGCCAGCATTCGCAATCATTGTTGCTGCAGATCGACGAAAAGAATGACCGGTATATCATTTAGGGTATTCTAGTTCTAGGTATACAGCTATTCTCTTCGGAACACCGCCAATAGTGTGCTGACCAGCAGCAAGTGAGATGAATTTGCCGTTATGGTACGTCAAAAACAGACGCAAACTTTATGCCTGAAGAGGACGAAGGACTGCGTATTTTCAAAAAAAAAAAAAAACACAAGGCGCAAACTTTATGCCTAAAGAGGACGAAGGACTGCGTATTTTCAAACAAAAAACACAAGACGTGAAACTGCATTCGTCATATGTTAGAGTAAATCTCCTAGTGGTCTGATTCTTTGTATTTCTCCAAGTGGGAATTTTCCAATATCCTCCACTTTGTTTCAGAAAAGCTCGTCGTACCGGCAAGATTCCAAAAATTCTAATTACTTCAGCTAACAATCAATGGTCGTCGGGAGCTTCCACAAGAAATTGTTCAACTTGTTCTTTGGTTAATACCTTGTGAAGAAACCGCAATATTACGGAGGCAGAATTAGTGATTCGAGTTTACGACACTCATGATGTGTTAATAAGCAATAAAACAGTGAGGAATAGACTGCATGCAGGTGGTCTTAATGCCCGTCGTCCTCTGAGTTCCTGTTTTGTCGAGAGGAAATCCCGGAAGAAGATTAGAATGAGCACAGCAACATTTAAATTGGGATCAACAAAACTGGACATCTGTTTTGTTTTCTGACGAATCCCTATTTGGCTTGCGGCCATATACGAGAAGAACGAGAGTGTGGAAATGTCCCGGGAATGCAGAAAGATTAGCTACATCGTAAACTGTTCACAGCTTCCGAGGAGATAGTGTAACGGTATTGGGAGAAATATCTCTTGGTGGAAGAACTGACCAAGTTCTCTTGGATCGGTATTTAAACGCCATTGACTATCGGGACATTATCTTTCAAAACGTTGTGCTACCATATGCTGCAAGAATTGGTGAAAATGTCCGCATACTACACGTATAGGTATCATTCGTAGATTTCTTTAAAACCACGAAATTAATTATTTGCCATGGCCAGCGCAATCAGCTGATTTAAATCCCATAGAACATGTATGGGATTTGCTTCAAAGAAACATACTGCGTCAAAATCTAGTCTTTCAAACAAAACAACAATTGTATCAGTGTCTTTTGTAGAACAGTGAAATGCCATCGACCAATAAGAGCTAGACCACTTGATTATGAGTATGCCAAACAGGTGCAGAAAGGTAGTCAACATTCGTAGAAGTCCCATAGGGTACTGATATTGCACTCACTGTCACGTGTTATTGATTGTTATTGCTTCTTTGTTAAATAAGTTTTGTAAAAGTTTATTAATTTTGAAAATTATTTCTAAATAAACAGACATTTCTCATTACGTATTCTTAAGTGTTTCTCAAAGTAAACAACTAATGATGGTCGACTTATACCTTCACATATAACAAACAATTATTCACCTATGTGGAGCAGAAATGCATTTCCTTGCTTATCCCCTAGATTATTTTTTTTGTATATATTTTATATTATGTATATAAACACAGTATTTAAACTGTGAATATAATCGTATTAAACTTTTCTTTTGTAAATACATTAATGTGTAACATAACATTACATAATCAGTAATCACGTTTACATTGTAATTAATAAAGTTGTTTACAAATTATTTGTATTTAACTTTATCAATTGCGCAAACAATATATAATTAAGTCATAAATATTTATAACGGAATAAACGACAAATTCTCATCTTTTTTTTCTTGATTACTTCTATTACTATACATTTATAATTTTCGCTCCCGATAAAAACCTGACCTAATCTATAAATAAGGTATTCTGGTAGTAATACTGTCTTACTTTTACTTGAGTTAAATGGATTAAATCCATAGCAACACAAGTTCAATAAAATTAACAATCACATGTTGTAATGTAATCTTATCTACACCTACAAAATATTTATGGAATATGTATTTTTCAGTGTTAATTACTGTAATTATCGCTAATTATAATTCTTAAATGATAAATTAATATAATTAATAGCAATATATGTTGATTTTTTTTGGAAGTAATCTTCGAAAAAAGAGAGAGAAAAAGTTTGCAATATTATATTTGTCAAATGAATATTTCTGGAGTTTTAGTATTTTATAAAAATAAAAGGATTGTCCTCGATAAAATTTAATTTGTTATTAGTGATGTGATTTTGTTATTCAAATATAAATTATCAATACAAAAAAATTAAAAGAAACAAATGTTTATTTAATATAGTCATTCAAACAAATATATTATCAATACTACTTGTGAACCATTTTTTCTAAAGGTTTTCAAATAACTTTAAACTTTAACAAAATATTATTTAAAATAAGTCTTAATGTGGATTTGATATAAATAATCAAAATCTATTGTTCGAAATACTATACCGGGTGCGGCAATAGTGTGTCGGAGGAGCTTAGCATGAAAACTAATAAAGTTGTAACAATGAAATTTTACGTACACATGTAGTATGCTACAGTGCATTTTCTATTTTTATTTATATATTTACAGGGTGTTCCAAATTTCCGCAACCACTTTCAATTTTTTTTTTTTAATAGATTGCTATACTTTCTTGTTATTATGATGATAGTTTTGGTTTTATTACAAATTTTGTTAAAATCTGACAGTTGCAGCGTCTAATATTTTAAGTTTTAGCCTGAAAATGGGTGCAGTGCCTCACGTAACTCTTTTGTTACCAATTTATGGACTAACACGTTATATGTTTTGAGGGTGAACAACGTGACAACATATACAGAGTGTTAAATATGTCGTGCCAAAGTTATCGAAGTTTAAAGACAATTTTCTTTTTTTTAAATTGAACCTATAATTTTTTTATTAGTCAGCAAATTCCTTGTAAAATTGCCGTTAAAATGGTACCAATAACATAGTACTTATTTCGTATTTTCGAAGTTATAACCCTTTAATGGGATATACCTATGTTTATAATATTCAATATGCGGTGCTGCACCTAATAATTGTTTGGTTGGCCATGAAATGATATTAAGCAAAAATTTCTGTATAACCAAACGTCAAATATCTACTTAAAATTTCCGTATAAAGCGTTTTTCTGTAGTTCCTCTTTGCTGTAATCGCGTTTAATTGTTATAATTTAAATTCGGCTAGTTAATTATCAATTTCCGTTTGTTCGTTATTAGTTGTTATCTTGTTGTCAGTTATATCGTTTTGTTGTCATTATTTTTTATTTACATGCCGTAATAGTGTATAGTTGTGTTTCTTTAGAATGAATTTTTCGAAAGAGGAGCTAATAGACATGGTATTTGTTCTTGGCGCCAGCAATAGAAATCCACTTTTAGCATCAAGAACATATGCTATGGAGTATCCTCACCGAAGAGCACCAGATATTAAGACGTTTGAAAATTTGTTGACAAGGTTTCTTCGGACGGGTTCAGTGAATTATGTCAAACATGAAAGAACTAAGTCTATGGTTACAGATGATAATGAAGTGACAGTCGTCCAGTCCGTTGTGGAAAATCCGCGCGTATCTACAAGGATAATTTCGAAAGAACACGGGATAGAAGTCACTGCTGTAAGAAGGATTTTAAAAAAACATAAATTTCACCCTTACAAAATTCAAAATCATCAAGGCTTATTACAAACGGATTTTGAAAGGAGACTTGTTTACTGTGAATGGCTACTTTTCCAATTACGATAAGATCTAACTTTTCTAGAGCATGTACTTTTCACAGATGAAGCAACATTTGCTAATTGTGGAATAACAAAGAGAAAAAATTCTCATTATTATGACACTAGAAACCCTCATTTTGTGCAACCCATTTTATACCAACAAAAATGGAGTGTTAACACCTGGGGAAACACTATTATAGGTCCATTTTTTTTAATACTACTTTAAATTGTGAAGTCTACACAAATTTCCTACAAAATAATTTACCATTGCTGTTAGAAGGCCTACCAGATAACGTCATAAGGAGATTGTGGTACCAACATGATGGTGCACCTGCACATTACGGTGCTGCTGCAAAAGCACATTTAGATAGGGTATTCACAATAGGTGGATTGGGAGAGGAAGCTTTATAAGCCGGCCACCGCGATCACCAGATCTAACCCCTTGTGATTTCTTTCTGTGGACTACTGTAAAAAATATAGTTTACGAAACACCTCCTACAACGGCAGAGAACATGCAGCAACGAATCAGAAACGCTTTTCTTCAATTAAGTGAAAACAACATGGCTCAAAATGTAAGTCTGTTGATGCAGAGGCGATTAAGAGGATGTGTAGAGCAGAATGGACATATATTTGAACACATTTTAAATTAATGTTGTTTTATTATGGAAAAATTACAAAATGTAATTCTAAAACTAATAATAAAGAATTAAAAAACAGGTGTTTGTAAAAGTTACTTTGTTTGATATCATTTCATGGCCTACCAACTATTAGATGCACGGCATATTGAATATTATAAACATAGGTATATCCCATTAAAGGGTTATAACTTCGAAAATACTAGAAATAAGTACTATGTTATTGGTACCATTTTAACGGCAATTTTACAAGGAATTTGCTGACTAATAAATTATAGGTACAATAAAAAAAAAAAGAGAAAATAGCCTTTAAACTTCGATAACTTTAGCACGACATATTTAACACTCATGTTGTCACGTTGTTCACCCTCAAAACATATAACGTGTTAGTCCATAAATTGGTAAAGAGTTACGTGAGGCACTGCACCCATTTTCAGGCTAAGACTTAAAATGTTAGACGCTGCAACTGTCAAGATTTTAACAAAATTTGCAATAAAACTAAAACTAACAGTTGTAAGTGCACATTGTCATATATCATTGCAAAGATAATTTGGGTGGCTATCATCATAATATCAAGAAAGTATAGCAATCTATTAAAAAAAAAATTGAAAGTGGTTGCGGAAATTTGGAATACCCTGTAAATATATAAATAAAAATAGAAAATGCACTGTAGCATACTACATGTGTACGTAAAATTTCATTGCTACAACTTTATTAGTTTTCGTGCTAAGCTCCGCCGACACACTATTGCCGCACCGCCCGCACCCGGTATATGTTAACACTAATTGAGATTTAAGAAATATATTTTCTAAGAATATCATCAATTCATTACACAGATCAACACAATTTTTGCTGAATGAAAACTGTTGATATTTTCTGATTCCTTACCTGATGGAAGGTCTTGAACCAGCCCTAGTTTTATTTCATGAACAGTTTTTAAGTCTACAAAACATTATTTTCGTGCTTTTCTTTAATTTTCCACCTGGATATATATAATATGAATACTCAAAATTCAAATCTGTTGTCAGTTTTCTTCTATCGAGTTAGATTTTCATTTAAAATCAAATCAAATGTAATAATGTAACATGTGTTCATTTGAAAAGTCAATCTAGGTTACTTTAAAATTTTGATAGAATAAGACGCATATATATTAGTATGTGTTTGTTGTTCCGTAAACGTAAATCCAAATGACATTTGATTATGTCAATCACATTCGTTATTTATTTGTATGTATGAAACTGTCAAAATATACGACTTTGTAGGTTAAGTAGTAAATTTTAATTTACGACATACTTCAAAATGTTCTCAGTAAATCACATGCCACTAGATTGACTTTTCAAATGAACACCCGTTACTTATCTTTTCAATGAAATATTACAAATATATTAAACACACAAATCTAATACAAAACAGTTTGTGCAGATTTAATTATAACTGAAATATTAATGAATATATTTAAAAAAAAGATACTATGTGTCAATTAATAATAATTATAATATTATCTCTTACAAGTTTCTCTTAAGTGCCTTCCCACCCCTTGAGTCTGTTAGAGAAGTCAGCATGGTTGGCATACAAATGAGTGATAAAAAACTTTCTTGGCAGCAAAAAGTCTGAGAATTATAAGGGCATTGTGGAGTAAATGTTACAACATTTTAGAAATCTAGGGTGTAAAATGAGTGTTTAACTAACATTTTCTCGACAGCCATATTTATTACTTTCCTGAAAATCTTAGTGCCACGAGTGAAGAACAAGGTGAACGGTTTCACAGACATTAAAACAATGGAAAACCGCTACCAACGCCATTCGCATCTGTCAATGATGGCTAACTACTACTGTTGGTGTTTGAAAAGAGACACTAGTGAAGAAAATTGAGACCCAGACCCGTGATATCATTAATATAAATAAAGGTGATTTGCCGGAACAGCGATTTTTCAAAAGTTGGCAGTACTTTCGCCATTATGAATATATGGCTTTCATTCATTTCTATCAAATAGATAAGTTTTGCATTGTTTCAAGTGCTAACTTGTGTTACGATTTCAAATGACTATAGCTAGGTTTAAACAAAATCCAACATAATTTTTTCGTCTATATATCACCGCAAATAAAAGCTGGATACACTAATACACCCCAGAGACAAAAACACAGCCAAGATAATGGATTTCCTCCAACGAAAATATTGAGAAGAAGCCAAAAACCCAATAAGCTTATGGTCTCGTTTTTTTTTGTGATTGCAAAGACGTAATCTTTATTAACTATTTACAGAAGGGAAATACAATAACTGGTCAACTGACATATTTCAATTCCAAACTGAACTCTGAACTCTCATTCATGGTCTATGACAACTGCTAGGACGCCAATTGCTGCCTACTCCACCATTTTCACCAGATCTTACTCTGAGTGATTTTTTCTTTTAGTAAAACTTGAAAAAATTGCTCGGTGTAAAGCGATTAGGGACAAATAACAAATGCCTATCTTGACCAGCTTCTGAAAGATTACTTTTTAAACGGCTTAGAAAAACTGGGATGTCGCTGGGCTAAGTGTATAGGAATGGGACTTTCGTTGAAAAATAAAATCTATTTTTTATCCTAAATTCACTATTTCATTCACTCTACCGTCTCCCTCTTATATTGAATAACCAACTGTGTTCTGCTCGCTGGAATACAATTACTAATTCTGATCTAACTTTTGTAACTTGTGACGAACATGAAATACCCCTTACTGCATCACGTAGGGTTCTCATAGCCAACATAAACCGTCACTTATCACTCTGGAAACGGATATACCACATATTGAATCCGCACAGGTACCGAGATGGAACTTTCAAAAAGCAAACTGCGTTTGCTTTTGAGTTTTACTCACTCTAGTAGAAAAAGCTGGTCGCTGCTTAGAAAACTAGGTTGGGCTACATTACCGCACAAACAAACTTTGCCAATGGACCCCAACCTTATAGCTGAAAGACTCCGAAATATTTTAAATAATATGCCTGTCGACAGAGCTCTTGCTAGGAATACTAAAAGAGAAATTAAGGATACCTTTTCTGGTCTCCCTCAGAATTCGCAATGGTCATTTCCTTTTTCGATTGAACAAATCAATTCGGTCATTGCTCGGCTCAAGTTAAGGTAAACTCCTGGTGTTGACAATGCCTTTACTAAATTCATCAAAAATCTTGGAATGGTTGCCCGAGAATGGTTGAAAAACTAAACAGTATCTTAGATTCTGGATACATCCCTAACATTTTCTGGAAAGCAAAAATCCCCGGAAGTCCCCGGAAGCTATAGACCTATAGCTCTCTTATTTGTTTACTATACACTTCTAAAACGGCTTATCTACAATACAATAGTGCTCACCGACGACGAGATTTTAAATCACGAGCAAGCTGCTGCGTGCGAACTGCTATGACCAAGTCTTGGCATTAACAACGTATCTTAAAACAGGTTTTCAGAAGAGCCTGAAATCATCTGCTGCGTTTGTTGATCTTTCCAGTGCCTATGACACAGTCTGGAAGAATGGAATGATTTTTAAATTCCAAAAAATCATTCCATGGGCGAAATAAGCTAACTTATCCAGAACCTGCTGAGCAATTGTCGAATCGCAGTCTGGCTAAACAATCGTACTAGAAATGGCAAAACCTTGAAGAGTGGCTTTCCCAAGGCTCGGTTCTGGCGCCTCTCATGTTCAACATTTACACTAATGATCTTCCACCCACAAAATCATGAAACTTTCTATATGCAGACGACCTGGCTTTATACACCCAAACCAAGAATTCAGACGATGGAGAATTACAACTTGCTGAAGATCTGCATGCTTTAGACAAATATTATAAGAAATGGCGCTTATAACTAAACCCTTCAAAATCCAAATCATGTGCCTCTCATTTGTGTAATAAGAAGCCAACAGAGAGGTGAAAGTTGTATTTGGTGGTAGTCGGATCAATCACAATCCCCACCCTAAATATCTGGGCGTAACGTTAGACTGGTCTCTAACGTTCAAGCAGCACCTCTACAAAACTAGTTAAAAGGTGAAGACCCGTAATAAGATATTACATAAACTTGCCAACAATTCATGGAGTACGAATAGGAAGACTGCGCGAACAACAGCCAATTGCAGTTATTTTCTTGCTGAATACTGTGCTGCTGACCGGTATCGAAACTCTCACGCCAAGCTACTAGTAGATATTCAACCTAATGATACAATGAGAATCCTCACCGGTACTGTTAGTTACACACCTAGTCTCTAGCTACTGATTCTTTCTAACATTGCCCTGCCGTATATCAGACGTCTCGCTACAGCACAGTATGAATGGGCTAAGATTTGCAATAACATTAATCTTCCCATACACGATGATTTGGAGAGCGTCCCCAGGACCCAACTGAAATCTAGGAGACCGCCCAGGCTGGATATGGAAGTTTAGCAGCCCATCAATGTGAACGACTGCTGGATAGCCCTCCCGAACAAAATTCTGAATTGAGGCTTAGAAATCTAATTTCTAATCCTGCAGAACCTCTGCCGGACGTAATCCTCCCACGTGGCCAATGGTCTCATTTAAATAGGTTCCGCACAAGGCACGGAAGAGACATTGTGACACCGAATTTGACATTTCAGAGAATCCCAGGTGGGCACCGAGGAGCCCCGAAAAGTCTCGTAAGGTAACACGCATGTGAGAACCATATTCCGATATTTCGCTACCCTGATAGTAGCTAGAGCTGTTTTGATGTCATCCACCCACTCCAACTCCCACTGAAATGTCAAATCCGGTGTCAAAACGACTCTAGTTCTATCGGCTTTTAAGAAAGCACTGGCAATCGGAGATGAGTCACCGCCGACCAATGCGTCCGATTATGTCTATAGACGCTATCGATTTGTTGCTATTTATTTTATGTGTCAACTTTTAAGTGTCCACGTCTGGTGGTTGGCGCAATTCCTCTACTCTAACTATTCATTATTAAAATGTTCCAGTCTAAGAATGTTAATGCAAATAAACTGCGGTCAGTTGAAATTGCTCACGGTGTAAGTGATATAACCTAGAATACCAAAGATATTGCTAGATAATATGATAAAACAAATAAAGAAAAAAAGTACAAAAATACCTTTACCCCATAATTAAAGAAACAAGTAACATTAAATGGCACGTCGTAAATTCCATACCTGGCGTTAATAAACATATAAATAGACTACTAAACAAAATCGGACTAAATATAGAAAATATAAATAAACATAATCTGGGTGCCATGTTAACAAACAACAAAGACAAAATTACAAATTTGGTGTACCTATATAAAATAAATTGTAAACATTGTGATGCCATCTATGCCGGACAAAGAGGATATAAATATCAGACTAAAAGAATATAAAAAGAGGTAATTCAAGGTAATAAAAAGACAGGATTTACAGAACATTGCATAAATAATATTCACTTTTTCGATATAGAAAGATGCGAACTGCTGTACAATGTAAATAAAGCAAAAAACTGGATTACTTAGAAATATTAGAAATAAAAAAGCAATTTCTAAGAGCCAAAATCTGACAAAAACACAGAAAGATTTTTTTTTTCCAACCCTTTATAAAAAGACATTTTTCGTCACCGAATACTGCAGTGAAAATTTGATTTCCGTCACTAGTGAGAAAAAATCCCAGAACGTTAACTTTCGTCCCTAGTGACGAAAGTTACCTACTAATTTTCACCTACGTCTAGTTGCCTGCTGTTGCTATATTGCGTCATTTTTAAATCACATCAGTTTGTGCTGTTTGCAGCTTTATCATGATTTCTGATTCAGAAAGTGATTTAGATATTCCCAATACACCACCAAAAATCGAGAAAGAGGTATGAAGAAGTCTATGTAAAATTAATTGTGCTGCTTGCATATTTTGCAAAATTGTGGCAAAATTTGAAGCCATCGATGTTATGGTCTACATATTCTATATATCAATGTTTAAATCATAACTAAAGACGGCAGACTATGTGCCAGACAGACAAGAATCATTTCACCATGTGTACTAAATATTGTTTTGGATACTATAATATAAATATGTTTTGTAGGTGCATCTGTTATTGCCAATAATACCACTTTTTCTTTAGAATAAATGTTTCGTTCATTGTTAGAAATACAAAATAATGTTTTTTTTTATTTTGATTTAGAACTGTAAAATATATGTTCAAATTCTGTTATCTCTTTGATAAATGCATGTATGGAAATATTTAGGAAACTACTAAATATATGTTTTTCTGCTCCGATATGTAAACAAAGCGAGAGGAATGAAAAATAATAAATAATATATGTTCAAATTCTGTTATCTCTTTGATAAATGCATGTATGGAAATATTTATGAAACTACTAAATATATGTTTTTCTGCTTCGATATGTAAACAAAGCGAGAGGAATGAAAAATAATATTTAGTACAGATGGTGAAATGATTCTTGTCACCATGTACCGGGCACATAGTCTGCCGTCTTTAATCATAACTAATAATTTAAATATGATCTACAGTTTTGTAATTTTTAATTGAAAATAAAGTATGTTTACATATTATTTTTAAGTTTGTTATAATGCCATAGGCGAAGTCGTAGAAAAAGTATAGTGTTTAACTCGTCGAAATCATTTTTTAAGTCCGCGAAAATTTTTGAGAAAACACGACTAGGAAGTCTAGAGAATCTAAACATAAGTTAAGTGCAATTTGATATCTAAAATCCATAATGTTTTAAATAAATTTTCAAGTGAATAATTCACTGAGAAAAATGAATATGTACATAATAAAGTCAAATTATCAACTCACTTTTGATGTAACTCTCCATCTGGCTTGTTGAGGGAAATCGTTGATCTCCAGCTCTTCTTCGTACTTTCTAAATGTTTGTTCGGAATCTTCGTCATTTCTATCTTCGTCATCTTTAGGTTGGTAATTTAACCTAGTATTGAGTTTAGCAGCCAATTGTTCCGCTACCGTTTTAGCAGTGATAAGCGGTTGACTTCCACTACCCTTCAAAATAGACTCAGCAGCTTGTTGAGTCGCAAATTTCGTATCGCCACTAATACTCTTCGTTAAGTTAATCTTGGAAGCTAATCTTTTCGCTAATTCCAGTTTATCGACAGCAGTGTTTTGCGCATTGATACTGGCTGGGTTTATTATACCAAGTGGAGCTTTAATTTCCTTGACTGTACGCTTAGTTGCGAACATACTTTCGATTTGTTGATCTATATCGTGTTCTAGATCTTCGTCATCGGAATCTTGAAGACCTAATGCTGCCTTTTGGAATTTCTTTCTTTCGTTAACGGCTGCGGCTTCAGTTTCGTCAAATTTAAAACCTTTTCCACTAAAACCACCACCGGTATGTACCTTTTTACCTGAATAGACAAGTATGAGTGTATTAGCAATTTACAGAAGATTAGATTTTATTCAAATTATTCCCAACAATTAGAGAAAAATATAGTTCATAAAGTATAAGTTTTCAGTTCAAGGCCAAATTCAAAGCATGTGATTCAAATCAGTACTTCAGAGTCAAATGAAGTCAATATTCAATGGCGGAAATAACCGTTGGTCATCATAAAATATAAACGTCATGTTTTGCAATATTGTCAAAATTTTAGTATGTAATTGCAATATAACCAAAGAAAGCATATACATACATAACCTACCTGTCAAAATAATAATAATGAGTAAAGTAGGAACATAAATATTTCAAAAGTATTGTTTCTTTTCTAGTTTTGTATAAATACAATTCTATCCAAGAAAACTATCCGGAAATTATTACTTTAATATTCAAACAAATTACCAGGCATCTAAGAAATATTCTGTAAAATAAAAAGGTTAGAAATGTCAAAGTGATAATCAAACAATTTCGTACTTATTGACACTAATTTAATTACTATTTATTATCAGTATTGTTTTCAAAAGAACAGATTTTGTAATTTTTGATAACAAACTAAATATTCAAATTAGAAGAATGTTTAACCTAGAAGTCAGAATACCGGAAACAAAGTCAATAAACAACAGTATTCAAAGAATTTGACAGCAAGCCGAATATCATAAGACTATCTCCTGGACAACCTATCCTTTTTATTTAATATAATATTTCAAAGACATACGTCTGAACTTAAAATGACAAACGTATGTAGTATTATAGCGCGTATTCATGTGTGTTAGAAAGAGATGAAGTACAATTTGCGGTTCACACTTGGTCAGTACGAACTGAAAACTTATACTTTATGAACTGTAATTATGTAAACAGGATCCAATACATTTTGGTGTTTTTAGGCATTATAGATATATAAAAATATTGCTCGTAAAAGTGGTCTCAAAATTAATATTTTTATATGCAAAGTAGTTTTTTAACCAGATATATCTTTATCAAAAAATTTAAAAGAAATTGCAAGAAATAAATGTACTGTAACAAAACATGGTAGAAAAGGCAGACGCAGTTTTGTTTTGCTAAAAATTTTGTACAGTATATACAGTGTTATTCTGAATAAGGGTCAGAGAATTTAATTTTAGATTTAATATGTTAGTTAATATTTAATGAAAAAAAATATTCTAAAAAGTCTACTGTGTAATTTTACTTTTAATTTTAAATTATTTAAGAAAACCGTTTTGGGACCGCACGAAATACTCAGTTGTTGTATCGAGAGTTCGATGAACCTTACTAAATCGTAAATATCGCATATTCATAACTTATTAATGTATAAACCCATTCATTGTAAACGAATCGTAAGTAAACAAATACGTGTGCATATCTGCAAGCGACACGGAATATACGGACGGCACATATCGGGTGAGCCAGGACAGCGGTACTCAAAATTTATCTGCTTAAATTAGGTTTTTTAACATTTTTTTCAGGAATTAAAAATAACGAATATAACGCGTATATTTTAGTTGTATAATCTAATAATTAAATTAATGTCACTTATTCAGAATAACTCTGTATACATTTTTTTTATAAAATATTCAAAAGTGTTTTATTGTTTCGCACAATGTGTGCTGTGAATATGTTTTAGACTTGTAGCTTTTAAATTACGTATAAGTGTTATTTACAAAAAATAACTAAAACATTTGCTTAATAAATAAAGAGGTTCATTACCGTAACATCGCCCGGGCGCGCGTGTATATATTTTGTCAGTCGCCGCCTGACAACGTTGAGCGCACTTCGTGCGTGGGATGTTACTCGAATAAACCTCTCTATTAATAGGATTATAGACATCTATATATTTAAGAAACTTTATACTATGAATATTAAATCAATAATTGCATAATGCATTCATTTCCCCATTCTCCTATAATAATTAAAAGTATCCTGGACATTCAGCTGGTCTTCGTTTTAGAAAGTGTTCAAATTTGACCTTCCGATTAGATATACAAGACATTTTAAATGTTATAATTTTATAATTTGATTGTGCAGTATATACTGTATTATGACATGGAAACTGCAACACCAAGAAGGGGTGCGAATTTTTTGACCAAACTTGGTAGAAACGTATAACTATTCAAAGGCAATAATTGATTAAAATTTCAAAGAAAAAAAAACACAATTTAACATAATTTTTATTAATAATGTGTCGAGCCGCCCCTATTAGTTACACACTCCCCTCACTCTTCGTGGCATTGATTCGACTAGGTGGTCGATATCCTCTTGGGGTATGGAGTCCCAAGCAACCTGTAATTCATGCCGGAGAGCTATTAGTGTCTGCGGGGATTGGCTAAATTCATAAGTTTTCGTCCCATAATGTCCCACACATGTTCTATTGGCGAGAGGCCGGGGGATTTGGGTGGCCATAGCAAGATATTAACATGAGCCTCTTCGAAGCGATTTATAGAAATTCTCGCTACGTGGGGAGGGGCATTATCCTGCTGGAAAAGTGGGTCTTCGAGCATTTGAAGATATGGAAGAATATGGGGTTCTACCACCTCATCAATGTAACGCTGGGCGTTCATGGTGGCTTGGATGAACACCAACTGAGACCTACTCCCATATGCTATAGCACCCCATACCATAACACCCACTGCTCGATGCACATGCCTTTCAACGGAAGAACTGAATATCACTACGTTCCCCACGTCTTCGTCTGACCCTCATACGGCCATCATGCATCCCTAGACAAAATCGAGATTCATCACTAAACACCACCTTATGCCACTCCACGATCCAATGCATTCGCAATCTACACCACTCCAAACGTTGCTGTCGGTGTTGAGCCGTAAGTGGTAACACAAGATGTGGACGATAACATTGTAAGCCGAAACCCCTAATTCGGCGATAAACGGTTCGAAGGGTTACTGGACGACCTTGATTACCTAACCACACGTCAGCAATTGATCTGGTACTGGAGAACCTGTCTCCCATTAGTTCTTCTTCGGCCTCCGGTTCCTCTTCGACGTCTTTCCTGACCTTCCCTAGTCCATGATTGATAACAGCGCATAATGGTGGATTGGTTCCGGTTAAGGCGATTTGCAATTTCCCTGTATGAAAAACCACCTTCTCGCAAACCAACAATTCGACCTCTGTCGAATTCGCTTAATTGGCGATAATTTCCACGTTGCCGCACTCTAGGCATAATAAAACTCTCTAAACACGTTAAACAAAGGTATAATAAGATAAAACCGTTGAAATAAATTTGAAACAAACAATACATACACCACACATTAATGTCAGCGAAAACTGAATGAAGTGTCAGAAGTGCCATGACCACTTGATATATCGCAACAAAATTTTAATCAATTATTACGTTTGACTAGTTATACGTTTCTACAAAGTTTGGTCAAAAAATTCGCACCACTTCTTGGTGTTGCAGTTTCCAAGTCATTGAGCATACTCTGAATACTCTGTTTCTTCGGCATGATAACATTCTTTTCCCAAAATTTTCGATAACATTTCCGCAGACATTTTGTCCAGTTTCTGCAATTGCTTGAGTACCGTTAACTGGAAACTCTTCAGTTGTTTAAGGATTGTTAGCGTAAATTCTTGCCTTCGAATGACCCCACAGGAAATAAATTAGGGGTGGGTGGCCGCACGATCTGGCGGTCAATTAACATCTACTCTTCGAGAAATTATTCGATCGCCCAGAGTCTCTCTTAAAAGATTCAGTGTTTCATCCACTATATGGCAAGTGACACCGTCCTGTTGAAACCACATGTTCCGGACATTCAGATTTACCTTACACAAATGTAGTTTTTCTACAATCGCTATCCAAAATAGGCATCTCCACCCGTAGTTGACAACGCAAACTTGACGTTTTCCGATAACTATCACTTTGCCTATTAAAGCAACGAAATTGAAAAAAACCTTCGCTTTCCGAATTTTTTTTTAATCAGATATCTTAGTATCAGCGAATAAACAGAAACAATTGTGTCGGTTTGTGTCACTGTGGTATTTGTGTAAAAACATTAAAATGGAGCGCAGCAAGAGATGTGACCCTTAATTTACTGCCCCAAAAATCAATAAGAAATATGAAAAACATAAGAGCTCTTCGTAAGATGGTACAAGACGCAAGAAAGTTAAAAGATAAACGAAAAATGTAATGGGGCATTATTTATCTGAAAAAGCCAAAAATATAAAATCATCTACCTACCCTATGATCTATCTATTCAATTCTCAAATCAGTATTAACAATGAAGAACAATATAAACATTAATCAATATAAAAAACTAATTGCTTATTTGAAACGACAGTCTGTCGGCTACTATACAAGTGTCCCGTATCGTTGTGTTCAAATTTTAGGAGTGTAAAGTAGATAGACTTCATTTCAAGTAACAAAAACGCAAAACTTGTATATCCATTTTTATTTGTTTCAAATTCACAGATCTATGAATGTGATTGTCAGATCGTGAAAAAAAATGTAATCCTAAAGTCAATAAAAACTGATTTTATTTAAGAAAGTTCAATTAATAATATTTTCGAAATGTCCACCTCCTTGTTGAATGCAGGCTTGTGCCCGTAAGCCAACAGAAGAAGTATTTATCCGAATTTCGTACTTGTTTTGTCGGATTTACTCGGCAGACAGGTGAATACGATCCAACAACTCTTCTCTTGTGTTCGAAACTTGCGCGTAGACTAAATTTTTCATGTACCCCCATAAATAAAAGTCAAGGGGATTAAGATCGGGTGATCTGGGTGGCCACGCAACAGGACCACCTCGACCAATCCATCTTGGATAATTGACGTTAACTAAATTTCGGACAGCAATTCCGAAATGTGGTGGTACCCCATCCATGTGAAACCACATGTCTCGTCGAACATTCAGTGGGGCATCCTCTAAAAGACCTGGCAGTTCGTCAATAAGAAATTGAAGGTAATTGTCCGAATTTAACCTCCCAGGAAGAACGACAGGACCAATCAACAAGTCATCGATTAGGGCCGCCCAACCGTTAATAGAAAATTTATGTTGAAATTTAGATGGCGTATAGCTTTGGGATTTTCTGATGACCACCTGTGCAGGTTTCTCAGATTTGTAACACCACTTCTCGTGAACGTAGATTCATCTGTCCAGAGGACTGTTCTGCAGAAATTAAAATGAAGCCGTGACTGTCTTAATATCCAGGTAGAATAAACTAGACGAGCATAGTGGTCTGCCTCAAGCAAACCTTGTCCCCTGCGATAGTGATATGGATATAAGCCCTCACGCTCACGTCGTTCGTGGCACTCCTAGTTGTCTAGCGATTCGACGTATACTGAGAGTTGGATCCCTTGTAACAATAGCTACTGCTTCTTCCTCTAAGTCTGCTGGCAAATTTACTCCTCGGTCGAAAAGATAATCACGCAGTCCGCATTCCCGAAATTGTCTGTATACTTCCAGAAACGTTCTGTAATGAGGAATGCGCCTATCGGGAAACCGATGTTGATATTCAATAACTGCTTGACGTACACTGCCATGAAAGTAGCCATACACAAAATGCATGTCCGCATACTCTTGAGAAGAAAATCGGTAAGGCATTTTGAATAAAGAAAACGTGTCCACTCACTAATAAGCTGTTGTATGAACTGAAACGTAATATAATCCTTTATTAAAAAATGCAACGTTAACAGTCATTTGTTTATTGTATTATATTTATGGTTCAACACTTACGAAACAAGTAAGAACCTTCTTTATCATAAATCAATTTCCAGTACTCTTTTTTGTAGATCTCCAAGAAATTACGGTATGCACTACGACACGTGTTTATTTATTTTAGGATAACATTTTATTATGCGACGTTAACAATCACAGGCCTGATATTGAATCGTATAACTTTTTTTAAATAAAATCAGTTTGTATTGACTTTAGGATTACATTTTTTTCATGATCTGATAATCACATTCATAGATGTGTAACTTTGAAACAAATAAACATGGATATACAAGTTGTGCGTTTTTGTTACTTGAAATGAAGTCTACTTTACATTCCTAAAATTGGAACATAACGATACGGGACACTTGTAGAACGCTTCACGTTCACAGTGCAGTATGGGCTTTATGGAGAAAGCTTACATAGTTGTCAAATTCTTCAATATACTCTGCCAACTGATCAAATAATTTTTTAATTATAATGTAGAAAAATCTTGTTTATATTGAATTGTAGTTTTCCAATTAGAAATACAATTTTTATTATTCTATACAAATACCAAATAAATAATAATAACAACGAGAAGATAACAAAATATTTGACACAGGAAAATAAATAAAATTGTAACCATGTCAATTTCATTAACCGTACAAATGAAAAATCACTAACGAAAATATGGATACATTTGACAACGTTTACAGAGACAGAAAAACTAAGCGTTATTATAATTAACATTCTGAACTTACTGCAAATGAGAATTAATGAATATCAAATCTCATTTCTACATGTAAATGTCGCCTTATGTAATGCGTTAATAACTACAATCCGACAAACTAAGTTTGTAGAACCAGTATGTAGAACACACCTCGTCGCGACTCCTACCTTAATTAATTAGGATAATTAAAAATTGCTGAAAAGCCACGTCCATCAACGGAACGTACAGACGCGTTTCGCTCTTATTGGAGCTTATCAATGTACGGTATCTCTATTTTGAATTATCCTAATTACCAGGAAGGTCGGAGTCGCGACGAGGTGTGTTCTATATACTGGTACAAACTTAGTTTGTTGGATTGTAGTTATTAACGCATCACATAAGGCGACATTTACATGTAGAAATGAGATTTAATATTCATTAATTCTCATTTGCAGTAAGTTCAGAATGTTAACTATATATACACAAAGTATAGAAGTGAAAAGCCACACATCGTCAAGCGACGCCGGAAGCAATGGCCGGACAAGCGAGAACAAAAACCAACCTGATGATAAACCCCGAATACGTGGACAAATGTTCACCCAAGACACTTGAAGATTTAAAAAATATAATCGACCAACTCACCGACGAAGAAGATATCCAGGATGCATTACAAAAATCAGGGCATATATTAATGGTTAACCCAGAAGAACCAACGATTCCAATTGAGTTAAAAAGCAACCCCACAGAAAAACAAGAAGAAGAAAAGCCTCCCGTAAAATCGAAGAAGAGCCAACCGGAACCGAAAATCGAAAACGACGCATTCAGACACCCGAAAAAAACATCAAAAAGACAAAAAATTCCTACAACGCCCTCGAAAACAAAACCGAGGAAAAAATGGAAGAAGAAGTAACCGAATTCACCCCACAACCGTCAACATCAAACAGCACACCCAGGGTAAGTGACAAAACAAACACCACACAAAACACAAACACCGAAACACGCAAAATACACAAAATCGCACGAATCATAATAACAGACAAAGACAAATGGGAACATATACGACAAATACTTAAGACACACAACATTAACACCGTACAAAACAAACTTGTGAAACCTGGCATTCACATCGAACCGAAAACTGATGAAGACTACCGCACACTTAAACACATACTCAACACAGAACACATTCAATTTTACACGTTTCAATTACGAAGCGAAAAAACACTAAAGGTAGTTATGCGAGGCATTCCTACCTTTATCACTGACACAGACATTACAAACGACTTGACTGAACAAGGCTACCCGACATTAAAAATCAAACGAATGAACGGTAAACACGGCATACATGCACCACTTGTTTTAATCGAACTGACGAGACACTATAAATCGATTTATAACATACACGACTGCTGCGGACTCACAATTAAAATCGAACCATTAAACAGACGGACAGACATAATGCAATGCCACAAATGTCAGACTTTCGGACATCAACAAAGACAATGTAACGTACACTATAAATGTATGAAATGCGGAGACGAACACTCAACACACCTATGTACAAAACCCAAAACAACGCCACCAAAGTGTGCAAACTGCGGTGGTCCTCAACTATCTACTTTCCTTAACTGCCCCAACAACCCAAATAACCCTGTAAACAAAACCACACCCAAACCAAATTACATACCAGCACCACCCCCAACAACTAACCCCTGGACACAAAAACAAAATAACACAACACCTAACACAATTGACGAATTAGCACTTGCCTTAGGCAATATGCTAATAACATTACACTCTACAAACGCAACAACACAACAGATACAATACTTTGTAACGCAAACACAGAAAATAATTACTCTTTACAATAACAAACAGTAAACACACACATGACTGAAACGCAAAAGACCGATGACCAATGACTTAAACGAAAAAAAGCGACAAACACAGACTAAACACACGCAGCACAGGACCGCACAAAAACACACGATTATGTATTAATCAGACACAAACACATCACAACCCTGGGATATACGAAACAGTGGAGTGGAAATGGAGGCAACTTCGACCACAAAACAAAATTCAAAGGACTCATATAAGTGAAAAGCCATATCCGTCTTCGAGATACCGTACATTGATAAGCTCCAATAAGAGCGAAACGCGTCTGTACGTTCCGTTGATGGACGTGGCTTTTCAGCAATTTTAATTATGTTATTATAATTGTTTAAAATGAAAAGGAGATGTATATATCCCCATAAGAATATACACTGCATCGTGAACGTGAATCGATCTATAGATAAAAAAATCGAAAATTTGGACCAGAGAATAGATACTAAAATTCTTCCCTGAGGTGCCCGATGAAGTATATTTAATGAAAAAGGTAATCTAACATAGTACATTTATTTATTTTAAACAATTTAATTTGGTAACAGGTTATATTAATAATGGGAATATTTGCAGCATGCAGTATTCTGTTTATGTTTCCTATATTCTTTCTGAATTTTGCTTTTCTTATACCTGTTTATAGGTCTTTGAGATGAATAAATTATTATTATTATTATAAGCTGGTCAAAATGACCATCAATGATATAGAAGATAAGGACTCCCTGATAGTAGTGTTACTGTTACCGACACAAATGAATATACAGAAGAAATTCGAACGAGAATCGGCCAAGCCAGGAATATATTCAACAAGATGAGGAAAGTATTGTGTGGCAATGACCTTAGTCTGCGTCTCAAGATCAGGGTATTGAAATGTTACGTGTTCCCGGTGCTGCTGTACGGGATGGAAGCCTGGACGCTAAAGCAAGACACTAACAAGCGTCTAGAGGCATTTGAAATGTGGGCATATAGGAGGATCCTGAAGATAAGATGGATAGATAGGGTTTCGAATAGTGAAGTACTTAAAAGAATTGGGAAAGAGAAGGAAATATTGAACACAATAAAGATAAGAAAACTACAATATCTGGGCCACGTGTTGAGAGGGGAAAGATATGCTCTGCTACAGATACTTATTCAGGGTAAGATACAGGGAAGAAGAAATAGATACAGGGAAGAAGAAATATAGGAAGAGGACGTATTTCCTGGTTAAATAATTTGAGACAGTGGTATGTATAAATGCAGCTCCATTGAACTATTCAGAGCCGCAGCATCAAAAATGAGAATAGCCGTGATGATAGCCAACCTTGAGAGGAGATGGCACCTGAAGAAGAAGAAGAAGATAGTAGTGAAGATTCCTGATACCAAAACAAAGCAAAGTCGTATTTTTGCTGTAACTAACAACGACGGAAAGTTAATAGATTTTTTTTTTGTCATTCTACAGAAGATATGTTGCATTTGAGACCTTTACATGATGACACACCCTCTTGATTATTTTTACGATATTGTAATGGAAAATGTACCAAACAAGTAGTAGGCATGAATGTTATTTATAATCGCACAGTATTTAAATTTACCGGTCTTTAAATTGTATGCTGCCATAGCTTTCTATGGACTTCAGACACTTTTTTAGTAATTTGTGGAGGTGATCTAATGCAGCTAAAACGCCGCAGCGGTTGGAAAGCTTCACTATGGCAGAAACTTATGTTGAAGAAAACATTATCAACAAAATTGAAACGGCACAGAAAATCATAGAACCTAGCAGGATAAGGGTGGAAATTGAATCAGCACCAAAACCAGAATACACACTTCCAGAGCAAGGATTACTTTTCAAAACCTGTAATAATTGTACTTTTAATGTTAACATTGTAAATCATTAATTTTTGATTTAAATAAATTATCATATTGTTTTGGTCTAATAAATAATCCATTCGAAATATTGCTTTTATGGTTGCCAAATTTCTAACATTAGGATTATTTACTTAACAGGTTGGCTATACATAAGATGGATTTTTCAATTTGACATTTAAAATAGATGTTGTTTACCTTTTAGGTTAGAAAACTCTATCGTAATTCTGTACTTACAAGACGTACACTTTGGCAGAAACTACAAATATAAATGCAAAAAGAAGTAAATGCACATAAATAAAACAAACAACAAACTCGTTTGGACAATTTTTGTTTAAATCAATAACATTATTTTACTTTGGAAATAGAAAAAAGCTCAAACAAAACGCAATATACACAACAGATGACAGACCGAAATTTTCAAGTGACTTAAAAAAGTACAACGCAAAATCAAAATATTCCCTAGATACAAAGAGCGCCAAATGACTTAGCAAATTAACTAATGTCAAAAAAGATAGTTATATACGAATCGCTGGAAGCTAATAAGATCAAATATTTCCAAGTTAGGGTGACATGGACTATAGTGGTAGTTGCGATTGTAGAAAAATTCTGTGTTGCGATTGTGTCTGTCGATTTCGAAAAAATTGCTGCGCGACGAAGGAACAATCTCTCAATCGACAATATATCACTTTGCACTCTTAATACACAAATAACTATTAGATGTTTGGTCTAAAACATATTCACAATGCAAATTCATAAAATTAGAAAGAAAAACCGTAATGCAATAAATATCTACACTAAAATCGATCATTAACAAGTTTGAAAAATTACCTTCTGCTTCTTGTTTTGCTTTATAAGCCTCCCATAAACTTCTTAAACTTTCAGGTACGGTAACGGCAGTTAATTCGAAAGCCTTAACTATGTCGCCTGCATATTTTGATTGTTCCGGCGTAATAAACGTATATGCAAAACCCTTGTTTCCAGCTCTACCAGTTCGGCCACAACGATGCACGTAATCTTCATAGTGATTTGGACAATCATAGTTTATAACCAAAATTAATTGCTTAACGTCCAATCCACGAGCAGCGACAGATGTAGCTATTAATAATTTCACTTTTCCATTTTTGAAATCGATTATAGTTGAATCTCTGTCAAACTGATCGATACCTCCGTGTAAACTGAGGCAATTATAAGCGGCTCTCATCAACTCTTTCAGTAAAATATCCGCGTTTTCTTGTTTGTCGACAAACACTATTATACTTCCGTGCTCTTGATAAAGGCCTAGTAACTCTAAAAGTTTCAAAAATTTCTGATCCTCCTCGAGAATAACAACATGTTGTTCAACATCTTTGCAGACTACAGATCGTCCGCCGACTTGAACTTCTATTGGTCTTTGGAGAATTCTTCTAGCCAAGGCCTCCATCTGACGCGGAAATGTTGCACTGAACATAACCGTTTGCCTATCTGGCCGCACATTATCAATGATTCGCATGACCTATAATAAAACAAAAAAAGTATCTACGATTTCGATATTTGACTAAAATTTTATTACTATTTTTTTTTAAATTATTGCATCATACGACACAAATCGTACATAAAAGGTGTATGAGACAGAAATTATGCTTAATATTTTTATTGCTTCTTGATTTACTTAATAGCTGTAATTAATAATGAATATACCTAATACTGGTCAAACAAATAAATTAATTATTAGGTGTATAACACCTAATAAACAACTAAGTAAACAGTTCTTTTTGTCCTGTATTTTTCCAAATACTAAGAAAAGTAATACGAGGGTGGATCCAGAAATAAGGTTCCCATAAATTTTACAAATACACATTTTCTATTCTCATAGAAATTTACATCGTTGGAAATAAGAAACTTTGCTCTATTTTTACACATAATCGCCATCTTTTTCTACGCATTTTTGTAGACGGTACTCCAATTTCCGTATTCCAATGTCGCAGAACTCCGCCGCCAACCCGTTGAGGGAGCGTTTCACCCCTTCTTTGACTTCATCGTCACTCCAGAAGCGTTCACAGACGGTGATCATCTTGTTTTGAAGCACTTCACGTTGGACCATCTCGATAACCGCCTCCGAAACTGACGGTCTTCCACTCCGTTCTTCATCGTGGACTTCCTTCCGACCGGTAATAAACGCCCTGCACCACTTTCGGACGTATTGAACGGCCATACACACCGCTATCAACTGACGATGAATATCCACGGGTGGAGTCCCTTTGGCGGGCAAAAAACGAATTACGGAACGAATCTCGCACTTGGCGGGATCAACAATGGGAGCCTCCATCTCGGACGGATACCGAGCCAAGACTGAGCGGTACAGCGAAACTAGCGTCTAGCCCCCAGGACGCAACTAATGATTTTAGTTCCAAACTCGGCCGCTTGGTTAGTTTGAGTTTAGTTTGGCCGCATCACGTAATTGTTTGTTCGTAAAAGTTTGAAGACTGTTCCGTAGCAATCGTAGTTATACAACTAGCGATATTTTTAAATAACTCCACCGCCTGGACGCCGTACTAATGATGCTGCCTTAAGGTAATTTATATTTCGCTATTATATACTGTGTGTGGTTATTCTGTTTCTTTTCTCTATTAGGTGGTGGAAGGCATAGTTAAAACTTGTAGACCTGGTTTTGTTGTTTTTTTATAATATCCACCTTAATGTAATTTTTCTGTTGTGATTTCTAACATACTGTTTGATTTCTCAATAGGCATGTCAGAAGAAAGGAGGCTGGTAATTGTAGAAGATCCCGATCAAAATGAATCGGATGCAATTGTGAAGGAGCTTTCCACAAATTCCGCTCCAAAAGCATCTAATTTTGAGGAAGATAAAGCTAGAGTGTTGGAAAATTGACCCAACTTTCACAAAAAGTAGCTTTGATGACGCGTTCATCGGAATTAGATGCAGTAAATAAATGTATCGCGCCAATTGAACCAACGTTAGCGGCACTGGATAGTTCTGGAAGTATAACGCAAAATGTTAAAGTTGTTACTCCTCATAATAAAAAAATTAACGGGCAAAGGAGGTTACTGTCTACCAAGAAAAAAAGAACAAACAGGAATAAACTAAGTTTTAAAACCCCAAATAACACCGAAAATATTGCTTTATCATTAATTCCTGCTTTCCGTCAAAAATAATAAATTATTGTGTTACTAATAAATATTAAATATCGCTTCAGACCTATTTTGTAATTTTTATATTATTTCTAAACCGCATTAATAAAAGTTAAAACAATGTCAACGAACAATCACATGTGTAGATTTTTAATTGTAATAGCCATTTTAATAATTTTGTTGCAGAATAAACCTGATTATCTTGTAAAATTTTGTACTCATTGATATTTTTTATTGTTCATTGGTAATCTTTTAATTAATGGTATTATTTAAACAAATAAATATCAACTTAATTTCCCATTGAAAACAACAGATCTTTATTTGCCATCACACAATTAACTCTTCAATCATTCTAATCACAATTTTTATATACAGGTGTCATAAAAAAAGACGAGTCAGCAGCGTAGGGCCAAGAATTTTTTGTTTTAAATTAGATTATTCTGTTTTTTCGATGATTCTGATGGGAAATATTTTTCTGAAAACAACAATGTATCATGTATCACAAGCATACCCTAACATAAATAAAATTTCAATTTTATTTTATTTATTATATTGTTTTATAGTTCCCAAATGCCTAACGCGTTGCTTAAATTTTGCCGCGATGTCACGATGTCTTTTCAGCGTCCCCACTACTTATAATCATTAGTTGCATCCCGGGGGCTAGACGCTAGTGTACAGCGAAGCGCGGTCGTGGCAATCGAGAGTGGGGCCGCACAGCGATGTTGCCAGATTTCGCCTCGCACCTTCCCGTGCAGCTGGAGTTCTTTGGGAACCTTATTTCTGGATCCACCCTCGTAGTTAAAAGCAATATAGATAAAAATAACTACTGCAGGTCACTGACATAAAAAATACTAGTAATAAATACATATTCAAGAAAATTGGCCCCAGATAAAGAAATGAACGAGGAACAACTATTATCTTGATCCTGTTTGAGAAAGCAAAGCGAGAGAGGGAAGAAGTGAAGACCTCAATTTCTAAATTAAATAAATTTCACGATATTCAAGACAATCGCTTATGTCGACGAAACCGTCATACCACAGCTCGTCAAAAGAGATGGGTAATATATCTATTAAGATAAAATAAAACAAATTTTATGAATTTCACTTTTTAATTATCACTGTAACACTGTAATTAAATAATAACACCCAAAAATTTAAAATGATCACGTTTATAGGCTCTTCAAGCACAAAAATTTGTAAATATTTAAGAAAGTTTGACATTAATACAGCGTATAGAACTAATAACAATTTATCCAAATTTATAAAAAACAATAAGGATTTAACAAACAACAATAAAAAGTCAGGGGTCTATGAGTTAACCTGCGGTAGTTGCCCTATGACTTATATCGGACAGACAGGCAGATCGTAAAAGAACATTTTTCTTCATTTAGAAATAATAAAAGTGACTCTTCATATGCGTATCATATCAATTCAACGAACCACAATTTTAACAAAGAATTTAAAATATTACATGTAGAAAATAAGGGCAAAAAACTTAATTTATTAGAGTCACTTGAAATTAATAAATTAAAGAAAACTGACAAGATCTTAAATGATCAATTAGAAACAAATAGTTACCCTTACTCAATCTATTTATTTGATATGCAGACAGTTACATATTGTATTTTGTATTTTTGTATTTTTCCATAGAATTCTTTACCTCCCTGTAATATAATGTAAACCTCTAGTTTTATTACTTAAGAAAGTACATATTGTATAAACCGTAGCGAAAGTTTTGTGCATAGACATCCAGTAATAAAAAGCACCCATCCCTCCGACTATTTTTAAAATAAAACATGTGTTTTTGCTTGTTACCGTTTACTTGTGTTTAATATAAAAAAAAAAATTTGCAAATAAGTTAGTTATATGTCTGACGAAGCCCAGGTTGGTGCGAAACGATTCATTACAGTGATAATTAAAAAGTGAAATTCATAAAATTCGTTTTATTTTATCTTAATAGTTATAATGGAATTTCATCAAGTAAAGGCCGAAACAATCATATATTGTAATATATCTCCCGTTCCGAATAAACATGATTAATGTTAAGAGATAAACTCTTTGAGAAAGCAACACTGAATGTTTTTAATAAACAGCTTAGAAGATCATACTTGAAAAGCATATTTCAGTGAGTAATGCCTTCATGCAAAAAATCTCGGTACAATGAAAATTATATTTCTTTATTCGGGTTAGCCCCTGTCGCAGGTAAGTATACGAGCTTCCACCTCTAATTCATCAGTAATTCTGTTTAGCGACGAATTATACAGACTGAGCCAATAAGTTTGAGGACAAGTTGAATTTCCCGCTGTTTTTTTGTTATCTTAAGTTGGTCAAAGCGACTGTAAATCTTCGAAAAGCATATCTCGGCATATTGCATAGTTGGCTCGTGTTTGGCGTCGTTATAAATACAAATTTATTCTGCTTTTCACTCAGTTTCTTCATAAGTTTTTTTATTAGATTTTATTAGAACTATATTTTTTTAAAACAAGAAGGGAAGTTGTGACGAAAGAAAGGTAAAAATTCAGAATAAAACATTAGAGGTTATATTGTACTTCCCTATTGTCCTTTTATTTGTTATAGATAACATGCCATTATCCAAGGAACAAAAGGCATTCATTTTGAAACCTCATTATCGATGTGGTGTGCGTAACGAAAATGGAACATGGTCATACTCAATACAATCATGTATTCAAGAGTTTGAAGAAGCATTTCCTGTTTTACATGTTCCATATAAAATGTTTGTCCAGCACAAGGATCGAGTTGTTCTGCACTTTGAAAATAATAATTGTGTTTGCAAAAACAAACCAACCGGTCGACCAAAAGTTCTTGTCGAAGAAACTGTAAATGATTTACGACAGAGAATAGAACAAAGTCCAACTAAATCATTGAGAAAATTAAGTGCTCAATTAACTTCATTAAACTTTCATTTAATATTATTACATTAAAGTTAATTTTAGTAAAGTTGAAGGTGTGTCTTTCAATATCACTAACATCTTTAATTATATTTTATTGTATACCAAATTTGTTCTATAGGTATGGCTTATTCAACTTGTTGTAGAGTTTTGATAAAGAATCTACATATGCACCTCTACAAAGTGACAGCTGTGCAGCAGTTATTACCCATTAATCATGGACTGTGTATTCAATATTGTGAATGGTTTAACAATCACCTGAATAATGACGATACTTTAAATCTAACATTTATGTCTGATAAAGTATGGTTTCATTTGTCAGGCTACATAAATAGTCAGAATTATCGAACATTGGCAACAGATAATCCAAACATATATGTCGAATATAGTCTGCATCCATTGAACATAGGCGTATGGGTTGCATTGTCACGGCGCAGAATAATTGACCATATTTTTTCAATGAGACAATAAGTGCTGAACGGTACCAAACAAACATATTACAGCCATTTATAGAGGAATTACATGATTACGAGCTTAAGAATGGGTATTTTCAGCAAGATAGCGCACCACCATATAGCTAATTCGACTATGGAGTGTTTGCAACAATTTTACGATGAAAGACTAATTAGTAGAGGAATCTGGCCACCATGATCACCTGATTTGACACCATTAGATTTCTTTTTATTGGGATATTTAAAAAATAATATTTTTGAAAATCGCCTACATAATTTGGAAGAATTGCAAGATGCTATTCTTAGAGAAATAAGAAATATCAATACGAATACTTTGACAGCGTTATTTGAAAATATTAAAAGGCGTGTAAATTTGTGTTTAGCAGTTTTGTGTTTAGGTGGTCATTTTGAACATTTATTATAATATTGTTTTAACATAAGATTATGCGGTTTATGTAAGAATAAAATAAACTTCTTATTTGGGTTTATACTACTTCCCTATTTTTCATGTTTAATGTATTTTTATTGTACTAAGTGTTATTTATATATCTTTTTTATCAATAAAATGTATGCTAGATCATATAATTTTTCCAGTTGTGTTATAAAATCTTAGCAGATTTAATATTTTCTTAATATTGTACCTTTAGCACCCCTTTAAAAATGTTCATTGAGACGCTTGTGAGTTTATGACAGGTTGGCCAATTTAAAAGAATTAAAAACTGGCGGGAAATTCAACTTGTCTTCATTCTTATTGGCTCGCCTTGTATTGTTTTATCGGTATTTGTCAGTACCACCACAAATTTAAAGAAAAAAATATTATATGTAAATAATTCCATACAAATATTAAAAACCAGGTATCTACCCCATTAGACACGCCATGGACAAGCTACATAAAGCTCTTTGGTTTATGATTATTTTTGTTTTATTATAAACATAATAGTTTTACGTTTAAAAGAACGTTCAAACTTGAATTTTAATCACATTTTAATTAATGCTGCATATGCCATTCGACGTAAAGGCTTATTATTGATATCTACAAAAAAATAAAAGTAATAAAAGCACCAAATGTGTTTGAATGTTTGTGCATAAATGTTTGGATATCAAAATAGAAACGTTTACTATTTTTATGAATAGGGACTTATGTTAAACGTATCGTCTAACCAATGTCTATAAATTTTTCAATCAATTTTTTTGCAGGTTAATAAACGTGAATTACAGCTGTACTTCCCTAAAAATAGAATAAACAAAGATATGAAAAAGGCGGTTCATACTTTAAGACTATGCCCACTAACTATCTGAATTTTCTCCCACTGCTCGCCAACTTAAGTGGCGATTACTGTATATACATAAACTTTATTTTAGCAAACCATGCATTACAAAAACTAATGTGTGGTATCACGTGTCCAGTCACTATTACTATGAATTTCACGTATGGTATTATTGACTATATAAGATTTATTAACAGTGAAATGTGTATCGAAACTAATAAGACGTACGAGGTGCTACCGAGAAATTCACGGAATGTGATAAAGAACACAATCAATTGTTCTTACAACCTATTTACTACCACCCCCTTCAAAGTACTCTCCTTCCGAATAAATACACCGATCCCAGCGACTTGTCCATAACTGGAAGCAGTTCTGAAAGTCTTCACGTCTTAACGTGTTCCAACAATGCTTGCTATTCAGTTTGGATTTCCTTAATAGTATCAAAACGGCGCTCCTAGAGCTTCAGCTTTGGAAACAGGAAGAAATCGCGAGGGACAAGATCTGGGGAGTAGGTAGTTGAGTCGTTGAGTCTAGAAACTGACACAAGTGACGTGTGGATTGGTGCATTACCATGGGATAGGATCCACGAATTGTTGCTACACTTGACAGGCTGCTTGCGTCGTACAAGCTGACACAGTTACAAATGTGATGGATTGTTCTCCTTCGGTCTTGCAGGATAGCATCACGCACTTTTGCCACATTTTGTGGCATGTTTTCCGTCAATGACGACCAGAACGCTCATCATCAACCGCAGTGGCGGCTAGCGCGTAAGCGCTGCAGAGCTCCCAAAAAATTGGGCGGGCGAACCTGTATTAGTTATAACTAGTTTTCTTTTACATAATTTTTCCGACATTTCTGATGTTTATAAAAGCGTAACATATTGTTGTGAAAATTCTCCCCCTGTATATCAAAAAATTTGCATATTTTTCTACATCATCCTGTAGAGGACATCAAACCCTACAATTTGACACCTCAATCATCAAAATCCGATCAGTAGAAGCCGAGATATTCGCTTCTGAAATTCCAACACCAACGGCGGTTATTATCAAATAATATTCAATAGGCGACCAGTGGAATAACCAACCTAATTCGCGCGATCGCTCACTTGTTCCTTATCTGGTCCACACGAACGTGCGCACAGAGCTCTTTCAAACACCCGCGCGCACCCCGCTACCCCCGCTGCTGTCTAAAACCAATGCGTGATTTTATCAGGCATGTTCGCTGCATTCTCTCCAGCGCGGTCATATGATTCGGTATAGGTATTTGATATTTTCGCGTGTTTTTTACTGTGCGGCGAGTTTAACGTAAAAACAATAATATTAGAGTGCGCGTGCTTGTTTGCTTTTGTGTATTGTTGACAATTTATATAAACTCTGTGTATTATGGAGGTGGTCTTTAATTTAATTAATGTGAAGAGATTCTTTAAATATTCATACGAAGAAAAGATAGAATTAAAAGCGAAAGGTAGGCCATTAGTAGATATCACTATTGAAAAAACTGGTGTAAGTAGAGGGAAAAATTATACACGTAAATTTAGTAGCGTTATTTATTCAAAAAACGAATGGATTTGTGGATGCAACAAAAAAAATGCTTTATATTGTTTTCCCTGTTTACTTTTTGGTGGCGATAAAGCTTGGACGGAAATAGGGGTCAAGGATCTAGAGCACTTGAGTTTGAAAATAAAAAGACATGGGAATTCTAAAAGCCATCTTCATAATTGTATGGAATTTGCGTTACTAGGGTCAACTAATATTATGGCTCAACTAGATTCTGCTTATTGGGTAAATATACAGAGACCTAATGAAAATGTGTCAAAGAATCGGTATATTTTATCAAAAATTATTAATTGTATAAAATTTTGTGGAGCTTTTGAATTGGCTCTTCGGGGACATGATGAGAGCGATACTTCCGAGAATCCGGGGATATTTCGTGGACTTATTAATTTTTCGGCTGAATTAGATGCAACTCTAAGTGAGCACCTAAAAAATTTTTCGGTATTTAAAGACACTTCCAAAGAAATACAGAATGATCTGTTACAGTGCATACTTGAAGTCTGCCAAGAACAAATAATTGAGGAAATTAATAATTCTCCGTTTTTGGCGATCATGGCGGACGAAACAACGGATGTTGCTGCAAAAACTCAAATGGTAGTTATTGTTAGATATGTTCGTGATGGTGAGGCAATTGAATGTTTTTGGAACTACGTCATTCCTGAAAAATGTGATGCAGAAACACTTAGCAAAACAATTTTAAGTGTCATAGATGCTTTAATTCAAAATTCACCTAACAAACTGATTGCATAGAGTTACGATGGAGCAGCGGTGATGAGCGGACAACACGCAGGTGTTCAAGCATTGATTAAAAAAAAGCACTATGCGCACTATTGCGCACTATGTACATTGCTATGCCCATCAATTAAATTTAATTATATCTAAAGCTGCTTCTGCAAATTCGCAAGTACGTGTATTTTTTGGAAATCTACAAGACATTCCCGGCTTTTTTAATAATTCACCCCAACGAGTAGAAGTGTTAAACAAGATTGTAAACAGAAGGATCCCCCACGGCGCTACAACCCGTTGGAATTTTAATATCAGGACCATTAATGTTGTGTACGAAAATAGGGCCTCTCTCATTGAGTGTATGGAAGAAATAGAAGAACAATTCTCCAACAACACAGTCTGTAGTGCAGCCGCCTCTATTCGCCGTACATTAAATGATCCGATCTTCAATTTTTGGCTGACTTTTTTCCATCATGTAATGCCCCATGTAGATATCCTGTTTAATCAATTGCAGCAAAGAAAAATTGAACCCACTCTAGTAAAAGACGCTATCGAAAATTTTGAACGCAGTATAGGCCAAGTTCGAAATAATATTGACAACATCATAAGTGAAGCATCAGATTTAATAAGCGATGAGCCACCACCAGAAAAACGCAAACGTCCAAATAACAGCAGATTTAATCATCGAATTTCGGCTTTAGAGGTGTGTGATGTTATTCTAAATTGTGCAAAAGATCGATTTCATTTTAAAGAGCATCTAGTAGTGGCAACACTTTTTTTTTCGGAATGCTTTGGAGAGTATTGCAGTAAATTTCCTGAGGACAAACTCACTTCCGCATGCTCCTATTATCCCACCCTTGATAAAGAAAGATTACGAACTGAATTGCCTGTTATTTACTCAAGAACTGATTGTAGATCTTTAAAAGGCGCACTACCTCTTCTAAAATTTTTAATAAAAAACAATCTGGGAGATACGTTGAAGGAGACTAGAAAATTATTAGAAATTGTAATAACAACTCCCATGACAACATCAGAGGCCGAACGATGCTTTTCAACACTAAATCGAATTAAGACGTTTCTCAGAAATTCAATGACCGAAGATCGTTTAACATCTTTTTCCATGCTATCTATCGAAAAAAAGTTTATTTCCGAAATAGACAATTTTAATGACAAAGTGATAACAAAATTTGCAAATCGAAAAGAACGTAGAATAGATTTAATTTATAAGAAATAATTTGTTAGTAAAGTAGTGCTTAGTGACTCTTATTTTTTTGTGTGACAATTGACAATCGTTCCAGAAATCCATTACTTCAGTGCGGAAGGCGAAGAGAGCACGATAAGATCGATGGGAGACAACCTCTTACTGCCCGTGCAAGGTAAATTTTTTTGTAAAACTTGCAGAACACCTTAAAATTTTTAGCACGAGTCGCCACTGATCAACCGACATATATCCATATTTAAAACGGTTATACCACTCATAACTTTGCGTATGGCCTAAAACATCCTCACCGAACGCTTGTTTAAGCATCTTCAGAGATTCCGCTGCCGTTTTACCAAGTTTGAAGCAGAATTTGATGCACGTTCTTTGCTCTTTCACATCAAAGAATAACTCAAACACAACTCAACAAATATCAGCACAAAAGCTGTTTGTCGCCACCTACCAAAGTACCGTTTGATAGACTGACTTAGTATACACGTAGTCCAAACCGTCCAACGCTATATAGCTACACTACCATCCTTTCACGCGCCACATTCAAATTACGAAAATTCCTGAGTAGCACCTCGTATTTCCCAGAGCCTAGAGTTGTAATATAATTTTAGTATTTCGTTTTGTTTTAAATAACTTTTTGTTTTGTTTAAAAGAAGAAACTTTATAATACCTGAGGTTCGAAACCCATATCGAACATTCGATCTGCTTCATCTAAGACGATATAAGTTACTCTTCTTAAGTTTGTAACTTTCCCACTATTTGCAGCAAGCATATCTATCATACGACCTGGCGTACACACTATCACTTCTGCCCCACGCTTCAATTCAGCTATTTGTTCCGATATTCCGGTACCACCATAAACACACACCGCGTGCAAGTTTAAACTCTTCGTGAATTTTTTGATATCTTTTCCAATCTGCATGCACAGCTCTCTAGTAGGCGTCATTATAATAGCAATAGGTCCATCGGTCTCTTCTAATTGCGGCTGATCAAGTATATGACGAAACATAGGAAGTAAGAATGCTAATGTTTTTCCACTACCAGTTTTTGCAATACCTATTAAATCTCTACCTGACATAATTGCTGGAATAGCTTGGGTCTGGATTGGTGTTGGTTTCTCAAACCCGAGCTTTTTCAAGATGTTTAATTCTTTTGTAGAAACTCCACATTGTGCCCAAGTTTTTATCGGCTTAGGACATCCTTTACCTACGTAATAGAAAAAAAGTATAAATGTTTATTTATCTCAACAAATTTACTTTAATAACCTTTCACGCGTATGCCCTCCAACTCCTCTTTGTATGCATCTACTTCTTCATGAGTCATTCTCGCAATTTCCGGTACTTCGACGTAAAAATTCTTCCTAAACGTATGATACCTAATCTCATTATGATCGATCTTGGCCAATTCTTTCTTCTGTTTATTGGCAATATTGGCAGCTGTATCCTTCAAGTCTTCTTGTTCCTCTTCAGAAGAATATTCCAAACCATCTTGATTTTGCTCTATAAGCTCTCCTTTATTTTTACTCACCTTTGCTTTAGCAACACCAGTTACAATAACTAATGACCCCTTTTTTGACAAAAGAGTATCAGAGCTAGGAGTTTTTTTCGTTTCAAATTTATTTATCTGCCTTACTTCTTCTTGCACACCTATAATATAATTCATGGTTGGTTGCATTTAAATATTTGAAATTATAAATTTATAAGGTACTTCATGTAAAATAAACAAATGATTAAGAGCTAAACATCATATTAAAAGACCCGTTTGAGTTTGTTTCAGTGAAGAAATTATATAGAGTTAGGGAGTTATAGCATTGTCTTATCCGAAGAATACGTGCAAAAATTAATCGAGAGTATGTCTAAAATGTGTAACACCATAATGGACAATAACGATGATTAAACAACATATTGAATTTAAATCTATTTAATATTTTATACCAGGTGATTCAATAAGTTTTCAATTTAATAAATGAGTAGGATTTTAAAACACTCCCAATCTAGTTACCAACCATGTCTGTTATCATTAAATGTCAAACATAAAATATAACCTGCAAAATCAAGTTTTAGAAAGAACATTTCTGCTATTTTCAAATTGAACAAGACGATTTTCTAAAATTAATTATTGCTATAATGTAAATGTCAAATTTCTTTTAAAAATTTCGGCATACCCACTCAATTCAAGAAAAATTAGATTGATTGCAATAAGAAACATCATCTCATCCATCAAATTGTCCTGCTTTGTCATCTTTCAATTATAATCTCGTTGGATATCTGGCGGACACCAAAAAAGGAAAGAAATTTGATTTGGATTTGTCTTTGTGTAAAAATCCAGACACAGTCTATAATTCCCCATAACTTAGTTCTCTATCTTTACAGATAAGAATAAACCCCTTACCATTTCTTCAAATCATGATAAACAATTTTTTTCAGAACTAACATAATAATCAACATACCACATTGTTAATATTAAATCTAAATAAATAAAATCAATTAATTAATACTAACCCTTCATAAATTCATCCAAAGGATCAATTTCTTCATTTTTCTCTCCAGGTTCTATCTTTTCCTCAACAGGCTTTTCTTCGTCTTTATTACCAGTTTCTTCTTTCTCAACTTTTTCAACTTTATCTTCATCTTCAGAATCATCTTCTAAAGACCATTTTTTGGCTGATGGTGTTGTATTAGTCTTTTGATTTTCCTTTTTCATTGCCTCTTGCTCTTTCTTTTTACGTTCAGCTCTCCACCTTTCAATTCTTTCACGTCTCTTTTGCATTTCCAGTTCTAATTTCTTCTGTTCTTCTTCCTAATAAAATAAAGTGCTATATATGTTATGGAATACTAAAAATATAAATAAACTACCTTATCCAAATTTGTTGGATCAAATGGTAAATCGGAACTATCATCATTTTTGCTTTTAGATTCTCGTGGTGACCTAGACCTAGACTTATCGCGCCTACGTGATTTTCCTGAAATCCGCTTTTCTTTACTTTCACCGCTTCACCCAAAAAATAATTTAATGTTTGTTTTATAGATATGAAAATTCTTTTAAATCATATACAATATTATACCGTCTCCTATCTCTATCACGGCTGTAAGACCTTCTATCCCTGTCTTTGCGTTCTCTATCTCTAGAACGACTACGTCTTTCTCTTGATCGACTGCGCCTTTCCTTTGAACGACTACGTCTATCCTTTGACTTACTCCTTTTATCCTTAGATCGACTTCTTCTTTCTCGTGATCTACTACGCCTATCTCTAGACTTACTACGGCGTCTTTTTGTGCGCTCTTTACTTCGTGACCTCCTTCTTTTTCGTTCTGGAGATCTGCTTCTGTCCCTTCTAAAAAATTTAAAAAATTATTGACGATTCATTTCTAAATAAACGCTTACCCTCCCCGCACCATCCTTAAATAAAAATTAATGTTGCTACTTTTGATTTTAATTATCAATAATTAAAGCATAAATTATTTGATAATAACAAGTCAAACAAGCATAACCTAAACATACTTCCATTTCTCACTATTGCCAACTTTTGATATAGAAAAATCTTGAGTTATACAGAATATATTAATTGAGAAATAATTAAATTGTGGAACTCAATTAATACATAAAAGAACACCTAAATTTATTTCAGCATTGCAAAGTTTGTAATCGATTTATTGGTTATGTTTCTGAACTTTCCTATTTACATGACAACTTTAGTTTTGTGCCTCAAAGCCATTACTAATGGCATTATATTATATTATTAATGAAAAGACGGCAGACTATGTGCCCACACTGTTAAATTTAATAATACACATAAGGTGTATTAGATAAAAATGTAGATTTTACAAAATTAGGGCAACTTTTTACCAATACTGAAGATCCATTGTACAGATACAAAGAGCACTTTAACTATGCAAATATAACATCTCTCAACGTCGAACAATCCTTCTCAGTATATAAACATATATATACGTCGCTACGTACGAACCTTTCCGAGACTAATACAGAAACATATATTATGGACCATGTCCATAATATATGTTTCTGTATTAGTCTACTACGCCTATCTCTAGACTTACTACGGCCTACGGCGTCTTTTTGTGCGCTCTTTACTTCGTGACCACCTTCTTTTTCGTTCTGGAGATCTGCTTCTGTCCCTTCTAAAAAATTAAAAAATTTATTGACGATTCATTTCTAAATAAACGCTTACCCTCCCCGCACCATCCTTAAATAAAAATGAATGTTGCTACTTTTGATTTTAATTATCAAAACATATATTATGGACCATGTCCATAATATATGTTTCTGTATTAAGGTTTGTTCTCGGAAAGGTTCGTACGTAGCGACGTATATACATATATGTTTATATACTGAGAAGGATTGTTCGACGTTGAGAGATGTTATATTTGCATAGTTAAAGTGCTCTTTGTATCTGTACAATGGATCTTCAGTATTGGTAAAAAGTTGCCCTAATTTTGTAAAATCTACATTTTTATCTAATACACCTTACGTGTATTATTAAATTTAACAGTGTGGGCACATAGTCTGCCGTCTTTTATTTAATGATATAAGCATATATGGTGCTTTCAGTTAATTTTCTTATTTGAAATCGTAGACAAAAGAAAATAGAATAGATCATGATTCCAATATAAATTTGGTGAGATTGAAAAATATGTTTGAAGTTTTGACAGTTGTCAAAGTAAAGTTTCAAATAGAATATTTATTATAACGAGCCATCGAAAAAAATCATAATTGGAGTAGATTGTGAAATTGGGATGGTACTTTAGCCACTTCCACATAATGACATTTATTATTTGACATTGAAACTATAAGTTTGTGTCAAATTTTTCAAAACTCTTATTAAGAAAATTAAATTTGTTTAGATGTAATTGGACAACATTTTCAACAACTTCTGTAGCTATATGTAAATTTTGATTATGACTTCGATATTAAATAAATTATTTGTTTTCTTTTTTGTTGTATGTACGGTCGCGGTTACATAAAAGCGACCACTAATTTGACATTTTGTTTTTTTTCATAAATTTTGGCCTTGTAAGTAATGACACTAATGACACTAATGACAAATTAAATAACATTTGACTTTTTTCATTATTAAGTGACATGATGTATACAATAGGAAAAAGTGCCGGTCGCTTTTATGTGAGCGAGACGGTACAAGCATATGTATTAAGATATCTATTCCTAATATTTTAAGAGACATGCGAAATTAAAACCAATATTGGTTTCCATATATAAACTATTGTCTTATTTTAATCATAACTATTTAAATTTGAAGGATTTATTTTCTTTTCATCTCTTTCAGCAAAAACCATAATCACAAACACGAAAAATTGGGATATTGGTATTTGTAGATTGGTAGCAACGAACTACACAAACAAATATTTTTGGCACGTTATTGAATTTATTTGTGATATTTCCAAAATTTTTTCTGATTTATATAATTAATAAATTTCTAAACATTACTACCTAATGTATTCTGAAAATTGATTATACAACTTAGTAAAAAATTAAAAGAAACAGGTATGTTTTATATCTATTATTGGTATATTGATAGTACAAACTTTTACTTCAATATTTTTAGGTTATATAAAACATCAAAAAGTTCTATTAAGCTAATAATTTATATATTGAACTTAAATTTTCGAACACATTTATTTAAAATACACAATGGAAACTGAAGATATTAAGATAGAACCTGAAGAAGAAGTTGAACCAAAACAAGATGATAGTATAAGTGAAAACATGGAGTTAGATGAAACATTAAAGAATGATGTTAAAGCAGAATCAGAAGTAGAAGAAAAGATGACAGCTGAATGTAGTAGTACAAATGAAGATATATTAAAAACTTTAATGGATACCGATGATACCCCTATATTACCCGAAGCAGAAAGTGTTTCTAGTAATATCCAGGAAGCAAATGAAATTTCAGCAGTAGTAGATCAAGCAAATAGTTCAAATATAGAAAACAATAATAATAATACAGAAAATAATGAAGAAAAAGTTAAAGAACCTGATGAAACAAATGATAATGAAAATCTTAATGATGATAATATGGACACAACAAATGATGCTGAAAGAAACGTGCCTGAAACTGATGTTAGTCCACTTCAAAATAGCGAAACTAAAATCGATGAAAATAACTTTCAGAATATTGACGAAACTAATAACGAACTCGAAAAAACTAGTTCTAAACATCACCCAATTCAAGAGCAACAAAATAATACAAAAGATGAAATTGAAAATGCATTGTCTGCATTAGCATCTGCTGCAATTAACCATGGTAAAGATACAGAAATTAAAACGGAAATTGTTGAACCAAAAGATCCAAAAGAAATTTGGCATACTGTTGGTTTTATAAAAGGAACCAGTTTCAATGTACAAAACTACTTTTATTTAGATGAATCAGAACATGATTTTACTGAAGATGGACTACCCGACATTTCCAATTTGTCAAAAATAAATTTAGAACCAGGTACAGCATATAAATTTAGGGTTGCTGCTATTAATTCTGTTGGTAAAAGTGATTGGAGTGAAATATCAGCCTTTAAGACTTGTGTACCAGGTTTTCCTAGTGCTCCTTCTGCAATAAAAATAGCCAAATCTGTTGACGGAGCTCATATATCATGGGAGCCTCCAAAAGGAGAAATAACTGAATATTCTGTATATTTAGCTGTAAAAAACAATGCTAAAGAAAATGTGGCACCTGCCTCTATGGCATTTGTTAGAGTATATTCTGGTGCTAATAATTCTTGTGTTGTTCCTCATACATCGCTTGCTTCAGCTTATGTTGATACAACTACAAAAAGTGCAATTATATTTAGGATAGCTGCCAGAAATGAAAAAGGTTATGGACCTGCTACTCAGGTTAGGTGGCTACAAGATTCCATTAATAAAGCAGTGAAAAGACCAACAGACGAAGGACAAATGTTGCTTAAAAAAACAAGAAACGAATGAAGGGTATTTATTTTATATAAGTCAAATTACTATATTATATAAGTAAGAAATATCAATGTTTTATAATTCATGATAAATGGAATCATTTCTGTTTTAAGTTAGAATAATTGTTTATATCATTTTTTGTTGATCCAATTCAAAGAATGATACCTATTTTTTAATTTAGAAATCCCAAATAAATGCAGTATAAAGATGAATATTTAAATTCTAAAGTAATATACAGGAGACTGCATCTTTGTTTACTCTAACTATGATCTTAGAATGGTGTACAAATAAGATTTTACTCTAAATGTAAATTTAATTGTATTACACAATAATGAGTATTTTAGGTTTCATTATTCTTTTGTGAATATGTCATTATTAATCTTTAAGTAGTCTATTTTAAAAAATCTAAATTTTATTTGGTTATATCACAGGCCGTAGGTCTTGCATACATCTAATTTGTTTATTGAGAGGATTTCTTTCTATCATTAGGGTTATAGTTAGAGTTGCGATATTTTGTCCGTACAACAGAATCGGACTAGCCGTCTAAATTACGGCTTCGGACTAATTCAAACATGCGAAGTAAAAAAATATAATACTAAACAGCTAATTATGCATTATATACTTTCTAAATACAGACTATATTTATATAATAAATACGGGGGAATGAAAGTATATTTAAACAAATGCCGTAGATTAAGTCAGATGCACATTCTCGTAGCGGTGTGCGCGTTCTACTCTGTTGTACTGACAATGGGCAACTCTAGTTATAGTATTCAGCAATTTAAAAATTGTTTTATTGTAAAGTTTATGTAAGACTTATTATACACAAATTTAAATAAAATAACTTTTATTGCAAAGGTTGTGTTTGTATTGTTTAACATTGAACGGGTAGCAGGTTTTGTTACTATAGACTCAATATTTGTTATGTATACATTGTTACTTGCAAAGATTGCAACGTGCAACAATAAAAAGTTTACGAAAACTGGCTTTATTAAAATGTGGAATCCAACAACCCTCCTCCGACTTACCTTGCGTGTGTGGGATGATTTTAAATTGACAAGACAGCGAGCCAGTGCCACCGCCGTAAAACTCGGTGAAGATGGTCTTGCGATTCTTATCGAAAATTTTATAAACTGACTATAAATTAAAAAGGGCGCCACCATAATTTAAGGGCTGCTTGCCGTAGAGGTATACGTCGCCCGGAGAACGTACTTGAGCTAACGAACCCATTAAGAGAAGAACAGAGTAATTACTAATACAGGAGTTGCTGTGAAGTAAAAGAAAACGATCCATATTAAAGAAAACAAACCAAGTTTATTATAAACGTCTTCGTCGAAAATAAAATTTACAAGATAAAATAGAAAAGAAGAACGTATTATGTTTCCAAAAATATCTGAAAGGGTGAAGGCCTATATATAACTAATTTAAAGTATATAATAATTTAAATAAATATAAAAATTCAGAATGTAAAATCAAGACATTAAAACTCTGGTTCGATACGGTATAAGACTGTATAGCCGAGGCAAGATAAATTCAATACCATAGATTCAATTCAATAGATCAATTTATCTTTGATGACGTAATAGCAAGTGTTCATTTGAAAAGTCAATCTAGTAGCATGTGATTTACTGAGAACATTTTGAAGTATGTCGTAAATTAAAATTTACTACTTAACCTACGAAGTCGTATATTTTGACAGTTTCATACATAGGTACAAATAAATAACAAATAATAGGTATTTATTGAAAACTATAACAAATGTTGAAAATGTTGTCCTTCAGGATCAATGCACTTTAAAATCCTCCGTTCAAAATTTCTGATGATATTCTGCAACATTACTGGATTGTTATTAATTTCCATGCATTTCTGTTCGATTCTCTGTAGCATATCATTCAAATTCAATATAGGTGTTCGAAATATGTTATTTTTTAGATAAGGCCATAAAAAGAAGTCGCAAGGTGTTAAATCGCATGAACGTGCAGGCCAGGCAATTTCAGTATTTCGACTAATTATACGCTCATCAAAAAATTCTCTTAAATAATCCGAAGATGCTGCAGTATAGTGACAAGGTGCTCTGTCTTGTTGGAAATATGCATTTTGAAGTTCATCATCATGCAACTGATTGACAAATGGTTTTAAAATTTCCGTACGGTACCTTTGAGCATTTAACGTTCCCTGAAAAAATATTGGTCCAATGATTCGCCTTTGGCTTATCGGTGCCCAAACACCAATTTTCTCTGGATGTAGCGATTCTTCATTAATTACATGTGGATTTTCACTACTCCAAATTCTTGTATTTTGTGAATTTAGGTATCCCGTTTTATAAAACCATGCTTCATCAGTAAAGATGACTCTTTGCGAAAGTTCTCCATTATTGTTCATATTTACAAACCAATTACAAAACTAGTCTACGTGGGTAATCAATTTCTAACAATTCTTGTATTGCTGTGACGCGGTATGGATAAAGTTGCATATCTTTTTTTAATAACTTGTGAGTTGTACCAACAGAAAGGTTTATTTGTTGACTCAAATGTCGAATAGATGTTTGTGGTTCATTTTCCATTATTTCTTCAACACGATTGACAACTTGAGGTGTACGTTTCTTAACTGCTCCGCTGCCTGTTTTTCTTAAGAGACTACCAGTTTCAGAAAAAGGTTTTAAAGTTCTATCCAAAGTATTCTTAAATTGTATATAATCTATTACAAAATGTGGAAACTCAACTTGAAATTCTACCATGCAATCTTGAACTGAATAGACCCATAAACCATTAATTTTATTACCACTTCGAAAATAAGCCTGGACTAAAAAAATTTATGTTCTAAAGTGAAAGCCATTTTAAAACTGAGAAGCAATTTATTTAAACCAGAATCGACGCACGATTATTTTATGCACTAACTGATATTTGTGATTGACATTATCAAATGTCATTTGGATTTACGTTTACGGAACAACAAACACATACTAATATATTCTATCAAAATTTCAAAGTAACCTAGATTGACTTTTCAAATGAACACTTGTTACTATGCGATGTTACGAGAAATTTAAGCTATTGTTGAATAATTAATAAAAAATATTTATTCAGGAATTATAGTAAATACGGTAATGAATATAAAAGAAAAAATATTTAAATGTAAATGTTTGTAAACAGGAAATAAATGAATAGAAAAAATAAAATATATTACATACAAGTATACTAAAAAAAAAAACTACTTATATCTATTACATATTTGCTTTTAAAAACAACAAAATTTTTAAGTATGATTTTAAAAAAGAACGTGACTAAAGAATAAATTATATCTAATTGTACACAAAAATAGATATACATGAACGTATCGTATACATATTTCTGTGGATTTTTCCTCATAAAAATATTAAAATTTATGTATTTATCTTTGAACAGTTATTTTGAACGCATGTGTATATTTTTGAAATTTATTATTTTTGTGATAAAAACTGATTTTACATTGTAGGCCTGCGCGCTTGCTTTGACCTTTAGACAGACACAAGTGTACTCTGAGATAAGAAAGTTGTGTTTATAAAAAGATTAATCTCTATCTTTTTAAATTAACTTCGGGTTATTTTTTTGATTTCATTAGTGGTTGGTGCTGTTTTATTTCATTACCGATATTTATACGAGTTTGTTAATCTCGTAATTGTTATATTTTTAACTTTCTTATTAACGTCTCTCGAATATATATATATATATATATTTTACGTAAGTCAAACATTTTTTAAAAGATATCTTATTATATTTAAAAGAGTTTAATACTATATTTTCTAATTGTATTATTATCGTATTGAGATTTAGTCATAGATATTTGATATAAATAACAAAGAAGGATTTTTAAAATTTCTAGTAAAAAAGCTCTGTAACTAAAATTTTATACCTTTGGTATCTCAAGGGCATTTTTTGTTACATGTGGGTGCACATGCGTTAAAGTTTGCTTCGGTCTGTCAAATCAATTTGTTTTTTTTTGATTTTATTATATTCTTGGGAGAAATTAAAAAGTTTCTTTGTAATTTATTATTTTTAATTTTGATCGGCTGTCATTAAGGTTTTTTAGACGTATGCTGCGGTCATTTCCATTCGTTATTTTTACCTTTATAATATTGTTTAATGAGGCAATTTTAATCTTTATACTTTATAAAGATTATTTTTTTAATTTTTGTATTAAATTTTCATTTAAATTTTATATTGTGTTCTTTAATTTAATTATCCTTTCTACACATTTTAATATGTAACTTAAAGACATTATCATAACTTTTCTCAAACAAATTTTGAGTGGCGCTCAACTAAAATAAATTTTACTAATTCAATAATTTTCCACTTTTCCGATTGGAACCCTGAGAGGAAAGCAGTGCCATTTTGGAAATAAGCCGACTGAATATCCTAGCTGGATAGATTGGTCGAGAATGGTGGAATAGCTACTTTCCAAACCACAGTTCATAGCATATTTTTGGCTAAACC